>OY288253.1:6495195-8995195 GCA_958450325.1 Agrostemma githago
ATTTTGCTCTGATACCATAATAAAATCAGGGGTTTACGAGAAGGTGAAAATCCTTCTTACTCTTTCTTATCATTCTCAATCATATTATACATCCTTATATACATAACTCAACCTTAAGCCATCTTCTAATACAAGTAAGGATATACAAATTATCTTCTATCTATGGTATGGATATTATTCTACGTATCAGTATCTCCATAAAACTAGCAACAATATACAAAATATTTTCAACATATTCTTACACTTTATGACAACCAAATCCGGGTTCCTTCCCAAATGGAAGTAAAGGCATCTGGATCCAAGATTTTCTACCCGGCTCAATGATGATGCTTGTTGGGTTGGAACTCCGGGAAAATAGTGATTGAGTGTTGTGTGCTAAATTTAGACCATTTTTCCCCTCATTTAGACCCGTTTTCCCTCGTTTTGCGAGTTTAGAGTGCGATTATAGCCATATTTTGTGTACTTCTCGCATTAGCGTCCCTCTTGTGCGTTTTACGTGTTTTTGGTAGTTTTTCTATCAATTTTGATAGGATTTGGCACCGAAATCACGATCGAGCTTCCACGAGCACAAGAGAAATGAATACCGTTCAAAGAGCAAAGCACACAACTTAAAGTTTAAAGCCATCCAATCCCGACGGTAAAACGCCTCCCTGAAGATTTTCCGAGACTTCCCACTGGGCGTACTAACCGGGCGAAATTTCGCCCACCGGGTGAAATTTCGTCCGATGGAAAGATGTGCCGAAAAACGCTAAAATTGAAGAAAATTTCACCCAGTGGGATTATTACGCAAGACCGCAGGGCGAAGTTTCACCCTATGAAGATGCAGAGGTTGATTGTCTCACTAATGAAGCAAGAGTTGGATTTGGGCTTTAGGTTAAGGAGACCCATTAAGGATTACTATATATATGTTACCCTAGTTTGTTGCCCAAGGCATCATCCATTAGAGTAGTATTAGCATCCATCATCCACCATTAGTGTAGTTACACATCCATTTAGTAGAACAATCTAGTAATATTCCTAGTAATTCTCTAAAAATCTAGTCGTTTACATAATAATTAGTAGTAGATCTACTTAGTTTCCATCATCAATTCTCTAGATTACAAGTTTGTAGAAGATTATTCAAGTTTTATTGAAGATTTGTTGGGTTTATTGAAGGATTAGTGACAAGTTCTTCATCTTCTCCATCAAAGATTCAATCTTTATTCATGCAATCTTCTTATTTCTTCTAGATCTTCATAGTTGGTACATTTCTTTCCACTCTCTAATCTCTAGTTTAGATTTAATTTAGTTTTCTCATTATTGTCTTGTTTAGATCATCTTAGTGTTGTTAGTTTCTCTAGATTTTGTTCATGTTCTTTTAGATTATTCTTTAGATTAATTTGGTAGTTTCATAGCTTAGTGGGTAATTGTTAGATCGTAGTTTTCTCATTATCTTGTAGTTAGTTTCCTTAGATCTAGTTAATATGCATGCTTTAGATAGTTTCTCCTTAGTTAATGTTTTATTGTCTTTCATTATGATTAGTGAGTAGATTTCTTATTGGGGAGTTTAGGGATGAGGACTTGGATTATTTGAATTTAGGGGTATTGGTGGGTTGCTTGCTTGTTGGTTTATCTTGCTTGTGGTTGTTGTGTCATTGTTGTTTTAGTCCGGCCAACTAGACCGATCTTGACTCGTTTCTATCAATATGGGGAAACTCGGGGTAGAAATTACCACAACAAGAGACTTACCCTTCTTCGCCGCGAAAGCGGGTTTTTAGGTGGGTTGGGTGAAGAAACCGAAAGGTGGCATTCTCTCTTTATCAATGTTGCAACAAAAACTTGATCCCGACCTTCTTAGACTCCATGTTCCGAATCCCGACTTCTCCCTAACCCCTTTCCCTAGATTAATCACCCCTAACTATTCTCGTAGTTATTTCTCTAGCGTAGACTCGACCTTTAGAAACCCCCTTCTAGACATCAAACACGTCACTTTAAACTTGCTCACACACTCCGTTCCCTGTGGACCGACCTCGACTTACCACGAATACTTGTTAGTTTTTGTGTAATCTCGAGTCTTACAAATATCGTTTGATCCCCCGTCATTCGTTAACGACCGATCCGATTTGGAGGCGATCATTGAGCCCCTCTACTTTGCGTAAAATCAAACCCTTAACTCTTGATTGGAGCAACTAGACCCTTTAAGTTTACCAATATGTGAAATTAAACTCTTTTTATTTTTTTCGATCAATTGCTCAATTTCTCGTCAATTTCATGTAAATATCTCATTACTATCAATAAATATTTTATCCCAAAGTACACCAATATAATACATATACGTATAGAAATACATATTTCATAGCGCGGAGTAGTACAAAAAAAATACTATTCGTATTCGTAATGTACGTATTCGTATATTTCATCAAGTAGTTCGATAAAATATTTTATCCCGTAATGCACGTATTCGTATTCTACTGTAATGTATGTATTCGTATTCTAGTATGAGAAATTGACGAGAAGTTGAGCAATTGATCAAAAAATAAATAAAAATGGTTTAATTTCACGTATTGGCAAAGTTAAGGGGTCTAAATGCCCAATCAAAAGTTAAGAGGTTTGATTTCACAATTGAGTAAAGTAGAGGGATTTGATCACTACTTTCCCGACAGACCGTCGACCATTTTTATTGTTTTGTTCTGATCTGACCCAGTCTCGCATGGACTCGACCCACGATTACCTCTAGAGTCTAGACTACATATATGGCTTAAGTTGAGTTCCAAGTTTCTAGCCCAAGTAATAACGAACTGACATTAGCGACTACATACTTCTCCCTAAAAGTAATATACTCAATAACTGAACAAATTTAAAATGTTTAGTCGTAGCTCATCTATCCAAATATTTGTTTGTTTACCCAGAAGCATGCGTCTTCAAATGATCTAACGAAGTAAAAATTTATCATAAATTGTAATCCCTCTGAGTTCCTATCATTAACACATTTACTTTTGGGGTGAAAATTAAGAGGGTAAAATGAGTGACTAAAAAAAAGTTGAAGAGAAAGAAATGAGTGTTGCAGATTGAGTGCTGAGTGTTTGTGTTTTTGTTATGTGTGTAAAGTAATGCGTACAAGCTGCTTTACATACCAATTGGATTGGTTAATGACTAATGGTCTTAGGTAGATATCCACTGGACAATACTAACAATTGCACTCAATGAACTGTACTATGCACTCTATATTGTAATCTAGTTTGAAGTAGTCAAAGTTTAGTTTGCAGTTGCCTTTTTCTTGAGTGTGCTGAGGTCAGTGTGCTGAGGTCTTTTTCCATCCTTTGATGTGAATTCCTTCTCCCTTTTACACTCCCCCTCAAGATGAGAGTGAAGAGAATTTGTAACTCCCATCTTGGATAACAATCTATGATGCTGAGCAATGGAGCATGACTTAGTAAGAACATCAGCTACTTGGTCTTTAGTGTTAACATAAGACGTAGTGAGAAGACCTTGTTGTATCTTTTCTCGGACAAAATGACAGTCAACTTCTATGTGTTTGGTGCGCTCATGATAGACAGGGTTGGCAGCTATGGCTAGAGCTGCTTGATTATCGCATTTGAGGTGTGCATGGCCCAAGTGTTTAAGTCCTAGATCTTGTAAGAGTTGGACCAGCCAGGTGACTTCACAAGTAGCCATTGCCATAGCCCTATATTCAGCCTTTGCAGATGATCTCGTCACAACAAACTGCTTCTTTGATTTCCATGATATAGGAGAGTTGCCCATTAGTATACAGAAACTTGTAGTCGATCGTCTGTTGTAGGGGCATGAAGCCCAATCTGAGTCACAATATGCTGTAAGTTGAGCTGTTGATTGACTTGCAAAGAGAATCCCTTGACCAGGGGCAGATTTCAGGTAGCGAAGCACTCTTCTAGCTGCCTGCATATGATCTGAGGTAGGTGTTTGAAGGAACTGACTTAACAATTGGACTGAAAAAGCAATGTCTGGCCTTGATATAGTAAGATAAATCAACTTTCCAACCAGTTTTCTGTACTGGTCAGGATGAGGAAATAATGTCCCTTTGCCTTGTTCAAGCTTGAAGGTCGGGTTAATGGGCAACTGAACTGTCCGAGATTTATCTACTCCAAAGTCTTTGAGCAAATCAAGAGTATACTTCTTCTGAGATATGAAAATACCGGCTCTGCTTCTGGTGACTTCTAGCCCCAGAAAGTATGTAAGTTCTCCAAGATCCTTCATGTGAAAGGATGAATTTAATTGCTCCTTAAGCAATTCAATTTCCGGAGAACTATCCCCAGCTATGACCATGTCATCAACATAGATTAGTACAACTGTGGTAGTGTTATTCTGTTGTTTGATAAAGAGTGAATGGTCAGCATGAGATTGTTTATAGCCGCAGTTAAGGAGAGTATTGGACAGTTTTGAGAACCATTGTCTAGGTGCCTGTTTCAGACCATACAATGACTTCAGTAATTTGCAGACCTTTCCAGTAGTCGCTTCAGTCTCCCCTGTCCACTAGGCTCTAGAGTTCCATCACAATAACCTTGAGGCATCTTCATATAGACATCTTCCATTAAATCTCCATGTAGGAAGGTATTAGCTACATCCATTTGACATGTTTCCCAGTTGTTGATGGCTATAACCGATAAAAGAGCTCGTACAGTTGACATTTTTGCTACTGGAGCAAATGTTTCATCATAGTCTATACCATATTTTTGTCTAAAACCTTGTATTACTAGTCTTACTTTATGCCTCTCCATTGACCCATCAGGATTATACTTGGTTTTGTATATCCATTTACAGCCTATAGCTTTTCTTTCTTTAGGCAACTCAGTCAATATCCACGTGTTGTTATCATTTAGAGCCTTCAGTTCCAACTTCATGGCCTGGATCCACTTTGGATTTGTGACCGCCTTTTGGAAAGTATGAGGGTCAGATGGAGTCGTGATTAAATTGGTATGCCCTGCAAATGACTCAGTGAGATGTAGTTGTACTGTGTTGGCAATGCTGGATGGAGCCAGTACTGGATTTTGCACAATAAAGTCTTTAGTCCACTCTGGAGCTCTTCTTTCCCTTCTGGGTCTGTCTGGAATGGCTTTAGGTGGAGATGGAGAATCCTGATGCACTTCCTCAGAGGAGAGATCCTGAATTGGTTCACTTTCTGATTGACTTGTGTCTTCACAAATCGGTGCTGTGACACTAGTTTCTGTTTCCAAGTATTCTGAATGACCTCCCACGACAGGAATATGTGGATCTGCATAATGGTCGAAGTGCAAAGTAGGCAGGTGTTGAGCAAAGTTCTTAATTTTGCAAGGAAAGATCCCCTCAAAGAACTTCACATCTCTTGATACAAAGACAGTCTTCTTCTCAATGTTGTACATCCTGTACCCTTTTTGTGATAGAGGGTATCCAATGAAGATATAAGGAACACCCCTTGGTGAGAATTTATCTTTATCTCTAGTTGGATTGTATGCCATTAACAGACATCCAAACACTTTCATCCTCATGTAATCTGGTGGTTTTTTGAATAGAATTTCATATGGAGTCTTGTTTTGCACAAGAGGTGTTGGTAGCCTATTGATTATGTATGCTGCAGTTAACACACAATCGCCCCAAAAGGACAATGGTAATCCTGAACTGAATCTAATAGCTCTACTTATCTCTAGAATATGTCTATGTTTCCTCTCTACCACCCCATTTTGTTGAGGTCTGTCTACACAGCTCGTTTGGTGCCAAATGCCCTTGGACATTAGATACCTCTTACTTTCCCCTTCAGTGAGTTCTAGGGCATTATCAGACCTTAGAATCTTGATAGTAGTATTAAACTGATTTTTGACAAACTTGTAGAATTGCATTAAAAGATGAGGTACCTCAGATTTGTGTCTCATAAGATACACCCAAGTGGCTCTACTGTGATCGTCTACCAAAGTTAGAAAGAACCTATGTTTGGTTCTAGTTTCCTTCCTATAGGGTCCCCATACATCCACATGAAAAAGATTAAAAATGGTTGCTGCCTTTTCTGTTCTTAATGGGAATGACAGTTTGGTTTGTTTAGCCATGGAACATGTTATGCACACCCTTTTTGGATCTAAGTGCAATTGTTTGCCCATGTGTGTAATATGTTGCAATTTGTTATCAGGAGCATGCCCTAGCCTCATATGCCAAAGGTCTGAAACATTATCATTCAAAGTTAACACTTCATTACACACATTATCAGGTGAACTACTAGAGTTTGAAAAACTTTCACCTGATTTCTCCCTTGACTTAACATAACTACCAGAGACAGTAGCATTACACACATTGGTCTTACTAAACACATTTGCATCACAAGACAACCTAGGGTGTGACCTATGGTCATTATTAGACAAGTAATAGACACCCTTGTTTTCTCTTCCTATACCCTTAATCATCTTGGTGTGAAAGTCTTGTATAACACACATTTGAGAGTAGAATATTACTTGACATTGTTCATCCCTGGTTAATTTTTAAACAGATAAAAGGTTATGTCTAAAGTCGGGAACAAACAAGACATTATTCAGTGTCAAACCATTAGAGAAGCTGTAGGTTCCCACATGAGATACCACAGATACTCCTCCATTTGGGAGGTTGATTTTGGGTTTGTTTGACAATGTTTTTTGATTTTTCAACATGGCTAGTTCAAACACCATGTGGTTGGATGCCCCAGAGTCTATTATCCACTCATCATGTGGGTTATTAGAGACATAACAGCAGGTTAGATAGGTCATACCTGCAAAGTTAGCTTTCATTTCTCCTGACATGTTTTTGCCTTAGGATTGCTGGGTTTTTATGGTAATGAAGATGTGATGAATTTATTGCTGAGTTTGTTGTGCAGCAATGAATGCTTAGTACTTGTTGGTTGTGAGTCTCCTTAATCCTGTAAGGGCTCTGATACCATGTTGAGTTTTGATGTAAATAAATGATTAACAGGCAGTAGAAGACATTGAAGAATTTACTGCATTAAATTGTTGCAGATTGAGTGCTGAGTGTTTGTGTTTTTGTTATGTGTGTACAGTAATTCGTACAAGCTGCTTTACATACCAATTGGATTGGTTAATGACTGATGGTCTTAGGTAGATATCCACTGGACAATACTAACAATTGCACTCAATGAACTGTACTATGCACTCTATATTGTAATCTAGTTTGAAGTAGTCAAAGTCTAGTTTGCAGTTGCCTTTTTCTTGAGTGTGCTGAGGTCAGTGTGCTGAGGTTTTTTTCCATCCTTTGATGTGAATTCCTTCTCCCTTTTACAAGTCTAGACTACATATATGGCTCAAGTTGAGTTCCAAGTTTCTAGCCCAAGTAATAACGAACTGACATTAGCGACTACATACTTCTCCCTAAAAGTAATATACTCAATAACTGAACAAATTTAAAATTTTTAGTCGTACCTCATCAATCCAAATATTTGTTTGTTTACCCGGTAGCATGTGTCTTCAAATGATCTAACGAAGTAAAAATTTATCATAAATTGTAATCCCTCTGAGTTCCTATCATTAACACGTTTACTTTTGGGGTGAAAATTAAGAGGGTAAAATGAGTGACTAAAAAAAAGTTGAAGAGAAAGAAATGAGTGTGGTTAAATGTAAACCACACATTTAGGACTCGTTTGGTTCACCATGGAAAATAGAGTTACCAAGAACTTAAATTTACATGAATTTGTATTTCAGATGAATTACAAAAATAGTGTTTGGTTGTCAAATGGGAAATTAATTCATGTGGGAAGTTGTACACACGGAGGGAGACTAAGTAGCAAACTCCCTCATTATGCAAAAATTGAAATTCCTTGGTAAGTTGCAATTCTCATAAAATGGACAACCAAACATCATCATAATTTTAAATTTGTTCTACTTCTCATGATTCAAGAGAACAATCAAACAACCCCTTATAGCCTAAAATGGAAAGAGACAATAAAAAGATCAAACACAACTCAAAAAGAAATACGTGTCAATGATAAGAACTCGGAAGGAGTAAAATTTTATTATTGTCGTTGCATGTTATACGGTTGTACATAATAATTACTCACCGGGTAAATATTTGGGTTGAACACATAGAAACAAAATAAGCAAGACCGTCTAATGAATTTTGGAGGCACTCTAAATCATCATATGAGGCCCTAGTCATGGGAAAGGAGACTATTTTTTTTCCCAAAATTGTACTCTCTTCTAGTTTGCGTTTTATTCACTCTCACCCGATTTGTTTGTACTTTTTTTAAAGGATTTTTTAACAAGAATAATCCTAATTTTGGGTGATTTTCTTATAATAAATTGAACTTTATTTAATCAGAGAATAAACTCAAGTAGTGTACATATCTTACGGAATTAGGTCTAAAATGACCTGATACACCAGATTACGACTGTGGGTCCCATCTTTTATAAGCAAACTGTTTCTTCTTCCTCTCGTTGGACTCGATAAAGGTTTTCTGAACTAAAACCCAACAATTTTTTTCTGCAAATTTTTTGGGATCTAAAATATCGAATGATGTTTCTACAAACAAAATATGCGAGTGTATTTTAAACAAACAAATCCCGGAGCAAGCAAATCCCAGAAAAATCAATGTAGGAAAAAATGAAAAATCAATTAATTGAAGAAGAGGAGGACATGATGAAAATTATTTTGTAAAGGTTAGGTTAACTTTTCAAAGAGCCGTGGTTTATTCCTAGATTATCGATACGGTATGATACAAAAAAAAATTGAAAATGGAAATGGTTAATGTGGTTAAAAAGTGGAAGGGTTTAGTTGGTAGCCGGTTACCCAGTTTCATTAACGTGAGATATGTCCAATACTTGATTTTATTCTCAGATTAGATAAAATTCGATTTATTTATAGAAAACCACCCAAAGTTAGGATTATTTCTGTTAAATAACTCTTTTTTAAATGCTTCCAGCATCTATTGATTTTTCACTAGAAAAATGAAATGTACTCTATATTAATGAGATTAGTGAAAGGAAAATAAGAAAGTACTCAATAAATTATTCTAATTACCAAGATAAGATAAATTTTCTTTGAAATGGGTATATCCACTGCATACATTCAACAGAAAGAAATTGGTTACGTAGAGGAGTCTCTGTTATACACAGGGCCGGTCGTCTAATGATTTTGGGAGCACTACAAGAAAAGTCAAGGTTATCTACCGCTATTTTCCGACCGCACAAAAAACAGTCAGTAATTAGGCTTACCGACCGAAAACAGTCGGTAATTGTTACATTCGGTCGGTAATTACCGACTGATTTATCGGTCGGTAATTACCGACTGATTTATCGGTCGGTAAATAAGAAAATCGATCGGTGTTGGACTGTTTTACCGACCGCATTTGGAATTTACCGACCGATATGTCGGTCGGTGGCGTTTTTAACATAAATCCCCTCAGGTTCTCTCATTACTCACTTTGCACTTCAAAACAAAAAAAACGAGAGCCCCAAACCCCAATCCCCGAACCCAACCACCTATACCCCCACTCCCCTTCGCCGGAGCGTCGCCAGAGATTCTCCCCGCACCGCCGCCGCACCACCATTTGCCGGATTATCTTACCCATCCTCCCCAAAATTCCCAATTTCAACCTAGGTATGAATTTTAACTCAATTTTTTTGTTTGATTTTGTTTATATTTGGTTTATTATTGTTGTTAATCCAAGTGTTTGATGAATTTAGGGTTAAATTTAGATAAAACTTGTTTAATTTAGGTTAGTGTAGAAACTAGGGTTAAACTTGTTTAATTTAGGTTAAACTAGGGTGAAACTTGTTAGTGTAATTAGGTTAGTGTATTTTAGACTAGTGTATTTAGGTTAGTGTAATTTAGATGAAACTTGTTTAGGGTTAAATTAGATTAGGGTTAAATTAGATTTAGGGTGAAATTGAAATTTAGTTTAATTTAGGGTTAAATTACATGAAAAATTGTTTAGTATAGTTTAGTTAGATTAGTATAGCTCTCCATATAGTACTTTAGATGAAAAATTGGTTCAATTAGTATAGCTCTCCATATAGTACTTACCCTTTGGAAAATTCTTGATTGGATTACCCAATTAGTATTTTTTGATTGGATTACCCAATTAGTATTCTTGATTGGAAAATTGTTTAGTATAATTAATCTTAAGAATATATTCAATGTTGATTGGATTACTCAATTAGTATTCTTGTTTGGTTTGTAAGGTTGATTGGTAAGGCTAAGGTTAAATTAATCCACCAATAATTCTTGAAATTTGTAAGGTTGATTGGTTTTAGATTAGAGTTGTTTGAGATTATGGTTTGCATTAGGAAATGTATGGGATTTGGATGTATATGAAACTAGTTTTCATCCCGCGCAAATTGCGCGGTTGTTCTTTAAAAAATTGTACACATCATGAGACCTACTCTCACAATAATATAAAAGACGACAAATGACCGAGACGAAAGAAGTAACTGATTAATGCTTGATGTTTCAGATAATTTATAAAGTTAGTCTAACAATTTTTTTCCAATTTTTTTTTGTTGGTTTTAATTTCTACCTTTATTAAAATTTTGGCTTCTCAAATTTGATTAATAAGTTTAAAGGGTTTAAACCCATGAATTTCACGGGTATGTTCTGATATGTGGTTACAGGGTAAAAAAACGATAATGTTTTAGATGTACAAAAAATGAACTTTGACCTAGGTATCAAATATAAAAATCGAGATTACTTCATTTTTGTCACACACGATCAACAAAGTAAGCCTCACGATACACAAATTATGAAGAAAAAAACACAATAATCGAATATCAATTTACGATATATCAAGTTCTTAATAAGTACAATCAATAATCCATGCAAAATAGTCAGATTAAGTCTCTACTTAACACCAATAATTGACATAGAAAGTGAAGTTTTTCAATAATTTCTCCAAGGTCAACAGCAACTTCCGTAGATGAGAGAGGTAGCTCGATCTCCGTGAACTTCTACAAATTAAAGACTCGAGTTCATCCATGCATGACGACGCATGTCGAAAGACTTGACCAATCTTTGTTTAACGGTGCCTTGAATCGTTGCTCCCTAAACATCAAGAATTTAGAAATTAATAACGTATCATTTCCCTTGCAGTAATAGAAATTCGATTCATGTTTTCCGTGATTTCGGTGATTGACTTCGGCTGAAATTGGAATGCTGCCACTGTGTATATATATCAATTTTTTCTGGTCTCTAATCAATGAAATTCTATCAAATTTATAAGGGAGGGGTGGAGAGTTGAATTGGGAAGTTGAAGAGTATTGGTTGAATTGGGAAGTTGAAGAGTAGTGGGAAGTTTTAGAAGTTGAAGAGTAGTGGGAAGTTTTAGAAGTTACCATAAGTTACTCAACTTCTCCCATAATTGATGGGGAAGTTACGCAAACTTTTTTTAAATTTAAAGTTAAACTGCCACATAGGACGTCATGTTGGAGCCACATTGGATGCTTACGTGGATGCTTAGGTGGATGAATATGGTGGCTCCATTTTCTTTGGCTTTAATATATAAAAGATTTGAGGAATGCATGGGCATAATATATACTTCCTCCGTTCTATTTGATCTCCTCTCATCTCGCCTGCCTTTATTATTCTTCCCCTTTTTTATCTTCGTAGTTTAGTATAGTTTAGTTGTTGCTCCGTAATTAAAAGTCTTGGGGACAATTCCTTGTTATAACATTAAAATATGCATATTCATGTTACTCTCAAATGTATACACAAATGGTCATCATCCCTTACCATAGACACTTCAACTACTGTTTATTCTTAACTTAACAAATAATAACAATGTAGGGACTAACATTCTTTAGCCTAATATAGTTGTAGCTTAGTATAGTTTAGTGTTCTAGAATAATAGTGAAATATTCTAAGTTTAGTTCTACTTGGACCACTTCATTCAAAGTTTTTAGGCATGAACCTCTTATTTGTCAAATGTTTTTAGGCCAACTAGATACAATATGGTGTAATATCACTCGATCAAATTCAATAAAGAATACTAACAATTTGAGTTTATGTATTAAACTAAGGTTAGATGTGAAAACTTAATTAAATAATGAAGGGGTACGAATGAGATGGGATCATGGGAGTTCTAATTGTCTGATTAGAGTAAACGTATCAACCCCTACTCTAATTATATTCGATTATTGTTTTTTAACATAACGAGAGTAAACTCATGGTTATTTCTGTGTTATTTACTCCATTATTATATGTTACCTAAATAAGCTTTCGTTCCTCTTATAGAAAATCTTATAATGACGAGTAACGAAAGAAAATGGATGTACGAAAGGGTAGACGATAGAAACAAAGTTAAGTATGAGTTTATACTTGGGGTGGATGATTTTATTCTATATGCTAAGGAACAAGAAGAATACAAGATACATCAGATTCTTAGATGTCCATGTGTGAAGTGCCAAAATTTGAAGTACTTGAATGAGTTTACGGTGAAAGAGCATCTCATTAGCAAAGGGTTTAAGCCTGGTTACACTAACTGGGTGTGTCATGGAGAACCCTTTTCTTTTATTAGTAATCCTACTACTTCAGCAAACACTAATGCTTTCTTCTACCAACCTTATCGGGAGATGGTAGTAGATGCATTTGGAGACATAATGTTCGGCCGTGTTGAGGATTCTCCTTTGGGTGAAGAAGAAAGCCCCCACCCTGATTTGAAAGAATTTTTTGAAATGTTAGAGGCCGCCGAGAAACCTCTGTATCGTGGATGTGAGTCGTCATTGCTAGAAGTAGCTTCTAGGATGATTAACATTAAATGTGAGGACAACCCCCCGGAAAGAAGTTTAGATAAGATTGCTGCTTTGATTGAGGATATCATTCCACGAGATAATCTGATGGCTCGCACATTTTATGACACTAAAAAGATGCTTAGGGGCCTTCAAATGCCCCATCATAGGATCCATTCATGTCAGGACGGATGCATGCTATTTTGGAAAGAAGATTCCATGCTTGACAAATGTAAAAAGTGTGGAAAAGATAGGTACAAGAAGAAAACTTTTAGTGGGGCAGACATACCTTTCAAAGTCCTAACCTATCTCCCTGTAGCACTAAGGTTGCAACGTTTATATGCAACCAAGAACATTGCAAAAGAAATGAGATGGCATATTGAAAATCCACGTGTACCAGGGACCATGGCTCATCCAAGTGACAGTAAGGCTTGGAAGCATCTAGATTATATGTTTCCGGAGTTTGCTAGTGAGCCTCGTAATGTTAGACTTGGACTCTGCACAGATGGTTTTACACCATACGGTCAATTTGGTAAGTCGTACTCATGTTGGCCGGTGATTCTCACTCCTTATAATCTACCCCCTGGATTATGCATGAAAAAACAATTTATGTTTCTATCTTTGATCGTTCCCGAGCCAAAAAATCCTAAGAAAAACTTGGACATATACATGCAACCTCTTATTGATGAATTGAAAGAGTTGTGGGACACGGGAGTGCTCACCTATGATGTGTCCAGGAAACAAAATTTTCGGCTGAAAGCATGTATCCTATGGACCATCAACGATTTTCCGGCGTATGGGATGCTCTCTGGGTGGGCTACTGCTGGCAAACTTGCATGTCCATATTGTATGAAAGACACCAAGGCGTTTTAGCTTCCACATGGAGATAAAATGTGCTGGTTCGATTGTCACGGACAATTCTTACCCCTACATCATGCATTCCGTTACAACAAAACTGCCTTCAAGAAGGGTAAGTGCGAGAATGATGAACCACCTCCGACATTGTCAGGATGTGAAATCTGGGAGACGATATCAGAATACCCGACGATCATTGATGGTACTGATCGTGAACTCAAAGAACTTAAAACGTTGAAAACAGGATGGTTCAAAAAGAGCTTGTTATGGGACCTACCTTATTGGAAGCATTTGTTGATTCGACACAATCTGGATGTCATGCATATTGAAAAAAAAAATTTCGAGCAATTAATTCATACAGTACTGGATAATAAAAATAAAACAGCTGACACCCATAACACAAGGAAGGACTTGCCCAAATTATGTAGTAGAGGTCACCTACACATCAAGGAGGTCACCTACACATCAACCAACTACGATGTCGAAGCACGAAAACGGCTAAAGGATACCATCAACGACATCTGCGAACAACAGAATGGCAAGAACAAGGCTTGCCCAGGGTGGATGGTGCCGCAAGTCTACAGGGACTTACTGGAGAGACGAAAGACAAAGGCATTTCTGAAGAAATCGAAGACAGCGGCGGCCAATAAAGCTTGTGCTCAGCCTGGCCCTACACACCACGGGGGGTCGATCAAGGCAACTAAACATGCTTCCAGGCTGGTAATGACCAAATATATTAAAATGTTGCATAATATTTGTATTAATATATTTTTTAACAAGATAGTAATAATTTATCCAAGTTTATGCATAGTATGTAAGTTCTAATTGTCTTTTTAGATGGAGCAACTAGGTGGTAGGAGGCCCAGTGCGCCCGAGCTTGCACAAGCCATACATAACAAGGAAGTAGACGGTAAAAGGGTTTTTACTAGTCAGAAGGCAAAGGCAACCTTTGTAAGTATTAATTTAGTTAAGTATAAAGATTATCTTAAAATTCCTTATTGAATTAGTTATAATTAGTTCCTAAACATTACCTGTCCCTGTTTGCTAATAGGACCGATTCGAAGAGCTGAAGAAGAAGAATGAGGAGGAGGGGAAAGAAAAACCGGACGACGAAGTTTGGTTTGAAGCGGCTGAGGGTTTCAAGAAGGGGCACGTATATGGAGTGGGAACCGCCGGCCCATTGTACTTCTCCCCACCTCCACAGAATAAGGGGAAGGCTTCATGCTCTTATCATCCCGGTATTCTTGTTCAACAAGAGAAACGGGCAGAGGAATTTCAAAACAAACTTATGGAAGCCTTAGAGAAGGAAAAAGATGAGAATCGGCGTTTTAGAGACGAGACCCGGGAGCTCATGAGACAACAACAGGAGCTCTTGGCCGCGGTATTGAAAACTCAAAACTGTAATCAGTTTAACTTTAATAACTTTCGTAATCCGAATGATGATAATTCGAGAGGTGGTGGAGTTGGGGGAGCCGGGGTCGTTTTTCAAGTGTAGCTTGAACCTCTAATTGATTACTCTTTCAAGTCGTGTAAACTTTGATTACTTTTTCAAGTTGTTTAGACTCTTTAGATTTTAATTAGTACTCTCTTAAGTAGTTAAACATTTTAGAAAGTTATGTCCATGATATCGAATGGTTTTATGTGAATGAATTGTGGAGATGTTGGATTCTGAATGAATTGGATGAAGTTAATGAATGAAGGTTGAAGTGAATGATGTTGTAGTTTGAATGAGTTGGAAGATTTGAATGATATGATGACAACAAATTGGAGTTTGTTGTCTAAAGAGTTGTAGTTTGTGAGTGATGCAGGTTGAAGTGAATGATGTTGTAGTTTGTATGTTGTAGTTTGAATGCAGGTTTGTATGTCGCAAATCGGAGGACAACAAAACAACTAGACCCAACTACCTTCTTCACTTTACCGACCGCCCTCAGTTCTTTACCAACCGAACTGATGTCATTACCGACCGACCTAAGTAACCTAGATATTGGCAAACGACGGTCGGTAAACATTACCGATCGACAGAAAACGGTCGGTAAAAAACCAAAATACCGACCGCATTACCGACCGACTTCAGTTTTTCCCGACCAAACATTTTACAGGAGGTTCTGATCTTGGTTTGGTCGGCAACACTTAGCGACCGAAAATTTCAGTCGGTAAATTAAATCACCGACCGCAAAATAACATTGCCGACCGACAAGTCGGTCGGTATACCTTAATTTACCGACTGCAGCGATCAGTCGGTAATTACGATTGCCGACCGAATTTCATATTTACCGACCGTATATCGGTCGGTGATTCACCGACTGGTATTTTCGGTCGGTACGTAGTGTTTTTGACCATAGTTTTCGACTATAGACTTTCGGTCGGAAATATTTTAATTGCGGTCGGTAAATGTGTTTACCGACCGATTTTGTATCTTCCCGACCGATTTTATCGGTTGCTAACTGTTGTCTTCCTTGTAGTGGAGGTCTCGTTCTCAATCTTAGAGTGAGGCCCTGTACTAACAATAAAAATGGTAGTATAACAATTTCTTTGTTCAATAATAGTCAAAAGTTGTTTCGTAATTTTTTTAGGAGGACACAAAAATAGTGTACGCGTGATACTTAATTTTGAAACTATCTATCTATATAAAAATATAAAAAAAATCATTCCAAAATGTCACCATTTACAAGGTATTGACAAGTGGCACTACTAAAATATTTAGTTCATCAATATGCATGTGCTTTTATTAGTTGTAATTAATACAATACAAAGTAATTACATATTACTAACATTTTATACATTTCTACAAATAATTTTTTATATGAGTTGTGCTATTAATTTTGATTACACAACTTTAATATCATACATTCATACAATTTTAACAATTGACATATCTTATTAATAAAATTCTTACAGGATAATTGGTTATTACAAATTATGTATCAATTTTTTGTTTACGTTTTTATTCCATTTCATTGATATTTTTTGGGCCGTATGGTTTATTTTTATTTATTTTTTTTGCAGACGTTGTAACATCATTTTATAGATGAGAAAAAATATGAGTGAAATCGTAAACTTCCTACAAGGAGTTATGGAGTAAATTTTGGTTATTATTATTTTTAGATTTAAGAATTATAATACTAAGGATTGCATAATTAATATTTTCCCATAAAACTAAGGTTTTGCAAATTAAAAGTACTCTGATATTCGCAAATTTATAAAGGTAATGTAGTCTTAAGTTATGATAGTAGAATTACAAATACACAATTTTTATATAGATTTGGGTAGCGTAAGTTGTCATGATAGGTTACTACATGTCTACATACGAGTAATTTATATATACCTTACTTCTACATCATCTTAATCTTCGTCAAATAAAACAATAAAATGTTGTTTGATTATTGTTCTTAGCAAGAAAAATAGATTAATCATAATTTATTACTCCATTATATAATTATATGTCAATGTAGATAACATGACGTCACGAGACTACAATGTTATCAATACTCTCTTCCATTCGATTTTATACGTTTATAACCGTATACGTTGAGATTATAATGTTACATGAATTTGGAAGTATTACGATTAATATACACATAAATAATGTTATTTGTTTATTCAGAACAAAACACATAATTACAGTTCGTTCATACACAATTGCACATAAGTTTTTTCATACGAGATTACGAGTGCATACAACACGACGACAATTTTATTTAAGGTTAAGTTTGTACAATTTACTCGAAACGCACCCATGATTTTCATAGGTAACAAAACTAGTTTATATTTATTCAACATGTTATTACTCCAACTAGATCAATCAATTTTGTGAAAGAGGAAGGTAACAGAGATGGAGTACAATATATCGTAATGAAAACAAAGCATAAAAGAATGAATGAATTAAATGAATAATTTAAGTCCAAGAGAATTCCAACCACTGCACTTTTGATCAGTACAACTTCTTGGTTCCTCTACTGTAGTAGTTTACTGTACTAATATAACAATGAATACATAGTTATATTAGTGCTTCAATTCTATTTTGGACCCCCAAAGTTGATGGGCCGCGGTTCTTGGAACACTTTGAACGGGCTAATCGACGGGCTTGGTTATACATGAAGCAATGGAAATGAGACATTGGAGTGAACGTGCTGGAGTGGTTATCGGGAATGACTAGAAATAATGTGGGCTTTCCTCGCGCAGGTTTGGATCCCCTCGTCCATTGTTTTTCTTATTCATTTGTACATGAAGCAAAACTTATGAGGCCATTCCAAAGTGAGACTGGAGGAACTTGACGACGTTAGCATCCAACTGGAAGCCCTTGGTTAGAACATCGATAGAGATAGGGGGCTGTGAACCAAACACCGCGTTGGCAACCACGACAATACCAGGGTCCTGGCTGCTATACCCGGAAATACTAACGGCCGGGGTTTTACCAAGGTTAAACTGAAAGTGAATGAGACCCTGTGGAAACACGAAAACGTCTCCTTCGTTTAAGACCTTGGCAAATAATTTGTTTTTGGCATTTATTGGGCTGGAGGACACAAACCCAACACAGAGGGTTCCTTCGATGACAGTCATGATCTCGGTGGCACGAGTGTGGTAGTGTGTTGGATTGAGCCCATGTGGTGCGAAGACAATCCTAGTCATCGATATACCCAGGGTGTTGAGCCCGGGTAAGTGAGTTGCTGTAACTACTCTCACGTTCACTCCTGTTTTGTAGGCAATTTCGGGTGTGTTTAGCCCCTTGAAGAAAAAGTCTTCTGCTGTTGTTTCCTTTGTATTCTTGCAAAACATGCCGTTCACAAACACTGCAACACAGTAACCGATAAATTGTGTTCACGTATCAATTAGATAGGCTATTGAATAATGAGTTACGTAAATTGTCAAAGTGTACATACAATGTACTCGTATGTCAATTAATAAGATACATAGAACAACGAGATTAAGATGAAAATTGATATATGGAGTATTTATTAAGAGAAGACGTACTTGCTTGTTTAGGGTCCTTCACCCCGACGCAGAAATCTTGAAGTTGAGTTGGATCGGAAGCATAAGCCACAAAGGAAGTGAAGGACATAAGTGTTAAGACAACAATAATGTTGTTACGGTATGTCATTCTTGATTAATTACGAGTACTTTACACACTTGCTTTTGGTAGTTTGTGAATTGTGTTGATAATGAGCATTGTAAAATGACCTATTTATAGCACCTTGGTCCTTAAATTGTGCTTAATTTTAAGTGGTCGTGATAATCGGTAACAAACTTGATTAACTTGTAATAAGTCATCCGCAAAGATGTTAACTTTTTTTCTTTAGTAGATGGCAGCATGTGGTTATTATTACTCCGTATTTATGACCCTGATTTTCTCTAACCTCTACATATTCACATCCTTCTTAATTAATTTTTCACAAAAGTAATGTCAAACATCGTTTAGAACGGATAGAGTACCTTTTAACATGATTATGTATACTATGAATCACAACAGTAGAGGACTAACGTCCATGTTTGAATTTTAAGAGTATGTACCATGGAGAGGACAACTTCATCCTCTTATTTTTTTCTCTTTCATTCTATTTTTTTGACACATCATCGTCTCTTTCATCCACCTCATTTTCCACTATCTTCATCCTCTTCATTTTTACTTCTCTAATTTTATCCCACAATAGAGAGTATCATCTTATACTACTTTTCTAATTATTTACTTTAATTATTTTATGGTTAATATTATTTGTTTATTTAGATGGCCAATGATATATGTTTGTATGCACAAGGGCCTAGACTCAAATTCCTCTAAAATTAGAGGAAGTAATCAACTTCCTCTTACTAAAAGGACCTTCCATGCTCATTCCACAATGGAGAGGACATCCTCTTAGAGGAGAGAGTCCTAAGAGAAGGGTAAATTCTCTCCATTGTACATGCTCTAATGCACTGGCATATCTTGACCTGTGCAGTTATTTCAAGACGGCTTGTAACTCCCTAACAATCTTTCTCGTGCAGAGTATCGAGTGACGCAGCCATAGGAGGAAGTTATAACTTGAAAAGTTGCAATAGAGTTGGATTTACATACAACAGATTATAGAACGAGAACGAGAGCGAGAGCAGGGAAGACAAAACACAGGCCAATACCGTTCACATGAAAGAAACCACATTCGCTTAAACATTCATATGAGGCTTCCTACAAAACCAGAGCATGCAGTACAACAGATTATATGGGAGTTCAACTGGTTTACCCCTAATGTACACTACTCCACATTTCATTGGAAAAAGAAAATAAATTACACCTACAACAGCAAAGCTCTTCTACATGCTCTAATTCTCATTTTCGGTCCGACCGCCCAACATACTACGTGTATTAAGTACTCTATATGACTATGTACATCAAAATAGAATCGAAAAAAAAAAAAAAAAAAAAAAAAAAAAAAAAAAAAAAAAAACCACTTTTCCAGTTGCTACGGTACTCTTCAAATGAAGAGCTTGCTCTTGTTTGCTCTTCCCCAAGAGCCATGATTTTAAATGGTCTGCAACAACAAAACCAAGATTTTGTACTATGCCAACGACATAGGCAACAGACAATATTCTCTCCTTTACGACAATGAAGACCGTATTGGAGAGCTCCCGTAGTACATAGGTTGAGCTCATCTCAAATCCATAAATCATTCAAATCTAGTTACTCTCTCATTCCTTCGTAAAACAGGCAGCTAGGGTGTACCACTACTCTCCCTAGGCAAGGAATCATGAAATAGCTGCATCAACAAAGAATAATACACCAAATCTCGCTAAAATACCTGAAAAAATAGTCGTATACCCGTATCGTTTTCATGCTGTCTACTCAGGCACATTGCATGCATTCAGGAGCAACATTACAAACCCAAAAGGCTGGCTCTCAGATAGTGAAGGGGGTTTTGGTCATTTACCTGCACATCCTTACCCTTATGTTGAATAGCATACAGACTGTTCTCCACAAGTCATGGCTAAAATTTGTGATGAGATTTACATCAGCAACTACTTCACAGTTATGGGATCATCTATAGTTTAGGGAGACTTTTAGCATCACTCTATCATGCTCCATAGCCAAAGTATAACTAAATTAGACATCATGGACGAGAAGTTCAACTTAGTAGGAGTTTGGAAAATATAAGAGAGCTCAGCAATGGGGCACAGTTAGAAAACAAAATCCAATACGTCAATGACAATGTTTGTGCATTATATAAATATGAGCAACAAACAGCATGTATGAGGAACCCAAATGGAGAAAGAATAACTCAACAAATTAAAGGTATGAGGAAACCAAAAGGAGGTGCACAAGCATTACTTGAGAGTTGAGATAATAAATGGAACTCCGAACCCCCGGGTAATTTGCACCCTTGGACTATCACATTTAGTGAGTGCGAACACACCTGCAAGCACATGAACTCGCACATCCACGCAGTTTAAGATGGAGGCAATGCAATAATGATTAGAATTAAACAGTTTACATACAAAAGCCTACAGCTTTACCATGTTATTTCATGAAATTTCCCAACCCTGTACTCCCTACCAAATTGAACATCATGAAATTATTCAGCACAGCAGGATAATCTACAGATAGCATTTCTAATGGCAAAAAGACTTGATGATCAAATTCCTGCAAACTACAAACTACATCCTTGCTGCCAGGAAACAGTTCTCAGACAATCCTGGCTTCCCTACATACATCAAGATTAACTACCTGCATACAGAAGCTGCTAAAGACGGCACAATGAGAACATTTGGGTGGGAAAGAAGCTTTCTTACAGCTAAGATGGCTTAGCCTTCTCATCCCCGGCTACATTTAATATGGGTAAAGTACTTAGAAACTCATCAAGACCTTCAAAAAATTCAATGTTTTCAACCGCAGCTTCTCCCCCGTTGCCAGTACTCACCCTGGGTGCTTGTTCATCACCCTCATTATTGAGCTCCACATTCAAATCTAACCTCCCCATATTTTTCACCCTTCTTCTAGCTTGATTCCTCGTGAGGGTAGCACTCGCTACCTTCTTTCTTGAATCCTCCCTACCTCCAGCTGGCAAACCAAAAACAACAACATTTTGCGTATTAGACCTGTTTTCCATATTCCTGCCGCCAGCTGAAGCTCTGTGATTAGCCAGATAACTATGGTGTGCTTGCCTTTGGACATTCACATTTCCCTGCATAAATTTCCTCGGTGTCCTAAAACCCCCGCCCCTTCTTCTCTTTCTCTTCTTTTTCTTCTTTTCAGTAGCAGGATTTCTCCTCCAATCCTGATCAGATGAGTCGGAATCACTAGGATCCGAATTAAAATCCTCATCATAAACATCATCGAAATAAACCCTAGGCTGTGAAGCCGGTGGCTTCCCTATATTCTTAGGCCCAACAGCACCCCCACCACTACTTTGAAACCACTGAAACTTCTCACTCCCGTTTTCCACAGGGCAAGCAAACATGGGTGAGAAGGGCACCCAATTTGACCCGGGATTCGCCTTCCTCATCTTATTTTGCTTCTTCCAGGCTGCCATGGAGAACCCTAATGGGAAAAATCCCCAAGAACAAAAAGAAGTATCCTTAGAGTCCTTACCCTTGTCACCATCGCCATCATTAACAAGTGGAGGAGGAGTCGGAATCTGTACAGCATGAAACCCCCTCCCACAATTCTGACACCTAAGAGTACACTCCTTGTACACTATCTCATACTCAAATACATAAAGACAGTAAGGGCAAGAAGTCCAGAAACCCTCTATTTCCCCGCCGCCCTTATTACTCTCATCACCAGCATTAGCATTAGCATTAGCATTATTCAGATGCACAGCATTAGCAGCATTATTAGCATGATTACTACTACTACTAACAACATTACCAATACCAACATCTCCAGCATTACCATCAACCAATGGGGTGGTTTGATGCTGTGAATTGAGTGGCGGGGGTTGTCGGAATTGCGGTGGCATGACTCCTTGCGGTGTCTGCATCTGTACCTGTACTGGCGCGGGTCTAGTAATCGTTTGAGACTGCATTATGGGTGTGTTAATAATAGGTATAGACGGTGACATCCCTAACCCACCACCGTTCCCGTTAATCACACCCTTATTTCTATCCCCTCCTTTCACGGGAGTCGGGTCCCGCATCTGCCACTGCGGCAGCAACTGCTGTGGCTGCTGCAGCAGCGGTGCCGCCTGCATTGGCGCTTGCAGGAACTCTATCTGATGCAACTGACTACTGCTACCACCATGCTGCTGTTGTTGTTGCTGTTGCCACACGGCCGCCTGCGATTGCTGCTGCTGCTGAGGCTGCGGTTGGAAAAACTGAAAAGTATTAATCTGCGGAGCGGCGGCCGGTTGTTGTTGTTGTTGTTGTTGTTGCGGTGGTTGTTGGTGGGTAAGTTGGTTGTGTTGGTCGACCATCCGCTGCAAATACACAGTGAGCTCATTATCAAACAACCACTTCTTATTGGGATCCGACAAAATGGACCAGGCGTCCATAACCAACTGCAAAGCATAATCCGCGAAGGGGATCCGATTTCTATCCGGGTTGAGCAAGGTCACTAACCGGCGGTAATTATTGGAGATTAATTCCGGGTCTCGGACCAACCGGGGAAGTTGGAGCACCGTATACCAATCGGGGTGTTGGGCGGAGTTCACCCGTTTCTCACCGGCTATGACAGTCTCAACTACCGCGAGTATCTGTTCGGATACAGGGTTATTCGGGTCGGAGTCCCGGGCTCGGATCGCGAATGTCTTGGAGCCGAGAAAGTCTCGGGCTGCAAGTAGCTTGAGTGCTATTCCAAGCCACCGCTCCGTCTCCGTCCCAGGGGTATTTGGGTCCATCCCCAAAATATTCTCTCTCTACAGTTCCCTTTTCTTTTTTTATTACTATAAGAAGAAGATTAGAGTTGACGACGTTGGACAGCGGAGTGTTGTTATTGGAAAGAGAGAGAGGAGAGAGAAAGAGGAGAGGGGTAGAGGATTTTGGGGGAGATTTTTGGGAATCTAAAGACAATTAATTGAGAGATTTGGGGATGTAAGAGGGCAAAATGGTCATTTCGAACACTACTGAGTTATTGACGAAGAGGGGGATAGTGGACTAGTTCAGTGAGAACAGGAAACCATGGTTTCCAGTCATTCAATCATTTATGTATGTTGTTGAGAGGGATGGATGGATGGATGCAAAAACAAGAAAAAATGGAGACTTTTGTTTCATAATCTCCATTGTGTTTATACTTTGTTATATAAGAGCTTTCTGAGTTGGATGATTAGGTAATTAATTTGTACAATAGTGGATTAGTAGTAGTAATAAAGTTTTTTGGGTATATATGATTGGATTTAATTATGCAAATAATATTTTAGACGGATTCATTGCGATAAATGCTAAGTAATCGGTAATATATAGTAAGAGATCGATTGATCATATTCTTTAACGAATGCAGACAATACTAGGGAAGAGCAAAACTATTATTCAAGGTTAAGTCAACTCATGCGGTGAGTAGTGTTAGGCTTGGCGGTGATGGTAATCCGGAGGGACGAAGGCCTAGTGCCCAAGTGGGGATGGGGCCCAATGTGGAAATAAAGAAGTAAATTATAGTCGCTAATATACAGGCAACTGGTAAGGAAATGTAAAGTCAAATCTCGCAAATACAAAAACGCCAAAAGTAACCTTCAAAATCTTCCTAATTCTGAATTTCCGATTCTTCCCCGTCCTCAGAAGTCAGACCTCAGTTAGTCAATTCCTCTTTCTCTATAAATTTCCATTTCCAAATTACATTTCTAGGGTTCTTATAAAAATAACAAAATTAGAAAATCCTAATTTCCTATATTCTCGCAGTCGCACTCGGTTTCATCCACCATCGGTCAAAATCAAGAATTTTCCCAAGCGTCACCGCTCGTTGGTCCACCGTGGTCTCACCCTTATCGTCGTCTGTCACGGGGATCGTCGGCCTCCGCAGGGGCGGATTTCTTGTGGGCCTTGCAGGAGCCAGGCCCCCCTAAGTTTTGGGTCAGATATGTACAGTTTATACTAGTAAAAAAACTCATATCATATTACATGCATATTTTTTTGCGGTGCTGAGAAGTTAAAAGTGACACGTGGGATAGGTAAAAAAGTATCAACAATTTACAGCTTTTTCAATTTTAATTTTTAGTCCCTGATCCTCTCTGTAACCTATCAATTACTTATTGTCCTACTATTGAGTATTGACCTACTTAGGGTAAAAAAATTACAGTCTTTTAGTTCATCAATAAAGTACTCCGTAGTAGGTATGTTCTATGTTTAATCGTATTCACTTATTCCTAATTGATTACTTATTTACTTGATTAGGATTAGAAAAATTACTGTAACACTATTCCTAATTGTTATTGCTAGGATTTAAGAGTAATTACTAATTAGTTAGGGTTTATTATTTGTTCTTTATTATCTACCTTGCTACCATCTGAATCGATATATTCTACGAAGAACGGAATATTATTTAGTTTTCTTATTCAATTGTTCAAATATTTGAATTATTGTTCTTATACCTATTTATGTGGTTTGACTTAGTAATTGTTTTAAACATGTTATTTATATGCAATGTATTAGGATTTGGACGATGAGTAAGCAAACAAATCTATTTAATTTTCTCAAAAGAAAAGAACCGAAATATGTTACTGTAGGGTTACAACCATTAAACCCAAAGACCTGTTACCAGTATTAACCGAAAAGACAAAAGTAGAGGGATAACATTTATACCTTATTTGCAGCGGAACAACGTAGTAATAAGGAGTATAATAAACCCAGAAATATATATAATCTCCACGGACGGAATAAATAATCTCCATGGACAAGAATAAATAATCTCCATGGACAGAATAAATAATCTCCACGGACAGAATAAAGCACCCCAAACGTGATGCCTTCTTTGGTATCCACACGGGTACGGAACTGCGACGTATATGCTAGTATAAGATTTTGTGAGACCGTCTCACAACTTCTCTCTATATCTTTCTTATAACTCTTTATAAGAAGAATACTCCGTATATATATTATGAGTCAATACTCTTAATTCCATATATTGGTTCATCATATGAATATGAACCTCCTTAGGTTATTTTCATAACTCTAATTACCATAATTAGATTATTACTCTAACTCTAATTACTATAACCCAACAACGCAGTTGAGTCCGTATTACTACTGACCCGATATATTTAATATATCAATATATATTAATATATCCCGTACACATTGTGTGTGACCTAATGGGCCCACTTAAGACTACCAGACACGTAACCAATTTACATGTCAACCTAACATCGACCTCTAGTAAGGCATATCGGATACATAGACTTAAGCGGGTTAATCCGTAGGACAGTGGACATAACTCCTTCAATCTCCCACTTGTACATGTTCTCTCAAGAACGACGTTAAGTCTCTTTGCTACTATTGTCTCCAATTGAGAATAATGAGGTAAGAAGAAGTGTCATCCTCACATATCTCAATCTTTTACTCGAATCTTTGAGTTGACTTGTTAAAAGAGCAGATAGATGACAATCATCCTATCTGAGCGCGGCCACGCATTTGCACAAGTCACACTCTTCGAGTGGCCAAGAAACAATAAATTTCTTTCAATAAAGGAAGAGCAAATCCCCTCTTATCTAACCACATACTATCATATGTTCCATGCATGCCCAGGCCAATAACCATCCATAGCCCCCTTTCACAGCTGATGAGGAATAATATCAAAGCATACACATCACATGTATAGAATAGTCAAAGACTCAGGTCTAAAGACCGTACAAGTTCATAACTTGCAAAGAACTTTACTGACACTAAGCGAAATCTTAGTAAAATCCTTTTCGGCGGGTCTGTCTAATGCATGTTCTTAACATACACTCATGTGCCTGGTTTAGTGTCTCAATACCTATTAATCAAGGAACTTAGTCATCAACCAACTCACACAAACACCAGTAATTTAAGGGTATTCAAATATCCCAACACAATACCCTGACTAGACAAAATAATTACATCATCCAAATAGAGTTCCAAGACTAAGTCACGTACTTAGTGATCTATTTCATCAATGTAAATTATTTAGGGACAAAACTTGATTACATTAACCAAATGACAATATGTCATACATATATCAATTATCAAAATAACTCCCACTAAACCAAACACCTCTAAAAGTACTAAGACCACTCGCCCATGCGTCTTATACCGATCATAACCAATATGATCTTTTATGTAGAGGAGGTTTCGGGACATACAACATTTGTATCGGTTATTTACAAGCATATGATCAATCTACCTTCTCTCAATTAAGGCAAACTGTTAGTTTCATAAGCAATAATTGCTTCATAAACTTTAAAGTTGAGTGCGTGTTTGATTCGTAACCAAACGTCTATTTGCGTCAAAAGCAATAGAACACTAACTTTAGTTATAATACTAGTCACAAAGTTGTCCTTTGGAGCCGTTCCAACACACAACTTCTCATCCAAAACAAAATATACTGAGATTACAATCTCATGTCATCTTTGTCTATTTGGAAATATGAATCGTTGTAACTTGTTTACAATAATTCGTTTATCACATCATGCGCATCTTTTAAATAATTCCCCTTTTTGCTTCTTAAGCTCAAAGGAACAATTTTTAGATAGCATTCTAGTGACACTCACCAGTTTAGTATCTACTCGTCACACGAGCACATAATAAACACATTTCTTGCAAAGTCTCATAGACTAAAGCAATTAAATGTCGTATAGTTAGAGAAGTATGTCACTCACATACCAAATCATAACGATAAATGCACTCCTACTAGCCTTTTGTACACACTTTGTCTGTCTTCGTCTCAAAGGAAAACAAACATCTTTGAATTACCAGATTAAGAACGAAGATACTTGCTCCATGCTCCAATCAAATCGGAATATTGACATTTGCCTAACAATTTTAATAATATGAAATTCATACGATGTGTCGCACACACATCATATTTCATCCCTTTCAAGAAATGTATTTCACAAATATATATGTCCAAAACTCATCATAATGAGTGATGACATTCAAAATGCTAAATCAATCTTAATAAACTTAAGCATAGTGTTGTAAAAAGGTTTTTCCATAGTCATTACTATGATATCAATCCTTAACTACCAACTATGCTTCAAGTATATCAATCTACATCGTCTTTATATTGAAGACTATTCTTCACTATAAGACCCATTTAACCAAAGTCTATACTTGGTAGTTATGGTATATAGAATCTATTAGATTTTATGTGATTTTTGGAGTTCTTGCCCATTATTGTTTCATCATAGGTCAAACCTATGTAATGTAATATTTTACAGCTAAGATGATCATGACATTTCATGGATGCATCAATATTCTCTTCAACAGTTGTACAGAATTCCTGTTAATATTGAACAATTCAAGGTCGATTCTACTCCCACTGTTTCATCATAGGTCAAACCTATGTAGGGTAATATTTTACAGCTAAGATGATCATGACATTTCATGAATGCATCAATATCCTCTTCAACAGTTGTAGAGAATTCCTGTTAATTTTGAACAATTCAAGGTCGATTCTACTCCCACTGTTTCTATTAGAAATCACATATTTTTAAAAGAAACATACAACTCCATGCAACAAAACAGCTTTGTTCTTTGGATGGTTTGTAGAATTAACAAATGCCCCTAATAAAACACATGTCATAATTGAGTCTAACTTCTAGAAAATAATTTTCTTTAAACTTTAAGACTTGATAATTAAGAAAAGACTTTTTAGAACATTTTCAATCCATATCTCATATGGTGTCTATTCTCCGACTTACATGGACAATCTCATCAATATTGTACAAAGACTTTTATAGTGTATAAGCTTCTAAAGCGTCAATAATATCTGCATATGACTCATCATAGACCAAATCATATCAAATATGGTTCGATGTAGTATGAAACACTTTTCACTACTTCTATGATGATCACAATCTTTTAGTTCAATTCCTCCCTGTTTCAATCATATCGAACGACCTGTACTAACTTATCAAGTTGACCTTGTACTTTTATTTGAATTTCCTTGAACAATTCAAAGCATTCAATTTCAAATTTCATCAAATGAACAAAACCATACGTGTTACCCATTTTGCAACATCACTAGTTAAACTCACATGTATCTGTATATGTGTGATCTAACAAGTCTAAGTACCCTTCCCCTACAAATAATAGGAGACACTTCAAATATCATTTATCCATCTAAAAAAGATCCATTTGCCTAAGTTGATCCTTATCAATAAGGCTTTAATTTCATCATTATGAAACTTATTCCTATGTTTCTTGTCTCATGGATTAAGGACAATGCAATGCCATAATAGGTAAAACTTGAGTCGAGGGACTTGAACCTTTTGGTTGTTATGTTACAAATAAAAGCATTCAATACTAGGAATGTAGAGCTCAACAATCATGTTAGTCTTATTGTATCACATATTCTTGCAAGATATAGAGCAACAATTGTTCTACTTTTATCAAAACTTTTCATGCCCATACATGAAACAGATTCAATATTCTTGCTTATGAATAGTACAAGAATAACAATGATTCAATTCCAGTATTCAGCTTTATGGTAAAATTAAGTGATTTTCCTTTTATATATGAAACAACAACGTTTGTCCATTTCAATCATAAAACCCTTCACTTATATATATATATATATATATAAATATATATATATATATATATATATATACACACACACCATTATTCCACCCTCTTTGAGCCATCATATCCACAATGTAATAGTTGCATTTGGTATCTTATACCAAAACAGTAGAATACAAGTAACAATTACTTCAGTAACATATAGACCTGATGAAGTCATACTTCAATTGATTTGCAGATTTTCTAGACACTTCTAGAAACTATCTACCAATGTCATATATTTGTCATTCCATTAACGACTAATAAAATCGTACCTAATCTAAATTTGGCAACAAGTTTGGGTATGACAACGATTGTCCTTCCCTTACTTTAACCAACGTCTTAGATTCATTAATCATTATCTCAAACAATTTTCTTAATGAACTCATAGAACATTAGTGTTATTTACCTTCTTGATACAATGTTCAATCGTCTTTTAACAACTCGTGCTAAAGGGTGAGAAACCTTATTAAGTCACATGTTTTTTCATAATAAAGTGACCTAAACTTAGGACTAATTGAAATGATTTTTAATCCTAATTCTTTAGAAAGAAGCATCCAAAATTTCCTGATTATCAATATAATCTCTCATCATATGACATATGCATGGATTAATCGGATCATCTTTAACATTTTCTCACTTAATAGGAACTGTTCCCTTTTTTATTGAAACATTTGATTTTGGTACTTATATATAGTAGTCAGATCATCTCCATGACTCTAATTATACAGTTCATACTGTATATTAACATTGATTATAATTTGTTTGAATTATCCTTCACAAGGACAAAATCTGTATTTCTAATTTTGAAAACAATTTTCAAGATACCAATCGACAAGGTTGAACAATTCAAACTCATCTTTAATAAATGTGATAAAGGGACTAAATTACAACTACAATTATATGCAAAGTAAAACGATAATTAATATTAATAATCTTAAACAATTTTAAGATAAAATCATGAAAACTACCCTCAAGTTCGCATAATATTCCAAGATCCTAAACCTTTTGTCGCTCAAGTGAACTTGGGCTCACTGCTCAAGCTTCAAAAGTAAAGGTAGACAACAACATTGTCAATTACATCAATATGTAATTCTTGGTTCGTCGGAATTAGTCATCATATGACACCAACTATTTGCCTCAAAGCCCAAGTCCGACTTGATAGCAATGTTAAGCAAACTAGACTGAACCTGTGGGTAACCGTTACCCGCCTACTCAGTCCACACACATCAGCAAAACACCGCTTAGGCAGTCACTTCAACTAATGGTATGAAATTGTTTTAGTGGTCAATTCTGGAAAGACAATACTTAATATTTGTGCGATGGATTAAATGCATTATGGGTCCTAAACATGTTGCTAGGTCAACTTACAAGGCGACCTATTAGTTTTAAGCACACAAGTCACAAGTCTAAACAATGAAATTTAAGCATCGTATGACATAATTATTCAATTGTTATTAGTGATTTGCGCATAAAACAAGTTAAAAGATCCCATATTTTGATTTATAATCATATTACAATTCATAATTGTTATTTAGTTTGAATAATTTCACCAATATCTTTCATTTTTCCAACTACGACGAACAATTTCCCACCCAGAAAAATTGAACGGATATACAAAACTCGATTCACAATCGATCTGCAACTTATAATTTTCATATAGATGAACAATTCATCAAAATCAATTAGGACTCGAGAAACTCTTTTCCCGACCCATGTATGATAACATGATAATTAAAATGCATAAAATTATTTAGCCGATTTAGAAAACTAATTTTTCATTGATTCGGAAAAATATAAGTATAATCCGTGTTTGATTCATAATCAACACACAAACGCGAGAAAACGACTTTTCTTAAAAGCGTTGCTCGACCCGACACCATGTCGTACGAGTAAATATTGTGTCGTCGTGGTCAAACCGTTGCCGTCCGGGTCATCCCGTTCCGACCGAGACACACCCGTGCCTACCGAGTCATACTCGTGCCTACCGAGTCATACTCGTGCCAACCGAGTCACACCCGTTCCGACCGGGTTGACCTAATTTTGTTCCGTCTCCACCATAATTAAACGGGTCTTGTCCTAATCTTATTAGGTCTCATCGTCAACGATAAATTCTTGTAATTTTACGTTCCAAATTTCAATCGAATCTTGACTAATCCAATTAGTCTCATCGTCAACAAAGTAATTTGGGATTATAGTGGGTCAATTTAGGGCAAAATTAAATTAAAAATAATCAATATTAGATCTTAAATTAATTTTACGAGTCAATTTCAGAATTTAACAAATTAAATTCACAAATTAAAACAAATCATAAACTTGATCGAAAATCTCATATGCATATCGTATAACACGAAGAAAGACATATTCGTATGCAAATACAAACCAATTTTGTAAGTTATCGATTATACTAATCACATTATAAAGTAATGATTATGTCTCATACACAATATAAAGTAATGATCTAATCACATTAGAGAATCACCAATATAATGATATTATGTCTCATACACAATAAAATTAGAGAACAATGCATGTCTGGCGACAAAATCCAAACTATAAACTTGCAATTATCAAATAATTATAAAGTACTCCCTCCGTTCCAATGAATTGTTTGCCTTTACTTTTGGCACCAAGGGAAAGAAAACCAATGGGGAAGTAACATGTGGAGCCAAGGGGTCAAATTACATATAAAAAGCATTCCTAAAATAGAAAGGCAAGCAATTCATTGAGACGCCCCAATATAGAATAGGCCAACAATTCATTGGGACGGAGGGAGTAATAATAATCGTAATCATTACAACTTATTTGCATGTTGACATAGTGGTATGCATGCACAGTAACAAAATTTATGCACACCCGGTGAAAACAATTCTCACGAGTAAAATGATAATCAGATTAATACGCGGGTGAAATCTCTCACAACCAATTATGAGACATAGATTCACATCTATTAGATTAACACTGCGTAACAGAGACTCTGATATCACTGTAGGGTTACAACCCTTAAACCCAAGGACCTGTTACCAGTATTAACCGAAAAGACAAAAGTAGAGAGATAACAATTATACCTTATTTGCAGCGGAACAACGTATTAATAAGAAGTATAATAAACCCAGAAATATATATAATCTCCACGGACGGAATAAATAATCTCCATGGACAAGAATAAATAATCTCCATGGACAGAATAAATAATCTCCACGGATAGAATAAACCACCCCAAACGTGATGCCTCCTTTGGTATCCACACGGGTACAGAACTGCGACGTATATGCTAGTATAAGGGTTTGTGAGACCGTCTCACAACTTCTCTCTAGATCTTTCTTATAACTCTTTATAAGCAGAATACTCTGTATATATATTATGAGTCAATACTCTTAATTCCATATATTGGTTCATCATATGAATATGAACCTCCTTTTATATAGGAGATGAGAAGGTAGAATTAGGTTATTTCCATAACTCTAATTACCATAATTAGATTATTACTCTAACTCTAATCACTATAACCCAACAACACAGTTGAGTCCGTATTACTACTGACCCGATATATTTAATATATCAATATATATTAATATATCTCGTACACATTGTGTGTGACCCAATGGATCAACTTAAGACTACCAGACAACTGTGGACATGACATAGGTCCACCCCGACGCGGCCACGCGCGGGTTTGGGTAGGCGAATGAATCTCCATATGAAACGGATCGAATTGAAATTTAGGTCTATGTGGAGTCGCCACCGAACATTGTGGTTATTCGGAACCATTCGAGCCCACTCTATGTCGTAGTGGTTCGTATACAAAATACGACCCATTTCCGATGTCAGAGTTTATTGGGCTCGTCCCTTTGCATTTGATACCAATACCGACATTATCGGATATTGTGTATTGAATGACTCTCGTGCGCCAACGGTTTCGGGCATCCGAAAACCGAGGTTCTGAGCAAGGGGTGAGGGTACGTGTTGGGAAGCCCACAAAGGACACCCAACCCCGCCCGCACATTAGCGGCCTCTACTAAGAATTCGAATGACTTACAATACGCGTGCTAGTTAAACGGGAAAATGATATGCAAAGAGTATTTTCCCTAGACATGTGAATGGAATTGAAAAGGGTTTCTAAGTAAATTTAATGCAATTAATTCTACGTCAAAGTGGAATTTTAGCATGTGGGTTCATTTAGTACAATAAACGAACAAGAATTAAATTGACAAAAAAGACAAGCAAACGGTTAGTAACGGTAAATCGATATTAACGGTTTGTGCAAATAATGAATTGAATTGAATGATGTACGAGATGATGCATGGTTTGAAAGGATAGTATACACGTGATTAATTATGCACGTGTTGACCTAAATCATAAAATACTATCGAATTTGAAAAGAAGGATGTACGACTCGTGTTTTGGTCGTCACGAGGTCACTCGATCGAGTGGTCGATGGACTCGATCGAGTGGACCTGTAACAGATGATTCTGTTTTGCGTTATAGACCATACTCGGCCGAGTTATTGACCAACTCGGTCGAGTACATGGCCACTCGATCGAGTCACTGTGAGACTCGATCGAGTGGTGGTCGTGAAAAGCATTCTGGTTCGATTTTTGGGACGCCACTCGACCGAGTGGGCTAGGCACTCGGTCGAGCGCCCCCTGTACGAATTGTAATTCGTTTGCAATTATAATTGTTGATCTTGAAATTGCTTTTAATTTTTGAGAGTTTGACGATTTTACCGAATCGGACATAAATATTGCACAATTTATGTTCGACTTGATTCTTTATAAATCGAAAATTTTGTTGAACCGAATATAAATATTGTTTGAATTTACACTCGATTCTAATTTTGAATACTCGTTGTATCCCACATTCGATTATTTGAATCGATGTGGAATATTAGAGTGAAATAGAAAAAATAAATAAATTGATTTTAGTCGTTGTAAATTAATTATCGTGATATGAACAAATCGCGTTAATTAATTCATTTGACTTGATTGTTAGACTTGATATCCAATTATGGAATTGGTATCGAATCTAAAATCGACGCTTACTTGAATAAATAAATAAAAAGGAACTTGATTCCCTCGACTTCTCCGACATTGAAATAAATCCCTAGGGATTGTGATGTCGGATCCGTGTCAACGGGTTTCGACCCTTATTAAAATACGATGTTTGTTTTTTGAGAAATCGATGCGACATGCGAATAACAATAATGATACAAACGATATGAAAATTATTGTTGAAGTTGACCTATCTCAATAATCAAGTAATCGGGATATCGGAACGAGCGACCGTCAACGCTGTGTGCAGTACACTTGTATGTTCGTGTTTCCTCATTTCGATATCACTCATACTCGACACAAATTGATAGGTATTTTAATGTTTTGATATTAATTATACTATCGATAATATGGTACAATGAATAAAATAAAAAAAACGAAAAGAAAGAGAATGAGAGGAAGATGAAAATGACGCGAAGAAGAGAAGGAGAAAAGAGAGGGTTTTGACACCCTCAACCTACATGTTCTTGTCTCGACGCGGACCCGTAACCGTGGCTTTAACACTTAGAGTCTTCGAGGTGGATGAAGGTTGAGTTATGGTGGCTTGGGTTGTTGAATCCTAAAATTAGTTTAGGTTTTGCTAGGGTGTTGCTTAAGGTTTGATTAGGGTTTGTAAAAGACGTAGTGTGTATACGTATGGTTGCTCTAGGGTTTCGAAAGTTGTTCCAAGTTGTTGCATGAGGGTTGCTTATATAGGAAAAGCTAGGGCTCCGGTTTAGGGTTACTCGACCGAGTAGGCAGCTGACTCGGTCGAGTGGGCTTGTGCGTCAGCCGTCGGGTTTGAATAAGGGCCCACTCGATCGAGTGGGTGGGGCACTCGATCGAGTGGCCCAGCTGGGTCACGCGGGTCACTCGTTTTGGACCGTGATCATGGATATTTGATGGGTTTGTGTTTGAATTGGACTTTTGATGCTTGAGGGTTTGTTTTGCATGTTTCGGAAACGACTTTGACCGGGGTTGACCCAATCGTAAAAAAGTCGGTTTTATTTCCGGTGTCGGTTTTGGCCCAAATTAGTCTTGTTTGACTCGAAATGGTCCGCTGGGCCTGGATTTGAGGTTGATTTTGTGATATTTGTACTCTGTAAGTGTGTTAGCCAACGATTAATGGATTTGAGCCCGTGTCCGAGCGCATAGAAGCATGTTAGCGTCCGATCATCATCGGGTGTTTTTTTTTGGGAAACTACCATAGACACCTGGCAGTCAAAATGCGGGTGTCTACAGAGCCCCCACTCTGACTGAGGCTTGGACAGGGCGAAAGTCAGAGTATCCACCAGGCCAATCGAGGATTGAAACCTGGCGGACTTCCGGCCGGGTCATTTATAGTCCATTAGACTCGCGTGAAGGGCTCGCCAGCCATAAGCTAGAAGTCACACCTGAGCCGATGTCGATAACTCCGTGGTGAATTGGGCTTGTCGCATAAGTCCTGGGTGCGCCTGTATGTTGGCCCATCCCGTGAAAATGCTGGGGAGGTATAGCGGTTTGCATGTCCCTGTTTGAGTCGTACCTGTTCAAGTCACATAAAATGCATGCAGCACATATGTAGTAAAATGACTCGTGCTGGGGAGAAATGATTTTGAAATTTTAATTTTTGAAATCTTGAAAATTTTAAGATTTTCGAATTTAGAATACTTTGATATTTTGACTCCTAACAAAGATTAGGAAAGTTCGGGAGGGAGATTTCCGCGCTAGTATTGAGACTAGGATTGCGGTTTGATCCTTATTGAGATTAGGAAATTTTCCTAAATAGTTTGCAAGGCTAATGCTATATATAGCCCCTCACTACTAGAATAACCTCAAAAGAAATCATTAATAAGTAACCATTTAAGTATTACCAATGATGTCTTTGATCTAAGAAATCAATTATACTAAAGAAGTGGTCTCTTATGTAATATCAAAGACACCATTTTTCAAAAAATTGATTCCTAACCACATGTAGTCCAATACTAAAGACATCTTTTTCAAATAAGTGATGTCTAACATAGATAGTGAATACTAAAAACACCATTTTCTAATACTAATGATTTCTAAGCACTCAACTCAACCAATTAAATAAGCACTCAATTCTTCTCAATTCCATTTCCCTCAATTTCCCCAATTCACAATCCCTAATTCCCAATTCCAATTCCATTTCCAAATCCCTAATTTCAATTTGATTTGATTCGATTGCGGTTAACAATGTCGGAACCACGACGAACCTTCAACTCTGCCACCACACCGCCACCGTCTACTGCCCCTTCGACACCGCCTACCTCTGCTCATCCTGCGACCACAAAGTCCACCGCGTTAACTTCCTCGTCGCCTGCCACCTCCGTCACCACCTCCTTCTCTTCCTCCTGCATCTCCTCCACCTCCACGACACCGTCAACGATCAGGAGTACAATTTCTCAATCGACGTCCACGAGGCGGTTGCTGGAGATGACAACGACAGTGAGTAGATGTAATTTTGATGTTTTACTGAACTCTAATGTAATGTTGTCGTAAATTGCTTGTAAGCGTGTTCTGTACTGTACTGTTGTGCCATTATGAATCATTTGTTGAATTTGTGCAGGGCGTAGAGCTAACGGATGTTGCTTTTGATTTCTTGAGAGATATTTTTGGAATCCTATTTGTTATTTAATGATCATGCTTTTATTTTGAAATTTGAATTTTTATTAAACTCTATTTTATTTTAATTGACATATTTTTGTAGTTGGAATCGAGTGCTCCCAGATTATCTGTTTGTGTTCTTAATATCATCATATTTGACGGGTGTTTTAGATGATATGCCGATACCAGTGGATGGACAAAACCTTGAAGAAGAAATACTGTCTGTTCTTGATGTTCCGCCTGGAAAAATGGGACGTGTAATTGGTAGAAAAGGAGCTTCCATTTTATCAATCAAGGAGTCATGCAAGTAATTTTCTTCCCCTTTCTCGTTTCTTCTGGATTTCTTGGAATTTGGTTGATAGATTTTGAATGGATCTCTGAGAAATTCGAATTTCAAAGTTGTCATTAAGTTGAATGTGCTATTTATTTTCAATGCAGAAATTTTGATTGGAGGCTCGAAGGGTCCCCCTGATAAGGTGAGAATACTGATCCAAGAAACCCAACATATTTATTTTTTGTTAAATTGTTATATGGCTTGTCTGAGAGGTGTAAATTTTCGTTTTGGCTTAATCTGTCGATGTGGTTCTGATAACTGCAAGGGTTGGTTGTGGTTGTGCGTGCAGGTGTTTGTTATAGGGCCGGTGAAGCAAGTGAGAAAGGCAGAAGCGATGATAAGAGGAAGAATGCTAGATATGTGATGCCAACGAACATGAACATGAACGACAAAATAGAAAGATTGTGAACAATAATAATGCTGCTGCTCGTATCCCTACTTCAGATGTCGGTGATTTGTTTTCTACAGCACCAGCAGACTGGTATAGAATCTGTTCGCGTGTATTCTTTGTTTGCTTCCTTGAATGCCTACTTGAAACATCATCTGTTACGCTGATTTTCTTTTCTTTTGTTTTGGTTGATCGATCAATCTAGTCCGTGGACTGAAAGCCCATACACAGATGCTGCCTCGACACCTGTATCAGGAGTTAGTAGTAGGATAACTATTTTATCAGCTTCTACTTTCTTCCTTTCATTTAGACAGAGTACTATTTTATCCTGTTATACGGCTTTGATCCTACATCTCCCGGTAAACTTTTGATACTACTCTGTAACTGTTATATTCATTGTTATACTCCTTGTATTATCTTCAGATTGTCCTTGACTTTGTCCGATCGTTAATCATAGCTTATTAATTTATCAAAGTAGTCATGTGTTTTTTCTTGTGTTAGAAATCATTGATGGCCCAATGGAGAGATGGAGGGATAGCATCCAAAGGTCGTGATGACATTTTAGCTAGAGCGATGAAGAAGCCAGAACGAGAAGGTCGTATGAAAAGCATACTCATGTTTTTGGGACTTTTATAGGATATTTTGTTATAATCACTATTATTGTGTGCTTATAATGTAATTTTGACGTATCTTGACATCATTATATATATACGAGTATTTTTTGGAAATTCATGTCTATTTTAGTTGATATATAAAAATGAGTACATTTTATATTTTAATGGTTGTGTTATCTTGAATATTAAAAGTTTTTTTTTTAAAAAAAAAAGTGGCAAAGAAATCATTTAAGTGTGTTACATGGTTTATTAGGTTGGTAAGCAAAGAAATCATTTAAGTACATCACATGGTTTATTAAGTTGAGATAAGAAACCATTTTTCTCTTCAATATGGTGTTTTACTTAGAACCCAAAGAAACCATTTATCTCTTAAAATTGGTTTCTAAATCATAAGCAAAGAAACCATTTTTCTCATATGATTTCTTACCCTAAGACACCTTTGACCTGGAGATCATCTCCATAATGGTGTCTTAGGGTAATTTAATATGGTTTCTTTGCCCTCTTTTCTAGTAGTGCCTTCTTGTTCTTGATTTCTTCATAGTTCCCATCACAAATCAAAGAAAGTCTCTTTATTTCCCTTTAGGCAAAAGAAAGTCTCTTTATTTTCTGAAGAAGTTTAGCCATGGGAATTGATAGGTTGAGTGTGATGTTGCAGGAGTGGTCCCGTCGCTTTAGGGATGCTGATAGGGTGGCTTTGAATCAGACGGGGATAACCCAATTGTACCCGTTCCGTCAGATGGTGGTTGACCGCTATTTTCTGGATGCTTGCTTAGCTTATTGGGATGACATATACCATGTCTTTGCTTTTTCCCGGGGCGAAGTTTGCCCTTTACCTGAGGAGATTGCAGCTATAGGAGGGTGGAACCCGATACTCCGTCCCGCCGTCCCGTACTCGATCTATGACCCGAGGAGGAAGCTGAGAGAATTTTTGGGGCTCTCCCACAATGAGGTGTCCCGTATGATGGAGGGTGATAATATTTCTCTGATCGACTTGGCTGAGAAATTTATGAATCCTCTTGATGTTCGGGTTAGACCGGCTTATGGTCGTAGGGCTTTCACTTTTTGCATGCTCCATGTATATGCCTTCGAGGGTCACATGGATTTGCTATCTTGCATGGGGAGCACCCGTCTTTTGTCCGTGGTAGATTTGATGGAGACCGAACACAGCCCGGCTTGGCTGATTACGGGCGAGATTATCCAAGGATTGGACAATCGTAAGAGGGACTCATCAATTCGTTTTACCGGGAGCACCCGCTTGTTGCAAGTATGTCACTTGGCCTTTTTCAATTTTTCGATTTTTTGATTTTTTGCGAATTTTTTTTTTTACTGCAGGGGGTACTCGATCGAGTCACCCTGGCACTCGGTCGAGTACCCTCGATGAGACCCTTCTGATCTGTCTTCGGAGGTGCTACTCGATCGAGTAATCCCGGCACTCAATCGAGTGCCCTCGTAAAAAGCCCCCTGTTCGCGTTCAGGGGTACCACTCGATCGAGTATCCCGGGCACTCGACCGAGTGGCCTTAGGCGAACACTTACTTTGCCTTGGAAACTCATGCTTTTGCTTCCTTTTGCAGATTTGGCTATATGAGAGGCTATCGGTGATAGATCCTCCTCTTGATGCAGGGAATTACCGTCATAACCAGGTGATGACGAGGAGGCGGGCCATTGACTTTTCTCGTCAGATTACGCAAAAGTATTGGGACATGGTTTTGTCTTTTCATGACGGCCCATTAATTCGATGGGTAGTTCCGTGGTGGCCCATCTACCTTTGGAGTGGCTTGGACCCGAGGGACAGAGCCCGCTATCAGGTGATCCTTTCTTTCAGGCAGACGGTTCATCTCTACCCAGATCGCATACTAAGGCAGTATGGATGGACCCAGCGCATCCCCGAAGTTGAAGCAGTTGTGAGTGACCCTACCCAACTGACTGATGTGATGTGTGATACCTGGATGCAACGTTGGTACACACGGCATACCTGGCCCATTGTCAAATCTCGCCGCTCAATCTGGGTTTCAGATTCTTACACGAAATGGACCAAAGCAGGAGATGCCAAGGCCCGAGCTGCTTTGAAAGTCGATGAAGCCTTCGATCTGCTGAGAAGGGAGCAAGCCAAAGACAACCGAGGGTTCTTTGATGGAGGAGACACTCCAGCTACCCTAGTTCGTCTAATGTCAGGTCATAAGAAGAAGACTAAGACTCAAGTTGAAGGGTCTAGTGCTAAAGGTGCTTGGGGGAAAGTGAGCCCCCAGACGGACTTGGAAAGAAGACTAGGCCCTAGGCTAGCCGTGCAGGACCGACTTGGCCCACGGGATAGGCTACCCGAACATGTGCGGGCCCGACTTGGGCCGAAGACTGTGATTGAAGACCCGTCGCCAAAGAAGCGGGCTCGGGCTAAGAAGATTCCCCTTCTGATTAGGGAGCGCTCACCTTCACCTCGGCGACCTCGGGCTCCACGTGACCCGAAGGACAAGGGAAAGGGGAAGATGCCCGGATATTAGTCCTCTTATTTTATTATTTGAATATTATTATTATTTTTGTGGTGCGATTTTTTTGTGTGTACGCCGTTTTGGCGTTATTTTTTTTTTTCCTTTTTTTTTTGTAATCCCGAGTTTATCGAGATATTAATAAAAGACATATTATTGAACACTGTTCCCGTCTTTTTGTTTATTGCAGTGGTTGTACCCTTTTGAGGGGTTGCCCACGTATCCACAAATAGCGGAATCAAACCAAACGTAGTTCAAAATTTGATTTGATCGATTCTTTTTTGCAATTTTCGAAATACATCAAGATTATTAATTCGAGATGTGCGACAGTAGAATAATTAACTCTAGCTTATTGACTTGTCTATAATTTTTGAAAATTTATAAAAAGACAAATTTTTTATAAATTTTTGCAAATGACATTGAGATGGGGGTTTATGGGTAGTAGCGCTTCAGCTGGTCCAAGTTGGTTGGGTTGACAAATTCGTTCCCGTCCAAGTCTGTCAGCATCACCGCTCCTCCTGATAGGACCTTCTTGACTAAGTATGGCCCAGCCCAGTTGGGTTTGAATTTACCCCTTGGGTCAACCGGTAGTAAGGCACGAACCGATTTTAGGACCAAATCCCCTTCTTTGATGTTTCGGGGTCTAACCCTTTTGTTGAAAGCCCGTTGGATTCTTTTTTGATATATTTTAATGTTGTTGAGAGCCCGGGATCGCCGTTCGTCTAAAAGGACTAGCGAATCGTATCGGGCTTGGACCCAACCTACTTCAGGTACTTGGCTTTCAAGTAAAATCCTGAGGGATGGCACTTCTAGCTCGACTGGTTGGACCGCTTCCATTCCGTATGTCAAGTAATACGGGGTTGCCCCGGTCGCGGTGCGGATTGAGGTTCGATATCCCCACAGGGCAAAAGGCATTTTGTCGGGCCAGTCCCGGTAATTCCCAGCCATCTTTTTAAGTATGGTGACAATTGTTTTATTGGCCGCTTCTACCGCCCCATTTGTTTGAGGTCGGTAAGGCGAAGATGTATGCCTTTGAATTTTATATTTTGCCAGCAATGCGGCAGTTTCGGCTTGAAAGTGGGTCCCGTGATCGCTGATGAACTCGTGAGGGATCCCATACCTGCATATTATTTTATTTTGGATAAATTTGGCCACGTGCTTGGCGTTCAAGACACGGTATGACTCGGCTTCGACCCATTTGGTGAAGTAGTCGATGGCCACTAGAATGAAGCAATGACCTCCCGTCCCGGAAGGATGCACCTTTCCAATTATGTCTATACCCCATGTCGAAAACGGCCATGGTGATGTCATGGTATATAAGAGGAAGATGGCATATGTTGTACATTGGCAAAGATCTGACAGTTATGGCAGTGTTTGACATACACCTGACAGTCTGTTTCCATGGTGTTCCAATAGTACCCGAGCCTCATAATTTTGCGGGCTAGCATATGGGCGTTCATATGCGGGCCATTTTCACCGTCGTGTACTTCGGCCATTACCTTTTCGGCCTGCATTTTATCGATGCACAGGAGTAGAGCCCCCTGTGCCGTCTTTTTGTACAGTTGCCCGTCGTCCGTGCGAACGAATTGCGTTGCCAATCTCCGCAGTGCTTTCTTGGCCCGGTTTTCAGTTCCCGGGGGATATTCTCCCGTTGCCAAGTAGGTTAGGACAGTTTGATACCATGGTTCCGGGTCAGTTATCTCGATATCCTGAATGGCGTGGATGTAGGCTGGCTCGGACCGTCTTTCGACACAGATTGGCATGCTGGTCAGGTGATCCGGGATGTTCAGTAAAGATGCTAATTTGGAAAGTGCATCTGCGAACTGATTCTCTTCCCGGGGCAGATAAATGTATTCTACCTTTTGGAATTGTTTCTCTAAAACCCTTACCCGTGCTTGGTAAGCCACGAGATTGGCGTTCCGAGTTTTCCATTTTTGGAGTGCTTGATTGATGACTAATGATGAATCACCGTGGACCCGGAGGTTTGTTACCCCTAAATCAGCGGCGGCTTGCAACCCGTGAATGCATGCTTCGTATTCGGCTGCATTGTTGGTCACGTCGAAGTCCAACTTGATGGATAAGGGAGTGTGTTCCCCTCGGGGTGAAATTAACAGGATTCTAACCCCAAATCCTCGGAAGTTGGATGCCCCATCGAAATATAGGTCCCACACCTCCGTATCGGTATGAAATATGTCTTCATCAGGAAAGGCCCATGTATCGGTGTGGCCTTCTTCGGATATTGGGCTGTCACCGAGGAACTCGGCAACTATCCGGCCTTTGATGGCTTTTAATGGTACAAATTTGAGGTCGAACTCGGATAACATTAAAGTCCATCTTGACATCCTGCCGTTGAGGATGGGCTTCTCGAATAAGTACTTGATAGGATCCATTTTGGATAACACATGTACCTCGTGACTGAGCATGTAATGTCGGAACTTTTTAGTGGCTCAAACCAATGCTAGGCACGTCTTTTCGAGCATTGTATATTTGCACTCATATTCGAGGAAATTTTTACTGATGTAGTAAATAGCCCGTTCTTCTGAATCGACTGTCTGGGCCAGCATAGCCCCCATGGCCGTCTCCGTCGTCGTTAGGTATAACGACAAAGGCAGACCGTGTTGAGGTGGCATTAGTACCGGCGGAGCAGACAGAATCTCCTTGATTTTGTCGAAAGTCGCTTGACATTTGCCGTCCCATAGCACCCGTTCTCCGATTTTTAGCTTTTTGAAGATGGGTTCGCATACCATGGTTAGTTTCGAAATGAACCGGCTGATGTATTGGACTTTCCCGAGAAACCCCCTTATTTCCTTTTCGGTCTTGGGTGGTTGCATCTCGGTGATGGCTTTGATTTTAGCTGGGTCGACCTTGATGCCGCGTTGGCTAACGATATGGCCCAGTAATTTGCCCGACGTTACCCCAAAACTGCATTTTTGTGGGTTCAGTCTCATGTTATATTTACGTAGCCGGGTGAAGAACTTTCTTAGGGCTGAAATGTGCCCGCTTCGGTCCTTGGATTTGACGATCATGTCGTCCACATAGACCTCCACTTCCTTATGCATCATGTTGTGGAGCAAAGTAGTGGCGGTCCGTTGATAGGTGGCCCCGGCGTTGATAAGCCCAAATGGCATGACGGTGTAACAGTAAGTACCCCAAGGTGTAATGAAGGTGGTCTTACCCATGTCCTCTTCTGCCATTTTAATCTGATTGTACCCGGCATACCCGTCCATGAACGATAGAAGGGCATGATCGGCCGTGTTATCCACCAGTATGTCGATGTGTGGTAACGGAAAATTGTCTTTTGGGCTTGCCTTGTTAAGATCCCGGAAGTCCACGCAAACCCGCACCTTGCCGTCCTTCTTGGGTACCGGCACGATGTTTGCAACCTAGTCTGGATATTCAGACACTTGTATAAAGCCTGCTTTAAATTGTTTATCGACCTCTTCCTTGACTTTAAGAGACCACTCGGGCTTCATTCTTCTGAGTTTTTGTTTTACCGGCTTGCACCCATCTTTGATGGGTATTCGGTGTCGGCTATCTCCCGGTCTATACCCGGCATGTCCTTGTAGGACCATGCAAAGACATCTTTGAATTCCTGGAGGAGGTCTGCGAATTGTTTTCTCTCCTCTGGATCTAAAGATAGGCCCAACTTAAGCATTTGGGCCTCTAAAGTGGTTCCCACGTTGATGGACTCGGTTTCTTCGATTACCGGATCTCGAGATTCCCTTTGCTCGAGCTGCTCGACCAGATGTTGAGGTAAGGGTACCTGTTCGTCGGGTTTCTCAATGTCATTGCATATAAAATTTTTGAAATTGAGAAAATTTTGGAAATAAGACAAGTCGTAAGCAGAACGGTGTTCGTTATTATTATTGATGGTAAATTTTGAAAATAGCTCGAATAGAGCTGCCATCTGATCATTGGTCAGTGGCGGGATAGAGAGAGGTCTTGGGACAGGCCCTGAGACCTCAGTGGATAAGGGAAGAGGGGTTACAGACTCGACTTTAGCACCAGACCCTCTAGACTCGGACTCAGACTCCGACTCTGACTCTGACTCAGACTCGGTATCCGGCATGTCTCCTTCGCCGGTGGTCAGCTTGTAGACCCGTCCTTGACCGTCGGTCCATTTTATGGTCTTCTTCCAAGCCCTCGTCTCGGTGTTGGTACCGACCTCGGTGATTAGCTTGGTTGGGTCAAACCGATCGCTGCGAAGGATCAGGTTGACCAAGTCGTCCTTCGGAGCGGGGACGGTCTTGTCCTCCCCGAATAAGAGCCCCAGCACGGGCTCGGGGTTGTTTTCGCCCTCCTTTGATTCGGCCTGGACGATGGTGAATATGTCATCAGGGATAAAATTGCATTCCCGAGCCTTTTTGGTCTCGGGATATGTGACGGTGGGTCGGTAGAGGCCCACTTGGACGGCTCCGAAAACCGGAGTGACGAAGTAATCCGTTAACTTCAGGCTATAAGGGCTTATGTAAGTACCCTTGAGAATGTCGATGGCTTTGTGAATACCGGCCCGAACCACGTTTTCCGGGGTTATAGCATACCCTAATCCGAAATGTGATTCGCCATCATTTAGAACCTCGATAATCCTCCCAGCTGGAAGATATGGCCTTGAGGTTATTCCGGGTAGGTAACCCAGATTTTGTAGCATCATGTCGATGCTACTTGTGAAATAGGGCCTAAAGAGATATTCTTCTTCGATCATGCCCACGAAATCAAATCCTCGTGGGTCGGCCCGACCCGTAGCGTTGCAGCTTGCTACGGTAATTGGGGTCGCCTCCAGTGTGATGATACCATCTTTAAGGGGCATCTTGACTTTTCGATGGAGGGTAGATGACACGGCCTTGACTGCGTGAATCCAAGGCCTTCCCAGCAAGAGATTGAATGATGAGGTGACATCTATCACCTGAAATTCCAATTCCTTTTCGATTGGGCCCGTTATGATCTTCAATTTTACGGCCCCGGCGACAGGTGTTGGGCTTTCGTCAAACGCTTGGATAGTCTGCGCCGTCGGAAGGTAATCAGCATCGGTAATGCTGAGTGCTTTCGCGGTCCTTAAGGGGATGACATTCACGGCTGATCCATCGTCGATAAGGGTCATCGGGAGATATTTACCTTTGAAGATGACCGTGATGTATAGGGCCAGATTGTGATTGGGCCCAAACGGTGGTAGGTCAGCTTCGGAGAAGGTTATGAGCGGGCCTTCTTCTCTGGATTTGCCCTTAAGGTAGGGCATAATGGTGGCTACCATTTCAGCAGGGGTAGCTTCTGAATCAACCTTGATTTCATCGAGAGCCTTAGTCAGTCCTTCCCGATGAGCTTGCGAGCTAACCAATAGTTGCCATATGGTTAGATCAGCTCGGACCCTCTTCATTTGCTGGACCAGAGCCGTGTCTGGGCTTGGTTCTTCGAGGGTAGGCTCCGTCCTGGCAGGTTCAGTGACGGATATAGGAGTAGAGTGCCCGGCCGCGGCGAGGTGGTGGGTGGCTAAGGCCTTGGAATTAGCCTTTCGGACCTCTTCAAGGGTGATGGGGACAACTTCCCCTTTGGTTAAGTACACATCATCCTCGTCGTCGAACCATATCCCGTTGATTTGTGGGATATAGGGAGAGATGAGGTGAGAACAGTCAATTACCTCACCGGTGAAGATAGCATGGGCGCTGAACGAGTTTTCTTTGTTGCTCGGCTTGTCTCCGGGCAACGGGATTTTCCCGCTCTCGATAAGATCTTGGATCAAGTGCTTTAGCCTCCAACATTTTTCAGTATCATGCCCGTTACCTCGGTGATACTGACAATAGGCCTGGGCATTATAAGTTTTGGGCCTCTTTTCTACTGGAGGTTCTGCAGTTGGGCCTATCGGCTGGATCAGGCCTTTTGATGATAGCCTTTGTAAGGCGTAAGTATAGGTAGTCCCTATATCTGTGAATACCCGATTTGGTGTATTCTTCTTAGATGAGGTGTCGAGCAGGTTTACCTCGTCGAAGATGCTGCGAGTTGCAACTGCAGGTGTGGGCTTGATCGTAAATGAACTCGCCCCTTGATAGCCTTTGGTAGAGGCCTTAGTCAGGCTCTCTAGTCTCAAGTCATCCTCGATTCTCGTACCCATTTCAGTAAGGACAGCGAAGTTTGGGATGATAGCATACCGGAGATGGACCCGGTAGGATGGGAGTAGATTTTTGACGAAGGCTTCCACTAGGGCCTTCTCGCCGGGCTTGTCAACCAGCTTCACACTCTCAGCCCTCCACCTTTGCAGATATTTTGTGAACCCTTCTTTGGGCTCTTGGGCCATTACCTCCAGAGTACGCATTGTAGTCTGGATTTCAGTGTTATCGGCGTAGTTCCGAGCAAATTCGGTCGCCACATCATCCCAAGTCTTGTATTTCTTGGGGTCGAGCCTGTAGAACCAGGCCCTGGGATGCTTCTCCAAGGAGGAAGGGAATAGGTGCCTGAACATGGTGGACTTTACCCATTTGACCGCCATGAAGTCTTTGAAGGCCCGGATGTGATAGACCGGGTCTTCGGTACCCTCAAACATAGGAATTCCCGTCAAGTTGAGGTTGGCAGGTAGCTCGTTACTCAAAGGTGAATAAATGCGAGCATTTTCGGAGTGGATTGAGTTGCTTGTTGATAAGTGCACTTGCTCCTCGAGCCTGCGAACAACGCTGACCAATTCGGCTATGGGCCCAGTGGAATCAGCTCCTTCAACTGGGACCGTCTTCTCTACGGTGCTCAGGCGAGTGTCCAAAGTTGCTTGGTTAGCAAGGATAGAGGTTAGTTGAGTCTCGATTTTGGCTAGGGCATTTTTAAATTCTTCCATCTTGCGTTGATGTCGGGTTGTGGCTGGCCTGTCTGTAAGAACACCGCGTAATCAGAAACTAGCCCAGAAATCCCGGAATGGAAAGTACATCCCGAACGAGACTAAAAGGGAAATGACTCGAGGAAGACACCTAGACGGGTGACTTGTGAGGTGTGGGCCTCCCTTAGGATTCGGCAAGTGGGCCTAGTCCTGTTCGAAGGAAGGTTCACGTGGGACATCCCCAGACTTTTGACTCGATTGTGTTGACGGGCCCTCCTTCGTAAGAGTATGTCCTACTTAGGTGGGCCTTGCCTTAGTCTAATAAGGCGGACTGGGATAGGGAAGAAGCTCGTGATGTAAGATCGACAGAGCTTCGACGCTAGAGAAACTTGACAACTTAAGACATGACCCGACACTGCTACATATGGGAAGTCCTAAGAGGAGGGAAGTTTTGAAAATTGATTGATTTTGAAAATTCCGAGACAACTCGGTGAAGAGGCCCAATTTTTCGAGAAAAATCGGAAAGTGTATCGGGCCTCGGTTTTGAGAGTTCGAAAATGTTTTGAGTTTTGAATTGGGCAGCATACCGTCTAGAAAATAGGCTATTTTGAGTAAAATCATAAGTCCTAAATTCGGTATGTCCCGGGTTTTGAAAATTGAATATCTTGAAAAAGATGCAATTTTTTTTGAAAAGTTGACATTTTTGAAAACGACTCGGAAACCAAGTAGCACATAGTCACACAAGCATTATAACGACGCCATGTATGCTCTACACTAAGTCTCGGTTGGTCTGAAAGGGTCTATACCAGTGTACATAGTCTAGACGTTGATCGGGACGGACTCTCTAAGTCGAATTGAGCTTAGAACATGCCGCGAAACCCACTCGAATCGACTATGGACACCTTTTGACATATCCATATTGGAGTACATCAATGGTATAGTGGGACGTCGGTCACCAGTACCGGCCCGGGAAAATATGGTTTATGTATCAACCGTAGAACTAACACGCGTATTGTATTTTTCAAACGATTTCTATTCGAGTCTCACCCTGAGGATGCCGATGGTAAGTCACACATCAGTTAATCCCCAGCGGAGTCGCCAAATTGTGGACATGACATAGGTCCACCCCGACGCGGCCACGCGCGGGTTTGGGTAGGCGAATGAATCTCCATATGAAACGGATCGAATTGAAATTTAGGTCTATGTGGAGTCGCCACCGAATTTTGTGGTTATTCGGAACCATTCGAGCCCACTCTATGTCGTAGTGGTCCGTATACAAAATACGGCCCATTTCCGATGTCAGAGTTTATTGGGCTCGTCCCTTTGCATTTGATACCAATACCGACATTATCAGATATTGTGTATTGAATGACTCTCGTGCGCCAACGGTTTCGGGCATCCGAAAACCGAGGTTCTGAGCAAGGGGTGAGGGTACGTGTTGGGAAGCCCACAAAGGACACCCAACCCCGCCCGCACATTAGCGGCCTCTACTATGAATTCGAATGACTTACAATACGCGCGCTAGTTAAACGGGAAAATGATATGCAAAGAGTATTTTCCCTAGACATGTGAATGGAATTGAAAAGGGTTTCTAAGTCAATTTAATGCAATTAATTCTACGTCAAAGTGGAATTTTAGCATGTGGGTTCATTTAGTACAATAAATTAAACGAACAAGAATTAAATTGACAAAAAAGACAAGCAAACGGTTAGTAACGGTAAATCGATATTAACGGTTTGTGCAAATAATGAATTGAATTGAATGATGTACGAGATGATGCATGGTTTGAAAGGATAGTATACACGTGATTAATTATGCACGTGTTGACCTAAATCATAAAATACTATCGAATTTGAAAAGAAGGATGTACGACTCGTGTTTTGGTTGTCACGAGGTCACTCGATCGAGTGGTCGATGGACTCGATCGAGTGGACCTGTAACAGATGATTCTGTTTTGCGTTATAGACCATACTCGGCCGAGTTATTGACCAACTCGGTCGAGTACATGGCCACTCGACCGAGTCACTGTGAGACTCGATCGAGTGGTGGTCGTGAAAAGCATTCTGGTTCGATTTTTGGGACGCCACTCGACCGAGTGGGCTAGGCACTCGGTCGAGCGCCCCCTGTACGAATTGTAATTCGTTTGCAATTATGATTGTTGATCTTGAAATTGCTTTTGATTTTTGAGAGTTTGACGATTTTATCAAATCGGACATAAATATTGCACAATTTATGTTCGACTTGATTCTTTATAAATCGAAAATTTTGTTGAACCGAATATAAATATTGTTTGAATTTACACTCGATTCTAATTTTGAATACTCGTTGTATCCCACATTCGATTATTTGAATCGATGTGGAATATTAGAGTGAAATAGAAAAAATAAATAAATTGATTTTAGTCGTTGTAAATTAGTTATCGTGATATGAACAAATCGCGTTAATTAATTCATTTGACTTGATTGTTAGACTTGATATCCAATTATGGAATTGGTATCGAATCTAAAATCGACGCTTACTTGAATAAATAAATAAAAAGGAACTTGATTCCCTCGACTTCTCCGACATTGAAATAAATCCCTAGGGATTGTGATGTCGGATCCGTGTCAACGGGTTTCGACCCTTATTAAAATACGATGTTTGTTTTTTGAGAAATCGATGCGACATGCGAATAACAATAATGATACAAACGATATGAAAATTATTGTTGAATTTGACCTATCTCAATAATCAAGTAATCGGGATATCGGAACGAGCGACCGTCAACGCTGTGTGCAGTACACTTGTATGTTCGTGTTTCCTCATTCCGATATCACTCATACTCGACACAAATTGATAGGTATTTTAATGTTTTGATATGAATTATACTATCGATAATATGGTACAATGAATAAAATAAAAAAACGAAAAGAAAGAGAATGAGAGGAAGATGAAAACGACGCGAAGAAGAGAAGGAGAAAAGAGAGGGTTTTGACACCCTCAACCTACATGTTCTTGTCTCGGCGCGGACCCGTAACCGTGGCTTTAACACTTAGAGTCTTCGAGGTGGATGAAGGTTGAGTTATGGTGGCTTGGGTTGTTGAATCCTAAAACTAGTTTAGGTTTTTCTAGGGTGTCGCTTAAGGTTTGATTAGGGTTTGTAAAAGACGTAGTGTGTATACGTATGGTTGCTCTAGGGTTTCGAAAGTTGTTCCAAGTTGTTGCATGAGGGTTGCTTATATAGGAAAAGCTAGGGCTCAGGTTTAGGGTTACTCGACCGAGTAGGCAGCTGACTCGGTCGAGTGGGCTTGTGCGTCAGCCGTCGGGTTTGAATAAGGGCCCACTCGATAGAGTGGGTGGGGCACTCGATCGAGTGGCCCAGCTGGGTCACGCGGGTCACTCGTTTTGGACCGTGATCATGGATATTTGATGGGTTTGTGTTTGAATTGGACTTTTGATGCTTGAGGGTTTGTTTTGCATGTTTCGGAAACGACTTTGACCGGGGTTGACCCAATCGTAAAAAAGTCGGTTTTATTTCCGGTGTCGGTTTTGGCCCAAATTAGTCTTGTTTGACTCGAAATGGTCCGCTGGGCCTGGATTTGAGGTTGATTTTGTGATATTTGTACTCTGTAAGTGTGTTAGCCAACGATTAATGGATTTGAGCCCGTGTCCGAGCGCATAGAAGCATCTTAGCGTCCGATCATCATCGGGTGTTTTTTTTGGGAAACTACCATAGACACCTGACAGTCAAAATGCGGGTGTCTACAACAACCAATTTACATGTCAACCTGACATCGACCTCTAGCAAAGCATATCGGATACATAGACTTAAGCGGGTTAATCCGTAGGACAGTGGACATAACACCTTCAGTTACACCTGTTGTCAATGAAGATATTGCTAATGAATCTCCAATACCTTGTCATCCCGAAAAGCAAATTATTGAAAAGGAGGACCTTCTTGTGTAATACCCCGTATTTTTCAAATAGAGTTAAAATCTTAAAAATTTATTTAAACCAAGTTTAACGTTTGAAAAATTATTTTCGTGAATAAATATTTTATTTTCTTTAAATTAAAAATTATTCCGTATTAAAAACTTGAGAATTTATTTATTGAATTATAAAAAAAATTATCTTTCGTTAAATAAAGTTTAAAACTCGAAAATATATTTTTAATAATGATATGTCGTTTTGACATTTTCTCGTCTCATAAAAATTTAATAATTTATCGAATTTTTAAAACAACGATTTCTTATAATTTTTGTCCCATAATACTATTTACCGTCTATTTTACTTACCGTCTCACAAATTCCTTTTTAAAAAAATATATTTTACGGTTTCTTTAATTTTAATTCTGTAATCTTATATTTCAACTTTTTAAGAAAGAAAGAAAGACGTTTGTATGAGGAATGGACCGGAACTCGGGAAACGTGGGCTCCTAATTGAACAACCACGTAAATAGCATGCATGAACTACGTACACTAATCTAACATTACTACACCTAGATCTATGACTCCTCTATCCTAAGCTAAACCTACATACCTACGTACTCCTCTATATATATACACTTCTACGTACTCCGATCCCTCACTTCTCCAGCTTACATTTTCTACTACATTACTACACTAACATGCTACGTATCTACTACTACTCTTACTACTCCATACATAGTACATATACTACTTCTACGTAACATACTCCGTCCTATATGTACTCCTTCTACTTACTTCTATACTATACTCCGTCCTATATGTTATATTTATTCCCTCGTCCTTCTTTATAATTGGAGCATCGGGAATGAGGATCTGTCCAGTAATTGGCTAAATTACTTTTCTAGTACCGTATTTGGATCAAATCATTTCGACCCGAAATTTTCTTTAAGGGAGGGAAGGAGACGACTTTTCAATCATAGACGATATTATTGACTTCGTCGACCTTAATTCTTAATAACGTTAATAAATAGTAATCTATTAAGGTAACCAAACTTTTCTTCTAACGACATTTCTTATATATAAGTATATTATGTTAATAATTTAATAAATTGCTTACTTAAATATTTAGGCTTATTTGTATGACTAAATTACTTATGTATAAAAGAAAATGTTACGTGATATTTTATTTGTGTTATATATTTATTTATGACTAAATTCAACTCGATTAAATTATCATTTGTTTAATTTATATATTTATCGCCTTTACATTTCTGTTTATATGAAAAAAAAAATGAGAAAATGAATAAAAGAACTTAAAATGATAAAATTTACTTATATCAGTTTCATTGTATTTTATATGTATGTTCAATTCTATTTGTTATGTATGTGTATTCTATGTACTTTATATTTTGTATAATTGTAATTTTGGTCGTATTTAATTTTCTTTAGTACTTTTACATTTGTTTCTATATTATAAAAATGGAGTAGATTAGTAAACTACAAAATCTTATTTTAATAAAATTTCACTTAGTATTTTATATAGATACAAATTTATAAATTTTATTTTTCTAAAATAAATGGATTTGTTTTATTCCGAAATTTTTACACGACATTTATAAATATTTTTAAAAAAATGATTCTACGTCAAATTTTGTAAATCGTCTAATATGATTTAAATTATATTTTTCAGAAACTTCTATATTTTTCAGAAACTATAAATTTTAAAATAATATTTTATTATTATTATTATTATACCTTAAATTTTTTTTTCATATAAAAACTTCATTTAAAAGAATTTTTACTATTTTAAAAATATTATACGATATTTGGGATATAACGTTTCGGGTGACACTTGAGGATTAAAGTATAACGTTGTCACACTGAAAGTAAGAATTTGAATATTTGACTGTTTCAAATGAGTCCGACCAATTATTGGAGGTCACCAAATAAAGTACTACTTGTTCACGGGCGATTTTTATATAAAGTTTACGATGCGAGTGTGGGACGAATAGCTTGTGTTGGATCCTACCATGCGTGGTGTTTCGACTGCACTTGTAATGAAAAGCAGACTCGGAGGCTGCGGTCCGAGAGTCGACCTAGTGTTTAAGGTAGTCGTCCTACGGCAGTGAGTTCTGCGGTTCAAGAGTCTGCGTAGGGTATGTGGTGCACATATAGACAAGTACTTGATTCTGAAAACTGCGGGTTCCCTCTTGGTGATGCAGAGAATGTAATCATCAGCTTTCATTTCAGCCCAGAGCCCCGTTTGAATAAACATATAATATAATAGAAGTTCGGGCGCAATTGAGCCTTGTGGGTGAGATGTAAACCTCATAAGATCGGTTCGGTCTACGAGTCGGTACTACGGTTACTTCTATTGGTGAGATGCAAGCCAATATGGAGTAGCGGTGTTACTAGGAGCCACGACTCGTGTGTTTATTCTCTGTTTACGTGAAAAATGATTTTTAAAATCAAATGGCTGCCAATGTCTCATCTTTTAAACTTTACCGTTTTCATCACCTCACATATTGGTTAATTGAATTAAAGGAAATTATCTGTTACGTGATATCCTTTAATATTTTTATAAGCATATTATTTGTTATTCACATGATTATCTTATGTGTATGAGGTGATATTAGTTGAACGGTTTGGTTGCTGTCCCGCTCAGCGGTCTCTCTACTCTATATATTTGTGCAGGTCTAAGACGTTGGGGAATCAAGCGAGAGAGATTTAATAATATGCTTAGAAAGAAAAAAAAATGAAATTTATATTCTGTACTAAGTGAATCAAGACTATGTAATTAATAGTCGTTTATTATTGTAAGGATCCGTAGCGATCCGGATTTATTTACACTCTGATATAATTTTAATTAAATGACTTAGATAACTTTCCGCATTATCTATTATTTTAAGTCATCGAAAATTCGGGTTGTTACATCTTGCCTCTTTAGTTCGTGATCCTGGGTTACGACCACCAATGTGGAATTATCCAATCGAACAACGTGATGAAGTACGCATGGCATATTTAAAGCTTAAGCCATATCAACCGATATTGAAAAGCTTTCCGTATTTGGGTCCTGAACGTCATCGTCGACGATTCCAAGCTACTTGGTATCAGAAGTTTCCAGATTGGTTGAAGTATTCGACTTCTAAAGATGCGGCATTTTGTTTGGTATGTTATTTATTCGCAAATAAACCAAACTCTAATACAAATGCTTTTACTATGATTGAGTTTAGTAATTGGGAAAAGATTAATGATGGAGAAAATTGTCCTTTTATTACTGATGTTGGAGGTCCATGTTCAGCTCATAACAACTCAATGAGGTCTAAGATAGACCTTTTAAATGACCGGGGACACATCCGCTATGGTTTTGCTACTCAAGAGGAAGAGTAAATTAAAAAAATCAGATCCGTCTTGAGACCTCAATTGATATATTACATTTGTTAACTTTACAATCTTGCTCTCTAAGAAATCATAATGAGTCGCCTGATTATGATAATCAGGGAAACTTTCTTGAGTTTCAAAAAGCTTTTGCTAGACATAATGATGAAGTCTTAAAAGCTATAGAAGATACCTCCTATAATGCTAAATATGTAGCACCTTCGATACAAAAAGAGATACTTCACATTATTTCAGACAAAGTTCGACACCACATTCTAGAAGAGATTGGAGACTCTAAGTATTCTATCATCGTGGACGAGTCTCGAGATGAAGCTAAAAGAGAACAAATTGGCATTGTTTTGAGATTTGTTGATGGGAAATGGATAATTAGGGAGCGCTTTTTTCGGATGACTCGTGTTAATGATACCTCAGCAGGTACACTTAAAAGCAAGTTATATTCTATTTTTGAATCACGCAAATTGCTTGTTGAAAATATTCGTGGACAGGGTTATGATGGTGCTAGTAACATGAGAGTGTAGATACCCACATTTGGCTGCCAGGTGTCTATAGTAGTTTCCAAAAAAACACCCGATGATGATCGGACGCGAACGTGCTTCTACGCGCTCGGATATGGGCTCAAAATCGTTAGTTTCTGGCATGGGTTTTTTACGGAGTACAAATCTCACAAAACCAACCTCAAATTCAGGCCCAGCGGGTCATTTCCAATCAAATAAGACTAATTTGGGTCAAAACCGACACCGGAAATAAAACCGACTTTTAGCGACCGGGTCAAAACCCCGGTCAAAGCCGTTTTTGAGAACACAAAACAGTCATGCAAATGTCAAGAGTCCAACCCAAACACAAAATCTACAAAAATAGCCCATCCGCCTCATCCACTCGTTCGAGTGTCTGATCGAGTGGGCCTTCAACAGGTCCACTGTCACCTTTGTGTTGAGCCACTCGATCGAGTCAACAGGGGCACTCGATCGAGTAACCCTAGACGGGGGTAGGAGAGAATTCCTATATATACACCTCTTTGCAACACAATTTCAACACCTTTTTTTCATACCTCTTCTACCCTAAAACCTCTAGTATCTAGCAAACCTACAAACCCTAAACCACCATAACTCCATCTACATAGATCTTGATACTCCCGTGCTCAAGCCACAACTAAGCGAGTCCCGTCCGAGAATACGAAACATGTAGGTTGAGGGTGCAAAAATCCCGATTTCTTCTTTCTTCTCCTCTTCTCTTCCCGCGTCGTCTTCCTCGTCTTCTCTTTTTTTCGTTTTTTTATTATTTCTAATACCGTTAGTATCACTAGTATTAAAACATTAAATTACTTGCTAATTCGTGTCAAATACAAAGGATGACGGAATAAGAAAATCCAAATACAAGGGTGTTTCACCCGATGTGGCCGGTCGCTTATCCCGACACCTCGAGTATTTGATTGTTGAAGCGAGTCAACATCAACAATAGCGTTTTTTTTTGTTTTGTCGCGTCGTTGGTCACGTTTATCATTCGTCATCATCTTTAACATCGATTTCTAAAACTATTTCGAATCAAACACTTTCATTTAAGTTGGGTCGAAACCCATTGATGCGGATCTGACATCACATAATCCGCAAGGATTCATTACGATGTCAAGATGCGGAGGGAATCAATTTCTTTTTTAATTCAATAGAATATAAAGCATCGTTCTTTAGATGCGATATCGATTCTATAGTCGAATGTCGTATCTAAACGGATTAGTCAACAAATTTAACTAACACGAATTCGTTGATGCTAAAGTAGTTGTCACATAGTTCGAAAGAACAAATCACGACACTATAAACGCGGAGATAATTTATTTCGTTTTAGTTTGATTTAAACGACTCACAACGTCTTTTTCTAGATTTCACTTTAAGCATTCGATATTGATTTTATGATCAAATATCGGGTACAACGAGTGCCTAGCCCACTCGATCGAGTGACACCCTAAAAATCGAGGCACACGGGACAACGTATTAATAAGAAGTATAATAAACCTAGAAATATATATAATCTACACGGACAGAATAAATAATTCTCACGGACAGAATAAAGCACCCCAAACGTGATGTCTTCTTTGGTATCACACGGGTACAGAACTGCGACGTATATGCTAGTAAAAGGGTTTGTGAGACCGTCTCACAACTTCTCTCTAGATCTCTCTTATAATATATATATATATATAAATGGGATCAAGAGAGTTGGTAGTGGATTGGGAAGTTGGTGAGTTGTGTTGTTAGCCATTGAATTTGGGTTGGATGGAAGGCCTAGATTAATCAAAAAGAAAGAAAAAGGGAGAGGAGGTACGTGGAATGACTAGTAGCAGGTAGCAGCAGACAGTAGCAGAGCAACAACAGGTAAAGCAGAGCAACAACAACGCAATCTCTCTCAATCTTTCATCATTTCCATCACCAAAATTCACTTTCTCACTAACAATTGCTCACCATTTCGCAGCGCAATCTCTCTCAATTTTTCATAACTTCCATCACCAAAATTCACTTTCTCACTAAAATTCAAAAATTCATCCCATTGCTCACCATTTCATCTCACTAAAATTCCAAATTCATCCCAAATCAAAATTCATCTTCTTATTTATACTATCATGCAAAATAACTAAACCCTAATTCGTAATTTGCTCTACATCTCCATGCTCTAATGGTGCTGTTCCTTGAAGATTCGTATATGCTCGAAAATGTGCAATCGAAAATTTCTGTTCAACATGCAGAAGGTAAGATGAGTATAAACATATATTTTTGGTATCTTGCATTTGGAATTCCATTTTTTTGTTTAGTTTGTTAATTTGAAGAGTTACACAGTTGTAATGTCATAGCCACACTCAATATGATGGACAGTCACACGTCGCTGAGAACAGTTCTTTGATGTATCCATTTATTTGTTTGGTTCGTTAATACGAAGAGTCACACAGTTATAACGTGATAGTCACACTTAATATGATAGACAGTCACACGTTCCACGTTGTAGTTTTATTACGTAAGATTGATATATTTATTACGTAAGATTGATTATTCACACGTTCCATCGTTGTTATATTTATTATTGTAATTTTTTTGGTTGTCGAGTATTGTATATTGGTTTGTACTTATGCGTTGTGGGTATTAATCAAGCCAAATTGTTTACAACTCGAGGGTGCGTAACGTCTGTGAACAATGTTGTGTAGTGCATGGTTGACTGCTAATTGTGTGCGACTAATGCAGTTGCAATTTTGTGTGTGCAGCTGAAGATCGGGGCGACTCGGACATACAGGATGTGCAAGGAGATGTCGGACGGATTTCAAAACATAGGAACATCGTTGGTTGATTTCAAAAACTGGGGGGAGGGACGTCAAGTGTTTTGTTCACGAGCAGGATGGTCAATTGTTCATAGACCGGTTCAAGAGTTTGAGGGACAGTCAGGAGGATTTTTACTTTGACTACGATGTTGATGCAGATGGAAGCTTACGCAGGGTCATTTGGGCGGATGGTGCAGCTCGAAGGAACTATGCGGCATTCGGGGGATGCAGTTTCGTTCGACCCAAGGTACGGAACCAACGTGTATTCTATGGTATTCACACCGTTCACTGGCGTGGACAACCACAAACAGTCTATCACGTTCTGCGGGGCGTTGCTATTAAAGGAGGACTATGAGTCATTTATCTGGGTCCTCTCCCGGTTTCTGGAAGCCATGGGCGGAAGGAACCGTGTTATATCATTACGGACCAGGATCCCGGTATTTTAAAAGCCGTCCCAGAAATATTCAAAGTAGCGCACCAACGGTGCTGCACGTGGCACATCATGAACAAGGTTCCAACGAAGTACGGCGGATCAAGAGAGGAGGCCTCGGAATTCGTAAAAGCTCTCAATGCAATCATTTGGGATGATGACATCGAGGCGTCGAAGTTCGATGACAGGTGGTGGCGGATTATGATCGACCATGATGCTGTTGGGATTGAATGGTTCGAAAATATGTTTGACATCAGGAGCAAATGGGTCCCCGCTCATTGCAGGGAGGTGAGGATGTCCGGAATTATGAGGACAACGCAGAGATCAGAGAGTGAGAACAGTATCTTCAAAAAGTTTGAAGACAACAAAGGTACGTTGGTCCAGTTCTGGATGCGTTTCGAAAGTGCGATGGACCAACAGAGGCACATGGAGAAGAGGCTAGACAACGATAACCGGCAGACATTCCCCAAAACTGGAACGACGAATCTAATGGATACCCACGCGACAAGGGTGTACACTCACGTGGCTTTTGCACACTTTCAGGAAGAGGTCAAGTTTTCGCTGTACACGTGCAACGTTCGTGGGTATCAGGAGAAGGACGGGATCGAAGCGACAACAGTTCTGGACTCCATCCAGGACCGCAACTACATTGTTGAATACAATCCAGGTATTGGCATAGAAAATCAGTGTCCATGTTGTCTAGCCACACTCACATAGCCTGACTATATGACCTAAACGGTGTGATTCTAAACTGCGGTGAGTGTGAATGCACAATGTAATGAGTTTTATTCTACAATTCATTGAATATGACTATACAGAATAAAGGGTGTGACTCTAAAATGCGGTGCGTGTGATTGTACAACGTAATTCGTTTGATTCTGCAACGTAAGGACTGTGACTATGCAGCATAATGGGTGTGACTATACCCTGTCAAGGTTGTGATTATACCTTTAGAAAGTCACATCCTGTACGTTGCGTAGCCACTGTCCGTATGGTAGAGAGTCGCACTCTTTATGTGTTTTTTAATGCACTCGCAGGTACCTGTGAGGTCAGCTGTACTTGCAGGAAGTTTCGTCGGTATGGAATTCTTTGCAGGCATGCCATTTGGATATACTCTTCCAAAGGACGGGAGACGATCCCGGAACGGTACGTGGCATGTAGATGGACAAAGGATGCTCCACGTAATGTTAATGCGTGTCCCTTGTCAGAGAGTCGCCTAAGCGATGAGAAGGCTGTTACACTCACGAGGCTGTTTTCGGAGTTCTATGAGACCGTCAGTCATGTCAGCAAAATGGGTAAGGAAGATGTTAGTAATTTAGCTGACATCATTCGTGACTTCAGGTCCAATGCGGCGTCCCTTGCTGGCCCTTGTAGCAAGACGCAAGAATTAGAGGAGATCCTCGGTTGTACGAGCGCAATTGAAATAACGATATTGCCCCCGAAGAAAGCCAAGAACAAGGGCAGTGGGAAGCGGATGCTGTCTTCTAAGGCGAAGGCTGCTTCAATTGTCGTGAGGCCTAAACAGCTGTGCAAGAACTGCAAGAGGATGGGGCACCATGACAAGAGGAACTGTCCCAACCCATTCGGTGAGGACCCACCTATTGCTAACTTGTCTGTCGATGTTGAGGAGGAGGAGGACGAGGAGGAGGACCCGGCAGGGATTGCCGAGGAGGATTGTTCGTGAATATCCTCTGTTATTTAGGAACATTTCTTTGGGAACACAAAGACTGTCGACGTTTGAAATGGTCGAGGTCCGTGATACTGTTTTCGTTTATTGCAGACCTCAATCATTTCTAATATGGTGTAAGTCGTAGATCATGGGGGCAATTTTTTTTTGAAACATAAAGATTGTTGACGTTTGAAATGGTCAGGGTCCGTGATATTGTTTACGTCTATTGCGGACCTTAATCATTTCTAATATGGCATAGTCGTAAAACATGGGGGTCCGTAAAATTGTTTTTTGTTGATTGGCTGTAAAAATACATTAAAATAGCAGTCGTTTTTAATCTGAAATGCATCATCTTTGGCTACAAATACAGCTATACAGGAACATTATTAACTCAATATTTGGTTGACACAAAACAAGTGAGTGTGATTGTTCAACGCAATGAATATGACTTTACAATAGGCAGGGTGTGACTCTACAACAAGAGGTGGAGTGTGGTTACACTAATTGTAGGACTGTGATTCTACTATACATTGACTGTGATTCTACAATACATTGACTGTGATTCTACAAAATGAAGTGTAGAAACCTAAACTGGTTTTATGACATGATGACTGTGATTATGCACCACGTTGAGTGTGACTATAAAACTTGTTGAGTGTGACTATACACCATGTGTCCATAAAAATTGAGAAATAGCGAAATAGCGATGGAAATATTTGTACATTAGAAAAAGTCTATCTCTTACACAACACTTAACACTTGAAACATAAAAATATTCTACGAACACAGTACTTGAAACATAAAAACATTCCACGACATAATGCGGGAAACATTTAAAACGCTACATTTTGAATCTTAAAACACATTAAAACATCCATTACATACCATTAAACGCTACATTTTAACCCATGCATAATTAACCCCCATTTTTTTGAAGCATCTTCTTCAAGTTGGCCAAATCACGCTGCAATGCTTTCTTAGTGCGGAAACATCCAATACACTTTTTCATCAAGAATTCAATGTAGTCGTCCAGTTCGGTCTCCTTTTCTGTATCGCCAATGGATGCCACATAGTTCCTCGCGTCTATGGCAGTGGCGACTAGCTGCATGGCTGATAATTCATTGGATCTAGTGGTACCCAACAAACCATCGTACTCCTCGATCAATTTTCTGATTTCTTCTATTTTGCTTGCCATTTTTTTAGGGTTAAAGAGGTGAAGTTGGAAGTAGTTGGGGTGAAAATGGCGTTGGTATTTAAAGGGGGGAGGCAGTAAAGTGGCAGAAAATATTAATTGAGTTAGGTGGGGGTCCTATCCTCCTAAAGTTATTAGGGTTAGGAGAGTGAGGTGACTGTTTGTGTTCTCAATGTGCATTGAGACTCACAAACATCACCTCCCAGTCCCAGTGTATTTCATCTGTAAAGTTTATATTTTGTCGACATCATTTTCGAACCATCGTTTTTTTGGGAAATAATCTGATTTTACGGTGTGTGTATTGTTTTTTTGGTGTCTTCTGTAAATACGAGAACCATTGGATTTTTTTAGGTGAAACAATCGTTTAATTTTAAGGTGAAATAAACTGAAAGTAAATGGATGGATATATATGCAGGGTTAGTTAGTATAATTAATTAGTGAATTTGTGGTTGTCTGTCATGACTCTACAGGAGTTTGACTGTGACTGTGAGTCAGAAGTTGAGTGACTGTATCACATCACACATGCGACCCTGATATTGAGTTGTCATTCATCTGATACTCAGAAGATACTCTAACATGAGATTTTTCTATATTCACAAAAAGTGTTTTTACTTTATTACACATTCATGCCTTACGGTTCGCTGAGGTCTTTCGTTCCACGATTCTCCCTATCTTACGTTTTTCATCGAGTGTTTTCCATATGCTTGGTGCGTCTACTATGAAAGCGCAAATTTTCGGCAACACGTCCCCACGAGCTTCATTCATGTCAGCAAGGACGAGGGTCACTGCAACCTCGAACGACAAGTAACGCCTTCCGACCTTAGTTCCTATATCAGGGTGGGTGAATGGAGCACCGTCGTACAGGCACATGTGCATCAAGCAGAAAATGCCGGACTCCGGATCGTTCTTCTGGGCGCTCTGCCATTCCAATTTTACTTGGTGATGCATAAAATTCGCCAGGTGACTGCTCTTAATCAGCCTCTTCTCGTCCATGTAGTCAGTCAATGCTTGCAGCTGTTGCAGTATTAGGTAATAGAAAACGTCTGCACTTATGGAAGCAGTAGAATATTTGACGCGGTGAAATAAAGCATATGCGTGCAACTTACTATTTTGCTGGACACCCGGAACATATGTGACCCTGGGGCGTGTGTCTGGTTATCGAGGATATCAACTGTTCTTTTTCTAAAGTTGATGCACACGCACGCGTAGTGCCCCATAGTATGCACCGGGAAAAACAACAATTCGGCGTTCAAGTCGAATGTCCCGGCGTAGTCTTGTATGAATCTATCCCACGCTTCGTACACACCGTCAGTGTCTTCGTCTTCGCCCGCATGGGTACTTGAGTCGGGTCGTTCCAGTATACGGGTCAGTGAGTCCTAACGGATAGTGAATATTAGTTGCCATCAGTGACAGGGTGCGAGACTGGACTATATCATGTGTGTGGCTGCACACCGCAAAGTGTGTGATTGTACAGGCTAAGCTGCGTGACTTTGCAGCATACAGACTGTGACTATACATGACAGTGTGATTGTAAATTCTAGGATGTCTGACTTATCACGTGATTGTACACCTCAACATGAGTGACTCTGCAAAGTGATGTATGACTATTACAAAGACTTTACATCTTTTCAGTTAATGTGAATGAGGATCATTTGTACTATTTAATGTAATAGGTAGGGGGTTATGGGGGCATACCATGTGTTGAATTCCGAACCACGCCATCGTTGGGTCAGTGGGGGAGTATAACCCATGTCGGTTGTCGTCTGATTCCAACCAGTTCATGAGGTGCGACCAACACTCCAGCACAGTGGCGCTCATGCTACCTCCGGACAAGAGCGTTTGAATGTCACGCCTCTCCAGCTGCGCATGAGTGCTGTAGGACCCCAATCGTTCACTGCGAATTTTTTACACCCGTTAGTATGTGTAATATGCAACACGTATCAGTAATCAAAGACGGTTACTTACCTTTCATCGTACCCATTATCGTCAAGGAAGCAGTATTCGGCGACGTGTTTCCGCAGAATGGGAATCCTACTCGTCAGCGGTCGGTGCAGGCGAAACAAGGTCGACATGACAATGGCGTCCGGGTCAGGCTCCCCTTGGTTTAAAGTGCAACCCAACCCATCTCCACGGCCCCGCATTCGAGACTTAATTGCCGACTGTCTTTTTTATGGGACTGATCGGGGGGTGGGTACAGGTGTTTTCGGTGATTTGCTCTGACGCTTCTTGGTGGTTTCCTTCACAGGAGTGGTTTCAAACGGACGGGCAGATTCCAACGATTCCTTGTATACTCCGAATGCTGCCACTTCTTTCAAAACAGTGTCTCTCATCTTGTTCACGTCGCTCAGTATAAGGGTCGTCGTGATTTCCGCCCTGCACATATTCATGACCGCCATTGTCCCCAAGGAGCAGTTGAACGGGGACCCGTTGTACAACATCATGTGCACCATCAGGTACACTCCACAGTCATTGGCGGAGTACCCTACCCCCTGCCATGATAAAGCAAGGAACGTTTACCAATTTAAACGCACGGACCTTCGCACCCTTCTCTTCCCCTCGTTGTACCATGAACTCCCCCATTTTATCAGCCTGCAAAACAAATTCAAACAGGATCAGTTGTTGAACACATTCGCGGTCACATAATTGATTTAATATTAAATTTAAAGGGCCTGACCGCTGTCCGAGCAATGCCATAGTAAGGCAACTTTGTAAAATCTTTATCGTACAACCTGTTGTCGAGGTACTCTATTTGCTCAGATTGAAGTTGATGCAGGCGCAACTGTAGTGACCCTCGTCACCTGTTAAGATCAGGACGAACACCTGCAAACAATGCGTCAGGATTATGGGCTGATAACAAATACGAATAAACAGTATGTGTAGGATAATACCATGTCCGAGTCCAAAGCAAAGTTGGAGAAACTGTTTTTTATCCACTCGTTCCACACGTAAAATATTTCTTTGTCATGATTCTTGCCCTGGCCTCCTTTCTTCCACAATTCCAACACTTGGACCTGCTCACATGCATTGATGGTAATACATGTAGTTAGTGTGTGTTTGACATGCTTGTGACTGTACAGCTGTAATTATGTGATTGTACAGCGTCAAGTGTGTGACTATACAGCTTGTAGTGTGCGATTGTACAGCTTGAAGTGCGTGATTGTACAACATAAAGTGGCTGACTATACAGCTTATAGCGTGTGACCGTGCAGCTTATAGTGGTGACTGGACAACATAATGTGTGTGACTATACATATAATAGTGTGTGACTATACAGCTAATAGTGTGCGACATATAGCTAAATTGGGGGGTGAACATACCGTATGTCCAAGAGAGAAGTAACATCTACTGGTTACTCTTGGTGCTTTTTTTTTCGTACACCAGCTGGTTCAGCAGCCTACACCAGCAGTCAATGACGTTATTCATCACCTTCAGGCTAGGCTCGAGCGACTTCATGTCGCCCCTCGCTACACAGTCATAAGCTGTGAACTCGACCAACATTTCGCTGTATACCAAACAAAGTCCCGATTAGCACATGCATTTAAAAAACGACATGAGCAGCACAATAAATACGTACCCTGACGGACGTGTCGTTGTCCGGTCGAACACGTAGTCGATTACATCTTTCCTTATGTGGAGGATATCCCAGAAGATGACGATATTGGAGCACATGAATACAGAGATTACAAGCTGCCCCCTCAATATATCCCCACAGTCCAACGTGCAATCCAAATTGTCTGGAACCGTATCCATGCATTCAAATGCTACGTCGGAATGGAAGATGTACCGATGATGTAGTGCCCCGGGGTGCGTCTCGGTCCCTGAACCCTCGCCTGTCCGCTGATTATCGTTCGTGACGATTTCTGCCGTTGCAGGCGTGGTGGCAACAGCGTCCGCTACAGCCCAGCCTGCTTTGTGCAGTTCCTTTTCAAGACTAGAACTGACCGTCGCATCGGGCGGAGCCGGTTCTACATTGCGCTTTCCTTGGTCTGTGAAGACAGATTCTGTGGGCAGATCGGCCACGGCCGACCGTACGTCAATTGTCTCCCACCCTGCTTGCCGTAGAGCCACCACTACGGTCGAACTCATGCCAACCGAACCCTGCACATCGGAGTCTCGTTTGATTTCTTCAGCGGCGTCGTCCTCGGGAACTTCTCCCTCAAAGAAACCTGGTGTCACGATGCCACCTTCAAAAGTGCCCTCATCATCGTAACCTTCTGTTCCCTCACCATCTCTCTCACAGAAACCTGCTTTCTCAATATCTTCATCCACGTATCCAGCATCACGCAAGTCTTGCACAATTTTGCTGACCAGACCGTGGGCTTCAGCATCGCGCTGGTCCTTGCCCTCAACGACGGGGGCGTTCTGGGTAGTCTGCTTCAACTGGCCGGCCAACGAAACGACTTCATCGATATACTGGAGGACAGCTGGGTCTTCCCAGAATTGTTGAGAGGTCGGGTCTTGACTTGGAACTGCCTGGTTCCTCGTCGCTATTTCTCTTATCTTGGAGGCAGCCTGCTCACAGAAACCGCAAAAGGCTAGCGCACACCTTCGGAAATTCATGAAAAATTGCCAGTTGTCCTATAATTCAGTTGAAGGCAAATCATTAGTGTAAAGTGTGTGACTATACAGCTTATAGCGTGTGACTATGCATTTTATAGTGGTGACTAGACAACATAATGTGTGTGACTATACAGCTACTACTGTGTGACTATACATCAGGATGAGTGTGATCATAATGACCGTGACTACTGAATTTCAATTGTATTATAAACACAGTTTTATGAATCGTATATGCTTTTATAAACACAGGTAGGGCTGTCATATTAAATCGTTTCACGCAAAATTAATTGATGATTTATAGAGTGGCTTCGAGATCACTTACTTCAACGGCGTTGTCTTCCGATTGATCCTCTCTTTCCATCCCTGTCATTATTCTTTTGGGACTAGAGTGCTGGTTGTCAGAGGGCATCGTTATAGCGGGGGTGCCCTCGCCGCTTGTTTCCCCACATGTACGTGGGTACGACACCTTCAAACGCAGCTGATTTCCCAGTGACCCTGTCTCTAGTTGCCCAGCAAGACGATCGCCTATTCTCCGTGCATCCCAATGTCCGATAAATGATATGTCGCATCTGCAAGTCTCGCTACGGAAATCATAGCGCTGGAAGTACGCAATCATCAGAACGGGGATGCACCCCCGGAGGTAGTTGAGGACTTTGTTGGAGTCACGCGTCTCATTACCCGCCCGCACCAGATCCTGTAGGACAAAGCTACACCAGTTCTGTTCCCGAACCAAGCCCACGTCATCCACTGCGGCCACCAGGCTCAGGTCGAGTGAGTTGTTCGTAGTAGGCGCGAGGAATGATGACAACGCGAACAACACGAACCTACGGACAAAGTCGTCGTCAGCGACCTTGGTTGCCATTAATTTTTTGTGCACCCTCCCTAATTTTATTGGCCCGCTTCTGTCCACCACATCGAAGTCCTTCCTCCAAGTACTCTTTAACCTGATCACGTCAGGTGAGTCTGCCCCTTTTTTGTTCTTTGTTGGGATTACTTTCACCGGATGAGGTCCAAAAGGTAGCTGGAGGCAATCGTGGACGTCGTACTTTGACATCATGAATGCCTCCTGGCGTGAGGCACGGAAAATATGGGACCCATCAGAAAACGCACGGAGGAACATAAGCGCGTGCTCAATGGGGAACGATTCGATCCTCAACTCCAATACCCCGCCGAAGCCAACACCACGCACCCTCTCAATCTGATCATCCGACAATTGCGCAATTACCTGGTGCAACCGTCTGGGCCTACAGTGAACATCTGGCTGACATCCAGGCTCTCTTTTTACTGCTAGCCGGCCCTGTTGTCGGTTATCTTTCCTTTTACCCCGAGACACACGCACGACAGCGGTGTCGGCCGTTGTATCAGACGTGACCCTCTTCTTTTTCTTTGGCCTGCTTTCCTCAACATTCTCTGTCCCCTCCACATCCACCTCGGCGGCCGGTGTATCAACTGTGAGCCTCTTTTTTTTCTTTGGCCTGCTTTCCTCAACAATTTCTGTCCTCCCTACATCCACCTCGGTGGCCGGTGTATCAAATTTTACCCTCTTTTTTTTCTTTTGTCTGCTTTCCTTAACGAATTCTACCCCTCCTCCCCCCCCCCCCACATCCACCTCGGCGGCCGGTGTATCATCAATTACATGGTCGTGAACCGATGTCTCTGCCACGACCTTCTTCTTACCGGCCTTTGTGCGAACTTTTTTCTTCGCACCAGCCTTTCTGCTGCAATAACAACATGCGTAATGAGTGTGATTGTACAACTGAGTTTACAGCTTCAACTGTGTGAGTCTATAATAAAATGTCCCTGACTCTGCAACATAACGAGTGTGACTATACAGCTTCAAACGGGTGACTATATAACCAACACTATATGAATATTCAACTTACAGCCTATGCAACTCTGTATGACTATACAATATAAATCGTGTGACTCTGAAACGTAACGAGTGCGACTGTGTGGCTTCAAACGTGTGACTATACAATATTCTGTGACTTCACAACAAAATATACCGAGTGCGACTATGTAGCTTCAAACGGGTGACTGTATAACCAACTCTGTATGACTATTCAACTTACAGCCTACGCAACTCTGTATGACTATACAATATAAAGAGTGTGACTCTGAAAAATAACGAGTGCGACTGTGTAGCTTCAAACGTGTGACTATACAATATTCTGTGACTTCACAACGAAATATACCGAGTGCGACTATGTAGTTTCAAATGGGTGACTGTATAACCAACTCTGTATGACTATTCAAATTTCAAATTTCAAACAGCCTATGCATCTCTACATGACTATGTAACCTCAAATGTGTGACTCTGCAACATAAAGAGTGCGACTATACAACATTTTGTTACTATGCAATGTCACCAGTGTGACTTTTCAACAAAACCTACATTAGTTATGTTCCATGCGTCATTAGAAAGATGATTATGGGGATTTTAACATGAGAAAATATATTACTTTAACATAAACTTCAACAAGGAAGCACATAAATTGTATGACTATATAACTACAACAGTGTATGACTAAAAAAAATGTGCAGATGTACAGAACAACAACAAAAAACTACCTAATCGATGTCACATGCATAATTAGAATGACGATTATGAGAACTTCAACATGAAAAAATAAGATGGTTGTTCAAAACTTCAACATGAACTTCAACAAAGAAATAAAAACTTCAACTTTCACTCTGTAAATACAACCACTGTACAACTACAACAACTTCAACTCAAAATTAGGTTTATCGGGTTGGAAAAATGCTCTTTTACCACTTTTTAGGGTTTATGCATGACCGGAGTTCATGCAAATGGAAGTCGAAATTCAAAAGGGTTGAACAAAAGGAAAATCGGAGGTCGAAAATGGAACCTTCAACATACCTTTGTATGATCATCAGAATTTTAGGCATGATCGGAGATGGAGAAGCTGCGGAGATGGAGATGGAGATGGGTTTTTTTTTAGAGAGAGGAAGAGAGCGGAGAGTGAATGACCGTTGAAATGAATTGAAAAAGGGGTGAATGGGGAAGTGTAAAGGGGTTTAGGCGGGAGTATAGAGAAGAGTGAAATGAATGGGAGTATGGTGAGGAGGGAAGTATTGGTTAGTGATGGGTTGATGGCTGATTAGTGATGGTTGATGGCTGTCCGCAGCATGTCAGGCCCTTTTTTTTTTTTTATAATTGAACCCCTTCCATCCACCATCCATATTAGGATGAATGGATGGTTGAGATCATCACTAAGCAACTCTCCAAGAGTTGCAAACTCCCTTGAATCTCTCTCTCTCTCTCTATATATATATATAGAGAGAGAGAGAGAGGGGTAGGTTCAAATAAAGTCAACAACTTTTTTAAGTTCATAAGTTCCAGTGTTAAAGTTACACAAAAAATGTTTAAAGTTACACGAGATGAGTGATAAAGTTGCACTTTATCACTTGAAGTGATAAAAGTGTTGAATGTTATAGTTACAAATCAATTTTGAACAAATGCAACTTTATCGTATGTCATCTGTAACTTTAATACAGACTTTAAAAAATTGTTGACCTTATTTGAACCTACCTCTATATATATGTATGTCTGTGTGTGTTTGTTTGTGTGTGTGTGTATGTATGTATATTATGAGTCAATACTCTTAATTCTATATATTGGTTCATCATATGAACCTCCTTATATAGGAGATGAGAGGGTAGAATTAGGTTATTTCCATAACTCTAATTAGCATAATTAGATTATTAGTACAACTCTAGTTATCATAACCTGATAACGCAGCTGAGTCCGTATTACTACTGACCCGATATATTTAATATATCGATATATATTAATAATATCTCGTACACATTGTGTTTGACCCAATGGGCCCACTTAAGACTACCAAACACGTAACTCATTTACATGTCAATCTGACATCGACCTCTAGCAAGGCATATCGGATACATAAACTTAAGCGGGTTAATCCATAGGACAATGGACATAACTTCTTCAGTCTCCCACTTGTACATGTCCTCTCAAGAACGACGTTAAGTCTCTTTGCTACTATTGTCTCCAATTGAGAATAAGGTAAGAAGAAGTGTCATCCTCACATGTCTCAATCTTTTACTCGAATCTTTGAGTTGACTTGTTAAAAGAGCAAATGCATGACATTCATCCCATCTGAGCGCGGCCATGCATTTGCACAAATCACACTCTTCGAGTGGCCAAGAAACAATAAATTCCCTTCAATAAAGGAAGAGCAAATCCCCTCTTGTCTAACCACATCCTATCACATGATCCTTGCATGCCCAATAACCATCCATAGCCCCCTTTCACAGCTGATGAGGAATAGTATCAAAGCATACACATCACATGTACAGAATAGTCAAAGACTCAGGTTTAAAGACCGTACAAGTTCATAACTTGCAAAGAACTTTACTGTCACTAAGCGAAATCTTAGTAAAATCCTTTTCGGCGGGTCTGTCTAATGCATGTTCTTAACATACACCCGTGTGCCTGGTTCAGTATCTCAATACCTATGACTCAAGGAATTTAGTCACCAACCAACTCACACACCAATCATTAAAGAGTATTCAAATGTCGCAACACAATACCCTGACTAGAGACAAAATAATTACATCATCCAAATAGAGTTCCAAGACTAAGTCACGTACTTAGTGATCTATTTCATCAATGTAAATTATTTAGGGACAAAAGTCGGTTACATAAACCAAATGACAATATGTCATACATATATCATTTATCGAAATAACTCCTACTAAACCAAACACCTCTAAAAGTACTAAGACCACTCGCTCATGCGTCATATACCGATCATAACCAATATGATCTTTACGTAGAGGAGGTTTCGGGACATACAACATTTATATCGGTTATTTACAAGCATATGATCAATCTACCTTCTCTCAATTAAGGCAAACGTTAGTTTCATAAGCAACAAAATGCTTCATAAACATTAAAGGTGAGTGTGTGCTTGATTCGTAATCAAACGACTATTTGCTTCAAAAGCAATAGAACCGTTCCAACACACTACTTCTCATCCAAAACAAAATATACTAAGATTACAATCTCATGTCATCTTTGTCTATTTGGAATATGAATCGTTGTAACTTGTTTACAACAATTCGCTTATCACAGCATGCGCATCTCTTAAATAATTCCCCTTTTTGCTTCTTAATTAAGCTCAAAGGAGCAATTCTTAGATAGCATTCTAGTAACAATCACGAGATTAGTATCTACTCGTCACACGAGCACATAATAAACAACTTTCTTGCCAAGTCTCATAGTCTAAAGCAACCAAATGTCGTTTAGTTAGAGAAGTATGTCTCTCACATACCAAATCATAAAGATAAATGCACTCCCACTAGCCTCTTGTATAAACTATCTTTCTTCGTCTCAAAGAAAAACAAACATCTTTTAATTATCACATTGAGAACGAAGATACTTTCTCCATGCTCCAATCAAATCAGAATACTCACATTTGCCTAGCAATTTTAATAATATGAAATTCATACGATGTGTCGCACACACATCATATTGAATCCCTTTCAAGAAATGTATTTCGCATATATATGTCCAAAACTCATCATAATGAGTGATGACATTTAAAATGCTAAATCAATCTTAATAGACTTAAGCATAATGTTGTAAAAAGGTTTTTACATAGTCATTACTAAGAGATTAATCCTTAACTACCAACTATGCTTCATAGATACTCTTATATCAATTTACATCGTCTTTATATTGAAGACTATTCTTCACTATAAGACCCATTTAACCAAAGTCTATACTTGGTAGTTATGGTATATAAAATCTATTAGATTTTATGTGACTTTTGGAGTCTTAGCCCATTACTGTTTCATCATAGGTCAAACCTATGTAGGGTAATATTTTACAGCCAAGATGATCATGACTTTTCATGGATGCATCAATATCCTCTTCAACAGTTGTAGAGAACACCTGTTAATCTTGAACATTTCAAGGTCGATTCTACTCTCACTGTTTCTATTAGAAATCAGATCTCTTTGAAAGAAACATACCACTCTATGCAACAAAACAGTCTTGTTCTTTGGATGGTTTGTAGAATTAACATAATACCACTAATAAAACAAATTTCATAATTGAGTCTAAGTTCTAGAAAAAAAATATGTAAACTCTAAGACTTGATAATTAAGAAAAGACTATTTTAGAACATTTTCAATCCATATCTCATAAGGTGTCTATTCTTCGACTTTCATGGACAATCTCATCAACATTGTACAAAGACTTTTATAGTGCATAAGTTTCTAAAGCGTCAATACAATCTGCATATGACTCATCATAGACCAAATCATATCAAATATGGTTCGATGTAGTGTGAAACATTTTTCACTACTTCTAAGATGATCACAATCAAAATTGAAACATTCAATTTCTCCTTGTTTCAATCATATCGAACGACTCGTATCAACTTATCAAGTTGATCTTGTACTTTCATCTAAATTTACTTGAACAATTCAAAGCATTCAGTTTCAAATTTCATCCAATGAACAAAGTCATACGTGTTACCCATTTTGCAACATCACTAGTTAAACTCACACGTATCTGTATATGTGTGATCTAACAAGTCTAAGTACCCTCCCACTACAATTAATAGGAGTCACTTGTAATGTCATTTATCCATCTAAACAAGATCCATTTACCTCAATTGATCCTTATCAATAAGGTTTATAATTTCATCATTATGAAACTTATTCTTATGTTTCTTGTCTCACGGATTAAGGACAACGCCATGATAGGTAAAACTTGTGTTGTGGGACTTGAACCTTTTGGTCGTTATGTAATAAATAAAAGTATTCACTACTAGGAATGTAGAGCTCAACAATCATGTTAGCCTTATTGTACCTCATATTCTTGCAAGGTATAGATCAACAATTGTTCTACTTTTATCAAAACTTTTCATGCCCATACATGAAACAGAATCAATGTCCTTGCTTATGGCTAGTACAAGAATAACAATTATTCAATTCCAGTATTTAGCTTTAAGGTAAAATTAAGTGATTTTTCTTTTGTATATGAAACAACAACGTTTGTCCATTTCAATCATAAAACACTTCACTTATATTCCATTATTCCACCCTCTTCGAGCCATCACATCCATAATGTAATAGTTGCATTTGGTATCTTATACCAAAACAGTAAAATGCAAGTAACAATTACACCAGTAACATATACACCTGAAGTCATACTTCAATTGATTTTCAGATTTTCTAGACACTTCTAGAAAGCTATCTACCAATGTCATATATTTGTCATTACATTAATGACTAATAAAATCGCACCTAATCTAAATTTGGCAACAAGTTTGGGTATGACAACGATTGTCCTTCCCTTTCTTTAACCAACGTCTTAGATTAATTGATCATTATCTCAAGCAATTTTCTTAATGAACTCATAGAACATTAGTATTATTTGCCTTCTTGATACAATGTTCAATCATCTTTTAACATTTCATGCTAAAAGGTGAGAAACCTTATTAAGTCACCTGTTTTATTCATAATAAAGTGACCTAAACTTAGGACTAATTGAAACGATTTCAATTCTTAATCTTTTAGAAAGAAACATCCAAAATTTCCTGATTATCAAGATAATCATTCATCATATGACATGGATTAATTGAATCATCCTTAACATTTTCTCACTTAATGGGAACGATTCCCTTTATTGAAACAATTGATTTTGGTACTTAGTCATCTCCATGACTTTAATTATACAGTCCATACTTCACATTAGCTTTGTTTATAATATGTCGGAATTATCCTTTACAAGGACAAAATCCGTATCTAATTTTGAGAACAATTCTCAAGATACCAATCGACAAGGTTGAACAACTCAAACTCATCTTTAATAAATGTGATATAAAGGTGACTAACTTACAGCTACAACTATATGCAAAGTAAAACGATAATTAATATTAATAATCTTAAATAATTTTAAGATGAAATCATGAAAACTACCCTCAAGTTCGCATAATATTCCAAGATTCTAAACCTTTTGTTGCTCAAGTGAACTTGGGCTCACTGCTCAAGCTCCAAAAGTAAAGGTAGACAACCACTAGTAGAGAAATGACATTTGGCAAATAGATAAGACAATGGCTGTTGTAAATAACTGTAGCGTATTGTAAAAGACAACGTTTATTGGGAAACGACCGATGCAAAATGTTTCTAGAAAACATAACCGCATCAGTCAAGATGTACGACCGATGCGAAATGTATACATAAAACATAATCGCCTCAGTCAGAATTTACGACCGATGTGAAATGTATACATAAAACATAATCGCATCAGTCAGAATTTACGACCAATGCGAAATGTATATACTACAAAATATAACCGCATCAGTCAGGATTTACGTCCGATGCGAAAGATTTTTGCATAATATCTAGTTAACACAACCAACATTATAATTGTTGCATAATAATTTCCTCGTATAACATTATGAGCATCAGTCTTAATTAAGCTACACTACTACAAAATATGGAATAAGAAACACTAAATAGAGAACACACTACTAGATAACCATTCTCTAAGATTATAAATAACGCACCTTACACATAACTGTTATCTAAAGAATTAATAGAGAACCGCCGCATTGATGCAAGTGTTATCTATGTAAAAGATAGAGAACGCCTACTGATGCAATGTTATCTATGTAAAAGATGGAATATAAAAAGATTTTAATGAACCATAAAAAGATGGAATAACTCATCTTCACAAACACCACTGTAACTGCGTGAGACTTTTCCCCAAAAATTAATCCTCCTTCAAACCCTAATTTCTAATCCGCAAACCCTACAATAATCACTCCAATGGATGCGCAACAACGTCTACAATAATCAACTCCAACAAATTCGTGATCTCGATGACGAGGAAATAATTCAGATTGAAGAGGTCGAAGGTCTACTCGATGATCTCGATGCCGATGATTCTCCTTTGTAATCAATCAATCCCTCAATTCTTTCTCATTTTCCGTTAATAATTCATTCCTGTGATGGTAACTCAACTTAATTTTGATGCATTTCTATGATTTCTGGTGAATTTATCGATTACGGGTCATGAATAATGCAAATTTGAGATAAATTGACTCTATTCATTTGTGATTATCAGTTCCATTTCAACTATCAATGCTACATTTTCCTCAGTACTTATATTTCAACAACACATAAAGCTTATTCTTCTTCTTTTTAATTGATCACCGTTTTTCCTTATAGCTCTCTTCAATTGATAAGTTTTCATTTCTTTTCACTTTGTTTGTATTCGATTTCAATATGAGTAAACCCTAATTTCGATTTGGGGTTGTGTAGGTTGTTTTTCAATGAACTTGATTGGAATAAAATTATGCGTTCATATAAAACTATAATTCCTGATGAACTACAACTCATCTATGTAATTGTAGCTTACAGTTAAGGCGATTGTTGATCCCGACCATGTTTGCACAAAATTTGTGATGTTTGTAAGGTAAGGAGTAAAGGATCTTCGTGTTACAAGTTAGTTAAAGATGTTGCGTTTCCTTGGTATTTTGTTGCTCAAATTTCTCTTTTTGAATTTCCATCGTACTGATTTAGTTGGATGCGTTCAGAGTTAATTTGGTTGGTAGCACCTAGTTACCATGTCGTTACGTCTCACATATTTTAAAGTTACTTTCAATGGTAAAATTTCTATATTGGGCATTTGATGGATCTATGAATATTAATTAAGTATTCTTTCGTGTCGTTTCTGTATTATCCATATTAATATTATGATCGAGTTGAATATTTCATCTTCATTCAAACATGGTTGTTTCTGTGTGATGTAGGTTGGGGCATGAATCCTGTAGAAAAATGATTCATGTGGGATGTCATTTCACGCATGTCCTGAAAGTGAGGAAGAACAATTTGTAATTCTCACTACTCATAGCATGAACGAAGGATATGCTTCGTGCACCAGGATGTCAATCATGGTAAGCTATTAGACTATTAACTATTGTACTCTTTATAGTGAAATTTCTAGTCAAGCTCATGATAAGTAGAGTAATAGTGCGGAGTATTAAGTAACTTTGAGCTTGTGACATTGCATTATTACCGAATATTACATAATTTCATTTAATCAATAGGGTCATTCACATTCTCCCACTCAATTAATTGAATAATTTTTACGTCATTTTTTAAATTTTATTTTCCATGTTTGTTAATTAGGAGTAGTGTGCTGCATAAGGAATAACCGAATAAGTTGGCATGTAAGTACTACATTGAAAAACTTTTTCAGGTATTCATACATCTGCGCGAGCTCTAGTGTTGGTCTCTAATTATTTCTGAATCATGTATGCTTTGATTAATGATTGTTGCCTAGGGCAGCGCAACTAAGTTTGAAGTAAAAACTAAAGAGTATTCATATGCATTATTTTATATGATTCAAACTCTACTAGTTTCTAATAGTTTGATATGATTCATCCGCTCTCTCACGATATTACCTCTTGAACCCCATTGATTGCGATTGTCTGACCATTGTATGAGGATGGTGACGTGGCACCCAGTGGAATTTAAATAGTGTCAGTGTTAGCGGCGGTTAAGTTGTTGTTTCCTGTAAGTCCACCCCGAACCTTTATATCCGGTATTATACCTGGCTGAGAAAATTGCAAGGATGCCTCACTATTGAAATTCAAATTTTAGAGTTCCCTGGATTCTTTACTACTTAGAGTACATGTGATATTACGAATTGGCTGCCTAGATTCCTTGCGTCTTCTACTCTACTTTATATATCCTCAACCATTTTATCATTTATTTGCAGGTTGAGACTTAACATATACAAATAGAATGATCTCATCTTTAGGTGGTTGATAGTTTGGTGTTACAATTCGTTTCTTAAATGCATTGTATTATAAATGCGTTCGTTTCTTAAATTAGTAGTAGCGACAGGGAAAATCGAACTGGATGTGGAGGAAGCGTAGCAACTGCGCTTCAATTACTCAAGAACACAATTCAACTTCTGCTCTCTTTCTTTTTTCTTTTCCCTTTGTCTTATATTTCTGCTCTCTCTAAATAAAAAACGCTTGTAATATCACTGTCTTTTTACTGCACCTTTTCCCTCTAGATGTGCTCTTGTTTTTCCTTAAAAATACTTTTGAACAATTTTTTGTGCTTAGTTGTAACGCTTTGATGTTGGGTTGTTCCTAAAATTCTTTATTGAACTTGGCTAATCTACTTGATTAGTTTAACATAATCCAGATTTTAATCCCGAGTTTTTGATGACTTGCTTCAGCTAGCTAAGGTACTTAATTTTTTACTTATATTTTCTTCCTTTATCATTTGATGTCTCAGTGCTAAAATAGGCGGTTTCTTTTCCCTTTATAATTTTTTTTTCAATTAGGTTTTGCTTTATTGCGATTCGATTCATTTATTAACATCTTACTTGTATGTGATTTGATGTTTGTTGAATGTTTGCAATGTATGCTAGATTTACTTGGTGTCGTATTTTGAGTGTACTCCATTTTTTGTAATTATGTTTTGATGTTTCATCTGTTGAGTTTTAGTGATTTTTGCTGACTTTTTTTCGTGGAGGCAAGATTGTCCTGATTTCCTGAATCGAGAGCTGTAGAAATTTTTGTGTAATACGACTTTTTTTCTTAACGGTCTTCCTCTAATCTTTTCTCCTATTCATTCTAGCACAAGTATGAGTAATTACTTATGTCGTATACTTGACCATTAATTACATTGGATTGATGCTCCACTGGAAGTGGTTTACTTATACTTGGAGATTCGGGTTCTCTTTTTCAAGTATGAGTGTTTACTTTATGCTTGTTATGTTAGTTTAGTAGGTTATACTGATATATTTTGGACTTAGATGTTATTTTGACTTGTGAATGTACTTCATGGTTTCAGGACTTCTACTAACAGTCTAAGAAAAGGTTCGAATATGATGTTATTTTCAAGGAAAGAGCACAAAAAGGGCATGGTCACCCTTCAGGTAACGGATATGATCCTTTTTTAAGGTTTTTATTATTTTTATGTTATCTTACCGTCATTTAATGATGTTTTGAGTGAAGTTTAGTTGTCTTTTTTTGTTTGTTATATACACAAGTATGGATATTATGACTTGGTGTTCTATTCACTTTTGATTGTACATAGCTTGGAGAACCTAACTTACCTAAGTATCGAAAGGCATTGGGCTCAAATTTGTGAAATTAGTCGTATGGAATTTCAAAAAAATTATAACATCTCAAGGTTGAGAAATAGAAAGAAGTGATACTTTTGAGATATGTGCATGCTATTACATACTCCATTTTATTCATTAGCTTTGTAGTGTATTACTCCGTATTAATTTATTATAGTTTTAGTTTTTATACTCACCCTTGGCTATCATTATCGGTAAGACTGTAACCATTGGATTTTTTTTCCTTATTTTTCTTATAATTCTAAAATACTTCTTCTCATCAAACAAAACTTTACACGGTCCCACTTTTCTTCGGAATGTAATGGTATAATATTATTCGGAAGTATTTCATGACTTATGAGGATTTATTTGTCAATGTTAGTGGTTTCGTTGTAGCTCTAAGCCTCTAACTCTCTCATGATCAACTTTTTACATTTCTAGCTAATACCTTTATTTATATTTTAATGTGATATTTGACTAAAGTATTCTATTTTTGAATTTCTTTTACAGAGTTTTGTTTTAATCGGCATCGAAGTAGAGCAAGTACAGTACGATGAGTTCAGTTGATATGCTAATGCACCATTGTCGAAAAACTTGGTAGTGTAATTTCTTTTGTTGGAGACTAGTCACAGAAAATCACTCAAATGTTACTATATGAGAATTAAGCTATGTATTGTAAGTTTAGCTATTTAGACTTTCATTGGAGTGATATTTGAGGGTTATAATCCATGTAATTGTGTAGTATTTGTATTATTATTCAGATTGATGCTAAATATTTGTGTTGGGATGGAGACATTTGATTGATAATGAATTGTATTTGAGCTAGAAAGGATAACACGTTTTTGATTATTTTTTTAATAAAAAACAGGGAAAAGACAACGGTTGTGAAAAAAGACCGTTGTCTAAAATCTACTTTTCACGACAGTTATAAAAAAGACCGTCGTCTAAAATCTACTTTTGCAACAGCTATTAAAAACACCGTCATCTAAAATCTACTTTTCGCAACGGTTATAAAAAAGACCGTCGTCTAAAATCTACTTTTCGCAGCGGTTATAAAAAAACCGTTGTCTAAAATCTACTTTTCGCACCGGTTATAAAAAAATCGTTGTCTAAAATCTACTTTTCGCAACGGTTACAAGTTTTAACCGATGCAAAATGTCTTTAAGGCAACGGTCATGCGACCGTTGTGAAAAGTAATGGATCTATAGCAACGCCCAGGAATACAACGGTCAAAGACCGTGGCGATATGTGATTTTTAACCGTTGCGATATGCAATTTTAGTACTAGTGAACAACATTGTCAATTACATCAATATGTAATTCTTGGTTCGTTGGAATTAGTCATCATATGACACGAACTATTTGCCTCAAAGCCCAAGTCCGACCTGATAGCAATGTTAAGCAAACCAGACTGAACCTATGGGTAACCGTTACCCATCTACTCAGTCCACACACATCGACAAAGCACCGGTTAGGCAATCACTTCAACCAATGATATGAAATTGTTGTAGTGGTCAATTCTAAAACGGAATTACTTTTTTATAATTGAGCATTACTCTTTTTTACCTAAATTTTCCTGAAATTTCCAATTTTACCCTTTTATATATATGTTGAAACAAACTTTGTTTAATTTTTTTCCCTTCTAAGCTAATATGAGTATTTTCATAAAAAATCTCTACTTACATCTAATCAATTGTAGATATCAATCAATCGTAATAACGACGGGTTATAATTCGATAATTTTTATTGTACAACAATTGTTATATAAATCTATTTTTTCACAATTAGTTTATTTTTTTTAACAATTAGGGTTTAAATGTGGTTGGAGGGTGGTGGCAGGGGGACGATCGACGCGGTGGGGATGGATGGGAGGCAGGGAAGGCCGCGCGGTGGGAAAGAGTGGGATGATGATGGTTGTCGGCGTGGTGAAGGATGGAGACAGGGAGTGGTAGACGTGGTGAGGGAAGGTAGTGGTAGGGCGGCAGTGAGGGTGGGGCAGCGCAGGATGGTAAGGGGAGGGATGGCAGGGGGTGGTTGGGGTAAGGGGGAGGGACGTTGATAGCCTGTATGTTTTTTTTTAATTGTATTATATTTTAATAATTACGGAGTAGTTTCTTTTTTATAATTATTGAATTAATTGAAATTAAAATAAAATAAAATAGGAATTAATAGTAATAAGATCAATCAACAACAACAACAATAATTATTTTAAAAAATATGATATTAATACTAATACAACTTATAATAAATAGATAAAGTTTGATAAGTTGAGATTTTTTTTCTCCAATTTCTCTTTCTAAAAACCTAGGTGAGGGAGAGGAAATGAGAGGGGTAGGTTAGTAATTGTTAAGTATGATTGAGTAACATCGAAGTATAAAAAAGCACCACCCTTCTAAAAAGACAATACTTAATATTTGTGCGAGAAATTAAATGTTTATGGGTCCTAACCATGCCACTAGGTCAACTTACAAAGCGACCTATAGTTCTAAGCACACAAGTCACAGGTCTTGAACAATAAAATTCATGTATCGTATGACAAAATAATTTAATTGTTATTAGTGATATGTGCATAGAACAAGTTAAAAGATCTCATATTTTGATTCATAATCATATCACAATTCATAATTGTTATTTGCTTTGAACAATTTCACCAATATCGTTCATTTTTCCAACTATGAGAAACAATTCCTCACCCGGTAGGCGGATATACAAAACTCGATTTACAATCGATCTACAACTTATAATTGTGTGGACATGACATAGGTCCACCCCGACGCGGCGAAGCGCGGGTTTTGGGGAGGCGATAGAATTTCCATATGAGATGGATCGAATAGAATTTTAAACCGAAGTAGGAGTCGCCACCGAATTTTATGGTTATTCGGAACCATTCGAACCCACTCTATGTCGTAGTGGGCGATACTTAAAGCCTGGCCCATTTCCGATGACAGAGTTTATTGGGTTCGTCCCTTTGCATATCGATATCGATGCCGACTGGGCGGTTAATCGTATATTGAATGACTCTCGTTGCCAATGGATTCGGACATCCGGAAACCATGGTTCTGAGTAAGGGGTGAGGGTACGTGTTGGGAAGTTCAGCGAGAACACCCAACCCCGCCCGCACTTAGCGGCCTTTACTAAGATATCGTTCGGTTTTGTGTACACGCGTTAGTTCGACGATGAAATGATATGCAGAGATTATTTTCCTAAGACATGTGAGGAAAAATAAATAAATGGGTTGCTAAGTCGTTTAATGCATGTTAAACTAATAACGTCAAAGTTATTTTAGCATGTGAATTCGTTTTAGTCTAATAAAACGATAAATGAATAAATCGCTACAAACAAGGAGCAAACGAGTTAGTAACGATGAATAAATCGAATAAAGACATAAATAAATAATATGAAAGATTTTTGAAAAGATTTATGACACGTGATTGATTAGCACGCGTTGACCGAGGTCAAAGAAAAAGTATGTATCAAAATATGTCGCGAAAGTTGCTTTTTATGTAAGACTCGAGAAAGAATAAAAAATAGAAAAGCGAGGAAACGAGAAGAAAAAGAAAGCCGGCCGACCAGGCCACCGCGCGAGTCGCCGGACCGGCGCGCGACTCGCGTGGCAGGCTGCCCGGGTTTTTTTGTACTTCGTCGAAAATCGTTAATTTTTATAAATCGCGTACAAATATGGATTAATTTATACTCGGTTTATATTTTTGATATTCGTCGTATTCAATATTCGATTATGAAATCGATATCGAATAGTCGGAATGACTTTAAAAAAGGTTTTGGAAAAAAGTTTGTTTTGAACGAAAAAGTTTGAAAAAAGAGTTTTGAACGAAAAGTTGTAAAAAAGGGTTTTGAATAAAAAAATGTAACGATTTCGTCGAAAACTTAATATAATTCTTTTTGATACGATATTCGATTATATAGAATCGATATCATATTTTAAGAATATTCGATATATGAAAGTAGTTTTTAATAATATCGATATTAGAAAAGAAAATAAAAAAAGACCGACGAAAGACCCATAAAAAAACGAGAAGAAGAGAAGAGAAGAGAGAAGAGTCGGGTTTGATTTACACCCTCAACCTACATGCTTTGTTTTTTCGGGATAAGGCTCGTCGGGAAGTGGCTTAGACTTGGGAGCGTCGAGATGATGAGGATGAGTTAAGGTGTATCGGTTTGGGTGGTTTGGGACGTCGGGTTTGGCCGGCTTCGTCGGTATTTCGAGACTTCGGAAAGGTGTCGGGATTTGCTAACTATCGGGTTGTATGTAAACCGGATGATGGATGTGTAAAAGCCGTGTATATTGGCTGGAAAATCGTTGTCATTGATGTCTCTTTTGTGTTGGACGGGAGGTCCTATTTATAGGGAGTTTCCGACCTTGGTTTAGGAGAGTTTGAATACCGCTTAGGATAGGAAACGTAGGAATTTGAGGGAAATAAGAATTTCGCTTTCTTGGCCAAGAAGAAAGAGGAAAACCGGCTGGTTTGAGGGTGTATTGGCCGGGTGTTTTACACTCGGTCAATGTCTGAATCGGTCTCCGGATAGAATTCCTACTTGAGATCGAATTCTACCTTAAACGGAATTGTTTATTATTTTGTATGGCTGATTTTTGTAGTATCTGAATTCAATCCGGATTGGTGGGGGTGACACGGCAGATTTTATGCCTCGGGAAATATCTTTGACCGGGTTTTGACTCAGTCGCTAAAAGACGATTTTACCCCTGGTGACGGTTTCGACCCAAATTAGTGTCATTTGACTCGAAACAACCCACTGGGCCTGGATTTGAGGTTGGTTTTGTGAGATTTGTACTCCTTAAAATGTCTAAACCAAATGTCCATAATAACAAGCCCATATCCGAGTCTATCAAAGCACGTTTACGTCCTATCATCATCGGGTGTTTGGCGGGAACTACTATAGACACCTGGCGGTCAAAATGTGGGTGTCTACAGAGCCCCCACTCTGACTGAGGCTTGGACAAGGCAAAAGTCAGAGTAGCTACCAGGTCAATCAAGGATTAAAACCTGGCAGACTTCCGATCGGGTCGTTTAGGGTTCATTAGACCTGCGTGAAGGGCTCGCCAGCCATAGAATAGAAATCATACCTGGGTTGATGCTGATAATGTCGCGGGAGCTTGCCTAGGAAGCTATGGGTATACCTGTTTGCAGATATATCCTGTCTTAGAATTGCGCGGGAGCTTGCCTTGGAAGCTATGGGCATATCTGTTTGCAGATATATCCCGAAAGAAGTTGCTTGAGCTTTTCCACTGGGGAACTTAGAATTTCTGGGAGTCTTGGGTGTACCTGTATGCTGACATAGTTTGTATGTAACATTTAGGCGAAACACTGACTCATGCTGGGGAAGAAAAAAGATGATTTTTTCGAAAAAAATTTGAAAAGGAGAATGCTGAAATTTTTTGGAAATAAGGATGCTTGGGATGACTTTGATTCCTAATTGGATTCTGACATGGACTCCTAAAGTCTCTGGTTAGGCCTGTATGCCTAGATGAAGCAGGGGAAGTGGTGTAAAAGTCCTATTCCTGTGATGACTAGGAAAAAGGATATTCCCAAATGGCTAAATTTTGCAAATTATGAGAATTTGAAGAGAGAGATATACCGACAGACTCGACTCTGGACGCGAGAGGACGAGTTGACAGACACGACTTTGACTCTCTAAGGGTTAGACCGTGACTCGGTAGGGGGTAGGCCACCTAAGATGACAAGACACTTAAGTTGCGCTATTCCGTAGCCTAGGCGAGTGACAACACAGTCGAACATCGAAATGGGAACGATCTGCCATAGGAGAATTGCAGTAGTCTGTAATGAGACTGTTTTAGCAGTAACAATGCTGTAGTCTAGTGCTCCTTTTGAATTTTTGATTTTTGGGACATTTCCAAAGTGGGTATTGCTCCGAGTCCTGACAGATTCTCGTCTTTGACTAAGCCGAATACTAGGACACACTATAGAAAGGAGGCTGGATCTTTATTCCTTGAATTTATCTGGATTTTGTGAGTGGATGGAGAACTTCTGCTTAGGAGAAGCCCCCAGGATGACAAAGCTAGCTGTTGAGAACATGATGGTGTCGTGACCGGAATGATGGCGCTTTTTGAATGTGTGTCAATGTGGGTGGTTGTGCCTCTGTTGAAAGGCTGCCTACGTATTCACGTGTGGTGAAATCAAACCAAGCCGTAGTTCAGTGGATTGAAAGATATATAATGGTGCCTAGTTTACTAGGGCTTTATGTGTAACTAGCCACAGTGATGGTGTAGGCTAGGTGCATTCCCAGTGATGTCTTGATCAAAGGGCTAGATTAGTTAGGATGTTGATCCTGTGACTATGAGCGTTCTCCGGGATAGCCCCCAGGGGTGGTGTGAACTTATTTGGGCATGTTCTATGCCGACTACAAGTTGAGTTCCCGTGTTTGGGGCTGGTAACTGGTTTGAATGAGAAGAATTGGGATGGGATTTTAACGAGTTCTGCTCTCGGGGATTTGATGAGTTTTGCTCTCGGGGATTTTAACGAGTTTTGCTCTCGGGGATTTGATGAGTTTTGCTCTCGGGGATTTGATGAGTTTTGCTCTCGGGGATTTTAACGAGTTTTGCTCTCGGGGATTTGATGAGTTTTGCTCTCGGGGATTTGATGAGTTTTGCTCTCGGGGATTTTAACGAGTTTTGCTCTCGGGGATTTGATGAGTTTTGCTCTCGGGGATTTTAACGAGTTTTGCTCTCGGGGATTTGATGAGTTTTGCTCTCGGGGATTTTAACGAGTTTTGCTCTCGGATTTGCATATGGTGATTGTGAATTCTGTTGTGTAAAGGGGAAGTCGAGTAGAATGGCTCGAGCTTCGATTGGGCAGGTTTGATAATGCGGGATCTGATTTCCATGTCTGGCCCTAAAGGTTAGGGTGTATCCTATGGAGCTTGAATCCTCAAAATTCTGGGCTGTCTCTAGCCTAGGTCTCGAGAAGGTCTTGAGAGTTGTAATGTGGGAAGGCTAGATGTGGTGTTAGCTGACCAGCTTGACTGTCTCTCCCCTATTGGATGATATGGGTATTGATAATTTTTGAATTGACCGTTTCATGGTCATGGGTTTTTGAATTCTTTGGGTTGACCTCTTAGCCCTGGTCATGGGATTCTTCATTTGAGTTGACACTGTCTGGTCGAGAGATGTTGATAATTCTTTTTTGATCATGGCCAGCTTTTTCGTTTTGGCCTTTTGCTTTTTTTTTCTTGGACTTTTGATTTTTTTGTCTAGTTTTTTTTTTGTCGGTCAGACTAACACCTAAGGTAGGGTTTGGTTAGTCTTATTGGAAGGGTGTTTATTGTGGGAAGTGGGCTTGCCTCCCGTCTTGAACCCAAACTAGAAGGCTACCCAGATTTGTCATAGGATTCGATATGCTCCTGCTACGGGTAGTTATGTGGCTTTCTATACCAGACATGGAATAGGTAAAAGGAAAACACGGGCTCCGTTTCCTGCAGTCATTATAGATGTGCCTATAATAGTCACGTGCGTGTGCTCGCAGTGTATGATGGTGTTCATCATGTTCTCGGAAACACATAAGGAAAGTATGTATGAGAAATAGAAAAGCTGATTTTATTGAATTTTGAAAAAAAAAAGAGGACAGAATACAACTGACTTTGACGCTGATTTGGAAATGAGGATGTAGGGTATCCTAGACTCGAACTCAGACTTAGACTCGAATCAAATCAAATCCGGACTCGGATGCTCGGTTGGTTGTTTTTTTTTTGGTAAGGTCTTTGATTGGAGAGAAAGACGGGTGCCACGACTCGCCTAAACTCGGCTTTGCACAAGAGAAAGAGTCAAACTAGACATGGCCCGGGGTGACGGGTCGACAAAGATCTTGGACCGGGATACTCGAACGTTGATCTAGACGAGGTAACGACCCTGGCTTGGACTCGACCATGAGACTCGGACGGTGTATGAGGGCGAGTCCGAAAATGGGGCAACCGTGTTTGACTGCGCCGCGTGCTCGGACCAACCGTGGTGACCTAACCCTAAGTGACTTGAGTATTTGTAGCATAGGTTCGACTCGAAGAAGGCATCATAAGGACGCCGGTGCAGGATGAACGTAGGGTACCCCTTAAGGTGACCGTGGTTGACTGCTCGGTTGGGGGATAGCCCCCGAGTGAGGCTAAAGAATCTGATAGGACTCAGATGGTGTGACACCTAAGTGACTCGAAAGTGGGATACGTGAGACAACACGTGTAAGACAAGACCCTTAGAGCAACCATGATTGGTCGCTCTACTGAAGGGTAGCCCCCGAGTAGGACTGAAGACTTTGTTAAGACTCGAGTGTCGGACGAGTGACCCTTAGATGTAAGGATCACGAACCTTTTGTTATAAGGCTATGCCTTGTAAAAGGTTGACTCAGAAAAGACACCTAGACGGGTGACTCGTGGACGGTGGGCTTTCCTTAGGATTTGGCAAAGTGGGCCTAGTCCCGTTCGAAGGAAAATCCATGTGTGAAATCCCCAGACTTTGGACTCGATTGTGTAAATGGGCTTCCCTTTGTAGGAGTTTGTCCTACGTAGGTGGACCGTGCCTTGACAAATAAGGCGGACTTGGGATGGGGTAGAAATCCGTGATGTAAGATCGACGGATTTTCGACGCTATAGATTCTAACTTATGACAAGACCCGAGACTACTAAATACGGGAAGTCCTAAGAAGAAAAGGGTTTTGAAAAGGGAAATTTGGATTTGAAAACCGAGCAAGGTCGGATTGGAAGACCCGATTTTTTTTGAAAACCGAGAAAAAGGGTTATCGGGCCGAGATTTCGGGCTTTTTTTTTTAAAAGGTTTGGACAGCATACCAGCTAAAAATAGGCTATTTTGAGTCAAAATCATAAGTCCTAAATTCGGCAGCTTTCCGGGTTTTGAAAAAGAATGGATTTGAAAAGATGTAAGTTTTTTTTTGAAAAATGACGGTTTTTGAAAAAGACCAAAGAAGATCAAGTAGCATGTAGTCATAGAAACGGTATAACGACGCCATGTATGCTCTTAGTCTAAGTCTCGGTCGGTCTAATAGGGTCTATAACAACAACGATGGCTTTCTCGTACTGAGGACGGACTCCCTAAGCCGAGTGGGTCTTAGGACATGCCGCAAAACCTAAACGAGTTCCGCCATTGAAGTCTTTAGTGCATCCAAGTGGGAATGCACCGTGGTATAGTGGGACGTCGGTCACAAGTAACCGGCCCGGGATAGAACGGGGTTATGCATGAATGATAGTGGGATTTGTCGTGGATCCCGCCACCAAATATACAACCAACTAGCACCTAACGGTAGTCAGGGTAAGTCGGGTCGTGTCCACGGAGACGGTATTTCAAGGTTTAGACTAAATCGGCCTAAAACAAGACTATGCTACCAAACAAACACAAAGAGCTAACAATTGATGAATTAAGATGAGGGGAGAAGAAAGTAGACTAATGATGAGCTATGATGAACTAGACTATCAAAAACTAACTAAACACAAGCCAACTAGCAAACTAAGAGAAATGCTAAACAATGCTAAAAATCCAACTAACTAACAACCTAAAGAAATGATGACTAGCTAACAAGATGAATCAAATATGGAAAAGAGGGAGTAGGTTAGGTCGGGTTCATAAGTGTAGTAGGGTGACTTGGGTAGTTAGGGGTGTAGGTGCCTCCTAATTGCTAGGTTCGGTCCGGGCAATCGCAACTTAAACCGATGTCGATGACTATGCTCAACATAACCACACACAAGCAAACAATGGGTAGAGGAAAACTAGCATGAGAAGCATGGCCACTACAACCCATACAAGCATATCAACAAACACATGGTGTGCCAAATGTGTGACTAACAATAAAGAATCACCCTTTACCCCCAATCAAACCCTAATCACCCATAATCTACCCTTAATCCCCCTACTAACCCACAAATAAACTACTCACTCATGGTCAAACTAACTACAACAATGAAAGGATAAAACAACTTCACAATCCAAACATTCATCATCAAGAACAATATAAACAATAACAATCAATACTAATCAAAGATTCAAACTTGAATTAATAACAAGAAATAAGAGTAAAGGAAGTTTATACCAACACTAGATGAAGAAAAGATGAAATCTTGCATAAAAGAGAAACCCAAATAATCCCAAGGTTGTCAATCTTGGAGAAGTCTTCAAGTATCTTCTTAATACAAGCACTAATTAACTAAGATTAACTAAGATTAACTAAGGATTAATGAGAGATTCAAACTAATATGAGGAACTAAATCTAGGGTTTATATGTTGTAGAGAGGCTTAAGAGAGGCTAAACTAATGTATCATCCGTAAACAATACAAGAGGGAAGTATTTATAGGGTTACAAATAGAAGGAAGAAGAGACAAAAGTCACGCGGGCAGCAGCGGCACTTTCCCGATCGGGAATGGGCAATCCCGATCGGGAAACCTCACTTTCCCGATCGGGAATTCTGGGACCCGGTCGGGAACTCTTTCCAGTGGCCGTCTCCTTTGTGCACTTCATCCCGATCGGGTTTTAGGCCTTCCCGATCGGGATGGGTCTTGTAGGCCTCCAATATGATCTTTTTGGTCCCTCCTTGCTTAACATGGACTTCTCATCGATTCTCGGGACTCGGGATCGGGTCTCGGAGGCCCGGGATTGGGTCCCAAGGTCTCGGGGTCGATTCCAAGGCATCGAGTCATCGTTTCTTTATCTCGTTGGCTCCAAAATGTGTATGTATAGAGTCGGAATCGCTCCAACTCTTCCAAATCGGTCTCGGGAACCTGAAACGAACTAAAGGAAGCATAAGAAGCCCCTAAACCGCTCCCAAGGAGCGATTCTACAAGGAAAATGGGACCAAAACACTATGAAAATAGGCACTACAAACTACACTTATCAACTCCCCCACACTTAACCCTTACTCGCCCTCGAGTAAGCACATACTAACTACTATACTAGCCGAATGGGTATTAGCGCACCCTATGCCCTTTCAACTCACGCGAGTGCACTTAGAGGAAAAGTGCACCCCGCAAGGCAAGTCGGGTCTTGCGACAAAACTGCGGATGCAACCGGACACAAGACACAAAAAACAAACAAGCACACAAACGAACACACAAAAGGTTGCACCCAAAAGAAAAACAAATACCGCTTCCCTCAAACAAGCGGTGAAAGAAGCACCGGTTTAGGACTCAAGGCAAGTGACAACGTTCCCAAGCTAGCAATACAAACCAAGATGGACTAAACCCTAATAGTATGACGACAAAGCAATAAAAACGTTGGTAACTTACCTCGGTTCCTCCTAACCTTCTAAGAACGTACTACGGGACGATCGGCGGGATGGAAAAAGGATGAACCACGGTGTTAGTCGACACTGTAGGTAAGTGAGACCCCGCCCCCTTTAGCAAAGAGCCAAGAGGGTCGTCCCATATCCGAAACCGCCTAACTAGTCCAAGTAAAAAGGTGAAAATATGCAAAATGAGGGAAGACCGACTAATGCCGCTATCATCCTTCCTCGGGACTCGGTCCTTTGGTAGGCTCTTCACGGCAAAAGTCGGAAAAAGGCTTATTTTGAGAGGTAGGGGTTATTTTTGTGAAACGGGTTTTCTTTTGGCATTTTCTCTTTTCTTTCGCATTTTTGCCTTGTTTTGCCATGCCATTCTTTTTCTTCTTTTCTATTTTCTTTTTGGCTTTTGGCTTTTCTTTTTCTTCATTCTTTTCTTTCTTTCATTTTCTTTCTTTTTCTTTCCTTTGCCCTTTTTGGCAAGATTTGGCTTTTTGGCATTTCTTTGTATGACAAGAAAGAGAGGAATCAACAATTTGCAATTTTATTGTGTGGATATGTGTAGGATGTAGGGTAATGGGTTAGTCGGGGGTCGCGATTTCCCTTCAAACCCACAAAAAGTGGAGAACTTGGACTAATCAAACGATTCTAGACACGGTCACCTAAGGAACGGAACTCGGCAACCAAGGCCTTTTCACACCGTGGGTGGTCATAATGGTCAAAATGCAAATCCCGTAGTAAATCCCTAGTAAGCTAGGCGGACTCAAGGTAAAGGACCAACGAATTCATTGATTTAGGGTCATTCTACTAGACTAAAGTCCAAGACTCGATTTGTACTACTAAGAAGGGAAAGTAAACACTCACACACTAGCCTCTAAACCGGGTTTTCGAAAACCATTTACACACAAGACACACAACAAAACATAAAACAAAGACTCAACGAAAACGAAAGAAAAAGAAACAAAAAGTAACAAAACAAAAACAACACAAAACGAACACACAAGAAAACACGAACACCACCCCTATCTTCCAAACAAGCCACCAAATCATCCACACTTTACAAAGCTCCACCCGAGCACACAACATCACAATCTCCTCCAAATTCCGCAAGAGGTAGAGAAGAAAAAGAGATAAGATGTTACCGGGAGTCTTGAAAGCCTTCCAAAGTTAACGGTGATTAAAGCAACCTATAAGGGAAAGAGAGGCAAAACACGCACACAAAACAAATATACGACACAAAAGGAAAGCACACAAAAGAAAAATCTTTTTGATTTTTGTGAATTTTTCAAATTTTTAGGGTTTTTAAAGATTTCTTGAAAAACTAAGAAAATAAAACTAAATATGATAGAATATCGCTCCCCCACACTTAAGTCGAGCCATGTCCTCATGCTCGACCGTAGTGCATGGAGCACAAAAGGGAAAAGAAGATAAACTACGAAAATAAAGCTAAAAATCAAAAATAAAGTGGAGAAAATGGTAAAATGCGTCTGGCCGGGGTGTAGTCACGTCACCATGGGCCGAGACAAGAAAAAGATATGGATGGGGGAAGAAAAAAAATAAATAGAAGGAAATAAAAGGAAATGGGAGGGGAGGGCTAGGTGTAATCACGTCACCTAGCCCGGATTCCGCCTAAATCCGACTAAATCCTACAAAAAGGGTGAAAATCTTGAAAAATTTGGATTTTGAATTGACTCTCGATGTAGTCACGTCATCGAGAGTCGGGAGTAAGAACCCCAAGGCCTCGAAGGCCACCAAGATACAAAGGATAAGAGGGGAAAGGGAATAAACAAATGAAGACAAGTCACAAAAACGGAAAAGAGAGGATAGTTGCCGTACCATACGGTTACCAACTCACTCGCTCCATCGTCTCAATGATCAATATAGGTACTTGCTTGTTGTCGTCATTGTCATCCTTCTTCAATTGTGATCCGGTTCCATGGTTGGGGCACAAAGGCAAAATGAGGCGGGTTTTGATGTGAAAGTCGGTTTTAAGTGAAGAGAAGGTGAGGTGAAAATGTGTAAATAAAGTGCAACGGTCATATAGCGAGAGTAAGGATATGTAGGGAGGTTGGGAGGGGGTATACAAAGGTTGGGTGGACTCAAAAGACGAAGAAAAGGCCAAAGGAGGACAGGGGGTCCTTCCCGGTCGGGAAGGAGAAATCCCGATCGGGTTTTCCCCACCATCCCGAACGGGAAAGAAAAATCCCGATCGGGAATGGCTCACAGTAGCCAGTCCAACTTGCACCTCCAACCCGAACGGGAAAGAAAAATCCCGACCGGGTTTTCCCACTATCTCGAACTCCCAAAAGCTTGCTCCAAGCTTCAAAAACCGACTTCCCTTTATACAATACAAGCTCCAACCATGACCACTCCTCCCTAGGAGGCATTTTCACTTCACGCCTATCACAATAAACTCAAATAACGCATCAAATTCCCTCCCTCACAACGCTCATCAATCATCCAAATAATCAAGAATTTCACAAAAGCAAACAAACTATAAGGGAAAGAGATATATACAAAGAGACGGTTCTTGTGGAACTCCGTCAAACCAAGGTGGTACTTTCTTCAATTCTTTTTCAACACCCAAAACTAGTTCCATCTCCATCAAGGGCACGAAGAAATAGGTCGAAGGCCCTAGCAAAGTCTTCAATAAAGCTAGTAACATAAACATCCACAAACCAAGGCTCTTCATGACCTTGTCTCGAGGTTCCCGGGGCATCCCGATCTACTAAGTTCAATGACTTGAACTTGTACTTTCGATCCTTCGGTATATACCCAAACGTCCATCTATCTTCATGTGGCCCCAAGGGAGGCTCATCTTCATCCTTTTTGCTCTTCATCTTGTCATTAAACCCATGACATGGGCTCTCATCCTCCTCCAAATCGGAGTCATCATCCTCAAGTACATACGAGTACTTCTTCAAGCTTTGTCCCGGTTCTCTCCCTAGATCGATGTTTTCCTTGGCTTGGATCATATTGCATGACTCATCATTAGTAGGCAAAGTGTTACCTTGAAGGTCAAACACTAGCTTCTCCTCGCCTAACTCGAATGTGATCCTACCGTTCTTCACGTCGATCAAAGCACCGGCGGTATGTAAAAATGGGCGCCCAAGAATAATGGGAGTGATTTCATCTTCCCGCATATCGAGTACGATGAAGTCAACCGGAATGAAGAACTTACCGATTCTCACCGGCACATCCTCTAGCATCCCCAATGGTCGGTTGAATGAACTATCGGCCATTTGGAGCGTGATAGAGGTACTTTTAAGCTCCTTCATCCCAAGTTGGCAACAAATGGAGTAGGGAATGATGCTTACACTCGCACCCAAATCACATAAAGCTCTTTCGATCTTGTAGTGCCCTATGGTGCAAGGGATCGAGAACCTACCCGGATCCTTCAACTTTGGAAGCGTAGAACCTTGAATGAGCTCGCTCACCACTCTTGTGAATGCGATGGTCTCTTCCTTGTCGACGGATCTCTTCCTAGCCAATATTTCTCGCATAAATTTTCCGTATGCCGGGATTTGGGTAAGTAGCTCGGTGAATGGGACACTCACATCCAACTTCTTCACAATGTTAAGAAACTTATCATATTGAGAGTCTATCTTGGTCTTCATTTGCCTTGATGGGTAAGGCAACTTGACTTGGTATTTATTTTGCTCAATCGGGGTGGACTCTTCAAATGACACTTTCTTTTTACCCTTATCTTTAGCTTGAAGTGGGGGAAGCTTGTCTTGTTGAGGTTTCTCAACCTCCCATAAGACTTGCTCCTCCGTTGGATTATCAAAGCTTAAGCTCTCTTGAGTTGGAGGTGTCATTTTCCTTGTAGGTTCTTGCCTTGGCTCTTGCTCATTCGGGTGTGGGGGAGGGTTATAAGATGTACCTCTCCTAGTGGTAATGGCATTGACATGCTCAAATTTCGGTGTTTCGCCTTGAGAAGGTAGTTGTCCTTTTTGTCTTGAGGAGCTCCCCGAAGCAAGTTGAGATACTTGAGTTTCAAGCATCTTCATACGGGCATCTCTTGTCGCGTTTTCCCTTTGAATATAAGCAAAGAGCTCTTGATGGTTTCTTGTTATGTCCATTTGACTCTTTTGCATATCCATCATAGATTTTTGAATATCGAATCCCCGTGGTGGAGATGATGGATTATGCGGAGTATCGGTGAGGGCTAATGGAGTACCATAGTCATGAATAGGAGACCGGCTCCTAGGCTTGCCTTGTTGTTGATTTCCTTGAGTTGCTTGATGTTGACGGTTCCCTTGGAACCCATGAGAATTTCCTTGATTAAGGCCTTGATTGTTGCCATGGTTGTGGTTTTGATATCCTTGGTTGAAGTTCCCTTGTTGGAACCCTTGATTGTTGTTGAGTGAACCTTGGTTACCTTGCTTGAAGTTGTTGAAAGGCCTCGAGTTGCCTTGGTAACCTTGGTTGTTGTCCCTTAAGGGAGGTGGAACATAAGGATGAAGTTGTTGTTGGTGGTGAAAGGCTTGTTGTTGAGGGACTTGATTGGAAGCTTGGTATTGATTAGAATAGGAAGCACCTTGCTTGAATGCTTGAAAGGCATTCACTTGCTCAATACTCCCTCTACAATTCATAGGGTCATGACCAACGATTCCACAATTATCGCACATCCCATAATAAGGCAAAGGAGGTGCAAATCCCAAAGCATTCACTTCATGAATTGAGGCTTGGTTGGAAGAACCGATGCTTTGGACTTGAGTGAGGTGACCTTGAAGCTTCTTGTCAATGGATTCCATGTGTGTCTTCAATTGAGCCCCAAGGTCAATGCTTAATTGAGTTATAGCATCAACCTCGTGCCTACCTCCTCGGTTTGCCTTCCTAGGCCTAGAGTATTGCGAATTATGCACCGCCATCTCTTCGATTCTCGCCCACGTTTGGTCATCATCGACCTCGGTGAACCTACCATTGGAGCCCATATTAAGTATAGTTCTTGAGTCCTCATAAAGGCCGTTCCAAAATTGTTGGACCAAGAACCATTGTGAAAGTCCATGGTGAGGGCATGATCTAACCAATGACTTAAACCGCTCCCAAGCTTCATATAAACTCTCTTCATCCCGTTGTTGGAAACCGGTGATGGAGGCTCTAAGCAAATTAGTCTTCTCCGGAGGGTAGAAAGTTTGGTAGAATGCCAATGCAAGTTTCTTCCAAGTGTCGATGCCCATGGTTGCCCTATCGAGACCTTTAATCCATTGCTTCGCTTTTCCAATAAGAGAAAATGGAAATAAAACCCATCGGATTTGATCTTGTGTAACCCCGGGTTGAGAGATAGCGTCGCAATAATCGGAGAAGGTCTCCATATGTTGGTGCGGGTCTTCGGAGGGCAAACCACTAAATTGGTTCCTTTCCACAAGTTGGATGAAATGGGTCTTGGCCGTAAAATTTCCGGCATAAGCGGCCGGTAGAGCATTGGGTCCCGGCAAGACGTCTTCCGTGAATGTAGAGTGGGAGGAAAACTTCGGCATTATTGGATGTAAGGGAGAAGATGGTGTAGACGGAGTTGATGTAGATGTAGAAGGGGAGCTAGGACTAGAATCTCCAAAGGGATTGGTGAAATTCCCTTCGGCCGTCTCTCGATATGCTTCCTCACTATCGCTTCCTTGAGCTCGCTCTTGATGGGTATTGCTTGCACTTGGTTGAGAGATCCTAACCCGGTTAATCGTCCGTTGGCGAAAAGCTCGAAAAAGCCTTTCCGGCTCTGGATTAAAGAGAAAGGATTCGCCTCCCCGCCTAGGCATACACTACACACTAGAACAAACGTGAGAATACCTAGTGCTTTATGGGCACTAAGAAACGACAATAAACAAGCACAACTAGAGACAAAGAGAAAAGAAGGCAAAGAAAGCAAGAGAAACTAGAGAATATTCACAAGAGATGATAGAAGGGCACAAAGGAGGGTAACTAAGTCTAGAAATAAGCAAACAAGGTCTAAACAATGCACCGTCCCCGGCAACGGCGCCAATTTGATAGTGGGATTTGTCGTGGATCCCGCCACCAAATATACAACCAACTAGCACCTAACGGTAGTCAGGGTAAGTCGGGTCGTGTCCACGGAGACGGTATTTCAAGGTTTAGACTAAATCGGCCTAAAACAAGACTATGCTACCAAACAAACACAAAGAGCTAACAATTGATGAATTAAGATGAGGGGAGAAGAAAGTAGACTAATGATGAGCTATGATGAACTAGACTATCAAAAACTAACTAAACACAAGCCAACTAGCAAACTAAGAGAAATGCTAAACAATGCTAAAAATCCAACTAACTAACAACCTAAAGAAATGATGACTAGCTAACAAGATGAATCAAATATGGAAAAGAGGGAGTAGGTTAGGTCGGGTTCATAAGTGTAGTAGGGTGACTTGGGTAGTTAGGGGTGTAGGTGCCTCCTAATTGCTAGGTTCGGTCCGGGCAATCGCAACTTAAACCGATGTCGATGACTATGCTCAACATAACCACACACAAGCAAACAATGGGTAGAGGAAAACTAGCATGAGAAGCATGGCCACTACAACCCATACAAGCATATCAACAAACACATGGTGTGCCAAATGTGTGACTAACAATAAAGAATCACCCTTTACCCCCAATCAAACCCTAATCACCCATAATCTACCCTTAATCCCCCTACTAACCCACAAATAAACTACTCACTCATGGTCAAACTAACTACAACAATGAAAGGATAAAACAACTTCACAATCCAAACATTCATCATCAAGAACAATATAAACAATAACAATCAATACTAATCAAAGATTCAAACTTGAATTAATAACAAGAAATAAGAGTAAAGGAAGTTTATACCAATACTAGATGAAGAAAAGATGAAATCTTGCATAAAAGAGAAACCCAAATAATCCCAAGGTTGTCAATCTTGGAGAAGTCTTCAAGTATCTTCTTAATACAAGCACTAATTAACTAAGATTAACTAAGATTAACTAAGGATTAATGAGAGATTCAAACTAATATGAGGAACTAAATCTAGGGTTTATATGTTGTAGAGAGGCTTAAGAGAGGCTAAACTAATGTATCATCCGTAAACAATACAAGAGGGAAGTATTTATAGGGTTACAAATAGAAGGAAGAAGAGACAAAAGTCACGCGGGCAGCAGCGGCACTTTCCCGATCGGGAATGGGCAATCCCGATCGGGAAACCTCACTTTCCCGATCGGGAATTCTGGGACCTGGTCGGGAACTCTTTCCAGTGGCCGTCTCCTTTGTGCACTTCATCCCGATCGGGTTTTAGGCCTTCCCGATCGGGATGGGTCTTGTAGGCCTCCAATATGATCTTTTTGGTCCCTCCTTGCTTAACATGGACTTCTCATCGATTCTCGGGACTCGGGATCGGGTCTCGGAGGCCCGGGATTGGGTCCCAAGGTCTCGGGGTCGATTCCAAGGCATCGAGTCATCGTTCCTTTATCTCGTTGGCTCCAAAATGTGTATGTATAGAGTCGGAATCGCTCCAACTCTTCCAAATTGGTCTCGGGAACCTGAAACGAACTAAAGGAAGCATAAGAAGCCCCTAAACCGCTCCCAAGGAGCGATTCTACAAGGAAAATGGGACCAAAACACTATGAAAATAGGCACTACAAACTAAACTTATCAATGAACCATTGAACTAAAACGTGTACATTACTAATCGAATGATTTCTTTTCGAGTCTCACCCTGAGGATGCCGATGGTAAGTGACACATCAGTTAATCCCCAGCAGAGTCGCCAAATTGTGGACATGACATAGGTCCACCCCGACGCGGGGAAGCGCGGGTTTTGGGGAGGCGATAGAATTTACATATGAGATGGATCGAATAGAATTTTAAATCGAAGTAGGAGTCGCCACCGAATTTTATGGTTATTCGGAACCATTCGAACCCACTCTATGTCGTAGTGGGCTATACTTAAAGTCTGGCCCATTTCCGATGTCAGAGTTTATTGGGTTCGTCCCTTTGCATATCGATATCGATGCCGACTGGCCGGTTAATCGTATATTGAATGACTCTCGTTGCCAATGGATTCGGACATCCGGAAACCATGGTTCTGAGTAAGGGGTGAGGGTACGTGTTGGGAAGTTCAGCGAGAACACCCAACCCCGCCCGCACTTAGCGGCCTTTACTAAGATATCGTTCGGTTTTGTGTACACGCGTTAGTTCGACGATGAAATGATATGTAGAGATTATTTTCCTAAGACATGTGAGGAAAAATAAATAAATGGGTTGCTAAGTCGTTTAATGCATGTTAAACTAATAACGTCAAAGTTATTTTAGCATGTGAATTCGTTTTAGTATAATAAAACGATAAATGAATAAATCGCTACAAACAAGGAGCAAACGAGTTAGTAACGATGAATAAATCGAATAAAGACATAAATAAATAATATGAAAGATTTTTGAAAAGATTTATGACACGTGATTGATTAGCACGCGTTGACCGAGGTCAAAGAAAAAGTATGTATCAAAATATGTCGCGAAAGTCGCTTTTTATGTAAGACTCGAGAAAGAATAAAAAATAGAAAAGCGAGGAAACGAGAAGAAAAAGAAAGCCGGCCGACCAGGCCACCGCGCGAGTCGCCGGACCGGCGCGCGACTCACGTGGCAGGCTGCCCGGGTTTTTTTGTACTTCGTCGAAAATCGTTAATTTTTATAAATCGCGTACATATATGGATTAATTTATACTCGGTTTATATTTTTGATATTCGTCGTATTCAATATTCGATTATGAAATCGATATCGAATAGTCGGAATGACTTTAAAAAAGATTTTGGAAAAAAATTTGTTTTGAACGAAAAAGTTTGAAAAAAGAGTTTTGAACGAAAAGTTGTAAAAAGGGTTTTGAATAAAAAAATGTAACGATTTCGTCGAAAACTTAATATAATTCTTTTTGATACGATATTCGATTATATAGAATCGATATCATATTTTAAGAATATTCGATATATGAAAGTAGTTTTTAATAATATCGATATTAGAAAAGAAAATAAAAAAAGACCGACGAAAGACCCATAAAAAAACAAGAAGAAGAGAAGAGAAAAGAGAAGAGTCGGGTTTGATTTACACCCTCAACCTACATGCTTTGTTTTCTCGGGATAAGGCTCGTCGGGAAGTGGCTTAGACTTGGGAGCGTCGAGATGATGAGGATGAGTTAAGGTGTATCGGTTTGGGTGGTTTGGGACGTCGGGTTTGGCCGGCTTCGTCGGTATTTCGAGACTTCGGAAAGGTGTCGGGATTTGCTAACTATCGGGTTGTATGTAAACCGGATGATGGATGTGTAAAAGCCGTGTATATTGGCTGGAAAATCGTTGTCATTGATGTCTCTTTTGTGTTGGACGGGAGGTCCTATTTATAGGGAGTTTCCGACCTTGGTTTAGGAGAGTTTGAATACCGCTTAGGATAGGAAACGTAGGAATTTGAGGGAAATAAGAATTCCGCTTTCTTGGCCAAGAAGAAAGAGGAAAACCGGCTGGTTTGAGGGTGTATTGGCCGGGTGTTTTACACTCGGTCAATGTCTGAATCGGTCTCCGGATAGAATTCCTACTTGAGATCGAATTCTACCTTAAACGGAATTGTTTATTATTTTGTATGGCTGATTTTTGTAGTATCTGAATTCAATCCGGATTGGTGGGGGTGACACGGCAGATTTTATGCCTCGGGAAATATCTTTGACCGGGTTTTGACTCGGTCGCTAAAAGACGATTTTACCCCTGGTGACGGTTTCGACCCAAATTAGTGTCATTTGACTCGAAACGACCCACTGGGCCTGGATTTGAGGTTGGTTTTGTGAGATTTGTACTCCTTAAAATGTCTAAACCAAATGTCCATAATAACAAGCCAATATCCGAGTCTATCAAAGCACGTTTACGTCCTATCATCATCGGGTGTTTGGCGGGAACTACTATAGACACCTGGCGGTCAAAATGTGGGTGTCTACAAATTGTCATATAGATGAACGTTTCACCAAAATCAAATAGGACTCAAGAAACTCTTTTCCCGATCCATTTATGATAACATGATAATTAATATGCACAAAATTATTTAGCCGATTTAGAAAACTAATTTTTCATTGTTTCAGAAAAATAAAAGTATAATCCGTGTTTGATTCATAATCAACACACAAACGCGAGAAAATGACTTTTCTTAAAAGCGTCGCTCAACTCGACACCATGTCGCCCGAGTAAATATTGTGTCGTCTTGGTCAAACCTTCGCCGCCCAGGTCATCCCGTTCCATCTGGGACATACCCATGCTGACCGAGTCACACTCGTGTCCACCGAGTCATACTCGTGTCAACCGGGTTGGCCTCGTTTCGTTCCGTCACCACCATAATTAAAACGGGTCTTGTCCTAATCTTAATTATTAGAATTCATCGTCAACATTAAATTCTAGTAATTTAACGTTCCCAATTTCAATCGAATCTTGATTAATCTAATTAATCTCATCGTCAACAAAAAAATTTAGGATTATAGTGAATCAATTTAGGACAAAATTAAATTAAAAGTAATCAATATTAGATCTTAAATTAATTTTATGAGTCAATTTCGGAAGTTAACAAATTAAATTCACAAATTAAAACAAACCCTAAACTTGAAGATCTTCCAATAAATTAGCCGTGATATAGATCAGATGTTTTGCCGAAATATTGTTTTGATATGATACAAACTCTTTGTATGTTCATGATTATCAAATCATGAGTTAAGCATTAAGGTGTATAATCGAAAGTGGAGTGTGAATGCATAAGCATGACAATGAAAAACAACACCTTACATGCAATCAAAACAATAGTAAAGCAACAACCTGTGAGATCCAAGCCGCAACATCAAATGACAATTTATTTATCTCACGGAATCACTGAAACAACGAGAACAATACTTCAGACAAAACTTATAATCAAATTAATACGCAAGTGAATATCTCATAACCAATTATGAGAAATAGATTCACGTCTATTAAATTAATACTCCCTCCATTTCATTGAAAGGTTCCACCTACAAAATGACACATTTTTTAAGGAAATAATAAAATAATCAAAATTAGAGAGAAAGTAGAGTAGGTGGACCCCTTAGGTAAGAGAGAAAAATCATACCTAAAAAGAAAGTTGAAGCTATCAAAGAAATTTACGAAAAAGGAAAAGTGGAAGCTTTCATTGAAATAGAGGGAGTACTACGTAACAGAGGCTCTGATACCATTGTAGGGTTACAACCCTTAAACCCAAGAACCAGTTACAAGTATTAACCAAAAAGACAGAAGTAGAGGGAGCAGAACAACGTATTAATAAGAAGTATAATAAACCCAGAAATATATATAATCTTCACGGATAGAATAAATAATCTACACAGACAGAATAAAGTACCACAAACGTGATGCCTCCTTTGATATCCACACAAGTATAGAACTGTGACGTATATGCTTATAAACGGGTTTGTGAGACCGTCTCACAACTTCTCTCTAGATCTCTTTTATAACTCTTTATCAAAAGAATGCTCCGTGTGTGTGTGTGTGTGTGTGTGTGTGTGTGTATGTATATTGTGGACATGACATAGGTCCACCCCGACGCGGCCACGCGCGGATTTGGGGAGGCGAATGAATCTCATGTGAGATGGATCTCGGATTGAAATTTAAATCGAAGTTGGAGTCGCCACCGAATTTTGTGGGAATTCGGACTCGTTCGAACCCACTCTATATCTTAGTGGGTCGTGCACAAAGTACGGCCCATTCCGATTTTAGAGTTTATGGGGTTCGTCCCTTTGCATTGCGATACCGATATCGACATTATCAGTAATCGTGTATTGAATGACTCTCGTATACCAACAGTTTCGGACATTCGGAAACCACGGTTCTGAGTAAAGGGTGAGGGTACGTGTTGGGAAGTTCGCAAAGAACACCCAACCCCGCCCGCACTTAGCGACCTCTACTTATTAGATATTGTTCGTTTTTCGTGTACCCGCGTTAGTTTGACGGCTGAATGATATGCAAACAGCGTTTTGACTAAACATGTGAATTATGTTTGACTAAGTCGTTTAATGCATCTAAACTAACATCAAAGTTGTTTTAGCATGTGATGTTCATTTTAGTATAATAAAACAAACAACTAAATAAAAAGACGACAACGGATTACAATATACGAGCGGCATACCACCCGGAAATACAACGCCACAAATTACAATACAACAATAATAACGAAGTGCAAATGAATTAGAAGATGTGAATATGGTACGATGCGGTTTTGAAAAGATTGGATCACGTGATGGACTTGACACGTGCTGACCGAAGTCGTTAAAAGAATTTCATCGGGGCTCGGAAATAGCTGAAAGACTCGCTGTTTTGACACACCAGGAGCCACTCGATCGAGTCATTGAGGGACTCGATCGAGTGGTATCGAAAAAAGCATTCTGCCCGGATTATGGGATGCCACTCGATCGAGTGCTCCCTGTACGGACTACTGTCCGATTTTTATTTTTGAAAAATCGATGATTTTGCTGAATCGCGTGGAAATATAATATGATTTATACTCTATTCAATTTTTGATACTCGTCGTATTCGATATATGACTATAGAATCAATATCGAATATTTTGAGTGGATTTTAGAAAAGAAGTTTGAAAATCGTTTTTGACTGTATTGAGACGAAATAATTCCCTCCGCTTTGTAATGTCGTAATTAGTCTTTTTCCGGACCAGGTGACCATTATTTCGGCTTCAACGGGATTATGTTTAACATGATTTAATGATTGATTCCTTTAGATCCGATATTCGACTATAGAGTCGATATCGAATCCTAGGGACGACGCTATATTGAAAATAGTACGATAATATCGGTATTAAGAACGAGAAAAGAAATAAAAAAGAACGCGACGACGACCCGTAAATAGAAACGAACGGACGAGAGAAAGAGAAGAAAAGAGAGAAGTCGAGATTTTGTAACACCCTCAACCTACATGCTTAATTATCTCGAAAACAGACTCGTAGTAGTGGCCTAGGCGCGGGTGCGTTAAGATGTATATAGGAGAGTTATGGTGTGTATGGTTAGGGAGGGGATTTTGCGAGTTTTGCTCTCGGGTTTCCTAAAGGATTTCTAGAGGAAAGATCGGGATGGTATTTGTGTATAGTTTGCCTAAAATTGCCTAGAATTTCGGGGATGAATTGTTGTGAATTGTGTCGGGAATTGTAATTGTCGTGGATGTGTCGGGGGTGGGGTATTTATAGGATGAAATACTCCACTTGGGATAGGAGATACCCGGCTTGGATGAGAAGAAACACCGGTTTGGGATGAAGTAGGATTCCGTTTGTGGATAGGAAAGACTTGCTTGCATGGGAAGAAACACCCGATTTTGGCTGAAAAAGAGGCCCACTCGATCGAGTGGTTTATGGCACTCGATCGAGTGCCCGGTCTGACATCGAATTTAGCTGCTTTTGTGAGGCCACTCAACCGAGTGAGCTAGTCCACTCGATCGAGTAGAGCTGGACGAGTGGAAAGCCTCTTTAGAGATAAGACTTTATCTTTCACGGAATTGTTTAATGTTTTTTGTAGCTGATTTTTGTGAGGAATCCGACTTCAAATTGGATTCTCGAATGCTGCGTGACAGATTTTCTGTCTCGGAAATATCTTTGACCGGGGTTTGACCCGGTCGCTAAAAGACGGTTTTGCCCTTGGTGTCGGTTTTGACCCAAATTAGTCTTATTTGACTGGATATGACTCAGTGGGCCTGGATTTGATGTCTGTTTGGTGAGATTTTTGCTCCTCTAAAAGCTCGCGCCAAATACTATTGATTCCGAGTCCAAAATCGAGCGTATTAAGTCATGTTTACGTCCGATCATCATCGGGTGTTTTTTGGAAACTGCTATAAACACCTGACGGTCAAAATGTGGGTGTCTACATACATACATACATACATACATACATACATACATACATACATACATACATATATATTATGAGTCAGTACACTTAATTTCATATATTGGTTCATCATATGAACCTCCTTAGAGATGAGAGAGTAGAATTAGGTTATTTCCATACTCTAATTACCATAATTAGATTATCAATATAACTCTAATTACCATAACCTGACAACGCAGCTGGGTCCGTATTACTACTGACCTGATATATTTAATATATTGATATATATTAATAATATCTCGTACACATTGTGCGTGACTCAATGGGCCCACTTAAGACTACCAGACACGTAACTCATTTACATGTCAATCCGACATCGACCTCTAGCAAGGCATATCGGATACATAGACTTAAGCGGGTTAATCCGTAGGACAGTGGACATAACTCCTTCGGTACATCCACACTCCACTTATGGTCGGAAATTAAGGATTGACATAGTTGAACCATATGGGAGTGAGCGGATGGGAAGGAGTTCGTCTTTTTGAGGAGGTTCACAGTTCACTATTACTAAAGAATCTGTCTGGTTTTCAAAAAAAAAATTGTCTGGATGATTAACTTGTTGATGTTTCTTTCACGAGCAATGATGAGTAGGGATGACAATGGGTCGGGTCTGGACCGGGTCCAGTAGGACCCAGACCCGGCCACGTCAAATTTACCTTGGCCCAGACCCGAACGGGTCTAAACTTTTCGGACCCATACCCAGACCCGATGGGTCCGGTTTGGGTCTTGCTATTTTATTTTATGGAGTTACTCTTCGCAGTACCAATTTTACTCGACGCAGTACTTTTTGCACATATTTTTCCATTATATACCTTTTTTTTAAAGTAGAAACATTTTTATTACTCTCTAGACCTCTCTAATCTCAATTGTACCAATCATCATTGATTCATTTCGATTGTAAGTTTTAACTATACAACTCATTCAATTTATCAATTTTATAAGATTATGGATACAAGTTTGATCGAAAAAAGGTACGAACTGTGTGTATCCCTAATTATTGAAATTAGGGTTCTAGAAATTGCCCAATTTTTTCAATTATCATCAATTTCTTCCAATCCCTAATTGTTGAAAATAAGGTTCTAGAAATCGTCTAATTTTTTTCAATAATTATCTATTCACTCCAATCTCTAATTATTTAAATTAGGGTTTTTCGTCCAATTTTTTCAATAATCATCGATTCTCTCAAATCCCTAATTATTGAAATTAGGGTTCTAGAAATAGTTTAATTTCTTCAATTATCATCGATTCCCCTCCAATTCTAACTATACAAATCATTCAATTTTATCAATTCATAAGATTATGGATACAGGTTAGATTGAAGAGCAATTATAAACTTAATCATTGAAATTAGTGTTTTTTACTTCTTGGTTCTTTTTTCTGTCCGCCCTTATTTTTTACTTACGCAATACAGTTGGAATTAAAAAAATAAACGTGTTCTGTAAACAAATTGAAAAAATGTCTTCAATCAAAATTTTAAAATATATGTATTGCATCAAAGTTGTAAATAAATTGTACTATGTGGCAAAAGAAATGTATTGCGTTAGAAAAGTTTAAAAAAAAAGTTTCGTCAAAGATCAAAATATAAGCAGTGCACCAAAGTTAAAACAAGTATACTGCTTCAAAACTAAAAGAATATGTACTACGTATCAAAGTAAAAAATAAAATGTACTGTGTTGAGTCAAATAGATTGAAGGGAAGAGGAGGAGAAAGGGAAAAAAAATGGAATTTGAGGGGAGAGCAAATGAGAGGGGCAAAATTGGAAATATCGTATTGCGTCGAGTAAAACGCGTACTGGAGCTAACACCCATATTTTATTGTCAGTGATTCTATGGACTTTATCACGAACCAATTGACTTAATCTCATAAAATTAGCATAAATCCAAATTTAAATCAAACAAAACACAGATTTAATGAAAGAAAATACAGAAAGCAAATGATAAAGAAATGATGAAAAACCAAACAGAAGCGGTGCTTGTGTGGTCAGACTTGTGCTTGTGCAAGGGCAGGAACGTGAGGATGGCGTTAGTAGTCTGAATCTGAACCGTAAGTGGGTAAGTCTACGATATATTTTTAGGATTTTTTTTTAAAAAAGTGTCGGGTCCACGGGTTGGGTCCGGGTCCAATAACTCAGACCCAGATCCGGACCCGATTTTTTAAAACGAGACTCATACCCATCGGGTCCGAAAAAATGAGACTCAGACCCGACTCATTTGGGTCTGACCCTGGACACGTCCTCATTTGAGGGCCATGAGCTCTGCTCTAGTCACGGTGCCAATCCCAAATGTTCCGTGAAAGCATCAATAAATTGGCCAACCGAATCTCGGAATATGCCCCCTACTCCCGACATACCCGGGTTACCTTTTGACGCCCCATCGATATTGAGAGCAATGTAATCCTTAGTTAGTCCGACAATAATAGAAGAACTCGTCCTAGGCTTAATGGATGTATCGTAAAATTTGACCCATTTGCCAACAAAATATTAGTCCCCGTGAAGGAGAAGAATGTGTCTACGAGAGAAGAGAAGAATTAAGTAGGGAGCAGTATTTGCATTGCCCCATTCTCCCACTACAATCAAAGCAAAGAGAGAAATGGGAGAAGAAGGGGTAAAAGCAGAGTCAATGCGAATATTGGATGATTTCCAAATCCTTCCCAAATTGGTCGTCTTTGATCTTGATTACACCCTCTGGCCTTTTTATTGGTATTCTTCTTTTTTCCCCCCTCTTTCTTTACTCACCCAAAGATTTGATCTTTTTTTTATTCATTTTGTTGTGAATGTGATGATTGATCATGGAGGTTGAATACTTATAGTGATGGATTGTTTGATGTCAATTGGGTTTTGCTCAAATATGGTATTCTTTGTCTTGCACTTCAATTATGATCGTTACCATACTGAATTTATTATTCCTATCATCATGATTATGTACGAGTATTACTTTTCCTTCATGAGATCACCTGTATTATCAATTGTTCCTGGGTATTTTTAGATAAAAAATAAATTCATCTTTTTTTTTTTCCCGGTTGTTAGACAATTGCAGTTGCCTGCTGTAATTTGCTTAGTCCAGAGTAGACTCCAGACTCCAGACTCCAGAGCCAGCAAAGAACCATTTCTGCTGTTGAATTTTTTTTTTGTTATTGTATGTTATCTTAGCCTCAAATTGCTGAACAAGAAGCGTCTTTCTTTGTTGATTTTGATTTACTTTTAAAGTGACTTTGATCTAGTGAATGTCGCTCCAAAAGAGAGATGCCCTCATTATATCCTCATGCGATTGGAATATTACACGCATTGAAGGACAAGGGCATTGATGTTGCTATTGCTTCCAGATCACCCACTTCCGACATAGCAAAGGCATTTCTCGACAAGTTAGGCCTCCAGTCAATGTTTGTTGCTCAGGTGACACCAATTCCAAGTTGTTTCAATGTCATCGTGTAATTATTAAATAAATCGAACAGATGCCGTTAGAGCTGGAAGAAAAATTGTTACAGTTGTTTTGGAACATCGGTGACTCATATAGATAGATGTGTTTCTCTTTTGGTTTCTTAGGAAATTTATTCCAGTTGGACACACAAGACGGAACACTTTGAGAGAATTCATAGAAAGACAGGGATACCTTATACGGAAATGCTTTTCTTTGATGACGAGGATAGGAACATTGAAGCGGTAACATTCCTGCATTATCTAATCCTATCATCTTGGCTATTGACTATCAGATTACTGCTGAAGTTAGATTTGTTCGTGCGTCTTGGTTTCTTTGGTTTGTGGCGCTGTGCATAATTAAACTTTATACTCCGTAATTTTTTTGGTGATGAAGGTAGAAAAAATGGGGGTAACAAGCATTCTTGTAGAGGATGGGGTTAATCAACAGGCATTTCGACAAGGTCTAACTGAGTTTTCTCAGAAATCAAGTGCATCTAGCAAAGGAGGGTCGTCAGGAAAGAGCAAGTAGTACGACGATGTGAAGCGATTTGGGATGCTGGATAGCTAATTATAACACCAAATTTGAATTGGTTTGAATGTTGATTTGGGATGTGGTCATGTGTTATATTGTAACTCTCAGAATTGGCTGCCTGTTACCTGATTTTACTGTATTATTATTGCTAATTGGCTGTATCAAGCAAATTAGACCATTGAATTTAAAAATCCTAATGTATTATTAAAGCATGAAGTAGCAAAGGCATTTGTAAGAGAGGAGCTCATTTTAAAAACACAAATTCTTATATGACACGGTGTCACACTAACGTTCTCGCATAAGAGTGGTCACCTTTATTTATTTAAGATTTATTTTTCTTGTTGGTTATTAGTGTGGTGTATTACTGTCTCACAATAACTTTGACACGGTCTCACATGAGGCTAATTGATATTTTTTTTATTCGTTTTTTAGTTGTGAGTTTGAAATTTGAATGTTGGCTACTCATAGTCATAGGAATTCAACTTCCTTGGTAGTTTTGGTACTAACAACAAATCATTCATAGTTTTGGTCAGTTAGTTACTTTTTTTTTTTTTTTTTTGCCAACGAGTCATCTCCAAATTACAATACTTTAAGAGCCATAGATGCTAATCTATGAGCCTTATTATTCCTACTCCTAGGGATAAATTTAAATGCGCAGCAGTGGAAATCGGCACATTCCTGCAAGATGTCTTCGATGATAGTTGATAGCTCTGCCGTTGGCCTCGTGATTCCTACAATCTGAGAGATGAGACAGAGGCAGTCAGACATTATGCAAATGTGCCTAATATTTCTGCGCTTAATCCCTTGAATGGCCAGAAGAATAGCAATTCCTTCCGCCAGAATTGGTGATTCCGCCATAAAGGATTGATTTGCTTCCTCCCATTCTTCTCCTTCCTCTTGAGTCCAAGTCCAACCTCCCGAAGCTTTTAAGGTCGCTAGCCATCCTGCATCAACCTGCATCTTAGATATATAGCAGACATTAGTAGGTCATGTCTGTCTGATAACCCAATAAGCTTTGGATAGCCGAAGACGCTCCAATCTTCCATCCATACTAACTCCTTTAGTAGAAGAAGAAATTATTTGTGTTGGAATTTCAGTTTCCCCAACATTCTGACCCTCGATAGAGGTCATTGCTGTCTCCTGATCTTTCTCTTTTAGAAAAATCTGTAGTTCCCTACTTGAGACCTCATATCTCTTCCAGAATCCGTAGGTAGAAGTGCTCCATTTTTTAAATGTAACCCCATTCCGAAAATTCCATACAGAATAAAGAATGTTGAGGAAGTGAAGAAGACCAATGTTGGAATTATCTGCCCTTTTCAGGTACATAATCCAACCCACTACCCATTCTTGAAAGGGGATATGTGAAGCAGCTTCAACTCTAATGCCAATAGTGCTGCTAGCCCAGATTCTTGCCGTGGTGGGACAATCTCTAAAGAGATGTTCCAATGATTCAATAACATCCTCTTCATGGTCTTCAGAATACTGAGTCAAAGACTCGGTACAGAGGACACAATTGAAAGGTCCAGGAAGATTTCTTTTTTTTCCTTTCCTTTCCAATTGGTAAAGCTGACACTATGATTTTCCACATGAAGGTTTTCCATATTTGGGGTCCAGGAAGGTTCCAAATCTCCTTTTTCCTAAAAAAAGTTGGGAATCTTTCCATACTTTTACTAGCCCTGCATCCGTGGTTTCTGAATTTGTAATTGGTGTTGATACCTTCAGTATACCCACTTTTAACATTATATTGGCCGTCTTTAGTCCTCTTCCATACCGGTGTAATGTATAAGTTCATTTTGGGGATATATATAGCTTTGATCCTATTACACCAGTAAGGGCTGAAAATCTTGTTCAGCGTGATTGGATTCCAAGTAAAGTTTTTATCAATTAAGTCTTCCATGGACCAAGAAAGGCCATTTTCATTATGGATACAATCTATGCCCGTTTTTGGTACGGGGATATCACCTTGTACCCAGTTGTCTTGAAAAATACTGATTCTGTAGTTGGTCTTGTTATTAGATGAACTACCTCCCAGAGTCCATGAAAGTCCTCTATCGATAATCTCACTGCCCCATAAAATATCTTTCCAGTTTGTAGATCCAACTTTTCCTTTATAGTTATCCCCTTTTTGAATCCAATTTTTAATAGGTCCGAATTTGCCTTCAAAAACTTCCCGAAATAAAGACTTTTCCTGGGATAAGAGTCTCCAAGCTAGCTTAGTCATTGAAGCTTGATTTACCACAGAGATATCTCTAATACCAAGACCACCATTCATCTTGGGTAAGGATAGGAATCTCGATGCTCTCCAGTAAACTGTACCACTCGTTCTAGTGCCCACCCACCAGAAATGAGCTAGTAGGGAATTAATCTTACTAGCTACACTTACCGGTATTTTGAATACCGATAGAAAGAAACTTGAAAGGTTGGCTAGAACAGAATGAATAAGGGTCAGTCTTCCCGCAGAGGATAAGAAAACTCCATTCCAAGAAGAAATTTGTTTCCTGACTTTATCCAGAATCATGGAATGAGAGATCGATTTTTTGCTACTCCCTATGTCCGGAATTCCTAAATAGGCTCCCAGGTCTTCGCACATCTTAATATCGAGTAGCAGCAGACTTCTTTGAATAAAGGCTAAATTACAATTCTCACTGAATAGAATCGAAGATTTCGCTTTATTAATGATTTGCCCCGACAGAGAACAGTACTTCTTGATAATCCTGTAAAAATTCACCATATTATGCCATACCCCTTTCAAGAAGAAGATTGAGTCATCTGCGAAGAATAAATGGGATATCGATGGGGCCTTCCTTGCAATCCCAAAACCTTGGATTCCCTCACCTCCTGTCATTCCTCTGAGGTTTCTCGACAGTATCTCCGAACATAAGACGAAAAGATATGGGGATAAAGGATCTCCTTGCCTTAGACCACATGTGGGGGAAAAAAATTTGATTGGTTCCCCATTAAAAAGGATAGAGTAAGATACCGTAGAAACACAATTAAGTATCAGATAAACCCATTTGGAAGGGAAATTCAGTCCCAGTAGGGCTCCTTTCAAAAAATTCCAATTGACACGGTCATATGCTTTACTCATGTCTGCCTTGATGGCCACCAACCCCAATTTACCCGATTTCTTCTTCTTAATGGTCCTAATGCTTTCATCAGCTATCAGAATGTTGTCAGCAATTGCTCTTCCTGGGATAAAAGCATTCTGAAACTCTCCGATAACATTACCCATAATGGTCTTCATTCTATTAGCAATGCATTTTGTGATAATTTTCATTATCACATTACACAGGCTGATAGGTCTGTAATGTTCTACCTTTTCAGGACTTGCAGTTTTAGGAATCAAGGTAATAAAGGTTCTATTCATTTCTTTCAAAATAAAGCCCGAGTTTAATGTAGCCCTTACCGCTTCACAGACCTCTTTCTTAACTACTTTCCAGTATTTCTTGAAAAACTCTCCCGGAATACCATCAGGGCCAGGTGATTTATTAGCTCCCATCTGGAAAACCGCACTTCTTATTTCTTTATCAGAAAAATTATTCAGTAGGCTTTCACCTTCCTCCTCCCTTACCTTAGGGCCCGATACCTCAAAGAATTTATAGTTATCTACAATGTAGTCCTCAAAAGACTGTTCAAGCTCTCCAACTTTAAAAACCGATGAGTAATGTGCTTGAAATTTTGCCTTGATGTTACATGAATCTTGTTCCCACTTCCCATCATCCTTTATGGAGTAGATGAAGTTTTTGCCAGATCTCCCTTTTATTGTGTTGAAGAAATATCGGGTACATAGATCACCTTCCTCTGCCCATCTTACCTTCGCTCTCTGTTTCCAATAAATGGCCGCTGCTCTGCTGAATTCCAACAACTCTTCATGTGTCTTGTGTAAATCTTTTGGCTCTTTTCCATTAAAGACCTCTTCAAGCTCAGTACCTAGTTTAACATCAAACTCATCCCATTTTCTCTTCCATTCCATTCTTTTATCCAAATCACATCGCATCAGTTGCTTGTTAATTCTTTCCAGTCTTCTCATAAGACTAAAATTCTTAGAGCCTTTTGTTGGATAACCCCATTCTCTCAATATTGTTTCTCTCCCCTCCTCTAATTCTAGGCACCAAATTTCCACTTTGTAGGGTCTCTTTCTCTTGTCTTTTGTTAACTCTGAAACAAAAAGAATTGGAGCATGGTCTGAAATTTGTATAGGTAAATGAATTACCCCTGAGTTTGGATAGTTCAACAACCAGTCCCTTGAGGCATAAGCCTTGTCCAGCCTTTCGAAGACACTTGCATTCCCTTCTCTCTTGTTGCTCCATGTAAATCTCGGTCCCTTAAATGGAATATCTATTATCTGGTGTTGCATCTTCCATTTGACAAAAACATCAAGGCCTTGAATACTTCTGCTGGAAGCACTCAGTTTATCTTCAATCATATCAACTTGATTGAAGTCCCCCATCATAAGGAAATGGGCATCCAAATTTTCTAAGTAGGTTCCTAGTAGCTCCCAGACCCCTGGCCTAAGGCTGACTGTACTTTCTCCATACACTAAAATCAAGTAAAATGGAAAAGCTAAGTTGATATTCGACTTAAGGATTACAAAATGGTGGCATTTCGCCACAAAGGAGAAGGAAGAAGGATTCTTCCATCCCACAAAGAGACCCCCACTGGAGCCTAAGGCATCCATGCCTTCAAAATGTCTATATCCAAAAGGACGACAATAAGACGCTACTAAGTTCACATTACATTTAGTTTCGCAAAAGAAAATGAAGTCTAAGTCCTTATTACTATTAAGGATTGCTCTAATTTTTGAAATTGTCGGTGCGAGCGGATCCGAGAGTCCCCGACAATTCCATGCAAGACCATTCATTTTGAAGAAGAAGATTGATCTGGTCCAATCTTCGAATCACCATGATTATGCTCCTGACTGCCATCATCTAGCTTGGTATCTCCTTGATTACCTTCTTCCTCAGCATTCAACCTGTTCACTTGTTCTGATGTCCTTAATTTCTTCCCTGGTGAGTATGGCAATTACTCTGTTTGCATTTCCTTTTCTTCCTCACTGTGATCAGCCTTCCTTTTCCTGCTGCCGTCATCCTCCATGCTTCCTTTCATTTTTCCTGCTTCCATCTGGTTAGCCGAAGAACATCCTTCACCAGCTTGCCTAGCCTTTCTCCTTCTTTCTGCATTTTTTCCTTTCCTGATGAAGTCCACGATCTCCATATCAGGAAAGAAACCTGGGTTCCCTAACCATTTTTCCAGATTCATAATAGGCGCCCCCATAAGTTCCTCAATATTCTTCATTTGTTGCCAAGTCTTTTCTGCCATTTCTATTTCTTCCTTGTCTTCTGTTGTCATTTCATCGTCCATTACCTGGTCTTGGATGGGGTTTGCTTCTATATTTTGATCAGTTTCTTGACTGGGTGCCGTAACATGAACCTCTTCAACTGGATCAGGGGTCCTTATTTCACCCTCTCTGTTCACTTCTTCTTCAGCCTCCATCCTGTCTTCTTCCTCCTCCCCTCTTACATAATTCCAGTTATCCGGGGCCCTAGGAGATAAAGGCCACTCAGGAGATGAGTTTGGGGTCTCATCCGGGTCCATGCCTGCAACCCAATCACCTCCCCGATTAGCTGCTTCAATATTAGCTTCTTCTTCAGGATTCCCGACTTCCTCTAGTTCCTCATCATTTGGAATTGCATTTTCTGCCCCCATTTGCCCAGCATCCTCTTCTCCTGCTCTTACCTCTCCCTCCCTTACATTTTGTCCCCTTTCTTCCACATTATCATTGTCCTCTCTCTCCTGCTCTTCATCCTCCATATTGACGTTATTGTTATCTTCATTCATGTTGCCTGGGTCATGAAATATAATGGGAAAACCTGTTGGACTTACGAAAGTTTGAGCCAACCCTTCTTCTTCATCCTCAAAGAATCCTCTAAATTCATGAGGCTCAATCCTCCTTCTTAAATTTTCTCTCATGATCCAATCAGGGTTATCAATATCTTCCTCAGCTCTATGATTCATGGCCCTGATAAATGGATCATCAAACTGGAAACCATGTGGAACATGGTTTCTATCACCCATCACTCCCCCCGTACCATGAGCTCCCTCCCTCTCGAACCTTCTTCTTATATCACCTCTACCTTCCCCCCTCAAGTCTTCCTCCCCATCAACATCCATGTTATTATGGTTTTGATTGTGATTCTCACCCACCCCATTTATACCTTCTCTCATCCAAACCGGTCCATTAAAAGGTAAATCTCTATTAAAAAACCTCATTCCCGGATAGATTCTGCCCCTGGTGTTGTTCCGATATCAAATTCAACAAACCTATCTTCTGGCAGAGCATCCTGAATGTCCCCGAATACCCCAGCCACAAAATCTATTCTAGTAGTAGCATATTCAGCTTGCTTTGGGGTAGCCCGTAAATCCAAGTTAAACATAGAGTGATTACTCTCTGTTTGAAAGATTACAAATCCCTTGGATACTGTACGTGCTAACATTGCATTCACTTGGGTAGAAATCTGATTCGGAGAATCGACGCATCTGTCAACCTTGTGCCCCACCCTCCCACATCGGACACAATATTTGAAAACCTCCTCATACTTAAACTGAACCCATATCAGAATCCCATTTTCACAAGCTAGGAAGAAACCCGGCATAAGGGGTTCCCCAATTCTGATCCCAACTCTAATGCGAATAAAATCATTGTTTGAAATTGCACCCATAGGCTCTACATGAGGTCTGACACCCAAAACATTACCTAAAATTCTTCCTACATCAGCATTTAAAAACTCAAAAGGTAAGCCACAGATACGTACCCAGATAAATGCAATAGGAAACGTAACAGTTCTTGGAACCATCTCTCTTCTCCAGTTTTTGAAGACAATGAGCCCTCCATAGAAAGATGCTACCCCCTTCCTTAAGATATCTCTTTTGTCTTCCTCATCTTCACAGAAGAAGATAAATAAGTCTCTCTGTTTAAAAACAGAAATAAGACCTCTAGAATGCCATTTAGCTTCCACCGCCCTGTTAATGTGATATGCTTCAAAATGCCTGTAGTCAACCATTTTTCCCAAGACACATTTGCTGAAAAATTGTCTAGTGTCCCCTAGAACATCCGGATTCAATGTTAGTATAGGACCCGCCCTTGGTAACCTCCAAGCTTCATTGAATTCATCTTCATGCATGTCATCAAACCTTTCCGGAATTTGTTGGTCAGGGGGAAGTCCTCCATCCATATCCCCCAAATCCTCATCATCCAAATCATCCCTAGGAGGAGTAATCCACCCATTAATAATCCCCCTACGTCTGTCCCTGTTTTCTTCCTCTTCGGAGGAGCTACTAGAAGAGGATGAAATGACAATCAGAGGAGCATTCCTGATTCTTCCTCCTCTCCTCTCAGTAATAAATCCATCTGCTGTGGTTCTCTTCTCACATTGTTCAGAATATTACCATTATTATTGTTCATTTTTTTCCTAAAACTAACAGGGTCGTGTTCCAATTTTGTAGATTTTTTGGGGTAAGAAAAATAGCTTGACTTTTTACCATCACTCCACATTCTACCCATATTTATATTCCTATCTTTAATGCCTTGAGTCTAGAAGTCTTCAGCACCTAGAACAGAGCACCACCAATGCATGCAAGAGACTCTTCCACTTCCTTGCATGCAATCTCTGAATCCCGATTTTCTGGGATTTTAGATGATTATGCCTTTTGTAAGTTGATCAATCCGCATTGCTTCCTTGCTTGCCCCTTAACTCTCTCCACACGAAAGTCTGAAATAGGTAATAATTACCTATTGAGGCTACACTAATCTTGATTGGGGATAGTTAATCGCCCTTGCTCCTTTCTGTTAAAAAGGAATGATGCCTTTCTCTACTCTTAATACCACCCTTCAATTGAATTAGGGTTCTAAGGGTTTCGTATTTTTTTCGCCCCTTTTTTAATTTCTTCTTTTTATTTTTTCTAGAGAGAGAAAGTTTTTGTTTCGTGTCAGTTAGTTACTTGTTTTCAACAAGTAGTTGAAGGAGTCGAAGATGTATTACTCTGATGGTTAAGACTAGGTATCTTGGACAGTGTCAGTTTCGAATTCCCTACCTATCTTGCACTCTTCGTTAAATAAAACAAAAAAATTGATTCGTTGAACCCAAAAAAAGTTACAGAAGGAAATATTCAAATAAATGAGGTCAAGAATCAAGAAGGAAATATTCAAATAAATGAGGTCAAGAATCAAGAACTTTTTTAAGGATATAACTTTTCACAAGAGCGTCTTTGGATCTTCCAAGATTTTAACGAGATTGGGTCAGCAAAATTTTGCTCATGCGTTTTTATCAAGACAGATGTTGCTTGGAAGGGGTACACGCAGGCCTCAGGCGGCTGGATTGTTTCTTCATCTAATGGTGTGTATTGCAAAGGAATGTAAGAAACTTCACGTAGCATCTCCCCTACAAGCTGAAGCTTTGGCCTTCTCGGTAGCGGTTCAATGGGTTAGATCACGCGGTCTGCTCCATATCCGTATCTCTTCGGACCGTCTCCTCCTCCTCCAGCAATTGGGTGATGCGGATGTGAAATCGCCTTACACTAAACAAATTATTGATAACTTATTTGATATGTTTAAGTTCTTTCATTGTGTAACTTTTTCATACATTCCTAGGGGCCTTAATAAGGAGGCTCATGGCCTAGTTGCCATGGCCCTCTGTAGCTAGGCCTCCCTTGCTTTCTTAGCTGATGTAGACACCAATTTGTAAATTCACAAGATCCCAGGTCACCCGTCAAGTCAGATAATGATAGGGTGACGAAAAAAAGTTGAGCTACCTGTACGACAAGTTCGGTGCTCACCGACTTCCAAGTCAAAGTCAAACAAAGAAATGTTCGAGACCCTGCTACTCCAAAACACCCAAACGGTGTACGTGACAAGGTCCCAAGGGGGCAATTTGTAGGCACTAAAAATTTAATAGTGTCAAATAAATTAAATAAATTAATTATTTTGAGTTAATAAGAAATTTTAACTCAATTTAATTATTTTGTCCCGAGTAAATAAAATATGGGTCGATCCAGATTACAAATTGGCTTATTTGGAACATTAAACCCGAAAAGAAGACAAATTGAGCCAATGTCACTCATAAGCCCCATAAACGGGTCTGTGACTACAAAGTATACAAAGGAGAACCAAAACTCTATAAATAGAGCTTTTCTCATTCATTTGAAGGCGATTGAAAAATTCTGAAGCAAAGGATCCAGAGAGAACCAGACACAAAGTCACCACAAGCTCTCCATCAAATCCGTCACAAGCAGTCAGAAGATCCAAGTCAAATTCAAACATTCAAGGGAGATTCAAGTCCAAGCGACCCTCTCAAGAATATCAAATTACAACGCGTGCGTAGCTGCGCGCGAGACAGTACAAGTCAGCTACGCACGCATCCCTCACGTGTACCGCGTACACATGTTCCCTAAACGGCGTATTAGAATCAGAGGATACATTAGATATTGTACACGGACTTTTGATAAAGACTAATAAAAATTTATTTGTTTCCTTGTTTTGTATTTCAGTTTTCTGCGATACAAAATTTGTGGTTACAAATTTTGGTGAACCCGACGTGAAGATTTTCGCTCTTCATCTCCAATCTCGAAGGATCCAGATCTGTAGAAGGCGTGGGGGCAAACAAATTTAACCTCCAAGTCTTTCAACAAAGTTTCGAGACAAAGTTGCAACCGACTTCGAAGTCTCCACAACAAGTCTCGAGGGGGCATTTGTAGACACCAAAATTTTATATATTTCGGTATCTATTTATGTCTAATCAATATATATATATATATATATATAGAAGTAGGATCTTTTACATTTCCTACATTTTCCTACAATTTACCTACTGATCCTGACCATCAAATACCTTTAAATCAAAGGCCAAGATTAAATGAGAACATCACGTTAATCCTTCCCAAACTCTTTACTCCACCAATAGGAAGAAAACCTAATCCCCAACCTAATTCACAACATCACGTTAACCAGAACAAAAGAAACCCTTTACTCCATCAAAAGAAACCTCGACAATTCTGGCAAATTCGTTCCAAACACTTTACTCCATCAATTTGTGCGTTGAATGAGAACATCACGTTAATCCTTCCCAAACTCTTTACTCCACCAATAGGAAGAAAACCTAATCCCCAACCTAATTCACAACATCACGTTAACCAGAACAAAAGAAACCCTTTACTCCATCAAAAGAAACCTCGACAATTCTGGCAAATTCATTCCAAACACTTTACTCCATCAATTTGTGCGTTGATTTCCGGCAAAAGAAACCCTTTACTCCATCAATTAGGTATTTTCGTTTTAATTTTCATTCTGATTTCGTAGTGCAGAGTTTCGTTCTGATTCCTGATTTCGTCAATTTTCTAATCGTCAATTCGTTCTAATCGTCAATTTTCTAATTTCGTTCTGATTTTTGATTTTCTGGTTTCGTTCTGATTCCTAATTTTGTCAAATTCGTCAATCTAATTGTCAATCTGATTGGGCAATTCGTTCTATATTAAACACTCATTCACAAAATTGCAATTCGTTTGCTACAGATTTCACAAAATTGACGAGTTCGTTCACATAATTTTTGTACTGTATGATTTTTTTTCAATTTATTTAGTATTGTTCAACTTAGTATTGTTCAATTTTTTTCAATTTATTTAGTACTGCGTTTATGAGTCTGCGTTATTCAATTTTTTTTTTCAATTTATTAGTCTACGTTATCAGTCTGCATTTTTTTTCAAATTTTTTGAACTTAGAATTTAGTGCGTTTCAATATTAGGGTTTGATGGTCTTCATGTTAATTCGTTGAGTTTTTAGGGTTTACTGAACTTGTTATTGCAATACTTGAATATGAACAATGAAATACTTGAATATGAACATTGAAATAACTACATATTATTTCATAGCATGAATTTCTGGTTTTTTACATTATTATTACTATGAAATACCCAATTATTTTATTATGTTATTCTAATTATTCTATACTATTATTGCGGTTATTCTATATTATTCTTGAAGTTATTTCATTATATTAGTTACTATGTTTTATAACCAGGGTTATTTTATAGTGTTTTTATAATTATTCTATAGCACATATGTGATTATTGTACTTCAATTTTTTTATTTTTTTTCTACTGTAACTAATACTCTCTTTGTTTTTGCCTTTCAGTGAAGTGTCTTTTACTGGGTGCACCCTCAATGACATGCGAGATGTTTCATCCCAATACAATAATACAAGTCATTCATTACAATAACTGAGTATACATTGGACTAATAACTACGTAAAATGAGATAACATTATTTTAAAATTGATTATATTTTAGTGTCGGCCCAATATAATAACATGAGATATTCATTACAATAACTGAGTTTCTTCTTTGGAATAACTACGTAAAATCGAATAACATTATTATAAAGTTAATTATATTTGAATTTCATCTTAATACAATACCACGAGTTCTAATAACTGAGTTTCTACATTGGAATAACACAAGTTATTCAATACAATAAATATCTTTCTACATTGATATCATTACGTATCTACATTGAAATAACATGATAACATTATTCTCAGTAAATAATTGAGTTAACTATAAAATAACTATTCTTCTTCATTAAAATAATCTTGTTTATACATTGAAATAACTATAAAAATCTGAGAAAAAAATGCTTTGGGATTTAGAGAGTTTTAATCTCAACCCTTGATCATGGAGATCTAATTAATGGTCACAATTAAGAGGTAAATTGTAGCAAATATGACAAATGTACCAGATCCTGCCTATATATATATATATATATATATATATATATATATATAAATATAAAAAAATATATATATATAAGGCTTTTTTCGAGCGATCTCATTAGTCCGTTTCATCAAACCCAAATTAGGAAAGTATATAAAAAAATAATAAAAAATCAACTAGAGAATCTTTTAATTATTATAATATATATTTAATTTATCATATTAATGAGATGTTTTGCAATTCTTAGTTAAAAACTTTTAGAGTTCATTTTTTTAAAACATTATCGTAAAATAAATTATAAAAATGAAATAATTATATTCGTGGTAAAAAATGCTTTCATTAGAGTATAAATTTCATATTATTTGTTTCACATTAGGTGATGAATTTATTACATATAACAGTTTTAAAATTATTCCACATCGACAAATTATAATATGATGATGAAATTTTATATTATAAATAAAGAGTAATAATTCGTTCTTCGATATCTACCAAAAGTCTTTTGAATCTCAAAAAGAAGTCCTAAGACTATAAACCTTAAGTAATTATCTTTTGAATCTCAAAAAGAGTTCCTAAGAGTATATAAACCTTAAGTAATCATTCGGTTTTAAATAAATATCGACCAAGAAAAACATTTAAATTATCCCACATCTAAAAATTATAATGGGGTGATTTAATTCTATATTATAAATAATAGTAATTATTCAATTTTAAATATCGAAAAAAAACTTTTAACTCTTAAAAAAGCTTTTAATATATTAGACTACAAACTTAAAATCATTTCACATTGAAAAATTATGATGAAGTGATGAAATTCTATATTATAATCAAAAGTAAGGATCTATTTTTTTTAGTTTTAAAAAGAGTTTCTAAGACTATAATCTTAAGTAATTATCTCACATCGAAAAATTACGATGAGGTGATGGAAGACTATAAACTTAAATAAATTATCCCACATCGAAAAATTATGATAAGGTGATGAAATTTTATATTATAAATAAGAGTAATTATGTGCTCTTAGATATTAACCAAAAATCTTCTGAGTCTTAAAAATAAATAAAGACTATAAGCTTATAAAACTATCCCACATTCGAAAAATTATAAAGTTTCATCAAACAAAAATCTTTTGAGTCTTAAAAACGTTCTTAAGACTATACACTTAAGTAAAAGATTATAATAATGTGAAGAAATTCTATATTATAAATAAGACATAATAATTCTTCTCTAAGCATCAACCAACTTAAGTAATTCGCTCACATCGAAAAATTATGATGAGATCATGAATTTCTACTAAATAAGAGTAATCATTGTTTTTAAATATCAATCAATAATATTTTGAGTTTAAAAAAGGTCTTAATAAGACTACAAACTTAAAATTATCCCGCATCGAAACAATTAAAATAAGGTACACTTATGATTCTATATTATAATATAGAATTTCATCACTTCATCATAATTTTTCAATGTGAAATGATTTTAAGTTTGTAGTCTAATATATTAATTTTTTTTTTAAGAGTTAAAAGTTTTTTTTTCGATATTTAAAATTGAATGATTACTATTATTTATAATATAAAATTAAATCACCCCATTATAATTTTTTGATGTGGGATAATTTAAATGTTTTTCTTGGTCGATATTTATTTAAAACCGAATGATTACTTAAGGTTTATATACTCTTAGGAACTCTTTTTGAGATTCAAAAGACTTTTGATAGATATCGAAGAACGAATTATAACTCTTTATTTATAATATAAAATTATTTATCATCATATTATAATTTGTCGATGTGAGATATTTTAAAACTGTTATATGTAATAAATTCATCACCTAATGTGAAACAAATAATATGAAATTTATACTCTAATGAAAGCATTTTTTACCACGAATATAATTATTTCATTTTTATAATTTATTTTACGATAATGTTTTTAAAAAATGAACTCTAAAGGTTTTTAACTAAGAATTGCAAAACATCTCATTAATATGATAAATTAAATATATATTATAATAATTAAAAGATTCTCTAAGAAACCAATAAATAAGAAAAACAATTTTAGTTAAATTATCCCACATCGACAAATTATAATAAAACGATGAATTTCTATATTATAAATAAGACTAAGCTAATTATTTTTTCTTAGCTATCAATCGAAATCTTTTGAGTCTTAAAAAACTCTTTAAATTTATAAACTTAAGTAAATTATCTCACATCGAAAAATTATACTTCTTCTCTTTTGAGTTTTTACAAAACCAACAATAATTTGAGTTTCAAAAAGGTCTTAATAAGACTATGAACTTAAAATTATCTTACATCGAAACAATTAAAATAAGATACGGTTATGATTCTATATTACAAATAAGGACACACATTTCAGTTAAATTATCTCACATTGACTAATTATAATAAGACGATAGATTTCTATATTATAAATAATGGAGTACTCCGTAGTAATCATGTGCTCTTAGATATTAACCAAAAAATCTTTGAGTCTTAAAATATATATTAAGACTATAAAGTTAAGTAAAACTATCCACATTCGAAAAATTATAAAGTGTCATCAAACATAAATCTTTTGAGTCTTAAAAAAGTTATTAAGACTAAACACTTAAATAAAAAAATTATAATAAGGTGATGGAATTCTATATTATAAATAAAACTAATAAAAAAAATTCCTTCGACATCAACCAACTTAAGCAATTCTCCCACATTGAAAAATTATGTTGAGGTTATAAATTTCTACTAAATAAAAGTAATCATTGTTTTTAAATACTATCAACCAACAAAAAGGCTTTTTTTTTTTTTTTTAAAAACTATGATGGAATTCTATATCATTTTTTTAAAATTATGATGAGTTCATGAATTTGTAGTCTTTTTTATTTGTTTTGAAAAAACTTTTGAGTTTAAAAAATGTCTTAATAAGGCTACAAACTTAAAATTATCCCACATCGAAACAATTAAAATAGGTTACGGTGATGATTCTATATTATAAATAAGACTACAAATTTTAGTTAAATTATCCACATCGACAAATTATAATAAGGTGATGGAATTCAATATTATAAATAAGACTAATTATTTATTATTAGATATCAATCAAAATCTTTTAAGTCTTAAAAAACTCTTAAGACTATAAAGTCAAACTTAAGTAATTATCCCACATCAACAAATTATAATAAGACGATAGTTTTCTATATTATAAATAATGGAGTACTCCGTAGTAATCATGTGCTCCTAGATATTAACCAAAAATCTTTTGAGTCTTAAAATATATATTAAGATTATATAAACTTAAGTAAAACCATCCACATTCGAAAAATTATAAAGTTTTATCAAACATAAATCTTTTGAGTCTTAAAAAAGTGGTTAAGACTATACATTTAAATGAAAAAATTATAATAAGATGATGGAATTCTATATTATAAATAAACAATAAAAAAAATTCCTTAGACATTAACTAAAAGTAATCATTGTTTTTAAATATAACCAACAAAGAAACTTTTGTTTTTTTTAAAAAACTATGATGGAATTCTATATCATTTTTTTTTAAATTATGATGAGGTCATGAATTTGTAGTCTTTAAAAAAACTTTTGATTTAAAAAAAGGTCTTAATAAGACTACAAACTTAAAATTATCCCACATCGAAACAATTAAAATAGGTTACGGTGATGATTCTATATTATAAATAAGACTACCAATTTTAGTTAAATTATCCTACATCGACAAATTATATTAAGGTGATGAAATTCTGTATTATATATAAAGACTAATTATTTGTTCTTAGATATCAACCAAAATCTTTTGAGTCTTAAAAAACTCTACTATAAACTTAAGTAATTATCCCACGTCGAAAAATTATACCCCTTCTCTTTTGAGTCTTAAAAAGACTCTTGAGTCTATAAACTTTTATTTATATAATAGAATTCCATCGTATTATCATACTCTTTTCGGTCACTATTTATATAACCGTTTCTCCAAATTATGATGAGGTGATGTAAATCTATATTATAAATAAGACTAATCATTCTTCCTTAGATATCAACAAAAAAACCTTTTAGTCTTAATTTTTTTTTAAATAAGACTACAAATAAAGTTAAATTAGATTATCACATATCGAAAAATTATAATTAGGTGATAGAATTCTATGTAATCTTTCGTTCTTAGATATTAACCAACAATCTTTTGAGACTAAAAAGAAGTTCCTAAGACTAAGACTATATAGTTAAAGTATATTTATCCCACATCGAAAAATTAAGATGGGTTGGTGAAATTCTATATATTGTAAATAAGTGTAATCATTCGTCTATAAATAAAAGTTCTTAATTAGACTATATTTAAATTTAAATAAATTTAAGTAAAATTATCCCACATCAAAAAATTATAATAAGTTGAATTTTTTCTATTATATAAATAACAGTAATTTCTTTTAACTTAGATATAAAAACAAATTCTTTTAAGTCTTAAAAATAGATCTTAAAACTATAAACTTTAATTAAAAGTTAAGAAGCTCTTATTAATAATATCATCATGTGATCATCTTATTTATTGTAATGACATAGTTTGATTAAGTTTCTTATTTAACGAATGTACATAATCAATGTAATCGAGTCAACTAACCCGTGCAACGCACGGGCTTTAATCTAGTATCTTTAATATTTAGAGATAATTATCAATAAATATTGTGATATCTTAGGATACTTTAGAATATTCTTAACTTTCTCTATAAGATACTAGGCTATAAATACGGGTCTTGTGTGTCTAGGTTTAGAAGAGGTCAGATGGAATAAGTCTCAAAACGACCACATCATCCTTCCACCAAATTGTAGGTAAATGGAATAAGTTACCAAAAAGACCACATCTTCTCCCTACGGGATCTAAGTCGACAAGACCCCCGTAAAATTATCAAAAACCCTAACCTTCGAGATTGGAATCAAGAGATCTACGAAAGTTGTAACGCTCAATCTTTCAATTATCAAATAAAACTCGTATTTCATATTATTTTGCATCTGTTATTTAATTATCGCAGGTACGAAATTTTATGTTCTACCGCTGACAAAAAAAAACATGATGGATTGTAGTGAACGATTATGGTACTGATCTTCCGCGTCCTCTCCGCTATCATAGATTTAACATCTCTCCTAAAAGAGAGAACGAAACTCATCAATTAATGAGGCAAAACTCTCCAAAAGGAGAATCCTTTATATATTAAAGCCAAAGAATAAGGAGGCACCACATCAGCATTCTAGGTGGAGTACAGGTGTAATCTGATGTGGAAATTAAAAAAAAAAAAAAAAAAATCTAACTTCTATTCCTAACTCCCCACTAGGTGCGGTTATGCAGTTATTACCAATAATATTAGTGGACAGTTTGTATGCAGTTATGCTTAATTCATTATTCATTTTTTAATTTTTAACAAAGCAGTTTCACTATATAAATTCACACACACTGATATATTTGTTTCAATTAATTCCCTGATTCAAGAATTCTTCATAATGTCATTCCAATGCAAGGTGGTCACAATTCCACAAATTTCAGAATCCACAAAATCAGTACAAATAACAGTCCGCATTATGAGAAAGTGGCAACGTACATCCAAAAAACCAGATACCGATCCACAACAAATAGGCAAAAAACCGATAATTTACGGAGTTGAGCTCATCTTGGTGGACAGCACAGTAAGTACTGCAACCCAGTTAGTTTTAAACTTTATTTAAGTTACAATTTAATGATATGTTGTTACAAAAAATTAACGAAAGACGGTCTTAGTTAGATGCACTATTTTTCTTCTCTCAGGCAATATTGTCAAACTTCAACATGAATGAATATGTGCTTATCCATCTTTCACAAAAAGTCGAGTAGACATTGTAACGCTACAATTAGAGGTCCGACAAATGAGTCGTGTATCCTTCTAAGAGCGTATTATAGTCAGACTCAACCATGCAAAATGACGGATGTACACACTTATCATTGATATTTTTGATAATTAAAACCGTATTGCTCATCATCGAGAAGTATGACCGAAAGTGCTCCGTCGCCCTCCATCTCACTAAGAGCATATTACATTATGCAATAAAAATATATTATAAACGCTTCAATCAGGAGGGAGAACTGTACTTGAGCACTCTTTCCTCAAGTCATTATTTTTCTAACATATACACTCCTGCAATAGCATCAAAAACAATTACGTTAATTACAATAATTACATCAGAAACAATTACATTAATTATTGTTATTGTGCATTTTCTAACAAAATTGATGTTTCTTTGAACATAATCAGGGAGCCACAATCCAAGCATCAATCAAACAGAGATTAGTAAAAGCATTCAATAACGGGATCAAGGAGGGACACATCTACAATATTTCTAAGTTCTCGGCTTCATCTAATATCGGGACAGAGAAAGCCACCGCTCATACGAGCAGAATATGGTTCGAATTTAGCACTAAAGTGATGGAATTGCATCCAGATCCAAACATCCCAATGCGTGTGTACAAATTCATGAACTACGATGATATTATATCAGGAAACGTCCCCGATGACTTATATATGGGTGAGTACTAAAAATACCATCAAAACATTCAGTTTATGTGGGGATAAATTTTTATTATTCTACTTCTTAATATTGCAGATGTGATTGGTAAATTCATTCACTACAACCAAATTCAAACATCAGCAAAGGGCTACAATTGGACTACAATTGTTCTAGAGAATACACAGTTAGTAACACTCACAATATCAAAATTATTTATCATCCTTTGACACATTCTCACAATAGTTATTGCGTGCAGGAAAGAACAGATATCATGCTCAGTGTTCGGAGAATTTATATCAGACATAATTCAAATTGTCAACCACTTTATGCAGAAAGATAGACCGGTTGTAGTACTGATGCATGTCAAACGCAATGTGTGGAAAGGTATGAACTATATATCTTCCATTTGACTCAACAAATTGTCATCTTTTAATTAGTAAAGAACAGTTAATAATAACAAATGTTATTTTCCGTCAGGTGAAGTTAGTGTTACAACCCGTGATGCATCAAAGATTTTAGCCAACCCTAAGATTGAAGAGGTGTTAGAATTTCAGAGAGCGTAAGTATATTTCACCCCTAATTTAGTATAGTTTATTCTCATATGACGATGTAAATTATGTACCCATTGTGATTTCAGCTACCCAACCTCGGAAGGACCCGACAGATGGAAGACAAGTCTGCCAACAACATGTGACTCTCGGAGCATACTCACGGGAGCGATATGCAAGACACTGACGGAAATTAAAAACAGCTTAAAGGTAAATGTTATTGTTCATCACTCTTTACGTTATATTAGTATCAACCTAGGTAAATAAATGTACCCAATGAAAAATTTGAAACACTCATATAATTGTAGCTAAAAACAAACTTACGCAGGCTGGGGTATTTGTTACACTGGCTACCATTTACGAGATGGACACATCAAAAGATTGGTGTTACCCTTCTTGCGGCGAGTGCAGATTTAAGACATCACATATGGAGGACGGAATGTGGTACTGTCAGACGATAGACTGCCAAGTTAATGGTCGAGGGATGAGGGAACCCACGATGAGGTACAACAAAAAATACCTTTTCTGACCACCCAATTTCTTACTTAACTATCACAATCAATTCTTTTAAACAGATACAAGGCCAGATTCACCGTGTTTGACGACATATGTGAATTCGCCGACGTTATCATTTGGAACGAACAAATGGCAAGACTCATAGGAAAGACGGCAGATGACCTACTAAAAGAAAGAACGGTAAGAGTTTGTTGTGTCTCAAATTTTTGTATTACCTAAAAGTAGCTATATAACTAACATATCACATAAACTTAGGACTCGAGCCCAAACGGTCTACCTCCCCAAGAATTCAGTTCTATTATAGAGAAAGAATACCTCTTAAAAATCAGAATTACACAAGATTATAACATCAAACAAAATTCAAAGTGCTATGGAGTCATAGATATTTGTGACGATGAAGCAAAGAAGATGGAATGGAGAAACCTAATGTCTGCACAATCAACAACTCATACGGTATTCAACTAAACATTACCATAACCAGTATTTCATTTGACGATTCTGTGTGTATAAGTAACAAAATAATATGTGCAGGGAGTGGAGGTGGTAGACAATGACAGTGCAGGAAGTATTGTGACGGTTTCAGTGGCATCAAAGAATCATGCTGTAGAAACGGTAAACCACAGTTTCACTACTCCTATTATTAGTTGTTTATGTTACTCCTATTATTAGTTGTTTATGTTACTATAAGTTAAGACGCTCAATTGGGTTAATTCAAAATGAAATGTAAAGAAAGTACCGATCGTGTATCAATTATTGACTAAACGGAACTTTGCTGTAGGAATGTATTTCCGATACCACGCTGCCGATCGACCCTGCCACCCCAAATGAGGCAGTCTTAGGAAAAGCAATCTTACCATCACAAGAAGACAACCAAGCTGCTGCAAGCACCGGAGAAAAACCAACAGCAGGTGCAACACTTGAGAAAACCAACGATGCAACGGATCCAGTGGAGCCACATCCCAAGCAGAAAACAAAAAGACATGGGAAAGACCATATAGACTGCGTTCAATCAAATTCAGAAAACCCGGTATCCAGCACAAGGAAGAGGACTACCAGTCTAACAATCACAAGTTAAAGGGTGATCAGTCCGGCGCATTTAATTAAAGTTTTAAAGGGTGATCCACTTAAAAGTTTTATTACATGTTTTTAAATTTTGTTGAACCTCTTTTAAATTTTCTTTCAGCATTAATCACCTCCTATTTATCTACAATTTATCTAATTAGTAGTCATTTCGATTAGATGATAAGGTATCACACCAGCCACACCGTCTCAAAGAGCATCACACTTTCCCAATATAAAAATTTCATAAATGGATAGGAAGGCTCACCATACTTACCACCGATATTTGGTCGTTACTCCTTTGAGAGATATAAGAAAATTTGCAGCCACATGAAACATACCAAATACATTGTTGCTCTTAATATGATAATTCAAAACACCGAGCTTCGATAGGTAGACGGCAGATGATATGTGGAGCAGTACTGACAAGAAAGCAAACCAATAAATCAATACCAACTACAGTACAAAAACCATATAAAAAAATTGCATAAATGGATATGCAGGCACACCATACTTACCATCGATATTTGGTTGTAACTCCGTCGAGTGATATAAGAAAATTTGCAGCCACATGAAACTAGACACATTGTTCCTTGATAATCCGAAACACCGGGCTTCGATAGGTAGATGACAGATGGTGTGTAGAGCAGCAGTACTGGCAAGAAAGCAAACCAGAAAATCAATACCAACTTCAATAAAAAGAACCAATAAAAAAATTGCATAAATGCATATGCAGGCACACCATTCTTACCATCGATATTTGGTTGTTGCTCCCTTGGGTGATATAAGAAAATTAGCAGACACATGAAACTAGACATTTTGTTACCCTTAATATGATAATCCAAAACACCGAGTTTCAATAGGTACACGACAGATGGTATGTAGAGGAGCAGTACTGACAAGAAAGCAGACCAGTAAATCAATACCAACTCCAGTACAAAGATCCTTGCAACGATGTACTCCAAAACCGGGCTTAATCTTATGATCCCTCAGGCAACTTCAATTTTAACCATAAAGAATAAATGAATACCCCTACTGATCACACTAACATCTGGCATCAAAGTAAACACTTCAACCAAAGAACTATGAGAGCATCTTACTTTGAACTTCGAAATTAGGAATGACAGCAAGGGCGCTTTCAATTTCTTATAGTTGATTCACATATGTTGCTCATCATTGAGATCGTTGCTTACTTATCAGAATTGCTCAGTTAACCATAAGGAATCGATGCATACCCCTACCGATCACACTAACATCAAGTCTAAAAAGTAAACACTTCAACCAAAGGGCTAACATTATTATAGTCCTTTAGGAGCATTTTACTTTGATCCTTGGATTTAGGAATGACAGCAAGGGTGCATTCAATTACTTATAGTTGACTCAAGTTTTTTGCTTATACACATGATTGCCTGGGTCAGCTCATTATCAGTACTGCTCACTGATGAATACTTCAACAGATCATCTGCAATGTCATCATATTCCAACGTTAATGAAGTATGTAGTATGTTCACAACTACAATAACAATTGTAGACAGATATTACAGTCGATCGTTTCCATCACTTTAATTTGACTATGCACATATCCAAAATCAGATCACATGAATCAGAAACAATATTTTCACTTATAGGAATTTTATTAATTTTTAGTCAATATCGACACTACATAAACGACAGTGTATATTTAGAAGAATTACGTACAATTAGAACATTTAGAATGTAATTAAATAGAATAAATGAGAATTTAAGTCTTGCATGCATATAACTTTAAATGAAAGGTAATTAATCCAAACTAAAATTCTGAACTCTAAGGAAACAAGAAAACCAGCCCAAAATTCAAGTAAATCAACTGAAATCTCCAAGTAAAACCAGCCCACTACCATCAGTTTTTACTCCATGAAATCACAACCACTAATAACTTCCAACTACTAAGATAAACTACCCACATGTTGCATAAAAACAGCAGTAAACTGCCAACAAAACATAACTAAAACCTAAATCTTCACACTATATATATAACATAGTACATACCAAAAACATCTACAAACATAACAAAAAAAAGCAAGTCAACATGGAAAACGAAAACAACCGATTAATTCAGCCATTCATTGAGGGTCGCGTCGTTCGAATATGGAAAGGAGATCCTATCCGTTTAGAAAATCAGCAATCCGCATCTCTAGAAATTTTAATGGTAGATAAAAATGTAAGTGATATATGTCTCATTTATTGCATTATATCTTCTTAATGTAATCACATTCTAACTTAACTTTAAATTATAGGGATCAATGATGCAAGCAACAATCCTGTATGCAACCACACATCCACATGAAAGGAGCTTTAATGAAGGAAAAGTATATCGAGTGAAGAATTCCATGTTAGTACCCAATTACATAAGGGAGGCTGCCACACCCCACAGATGGCGATTTCTGATTCGTCCAACGACAATTATAGAAGAAATTCAAAACGAAGAAATTCCAACTTTAGGTTACAAGTTTGAATCCTTTCAAAATTTGATTAACAGTAACTTCAGTGGACGACCATATATAGGTACACCACCAAATTTTTGATGTATACAATATTGAGGTTATAAATTCAGTTTTTAATAAAAGTGTTCTAAGAGATAAATTTCTGCAGATGTTGTTGCACAAGTGGAGGAATACAGAGTGATACTCAACAGTACTTGCTCAGTTTTAGTGCTCAAAGACATTCATGGTACAAACATGTCAATGTGGGTATGGGGAAATCATGCTGAAGATATCAAGATAATGGTGGAAGATGCAAAATTTTACACTGAAAAGCCGATCATCGTGTGCCAATGTGTGCAAAGGATTCCATATCACGGTACATAACTACTTAAATTACAGACCATTAGATTCCAAGATTAGTAGTTATTTTATATCTTTAAACGTGTAGGTGAAATACGACTAACAACAAAAGATGCAACGAAGATATACTTTCAACCAGATGTACCAGAAGTTAATGAATTAATTGCTAGGTAATATTTATTCAAATACAAAAATTAAAATTATCAAACAGCTCATGTTATATTACGTAACAAAATTATATTATGACTGTAAAAACAGAAATGCAAGTCGAGGAGCAGCTCTCAGGGAGATCACAAAGGCAACATGGAAGGACATAACAGAAGATGAAGAATACGAGGAAGTTAGAAACATGGGAAGAAAAATGATAAGGGTTGAGACTATTAACATTGAAGAAGATGAAGAAAATCAGGGGAATGCAGAATGAAGATGTGGCAAAATTAACATGTTTATTGTTTTTAATGCTAGACTTGACGGACCTTTTTTAATTTCAGAGCTTTTATTTTAATTTCAGACGTAACAAACCTTTTATTTTAATTTTAGACCTTTTATTTACTGCTTTCTTAATTAAGGTTTTTTAATTTTTATTGACAATTACTGAATTTCATTTAAAGCTTTATTAAAAGAAGATCATGCATTAGTTAGTATATATTTGCATTATTATCATGTTCAACAGGTTTCACAGCTAGATGAAACAGAAGACAGTTCAAATGGCACAGACAGAAGATAAAGAAAATATCAGATGAGAAGGCAGTGTTCAAAGAATCAGAAGACAGTATTCAGCAAGGATTTACAGAATTTCAGAAGTACTATGTTATTTCATGGTCCAATGTTGTATATGTATTACAAAGTTTAGTGTTTAGCCATACTATTTTCACAGCTACCTTGAGATTATGAATGTCCATTTTTAGGTCAACCCATATTGTATTACCACACTAGCAACTAAGAATCACAATCTACTCTAATAAAATTAGTCACTTATTATTATTTTTTGTTCTATTTATGAAAGATACAATTGATTTTTAAAAATAAGAACTCATTCAATTTAAATAAGAAATATAAAAATTAACAACTAAAAGTAATATAAATGCAGATTAAAGTCAATGATGCAGTAATTAAATTTTACAAAGGAGCTGTTAGTTTTATTTTAAACAAAGTACAAAGATGATAAAACAGGCAGAAATGTGGACTTATCTAATAGCATGTATTCTTCAGCATTATTATGAAAAAGATATTCTAATGTTCGTATTATGAAAAAGTGGTCACACATATGATTGGAAAAATTCCTTAGCTTTTCTAAAATAAATGTCAGAATAAATGCTGATATATCTCATAGTAATATGTCATAGAAAATTTACTTAGTATTTTGCATTAAACTAATTAGAATTAGAGTTGAATTCATACTAATTTTGTATGCTTGGTTTATATTTTAATAAATAAAAATATATCAGCTGACAATAACATAGAGGCAGATTAAAGACAACAATACAATTTTAGATAGAAGACATTAAGTTTAGTTAAAATGAAGTACAATAAAGATAAAAAGAAACAGGAAAGTAGAGGTTTACTTATCTTAGAGCAGATATTCTAGATCATAATTATAAAAAAAAAACTGTCCCACCACTTTAGTAACTTCCATTGCTCCCATGATCTCAACTTCCATGTCTCTTATAACCCATGATCCCATGTCCTCCAATTTGATCCATGAAAAAAATTATATATACATAGAAGATGGTTAGATCAGAATTGAAACACAAAATTCTGAGTTTGTGTAAAAAAAAAAATGTCAAATAAAGCTAATACCAATCAGAAATCCACCTCTTCAAATGGTAGTACAAAGTTAGCCAGCATTGCGGAATTACTTGGTGTACATAAGGTAATAATATAAGGTTAATATATATATCTTATTATTTAAATATCTAATGTTAGGTGATAATAATTATGTCTCACTAATGATAGGCCGGAGTATATTCAGTCATAGCAAAAATCAAAAGCATTGACAACACAAAACATTGGTACCGTAACAAATGCAAGATCTGTGATACAATAACAGGTCAAAAAGACAATGGCAGGTGGTATTGTGCAATGGAAATCTGTAATGCTTCAGTTGTTGGGGCAGCTGAAAGAAACTTAATGTCGGTACAAAATTGAAATTATTTCATTCACCAGTTACTAAAAGGTTATAATGTCTAAAGTTTTTGTTCAATTTTTTAGTTATAAGGTTAAGTTTTTGGTTGAGGATCAAAACGGAGATCAGATTTACGTAATTGCCAACAATAGACAAGTTGAAGAAGAAACCGGATGGAATGCATATGATTCATATGACATGCTAATGGAGGTATAGTTTAGACACTTTCAAAAGAATAATGCACCAATTTTTTTTAATTGTAGTGAACTACATTACTAATCTGATTTCAATATCACAACAGAAACATGCAGCTTCAAAAGAGATACCATTCACATTAACCACAATGATAGATAAGGAATACATTATGGAGTTGTATGTATGTGGCTATTTCAATGTCGCGATGGATACAAAATGCTACATGGCTGTCAATTTATTTGACGATAAAGAAGAAATCCATAAAATGAGGAGCATGTTGATCGAACAGGTAAAAACAGTACAATTAATGAATCCTTCAATTTCATAATATCTATTTACTTAATTTCATATTTTTACTGCAGGAACATAGCAGCACATTAACAACAGGTTCTGTTGTTTCAAACAATAATGAAGAGTTGGTGAGAAACTCACTTTAATAATCCTTAACAAATGACATTTATTTTACAGTAGTAATCATATCATTAATATTATAATTTCATTCTAATGCAGAATGTGACTCCTATAAGCAAAAGTACACGAAAAAGGCCACACTCTGACTCCATAAGTGACAGTCAAGATCAACAATCAACGACCAAGACAACTACCAAATTGCAGAAGAAGTAGTCAATGACATGGTCATTCATGTTTTATGCTTAATTTAAGTAACAATTGTAATGTTTAATCATTTTGCTTGCTTTTACTAAACATTTTATGTTAGAGACCATTATTACATTTTTTTTAAGTAATTGTAATGTTTCCTATTTAACTAAATTGGATTAAGTTACTTATGTTTAATGAATTGATAATATAGTACTGACATTTAATTCAGAAATTAAATTAAATTTACTACGTCGTAAGTACATTTATATGTAAATTTGAATGACTAAGAACATTTGTTTAAATCACAAAATGGAGAACATTTACAACCAGGTGTGAAAATAATATTTTCTTAAGATATTTATCATCAAGCTTTAAAACTATAGATTTGTCAACTATCCATTCAACCTCAACTTTAGGTATTCAACCCCAGACTATAAATACAATAGTTTTCACATTAAACCAGCTCTTTTATTTTATTCAAGTTAGCATTTACATTTATAAAAGAGGCATAATATTCGCAGGTTTAGACTAAATAATATCGTCGTTTACTCTTATTATCATTTAAGAAAGAAAGTTAACGAAAAGATATTTTCCGCATAATATTTTAACATCAAAACTACTATACTATACTATAATCCATTTAGTCAACAGATATTATCATAAACATTTACTTCATGATTTCAACTCCATATCATATTGAAACCTAAATCAATTTTAAGTAACTTATAAAAACAAACACTAATAGCAGTTAATCTGAAAATTTTATGGTGAAATACTTGGTGAATAAAAGTCAGTAGCAAACCATTACCCCACTCCTTTTTTAACTCCTCAATCATAACTTACAGCAGTTACATTAATTTTAACTCAACATTTTCAATCTATAAATACACAAGAGACCACAATAACATATTTTATTTGACTCAATACAAAACCCCATATCTGTTTTAATAAAAAGCATACCTAAGAAATATAGATTTTAAGAACTACTGAAACGTTTACGATGGAGAATGATGGTGCCTCAAGAAAAGAGAAGACAAATGCAAGGGATAATAGAAAAATTCGAAACACAGAAGGTAATTGTTATTTTGTACATTTTATTTTTTTATTTATGTTTGTAATGAATTCATCCTTGAATATAAGTACTCCTAGGTTACAATTTAGAAAACATTGGAAAAATCAAAAGTGGTTCAAGATGTATATTTGTTAAACAGAGAACTACATGAATTGTCGTTTGACATTCGTACCTTTCGCCTAAATAGGAATCTAATTAAACTTTTCTGGAGATATTTTTTTCCAATTTAATAACGTATGTACATATCATATTAAAGACTATAAATATTATACCAAATAATCTTAAGGTTCATTGTATATTATTATTATTATACAAAAGTAGGAATTATCTCCGCAATTTTTAATTAAAACAACATTTTAATACACATTATCCTTAAAATCAGATATTTTTCAGGTTGAATTTAGGAATAGTTTCTACGATAATTTACGAATTATAAATTTCCTTTCATTAATAGCTTCATGCATTAATTTGAAAACTAACTGACATCTAAAAAATAATGTACAGAATACTCTATAAATCGTTTAGGAATATTATAGATAGAAATTAATTCGGCCGAGATTCCCGACGAAAGGCAGAATCCTATATTACACGCTGCAGTATCGGAGTTAATGATCCATGGTCCTTGCGGTGTAGCAAATCCTCAATCACCGTGCATGGTAAAAGGTGCATGCATTCGTAAGTTTCCAAAGCAATTCAACCCCAGAACTACAGTTGACAAGAATGGTTTTCCTATTTACCAGAGAAGAGATAATGGTCGTACAATTCTGAAAAACGGTGTGCCCATTGATAATCGGTATGTTGTTCCTTACAATCCTTACCTCATTGATAAATATCGTGCTCACATAAATGTGGAGTGGTGCAATCAAGCCAGGTCGATTAAATATCTCTTCAAGTATATCAATAAAGGGCCTGATCGTGTTACAATGGAATCATCCTATAGTCGTCGCAATAACCAAAATCAGCTCGACCAGATTCAGAAGTTGTACGATTGTCGATATGTATCTGCATGTGAAGCTGTTTGGAGGATATTTGCTTTCGACATCCATTATAGGACTCCTGGTGTTGAAAAAATTCAATTCCACCTCCCGGGGGAGCAGCCTGTCATCTTCGAAGATGATGACCCAATTGATGAGGTTCTCGATAACTCAAGCGTTGCTATGTCAAAATTCATCGATTGGTTTGCGTTGAATGCTAGGGACCCTGATGCACGTGATCTACTTCTATCCGAGATTCCTCAAAGGTACGTATGGGATAAGACTAAAAAGCAGTGGAAGCGTAGGCAAAAGTTTTTTACAATTGGTAGGTTACACCACGTTCCCCCAAAATGTGGTGAACTCTACTACATGAGAACGATGTTGAACCATTCTAGGGGAGCAATGTGTTATGAGGACATTCGAACTGTGAATGGTATATGTTATCAGACTTTCCGAGAAGCGTGCTTTGCTCTTGGCTTGATTGGTGACAATTCTGAGTATGTCGATGCGATTAAGGAAGCACACGATTGGAATTCAGCGACTTATCTTAGGCATCTGTTCGTGTCATTGTTGTTATCCAATTCTATGTCGATGCCTTATACTGTGTGGGATGAGACGTGGGAACTGTTATCCGATGACATCCTCTTCAGGGAACGGAGACTTCTATCGAACCCCGGTAAGTGCAGCTGTTATCTTCTTATGATGTAGTATATATTTTTAGTACTCCCGGTTGCAAATTGTATTCACTTTGTATTCTCATTAAACATTATTTTGAATGCATTTTCACGTTGGTTGCGCTTTGTCTTAGATTTGGAGTTGACTGCGGAAGAGATTCATAACTTAGCCTTACTCGATATTGAGGTTTTGCTGCAAAGTAATGGTAGTAGTTTGGCTAGATTTGAAGACATGCCCATTCCTGATTCATCAGTTGTTTCTGGCTTATGTAACACGTTGGTCCGAGATGAATTATCGTATGATAGGGATGCTTTGTGTCATGAATTTGAAGTTGCCTTGCCTATGCTCACTACCGACCAACGTTCTGTATACGATGAAATTACTGCTGCCGTTACAGCGCAACGAAGTTCCGTTTTCTTTGTGTATGGCTTTGGAGGTACGGGGAAAACATTTATATGGCGAACATTATGTGCCGATTTGCGCAGCAAGGGACAGATTGTGCTCCCTGTTGCGTCCAGTGGAATTGCGGCCACTTTACTTCCTGGAGGTAGGACAGCCCATTCCAGATTCAGCATTCCGATCAATGTTGACGAGACTTCCACTTGCTCCAATATCAAGCCTGGATCGGATTTGACTGAGCTTATAATGAAGACAAGTCTCATTATATGGGATGAGGCACCCATGATCCATAGGCATGCATTTGAGGCTCTTGATCGCAGTTTGAAAGATGTTATGCGTGCTGTGAGCCCACGGAATGCGGACCTGCCTTTCGGGCGTAAAATTGTTGTATTTGGAGGTGACTTTCGACAAATACTCCCAGTTGTACCTAAAGGGAGTAGGTCTGACATTGTGCATGCATCTTTATTTTCATCTTATTTATGGTCATCATGCAAGGTAACTTCTATTGCATTTCCTATGAGTGATTTCGTTGTCTGTCGTGTCATTTACTTTTCAGTTTGTATCTATTTTTTCCATGACTATGAATCATTCCACCTTTTGTTTGCTTTATTTATACAGGTGCTCACACTCACCCAGAACATGCGCCTTCAAGTTGGTGTCTCTTCTCATAATGCACAAGAAATACGAGACTTCTCGGATTGGATCCTTAGAGTTGGTGATGGTGTGGAAGGTGGGCGCAACGATGGCGAGGTTGATGTTAAATTTTCGAATGAACTTCTTATCCACAATGTCAACGAACCTATTGCATCAATTGTGTCCAGTACATATTCCGGCCTGCGAGATCGACTGTGGCATGAGGATTATCTGCAGCAACGAGCAATTTTGGCCCCTACACACGAATTTGTTGAGTTGATTAACGACTATGTGTTATCTCTTCTTGACGGTGAAGAGCAGGTCTATCTAAGCTCTGATGAGGTATGTATGGACGAGATAGTTCCGGGCCAGCCTAATATGCACTCCACTGAATTCTTGAACAGCATTAAGTGCTCCGGCATTCCTAATCATGAGTTACGATTGAAAGTGGGTGCTATGGTTATGCTTATCCGGAACATTGATCAATTCCGTGGGTTGTGTAATGGTACGCGCTTAATTGTGACTCACCTGGCCAATCGAGTCATTCGGTGCAAGGTGTTAACGGGTAGTCATGCAAATGATATAGTTTATATCCCGCGTTTGACCCTTTCTCCGTCCGACTCAAGCAAGTTTCCCGTTCGGTTTACTCGGCGGCAGTTTCCCATTTCTATATGCTTTGCCATGACGATCAACAAAAGTCAGGGGCAATCGTTGTCGCATGTTGGTCTGTATCTCCCCAAGCCCGTGTTCACACATGGTCAATTATATGTTGCTTTATCAAGGGTCACCAACAAAAACGGATTGAAAATCCTTATTTTTGATAGCAATAATCGGACTTCTGACACTACTACTAATGTGGTGTATCATGAAGTTTTCCAATATTTGTAATTAAATTTGTATACTCGCGTAGATATTGACTTTTGTCTTTTCTTACTACTTACTTTTATATTTTAATGTGTATGCCATTTTAAACAAAGAAAATCATTATCTTTGTTTAAATTTCTTTTTGTTAGTCCGATGTTTTGCTATGGATTGATGCAAACTATTAAATATTTAGCCATATCTTTGTCATGACGTGTTTAATGAAAACTTATACAATTTTTGAAAATACAACCGCGCAATTTGCGCGGGTACAAAACTAGTACAATTATTATAACTAGATACTAATACTAATATTAATACTAAAACTATAAAATTAGTAGAACCTTAGCCACGGCAAAGTAGTAATGTTTTGTCTTACACTTCAAATTTCGAAAAAGATTAGTGTCTACAAGTGCCACCACCACCAAACTACTGGCAACTAACTCAAATCGATTTAGTTAATCTTTCTGGGATATAGAGAACAAACTCTCTACATAACTATAATTAGAACAAAAGAGAATTCCCAAATTGTTGAATGTAAGTGTAGCAGGATTATAGAGGCAACACTCTTGTTTCTCTTGGGAATCTCCACCGATAAGGAGTATATCACCGCATTCTCGAAATCTGTGTATATATACCAATGCAAGGTGGACTTAGGAGTAGAGGGTGGACTTAGGGATACTCTGACAACAAGCTGCCAAGACAAAGTAACCCCTGACTTAGGGACTTAGGGACTTAGGGATACTCTGACAACATCTCGAAATCCGGTCACTGTCCATAATTCAAAGTTTGAATCCGAGTCATTTATAAATAGTGCAAGGGTCTTCTTGTACTTTCCTATTTCTACCGGGAAAATAGAGTAGCACACATTTTTACTGTTACTACAATGACAAGTCGCGCACTCTGGTACTTCTGATTCCATGAAAACTTTCGTACTAAAATTGAAAGATAAAATAAAGTTGGGCTTAGAAACTACGGAGTAATAAGGAGTTTGCTCCACCCTCTGCAAGCCAATAATATACATCGTTATTCAAGTAACCGTCTGTGGTCGAAAGATAAACCCAAAGGAGAGAACGTGGAGCTTCTTTAACCTTCTTCCAAGAGTTTGCCTTTACCGAGTACAAATGATATTGGCACACTTCAGTGTCAAGTCTGTCAACCCTATTATACAAGCTTACGAGTCCCAAAATCTTAAAATCTTGAGATTGTAGATCAAATCCTAACCCAAGAATTTCGCCAAGATTATCCGGGGTAGTTGGACAACGGGGAACCTCCTTGAATTCTCTGGTGACTGGATTCCACAATGCCAAATGAATGCTTCCCAGGCGTTTCCATTGAAGGCCAATAACACCGTTCACAATGCGTTAGATTTTCTAGGGGATTACAGAAAATGTGATGTTTTAGGAAAGTGTGGTTTGGCGCCAAAACGTTATGTTATGGTTTATGTATTATATAGAAGTATAGATAGATTTCACAAACTACTATTTTCGGCCTTAACAATTATTAAGTTTTAAATCGAGTATAAATTATTTATTATGAATTATCGAAATTCCCTAATTATTATTAGTTTCAATGGAACGAGCATAAAATAATGTTTTACGAAAATCATATCTTTATAAAAGTAATTTATTTAACATTCTTTATTTTATTAAACATTTAAATCATTTTCGAATAACATCTGGGGTGAATTAAGATGGAATGGTTAAATTTCAGAATATTCGAAGTTGCTGGAAAAATAAATAAATTGCTGTAAAATCGCATTTTAACGACAATTCACGATTTCGCTTAAAAATTGATTCTTTCATTTAAAAGTTTCGAAAAATAGTGTAAAAATTACGATAAATGATTAAAAATAATATTTAGACAATCTGTCCAGAGAGTAATTTTTTTACAAAATCTGGAACCCGGTTTTAAAGGCTTTTACGGAAAATGCGCTAATTAAACATTAACGATTAAAATAAATGCTAAATACAAAACGATTTGTGTGCGGATGTCCAAAAATCATAACTTATCAAGAAAATCAAAATTTTCCAGAAAATTTTCAATTAAAAAAAAAGAATATTCCAGAATTTTAAAAAAATAGGAAAAACCGTCTTTTAATCATCGGTTTCGTTTTAAAAGGTTAAATAACGATTTATCGCTCTTTTTATTTTATTAAATCTCGAATGTCACGAAAATATGTATTTTGTTAGAAAAATATCAGAAACTTTATTTTGAATCAAGAATTAAAAATAAAAATCAGAAATTAAAAGGGATATTCGATTTAACGATAAATCGGTGTTTTAGGACTATTAATTATTTCACCTACCTATAAAATTCGAAAAATTATGAAAAATTCCATAAAATTAACCTTCGTCAGAATGTACTTACACAAAATATTTCAGATTTAAATACGTAAATTAGGCTTATAAACATTAAAATCGGTTTTAACTCGTTTTTGTACGAAATCTGTTAAAAATTCATTAAACGACTTTAAAAATTAAAAATCTGTAAAATTTATGTTTTAACAGTAACTTTATAATTATATTAGTGTATCGGCCAAATATTATGATTTAATAACTAATATAACGATTTATTCAATAATCTCGTAAAAACGAATGCAACAACGAAATAAATCAAAAATTAATGATTCTAAAACTTCTATAAGAAAATTTGACAAACTATAATCGCCAAACAAAAAATTAAAATTCTAAACATATAACTACGACAAAAATATCAAGCAATACCGAGATCGTCGATGTTACCTTAATCGAGATCTGAGTCAATAATCTACTCGTCCTCCTCGGGGTTGTCTCAAAAACCTATAAAAAAATATAAAAAGGTACAAGACCCTTATTAGCATCGTAAATCGAGAAGTAGGAAGGAGGAATAGGGGATTCGATGATTACCCTTGAATTAAGATGAACACGGAATGAAGAGAATGATCGAAAATGGAAAAGAAAAATTGAAGAACAGTGTACTGACGTTGTTGTTATTGTTTACGTTCTTTTTTTTTGTGAGTAGAGGAGAGGAGAACGTACAATAGGGAAAGGGGGATATAGTTGAGTCTTAAAGGGAGTAGTAGAGAGTCCAAAGCAGTAAAACAAGGAGAGAATCCGATTTGTTTGACAACTTCAAAACCGACCCAACAAAATATCATAGAGTCAGATGAAGGACGCGACTGGGCTGAATAATTTGGTCCCGAATTCCGCTAAAATTGTAAAAGGATCACTTAAAAAAAAAATAAGACGGAAAACGTATAAGAACGTGATTACGAGAAAGTAGTATTTGAAATTATGTTTCAAAAATAATTATTTACGAAATCGCGTAGAAAAATATTAAATAACAATTTCTCGAGATTGATTAAAAATTTGCGAACGAGGTAATTAAAAATGGGTTTTCGAACAAAGATAAAATTATTAAAACCTTTTTATGAAGATCGGATCCAAGCTAGATAAAATAACGAGACTCGAAAGAGTCGATTTGATCGCAACGGGACGGATAACAGAATTATAATTTTACGGGTGTTACAACCCTCCCCCCTAAAAAGAAGTTTCGTCCTCGAAACTGGAGAATAGGCAAAAAAGAAAGAATCGAGATTACCTTACTCGAAAAGATGAGGATGCTTAGCTCGCATCGCCGCTTCGGTTTCCCAAGTTTCTTTTTCGAACTTGTTACAACGCCATAAAATTTTCACCAAGGGTACAACTTTATCCTCAAGCGCTTCTCCCGTCGATCAGTAATCTTCACGGGTCTCTCCTCGTACGTCAGGTCAGGTTTTACATCAACAATCTCTGGTTCTAGAACATGCTCGGGGTCACTAACATACCTCCTCAGCTGAGATACGTGAAAGACGTTATGAACTTTGCCCATCGAAGCAGGTAACTCAAGCTTGTCTTGAAATCGGGAGTTAGAGTTGTTCTTTTTCCCTGTAAAACATATGATGTGATTCTGATATGTAACAAGATAAGGAGAAAGAAAACAAAGGAATATTTCAGACCTCCAGAAGAATGGAATTTCTTCGATGAAGAAGAGGTGTTGCCAGAAGATTGGAATGGTCTCTTATAGCCAGCAGCAGCGGTCTCCATTTTCTTGATTTCCTTCAATGAGGTCTCGGTAAACAGCGCGGCATTGTAGATATCTTGTACAGTCTTCAAATCTCTAGGAATATTGTGCGCAATATCTGCTCTGAGCCCCCCTCTGAAATAAAAGGCTCGATTGTCCTCAGTTTGTAGCAGGCCTTCAGCATAATGCACCAGGAAGTGGAATTGTTTCGAGTACTCAGCCACGGTCATGCTGGTTCCTTGGACAAGGTTGCTGAACTCCCTCATTCTTTGTTGCTTTAGCTCCTTGGGATAGAACCTACGCTCTAACAGGGTCTTGAATTGAGGTCATCCAAAACCCGAAGTCCGCAAGGTAGTTAGGCCAACTAGGGTCCACCATCGATCGGCCTCATCAGACAAGTAAAGCACGACCAGGCCCACCTTCTGGTTCTCGGGAGCAGAATAAATCCCGAATTGCCTCTCCATCAACCGGAACCAACGATTCATGACTTCAGGGTCTACAGCCGTCGTAAAACTTTAACTTGCTTTTGGCCATTCCTTCAGCTGCGTGCGAGAAGCTAAAAGGTCGCTGGTTGTTTGCGTTCATGTTGGTCAATTCCTAGAGCGTTTGCGTCATCGTATTCAGGTTGTTGAGCAACGCATTTTTGATATCATTCTGGTTCGCTCGGCCGTTCATCTTCAACCATAAAAGAAACACATAATCAATGTTAATCACTGAGTTCAGGAACATATAAACTTAACAAGTAAGTCCTTATTTTGATTTCTACCCATCTCTCACAAATCTCTTATTTAATGTTTAAACCATTTACTGATATTTTTCCTAAAATCATGTGTGAGAGTCGGGAGCAACGATGCTCTGATACCAACTGTAATCCCCTATACTGTTGAGTTGGGATTAACACACTGATAACTAAACTTCATAATGTAAAGGTAAGTCAGTACAACTGCCACTTTATACAAAAAGGACAAAAATCAAAATTCTCAAAATAAAAGTGTTTAACATGCAATCCAAAAGATGAAAATAATCTCAATGGCGCAAGACTAAATGCCGCTCGCTAGCTCACACAAACCCGAACATATAATACCTGAATGTTATAAACATAACAACCACAATTCAGTGGGGAGTAACGATGACATTCTCCCAGCCATATTACATGATATTAAAGCGTAGTTACTATTATATCAAAATAGTTGAAAAATGGAAAACATTTAGAATGATACGGTAAAATAATTCGAAATGATTGTCAACCTGCAAATCAATGTCAATCAATAATAATAACGACGTTATGGAAATCAATCAGTGTAATGGAATAGACTTTCACAAGGATCATACTAAACTAGGTTCGAGAATTTAGTCAAAACAAATTAGACTTCAGTCTCTAACTAGGCAACTCAACTATAACAGGACTACGTGCAGCGAGGTCCTGGCTTAAGTGATGTACACCCCTCCTGGACACCAACCGTAATCCAGTTCAACCCGACGGCGACTTACACGATGCGATATCTAAGTTTAAGGTCAAAATATACACACTCCTGAACACAAACCATGCTCAGTTCAAAGACCAATGTGTCTCACATAGACACACCAGTTGTATAGTTGATGGCAAAACGTATACCCTAGACTGTATTACTCTACCCGTACACTTGTCCTTATTCCATAACTCCAAAACAAAGTCGTTGTCGAAATTCGACAGGATTATCAAAATCTTCTAAAAAGGAAACTTTCTAATTTGAGAAACTGTCTATTTTGGGAAACTGTTCTATTTTAGGAATTTTTTTCTCGGAATAACATTACGATGAAATTAGCATTATATAAAAATATCGAGAATAGTAATTTACTCTAACTATAAAGTAAATATTATTAATTTTGCAAACTACTATTTTCGGCCTTAACAATTATTAAGTTTTAAATCGAGTATAAATTATTTATAAGAATTATCGAAATATTTCACGAACATATTATTATTATTATTATTATTATTATTATTATGAATTAGGGTGTTTCGAAAATATATAAAACTAAAATTCCCTAATTATTATTAGTTTCAATGGAACGAGCATAAAATAATGTTTTACGACAATCATATCTTTATAAAAGTAATTTATTTAACATTCTTTATTTTATTAAACATTTAAATCATTTTCGAATAACATAAGGGGTGAATTAAGATTGAATGGTTAAATTTCAGAAAGTTCGAAGTTGCTGAAAAAATAAATAAACTGCTGTAAAATCGCATTTTAACGACAATTCACGATTTCGCTTAAAAATTGATTCCATCATTTAAAAGCTTCGAAAAATAGCGTAAAAATTATGATAAATGATTAAAACTAATATTTAGACAATCTGTTCAGAAAGTAACTTTTTTCAAAATCTGGTACCCGGTTTTAAAGGCTTTTACGGAAAATGCGCTAATTAAACATTAACGATTAAAATAAAAGCTAAATACAAAACGATTTGTGCGCGGATGTCCAAAAATCATAACTTATCAAGGAAGTCAAAATTTTCCAGAAAATTTTCAATTTAAAAAAAAAATAAAAATTCCAGAATTTAAAAAAAATAGGAAAAACTGTCTTTTTATCATCAATTTCGTTTTAAAAGGTTAAATAACGATTTATCGCTCTTTTTATTTTATTAAATCTCGAATGTCACGAAAATAAGTATTTTATTAGAAAATATTAGAAACTTTATTTCGAATCGAGAATTAAAAATAAAAATCAGAAATTAAAAGGGACATTCGGTTACGATAAATCGGTGTTTTAGGACTATTAATTATTTCACCCACCTATAAAATTCAAAAAATTATGAAAAATTCCAGAAAGTTAAATTTCGTCAGAATTTACTTAAATTTTTTTTTTTCAGATTTAAATACGTAAATTAGGCATATAAACATTAAAATCGGTTTTAACTCGTTTTTCTACGAAATCTGTTAAAAATTCATAAACGACTTTAAAAATTAAGAATCTGTAAAATTTATGTTTTAACAGTAACTTTATAATTATATTAGTGTATCGGCCAAATATTAAGATTTAATAACTAATATAACGATTTATTCAATAATCTCGTAAAAACGAATGCAACAACGAAATAAACCAAAAATTAACGATTCTAAAACTTCTATAAGAAAATTTGACATATTATAATTGCCAAACAAAAAATTTAAATTCTAAACATATAACTACGACAAAAATATCAAGCAATACCGAGATCGTCGATGTTACCTTAATCGAGATCTTAGTCAATAACGTACTCGTCCTCCTCGGGGTTTGTTTTGGTAAAAAATTACCGGGTTTGAATTCGAGTTGTGAGTTAAAGCGATCGAACTAACTCCTATGAATTGATAGACGAATTGAATTTATGAATGCGAAAATACGGAAAGAGAGCGAAGAGACACAAGAATTGGTGACGCGGAAACCCAATGTGGAAAAACCGCGGGGGGAGTCGGAATCCCGCCAAAGTATCAACTATGAATGAAATGAAGGAACAAGAAATACAAATGTCGACTTTGGGTTATCGGAGGCTAAGTTTTGCTAGTATGCTCTGTGATATGAAGTTGAAGTATGTTGAAGATTGACTGATTTATGCCTCCAAAGTGATCGTTTGGGCTTATATTCCCCTTCTCTTCTGTTTCCTTGATCTCCTCCTGCTCTGGTGGAACTTCCCCTAAAATTTAGGGAGTTGTTGGTTGACCTCGTCCTTTGCTTGGGGTAGGGTTTCTCTTAGTGTTAGATTATCTTCGGCCCATTTCTGGACTCGGCTGCTAGTTGGCCCAATATCAATACCGGGCTTTATTTCCTCTGCTGACTTTCTCTTGTATCGGGTTTCCGACTTTTACGACTTTGACTTTTGACTTTCCAATATTATTCCGTAGTTTCTTCGTGTATGATCTTTTGACTTTTTGACCGCAAGTATTCCACGTCATTTCTTGAGGATGCGGAATTTATCCCAAATAGGGTTGTCTCGAAAACCTATAAAAAATATAAAAAGGTACAAGACCCTTATTAGCATCGTAAATCGAGAAGTAGGAAGGAGGAATAGGGGTTTCGATGATTACCCTTGAATTAAGATGAACACGGAATGAAGAGTGATCGAAAACGGAAAAGAAAAATTGAAGAACAGTGTACTGACTGTTGTTGTTATTGTTTACGTTTTTTTTTTTGTGAGTAGAGGAGAGGAGAACGTACGGTAGGGAAAGGGGATATAGTTGGAGTCTTGAAGGGGGTAGTAGAGAGTCCAAAACAGTAAAACAAGGAGAGAATCCGATTTGTTTGACAACTTCAAAACCGACCCCAACAAAATATCAGAGTCAGATGAAGGATGCGACTGAGCTGAATTAATTTGGTCCCGAATTGCGCTAAAATCGTAAATGGATCACTTAAAAAAATAATAAGACGGAAAACGTATAAGAACGTGATTACGAGAAAGTAGTATTTGAAATTACGTTTCAAAAATAATTATTTACGAAATCGCGTAGAAAAATATTAAATAGCAATTTCTCGAGATTGATTAAAAATTTGCGAACGAGGTAATTAAAAATGGATTTTCGAACAAAGATAAAATTATTAAAACCTTTTTATGAAGGTCGGATCCAAGCTAGATAAAATAACGAGACTCGAAAGAGTCGATTTGATCGCAACGGGACGGATAACAGAATTATAATTTTACGGGTGTTACATGAATGCAGGAGTTTGCCTTTACCGAGTACAAATGATATTGGCACACTTCAGTGTCAAGTCTGTCAACCCTATTATACAAGCTTACGAGTCCCAAAATCTTAAAATCTTGAGATTGTAGATCAAATCTTAACCCAAGAATTTCGCCAAGATTATCCGGGGTAGTTGGACAACGGGGAACCTCCTTGAATTTTCTGGTGACTGGATTCCACAATGCCAAATGAATGCTTCCCAGGCGTTTCCATTGAAGGCCAATAACACCGTTCACAATGCCGATGCAACTGAGAGCATGTTTTAGTTTAGAATCATCGACAAAAGTGGGTGGAATATCACACAGGAAATCATGAGCAACATTCAAAACAACATCACGATCTCCATGTCTGGATATAACATAGAATCGAGTCAGCTGCTCAGCATAGTAAGCCGGTTTATCGATAAACAGAGGTACGGTGCCATGGTCAGCTAAATGCTGAGAATATTGAAGATGATAATGTTCCTTGGTGAAGTCGTAACTCCGAATGAGAGCGTACCAGTGTTTACAAACACATTTGCAGCGCACCAAATATTTTACAGGCAGCCTTACAAGTATTTCCTCCAATATTTCTTCAGGAAAATTGCTAGTTGCTTTCATGGATTCAATCATATAGTATTAGGTGCCTACATCCAGATCATATCAATTACTCCACAAAAATAATCATAATCATAATCATTAATCAATTAAAACACATAGAAAATTCAATTACACAAAATCACTCCTTTTTCATCTCAATTATATCTTCCTCCATTCAACCATAAACCAAATTTCCAATCGAATTGTAGTCGACAACTCTTCCGAACCCATAATCAAAATCACCAAATAACGACTATAACCTTTCCTTACAGACAAACAACAATTCCGAATATGAATTGAAATTCCCAAATTACGATAAATTTTTCTTCGAAATTTTAATCTATTCATATTATTTGATCCGTTATAAAATTAAGATGAAATACGTCGCAACAAACCGACCATTTCTATGTTAAATTCCAAATTAACATTGAAAACTATATCGATGATAGACATGAGTCCATAGACCACCATATACTATGTGTATGAGCACATGCATCATCCCTCTGTTGTAAAATCTAACGGGTCATCCATCCAACCAAATCAACAAGTCGCAACTTACGTATTTCATTTGAGGAGTGCCATCTAATATGTGAAATTGTCAATGTGATTTTATGATTTGTAGTTATCGTTCTTGTCGTCGATATTCAAATAACTAAAAGCTACTCATACCAATTATGGCAATGGTTGCTCTCAAAAGAAAAGGCTAAACAGGGCATACCGTCATACTGACAAGGACATGTAATACGAAAGTAAGCATCACGGGGCCATATTACACAACGGCCACAGCCATACCTTTTAATAGTGGGGGTGGATATCGTTTTTGCACTATATATACACAAACACACTCTGCTCCAAACCAATTTGATCATCTAAAGCATGCAGGATGGCAGACAAGGAAGCAACAGCAACCCCAACCCCCCCGAACAGAGAGCACGAGTCGGACCTGATGGGAAGCGCGAAGACATTGGTGGAGGCAGCGCAGTCGGGGTTCGGAAAGGAAGGGAAGCCGATGGACAAGGCGGAGGACATATTGGAGGCAGCCAAGAGCTATGGGAAGCTGGATGAGAGCAGCGGTGTGGGACAGTATGTTGATAAGGCTGAGGGCTTTTTGAACACCTACCCCTACCCCTCTGACTTCCTCTCCGCTCCCGATCTCACTCCCGCCCACAAGGAGGAGGAAGAGGAGACCCAGAAAATCGACTCAGGTGGCGATGATGCTTCTGATGCTATTAATATGGCTAAGAAAAGCCCTGGTGGCTTTTTTTAGTTAGACTTATTACTATTACTATTATTAGTAATATACTACGTACTCCTCACATATAATAGAGAAATGAGACAATCTTTTAGAGACGGAAGGAGTACTTCGTATGATCCTTTGTATAGTAATATAGTATATATATATATATATATATATATATATATATATATATATATATATATATATATATATATATAGAGTGAGGATCCGGTGAGTCTTCATCTTTAGATGAGTCCGTCCTTTCAATCTGGACCACACAATCAAACAAGATTGAATGGCTGAGATTGGACCACGTCATTAAGGAAGAGTAACAAGGCCTTTGCATACACAAACATCATAACTCTTTGATTTCATATTACTGTGACATTATTACTGTGACACTGCTACTGTAATTTCTTATTGATGTGACATTCATTGATTTCATATTACTGTGACACTGGTACTGTGACATTATTACTGTGACACTGCTACTGTGACATTATTACTGTGACATTCTTTGATTTCATATTACTGTGACATTATTACTGTGACACTGCTACTGTAATTCCTTATTACTGTGACATTCTTTGATTTCATATTACTGTGACATTATTACTGTGACACTGCTACTGTTACTGTGATATTTCTGTTACTGTAACACTGCTACTGTTACTGTGACACTGCTACTGTAATTCCTTATTGATGTGACATTCATTGATTTCATATTACTGTGACACTGCTACTGTGACATTATTACTGTGACACTGCTACTGTGACACTGCTACTGTGACATTATTACTGTGACACTGCTACTGTGACATTATTACTGTGACACTGCTACTGTAATTTCATATTACTGTGACATTCTTTGATTTCATATTACTGTGACATTATTACTGTGACACTGCTACTGTGACATTATTACTGTGACATTATTACTGTAATTCCTTATTACTGTGATAGTGTCACAGTAAGATAGTTGTGTTACTGTAATAGTGTTCTGTTACTGTAACATTATTACTGTAACATTATTACTGTAATTTCTTATTACTGTGATAGTGTCACAGTAAGATAGTTGTGTTACTATAATAGTGTTCTGTTACTGTAACATTATTACTGTGACATTATTACTGTAATTCCTTATTACTGTGATAGTGTCACAGTAAGATAGTTGTGTTACTGTAATAGTGTTCTGTTACTGTAACAGTAAGATTATATACGATGAAGATGACGCTGAATCTCAGCCATTCATGTGATTTGATCATGTGGTTGTGATTCGCGGGACGGACTCATTTAAGATAGAGAGACTCACGAGATGCAATTCCTATATATATATATATATATATATATTGTATACAATATATATTGTATAGTATAGTATATAGTATACAATATACTAATACTAAAAGAACAACCAATAAAGAAGAAGTGACACATGCCACTCTCTCATGAACTATTTTCCCGCCTAAAAGCATCATTCCTTTTTTTTTTTTACTAAAAGAGCAATCAATAAAAAAAAGTAACACATATATCCTAAAAGCAGTCTGCCGGTCCACCAAATAGAAGCGGTATATTAGAACTAATTTTTTATTGCCGATAAATTTGGCAAAACATTCTATTTTTGAATTATTTCGTTGTTTGAATACTAAAAAATATCTAAAAAACACTAAATTAACCATTAAAAAATGTACTTTGATGAGTAAAATATGTATCGCGAAACCAATACTCCGTATAAAAAAAGATTATCTGTCTACATGTGTTATGATACATGATAATTTGATATCCGTTAATGTCAACATCAAACTATTTATACAATATCAACTCAAAGTAAATTTTAACATATAAGTATACGTTCTGGTATGGAAACAATTGACCCGAAACGGATTCGGATCTTTTGAGATAGTGACGTTGTCTTGCTTTTCAAGCCTCCCTATCCTCCCACTCCAGCGACCGGACTGCCCCGGCGGAGATGGCCTGCCACCTGCACACAGGGAGCGCACAAGGCTTCGGAGGTGTCTGAGGGAACCCTCTCCGATGCCTAAGTCAGTCCGTGAAATGCACTTGACGAACCTTACTCGTGAGGAGTAAGGTGGCGTTTTTAGAGTAAAATTCTAGAGAGAGAAAATCCAACCTCTTTCTTGTGGGAAATACACGAGTATTTATAGGTTCCCACAAGAGAGAGGAAAAGAAAAGAAGGAGAGAGTGAGAGAGTGAGGGGAAAAAAAGAGAGAGAATGAGGGAGTGACACGTGGGTTCCCCTTGTCCACTCATTCCTTCTTACCTTAGGCATGGACAGGAGGAGCTCCATCCTCCGCCCCTGAGCCTGTCAGGGGAGGACACCCTGACGCCTGGCGGACAGGGGGAGGGGGAGGGGGAGGAGAGTTCTTCTCTTCTGATCATATCGCTCGTGGCCAGAGTCTAACGGGCAGGGATGGCCAACTCCTTGCTTGGAGCTCGACAGGGCTTTCCCCGGACGTTCTTTGGGGCCGTTGACAAGGTCCTGCTGATTGTATCGTCAGGCAGACCCCTTGTGTGATTTGGGCTGGGCTGCCCCGGGACTCGCATGGCGGGCGACCCATGACAGGCGACCGATCCCCATCAATTGGCCCTCGTCGGCAGGGGGAAGCAGGGTTCCCCCTCAGCAGACGAATTTTGATCAGGATGGTGGGAGGTTGACTTTTTAAATCCTTCTTTTACATTTAATGCTGCGCGTGTTCCCTAGGGGGAATGTCTTAAATGACTTTGGGCATGCAAAGAGTTGGGAAATTTTTCTCATGATTGCACTTCGTAAAGTGTTCTTTCGAGCCGCGTGCTCGGCTGATGGTTGGCTCTCTTTTTTTGGGACGGTTGGGGCATCATTTAATGCTCAGCCTCCATCCCTTGCGTATAAAATCCAAGTTCACTCCACTTTCTTTTTGCAAATTTCTTCAACATCCTTTTTCACCATTTTCCTCTAAAATGTCTTGGGTGAGAGATAAGATTCTTCGTCGAGGGGTTTTTGTCAACGCCCTCCGCTACAAGGGACGTAGAAAGCTTAGGTACCCTAAGCAGGTGCACTCGGCTATTCGTCGTAGCAGGCGAACAAGCTCCCACTCTTTGCGAGCTACTGGGGCAAAGTTCCCATCAAGGGCTGTCAAACGCCCAAGAAAATCTCTGTTCCCTGCGAAGCCAAGGCCCAAGTACTGCACCCAGGTGGGAGGTTGTTCCTTCAAAGGGTGCCATCGGTGCTTCCCTTGGCTGCAACCGGAGAATTTTGACCCTGACTGCTCTGATTCGGGCCCTTGCTTCTTCCCCTGACTCAAGCCCTTCTTCCCCTGTATCGAAGAAATCGGAGGATTACTATGGCTCCCCTGAGGGCACCAGGGTGGCCAAATTTGGCGAAGACTGAGACCTGAGTAGCTGCGACTCAGGAGATAGCAATGGTCAGGGCTATTCGTCTGGCCGGGATGCCCTGGGAAGCGAAGAAGAGGGTCCTGACGATCCATTTAAAGATTTGGGCAGCTGGGACTGGGGGTCTGACGATGGAGGCTGCACTAGCCCCAGGGACTACTCCTTCCCAGGCTCTGACGAAGATTAGGTCTTCCCTGCATTCGCAGGCAGGTTGAGTCGGACTTTAGGTTTGATGTGCGGGCGTCGCGACCCGTACAATCAAACAATATTTTTCACTCCGACTAACCTAACTAATGTAGTAGTGGTAGGTCGGGATCGATCCACAGGGAGAGGGGTTAAGCCGTATTGGTCAAGACTAGAGTCTAATCGTGATCGGGGGATTGAGATGGGGGATTTGGGTTGAGAGAGAGGTCGAACTATTGCTAGCAAACTACACTACTAAAGCTAGGGATAATAATAGGGAAAGGTGTTGGGGAGAGTCGGGATTCGGAAATGGGGTTTTTAAAGTCTCGGGATCGAGTTTTTGTTACAACGTTAAAAAGGGAGAATGCCACCTTTCGATTTCTTCGCCCAACCTACCTAGACCCGCTTTCGCGACGAAAGGGTAAGTCTCAAATTAAAGTAATTTCTACCCCGAGTTTCCCCATATTGGTAGAAACGAGTCAAGGTCGGCCTAGTCGCGATTCTAGGTCAACAAAGACACAAAAGCCTTAAAATTGATAATTAACAAGTAAACAACCCACCAACATCCCTTGAATCAAATAATCCAAATCCTCCTCCCTAATTCCCCAACAAGAAAATCTACTCGCTAATCATGGTGATAATCAACAATACACTAACTAAGGAGAATCTAACTAGAGCATGCATAACAACTACACTAACAATTAACACTAAGGAGAGAGATTAACTAACACACAAACTAAAGAGAAATAAACTAACTAACGGAATAAAGGGAGAGGAGAGAATTTACCAACTATGGAGAAATCTAAGATGGAAGATGAAGATAAATAATAAAGATTGAATCTTGGGAGAAATATACAAGAATTTGTCACTAATCCATGCATAGATCTTCAATCTTCAATATAAGCAATATAAATCTTCAAGAAATAATACAAGGGTTTTGTCACATAAACCCTTGCAAAACCCTTGAATCTTCAACAAAGATGGATGTTTGCCTAATAATTATAGAGTAATTATACTAATACTAAGTAGATCTACTAATAGTTTGTGGAGATTTTCTAAGAAAACTTACTACAATCTACTACTACTTACTACTAGTGATCTTCTAAACTACTCTAGAAAGCCTCTAAACTAGTCCTACTCCTAAGGGTTAATCCCAAGGCTCACTCAAGGCACACTCAAGGCTCTCCCAAGGCTCAAGGAGGCACAAAACCCTAGGAAGAGTATTTATAATGTTCCTTAATGGGTCACACAAGTTTAAGGCCTGTAATCCAATTTCTCTTCATTTTAGCTAGACCATCACCCTTTTCATCTTCATGGGGTGAAACTTCACCCTGCGGCTCGACATAATAATCCCACCGGGTGAAATTTCACCCGGTGAGATTTTTTTCTCAATTTGCAAATTCGGCTCGGTTTCTCCATCGGGCGAAATTTCACCCGGTCGTGAGTGCCATGAAAATCTTCGGGGAGGTGGAAAATATCGTCAGGCGAAACTTCGCCCGGTGATGACTCACCGGGCGAAATTTCACCCGGTGGAGTATCTTCTCTTTTCCGGTCTCTTTCTTCGTCGATCAATTGGATTACTTGAATTTCCAGTTGTGTGCTTCGCTCTTGGATCGTATCTCTCTCATGCTCGTAGAAGCTCAAACACGTAAAATGCAAAAGAGAGACACTAATGCGAGAATTACGCAAAATACGGCGATAATCGCACTCTATTCTCGCAAAACGGAGGAAAATGGTTCTAAATGGGAGGAAAAACGGTCCAAATTTGGCACACAACAAGGCTCCTTTTGTAATCTTCTTATTTTCTTCTTTTGACTCCACCTTCTAGTTGCACTTTGGATGACGTAATGTAATGATTTCCCGCTGTCCCTTTTATGTTTTCAAGGCTTCTTGGGAAGTGGCAGGTGGTTAGATTCAAATAGTGTGACACGTGGAGGGTTTATAGGGAGGGCCTCTGACTGGATGACTTTCCCAGGAGGGACTTCTCATCTTCCCCTTCCTATAAAAGCGCCTCTTCCTCCACTATTCCCCCTTTTACACTTTTGAATTCTCATAAACCCATCTTCTTCACACACACTCTCTTCCGTCGAGCGTTTAGACTGAGGAGCTTTTCCGGCGTCTTCCTCCGACGATCCCTAATTAGGTCAGAACTCTGATCTCCGACTTCCTCGCCTTTCAATTACTCGTTTTTTTCTTGCTTCTTTAAACATCATGACTCTTCGCCGCTCCCGGATTCTATCTTTCGATGAACCGTCAGAGGAGGGTGTGGGTAGGGTTGATACTGACCTTCCTTCCCCCTCTGGCGAGCCAGGGGTTACGATGGTCGGGGGGTCGCCCTCGGAGGACAATGGGGGCGCCAACTCCCCCGACCCTGCTCCTTTTGACATTGTTGACTCTGACCATGAGGCGTTGGAGATTGACCCCTTCACAATTATCGGCGACCTCGTGCCTAGGAAACCGGGGAAGGTTTATTACTGGACAAGAACAAGTATAGAGTTCCCCTGCAAACTTACCCTGCGTCTAAGTCGCGGCCTCGCGGGAGATCATAATGGAGAAGAATGCCGTCGGAGCCATATCTAATCTCTATAATTTTGGGGAGGGCTATACAGTTGTCATCCCTGGGGAAAAGAACACTGTCTGCAACCCTCCTGACGGCTGCATAGCTGTTTACCACAAGTGTCTGGAATTTGGCCTGCGTTTTCCTCTTCACCTCGTTTTTGAGGAGGCTTTCAGGCGTATGAATGTTGCTATTCCCCAGCTGACCGCCGTGGCTGTCAGGTCGCTGGTAGCCTACGCCTGGGTCTGCCTATTTCTAGGGGAGGATCCTTCCATAAACGCTTTTAGGTACATAGTTGGTCTGCAGATGGTCACTTTTGCGGAGGGGGGCAGATCTCTAGGGTACTTCTCCCTTCTTAGACAGAAAAATTGTTCCTTCGTCTGGTCGATCATGAACAGCCTGAAGGACCGGAAGAACAACTTCCTGTATGTGCACAGTGCGAAAGGGTGGAAGATCCCTCGGCACTTCAGGAACCACGTTCACACCCGCCTGGAAACTCGTCAGGAGTATAATCCTGGGGTTGGTGGGAGGGCCCTTAAAGTCAAGCTAAATGACAAAGATGAATCTTTGGTCAAACAGTTTGCTTGCGCCAAGGATGGGAAGGGTGTTTATGGCCCTGTTGTTTGGCTCCCCCACGCGGACCTTATATCAACCGGCGATTATCTGACCCCAGTGGGGTTGAACCCTAGCCTTGGAGAAGGTAGCTCAGGGGCTTGCTAATAATTGAATTTTTCTGGCTTTGTTTTGTCGTATGCTTACTTGGTGAATTTTCTTAATTTTCTGCAGAACTCGTCACTCATACCTGGTCTATGAGGCAACTTAGGGATATCGGTCTGAGCAAGGATTTTGTACCTTTTAACAACCGTCCTCCTTTCTCCTTTGGCCTTAAGAAGCAAACTCTTATGGGGCACGTGAAGAGTATTTCGGCCAACAGGGCGAGGCTTCCTCCTCCTCCTCCTCCTAAGCCAGCTGCTAAGCGTCCTAAGGCTTTAACCCCTGCCCCCAAAACGGCAGGGGGGCTGCTTCAGAGACTACTCCTTCTCCGGCTAGCAAGCGCGGAGGTACCTCTTCTGGAACTCGTCCCTCTCCAGGGGCGAAACCCTCCACCTCTGAGGAAACTGGGGAGAGTGCCCCCCTGGTCGGTAGGAAGAGGAAGAACAAAGAGCCAGTAGACGCCGACCAAGTGGTAGACCTGGAAGCAGATGCTAGCATACCCCAGGACAAGCGCCCTACCCCTGACCTTCCAGAGACCTTGTTCACATAGGTGAATGTTGAGTTCAATTTTGTAGTTGGTGAAAGTGTGGACGTTTCTGCTTTGTTCTCAGATACCAACTCTACATCCATGGATCAGACTGCCAAATCCCTAACGTATGCTAGTAATCAGGCGACTCAACTCATCCATCGCTGCTCCAGGATCTTTCATGCTTCTGCGGAGCTGGCGGCCCTCAACCACCTAAGTGATGAGGAGCTAAACATCACACCTAGGTCCTCTCTTCCTGAGCACATAGCGATTGTTGAGAGAGATGTTGCTCTCATTAGCAACCTAAAGCTTCAGCTGTCCAGGTGTGAAGGTGAGTTGGAGGAAGCCAAGGGTGAGGCCGCCCGTTGGAAGGACCAGGGTGAGAAGACTGTGAATGAGGCAACGGACTTGGACGCTAAACTGGGGAAGGCCAGGAAGGAGGCTGCCGAGCTGGAGTAGGTTAAAAGGAAGGCTGCTGAGCTGGAGATTCGCCTTGGGGAGTATACTACCCGTTTGACCAAGGCTGATTCAAATCTTCAGGCGGCGCAGGACGAGCTGAAAACTCAGGGCGAAGAGTGGCTCAAGGAGAAGGAGGAAATCATCCAAGAGGCTAACTCGGAGGTGGATAAGGCCTTTGCTTCAAGAGCCTCTTCTTCTTCTGAATTTATTACGGAGGTCATCAGGGAGATGCTTCCTGACTTTGACGAGGACGGCTTCAGCACCCTTTACGCAACCAAGAACGAGGCCAGAGCCAACAAGTCGCTTGAGGAGGCCCCTGGTCCTGACCAGGATGCCCCTGCTGCATAATATGCAGGGCAATCGTCTTCTGAGGGCTCTTGTCCTTACCCTCCCGCGCCTCTACTTCCTCGCTGATTTCATTATCTTTTGCGCGCCGGGACCTGATGTGGCCGGCTGCCGGTTATGTAATCTATAATTTTTTGTACCCAGATTCTTAATGCTTGCTTTGCAAGCCTTTTTCTTGTCTTATTATTGACTTTGATGGATGCTTTCTTACTTGCATGCTTGTTATTCTTATTACTTTGTCTTTTTGTTTTGGGTTGGTGGTTTGCTCCCCGCCCGCCCAGGGGCAGATGGGGTACTTAGCGTTTTTATACAAGGTTGAGTGTTGCTCAGTCCTTGTTCATTTGGCACGTGGGGCCTGGCCTCACCCTGGCTTCTGGTCGAAGTCCAGAGGGCCTGCCCCCTGCTTGCCCATAGGCAGGGGGACTTAGCGATTTTTATACAAGGTTGAGTGTTGCTCAGTCCTTGTTCATTCGGCATGTGGGGCCCGGCCTGACCCTGACTCCTGATCTGGAGTTAGAGGACCTGCCCAGAGGCAAGTGGGGGACTTAGCGTTTTTTATACAAGGTTGAGTGTTGCTCAGTCCTTGTTCATTCGGCACGTGGGGCCTGACCTGACCCTAACTCCTGATCTGGAGTCAGAGGGCCCGCCCCCTGCCTGCCCAGAGGCAGGTGGGGGACTTAGCATTTTTTGTTGGGGGGTTTATTTTCCACGGGTTTTGCAACAAGAGGGCCCTCCCTCTATTGTTCCCTGCTCGTTTGTGTGTGAAGTGCTAATCTGAACAGACAACGAGTATGAACTTGCGAATCTTTTCACTCCTTGACGCAAGAACTTGACGTTTTGGTTGGAGCCATCGACATTTTAGTTTGGACTGTCCTCCGCCAACGTTCTTAGGGAAAGGAAAATAACTAGACTTTTAACCTAGATGTAGTATTTCTTCAGGGTGTCTGCATTCCAGTGTGCCGCTAGTTCCTGACCCTCAGGGTTGGCGATCCTGTATGTTTCTGGCCCCATAATCTGGGTGACCTGATACGGACCTTCCCAATTCGCGCTCAGCTTTCCATGCTCCCTGGACTTTCCTATTGCCTGAGTCTTTCGTAAGACCAGGTCTCCCACCTCGAAGTTTCTTATGTTCACTCTTTTGGCGACGATGTTGACGCAGGCCTCTTGTCTCACCTCACTGACCATATTAAGAGCCTCGGTCATTGCAGCCTCATTGCCGGCTCTATCAAACTGCTGAGACCATAGGGTGGGGATACGTGCTTCTATAGGTAGCAGGGCCTCGGCTTCGTAGACTAGGCCAAAAGGAGTTTGGCCTGTGGACTCCTTTCTGGTGGTCCTGATTGACCACAATACGCTTGGAAGCTCGTCTGCCCATTTCCCTTTCTGCTCGTCCACCATCCTCTTCAACTCATTCAGTATTTGCTTGTTTGCTGCTTCAGCCTGTCCATTGGTCTGTGGGTGGCAGACGGCGGAGTTGGCAACAACTATGCCGTGGCCTTCCAGCCAAGCTCTCAGGGGATCGTTGTCAAACTGCCTGCCATGTTCGAACACCAGTACTTTTGACAGGCCATACCTTGTTATTATCTTTCTCCAGATCACCTTTCTGACCGCCGGCTCTGTTATATTCGGGACAGCTTCAGTTTCGATCCATTTGGTGAAGTAGTCAATCCCTACTATCAAGAACTTTCTGCCTCCAGTCACAACGGGAAACGGCCCCAGGATGTCCATCCCCCATTGGGCGAAAGGAATAGGAGACAAAATTGGCCTGAGGTCTTGGGCCGGGGCGTGTATTGCGTGGGCGAAAAGTTAGCACTTCCTGCACTTCCGAGTGAGGTCCCGGGCATCCGCGAGCAAGGTTGGCCAATAGTACCCTTCCCTCAGGGCCTTGTGTGCCCCAATGATATTGAGGTTGTAGACGTGTCGGAGGAGGAACCGGAGGTTGAAACCTCCCGGGATGAGGGTCATAGAACCTTACCGTCATCATCACATGGGCCCTCTTCCTCTCATCAGACCGAACCGCAGACCTCACAATTTTTCACACCCAAATTTGAACCACACAGACACTCCACGTTCACCCAGTCTACCATAGGTTTTCAGGAGGACGTTAACATGAGTCCTCCACGACACTCCTCCTTCTTCGGATCGGAGGACTTTTATAACCAGTGGGGGAAAGTTTATGACTGTACACGTTAGACTTGGGAGAACCCGACCACCTCTCTGAACCTGGCCCAGGACGCCTATAACGTAGCCCGGGATGCGCGCGATACTGCGCATAGTTCATACACGTACTCTAGGGAAGGCTTTGAGTTTGCCCGGAGTAGCTTTGAGATGGCTAGGGACGCTGCTAGGTATGCCCAAGCAGCGAGGTTGGCGGCGGAGGAGAACCGAAGGATGTTGCAGCAGCAACAGCTTTATTTTGGTCGATTTTTCGGTATGCCTCCGCCAGGGTCTTACTACCCACCACCTCGTCCCCCAGGTCCTATGTGAGTGGTCGAGTATCGTCAGTGTTGGTGTGGGGGTGTTGGTTGTCAGTCGTTAGTCGTCATTAATCTGTTCTCTTATCTCAGTAATCTCTGTCAGTCCTTGCAGCGCCAATTTTTGGCATTTGATAATTTTGGTTGTTGATTGATTTGTGGTAATTTTTTTTTTGGGAATGGTAAGAATATATATTAAAGAATTACATTCTCAGAGTTACATCAGGTGCCCAATAAGGCTCGTAATGAATTTACTATCCTTGTTACTAAACTTTTGATTACATTTGCTTTTGCAATAATCGAAGAAGTCCTTCTTAATTCGGCCAGCCAACTTCTCAGGGTGAAGAAGAATTCCTTCCATTCTAGCATTATTCCTTTGTAACCAAATGTGATACGAAATTGAATTAATTAAACCTTTCTTTATGGCTCGCTGCAGTTTGGTTCCTTTCATTTTTCTCATCCAATCACACCTCATATCTAATTTAGGGATGAATGTTAACTTCTCGCAGACTGCATTCACAACCCTCTTGGTGTATTCACAATCCATGAACAGGTGCTGCGTCGTTTCAGGCAAATCGTCACAGCATATGCATCTATCATCCTCAGTTATTCCAAATTTATGGAGCCTATCCTTTAAGTTCAGCCTCTTCTGCTGAATCAACCACGCCATCAGTCTGTGTTTGGGAACAGACCACCTGGACCATACAAACGCGCACCAGTCGACATTCTCTTGCTTTTTCTCAGCCATCCATACGCCTTCGCCACTGAATAACAGCTCGCTCCCTGTACATTCAGTGCATTGCTGTTATAAGCAGGCTTCAAAATATCACGGATATGGCATATTTTCTTCCAATACCAACAGGAATCAAAACTTGGACTATAATCATCCCAATCCTTCCCCTTTAAGTAAATTTGATGAATCCACTGAACCCAGAGTCTATCTTGTTTACTAGCAATCCACCAAGCCATTTTCCCAATCGCAGCTTTGTTCCAAACCGCAGTCTGATTCAGGTTCAAACCCCCTTCTCTAAATGGAACACAAATCTTATCCCACGAGACAAGAGGAGTCCTATGATATTCAGCATTCTCATCCCACAGAAAATTCCTACAGATATTATCTATCTGTTTCATCACAGCTGAAGGAAGGATGAAAATGGTTGACCAGTAATTGTGTAGGGTGAATAGAACACTCTTGATCAAAGTTAATCGACCCGCATAGGATAACCTTTTTGCTCCAAGTCTCCTAATTCTCTCCACGATCTTATTAACAAGCGGTTGACAGTCAAGAATAGATAACTTGGTTGTTTTAATAGGAACTCCCAAATAACGAAATGGAAGAACGCCTTCAACGCAACCAGATACTTTGATAATATCTGCCTACAGGACGTCATTTACCCCATTAAAGTATACACTCGATTTCCCCTTACTCATCCGTAGTCCAGATGAATCAGAGAAAGTAGAGAATGTACGCAAAAGAAGCATCATGGATTTAGCATCCCCTTTTGAGAAAAGTAATAAATCATCCGCAAACATAAGATTGGTTAGCCTTAGATTTTTGCATAACGGATGAAAACTGAAAGGCATATTACTTTCAGCAATCTGGTCAAGTAATCCATACAAATGGTAAACAGGAGCGGTGACATCGGGTCGCCTTGTCTGAGACCTCTCTTACCCGGAAAGAAACCAAAACAGTTCCCATTCAGGTTCAAGGTGTAGGTTGCTGTAGTGACACATTGCATAATTAGTTCCCTGAATCGCTGCGGAAAATTAAGCTGTATCAGCGTCTGATTCAACAAGCTCCACTCAACCGTGTCATAAGCTTTTTGTATATCAATCTTGAACAAACATCGAGGTGATACGCTTCTCCTCTTGTACAGTCTGATTATATCCTGACAAATCAGGATATTGTCAATAATGCTTCTGCCCTTAATGAATCCCCCCTGAGCCGGGGAAATAATATCAGGAAGGACTGCAGAAAGTCTCGTGCAAAGAACCTTAGAGATAGCTTTATATATGACATTGCAACATGCAATTGGTCTGAACTGCATCACGGTTTCATGTCTGTCTACCTTGGGAATAAGAGTAACAGCCGTAGTATTTAGCTGTTTCAGTAAGTGCCCAGAATTGAAAAAATCCTCAATCGCATCTGTGACTTCATCGCCCACAATATGCCACGAATCCTTGAAAAATTTGCTGGAGTACCCATCTGGGCCCGGTGATATATCATCAGGGATGCTAAAAATTGCCTGCTTAATTTCATCTTTCGACACTATTTGATTTAGTATAGAATGATGTTGAGAATTGCATACCTTCCCATGCTCAATTATCTTCTTTTTGACAGCAGTGGTAGCAGCATTGGTGCCTAATAATCCTTGATAAAATGCCAGGAATGCTCACTGAATACCCTCTTGATCATTATGGGTCATTCCACGCTCATCCTGAATTTGATGCACATCGTTATTCGCTCTCCTAGATTTCAGAGCCCCATGAAAATATGATGAATTACGATCACCTTCCGAAGGTCTAAAGGCATTTAGCCTTTTGCTGTAAGTATTCAAATTGAGAATTACTTAGAAATTGATAATCTTCATGTGCACATCTTTCCTGCTCCCTCAACATCATATCTGCTGGTCTTAAAACTAATTCCTTCTGAAGTTGAATAAGTTTTACCTGAGCAATACTCGCTCTCTTCTCAATTTCAGAGAACTGGGCATTGTTCAGGTTCTTGAGTGTTGACTTAAGCCGCTGCAACTTCTTCACAACACAGTATATATTGCTTAGTGCCATATATGCTCTTTTGCCAGTCGTCTGATACTAACAAATCAAAACCTTCCGCCTTGCTCCACATGTTATAATATTTAAACGCTCTTTTCTTATTGCTATGCTCCTCATTCTTCCTGATTATACACGAACAATGGTCAAAGAGACCCTCAGGCAAAAAGTGCGCCTTATATTCTTCCTTCAGGTCCAGCCAATCATGATTTACGAAGCATCGATCCAATCTACTATAAATTCTATCTTCCGGCTTTTGCTTATTGTTCCATGTATAGAAAGCCCCTAGAGCGGGACAATCTATCAATGAACAATCAGAAATGCAATCTTGAAAAGGTTCAACTTCAGCCAAAGTGAAACTCCCACTCAATCTCTCATCAGGATTCATAACGCAATTTAAATCGCCTCCCACTAGCCACGGAGCATTGATGTTAGCAGCCAACCGCCTAAGATCAGTCCAAAGTGTCTCACGCTCACGGATCCCATTGAATCCATATACCATTGTAACCCAGAATAAATCACCAGTACTTAACTCTTTCACTTTACAGTATATGAGTTGATCAGTACACAATGACGGATACACCTCACATTTGTGATGATCCCATAGTACCCAAATTCTTCCTCTCGCATGCACATGATTATTCGTAACAATACTCCAATTATTAAAAATAGAATTCCTAACTTTGTGCTGATTAACAACCTTTATTTTGGTCTCTAATAATGCAAAAAAAACCTACCTTCCAGCTTAGAAGAAGCTTATTTACTTCCATTTGCTTCTTCACTTTATTCAAACCTCTAACATTCCAATAACCTAAATTCATTAAATATTAGGATTAACCACTACCTCTCCCTCCTTTCCATTACTACTACCTCCAGGAAGAAGTTTTGATATTCCTTCCTTGTCAGGCATGTGACCCTATTTAATGTCCTGATGCCTCGATTTGTCAGGTCCCTTGCTATTTAGAATAGGAAATTCTTCTTCATTATCCAACCTCAGAGGATTACCAGTATAATTAATTACTTTAGCAGGAGGTTCAATCCCAGTAGAAGTAATCTCATTAGAGTTTGCAGCAGGTGTAGAAATAATGACATATGTTGCATCTTTAGGCCCAGCATTTGGCCTCCAAACCATAGTCTTTGACACTTCTTTATGCTTAGGAATTCCTTTACACTCTACTTTCTCATGACCCATCCTCGTACAATTCAAGCATACCACTGGTTTCCAGTCATATTCGACTTGGATAGAAACCAATGTCCCTTTTTCATCTAAAAACTGAACAGTAGAAGGCAATGACTGACCAAGCTTGACCTCTACAAGTACTCTCGCAAAACCCAACCTAGATCTCGCAGCTGTGGCCTCATCTCTCTTAATGAACGGACCAATTAACCCTGCAATCTTCGGCAAACTATCCCCTCAGCATTTCAACGGTAATTGGTGTAATCTAACCCAAGTAGGAAGGACTTGAACATGCATCCTCCTTTTTGATTTCTATCTCCGGTAACCATGGCTTAATGATCATTGGTTTATTATCAAACATGTAGAATTCAGTATTTAGGACTATGTTCTTCATAACCTCAGTTTGAAATCTTATTAAGAAAACCCCATTTGGCAGAAAAGATACCTTGTCTATAGTATGGTGTTTCCATATTCTTCGAAAAAAAACCTTCTAACACTACCCATGGGGGATTGGCCCCCACAATGAAGCCATAGACAACATTTTTCCAGTATTCGAGTTCTAAGATCACATCCTCCTCATCCAGTTTGAGAATAGGCTGCTTCTTGATGACTGGAACTATTTTCTTACCTTGCTTCGTAAACCATTCACCATCATCAAGCCCACCCTCAGCCTCCAGTCTTACATGACCAATACCGATATCATCTTCCTCGTCTTTATTCAATAACGCAACCCCATCATCATCCTCATCTTCAATTACGTAAGGAGGAATACCCATGATATCTTGCATGGATTTTTCTTTCACGGGTACGTTCATTGATGGTTTGTCGTGACCACTCAAGCTACTTCCTCTAGCATCGTCATCCCTACGCTTGTTCTTTCTCCTAGTGACATTAGTTAACGCCGGTGATGAGTTGGACGGAGATTTGGCCATGATGCCGCAATCTCCAATCGCCCTAACGTCGCTCTCTCCTCACTAGGTTTTTTTTTTCCATTTTCGGTAATATTTTTGTTGGTTGGTGAATTGTCAGCCCCTCACGTGGCCCTACTTGGGTCGTTACAAACGTGAGGTTTTATTTGCAGGTGCTTTACAGAAGAATGACCTGATTGTTGCTCCCGGTCTTCGGTGATTTGATCGCACCAAGACCAATTTGAAAAATCCAAATTTCTTTTTCTCTTTTAATTTTCCCGATTCGTGCGGAATCCGGGCGAGGTGACGTGATTACACCTACGCCCTTTCTCCACTTGTTAATTTTTCTTCTTTTTCCTTTTTCTTTTCACTTTCCTTTTATTTTCACTTCTTTTTCCTTCTTTTTCATTTTCACTTCTTTTCTTTTTTATTTTCTTCATTTTGAAAATTATCAAAAATCCAAAAACATTTGAAAAATCAAAAATCCAAAAACATTTGAAAAATCATAAAAATTCAAAAAGATTTTCCGTTCTTTTCTATTTTTATTCTTTTTCAATTCTTCCTCTATTTGTGCATTGGGGACAATGCACAGTTTTAGTGTGGGGGAGGGATCTACTATCCTTTTTCTTCCTTTTCTTTTTCATTTTTCCTTTAAAAACCAAAAACCCAATTTTTTTTTCCTTTTTCTCTTCATTTTAGTTTTCGTCTTTTTTTTTTTTTTGCCACTTGTATTGCCTTGCATTCTCCTTCTTGTAGGTACACCGCCAACCATTTAGCATAGATACGTAAGGTAGCGGGAATGAAATGAAGACCGCGCGGTAATATTTTCTACCTTCGTTTTACCCCTTTCTCTTATGCATGGGAGTTTGGGCATATATGCTATTTGGAGGTTCACTTGGTGAACATTTTGGAATTGGTGGTTGTGATTGTGTTGACTTGATGGGGTTCGGAGTGCTTGGCTATGTTTGTGGTTTTGTTTTGTTTTCTTGTGTTGTTATCGTTTGTGTGGCCTTTTTATTTTTGTGTATAGCTTGTCTAGGTAAAGTTTTCGAAAACCTAATTTTGAGTTTAGGCCGAGTGTTTATTACTCCCTTGTTAGTGACCCTTTTTTATTTTTGGACATGTTTCTAGTAGAATGACTTTGAACCAATTTTTGCATTGGATTTTTACCATAAGTCCATCTTTTTCTACTAGGAGTCTACATCGGGATTTGCATTGGACCACCTTGACCACCCATGGAGTGATAAGGCCTTGGTTACCGTTCCCTGTTCTCTTAGGTGACATTACTTGAGAAGTCATATTTAGTCCAAGATTTCCATTCTTTTGTGGGTTCGGAGGGGGTGCACACCCAACTAGCCTATTTTTCTACCATTCACCCATTTCCACAAATAAGTTTGCAAGAATATATGCTTTACCTTGATCTCAAATGAACTATCTAGCCAAAAAAGAGCTATTCAAAAAGAAAAAGGGAAAAATGAAGAAGAAGGGCGTTATAAAAAAAAACCCTCAATCGAAATAATGGGGAAAGAAAATCAAAATCTCAAAAATCGTTCCCAAACCCAAATAATCCCTTGGTTGACCTATTGCCGTGAAATGCCTACTAGAGGACCGAGTCCCGAGGAAGGAAAATAGCGGTAATTTGGCAATCTTTACCACTTCGCAAACACTTATCCATCTTTTTGGTCTAATTGGCTTTCTCGAGTTTGGGACGATCCTCTAGGCTTAGCTTAGTAGACGGCATAATACTTACCTACAGTGCTTACTAACTCCATGGTTCTCACTTATCCACTCCATTTATCGTCCCGTTGTAGGCATCTCTAGTGGAATTAGAAGGACCTTGGTAAATTTTCAATGTTTTTATTGTTTGATTGTCATCCTATTAGGATCTTGTCCATGTCAATTTGTGTTACTAACTTGGTAGTGTTCTCGCTTGTCTTAAGCTCAAATCGTTGATTTCTGCGCCGTTTCGATGAGGGATTCGGTGAATTATTTTCTCTTTGGTTGCGACTATCTTTTTTGTGTGTCTTTCTTATTTTATGTGTTTGTGTGTGTTAGTCGCAACCCCAATTTTGAGCAAGCCCCAACTTGCCTTGCATGGAGGTACTCTACCTCATGAGTATCTCGATGTGAGTTGAAGGGACGGAGCGGGCCCGTTAATTGCCCTGTATCGACTTAGCATAGTCTAGCTTAGTAGTAGTAGTTAATTTCTTTTTGGGCCTTTGCTCAATGAGGAGCAACGGTTTAGTGTGGGGGAATTGTTGTGTGCCAAATTTGGACCGTTTTTCCTCCCATTTAGACCTGTTTTTCCTCCGTTTTGCGAGACTTGAGCTCGATTATCGCCATATTTTGAGTAATTCTCGCATTAGTGTCTCTCTTTTGCATTTTACGTGTTTTTGGTAGTTTTTTGTCTATTTTGATAGGATTTTCGACCGAAAACGTGTTTGAGCTTCTACGAGCATGAGAGAGATACGGTCCAAAGAGCAAAGCACACAACTGAAAGTTCAAGTAATCCAATTGATCGACGAAGAAAGAGACCAGAATTGAGGAGAAGTATCACCGGGTGAAATTTCACCCGGTGAGTCATCACCGGGTGAAATTTTGCCCGACGACATTTTCCACTCCCGAAGATTTTCGTGGGCAGTTCTGACTGGGCGAAACGACCGGGCGAAATTTCGCCCACCGGGTGAAATTTCGCCCGATGGAGAAAAACGACGATTCGAGAAGAAAATCTCACCGGGTGAAATTTCACCCGGTGGTGCCAATGTCGTCAACCGCAGGGTGAAACTTCACCCCATGAAGATGCAAAGGGTGAAGGTCTAGCTTAATGAATAAGGATTGGATTATGGGCCTTAAACTTGTGTGACCGATTAAGGAAATCTATAAATACTTATCCTAGGGTTTTGAGCCAAAGAGTGCCTTTAGTGTTAATTTAGTGCCTCCTTAGGCTAGTGTAGGAGATCTCCGTAGTAGTAGTAGTAGTTCACATAGTAAAACTCCCTTAATTTAGTAAAACTCTCTTAGTTTAGTTTAGATCTACTATTTATTTGTAATCAAGTTTCCATCTTTAGTTGAAGATTGTGTTTATATTTGAAGATTCAAGGGGTTTTGCAAGGGTTTAGTGACAAGATCTTTGTCTTATTTCTTGGAGCTTCTTATTTATGTTAATCTTCATTTTCCTCCTTAGTACTCTCCATAATTTGTAGTTTCTTTCTTCTCATTTTCTTTATTAATTAGTTTAATCTTTAATTTCTTGTTAATCTTTATGTTAGTGTAGTTTCCTTTGTTTGTTTGTTTGTTCATCTCTCCTTAGTGTATTTCTCCTTAGATTGTTTTTCCATAATTAGTGTTGTTTTGTTAGTATAGTTTCTTTTATTGTGTTAGATTAGTTATTTCTCCCTTAGTTTAATCATGTTTAGTCTTTCTCCTAGCCTCCTTAGTGTTAGTTTAATTATGGGTAGTGAGTAGATTTTAGTTAGGGGGCTAGGGGAGGAGGAATTCTAGATAACATGAATTAAGGATTATTGTGATTTAATGCACTTGGGTTGATTTGTCTATTTTGGAATTGTTGTATGCTTGTTGACTTTACTTGATCAATTTAGTTGACTCGTATTCACCCTCGTCAATATGGGGAAACTCGGAGCTTGGATAATTCCGACTTAGTGACCTAGCTTCTTCATCGCGAAAGCGAGTCTTAGTAAGGTCGGGTGTAGAGACCGAAAGGTGACCCATCCCTTATCAATTGTGTATTGTTTGCTTGATTCCTTGTTTTTGTGTCCCGTTTCCGACTCCTCGACTCTCCCTAACGCCTTTCCCATTATTGTTTCTAGCTTTAGCATTATTGTTTCTTGCCTTAGTTCCGTAGCTCATTTAGATAGTCTAGTTTCTCTCGACCAAAACTCCCCCCTTCTCCACCCCAATCACTTTCAAACTTAGACTTGACCGACTACCCCTCGACCGTCCCTGTGGATCGATCCCCGACTTGCCACTACTACGTAGTAGTATTTTGGAGTTTATAAATATTGTTTGACCGCGTTTGATAGGGGACAATCGGACGCGCATCAGTTGCCCCTACATTCTTGAGGCCAAAAGGCATCATCTTGAACAAACACGTGCCTGCACTTGTGATGAATGTACACTTGACCCTGTCAGGCTGACAAAGGTGAGGTACACCTGGTGATAGCCTGAGAAGGCATCTAGGAAACTGAGCATGGAATATCCACTGACTAGCTGGTCAATCCGTGGCAGGGGGTAACAATCTTTGGGGCACGCCTTGTTGAGGTTGGTGAAGTTTACACACATCCTCCAGGCTCCCGATGATTTTTTTACCATCACCACATTAGCCAACCATTCAGGATAATCACAACTTTCTATAAAGTCTGCCTTTAGAAGCTTTTCAATCTCTTCTTTGATAGCCTGATCTTTTTCTGTAGACATGTTTCTTTTCTTTTGTTTCACAAGGCGGGCCTCTGGACATACGTTCAGCTTGTGAACTATGTGGGTTGGATCGACCCCCGACATTTCGTCTGCCGAGTAGGCGAAAATGTCCCTGTTGTCCTACGAGACCTTAATCAACTTCTCCCGGTAGGAACTCTCCAGATCGGCTCCTATCAAGACCGACCTCCCTGGTTCTAGTTCTACCAGCATACTCTCTCCCCCAGGTTCAGGGTGGTGTAGACACCCACATTTGGCCGCTAGGTGTCTATAGCGGTTCCCAAAAAACACCCGATGATGATTGGACGCAAACATGCTTCTACGCACTCGGATATGGGCTCAAAACCGTTGGTTTCTGGCTTTGGCTTTTTACGGAGTACAAATCTCACAAAACCGACCTCAAATTCAGGCCCAGCAGGCCGTTTCCAATCAAATAAGACTAATTTGGGTCAAAACCGACACCGGAAATAAAACCGTCTTTTAGCGACCGGGTCAAACCCCGGTCAAAGTCGTTTCCGAGACACAAAACTGCCTTGCAAATATCAAAAAGTCCAACCCAAATACAAGACCCACAAAAATGCCCAAACTCAAGGTCCAAAAATTGAACCCTTGCGCCTCAGCTGACCCACTCGATCAAGTCTCAGCCCACTCGATCGAGTGGGCCCTCAAACCGGCCCGACTGCAATCACTTGGGCCACTCGACCGAGTCAGTAGGTTACTCGGTCGAGTAACCCTTGACGGGGAGGGGAAGCTTTTCCTATATATACACCCCCTCTTGCATACAATTAACAACTTTTACACATCCTAATCAACCCTGATCATAATCAACACCTCTACAACCCTAATCTTCACCCATCACAATTCATCCTCTTCAACCTTAAACCCTAGCATCTAGGAACCCTAAACCACCATAACTCAACTTACATCAACCTCGATTCTCCCGTGCTAAAGCCACAACTAACGAGATCTATCCGAGACTAAGAAACATGTAGGTTGAGGGTGCAAAATCCTGTTCTTCTCTCTTCCCCTCCTCTCTTCTTCTCGCGTCGTCGTCATCTTTTTTCCGTTTTTTTATTTTGTTGTCGCGTCTCTAATATCGATAATATTACTAGTATAAGATATTAAAATACTTGCTAATTCGTGTCGAATACGAGAGATGATGGGATAAGAAAATCCGAATATTACGAGGGTATCGCACCCGATGTTGACGGTCGTTTATCCTGACACCCCGAGTGTTTGATTGTTAAAGCAAGTCAACATCAATAATCGTTTTTTCTTATTTTGTTGCGTCGCTAGTCACGTTTTTTATTCGCGTCGTTATCATCACCATTCATCACATTTTCATCAATTTCAAAACTATTTTTCAAGTAAAACATCTTTTTTTATTTAGAGTCGAAACCCGTTGATGCGGATCCGACATCACACAATCCGCAAGGATTTATTACGATGTCGGGATGCGGAGGGAATCAAGTCGAGTCCTTTTTTTATTCAAGTGTCGATCTACTAGATTCGATACCAACTCAATAGTTGGATGTCGAATTTAAACAATCTAGTCAACAAATTCAACTAATACGATTTTCGTTGATGCTAAAATAGTTGTCAGCTAATTCAATAGAATTAATACGACACTACAAACGCGGAGATTATTCATATCGTCTTAGTCCGATTTAAAACGACTTACAAAATCTTTTTAAAAAAAACTTGCTCTAATTATTCGGTATTGGTCATATAACCAAGCACCGTTGCAATGAGTAGCGCGAAATCGGGACCGAGAACAGTCCACCACGCGACTCGCATGTGCCTCGTGCGAGTTGCGTGGCTGCGCGAGTCGCGTGGTTCCCTGAAAACCGTGACATAAAATCATTTATTTCGTCTTAATTCAATTAACAATAATTCTTCAAACACCTTTTTTTAAAAGCACACTCTAAGTATTCGATGTCGATCTCATAATCGAGCATAGAATATGGCGAGTACTGAGAGGTTTAGGTCGAGTATAAATCTCATTATATTTCTACGCGACCTAACGAATCAATGATTTTCAAACACCAAAGCACTCTCGAAAACAAAATCTAAACGAACCATGATTCGTACAGGTACCACTCAACCGAGTGTCTAGCCCACTCGATCGAGTGGCACCACAAAAAACGGGACATAACCTTTCTCCGAGGACCACTCGGTCGAGTCCTTCGATGACTCGATCGAGTGGCCTTATCAAGTCAAAACCGTGAGTCCCCCAACGCTTTTCTAGTCTCGACGATACTTTTCTATGACTTCGGTCAACACGTGTCAAATCAATCACGTGTAATACAACTTTTCAAAACCATACATCATGTTGTCATATTATTCTATAGCATTCTATATCTCTTGCAAACCGTCATTATCGTTATCATCGTTACCAATCGTTTGTTCTATTTTTGGCTTTTTATGTTCGTTGTTTATTTTATTGTACTAAAATGAACTCGCATGCTAAATACAACTTTGACGTTAAAATTAGATGCATTATATCGACTTAGCAACCCATTCAATTATTCACATGTTTAGACAAAACACTGTTTGCATCTCATTTTTCATCGTTCTACTAACACGCGTATTCGAGAGTCAAACGATATCTTAGTAGAGGCCGCTAATGTGCGGGCGGGGTTGGGTGTTCTTTGTGAACTTCCCAACACGTACCCTCACCCCTTACTCAGAACCTCGGTTTGCGGATACCCGAAACCGTTTGCGCACGAGAGTCATTCAGTACACGGTATCCGATAATGTCGGTATCGGTATCAAAATGCAAAGGGACGAGCCCAATAAACTTTAACATCCGAATGGGCCATACTTTGTGCATGGCCCACTAAGATATAGAGTAGGTTCGAACGGGCCCGAACTCCCACAAAGTTCGGTGGCGACTCCACTTCGATTTAAATTTCAATTCGACCCATCTCATATGGAAATTCATTCACCTCCCCAAACCCGCGCGTGGCCGCGTCGGGGTGGACCTATGTCATGTCCACAGGTGGTTCGCTGTCTGCTGATCAGCCGGAATTTCCCCTTCCCTGCTGGGGGAACTATCCGCCTTTCGCTTGCCTTTCCTTTCTGTTTCATGAGCACGCAGGGCCACTGAGTAGCATTGCCTGGCTGACTCTTGGTCCCCGTGTATCTTCCCTTCCATACCAAAATTTGTGACGTAGGCCACAGTCAACGCCCTGATGGATATCGCAGCCTCAATCTCATCCAAGGTGGCCCTGCCTATCAGAGCGTTATACGCGGATTTGGCATCCACAACTACGAACGAGGCTCGGATGTTTCTCGCCGATGCCCCCTCTCCAAATGTCACTTGCAGCTCAATGACTCCCATTGGAAGGATTCCTGCACCGTTGAACCTGTACAACGATCCAGGGGCAGGCTTGAGGTGCCTTTTCTCCAGGTTCATTTTGTCAAATGCCTCTTTGTACAACAAGTTGGTGTAGGCGCCTGTGTCTATCATGCACCTTCTCACTATGTGATTGCTGATAATAAGAGACAGGACTAGAGGATCACTATGAGGGTAGATTACCCGCTGATGCGCGTCAGACTTTCGCCTATCTAACACGATCAAACAATATTTATAAGCTCCAACTAACTACTACGTAGTAGCAGTAAGTCGGGATCGATCATCAGAGACAGTCTATGGGAAGTCGGTCGAGTCAAAGTCTAAGCACGTTTGGACGTTCGGGGTCTATTTTTGGGGTTTTTTGGGCTAAGTCTATACTAGTCTACACTAAAAGGTTACAAACTACGAAAAGATAATCTAATAAGGAAAAGGTGTTAGGGGGAGTCGGGAATCGTAAATCGGGTTCTATGAGTCTCGGAATTATGGGTCGGTCACAAAGTCAATAGAGGGAGAACGCCACCTTTCGGTTTCTTCACCCAACTTATCTAGATCCCGCTTTCGCGGCGAAAAAGGGTAAGTCTCAAGTTAAGGTAACTCCTACCCCGAGTTTCCCCATATTGATAGAAGTGAGTCAAGGTCGATCTAGCCGGCCGGTCTAAGTCAACAAAGACACAAAAACTCAAACATGATAAATCAACAAGCATGCAACCCTACCAAAATTCCTTAATTCGTATTACCCAAGGTCTTCCTCCCTAAACCCCTAACAAGAGATCTACTCACAATGCATAATGGAAACTAATAAAACAATAACTAAGGAGAAATCAACTAAGAAAGCCTAATAATTAAATCTAGAGAAAAACAATAACTAAATTAAATCTAGACGAGAGATTAAATCTAGAACGAAATTAAATCTAACTAGAGATTAGGGAGAGGAAGAGAAATATACCGACTATGGAGAAAAATGATAATAATAGCGAGAATTGCAATAAACGAAATAAAATGAAGCTTGACGAAGATGGACAAGGGATTTGTCACTAATCCTTTGATAACCTCCAAGAATCTTCAATAAAAGTTGCAAGAGGAAGAAGATTAAAACTTGATTACACGAAAGATGGAGTCTTTAACACTAATTAATTAGATCTAGAATAAGTGGAGATTTTTGGATTGTCACCCTCCAAAAATCTCCCTACTAATTAATCTACAAATAAGCTAATAATAATATACTAATAATAATCTACTACTAATCTACTAGCTTAGGTAGTGTTGTGGTGGAGTTGTGGAATGGTTCCTCCTCCTCAAATGAGGAGTTACATATATATATAGAGAGGAGAGAAAAGAGGGTCTCAAAACCATAATTCATTAAGCCCAATAAGTGGCAGCCCAATACCCATATACTTCATTTCACCCTATGAAACCTATCTGGCGAAACATCACCCTGCGGTTTTGCATAACTAACCCACCGGGCAAAACTTTGCCCCGCGGGATTTTGACTTCGCCCGACCATTTTAATTTCGCCCGATCACTTCGATTTCGCCCGATCACTACATAGGGTGATAATTCACCCCACAAATCAACACTTCGCCCAACATTTCATTTCTTCGAGCTTCACTCAAAAGACGATTCCTAACTCTCGAACTCCGGATCTGGGTCGAACCGGGTCGACACCAGAGTTGGTGACGACGCCGGCGAAAGTTGCCGGAGTTGCTGTCGTCGGAATGTGGGCGTGCTCGCCGGAGTCTGGCGCGCAACGCTGTTGCTGTTGTTGCCGGTGCTGGTTGCCGCGCTGTTGTTGCAGGCGTTGGTGTTGTCGGCTTTGCTGGAGATGGGGGCTGGATTCGGGATGGAGGTTTGTCGGAATGGAGCGGGGTAAGGTGAAGGTGGTGGTGCCTATCGGTGTTTCTGGTGGAGGATGGAGCAAGGTTGAAGGTGGGTTAATGGAGGTCGGGTATGAAGGTTGTGGTGGCGGCTGTTGTTATTGTCGTTGTGATTGGGTCGAATGGAGGGCGCCGGTGATGGTGGCTGATTCTGGTACTGGTACGACGGAGGATAGAGGGAGATGTGGTGGTTGGGTCGGTGGTCGTTTGGGTCGGAGGTGGCCAGGCGATGGTCAGTGGTTGTGGGTCAAGGGTCAAGGTCAAAGTCGGTTTGACCTTGATTAGGATATGGGTTGGATTGTATTTGAGATGAGTTGGATTGAATTGTTGATTTGGAGTTGGGTTATTAGTGTAAATAGGCTAAGTTGGGAGTTGGGTTGATTTGGGTAAGGAGTATGAAGGGGTGGTCAAGGTTGGGTTTGACCTTGACTTGAATTGGGTTGAGGGTAATTGGAAATTTGGTTGATTTGTGGGTTGTGAAAGTGGGTTCAGGGATTTGGGCTTGGTAGGTTTAGGATGGGAATGAGATGGGTCATGGGTGATTACATGGTCCAAGGTCGGGTTTGACTTGGGGTTTGACTCGATCTCTTGACTTGGCTCCTCTCACTTCAATTTGCCTCTTTATTCACGAACACGTACCTAAAAGACAAAAACACACAAAAGCAGTATAAAATTCTACGAAAAAGACAATAAATACGAAAAAAAACCAAGTTCAAACTAGAAAATACGAAATATAGTAAAAAAATGAGTTATATTGACGTTAAAGCACACAAAATCGAGTCAAATACGAGTGAAAATAGGGGGTAAAACGGTCCAAATTTGTGTGTTATCACCCGCCCTGCATCCTGGAGGGTGATGCTCAGAGTCAGGCCTGTTGGGCTCCCTGCTCTTTTAGCATAGCAAATTTGATTTTGGAGCTCCCGGATCTGCCTTTTCTGGCTCCTCCGGCTTATCTGGCCCTCCACGTCACCTAACACCCCATGAATTATCATGCGGTCTTGCGCTGAACCTTCAGGTTTGTCTGTTGCAATTTTTTTACTTTTGTTTCTAGCGGCGTAGTTACTTAGCCAGCCGTTTTTGATGAGCTTCTCTATCTCATCCTTCAGGTGGCGGCACTCTTCAGTCGGATGCCCTGTGCATTCATTGAAGGTGTAAAACTTTTTCGGGTCACCCTTTGGGCTACGTGGCTTGTTCGGGCGATTCCGTTTGACTGTTTCTTTCTCCAGCTCAAATATCTCAGCTCTTGATTTGTTAAGAGTTGTATAGCTGTCAAACTTGGATGGTAGGCCACGCGCTCCCTTTTTGGGGTGTTACCCTCCTCGGTTTTTTGCCTTCCTTCCGCTTCACCCCTGCTGTGTCCACCCTGCGGTCCCCCCTGTGGCCTGGAAGGCCCTATGGGGGTATCCGGCAGGCTGTGGAACTTTTCCTGCAGCATAAAGCCTTCGACTATCTTGCGAGCTTTTGCCAAGGTTTCTGGTTGGGCTCTAATCATCTGATTTTTCATTTCTCTTGGGAGCAATGAGTTGGTCAACGCATAGGCTGCTGTCGGGTCATCAATTTCCCTGACCTGCTGGAAGGCCAGGTCAAATCTCTTTAGATACTCCCTGATGGTCTCTCCCTTCTTCTGCTTTAGGATCATCAGGTCAAAGCGAGTCAGCCTGCGCCTCTTATTTCCTGCATACTGGTCCAGGAAGGCTTCGGCCAGTTCTATAAAATAGCAGATTGATCCCATGCGGCAGGTCTCTAAACCATCCCTGAGCCAGGCCCACCAAGGTTGTTGGGAAGATCTTACACCAAACAGCGTCGTCAGCATCATACATTCCTATGTGACTCTCGTAGGCTGCCAGGTGGTCTTCTGGATCAGTGGTCCCGTCGAACTTCACGGTGGGCATTTTAATCTTTGGGATGGGACACTCCTGGATTTCAGGGTGAAGTGGAGTCCTGGTAGGCCTGCCCATTATCTTTGACCGGCTCCCAGCAGAGTGGTAACTGTAGTCGTCCCATTTGCCAAGGATCGGTTTTTCAACACTAGAGGAGCGGTGCCTGGATGCATGCCTGCTCACTGCTTCATCCTCTCCCGCAGGGGAGTGGTGTCGGGGTCGCTTCTCCTGAGGTGGCCGAGGAAGCTCGAGGTTTTCATCTTGCTGATGCCCTGATTCAAGTGGCTGACCTTGATTGAGCCTTGACTGCAGGCTTTTGGACAGCCCTGGAGCTCTCGGTGGTTCTGCAGCGGGTGTTAGTCTAGTAAAGACCCCACCCTGCTTTGCCCCCAGGCGTTTGGTGACAGGCTCCTTTGGCCTCAACCGCTCTTACAGTTCTTTGGATAAACCTCTCTTTTCAGCGGCTGTTGTGGACTCGGTGGTGTGTATAGATACCTCTTGCTGTTGAGCAGGCGGCTCCTGGGCGTCGATTGCGATGCGCCTTTTAGCCTGCACATACCCACGAGCAGTCTTCTTCGCCGTCGTTTGGACGTTTCTGACGGCGGTTCGCTTCGTGCCCCCAACCCTTTCAATACTCTCGAAGTGTAGGTGCCTGGGGGTCGTCGCGATCCTGCCTACCAGGTCCTCAGGTCCGACTTCCTGGTTTAGCATAGCCGAGAAAAAGGCAGCAGCCTGCGCTGCTTGAGCAGGGGTGAGGCTAAGGCTAGGCCCCTGGTGATCCCCCTGCCCGGCTGCAGCCGCAGCTTCCTTGTTGGGTACTTCATAGAGGGTAGCTCGCCCCACTCCTCGGAGCGTGGCGGCGAGTGTCATCTCCTTTGTTGACAAGGGCATGCCATACAGGGGGTTTACCGGTTGTTCCGCTGGATCTACCTCTGAATTGCCATCAACAACCTCAGGCATCTTCTAACGGTTTTTTTGTTCTTTTTTAGGAATATCGGATTTGGATCCCCACAGACGGCGCCAAATTGTTCCGGTATGGAAACAATTGACCCGAAACGGATTCGGATTTTTTGAGATAGTGACGTTGTCTTGCTTTTCAGGCCTCCCTATCCTCCCACTCCAGCGATCGGAGTGCCCCGGCGGAGATGGCCTGCCACCTGCACACAGGGAGCGCACAGGGCCTCGGAGGTGTCCGAGGGAACTCTCTCCGATGCCTAAGTCAGTCCGTGAAATGCACTTGACGAACCTTACTCGTGAGGAGTAAGGTGACAATTTTAGAGTGAGATTCTAGAGAGAGAAAATCCAACATCTTTCTTGTGGGAAATACATGAGTGCTTATAGGTTCCCACAAGAGAGAGGAAAAGAAAAGAAGGAGAGAGAGGGGGGGAAGAGAGAGAATGAGGGAGTGACACGTGGGTTCCCCTTGTCCACACATTCCCTCTTACCTTACGCATGGACAGGAGGGGCTCCATCCTCCGCCCTTGAGCCTGTCAGGGGAGGACACCCTGACGCCTGGCGGATAGGGGGAGAGTTCTTCTCTTCTGATCATATTGCTCGTGGCCAGACCCTGACGGGCAGGGAGGGCCGACTCCTTGCTTGGAGCTCGACAGGGCTTTCCCCGGACGTTCTTTGGGGCCGTTGACAAGGTCCTGCTGATTGTCTTGTCAGGCAGGCCCCTTGTGTGATTTGGGCTGGGCTGCCCCAGGACTCGCATGGCGGGCAACCCATGGCAAGCAACCGACCCCATCAGTATATTTACAATATAAGTACGGAGTATATTTTTCTCAAACAACTATTTAAACAATTAAGATAAATATGTGTATCATTCTAAAGTTACTCTCATAGTTAATGCATGCACCTATATAAGCCGTGGATTTGTACGAGGCTAAAACTAATTATGTTACAATCTCTCCGTTTCAGATATTTCACGATATTATCCAACTTCCTTTCTCATAGTTTCACAAAATTAGGAAATATAGTGAATCGGTGTCAATGTGAGCGAAAGAGGCACTGTGAATGAATATGTACGTGTGATGTTTTTCTATTTCGCCTTGGTATGTTAATACAAACTTTTTTTACGAAATTATTTTTTCTTTACCATTTTTTACTTTATCCTAACGAATTTAGGATAAAAAAGAGATATTGAGATAATTATATCATACGAGTAATACTTTACTGATATATTAAGGTAAATCGAATGTCGAATTAACGGGGAATTTTTTTGATAGAATGCGAGTAGTATTTTATTAACCAATATAATGAACACATTGTTGGATAAGTATCTCACATCGCCATTCAGTGGCTCGGTTATATGCTTCAAAAGAAGCTTCTTTACTTGTCTCACATTGAGAAAATAAGAAAAAAATGAGAAAGTGAGTCTTTTACGGAGATGTGTGGGTTTGGCCTCGAACCCCACGCGCTCGCCTCGCCTCGTCTTGACTCGGGTCGGGTTGGGTTTGCTCTCTGGTAGAGCACCTGCGGTGTGGGCTTCAGTTCACTTTTATGTATTAGGATTATTTTTACGGGATCAGATCTCAATTGTAGGACCCATACTCTACCTTAGACACTTAAAAACATTAAAGCAAAAAAAGATTTTCTAAGTGGTATCCGTGTTTTAAGATTTTCTATATGGTACCTCTGCACTTTCATAATCATACATGACAATCTTCACTTTTAGTGTATTATGTCTCCCTACCCTACATTTTCCATCTTATTTGACTTTCTCATTTTGAGAGTACGAAGTAGTTCACTGGTTTTAGTTTTTAGTTAATTACTCCGCATATTTTACATCGTTTCGTACATTCATTTTAGTACAAGATAGGTAACAAATGTACATTCGTCTTACCTATATATTGATATATACCTCTTCGAGAAAAGTCAACGTGGAGTTGCCATTTATATTAGTACGCCTGGAGAAACCCGGCCCAAAAACTAGTTTCTGTAAAAATTTCTTCAAAATATTATTCTATTCATATTATTTGACCCGTTATAAAATTACAATGAACTACTACGTCGCAACAAACAGACAATTTCTTTGTTAAATTCCAAATCAGCATTCAAAACTATATCGATGATAGACATGAGTACATAGAGCACCATATATTATGTGTATGAGTACATCATCCCTAACTTGTAAAATCTAACGTGTCATCCATCCAACCAACTGAACAAGTTGCAACTTATTTCATTTGACGAGTGCCATCTAATATGTCAAATTGTCAATTTGATTTTATTGTTGTAGCTATCCTTCTGGTTGTCGATATTCAGATAACTAAAAGCTACTCATACCGACAGTTGCTCTCAAAAAGAAAAAGCTAAAACAGAGTATACATACCGACAAGGGCATTAATAACAAAGTAAGCATCACGGGGCCAGATTACATAACAGCCATACCTTTTAATAGTGGGGTGGATATCGTTTTTGCACTATATATACACGCTCTGCTCCAAACCCATTTGATCATCTAAAGCAGCGCAGGATGGCAGATAACGAAGCAACCCCCCCGAGCAGAGAGCAGGAGCACGAGTCGGACCTGATGGGAAGCGCGAAGATATTGGCGGAGGCAGCGCAGTCGGGGTTCGGAAAGGAAGGGAAGCCGATGGACAAGGCGAAGGTTGCGGGAGCAGCGGAGGACATATTGGAGGCAGCCAAGAGCTATGGGAAGCTGGATGAGAGCAGCGGTGTGGGACAGTATGTTGATAAAGCTGAGGGCTATTTGCACAGCTACCACTCCTCCTCTGACTCCTCCTCCGCTCCTGCTCCTGCCAAACCCGCCCACAAGGAGGAGGAGGAGGAAGAGGAGACCGAGAAAAGCGACTCTGGCGGTGGTGCTTCTGATGTTATTAATATGGCTAAGAAAGGCCTTGGTGGCTTTTTTAGTTAGACATCTTTATTATTTGTGCTTGTGCTTCAGTTTATGGAAATTATTACTATTATTAGTAATATACTTCGTATCATTATGTTGTAATCTCTTCATTTCAGACATTTCACCATACTATCCAACTTCCTTTCTCATAGTTCCACAAAGTTAGGAAATATAATGAATGGGTGTCAGTGTCAGTGTGAGCGAAAGAGGCACTGTGAACGAATATGTCTGTGTGATGTTTTTTTATTTCGCCTTGGTATGTTAATACACCATTTTTTACGAAATTATTTTTTCTTCACTCCCTCCAATTACCCACTTGTTGAAGGGAGTACCATTTTTTACTTGCACAAAAACTCATATGAGACGGTCTCACGATAATTTTTCATGAGACGTTTGGTTTCACGTTATTTTACAGCGAGACGGTCTCACATGAGAGTTACTGTTTTTTTAAATTTAGTACCCAGTAGGGTAGTACGGGACGTGACAAGTGTCAAGTCATATCATCATCTTTATTTCTTATTTCTTTTGAACTGTTTACGGTTTTTTCTGTTAAAAATCTTTAATTTTTTTATTTAAAATCAATCTATACATATATATATATATATATATATATATTAGGTTTTTTTTCGAGCGATTTCATTGGTCCGTTTCATCAAACCTCAGATTAGGAAAATATCATAAAAAAAATAAAAAAAATCAATTAGAGAATCTTTTAATTATTATAATATACTCCCTCCGTTCCAACCATTTGTATACGTTTGCTTTATGCACGTACGTCGATACTCTTTTTCTTTTGTCTATATCTTTAGTTACGTGTTGCTAAAAATTATAAAAATTTGATATTCATGATGTATCTTATTAGACGATTTAAACAAGATCTCACATGACTATCTTTTATCTTATATATTAAAAGTTACATTGAAGATTCTCATCACTTATAAATAGCGTTAAAAAACCAAATGTATACAAATGGTTGGAACGGAGGGAGTATATTTAATTTACAATTCTGAGAAAAAAACCTATAGAGTTCATATTTTAAAAACATTATAGTAAAATAAATTATATAAATGAAATAATTAGATTCGTGGTAAAATATACTTTCATTAGAGTATAAATTTCATATTATTTGTTTCACATTATGTGATGAATTTATTACCTATAACAATTGTAAAATTATCTCACCTCGACAAATTTTAATATGATGATAAAATTCTATATTATTAATAAGAGTAATCATTATTCGTTCTTCGATATCTACTCCCACATCGACAAATTTTAATATAATGATAAAATTCTATATTATAAATAAGAATAATCATTATTCGTTCTTCGATATCAATCAAAAGTCTTTTGAATCTAAAAAAGAGTTCTTCAGACTATAAATCTCAATTAATTATCCATAAGAATAATCATTTGGTTATAAATATCAACCAAGAAAAACTTTTAAATTATCCTACATCAAAAAATTATGATGGGGTGATGGAATTCTATATTATAAATATTAGTAATCATTCGGTTTTAAATATCGACCAAAAAATTTTGAGTCTTAAAAAAACTTTTAATGTATAAGACTACAAATTTAATTTAATGCATAAGACTACATATTTAAAATCATCCCACATTGGTGAGGTGATGAAATTCTATATTATAAACAAGAGTAATGATGTATTTTTTTAGTCTTAAAAAGAACTGGTGGAAGACTATAAACTTAAATAAATTATCCCACATCGAAAAATTATGATAAGTTGATGAATTCTATATTATAAATAAGATTAATCTTACAAATTTAAGTAAAAATAATAAGACTTTATATTATATTATTATATTAAAAATAATAATATTATAAAAAGTTCTCTTAATAAGACTACAAATTTAAGTAAAAATAATCTTACATCGAAAATTTATAATAAGGTGATGAAACTTTATATTATATTATTATAAATAATACTTCATAGTAATCATGTGCTCTTAGATATTAATTAAAAATCTTTTAAGTTTTAAATTATACTCCGTATTAAGACTATAAACTTAAGTAAAATTATCCCATATTCGAAAAATTATAAAGTTTCATCAAATACAAATCTTTTGAGTCTTAAAAAAGTTGTTAAAACTATACACTTAAATAAAAAAATTATAACACTTAAATAAAAAATTTATAATAAGGTGATGTAATTTTATATTATAAATAAAACTAATAAAAAAAATTCTTAGACATTAATCAACTTTACTCCCACGTCGAAAAATTATGATGAGGTAGTTTAAAAAAGGTCTTAATAAGACTACAAACTTAAAATTATCCCACATCAAAACAATTAAAATAAGGCACGATGATGATTCTATATCATAAATAAGACTACAAATTTTAGTTAAATTATCCTACATCGACAAATTATAATAAGGTGATGGATTTCTATATTATAAATAAGACTAATTATTTGTTCTTAGATATGATATCTATCAAGATCTTTTGAGTCTTAAAAAACTCTTAAGACTATATACTTAAGAAAATTATCGCACATCAAAAAATTATACTCCCTCTCTTTTGAGTCTTAAAAAACTCTTAAGACCATAATAAGACAATGAAATTCTATTATAAATAAAAAAAAGTAACCATTTCTTCAAATTATGATGAGGTGATGAAATTCTATATTATAAATAAGACTAATCATTCATCCTTAGATGTCAACAAAAAAGTGTTAGTCTTAAAAAAAGTTCTTAATAAGACTACAAATAAAGTTAAATTAAAATTATCACATATCGAAAAATTATAATGAGGTGATAGAATTCTACGTAATCTTTCGTTTTTAGATATTAACCAACAATCTTTTGAGACTTAAAAAAAATTCATAAGACTAAGACTAAGACTATATAGTTAAATTATAATAATCGTGCATCAAAAAATTTAAGATGAAGTGATAAAATTCTATATACTTTAATGATATAATAAGATAAATTGGATGTCGAATTCACGGTTGTCGATAGAATGCGAGTAGTATTTTATTAACCAATATAGTGAACACATTTCCTGAAAGAACACATCAAATTTTGAGTTGTTCGTAACTAGACCCGAAGCTTTAGTAAAAGAAGAGACACTGCGCATCAAAAGCATAATAGAAGGGGCTTGCTAGGTTTGAAGAGAGGTGACAGCGAAAAGGCCATCTTTCGGTGGCATAATTAAGCATCCTCGAAAAATAATTCATACATAAGGTGAAAATCAAAGAACAAATTAATTGTATGCCGAAACATCCACACGGCCTTATTATATTTATGTAACAACAAATTTTGTATCGCAGTATTATAAATATCTGTAATATAAAATCAAAATAATAAATTAAAATATTAATGACAGAAAGTTTAAATGTTCAACTCTCTATTCTGGATACTTAGAAAATTTGAAAGTTTTATGTAATCTTCTTTTATCTTCATTTTTTGTAGTGAGGTTATGTTATATTTCCTTCGATTTTTATTTATCTTCCCTGTTTCTTTGGTCTAGAATTACGCTTACATTTCAAAAGTCGAAGGGGAAGATAAATAAAAATCGGAGGGAGTATTTTTTTTGTGTCACCTAAGAATGGTGGAGTCTATTTATAGAATTTCTTCATTCACTCTTGTTGGACTTGGAGATGGACTTTTTTGAAAACCCGACTTCTCTTCAGGTCCAATTGACTGTTTCTTGACTTTTAGGTCAAATGTAGTCATACTTGACATTTGGGTCAAATTGACAATTTTTTGAGATTTGGGCCAAATTGATTGGTACTTGACTTTTGGGCTAAGCTTGACATTTTCTTGATTTTTGGGTCAAGTCTGCAACTATTTGACTTTTGGGTCAAATAATCAAGTTCAGAAATGGACCGATCCGACTTTGAATTTGACGGGACAATCTAATTAAACCAAGTCTTGTTATTGACTTAGAATAATTAGTTTTCTTATATTTTCGACACTTGATTAAATTTTGGGATATTTAACATAAATAATCCAAACAATTGGTTGTTAGCTTATAGTAATCCGAACTACATATTATTTCAGAATAAACAAAACTTTAAGAATCATCTTCTCAAAATGAACCGAGTTACCGGTTACCTAAAAAACAAGTCACCATCTTTCTAAATCTTGACTTTTAAAGTCATCTACTTCTCAGCCCTTCCACTTTACCGCATATCACCGATCACCACCGAATTCTGTCTTCACTGAACACTCAATCACCGCCCTCCAAACAACCAACCACTTACATCTCCCAAATTCTTCTTGAGCAATCTCCTCCTCCATCATCATTGTTGGTGATTTGAGTTAATCACGTTTCATTTGGTGTAGTCGGGGTTTAGTTACAAAGAAGGGTGAACTCGGTTTACCTATATGAAGAGTCGGGAGTGCGGAGTGCACACTTATCTAAGCCTGAAATGAGTTTACGGCTTGTATAAATGATCAAGTGAGTGGGTTATTTACGTTCCGTGAATTCCCGGGATCATGGGGTCAGCCCCGTTCGTGGTACACATAGCGGAGTAGTGTAGTGGTTATGTGTGTTCATTCTTATCTTCTTTAACCGTTTCTTACGTGTTGGACAATGCAGTTTTTGACTTGTATTAGTCATGCATTACGTAGGATGAGGGTTTGGTATATATGGAAATACTTGATCATTTCTTACTGAGAGGGTATGTGTGAGAAAAGATTGAAAAACTTCATTTCATTCTTTCTCTCATCTTCTTTATAGAGAAATACTCTCATTCTCCGTGAGTTTTGCTCGAAATTCTAAGTGTCAGAATTAGAGTGTGATTCTTGTAGTCTTATCCCACAAAGAAATCGTGTAACCCAAGGCACTATAGAGTCGATTATTCTTGAAAGAAAGTGATTCCATTCACGATTTTACATAGATATCCAAGTTACTCTTTCAATTTCGTTGTTCCATTTTTCCGTTCTCTTGTAGATTTCGATCATGATGGTGCCTCCCAAGTCCCGAAGTTCTAACAATCATCAACTCCTTCTCGTCATCAACCTACGTCATCTCCTTCATTCTGGTCATACAACCGACCATTTCCAAACTCATCATCTCCACCGCACTTACTCCCTTGATTCCGACCACCAGGCAGCTGTGCGCCATCCAAGCTCGATGAAATGGATGGAAAAAAAGAAGGATCATGGAGTTAATTGAAGAAGGAAAAATGAGAAAGAAAGCGGAGTTGGATTAATTCAATGGAGGAGATGTGGAGATTATTAAGAAGAGAATGAAGAAGCTACACTCAATTTCATGAACACCGAGTCCGATCACGCGTTCACCCATCATGACGACCACAATCGCCCAAATTAAGTTGTTTGATGGTGCTGCACGACGGAGCCATGTTGTCTGAAATAGTGAGGTAAGAGGCGGCAATTTCTGGGCAGAGTCGAGGATGAAGGGTCATGGTCGTCTTGTGTTGGCGGCTGGGTTGCAGAGGAAATATGACAACTGTGGATGATCGACGGTGGTTCAGTTATGATGGGGAGAGATAGGTGATCGGAATTGGGTCGGTGAATTAGGTGATCGGAATCGGGTCGGAACGGTGGCTCAGCGGTGAAGGGTGAGAAGCTGAGAACAGTGGTCGAGATGGGAGGTGACAGTGTTGGGGTTGGTCAAGTATAAGCCATATCACTTTTAACCTGATACAGGAGGTCAAGAATGATGCAAATATGTTTTTAGAAGATGGTAATCAAAAATGAGTTTATGTTGAATTAAAATGAAATTTGGATTATCATTTTAAGAAGATGCATAATAGTATAGATTATTGATATGAATTATCCCTTAAATTTTCAGTGTCTACAAATTGCTCCTTCCGGACCTTGTTACGTAGACGATTTGGCCGTCGGAGGACATGGTCTCGAATTTTTTTTTTTTTGACTTGGAAGTCGGTAGGTACCTCGTCATCCTGTCATTTTACAACTTTGTGGATGACAATGTGACCTTGATTTTTCTTTGACTTAAGAGTCGATAGACACTTAACTTATCGTAGGAAAACTGATGCAGAATTTGAGATATCACCCTGTCATTTTGTGACTTGTTGGACAATGATCTTGGTATTTCCTTTGAGTTGGAAGTTGATATATAGGTACTTAATTTATCGTTAAAGAATACCTACATAAACTTGAGACGTCACCCAATTATTCTTTTTAACTTTGACAGATAACTCGGGTAATGGTAATTTGAACCTTGTAAAGTCCTGAAACTGTAAGTTCTTTATATGAATTTATCATGTTCTTAAATTAATAAATGAACATAACGAAAAACTCAAAAGCGGAAGCTAAATAATAAGATCTAGAAATAACCTCCATCCATTGTTTATCGGATTCCTGAACAGCTTTATCTACAACCCGATAATACCGTCCCCGAATACCGCCGATCGTCTTAACAATATTGTCGGTTCTAAACTCTTTCCTCTCAGATTTAGATGGTGTATAGATGAATAGAGAAGATGAATCTAGTGACCCTAAATGGTGTTGTATTTATACTAATCTTTCCATCAAAGATAAAGTTACAACTAGATAAACTTTCTGTATAGTGGTTAATGGAATATAGGATTGTAGGAGATAAGAGATAGATATTTAATAGAGTATAGGTTGATCACCAAATGGACCACAATTCAGTAACTCTAAACTGATCAAACAACTTAATCAGTTATTAAGTCTATCATAAATTCTAACATTCTCCCACTTGGTCCATTTAAACGAGAAACCTCATATACGAATCATAGCGACCAATTCTCTTATTTAAAACGAGAATTAACCTTCCATGTATCACAATATACTCGGTCTTTCATCACTCTCAACTTAATGAATAAACCATATGTTTATACTCTAGGTCAAAACAACATGATATTTCTCAATAAATAATGGTAACAAAATACGTACGTGTATAAATTAATGTGAGATAATATCCAACTGAATGAAAGGTTCAAAACAACACAATAAATGTATCACATTTCGGGACCAAGTCCCATACTTGCTACATGACCCTTGAAATTCTTAATTTGCATGCCTTTAGTCAAGGGATCGGCAATCATAAGATCAGTGCTAATGTGGTCAACAGTCACCTTCTTCTCTTGAACACGTTCTCTAAGGGCCCGATACTTAATGTCGATGTGCTTACTTGCACCTCCACTTTTATTATTCTTAGCCATAGAGACAGCACCTGTATTATCGCAATACATTTATATTGGCCGACTAATAGAGTCAACAACTCTAAGACCGGATATGAAACCTTTCAGCCATACACCATATGAGGTAGCCTCAAAACAAGAAATGAACTCGGCCTCCGTAGAAGAAGTGGCTACCACTGTTTGTTTGGTACTCCTCCAAGAAATAGCCCCGTCGGCTAGCATAAACACATATCCTGGGGTGGATTTTTGTGAATCAATGCAGCCACCGTGGTCTGAATCGGAATACCCTACCACTTCAAGACTCTCAGTTCGTCTATACATAAACATGTAAGCCTTAGTACCCTGAAGGTATCTCAACACCTTCTTTGCAGCTGTCCAGTGATCGATTCCTGAGTTACTCTGATATCTGCCTAATACTCCAACAACATATGCAATGTCGGGTTTGGTACAGACCTGAGCATACATAATGCTACCAACTGCTGAAGCATAGGGAATATTTTTCATGTGTTCCCTCTCAATGTCATTCCCAGGACACTGGTCCAAACTGAACCGGTCACCTTTCACAATGGGTGCTACATTTGGTGAACAATCTTTCATTCTGAACCTTTCGAGTACTTTGTTGATATAAGCCTCCTAAGACAAGCCTAAAATGCCTCGGGATCTATCTCTGTGGATCTTAATGCCAATGACATAAGATGCCTCGCCCATATCTTTCATATCAAAGTTACTTGAAAGAAATTGTTTCACCTCATATAGAAACCCCTTATCATTGGTTTCTAGCAAAATATCATCCACATACAACACAAGGAAACAAATCTTACTCCCACTGACCTTAAGGTATATACACTGGTCCATAATATTTTCTTCGAAACCGAATGAAGAAATAACTTCGTGGAACTTCTTATACCATTGTCGGGAAGCTTGTTTCAAACCGTATATAGACTTATTCAGCTTACAAACCAAATGCTCACCATCACTAGAGAAGAATCCTTCAGGTTGTTTCATATAAACTTCTTCTTCTAGATCTCCATTGAGAAATGCCGTTTTCACATCCATCTGATGTAGCTCGAAATCAAAATGAGCTACTAATGCCATGACGACTCGAAGAGAATCTTTCTTCGATACAGGAGAGAAAGTCTCAGTGTAATCGATTCCTTCCCTTTGATTGAATCCTTTAGCAATGAGTCTTGCCTTATGCCTCTCGATGTTGCCAAGCGAGTCTTTCTTTGTCTTAAAGACCCACTTACATCCAATAGTTTTTGCACCATCAGGCAACTCGACGAGATCCCAGACTCCATTAGATGCCATAGAATTTATCTCATCTTTCATAGCATTCATCCATAAGTTTGAATCTGTAGAACTTACGGGTTGTGAAAATGACAAAGGATCATTATCGTCTTCAACACAATAATCCAATTCTTGTAAATACACCATAAAATCACCAGAAATAGCTGTTTTTCTTTCTCGGGTAGATCTTCTTAATGGAGCTTGTTCACCCTCGGGTGGACCTTGTTCACCCTCAGGCCGAACCTCCTCAGTCTCTACCACATTTCGTTCAGCAGTATGTGGAGTTTCTTTATTTGGTTGTTTAACACTCGGTTGGACTTGAGGAGTGTGAATGACGACCAACCGAACACCTGAATCAGATGGTGGAACCTCATTGTGATCCTTTTCAGGAATAATATCCCGAAATTGATCACTCCCACTAATCAAGTCATTCTCAAGAAATTTGGCATTTCTTGATTCCACAATTCTAGTGCTGTGAGATGGACAATAGAATCTATAACCCTTAGACTTCTCGGCATATCCAATGAAATACCCACTAATAGTCCTAGGATCAAGTTTCTTTTCTTGTGGGTTATAAATTCTCACTTCAGACGGACATCCCCAAATGCGTATATGTTGCAAACTCGGTTTCCAACCTTTGAATAACTCAAAAGGTGTCTTAGAGACGACCTTGGTAGGAACCCGGTTTAATATATACGCTGCCGTTTTGAGAGCATCAACCCACAAAAATGATGGAAGATTAACATTACTTCGCATACTCCGCACCATGTTAATTAATGTCCGATTTCTTCTTTCTGCTACACCATTCTGGTCCGGAGAACCAGGCATGGTGTATTGGGCAACAATCCCATGCTCTTGAAGAAATTTAGCAAATGGACCATGTGCTTGTCCGTTCTCGGTGTATCTACCATAGTAGTCACCACCTCGATCTGATCTTACAATTTTAATGCGCTTATCACATTGGTTCTCTACTTCAACCTTAAACAATTTAAAGGCATTTAAAGATTCGTCTTTGGAACGAAGTAAGTAGAGATTCATATATCACGAATAATCATGGTGATAAAGTATTTTGGATCATTAGCATTCATGTCCGGACAACAAATATCCGTGTGTATGATTTCTAATAACTCAGAACTCCTCTTATCACCAGTTTTATGAGTATTAGTTTGCTTTCCCTTAATGCAACTAATACAATTCTCGAAATCGGTGAAGTCTAAGGTACTAAGTACCCCTTCTTTCACCAATCTCTTAACCCTCTGAATGGAGATGTGTCCCAATCTCCGGTGCCACAACATAGAAGAATTCTCATCCATAATACATCTTTTTAAACCAGTATTGACATGCATAGTACTTTCAGTGGTATCATTTTGCAAACTGAGACGATATAAATTTCAGACAAAATACCGCAACCAATTATTTCAGAATTCTTAAAAATATTAAAATCGGAGTCCGAAAATTTAAAAGAAAATCCAAAGCGTACAAGTCTAGAAATTGAAATCAAATTCCTAGCAAATTTAGGAACATAAAATGTCTCTTGCAAAACCAAATTAAAACCACTACTAAGAATTAAAGTGCATGTCCCGATGGCTTCCACATGTGATGCCATCCGATTTCCTGAATAGATAGAGGCTTCACTGCCCACCGGTTTCCTTAGGTTTGTCATACCCTGCAAGGTATTCGAAACATGGATTGTAGTGCCAGAGTCAATCCACCATGTATTATGATTCAAAACCATATTAGATTCATAACATACATGTGCTAGAAAATTACCTTTTTTTTTCAACCAGGCTTTGAATTTAGGGCAATCTTTCTTCATGTGTCTCTTCTTTTTACAGAAGAAACACGAAGATTCCTTCTTTATGACTGACTGAGCTGGAACCTTCCCTTTTCCATTGTCTTTACTGTGATCATCACCCTTCTTTTTAGAAGGGGTAAAGTTCACCTTTTCACCTTCTTCCAGTAGCAATCTACACTCCTCCTGAAGACATATGGTCATAAGCTCATTAATAGACCATTTATCCTTATATGTGTTGTAGGATATCTTAAAAGGGGCATATTGTGAAGGTAGTGTGCATAAAATGAAGTGCACCAGAAAGGAGTCGGACATAGTAACCTCCAAGCCTTTAAGTTGAGCCGCAATGTCCCTCATGTGCATGATATATTCACGCACGCCTTTAGTTTGAGTGAGCTTTAGGGATGAAAATTGCATAATTAAGGTACTGGCAAGAGATTTGTCTGAAGTTACATACTGCTCATCGATGGCCTTAATTAGGTCTTTAACCTTATCATACTTTTCAACTGAACCACGAATACTAGCACATAACCTGGTCTTTATGAACATAATGGAGAGACGGTTAGATCTCTCCCACTTTTCATAAAGATCTACCTCATCAGGTTGACTAGCGTCCGTTATACTTGGCGATTCGTCTTTCCTTATAGCATAATCAACATCCATCCATTCTAACTGCAGTAGTACCCTCTCTTTCCAGACCTTATAATTTTCACCATTTAATTCAGGAATGTCAAATTTGACATCAGAAGAACCTCCAGACAAAATAACTGCAAATAAATATATAACATGCTTATTAATAATTTGAGACATAACTATAATCATGCTTTACCAATGTAAAATCATGCTTGTATGAATCTAGTGACATAAAACTTGCATGTGGGCTAATGTCCTACTCAAATTAGACTCATAATAATTTTAATTAACTCAATGATGAGACTATTAAATTTTTATTTCTTAACTTCTGTGGGTAGATCAAGAAATATAGTTTAATATTCATCCTAATTAATCATACAAATATAATAAAATTTCCTGTGGGTATATTTTATTATATTACGTAGGATTGATTACAATTAATGTTTAGTTACTACATGTGATTCCCAAAACAAAATTTCAAACAATTAGAGATGTTGTGGCTACTCCCTAACCAATAAAATTTACGAATCACTCAACATTACTATATTAATCTATATATTTTAACTTAAGTTATATAGACAGCTCAAAACCGACATATAATAATAGTACTGAATTTATTATGTGAACCTTAATATTCATATGACCCAAAACGTAGCTTATTATTTTGACTTAACAAGATATCTGAATGTCATACGAAATAATATACATGTGAAAAATTACTACTGAAAACACGTTAAAAACTAAAATATAATCGATATAATACGAGTACATAAAATATACTCAGAAAACGATAATAAAAAAAACGTGATATGTGGGTGACAACATTCTGTAAGGCATAATGATTATAAACAACACTCCATTATTTTAATAGTACTCGTAGTAAATATGAGTACTCTAATTTGGCATAATACAAGACTAATAGAAGGATGAGTCACGGACAGAAGCCAAAACAAAAGGAAGTCAAATATGTCGCGTCAAATGAAGAGAGTAAAACCAAATATTCATCCCTATCCTCTGAACTCCACCATTAAAGCCATGAAAATCAATAATTTGTCCAAATTTCAGGCAAAGACCAACAATCATCCGAGACACAATTTAAATAATATTTGCCAGGAAAAAAAACAGACGAAAATCGACCCGGAAGAATAAGCAAGACAGAGGTGTAAACTGAAGCTCTGATACCAAATGTAAGTTCTTTATATGAATTTATCATGTTCTTAAATTAATAAATGAACATAACGATAAACTCAAAAGTGGAAGCTAAATAATAAGATCTAGAAATAACCTCCAGCCATTGCTTATCGGATTCCTGAACAGCTTTATCTACAACCCAATAATACCAACCCCGAATACCGTCGATCGTCTTAACAATATTGTCGGTTCTAAACTCTTTCCTCTCAGATTTAGATGGTGTATAGATGAATAGAGAAGATGAATCTAGTGACCCTGAATGGTGTTGTATTTATATTAATCTTTACATCAAAGATAAAGTTACAACTAGATAAACTTTCTATATAGTGGTTAATGGAATATAGGATTGTAGGAGATAAGAGATAGATCACCAAATGGACCACAATTCAGTAACTCTAAACCGATCAAACAACTTGATCAGTTATTAAGTCTATCATAAATTCTAACAGAAACATGAATGTGATCCTTAATTAGACGAAGGCTATCTTTAATAAATTGACCTATTAAAGCAAAATCCCTGCAACAAGTGTCATCGTGCATGATTGGACACTTGGAATTGTAAGGCATACACGAGTATCCGTTCATGCCAACAAGCATAAATTTGCATGTGGCTTTATAATGCCGTTAAGGTGTTAATTTCATTCTCTCTTGATCACCAAGTGGCAGCATATGACCAAACAACAAGGTCATATTCATTCATTCATTCATTCATGTTTCTTGTCTTCCGTTAGTCCGTTATACTATCAACGGGTATGTATGATCTTTGCACTAAATGGTACGGAGTAGAATTTATATCATTGATATTTATTAAATCTTGTACATTAGATTGTATAAGAGGAATTGTAGAATTATATTGATGATTTAATTGTGTTATACAATGTACAATGGTGTATATATATAGAGGATGTCTATTCTTAACCAACTAGTAACAAACTAACCAACTTATAATTAAGGTTAGTTGAGTCGGTTAGCTCATATCCCCCTCAAGCTGGAATTGGGTGGATCAACAAACCCAGCTTGATTGCTAAATCATGATGCTCTTTCTGACCAAGACTGAAACTTCATACTAAATTAATTGGTAATAAACTGTATTGTAATTAGTTGTAGCGGAAGCGTACCTGATAATACTGATAGATCAACTTACGTTGGTCTTCTGGATTAGGTCAAAAGTGTGCTGTCAGAGACCATAACCCTGACTATATATAGGGAGGAGTGGTTAAACCCTGATGACCTATATCAGTCGCTTTTAGTGGATAAGTCCATCATATATCCCATAAAGCCCTAATGGGTCTCTACACTATTATAGCATCCTACACATACTTTATAAGACGTAAATAAGCCCGTATTATCTGTATTATAACGAATCACGTATTTGGGCTCAACTTTAATGATAGCTAATAAATACAATAGGTCCAAATAATGTTGTCCACATATATTGTATTAGACCCATAATTCTTACAATCTCCCACTTGGGTCATATACTAGTATATGTAGGGCACTGAAAATTGTATTCATTATAACCGTATGAGCTCAATAGTGCTATCAAACATTCTAACCGTCTTATGCAATTCGGTCCATTAATCATATGTACATAGAACCAAAGCGGCCTTTGCCACAGTTTGTCGTAACAGGACCCATCAATGATCACATATGCAAACATGACTAACGACATGAATCTAGTATAGGAGTGTAGCATGGAAACAACAACCGAATGTGATCCAAATATGCATATTTCCAACTGGTCCACCTTAAACCTTAGTGAGATCAACCAAATAAGACAGAGTGAAACTGTAAACTGTAAACCTTATTTCTGCAGAGCTAAATAACCGTATACCATAATATGTCTAATGTGACAAACTCCCACTTAACCTGAATATCCTTAGAATCAAAACACCCATTTGAGCAATATGCTCAAGAAAGACCGTGGGTGATAATTTCTTAATAAGCGGATCCGCAAAAATAGAGTTTGCACAAACATATCTTGAACGCCTTTCACTCTGAATCGTTTCTACAACAACACATCACTTGTATTGTTATTCGAAACTATAATAACCGTCATTTCGTCACAAATAACTTAAATGGTCTTTCAATACTGAACTTAATTGCAGCCTTGTGACAAATAAGTCTGACTAAATAGGAGTCGAAATACCGAATGATCTCAACCTGAATCGATCTCCTATATGATAACATTGTTTTGCTCCAAATATAAATGACAAGCAATATTTGGCTGCCCTTAGTGGATCTCAATATCCTACTGTATTCCCTTAATATCCGTCAATTAAACTATAGAATGTACAAAATATCCAAACATGTACAAACTAAGTTTAATTATACTTTATTACTTAAACACATGAAATAATTTCTGAAATACATGGATTTAAGTAAACTGTATTTTCTGGATATGAACATTTCCTTAAGGACATTAATAAGACTGCATTAGTCCCATTTACTGAAAGGATATAAAACTTGATATATTTTCATACTCCCACTGAATCTTGAGTATCTACAATCATCCACTACGTACATTCATACAAAACCAAATGAGATGATATCATGATAGATAGATGTACTCTTTGACGGAAAACCTTATTTGAGTTTTCATTGGATGATAATAAACCTAAATTTTGCAGAAACTTTATCTCGAATCTATCGAGTCAAGATTTTCGGTATCTGCAACAATGGGTGACAAACTTGTCTTTACCATTCATCCAATGTAACTCTCTCTCTCTCTCTCTCTCTCTCTATATATATATATATATATATATATATATATATTGGATATGCCAACTGTCTTTCTAGCCATTATTGACAAGACAAACCTTACTGTCTCATTACCATTGAGTCTGTCTTGGTAACAAATAACCATTTGAAACCAATATGTTTTATATTTTAGATAATGAAACAATTCCAAAATGTCTTTATTATCGAATGACTTAATACTTTATTGATGACATATATAAATTCACATGTATTAGTTAGAACTTTCAATAATTCGGTATGATGCTGAATGAATACTTTTCTACCGTTTCATCATCTAACTCTTACTCTTGAATGTATGCAATATATAAATTTGTTACTACACCGCAATATGCCAGTCATGACATGAAAACCATGTAATCATCTGAAACTGCATTTATTCTTCCCTTAGTGAATTTCTTTAATAACAATTGTTCTTGAGGTATTTGAGTTTGTTTTACTAAAATGATCTTACGATCCTTTATAATGAGACACAAGATCATTTTCATAAGTTTCATTTCTTCCCCCCAAACTCAATAACCTCAATGAACTCATATTATCCGTCTTAAAGTAACTTGTGTGTGGGATCATTACTTTATATATTACCCTTAATCCTTATAAAGTTATACAACAAAATAATTGTTGATTATCCTTAAATCCAACTATATAACCTTAAAAAACATTCTTAATTAGTTGGACATACCTTAGGTGTAAATAATTTACACTATAATCAATCAATATGATTGTTGTATCTTTATCCAAAACCAAGCTGCAATTCTAAATTTACTTCTAGAGTTATCTAGGAAAGAGTGTGAATAATTATACTCCCACCTAGCCTCATGATCTTACTTTGCACACATAATACACCATACATATTCAGACCTTTATATGATGTGATATTTAATGTAAGATCAAACTTCTCTAAAAATTATCCGAAATAACCTTAACGTTATTATCCTGAATAGTCAAAGTGTTTCCACTTATGGTCAACTGACGTCTTTAATCCTTTACTGAGCAACATATCTCAGTCAAATATGTGATAATAACGTCTGGGAACTTGAAACTTCTCAAGATCGAGATATAGATATCATACACAATTTTGTCTACAAATTAATATAGTGATGTGAACTAATACAACTTAAAACATAAAATAGTTCACATACTCTTATATATCAATTATAAGATATCCAAAGTTCTTTTGATATTTATTTTCTCTTTTCGTCTTTATTCCCCTTCAATATGAGAATCTAAAGTAGAAGGGTCAATAATTTCATTTTGACACAACTTTAAAAAAATCCTTTTAATGTGTATACCGAAAAGAAATTATTGTCCTCAATTCTTTATATCCACTGGAGTTTTAATGCAAGTAATTCCAATATAAACTATATAAAGTTATCAAAAATAACAGATTTACCATTATTTGAATTAGAAAAATACAAAATTAATTATTTTTCAATGGACAATGAACCAAATTTGGCCAAACGAAAAATAATTAAACTCCACCAAAAGGCAGTACCAAAAATATTTTCCAGATTCAAATAAAATAACAAGTCAATAGTGATACCTAAATTAACCGATTGTCTCAAACTCAGATGATGGCATGCCCCGAATAGATGAATCTTTCATCACCAATTGGCATACAACATCTTAGATTCTTATTCTACTTGCATTAATGCACTTATGTGAATGAAAAAACCAAATCCACCCACAAAACATGATTGGATATAATAATTAACTTTAGACAAATCTTCAATGAGAAGTGTGCACTTACCGACATGCGATGAGGCGTACAAAATGGTACTGTATACCTTATATGTCCATACTCGTAACAAGCCAACAACCAATAACTTTATCCTTATCTTGTTATTCTTAGATTTGGGCACTTGCAGCTTATTTAATAGAAACGATGTCCTTAAATATGTCCTTGATGCCGCATTAAACAATCATTAAACACATGCATTAAATTTTCTACTCCACAAAAACACGTGAGTCCACACGATATTTTCATCTTTATGAGTAGTACAATCATACATTCCTAATGTTGTATAAAGATTGCGACGACCCAAAATAAATATTTACATTCTCTTACCATTTATTTAAATAAATAGCGTTATCCGAATTGAGAATGTAACCTGAATATGACAGATATAATGAACAGTAATGTCAATTTGATGAACAAAACAATATTCTCATATTTTGAATAAATTCAAACAGTATAGCTTTTTTGCAGATTTAGCATTTAGCCGTTGGGCATAAATTATTAACTAAGCATCGACACTACAATAAAATAATCGTGATCAAATATTGACGATAAACTCATGTCGAACACTGAGCCTTCCTTTGGGCCGACTTAGTATACACATGAAAATACCGAATAATCGTCACATATTTATCACCCAAAATTGTATATGTATTCGGCCAAATAATGACCTTCCTTTGGGCCGACCATTATCCGCATGATTACACATACTACCAAACTGAAAAACCGAATATTTGAATTTACTTTCCATTAAAAAAAACTGTATGGACATAATCCTTATGAGTGTCATAAACTAACAATACTCCCTTAATTTAACTTGTAATTCAGATTCGAATATTGGCATTCTCATCATGACAAGATACCTAGCACAACATCTGATCTCATCTTTGGACGATGATTAGACTTGTAAGTGGTACTCTTGGTGTAGTAATCAAATATTAACAGTAAGATCATGTCAAATGTCAAGTCTTCCTTTAGGCCGACTTAACATCTACACGAGAACCGAATAACTGTTACATATTTATCACCACAAGTGTGAATGAATTTCGGCCAAATAATGGACTTTCTTTGGGCCGACCACTACCCGCATGAAATTCAATCACACGCAATCGTCTAATTATTAAACTATCTAATCTACGCAATAGAGGTTACTTTGGCAACGTATTGTTTCGATCAAACAATCCAAAATATTAGACGTCTTATAAAAAACCAAATAGCCAATATTATTGAAACTGAAACAAGTTCTTTTAATCAAACTGTAATTAACAAGTGACTGAAACCTTAAATGATAAAAGAAATTATAACTCAAATTAGTTCTTTCATCATACAAGTCAACTTGTCAATTATAAATACGCAACAATAATCGCAACCGAAATTCCGAATAGGTCCCAATTCATACAGTCATAAAAACATAATATACCATAAAAAATCAAACATATGAGACCATTATACGTCATATGACTGAATGCTTAAACAAAATTACAAACCAACCACAATCGATTTAAAATACCTTATATACTGAATAACCAATTATAAGAAGCTAAAACTTAATATCTGAAATATATAATTCTGTAATCCGTGTATAACTATATCGACTGCTTAAAAAAAATGTCCAAACATATACTCCGTACATAATCAAATATACGGAAATAATATCATAAGTAAACTAAACACATAAATAGCGAGCGTGGATAGCAGAAACTAAATCATATTATCCTCGATCCGTATGATTCACCTTCATGTAAATATGTACTACCCCAAAAGTCACCCAATAGAAACAATCTCATTACTCTAGTAACATAGGCAAGAAATCAATTTAGACATAACCAAATATTTAAATATGCATGACAACTAATTCCAGGGTAATTATTACATTACAATAATGATTGGAGTACATATTTTCATATACATTCAACATTCACACGTGCCCAAAAATTTGAGTTCAATTGAATTCTAACAATCCACAAAATACCGAGCTATTAGATAGATGCATCACCCATGATCAATTAATACGGAGTAAACAATTAATTGTGATAATGCAAATCAAGCATAACAAATACAACATGAATGTCAATATGTCACGGATCTCTGACTTAATTGTGCAAGGTGAAACATGAAAACAGATCGAATAAATTAAATCCATACCAAATAATTCAATATGAAGACAGCTCTCATACCACTTGTTAGATTTAATCTTACCCAAGACTCAAACTTCATACTAAATTAATTGGTAATAAACTGTATTGTAATTAGCTGTAGCGGAAGCGTACCTGATAATACTGATAGATCAACTTATTACATTGGTCTTCTGGATTAGGTCAAAAGTGTGCTGTCAGGGACCATAACCCTGACTATATATAGGGAGGAGTGGTTAAACCTTGATTACCTATATCAGTCTCTTTTAGTGGATAAGCCCATCATATATCCCATAAAGCCCTAATGGGTCTCTACACTATTATAGTATCCTACCCATACTTTATAAGACGTAAATAAGCCCGTATTATCTGTATTATAACGGATCACGTATTTGGGCTCAACTTTAATGATAGCTAATAAATACAATAGGTCCAAATAATGTTGTCCACATATATTGTATTAGACCCATAATTCTTACACTTTGCACTAAATGGTACGGAGTAGAATTTATATCATTGATATTTATTAAATCTTGTACATTAGATTGTATAAGAGGAATTGTAGAATTATATTGATGATTTAATTGTGTTATACAATGTACAATGGTGTATATATATATAGGATGTCTAATCTTAACCAACTAGTAACAAACTAACCAACTTATAATTAAGGTTAGTTTAGTCGGTTAGCTCATATCCCCCTCAAGCTGGAATTGGGTGGATCAACAAACCCAGCTTGATTGCTAAATCATGATGCTCTTTCTGACCAAGAGCCTTAGTCATTAGATCTGCCAGTTGATTGCTGCTGCTGACATGTTGTGTATCAAGGAATCTTTCAAGTTGCTTGTCACGCACAAAGTGGCAATCAATATTCAAATGCTTTGTACGCTCATGAAAAATGGAGTTTTTAGCGAGATGTTACGCTGCTGTACTATCACAAAACGAAGGGATAGGTAGTGGAACAGGAACTCGTAACTCATTCAGAACATTGTTCGACCACACCATTTCACTAGCCGTATAGGAAAGACTTCTGTATTCAGCTTCAGCCGAGCTTTTGCTAACTGTAACCTGCTTCTTGGTCTTCCACGAAATCAGAGAACGGCCTAAGAAGATGCAATATCCACTTAAGGATCGACAAGTGAAAACACACTTGGCCCAATCTGAGTCGGAGTATGCCTGAAGAGAAGCCTGGCTGGCAGAGGGGTAAAAGAGACCCACATTGATAGTACCCTTGATGTATCTGAGTACATGTTGGGCTACAAGGTAGTGCGGCTCACGAGGTTGGCTAAAAAATTGAGACAAATGTTGAACACTATAGGAGAGATCAGGCCTTGTGATGTTAAGATACAACAACCTTCCTATCAGGCGCCGGTAAGGCTCGGGATCCTGTAGTATATCTCTCTCATCTGTAGAGAGCTTCAAATGCTTCTGCATAGGGAATTCAGCCGGAATACAATCTTCAAAACCCGAGTCTTGAGGATATCAAGTACGTACTTGCGCTGGTTGATGAGAAGGCCATTCTCGTTCCTGGCAAGCTCAAGGCCTAGAAAAAAATGAGCTGAACCTAAGTCCTTAATAGTGAACTTGGAGTACAGCTGCTGCTTGAATTCTTCAATGTCATGGAGTAGATCACCTGTGATCAACACATCATCTACATACACTAAAGCTACCAAAAAATGGTTAGATTGCGTATTATATTTAGTGAAGAGGGAATAATCATACTTAGACTGAGTGAAACCCAGACTGTGGACATGACGTAGGTCCACCCCGACGCGGCCACGCGCGGGTTTGGGTAGGCGAATGAATCTCGTGGTGAGATTGTTCTCGGGTTCGAAATTTAAGTCAAAAATGGAGTCGCCACCGAATTTTGTGGTTATTCGGAACCATACGAGCCCACTCTATGTCGTCATGGGCTACACACAAAGTAAGCCCACTTCGATTTCAGAGTTCATGGGGCTCGTCCCTTTGCATTATTATACCGATACCGTTTAAACCGGCTTTCGTATATAAAATGACTCTCGTGCGCCAAGGGTTTCGGACATCCGGAAACCAAAGGTTCTGAGTAAGGGGTGAGGGTACGTGTTGGGAAGCCCGCTAAGGACACCCAACCCCACCCGCACATGGCGGCCTCTACTAAGACATCGTTCGTGTTCGTGTTCGTGTGCGCGCGCTAGTAAAACGATTAAATGATATGCAAACAACGTTTTCGGGCTAAGCATGCGAGTTATTGGCTAACTACGTCATTTAATGCATCTTGATTCACGTCAAAGTGATTTAGCATGTGATGTTCATTTAAGGCAATAAATGGCAAACATCAAGAATAGAAAACTCGTAAATAAATTACAAATTACACGGGCGGAATACAACCCGGAATTCACAATACAACGAGCAATAAAATAGAATAATTGAATTAAATAAGAAGAGCGATAAATAAATACACGACTCGACAAAGACCCGTATACAATAACTGCACACTAGATCGTGAATTAGTTAGACGGACGAACTTTAATTAATTACGCATTATATTGCATATTAATCAAAGGACGGAGGTTCGAGACCTAGGTGTGGTGCTAACCCGATCTCGAACCTCGATGCCTTGTCCCGACTTATCACCTCGAGAAATGGAGTCTAAATTAATTATGTGACGGATACGACTAAAGAGTCGTCGACATAAAATTAATAGCGCGAGACCGTCGATCAAAATCGTTTTAGGTGTCGTGATATGCATGAGTTTTGAAAATTAGAATTACGTGATTGATTATGCACGTGTCGACCAAAAGTCGTAAAAAGAATGATGAGGCTCAAATGTTGCATTGAAGCTCTCGAATTTCTGGGCTACAGGACCCACTCGATCGAGTCATGGTCTGACTCGGTCGAGTGTGTCTTTAAAGTAGCTACTGTCCAGATTTTTGGGTGCTACTCGATCGAGTAGCCTACGTACTCGGTCGAGTAGCCCCTGTACGAGTTACAACTCGTGTTGCTTTTTTGGTTAAAATCGATAGTGGGCCAAATTAAATACAAATATTGTACGATTTGTACTTAACTCGGCTTTCGGTGCTATAATCGCATATGCAAGCGATTATAATACCGTCATCGGAAATTTATGAAAATGTTATCGTTTAGATTGAAATTTTGAATTAGTGACGGAATTGCATCCCTCTACGTCACGACATCGGAACTAATCCTTTCGGATTATGTGATGTCGGTTTTCGTGTCAACGGGTTCCGCACTAATTAAAATGGAATCGAATACGTTCAACTACGATTAGTCGCGATCACGTCACGCCCTTGAGTACATTGGGGCGGGGCTCCTCGAAAGGGCTCCACCTCCGTCGTTGCTCGTAAAGGGATTAGACGGATTTTAGGCGACAATTATAGTCAAACGTATCCAAAACCGAAATTTGATACTAGTTTATATATATACGCGGTATGATAGTAATATGCTAATAACGCGAATAAAAAGTTAGTATGCGAAAATGTAAAGTGTTAGGATGTTAGAGTTAGAATTACGATACTAGTATAGGTATAATATAAATGATACAAAAGCGTAAATAAAAGTAACAAAGATCGAAATGGAGTTTAGGACACCCTCAACATACATGCTTAGTAAGGGCCTCGGAAATGGACTCGCGAATAGTGACGGGACTTTGGAGTATCGAGGATGTATGCAAGTTATGGTGTATGTGTGTGTGTGTGGATGAAATGTCGGTTTTTCGAGGGACAAGGGACTCGGTTTATGTGTGTGTTTGCTTAGGGTTGTAGGGTAGAGGGTGTGGCTGAAATGTGAGGTAAATGTAGGTAAAATTGTATTGGTAAAAGTTGTGAAATGAGTGAGGGTCATGGGGTATTTATAGAGTTTACCCCACGACCTAGGGTCACTCGATCGAGTGGCCCTAGTGCACTCGGTCGAGTGCCCTAGAAAATGGGCCTGATCCAGTTTTTGACGCTCCACTCGACCGAGTGGGTCAATCCACTCGATCGAGTGGATTAGGTAAACCGAGATAAAAGAGGAAAGGGTTGACTTAGTTGATTGTGTGATCTTTTTTTAAAATGGGGTTGGGCGCCAGCTTCTAGAAGGTGTACTTGGGCTGTTTTTGTGACGGGTTCGTCTTTGACCGGGTTTTGACCCGGTCGCCAAAAGACGGGATTTATTTTTGGTGTCGGTTTTGGCCCAAATTAGTCTTATTTTGCTCGGAACGATCCACTGGGCCTGAATTTGAGGTCTGTTTTGTGAGATTATCACTCCGCTAAAAGTCCATGTCAGATATTATTGATTTCGGGTCCAAATCCGAGTATACTAAGTCACGTTTGCGTCCGATCATCATCGGGTGTTTGTCGGGAACTGCTATAGACACTAGCAGGCAAAATGCGGGTGTCTACAGAGCCCCCACTCTGACTGAGGCTTGGACAAGGCGAAAGTCAGAGTAGCTACCAGGCCAATCGCAGATTACGACCTGGCAGCTTTCCGGTCGGGTCGTTTATAGTCCAGTAGACTAGCGTGAAGGGCTCGCCAGCCATAAGCAGAGGGTCATACCTGTCCTTGCTGATGATAGCTCCGTGGGGAGTGAAACTTGTAGGAGTACCCGTATGCTGATACATCATAGCTCTGATTGTAGCATCCTGGGATAAATATTGGCTCACGTTGGGGGTGAAGTAGTTGCGCGGAGACTTGCTTCTGAAGTCTTGGGTGTACCTGTATGCTGACACATAACAAATTGCATGTAGCACATAGACAAAACAACGACTCGTGCTGGGGAAGACTGGATTTTGAAAAAAAGTTGAAATTTTCGAAAACTTTTTTTTTTCAGAATTTTTGGGAATTTTTAGGAAAGCTCGGAACAACTTGATTCCTATTCTGGGTTGAAGTCAGGCCTGCACGTGCTGGGGCCCAAGTTTGCTGAGGAGGCAGGGTAGTTAGGGTTGCAGTTAGGATTCCCTATTATAAATATAGGTCTCCCTGCTTCAGTTTACTGCATCTCAAATCAAAACTCCTCCTTCTCCTCAAAAAACTTCTTAGTCTCTCAAGAGAATTCAAATTCCTGCCATGGGTATCGAGCATCTTACTTCAATGCTTTTTGCCTGGTCCCAACACTTTCGGGACGAGGACAAAATTCAGCTGACCAAATGGGGATTGTCAGCCTGTTTCCTCTTCGGCGTCTAGTGACTGATTCACACTTTTTGGACGCCTGTTTGTCGTTTTGGGATACCACCCATCACGTCTTCGAGTTCCCGCGGGGAGAGATATGCCCTCTTCCTGAGGAGATCGCAGCTATCGGGGGTTGGAGCCCTGTGGCTCGTCCTGCCATCCCTCCGTTCTACCCGGATCCGAGGAGAAGACTGAGGGACTTCCTGGGTCTGTCTCATGCTGAGACAGATCGAATGGTGCGGGGAGATACTGTTTCCCTCTTCGACTTGGCTGACAAGTTTATGAACAGTCAAGATGTAAGGGCTACGCCTTCTCACAGGCGTAGGGCTTTCGCATTCTGCATGCTGCACCGATATGTTTTTGAGGGGATGATGGATGTTGACTCATGCGTGGGTCAAATTAGGCTGATTGGAGTGGTTGACCAGATGGAGACTGGTCATAGCCCTGCCTGGCTAGCTACTGGGGAAATCATTATGGGTCTGGATGCTAGGCGCCTTGACCCAACCCGGCAACTGACGGGGAGCATCCTAATTCTGCAGGTATATGCCTTGTGAATTTCCTTTTTCTTCTTTTTTTTTACGTTTCGCGCGGTTTCCTGAGGTCCCTAGGTCACTCGATCGAGTGGACCTGTCACTCGATCGAGTGATGTCTGCAAAGTGCTTCTGCCCATCTGTGGAGAGCCTACTCGATCGAGTGGGATGCTTTACTCGATCGAGTGTCATACCTGACGAGTTCTGGTTGTCTTTAGAGAGCTTTACTCGATCGAGTCAGATGGTGCACTCGATCGAGTGGGCCATAGCGGACCATTCCGTCGCTTATGAATTCTGTATATACTTTTGCAGGTTTGGCTGTCGGAACGCTTATCGATCATAGAGTCTCCTCCGAGCGTTCCCAACTACCGTAGTAGCCAAATTAGTTCCAGAGGGCGCCGGATAAGCTCGAATCACCATATAAATCGAGCTTACTGGGACGAGGAATTGGTGTTCCACGGTGGCCCATTGATTAGATGGACGGTTGCTTGGTGGTTCCTTTCTAAGCTGACGGGGTTGGCCAAGAGGGACCAAGCTCGCTACCTGGTATCCTGTCCCTAGACTGGACAGTCCATATTTACCCGGACCGCATCCTGAGGCAGTTCGGTTCGTCTCAGCGTATTCCTGAGACTGAAGCCATTATTAGCGTCTCGCTCCAACTGACGGACGCTATGTGCGACACCTGGTTGCAGAGATGGTTTACTCGTCCTACATGGACTATTCCCAACCCTTGCCAATCCGCTTGGGTTTCTCGAGCTTACGAGAAATGGACTTCTGAGGAGTCTGAAGAAGCTCGCAAAGCTCTGAAGGTCGATGAGGCCTTCGAACTGGTCCGTCGGGAGACGGCAAAGGATAATAGGGGATTTTACGATGAGGGAGAGACCCCTGCTACCTTAGTCCGATTAGAATCGGGTCTTAAGTCACATACTAAGACTCGAGCTAAAGATGCCGGTGCTAGTGGCACACGGGGGCGGCAAAGCCCCCAGACTGACTTAGAACGGCGACTTGGGCCAAGGCTGGCGGCCCGGGACCGACTAGGTCCGCGTGACCGGCTCTCTGAGCCCGTGAGGGCCCGACTTGGGCCAATCGAGGTGGATGAGGACTTGAGTTCCAAGAAACGAGTCCGGGCTAAGGAGGTTCCTGTGGTGATTCGGGGACGCTCTCCTCCGCGTCGTCGTCAGTGGACGGCCAAGGAGGCCAAGGACAAGGGGAAGGGCAAGATGCCCTAAATACCGAGTCCTTAGTTTTTTTATTATCTAAATATTATTACTATTTTTGTCGTGTGTTTTTTTTGTAGTTTTTTTTTTTGAATTCCTGCACTTGTAATTTTCCCAAGTTTATTGGGGCCTTTTTTTGTGATAATTAATAAAAGGAAGTTTATTATTTAAACTGTTCCTGTCTTTTCTTGATTGCAATGGTTGTGCCCTTTTGAGGGGCTGCCTACGTATCCGCGATTAGCAGAATCAAACCAAACGTAGTTCAAACTTAGGAAATTTGCAATCTCGAATTACACCAAGACTATTGGTTCAAGATGTTTTGCGACAGTAGAATAAATAATTCTAGCTCATTGACTTGCTTTTTTTTGTAAAATAAATGATTTTGATAAAAGTTGCTAATGACATTGAGAAATGGCTAAGGGTAGTAACGCTTCAGCTGGTCCAGGTTGGTTGGGTTGACGAACTCATTCCCGTCCAGGTCCGTCAGCATTACTGCTCCCCCTGACAAGATCTTTTTCACCAGGTATGGCCCAGCCCAGTTGGGTTTGAATTTTCCCCTTGGGTCAACTGGTAGTAGAGCTCGAACAGACTTAAGGACTAGATCCCCTTTAATGTTTCTGGGCCTTACCCGCTTGTTGAAGGCCCGCTGGATCCGTTTCTGGTAGATTTGGATGTTGTTGAGAGCGCGGGACCGCCGTTCGTCTAGTAGAACCAACGAATCGTACCGTGCTCGAACCCAGTCAGCTTCGGGCACTTGGCTTTCTAACAGAATTCTAAGGGACGGTACCTCTAGCTCAACGGGTTGGACTGCCTCCATCCCATAGGTTAGGTAGTATGGTGTCGCTCCGGTTGCGGTGCGAATTGATGTCCGGTACCCCCATAGGGCAAAAGGTATTTTGTCGGGCCAGTCCCGATAATTATCAGCCATCTTTTTTAGTATGGTGACAATCGTTTTATTAGCCGCCTCTACTGCTCCATTGGTTTGGGGACGGTAGGGCGAGGACGTGTGCCTTTGAATTTTGTATTTAGCCAGTAGGGCCGCGGTCTCGGCTTGGAAATGAGTTCCATGATCACTGATAAATTCATGTGGGATTCCATACCGACATATTATCTTGTTTTGGATAAATTTGGCGACATGTTTAGCATTGAGAATGCGATATGATTCAGCTTCGACCCATTTGGTGAAGTAGTCGATAGCTACTAAAATGAAACAGTGTCCGCCAGTACCGGAGGGATTTACCTTCCCGATTATGTCGATACCCCATGTCGAAAACGGCCAGGGCGACGTCATGGTATAGAGCAGAGATGACGGCATATGTTGCACATTGCCAAAGATTTGACAGTTATGGCAATGTTTGACATATAACTGGCAATCAGCCTCCATGGTGTTCCAGTAATACCCGAGCCTCATGATTTTTCGGACCAACATGTGAGCATTCATATGTGGGCCGTTTTCACCATCATGTACTTCAGCCATTACTTTCTCGGCCTTATATTTGTCGACACAAAGGAGAAGAGCCCCCTGTGCTGTCTTTTTGTACAGTTGCCCGTCATCAGTACGGATGAACTGGTTGGCTAGCCTTCGCAAGGCCTTTTTGGCTCGACCCTCAGTCCCGAGAGGATACTCTCCGTTGGTCAGGTATGTTAACACAGCCTGGTACCAAGGTTCGGGATCAGTGATCTCGATGTCTTCAATGTCATGGACGTATGCCGGCTCGGACCGTCTTTCGACGCAAATTGGCATACTGGTCACATGGTCGGGAATGTTCAGTAAAGATGCCAATTTTGAGAGTGCGTCTGCAAACTGATTTTCTTCCCGAGGCAGATATATATACTCTACCATTTGGAATTGTTTCTCGAGATCCCTTACTCGTGCCTGGTAGGCCACGAGATTAGCATTCCGAGTCTTCCATTTTTGGAGTGCTTGGTTAATGACCAAGGATGAGTCGCCATGTACCCGGAGATTTGTGATCCCTAGGTTGGCGGTGGCTTGTAGCCCGTAAATGCATGCTTCGTACTCTGCTGCATTATTGGTAACATCAAAGTCCAGCTTGATGGAGACGGGAGTATGCTCCCCTCTTGGTGAAATTAGAAGGATCCCGACTCCGAACCCTCGAAAATTAGATGCTCCGTCGAAGTATAAATCCCATGTTTCGGCATCGGTATGGAAAATATCTTCGTCTGGGAAGGACCAAGTGTCGGTGTGTCCTTCCTCGGTTACCGGGCTGTCAGCGAGGAATTCAGCTACTATTCGCCCCTTAATAGCTTTTAAAGGTACAAATTTCAGGTCGAACTCTGTCAACATTAGAGTCCATCTTGAAATCCGGCCATTGAGGATGGGTTTTTCGAAGAGGTACTTGATCGGGTCCATCTTGGATAGAACATGGACCTCGTAGCTGAGCATATAATGTCGGAGCTTCTTAGTGGCCCAGACTAGAGACAAGCACGTCTTTTCGAGCATGGTATATTTGCACTCATACTCTAAAAACTTCTTGCTGATATAATAAATGGCTCGCTCTTCGAAGTCAACTGTCTGAGCCAGCATAGCCCCCATGGCTGTCTCGGTCGTTGTTAGGTATAACGATAGAGGCAAACCGGGTTGAGGTGGCATCAAAACTGGCGGAGCAGACAAAATTTCTTTGATTTTGTCGAAAGCAGCTTGGCACTTGTCATCCCATAGTATCCGTTCCCCTATTTTCAGTTTCTTGAAAATTGGTTCACACACCATGGTTAGCTTGGAAATGAATCGACTAATATACTGGACTTTCCCGAGAAATCCCCTTATTTCTTTTTCGGTTTTAGGAGCTTGCATCTCGGTAATGGCTTTGATTTTAGCTGGGTCGACCTCGATACCTCGTTGGCTAACGATATGACCCACTAATTTGCCTGACGTTACCCTGAAACTGCACTTTTGAGGGTTTAGCCTCATGTTGTATTTGCGCAATCGGGTGAAAAATTTTCTTAGGGCGGTGATGTGACCGTCCCGCTCTTTGGATTTGACGATCATGTCGTCCACATAAACCTCTACCTCTTTATGCATCATGTCGTGCAGTAAAGTGGTAGCGGTCCTTTGGTATGTGGCCCCAGCATTAATGAGACCAAATGGCATGACAGTGTAGCAGTAAGTACCCCAAGGTGTAGTGAAGGTAGTCTTACTCATGTCTTCTTCCGCCATCTTGATTTGATTATATCCGGCATACCCGTCCATGAATGACAGAAGGGCATGATCGGCCGTGTTATCCACCAGTATATCGATGTGTGGTAACGGAAAATCATCCTTCGGGCTTGCTTTGTTAAGGTCCCGAGAATCTACGCACACCCGCACCTTACCGTCCTTTTTAGGAACCGGCACGATGTTTGCAACCCAGTCCGGATACTCGGACACTTGTATGAAGCCGGCTTTGAACTGTTTGTCGACTTCTTCCTTTACTTTGAGAGACCACTCGGGCCTCATTCGACGAAGCTTCTGCTTGACCGGTTTGCACCCGTCTTTGATTGGTATGCGGTGCTCGGCTATTTCCCGGTCTATCCCCGGCATGTCCTTGTAGGACCATGCGAAGACGTCTTTGAACTCTTGGAGAAGGTTTATAAACTGTTGTTTCTCCTTGGGATCTAAGGATAACCCTATCCTAAGTATCTGAGGCTCTAAGGTTGTTCCCACGTTTATGGACTCGGTCTCTTCGATTACCGGATTCCGGGATTCCCTTTGCTCTAATTGCTCGATCAGATGTGGAGGTAAGGGTACCTGTTCGTCGGATTTCTCAATGTCATAGCATAAATTATTTTTGAAAGCAGAATTTAAAAGAGACAAGTCGTAAGCAGAACGGTTGTTATTATTGATTGAAAATTTGGAAAACAGCTCAAAGAGAGCAGTCATCTGATCATTGGTCAGTGGCGGAATTGGTAAAGCACTCGGGACAGACCCCGAAGTGCTAGCAGCAGGAATGATAGAAGGGAGGGGGGTTACAGGAGTGACTCTAGCACCGACTTCTCTAGACTCGACCTCAGACTCTGACTCGGACTCAGACTCAGGCATGTCTCCCTCTCCGGTGACCAGCTTGTAGATCTTTCCTTGACTGTCAGTCCACTTGACAGTCTTCCTCCAGGCCCTTTTTCCCGTCTCGGAGCCAACATCCGAGATCAGCTTGGTCGGGTCAAACCTGTTGCTGCGGAGAATCAAGTTGACCAGGTCTTCTTTTGGAGTCGGGGCTATGGTGTCTTCCCCGAAGAGCAGTCCCAGCGCGGGCTCAACGTCATCTGCTCCATCGGACTGGATGAGGGCGAACACCTCATCCGGGATGTAGTTGCAGTCCCGGGCCAAGTGGGTCCCGAGGTGCGTAGCATTGGGTTGGTATAGCCCAACCTGGACAGCCCCGAATACGGGTGTGACAAAGTAGTCAGACAACCGTGGGCTATAAGGGCTCAAGTGGATACCCTTCATGATGTTGCAGGCCTTTTCGATTCCTGCTCGGACAACGTTGTCCGGAGTGATGGCATAGCCAAGGCCGAAGTGAGAGTCTTCGTCCTTGAGAACCTCGATGATCTTCCCAGCTGGAAGGTCGGGTCGAGAGGTAGCCCCCGGAAGGTACCCTAGGTTTTGGAGCATCGTGTCACTGCTCGTGGTGAAGTAAGGCCTAAAGAGGTACTCTTCCTCGATCATCCCCACAAAGTCGAACCCCCAGAGGTCCGTGCGGCCCGTGGCGTTACAGCTAGCCACGGTCATTGGGGTTGCCTCTAAAGTAATAACGCTGTCGAGTAGAGGCATCTTGATCTTACGGTGGAGGGTGGAGGACACGGCTTTCACTGCGTGAATCCACGGCCTTCCTAGGAGCAAGTTGAATGATGAGGTGACATCAATCACCTGAAATTCAAGCTCCTTTTCTATCGGGCCCGTTATGATGGTCAGTTTTATGGCCCCAGCTACCGACTTTGGACTCCCATCAAAGGCTTGGATGGTTTGAGCAGTCGGGATATAGTCAGCCTCGGTAATGCCGAGGGCTTTGGCGGTCCTTAGAGGAAGGACATTCACGGCTGACCCGTCATCGACTAGGGTCATCGGGAGGTATTTGCCTCGGCAAATCACCGTGATGTAAAGGGCCAGGTTGTGGGAGGTCCCGAATGGCGGCAGATCGGCTTCGGAGAATGTGATCATTGGGCCTCCTTCTTTGGCCTTACCCTTTAGGTGGGGTAGGACCGTGGCTACCATTTCAGCGGGGGTAGCCAAAGAGTCGATCTTGACTTGATCGAGAGCCTTTGTAAGTGCTTCTCGATGTGCTTGTGAGCTGACTAAGAGTTGCCATATAGTGAGGTCAACTCGGGTTCTTTTCAGTTGCTTCACAATAGCCGTTTCAGCGGTCGGCTCTTCAGGGGCGACTTCCATCCCGAGTGGATCGGTGATGGTTGTCGGGATAGGGGTGTCCCTAGTGCTTGTGGCTAAATAGGGACGACCAAGGTTGTTGCTGGCTAGGACTCGAGTTTTGGCCTCTCGAATCTGTTCAGGGGTGATGGGAACGGTTTCCCCTTTAGCGAGGTAGATATCATCCTCGTCGTCAAACCATATCCCGTTCACTTGCGGGATGAAGGGAGAGATAAGGTGAGAGCAGTCAATCACCTCCACGGCAAAGATGGCATGGGAGCTGAAAGGGTTCTCCTTGTTGCTTGGCTTATCTCCGGGTAGCGGGATTTTACCGCTTTCGATCAGGTCCTGGATTAGGTGCTTCAGCTTCCAACACTTTTCGGTGTCATGCCCATTGCCCCGATGATATTGGCAATAGGCCTGAGCATTGTAGTTCTTGGAGCGTCGCTCGACCGGAACTTCAGGAGTTGGGCCTATCGGTTGGATTAGGCCTTTGGAGGACAGCCTTTGTAAGGCATAGGTATAGGTAGTACCTATATCAGTGAAGACCCGAGGTGGGGTTTTCTTCTTGGACGGGGCATCTAGTAGATTAACCGCGTCAAAAATGCTGCGAGTTGCAGCCTGGGGCTTAGTGGTGGAGGAAGAGGCTCCTTGGTATCCTTTGCTAGCAGCCTTAGTGAGGCTTTCTAGTCTCAGGTCGTCTTCGATCCTCATACCCATTTCAGTAAGGGTGGTGAAATTGGGTATGACAGCGTACCGGAGGTGAACCCGGTAGGAGGGGAGGAGGTTCTTGACAAAAGCATCCACCAAAGTCTTCTCATTGGGCTTATCGACCAATTTCACGCTCTCGGCCCTCCATCGTTGAAGGTATTTAGTGAAACCTTCCTTTGGCTCTTGGGCCATGACCTCCAGAGATCGCATTGTGGTTTGGATCTCGGTGTTGTCAGCATAGTTCCGAGCGAACTCGGTAGCCACATCATCCCATGTAGGGTATTTTTTCGGGTCTAGCCTGTAGTACCAGGCCCGTGGGTGCTTCTCAAGGGATGCAGCAAAGAGATTTTTGAACATGGTAGAATCCACTCCCTTGATGGCCATGAATTCCTTGAAGGCCCGCACATGTAGTAACGGGTCCTCAGTTCCCTCAAACATGGGCAAACCTGTGAGGTTCAGGTTTGCGGGCAGCTTGTCACTCAGCGGGTTGTACTCTCGACTATTCTCCCGATGAATGTTGTTACTCCCAGCCAAATGGACTTGTTCCTCTAGCCGGCGAACCGCACTGACTAGTTCAGTTAGAGGCTCGTTAGCCTCGACATTAGGAGCCCTTTGCTCCACCGTAGCTAGGCGAGCAACAATGGCCACTTGGCCAGCCCTCATTTCGGTCAGTTGGGCTTCGATATCGGTCTGCTTCGCGACCATGGCGTCCAAAGAGGTTTGTAGGCTGTTCAAAGTAGCCATCCTTCGAGCGTGTCTAGTTGCTGGCGGCCTGTCTGTAAGAACACCGCGTAATCAGAAACTGAACCCAGATCTTGGAAAAAGAAAGGAAAAGTACATCCCGAGCGACAGTAGGAATGAAGGCTAGAGACTCGAGAAAGACATCTAGACGGATGACTCGATGGGTGGTATAACTTCCTTAGGATTTGGCTTTGTGGGCCTAATCCCGTTCGAAGGAAGGTCCACGTGAGACTTTTCCCCAGACTTTTGACTCGAGTGTATGGACGGACTTTCCTTTGTAGGGGTATGCCCTACGCGGGTCGGTCGTGCCTTGACGGATAAGGCGGACTTGGGAAAGGGGGGAAACTCGTGATATAGGATTAGCGGAGTTTCGACGCTATAGACCTTCGACATACTATGCAAAGACCCGACACACGGCTAGACGGTAGGTCCTATAATAAGGAAGGTTTACTAGGAGAGTTGGAGGTTTGAAATTTGAATATTAAGTGGATGAATTTCCGAGAGTTCAAAAATTAAAAACGGAATTTCGGAAACCAAGATTAGAATTTTGAAAATTCAGAAAATCGAGATGGCGTTGGAAATTCACGAATTAAAATGGGCAGCATGCCGACTAGAGAAAAAGGATATTTTGAGTCAAATCATTTGATCCTAAATTTCAGCGGCATTCCGAGTTTTGAAAATTGGATATTTTGAAAAGACGGGTCTCGAAACGGACAGCATTTCAGGTTTTTTCGAAATTTGGGTATTTTTTGGAAAGATGCATTTTTGAAATGACGGTTTTTTGAAAAAAATGACACGGAAACCAAGTAGCACGTAGTCAAACAAGCATTATAACGACGCTTATGTATGCTTTACACTAAGTCTCGGTCGGTCAAAGTAGGGTCTATACCAACAACGATAGCATTCTCACGAAACGGGACGGACTTCCTAGCCGATTTGGAACTAGGACCTGCCGTAAAACCCCGGTGAGTTCCGCCATCGAAGTCTTTAGTGCACCCATGTAGGAATGCACCGTGGTATAGTGGGACGTCGGTCACAAGTAACCGGCCCGGGCAAAATTTGGGTTATGCATGAACCATTAAACTAATGCGCGCACACTAATATTCGAACGATTTCTCTTCGAGTCTCACCCTAGGAACCCCGATGACATGTAGTACATCAGGTATCCCCAGCGGAGTCGCCAAATTGTGGACATGATGTAGGTCCACCCCGACGCGGCCACGCGCGGGTTTGGGTAGGCGAATGAATCTCGTGGTGAGATTGTTCTCGGGTTCGAAATTTAAGTCAAAATGGAGTCGCCACCGAATTTTGTGGTTATTCGGAACCATACGAGCCCACTCTATGTCGTCATGGGCTACACACAAAGTAAGCCCACTTCGATTTCAGAGTTCATGGGGCTCGTCCCTTTGCATTATTATACCGATACCGTTTAAACCGGCTTTCGTATATAAAATGACTCTCGTGCGCCAAGGGTTTCGGACATCCGGAAACCAAAGGTTCTGAGTAAGGGGTGAGGGTACGTGTTGGGAAGCCCGCTAAGGACACCCAACCCCGCCCGCACATGGCGGCCTCTACTAAGACATCGTTCGTGTTCGTGTTCGTGTGCGCGCGCTAGTAAAACGATTAAATGATATGCAAACAACGTTTTCGGGCTAAGCATGCGAGTTATTGGCTAACTACGTCATTTAATGCATCTTGATTCACGTCAAAGTGATTTAGCATGTGATGTTCATTTAAGGCAATAAATGGCAAACATCAAGAATAGAAAACTCGTAAATAAATTACAAATTACACGGGCGGAATACAACCCGGAATTCACAATACAACGAGCAATAAAATAGAATAATTGAATTAAATAAGAAGAGCGATAAATAAATACACGACTCGACAAAGACCCGTATACAATAACTGCACACTAGATCGTGAATTAGTTAGACGAACGAACTTTAATTAATTACGCATTATATTGCATATTAATCAAAGGACGGAGGTTCGAGACCTAGGTGTGGTGCTAACCCGATCTCGAACCTCGATGCCTTGTCCCGACTTATCACCTCGAGAAATGGAGTCTAAATTAATTATGTGACGGATACGACTAAAGAGTCGTCGACATAAAATTAATAGCGCGAGACCGTCGATCAAAATCGTTTTAGGTGTCGTGATATGCATGAGTTTTGAAAATTAGAATTACGTGATTGATTATGCACGTGTCGACCAAAAGTCGTAAAAAGAATGATGAGGCTCAAATGTTGCATTGAAGCTCTCGAATTTCTGGGCTACAGGACCCACTCGATCGAGTCATGGTCTGACTCGGTCGAGTGTGTCTTTAAAGTAGCTACTGTCCAGATTTTTGGGTGCTACTCGATCGAGTAGCCTACGTACTCGGTCGAGTAGCCCCTGTACGAGTTACAACTCGTGTTGCTTTTTTGGTTAAAATCGATAGTGGGCCAAATTAAATACAAATATTGTACGATTTGTACTTAACTCGGCTTTCGGTGCTATAATCGCATATGCAAGCGATTATAATACCGTCATCGGAAATTTATGAAAATGTTATCGTTTAGATTGAAATTTTGAATTAGTGACGGAATTGCATCCCTCTACGTCACGACATCGGAACTAATCCTTTCGGATTATGTGATGTCGGTTTTCGTGTCAACGGGTTCCGCAGTAATTAAAATGGAATCGAATACGTTCAACTACGATTAGTCGCGATCACGTCACGCCCTTGAGTACATTGGGGCGGGGCTCCTCGAAAGGGCTCCACCTCCGTCGTTGCTCGTAAAGGGATTAGACGGATTTTAGGCGACAATTATAGTCAAACGTATCCAAAACCGAAATTTGATACTAGTTTATATATATACGCGGTATGATAGTAATATACTAATAACGCGAATAAAAAGTTAGTATGCGAAAATGTAAAGTGTTAGGATGTTAGAGTTAGAATTACGATACTAGTATAGGTATAATATAAACGATACAAAAGCGTAAATAAAAGTAACAAAGATCGAAATGGAGTTTAGGACACCCTCAACATACATGCTTAGTAAGGGCCTCGGAAATGGACTCGCGAATAGTGACGGGACTTTGGAGTATCGAGGATGTATGCAAGTTATGGTGTATGTGTGTGTGTGGATGAAATGTCGGTTTTTCGAGGGACAAGGGACTCGGTTTATGTGTGTGTTTGCTTAGGGTTGTAGGGTAGAGGGTGTGGCTGAAATGTGAGGTAAATGTAGGTAAAATTGTATTGGTAAAAGTTGTGAAATGAGTGAGGGTCATGGGGTATTTATAGAGTTTACCCCACGACCTAGGGTCACTCGATCGAGTGGCCCTAGTGCACTCGGTCGAGTGCCCTAGAAAATGGGCCTGATCCAGTTTTTGACGCTCCACTCGACCGAGTGGGTCAATCCACTCGATCGAGTGGATCAGGTAAACCGAGATAAAAGAGGAAATGGTTGACTTGGTTGATTGTGTGATCTTTTTTGAAAATGGGGTTGGGCGCCAGCTTCTAGAAGGTGTACTTGGGCTGTTTTTGTGATGGGTTCGTCTTTGACCGGGTTTTGACCCGGTCGCCAAAAGACGGGATTTATTTTTGGTGTCGATTTTGGCCCAAATTAGTCTTATTTTGCTCGGAACGATCCACTGGGCCTGAATTTGAGGTCTGTTTTGTGAGATTATCACTCCGCTAAAAGTCCATGTCATATATTATTGATTTCGGGTCCAAATCCGAGTATACTAAGTCACGTTTGCGTCCGATCATCATCGGGTGTTTGTCGGGAACTGCTATAGACACTAGCAGGCAAAATGCGGGTGTCTACACAGACTAATTAAGTATTTGCTGAGCTCCAAATTCCATTGGCGAGAAGCTTGCTTCAAGCCATACAAAGACCTTTTCAACCTACACACTTGTCCCTTAGCATGACCTGTGTACCCTTGGGGCGGAGTCATGAACACCTCCTCGTCAAGGAACCCATGAAGAAACGCATTATTGATGTCAATTTGATGCAAAGGCCATTTCTTCATTGAAGCAACTGCTAAGAGCGTTCTCACAGTTGCTAACTTGGCAACTGAGGAAAACGTATGCTTGTAATCCTTGTCAAGAATCTGGTTGTAACCTTTGGCAACCAACCTAACCTTAAACCTTTCAATTGAACCATCTTGTTTATGCTTAATCTTGTACACCTACTTGCTTCCTATAGCAATCTTATCAGGAGGCAGCTCCGTGAGTTCCCAAGTGTGATTCTTATCCAGAGCTTCTAGTTCTAACTTCATTGCTTGCACCCACCTGTCATCCTGAGCAGCTAACTTATAAGATGCAGGCTCAGTTTCTTTTACCATGTTGCAGAATGAACGAAGATAATCTTTATCATACATTATCATATCATTCAAAACCTTGAAATGTAGGGCAGAACTTGAAGCAAAAGGGCAATAGAAATCTCTAAACTTAGTAGAAGGAACCCTGTTCCTTATTGACTTCCTAAGGTTGTTCACTTCAATGATAGTTTCAGCAGAAATAAGTGAACTACTATCATTTTGATGGACTTCATTATCAGCTAATTACCCTCAATAGAACCAGTAGGAAACACACGATTCTGTGTGCTAAAATCAGTGAAACTGAAGACATCTTCATTAACTACAGAAGGCATAAAAGTAGAAACAGGAGAAGCAAAGGGAAAAACATTCTCTTGAAATATAACATCTCTACTTGTAAAAACTATCTTTTTCTCTAAATCATATACTCTATATCCTTTTTTATTACAAGGATAACCTAAGAAAACACAATGCCTTGCCTTTCTACCAAATTTATCAATAAAAGTTGGAGGAACAAAAGCAAAACAAGAGAAACCAAACACCTTAAGTTTTGAATATGAAGGAACAACATTAAACAACAACTCATGGGGAGACTTCCAACCAAGCAACTTAGTAGGCATCTTATTGATAAGATATGCATAAGTTAACAAGCAATCACCCCAAAACTGGATGGGTACATGAGAATGAAACATAAGAGCCCTAGCAGTTTCTAATAAATGCCTATGCTTTCTCTCTACACGCCCATTTTGTTGTGGACGGCCCACAATGGAAGTCTGATGCACAATACCCTTATCTCTAAAAAACTGAACACATTGAGATTGAATAAACTCAGTCCGATTATCAGATCTAAAGACTTTAATACACTTATCAAATTGTGTTTCAACATATTTAACAAAACTTTTAATCAAACAAGGAACTTGTGTTTTATTTTGGATTAAAAATACCCAAGTTGTTCTAGAAAAATCGTCAAGTATAGTTAAGAAAGATCTAGCACCCGCCCTAGACTGTGACCTGTAAGGACCCCAAACGTCTAAATGAACAAGATCAAAACAACTTTTAGCATGAGAACTACTCCTAGGAAAGGGCAACATATGGTGCTTAGAAAGAACACAAACATCACAATGAAAATCTTTTATTCCATGAATCTGTAAATTTGTTACATGTTGAAGTTTTGCTATAGAAGAATGTCCAAATCTAGCATGATACAAGTCTAAATTCTATTTACTTACAAATTTAAAACAAGAAACAGAAGAAACAAGTTTATTCTCAGAGATATCTCTAATTCTGTACAAATTACCACATCTTACACCTACAACAATAGTATTCTTACTTGAATTGGCCTGAAACAAGCAATGATCAGTTAGAAAAGTAACAATAAGATCAGAATTAGATATTAAACGTGCAACAGAAAGAAGATCCTCAGTAAAATCAGGAATATAAAGAACATTATGCAGGACAATACCAGCAGTAAGCCTAACATCACCTACTTGATGAACCAATTTAGTAGACCCATCAGGTAAGGACACTGAAACAGGCTTAACTAATGATCTAATGATGTGCATTTTCTCAATATGAGAAGATATGTGATCAAAAGCGCCAGTATCAATAATCCAACCAAAAGAAAAGTCGCAAGAAATAGCAGAATGAACAGTATGAGAATGAACACCTTCCATACCAGCAAAATTGAAACCTGATTTGTTTCATCCCTTGCTGCGCAACAGCATCAACTATCCCCTTAAGCACATCTTGTTGTTCCAAGAAACCAATAACTTGAGGCTGAGATTGTGAACTTGAGGCTTCTAAGTGAGAAGGGCCTTGATACTGCACAAGAGGATGCTCAAACATAGGCAGGGCCTCATATTCATCATCTTGAGAACTAGTGTTAGCATGATGAACCGCTTTTGCAAGAGCCTCTTTGCCTGTAGTCCTTTATCTATCTTAGCCAAAAATGTCTTATATTTGAAGCACCTCTCAAGAACATGACCCTTAATGTTACAATAGTCACAAGTTTTCAACCTATGACAATCCTCAATCAAGTGACCAGGTTTAGTACAATGAGAGCAAATTTTATCAGATGAAGGCTTAGGTTTACCAGTAAACCTATTCTTGGAGACATAAGCAGCAGTCTCAATCATTAAATCTGACCCATTATCATTGATAGCCTTTCGTCGCTCAATTTTCTGCAAAATTCCTAAGGCCTTGTTCAAGGGAGGTAGTGGCTCTAAAGATAACAGATTTGTCTGCATCTGCTCATAAGAGGAATTCAAACCCATAAGCAATTGAATCAATTTTTCTTGAGTTTCACGATCCAGTAATTTCTGCAAGACTTGACTGGAACAACGAGCAAGGATACCACATGAACAATGAGGAATGGGATCCATATGATCAAGATTTTCCCAAATTCTTTTCATTTTGTTGTAGTAATCGATTAGAGGCATATTATCCTGTTTTATGTCAAACAAAATTTTCTTCAATTCGTACAACTCAAGCACATTGATCTAACCATATCTTTCAAAGATTTCAGCCCATAGAGATTTTGAGGAAACAGCATATTGAAAAGGGTTATTTAACAGGAATAATCTCAACTTTAGGTGATATTCCATAAATAAAACCAACTTTAATTAATCTAGGAATAAACTCATGTATGAGACACATCAAACATGAATGGATTTGGGTTACCTGCTACCTGCTACGCCTGTACACTATTCCATTATGGTTAAATTGATGTTACTAAACTAATTGATAACATCCATAATCGTAGTTATTGAGCTTATTACCGGCCATAATGGACGTCCATAAAAATTTTTCCCAGTGTTTTCTCTCTTCTTGATAGTCCTAATCACTGTCCGTAACTTGTGGTTGCAGAAAGATCTTTCGAGATGTTAGATTCCCATGAATTCAAAGAACATGAATTTGATGGATTACCCATGGATTTCTAAAATTGTTGCACAAAATTAGGGTTTAAAATTTGGGTTTAGGGGAAGAATCGACCTTGATGTGGAAACGAAGAAGATGTAGCTACGTTAATTAATAATTATGGAATCCACATAAACCTGCTGCACCAGGTCATTAATGAGCCAATTTCATTCGTGTTTGATGTGTCTCATAGATGAGTTTATTCCCAGATTAATTAAAGTTGGTTTTATTTATGGAATACCACCCAAAGTTGGGATTATTCCTGTCAAATAACCTTATTGAAAATGATCCTTCAAAGACTGATCGAGTTGTAGACACCCAGATTTGGACCTGGTGGCTGCAAAAGTGCCCAACAAACACCCGATGACGATCGGAATGCAACGCGACGCGGGCTCGCGATGTTTTATACAGTTTTTTTATAGAACGGATCAAATAAATTACTCGGAAAAATTAAACTAACATCTTGGCAGCCTTAGTCGTGTCGTTACGGTCGCACAGACACTAATTAGAGTCAATTCAGACACCGGGACCCGAGTCGGTCCCGAAACTCGAACCGAGTCAGCACCGCGCCAAGTGAACCCCGAGATGCACACCCGAGGTCCACTAAACACCACGGCACTAGATCAAAACTGGGGTAGACTTAATCCCCAAGCTTCGTATTATACAACCGCCTCTCGGTTTTGGAGAGTATCAAAATTGTATCTCCAAAACTCTGAGCGCCTCACCTTGCGCGCCTTTGTCTTCCCGCGCCTAAACCCAGGCGCCTGAGTTCTGATGCGCCTTGGTTCAAGCGCCTATCCGGGTGACGAGGACCGAAAAACACCTATAAAGTATATTTACCCCCTCCACCCTCTCATTTCGACACATAATTTTCAATTCTCTCTTCCCTCTTCACATGTAAAGAGTTTCTCGCTAAGGGCTCGCACTCCGACACCCGAGGCAAACGATCCACTCGATCGTAGTTCCGATAAAGCGACATCGACGCTACTTCTCACCTTCGAGCACTCCACTCGATCCCGAGGTACCTGTGTTCGACTAGCCATTTTAGTCTAGCAACGGAGTTAAGCCGGATTAGCCGCAGAACTAGCCAGTAGTAGTAGAGTTCTGCCGGAATAGCCGCAGGAAGGACCAACGGTAACGGAACTCTGCCGAAATCACCGGGCAAACTAGGAGGATCCGCCTTTGAAGTCGAGTCGTCACTAGGTTGTCATCTAAACAAAACTTTACATTCTCGCACCTTTATTATTATGCACTACGATAATACTAAATGTGGACACTAGGTCCACGACACTTACTAAAACACGTAACGTTAAAACTTCAACCGCAAACACTAAAATACACTAAATAGACCCGAGTAATTCCGAGATTCGTTCTCAACTATCTATGCATCGTGTCCCGTTTAGTGTATACTCCGAGGGTGCAACTCCTCACTACGTGATTTACTTACGTTCGCATTTACAGTTTTTGTATGATTTATTGCTTTTATGACCTTATAATCGCATGCTAAATCACCTAACACGGAAATCAAAACGTAAACAAGCTAAAACTGAACAAAGCGATGGTCGAGTTCTATATTAGTCCCGGTGCTCGCCATGTACGGTTCGACGCATCCCTATTAATACCGAGCCGACGCATCTTAAGCAGAATACCAGGTAAGGTATATCACGAGAACGACTAATATCCGTATTATCACGTTAAAACTGACTTGCTAATACCTATAATATTAGTACTCTCTACTCTCCTACGTGCATTTTTTCATGGCATGCTTGTCACGTGAAATCGCATGCAAAGAATGTAAACACAACTACTTCGACAACTAAGCTTACTTGTTCTTAAACAACTGACGGATCGATTTCTAGAATTGACGAGATTTAAGAAGAAATTTGGATTAAGAAATGATTTAGAATAGGAATAGAGCACTCAATTCTCTTTAGATTATTTAGGAGGATGATTGAGTAACATGCAATTACTAGATTAATACCCGTGCAAAGTTGCACATGTATTATGTAAAAGAATGATGTAGATATGCAATATGATAAGTCGATATTTATGCGTATTTTTACCCCTTTAGTATTATATTTTCTATGTCGTCTTTGTATTATTATTTGGGCTAAACGTTATAACTTTAATAACTTTTGATATATTACCGGCCTTATATTATTTTTGGTGCTAAATTGAGTATTTAATATATATTTTAATTATTTAATATAACATGAAAAAGACTACTAAAATCGTATGTATGTTTGCAGGTCTGTCTTAAGACAACAATATCTCACTCATACGATGTCGGAATAACGCGAATCAAAATTCATTGGAAAGCTAAGTTCGAGATGAACAACTTTGTTGAAGAGAGCAAAATCAAATTCCATCATCTAATGGGTCGAAATCAAGCTTGAAACCATCAAACCATTATGGAAAAATAAGAAAAGAGAATCTGGTGTAAATAGGAAAGAAGAAGATGTGAAATTGTAAGAGCAAGATCAATTAATTAAGGAAAGAAATAATTTCACTAAAACCAAATTACCACATAAAAGAAGGCATTAGGACTTTAATGTAAAGGAAGAGGGGAGGAGAAAACAAGGAGCAGACACAACACACATAAGGGAGTACGTAGGAGGGCAGAAGGCCTTGGCCTTCACGGCCAAGGTCAGTTCGGATGCAGTCGGATTTTAATGCGGGACGCGATCAATTCAACTCCTAATTTATCTAACGGTTGTATCTATCTATCTTATTTAGTTTATTTATCGTTTAATTAGTTATTTAGTTTAATCTTTCAGTTATTCGAACATGTAATGTATCGATTATTGTCAATGAGTTATGAGATTACGTTATTGTTTTAACGTTTAATTAGTACTTTGATATTCGTATGAAATTCACGATTTGACTGTTGTTTTCATGTTTATTAATTTAGCCTGATCACCTAGATTATTTACATGAGTCGATCGTTAAATTAGTAGTGTTTTAAATTAGGTTGCAGCTTACTGGTCTAATTTAGCTACTAGAATTTTGTATGATAATTGAGTTGTATTTAGTTGCAGCTTTCTGGTTCTATATAATTCAATTGATTGGTGCTCTTAACGCGATTAAATTTATTGACTTGATTCGTGCTTACATGGTTGAGTCAATCTAATTTAGTTAGGATTAAACTTGCGTGGTTAACGGAGTTTAACGAGTAAGAAAGATAAAATTGTTAATTTACTTGCTTACAAGGGATTAAATAGTTACCAATCTATTTGAGTCTAATTAATTGAATCGATGATTAACCCGACTATATCATAATTGCATGTCTCGAATATTGTTATGATTAATTTTTTATTTATGTTATGTTTTTTTTATTTATTATTATTAATTTTCGTCAAACAAAACCCCCTTTTATATATATCTATACTATTAAATAATAAATCGTCTTAGATAATAACGTCAGTCTCTGTGGGATCGACCTCTACTTACCCTATCTACCGTAGAGTTAGTAATGTTTATAAATTTAATTTTGAATGCGGAAACGACACGCATCACAATATTATTTGAATGTTCAAACTCTAACCCGAACAATCTACAATATTAGAAACACACATGAAAATCAATATACGAAATATAATCGTTGACATATTCGATACCATGTTTGTATCTGTATCTCTCAATACAATCATTCATCAAGTAACTTAATTTTAGCTTATATTTTTTTAAAATTAAAATCTAATCTTGGAACAGGGAAACACAGTATGAGAATCGTACCACAAAAACATTTCAAGAAATTGTGACTAAAAAAGAGACCTCTGAATGAAACCTAATGAAAATCAAAGCGTAACCTTTAACCTATCAGTAATAACACAATTCGTGTATAAAAGAAACACTATAGTAGCTAATACTCCGTGGTATAAATGAAGGCTAGGTCGGGTTTGAATCAACTGGAGTCACATTTTGGATTTCTATAGATATGTACACTTGCAATATGTGTCTACAATGGCCGTCTAAAAAACTATACCAATGAGGTTTTAAACTCTATTTATACAAAATTGCTTGATTGTATTTATGAGCCAACTAACCTCCAACTAACTACTAACCAAGGTTGTTAGAGTTAGTTAGGTTAATAAGTTAGTTAGACTTATATCATAGAGTTAGTCATCCTCATCAATACATTGTAAAGAACACATCTTTGAATAATACAAATTTACTTTCTCCTCTCAATAATTCTAGCTTCATATGGTATCAGATTTTTTCCGCATAAATCACATAAAATTTTAATCAAGAAAGCTTTAAGTGTTCATCAATGGCTTCTAATCAAGAAACTTCTTCTCTGTATTCACCGTTCGACGACCCGCTATTCCTTTCTCCTTCTGATCAGCCAAATCTCCAGCTTACTGCGTATCAATTCCATGGCTCCAATTTCCTTCAATGGCAGAGAGACGTCATTCAAGCTCTTACATCGAAGAATAAACTTGGGTTTATTACCGGGGAGTGCGCTAAACCTGCTTCTACTGATCGTAAATTTCAACAGTGGATCAGGTGCGATTTGTTGGTTTTAAGGTGGATCCTTAATTTGCTTGATAGTGCTTTGAAAGAGCATTTTCAGTATGCAGTTTCATCAAAGGATTTGTGGTCTGAAATCTTTGAACGATACGGCCAACTAAATGTCTTGGAGTTGTATGAGCTAAAGAAGACGCTCTCGATTATGAAACAAGATAATCTAGCATTGATCGATTATTATAACAAGATGAAAGGAATTTGGGAGAACCTAGATCACATGGAACCCATTCCAACTTGTTCTTGTGGTATGCTTGCTCGCTGTACATGTCAGTTCTTGAAAAAGCTGCTTGATCGTGAGGCTCAGACGAAACTAATCCAGTTGTTGATGGGCTTAAGTTCGTCCTATGAACAGATGCAGACAAATTTGTTGTCTTTAGAACCTCTTTCACAGATAAACAAGGCTTTAGGCATGTTACAAAAGATTGAGAAACAAAAAGCCATTAATGATGGTGGTTCTGATCTGTTGGTTGAGTCAGTGGCTTATGTCTCCAACAATAAGTTTAATGGCAAAGCTAAACCTTCGTCTGATAAGGTCTGTACTCACTGTAATAAGGCTGGTCATCTAATTGAGGAATGTCATAGGCTCAAAACCTGTGATTATTGCAACATTAAGGGTCATGTTCTTGAGAGGTGCTTCAAATATAAGGCTTTTCTTACAAAAATTGGAAAGGGTAAAGCTGTTCAAGATGCCGGTACTTCAAATTCATCAGCACATCAGGCGAATATTGTAACATCTATTTCACAAGATGAAGAGTATGAGACTATTTCTCCGTTTGATCATTCTTTGGTTCAAGCTCAGGGGCCTTCTACTTCTCATGCTTCTCATGCTTTGATGGATCCATCTACTTCTCAAGCTTTTAGCATTTTAAGTCAACAGGATCTTGTCAAAAACATTGTTGATTCAGTAACTCAACAAGTTATGAAGCAATTGTCTGACACTTCAGATTCTGGGTTAGGTATTCAACTTCCAGGTTTGTCTTTATCTCCTTCTATTGTGAATTCTGTAAATTCTATTAATGCTAATGCTAGTTAGATCATTGACACAGGCGCATCCGATCACATATCGTCTCATATTGAAAAGATGTCCGATATAAGGGTGTTAGTAAAGCCTATTTCAGTGGCTTTACCAGATGGTTCTGTTAAGATTGTTAGTAAAATAGGAAATATATGTCTTAATGATGATATTGTCTTACATAATGTTCTCTGTATTCCTAGGTTTACTGAAGAATTGCTTTATGTGGCTAGATTAATTACAAAATCTGATCTCACTGTATCTTTCTTTGCTGATAAATGTTTGTTTCAGGCCAATTCAAATAAAAAGGTGCTTGCTGTTGAGATCAGATGTGGCAATTTGTTTAGGATTCAGGATAAATTTGTTAATCATTCTGTTAATTCAGTAACTAGTTCAGTTTCTAATGTTGTAAATAAAGAAAACGTTGATCTTTTTCATGCTAGATTTGGACATACTTCTTTAGAAAAGTTACAACATGTACCTGGTGTACAATGCAATGGAATAAAAGATTTTCTTTGTGAAACTTGTGTTATGGCTAAACATCATATGTTACCATTTCCTAGAAGTGTTTCTCATGCTAAGGAATGTTTTGATTTAGTACATATAGATGTTTGGGGTCCTTACAAGGCTTCGTTTTTGGATGGTGCTCGTTCATTTTTTACTGTTCTTGATGATTTTTCTAGGACCACTTGGGTTTTTTTTATTCAGAATAAGGCACAAGTACCCGGTTTAATCAAAGGCTTTGTCAAGTTTGTTGAAACAGAGTTTACGAAATGTATTAAGATGTTTAGGTCGGATAATGGCACAGAGTTTTTTCAGTCTCAATGTGTTGATTTTTTCAAAGAAAAGGGCATTATTCATCAAAGATCGATAGTGGGTCGCCCACAATAAAATGGTAGGGTCGAGCGCAAGCATAGACATCTTTTAGAGACTGCTCGAGCATTGATGTTTCAGTCTAACGTTCCTATTCATTTTTGGGATGATTGCCTATTGACTGCTGCTTATCTCATTAATTTGATGCCAACAAAATTACTTGACTGGAAAACTCCTCATGAATTATTGTTTGGTTCTGTTCCTGTATTTTCTGATATAAGGGTGTTTGTTTGTTTCTGTTTTGCTTCTATGCCACCTACTGCTATTGATAAGTTTGGTAGTTGTTTGTTTCTAGGCTACCCTTGTAATCAGAAAGGATATAAGCTATATGATTTAGATAACAAGGTTGTGTTTACGAGTAGGGATGTTGTGTTTCAAGAAAATGTTTTCCCTTTCAAAATTAGCATTGTGGTTTCTTCTGTTTCAAATGATGATTTGTTGAGTTTGGATCTTCATAGTACTAGGAATTCTACTTCTTGTGATGTTTCTTCTGGTAGTACATCTCATAGTACACCTATGAATGATGCTACAACTGTAAGTACTGAGGTTAATAATGAGGTAAGGAGGTCTAGCAGATCAAGGGCCTTGCATGCGAAGCTCAAAGATTTCCATTGTCCTTCAGTTAAAGCACTTCATGTGAAGGTCTTGAATGACATGATAATGTATGACAAAGAGTTCCTTTTATCCTTCTGCAACATGGTTCGAGAATCTGAACCTCATACATACAAGCAGGCCATTAAAGATGATAGATGGTTGGAGGCTATGAAGTTAGAACTCATAGCCTTGGAAAAGAATAATACTTGGGAATTGACTCAATTTGTAATCCCCTAGAAATTCTAACGCAATACAGTGGCGGAAACACTGTAGAAGTGGGATTATAACACACTGTAACTATGTCTTGATTAAATAAAAATGGTAAGTCAATACATAAGCCATAAAATAAAAATGGCTACAAAATAAATAAATAAATAAAATCCATAAAAAGGGTTTTAACAATCCATAATACAGTGATCTGATTAATACAAGCAGGATCCATAACTGGTCGCTAGCCCACCCGAAGGAAAACACATATACCTGCCACGTTAAAAACATAACAGCCACAATCAGTGGGGAGCAACGTCAACGTTCTCCCAGCCGTATAACAGGATTTTAAAACTGTAATTACTATTATAGAAAAATAGTAAAAATGGAAAACAGTAAAACACATTATAATAAAAATAAACTTTCAGTGAAAAACTTCACGTATCAAAACAATATAATAAAAATGAGTTTTCCGAAGAAAACATAAAACACTTGCCAACCTGCAAATCAAAATTATATCGATAATAATAAAAATATTCAAAATGGCGTTATGGATAGAATTAATGTAGAATCTAGACGTTCACTAGGACAATACTAAACTAGCTTCGAGAACTTAGTCAAAACAAATCAGACTTCGGTCTCTAACTAGGCAACTCAACCATAACAGGACTGCGTGCAGCGAGGTCCTGGCTTAAGTAATGTACACCCCTCCTGGACACCAACCGTAATCCAGTTTAACCCGACGGCGACTTACACGATGCGATATCTAAGTTTAAGGTCAAAATATACACACTCCTAAACACAAACCATGCTCAGTTCAACGACCAATGTGTCTCAACATAGACACACCAGCTTTATAGTTGATGGCAAAACGTACATCCAAGACTATATATATTACTCTAAACCCACACTTATCCTTATTCCATAACCCCAAAACAATTCATTATCAATATTTAAAAGATGTATTCAATACAAACAATAGGAGAACAAAAGAAAAAGGAACCACTTTCCAAAAGAGGAAACTTTCTATTTTAGGAAACTTCTATTTTTAGAAACTTTACCAAAAATAGCATCATATCAAAATAGCGAAAATATTAGTTTATACTAACATCACATTTTTAGTAAACGATATAGATTTATAAAACTAATACTTTCGGCCTTAACGATATTAATTACCAAAGTGAACATTTAATTTTATGAAATTATTAAAATATCGTATAAGCGTTATAAAATGATTAAAAATGTCTTAAACATTTTAATATTACTAATTAGGGTGTTTTCAAAAGGTATAAAGCTAAAATTCTCTAATTATTATTAGTTTCGACAATAAAATTATAAATAGGATTTTACGGCAAACATCAAATTAAATATTTGAACGTCTTTATTTAATTAAACCAACAAATACATTTAGAGTATGTTAAGGGATGATTTAACTCTTAAAGTTTCAGATTTAAATACTTTCAAAATTGCTGGAAAAATAATTCTTTTAGGTAAGACGAAGCATTTTAACGATAAATCACAATTTGTCCGAAAATCAATACTTATTAATTAAAGACTTTAATAAATAGTACAAAAATTATGTAAAATAGTTAAAATATATTTATGGACATTCTGTCCAGAAAAGAAAATTTTCCAGAATCCTAAAACTCGGTTTTTAAAGCGGTTTCTCGTTAATCGTCCAATTTCGACAATAACGATTAATAAAAATAGTAATTACAAAATGATTTAAGTATTAATTTCTAAAAATTATTATTAAACCTAAAAATCATCATTTTCCAGATTATTCTAATTTTCCAGATTTTCCAAAATTCCAGATTTACCAACTTCCGTCAAAACCGTCTTTAAAACCCGTTTTCACAATTAACGATTCCATTAATAAAACTTATCGTTCCTAACATTTTATTAAGGCACTAAAAATCATAGAATTATATTTTAATATGAAATCATCAGAATCATAATTTTTCCAGATTTAAACCAAAGACCAGAAATCGAGAATTTAAACGACAAACACGGTTTTAACGATAAACGATGATTTAAAGTGATTAATTAACTCATCCACTTAACAATTCCGAAAAATTATGAAAAAATTCAGAAACTTCTATTTCACCAGAAAGTTTCACCATGTCAAAAATCAGATTAAAATAAAATGTTTAAGTACTAGAATTAAAAATCGGCTTTTAATCGTTTTTGTCCGTAAACGGTAATAATTCAATAATCGATATCAAAAATATCAGAAAAATACTAAATTATTAAAAATCATCAAAAACAACATTTTTCCAGAATATAAACATATATTACATGTTTAGGCCGATTATTACGATTTTACAAATTAATATAACAATTTAATCGTTAATCTCGTAAAAGCGATAAAAATATCGAAACATGCAAATTTTCAACTTTAAAAATTTTTCCAGATTTTATGACATACATATAGGGTCGTGCTTTTTCCTAACGAGCTTTTACTCAATCCTAACGACATTTTACTAAATTGTCCTTCTCATTTCCTACCCCATTTTAAAAAAGTGATGGCTTGATTCTCTCTCTAGAAAAATTGAACACTGACATTTTCTTTATTTCTAAAGTTACCTTCAACAATTGACATTCATTGGCACAATCAAATACAAGCCTTTGAACACTTCTATAATCGATCGATCGATCAATCAATCAGACTTATAACAAAAAACTAGATTCATAAACTCTAAAAGAATCCCTAAAAAATCATTCATGGAGAGAAACCCTAATTGATCAATTTTCCAATAAATTGATTAAAAAACTAAAATTAAAACTTAAAAAATATTAATTCATCATTAATTGGAGTACTAAGATTGACAATTGAATTCAAAGAAGTTTGATTGAATGATTATTGATTGATTTTGGTAGAGCTTAAAGGTGAGTAGAATGATTAATCCCGAAAAATCAATCATCGAGAGAAACTCTAATTAATCAACTTTACAATAAATTGTTTAAAAAAACTAAATTTAAAACTTAATGCAATATTGATTCATCATTAATCGGAGAACTGTTATCCATAGTTGAATTTACAAGAGTTCGATTGATTGATCGGATATTTTTTGTAGAGATTAAAGATAATTTGAAGGATTAATTGGAGAGGTTGTATAAAGGGTATAAGCGGAAAATTTTAAGAAAATTCGTTAGGATTGAGTAAAGCTTCGTTAGGAAAAAGTAATTACGTACATATATTGCCAAAATAAAACATAAAAATATATAAATACAAAAACTCAATTAAAATCAAGTAATACCGAGTAACATCGACGTTACCTCTACTCCAAGTCTGAGTCGATAATATATTCGTCGGCATCGGGATCGTCCAAAAATCCTACCAAACACGGAATTCATGGCAGAAAAATACCATGAGAAAACTAATAAAAATCAAGGTAAAAATTGATCGAAAATGACGTCGATTAATACCTTAACGAAGAGAACGGAAAGAGAATTATTATGACGATAAAAATGATGCGATTGGGACTCGAAATGGAGCAAAAATTTGCCTAAGATGGAGGAGTAGTACACGGCCAAATGAGATGAAGGAAGGTTGAGTATATTTTTTTTATGACAAGAATGAATAAGGTGTAGTATGGAAAATGGATGGTTTTCAAAAATGTAAATGAGATTAAATGGTTGATGAAAACTAGGTGCACCTTATGAGAATGGCCGGCCAAAAGTGTGATGACAAGGAGCATGAAAAGTTTTGATACTAATGCTACAATGAATGAAAATAATTTATCTTATGTTTACGTTTTAACGTGATAAAATGAAACGTTTAAATAAAACGTAATAAAACTTGTGACCAAGGGCTTAGTTGGTCCAAAATGTGAGTAAATGGTCTCAAATAGTTAAAGGCATTTCAAAGTAATTCGAGTAAACCTCGCGTAAGAAAATAATTATTCGCGAAGCTTCGTAATAAAAATCATTAACAACTAATTTTTGTAAATAAAAATATTTACTAGTTGAAAGTATTATAGAAATGTATTCAAACATTTTTAGGAAAAGGAATAACTTAAATCCAAGCTTAAAAATGTCAATTCGAAGAGAAATAGAATTCTTTGCGGAAAAATTAATTAGTTTACGAAGAAACCAAATAAATTGATTTAAAAAGAATTTAAATCTTTCAAATTAAAAATAAAAATTATTAAACTCAAAAATTAAAATAGAGCTTAGTAAAATGATGAAATATGAGGCCAAAAGTGACAAAGTTAAGACGGAGTCCTAACGGAAAGAATAAAAACGCTTAGAAAAATAGCGGGTGTTACACAATTGCCCCCTGGCAAAACTGCAATAGGTAGTAAGGCCCTGTTCTTTTCAGCTTATTTTCAGCCTGTTTCAGACCAGCTCAGCTTCTATCAGCTCAGCCCAGCTCCTATCAGCTCAGCTCAGCTCAGCTCTAATATTTTTAGCTTCTTTTAGATGATTTATATAAGTAGATAATATTAGTTTCAGCTTCTTTTAATTCAGCTCAGCTCAGCTCAGCTTCTATCAGTCCAGCTCAGCTCCTATCAGACCAGCTCAGCTCAGCTCAGCCCTGTTTCAGCCGAAAAGAACAGGGCCTAAATGGGTCTATAAAATCAAACATAAACAAGATGGTACTATTGAAAGGTTTAAGGCAAGGTTGGTAGCTAAGGGTTATAATCAAGTGCTTGATAAGGATTATAAGCATACGTTTTCCCCTGTGGCTACTGTTAGAACCTTACTTGCAGTAGCATCATTGAAACATTGGCCCATTCATCAGGTTGACATTAATAACGCTTTTTTACATGGGTTTTTGGATGAGGAAGTATATATGAATCCTCCCGAAGGATATGATGTGCCTCATCAAGGTCAAGTTTGTCGTCTTAAGAAATCTTTATATGGCTTAAAGCAAGCCTCTAGACAATGGAATCTAGAGCTTACCAAGTTTTTGCTAGAATTAGGTTTCACACAATCTAAGTACGATTATTCTCTCTTTACTCGTTTTGACACAAAGACACAAAGATTTTTGGTGACATTAGTATATGTTGATTATGTATTAATCACTGGTGATCTCCTGCAAGATATTGAACACCTTAAAGTACAGCTTAATAGCAAGTTCACCATTAAAGATTTGGGGCCTGTGAGATTTTTTCTGGGTTTGGAGTTAGCCAGAAATGGTAATGAGATTATAATCAACCAACGGAAATACATCATTGACATCCTTAAGGATGCTGGTTTTGAAGGATGCACACCTGCAGAATTTCCGATGCAGAAAGGCATAAAATTATCGATTGATCAGGGTGAATTATTGCCTGATCCAGAGCCTTGCAGGAGACTTGTTGGGAGGCTTCTCTATTTGAATATTACTCGCCCAGATTTGTCTTAGAGTGTTCAGCATTTGTCTCAGTTTTTAAGTCAACCTAGAGAGCCTCACTACTTGGCTGCACAACATGTCTTGAGATATTTAAAGGGAAGTATCAATGTTGGATTATTTTAGGGTCGTGCTTTTTCCTAATGAGCCTTTACTCAATCCTAACGAATTTTCATACAATTTCCCCATTATACCCTTATTATAAATTTTACTTTGACATTGAAATTCAACTACAATTTTTTCGTTTTGCTCCCCGATTTAGATAATCTATCACTCCCGAATTCAATTATGACTACTTATTCAATTACCGATGACGTAAAATCGATTATTTATTTATCAAATTAATTTTTTTTAATTAATACTTGTAATAATAATAAATAAATAAAATTCCACATAACATGTCAATAGTATGATTGATTTAGTGTATATATTACGTAATACGAAAACACGATCGACCAATTAAATTTATAAGTTTTCGACTAAAATAATATAGGAAAATAGCAATTAACAAACAAACAAAAAAGGAGATTTAAATAAATAGATTAATTTAAAATAAATTTAAAACAATTAAAAAAAATTTAAAAAAAAAACAATTTACAGGGAACAACGCCTCCCTGACCACCCACCACCCACCACCACCACCACCACCACCACCACCCCCACCAACCCACTCGCCCACCACCCACTACTACCCAGCCCAGTCAACCACCGTCCACAACCCAATCCTCACCCACCACCACTCACGACCCACATCCCAACCGCCCTCACCCGACTCCGCCTACCCGACCCACACCGGCTCCGACCCAACCCCACCCACCCGGCCCCGCCGACCCAATCTCTGCCTTCTCAGCCCCCGATTCCAGCCACCGATCCCAGACCGTCCCGATATTAGTGGTGGTTTATGGTAAGTTCTATGGGTGTTGGAGGTTTATTTAAAGAGAAAACCTAACATTTGATTTCTTTGATGGGTGAAATGAGAGGGACAAACTGGTAAAATGTCGTTAGGATTGAGTAAAGGTTTGTTAGGAAAAAGTAATTTCGTTACTTTATCCCTCTGAAGCATCAGTAGCATTACAGGCTTACTCAGACAATCATGCATACTCGGATTGGGGGAGTTGTGCCTTCACTTCTAGGTCGCTCAGCGGCTTTTGTATTTTTTTGGGATGATCACTCCTTTCATGGAAGACCAAGAAACAAGTTACAGTCAGCAAGAGCTCTGCAGAAGCGGAATATAGAAGCTTATCTTATACTGTCAGTGAGATGGTATGGCTTCACAATTTACTGCAAGAATTGCGCATTCCTATTCAGCTGCCCATTTCTCTTTTTTGTGACAACACCGCAGCTGAACATCTGGCTAAAAATCCAGTGTTTCATGAGCGGACGAAGCATTTGAACATGGATTGTCATTTCGTTAGAGACAAGCAACTCGAAGGATTCTTAAACACTCAGCATGTTAGTTCCCGCAACCAGCTTGCTGATCTCATGACTAAAGCGTTAGGACAGCGTGAACATCATCAATTATGTACCAAGCTGGGTTTGATTCTGCATTCGATTCCAGCTTGAGGGGGGATATGAGCCAACTAACCTCCAACTAACTACTAACCAAGGTTGTTAGAGTTAGTTAGGTTAATAGGTTGGTTAGACTTATATCATAGAGTTAGTCATCCTCTGTATAAATACTCATCAATACATTGTAAAGAACACATTTTTGAATAATACAAATTTACTTTCTCCTCTCAATAATTCTAGCGTCATAGTATTATGTAAGTCTATCGCCATCAAACATTTAGTATATACCCGACCTATCCGATTGCCTATTTTCTTTTCTCTTTCCTTTTGGGTTTAGTTTGTTTTCTTCCCTCTTTTCATTTAAGGAAAATTTTTTCACCCTCATTAATTAATACGGAGTATAATACTTGTTTAAACTCGTGTATATTTGTTTATATTTAAAAAATATACGAAATATATATGGACATTTTAAGCTATGTTTAGCCTATATGTTCGACTATTAATATAAAAAAAAATCAATTGTAATTAATATAGTAAGTTTTATCGTCAACAGGTTTATACTTATAATGTTTTCAAATTATAAATGATATTATAATCAAGATATTTTAAACATGTGTCTTTATAGTATAAATATTTAAATAATTGGTATTATACTACTATCAAAATATCTCATTAATATGAAAATTATGATTAATATTATATTAGATCAATAGATTAGATTAGATTATAGTCCATATATTAGATTAATAAGAAAATGGCAAAATTACATTTTACCACCTAATATGTTCAACTTTTTACAAATTACCACCTAATATGTCATTTATTATGAATTACCACCTAATATGTACACCTTAATTACCGATAATCACACCCAACTTCTATTTCGTAGACGGTTTCCTTAAATTTCCGTTTTTCAAAATTAGGAACGACTACAAACTACCCCTACTTTTCATTAATTAACTTCTATCCTCATACTCTATCATTTACTCACTCACTCAAATTTTAATTCAGTAAACCTGGAAAATCAAAGACATTAAAAAAAATTACATTTAAATTTTTTATATCATCTCGTACTTATTAAACCCTAACTAGTATAGATCCCGCGCAATAATGCGCGATAAATTTAGTATTTTATATTTAGAGATTACTTATAAATATCTAATCGATAAATTATTATTTTTTCACATTTTTAATCTTTACATTTTGATCTAAGAAAGTTATTTAAAATTTTAAAGATGATAAATATAATCGAGTAATCTTTACTCAATGTATTTTTTTGATGAACATTTTTTTTTCTCACAAATTCTCTAATGAGACTTCTTGTATAATGACGGTATAGTTTTTTTTTGTTTTTGGCATATTATAGTTGTGTCTCGGACAAAGCTTAGGTAAGACGGTATAAACACTTAGTTTCGATACTTGTGAGATTTATATTTTGTTACATTATCATAAATATCTACTTATTTTTTTAATAGCCCATCACAATTATTTTCTTTGATTACATAAATATTTAACTTGAATTGAATTTGGATATTATAATTATATGATAGAGATTTTATTTACTTTGAATTGAAAGTTGATATTATAATTATAATAAGATAGGACTTTAATATTAGTATGTTTCCTAATTGAAGTTATGATGTTTGGAGGGAAACATCTCTTGAAAGGTTGACACCTCATTCTATTTCCTAGTACGGAGTATTATTATCCTCTTCGTAGTAAGAGAATTTTCGGGATTTAATACTATATATATATGACATATATATGGAACTCCAATTACGATATAAAGCTATATATGACATATAATTAGATATATATGACATATATATTATATATATAATTAGATATAATATTTTAGGGAACTCCAACCACCAAGTGTGAGTATTTACATAGGCATAATATTACACAACATAATATTTATGCGGATGTTTGAATATATAAAATTAGTAGTGTCTGGATATATTTACTTTAGTATAATATCGGGCTTGGTAGTTCGTATGCTGCCAGATTAGCCCACTCTGTAGTTAGTTAATATCATAACCCACTCTGTAGTTAGTGTGCTACCAAATTAGAGTTGAAGGCCCATTTTGTGGGTATTAATAGGTGAGCGGGAAATTTTTTGAGGAGAGACTGCCACGTATCCTTTTCCCTAGCCTTTCCTACCCTTTTAGTAGAAGGAGGATTTCTTCAATTCCAACCTACGTCTTGCAAAGATCAATCTCAATTTTTCAATTTCAATCAAGACGGATAATCTCGAGTGGAAAATTGTAACACTTTTTCTTAACTTCATCGAAGTAGAGAGCAAATTGGAACAATAATCAGGTTATGAATGATCTTCAAATTTCAAAAGTTTTGGAGCAAGATTGATTATTACGAACCTGACCAACCCAGGTTGATTGATTTGGGAAAGTTTGGAGCGAGATTAACTGGCTGAGAATGTGAGATTGATGATTTGGGAAATTTGGGGTTTACCAGGTGCTTGATTGAATTAGGGTTCTTATTTTTTTTATTGTTAATTGGATGTTGAGTTGGTAGTTGAAAATAGATTTTGGGGAGGTAGGAGATAATCAATGAAAATAAGGGTAATTTTGTCATTTAAGATAAGGTTTAGTCATTCCTAATTATGAAAAACGGAAATTTAAGAAAACCGTCTACAAAATAGAAGTTGGGTGTGATTATCGGTAATTAAGGTACATATTAGGTGGTAATTCATAATAAATGACATATTAGGTGGTAATTTGTAAAATATTGAACATATTAGGTGGTAAAATTGTGATATTCTAGGTAAGTGCGTTTTGGTGCCAAAAAGCTAAAGGTGTGATTTATGTATTATATTCTAAGTATAGAGGATAGATAGATTGTGATATTCTAAGTAAGTGCATTTTGGCACCAAAAAACTAATGGTGTGGTTTTTGTATTAGCATTTTGGCGTCAAAAAGCTAATTCAAGACATTACTCAAATATTTTGATTAGTATTGCGATTTAAAAAATATTTTACTATTTTTAAAGTACACAGTCGAGAAATACTAAAAATAAAATAATAATTTTATTATTTTAAATCTTAAATGAAATATATTATAAATATCGTGCATTGCACGGGGTCTATACTAGTTATATATTAGTATAGATATATAAATAGATAGATAGATGAAAAAGTAATCTTTTATTTATAAAAGAAGAAACCACTTAATCCTACGTGGCGGCAGTTCCTCTACACACATTTGCTACCCTCCAAGCACTGACAGCAACTCAGCCAAACAAGTACTCCAAACTTCTGATAATTGCTAAATAGTCCCCACAAATTTCCTACTTTGTAAAATACTATCACCCCTACCAACCATCCTCAATTCCCAAGACACAAATTCTTGGGAGAGACGGTCTCTCCATAAGTTATTGAGAGACGACTTGTGAGTACCACTTTATGTATTATTCGTACCTATTTTATTATTATATGTACCTCTAAGTGACAATTTTGTTTTGTACCTATTTTTACAAGAAGTGTATCCCTTTTATATTTGTATACTCTTTTATGTTAATCGTACCTATTTTTATTAGTTTTGGTACCATTGTTAGTAATGGTCTCTCAATAAACTTAAGAAAGACCGTCTCTCAGGAGACCTACTCTTCCCAGGAAGAGTAAGTACCCTTATTTACTCCTCCGTTTCCCAACCCACCTCGGCAATCCATTTTTTGAAAAAATGGTTGAGGGACTCTTCGATCCCCTCAAATCAACATCAAGATTGTCAATCTTCATCACTTACTTATAATTTTCCCGCACCATATTCTTATAAAATGGATTCCGGTGTTTCTTTCATATTTCGTTCCGCTCATATCGTTTCCGTCATCAACTTCCTCTTCAGTTTATTAAGATTCAGGCAATCATGTCTCAAGTATGAGCGAAAGGTTGGTTACTATCTCACAATTTTAACAATTGTTGATAGAGCATATTATCAGTATAAATCCTTTTTTTTCCATTTCACGCGTTTATATACTTACATAATGTGAAATTCCATTCTGATTCTTTTGCTCAGTTTATATGTATATGTGAAGTCCGTAAAATTATAAATTGATAAATTGGCACCATAATGAGCATTCATAGTGTCTAATTTGTTGATGCTCACTTGATTTTTGAATGTTCAGAGTATACTTGAGTTTTGATTTTAGGATATTAATAGAATTATTTCATGATATCGTTTCGTATTTGTATATGAGTAAATAATTTTTCATCTTGATCGTAATAAAGGAAGATAATGTAATGGTCACGTAATGAATTACATATTGATATGGATATTCTATCACGTAATTCTAGAATATTTACTAGAATAATTACATATTCTATCACGTAATTTAACGGTCACTTAATGAATGGTCATTTTGCAGGAGTACATCGTTTTTTATTAGGTTGTTCATTTTCAATCAAGTTTCAATCTTTTGGGTAAAGTTTTGAACTTTTCTCCATTTTTATTTCTCTTTGATTAAATAATTGATATGGATATTTATTTTCAATCAAGTTCAATCTTTTAGGTAAATTCTTGAGCTTTTCCCCATTTTTATTTTTCTTTGCTTAAATAATTGATATGGATATTTATTTCAATTACAATCCGCATTTTTCAGGTGATAAAAAAAAAAGTACAATGAGGGAATGAACGAGTGGAAGCATCTAAATGAAGTCATTATAGAGATCTTGATCGAAATTGTTAATTGATTTGGAGGTAAATCATTGAAATTTTGTATGTCCATTTCTCTATTAATAAATTTTTATTTCAATAGATTGTTTTATAGTAAGATTTTCAGTGGTGAGAATCAATTTAACCAAAAAAGAATCACGAAAAAAGGAAGTGATTTCGATTTCTTTTCTATAAGACATCAATTTTGAAATTAATATTACACAAAAAAAATCACGAAAATATTAATAAATTATAATAATTACGGAGTATAAATTAAAATCACGGAATAAAGTATAATAATTATAATCACGAAGTTTATTTATAATAAAGATAAATTAAAATCGACTGTCCAATTATAATAATTATAAATTATTTAATCTTTTTTTAATTGACTCATTTCTTAGTGTTTCTGTAAAGTTATTTTATTTAATTTTGAAATAAGCTCAACCCTTTTTGAAGTTTAAAATTTGAAAGTCAAGAAGAGAGTAAAGTACTCATTTGTTATATTTTCACTTAATAACATAGGTAACATTTAAAAACAAATTGGTACTCCGAAAAATAAAATCAATGATTTATTTAACAATTTTTAATAATAAATTACTCGTAGTGATTTATATTACTCATTGAAATTATTGATTATTTTTAATGGAATTATAATAATGTTCACATATATTTTGAAAATGAGGTAATTCAAAAGAGTTGAAGAGAGTATTAATTATTACTCCAATTTTCAATGTAGTTATTATTCATTTAATATGTGAATTAATAATTTGTGTCAATATAATGTTAATACATACTCATGTAGTTGCATTCTTATTTTAAAGATATATATAAATAAAGGGATAAATAATTGTAATTTATATATAGTAAATTTGTGTTAATATATAAATTCTTATTTTAAAAAATAAAAAAAGGGGATATATAATTGTAATTTGTTGGATGGTGCAGGAATTTCATTTTCTAAGAGAAAATTGAAGAAAGTTGATGAGTAATTCACAAAAGAGAAAATAACTAAAGAGTGCTCAATGTGAATTTCCTCTCATTTAAGATTCAAAGTTTTTTTAAAAAAAAGTATTGGTAATGTATTATACTCAGTAATATTTTTTTTATATAATATTTTTCTTTAATATTCTGTATACCAATTTGTATCGATTTAGGTGATTATCATAAAACTACTGCATTGATGTTATATGCAAACCCAAATTCTCATATCGAACAGTCTCATATGTAAATACTTAGAGTCAAGAATACCCATTGAGATGAGTCTGATGACAAAACCCAAAAGGTAGAATGGTAAGTGAATATTGTTCTTGGGTAATTCCCATTTTCTCATTTTCCCAATTTCTCATTTTCCCGTGCAGAATTAGTTTTGTGTATTTAAAACACATTGAGCATGCAACAATCATCCATCAACAATTAAATTTTTTCAGTTAACAATGTTTTTAGGTGCCTTCAATCAAGCAACAATGTTTCATTGCAGCAATCAACCAAATCGATATACAATGCATCTCGAGAATAAGGAATGTGACACTTGAGTTCAATGTAATTATGACTTTTATTTTCTAGGTGCCTTCAAACATGTATATATCTAACTCTATGTGCTTAGTACACTCACCAAATCAAACGTACTCCCATTTATGCTTATCTTCCTTATTTTCTCAAGTCAATCGAACAATTATCCAACATATTATTGTAGCATTTATCAATTTTCTACAAGAATTAAATTGAGTAAGTTGGTGAATTAATATAATGAGTATGAGTAATTAATAAGGGAAATTAATTAAGAGAGTAATTATAAGTATGAAATTAAGAAAAAATAGAGTGCGATTAATTATAATACTCCGTATTAGTTGAAAATAAGGAATAATGGTTTAGGAAGATAGATCAAAGTTGGTGCTGTAATTGTCTAACTAATACCTTAGTTAATGATGTAACAATCTAATACGAAGTAATTTTTATTTACTAAATTCCAATATTGGCATATATTTTTCTCCACAAAATACAAAGTCGGAGTTGATCAATACTCGCGGTAAAAATAAACTTCAACAAAAAAAGTAGTATTAAGAATTTAAGATGTATTACCTCTCGATCATCCATTCAATTATTTACGTGAGACTGCGAGGAGAAATGGTGGATCTAGGTAAAGAATTGAATGGATGAGAGGGAATACACTACACTCATACACTGTACAATCCTTTTATTTGGATTTTTTGAATTTTTTTAAATTTGGATTTCTTACATGGTGTTGTTATCTTTCAGCACAAATGAAATAATCATATGAGTTAGATTGCTGCCATATACTGTAATAGTTATTGATTTCACCATCGTAAGTTCGATAGTATGCAAACATTTAACTAATACAGTCCGTGTTACAGGTCTACTTTGTATTTTCAACTAAAATTCTTATATGTCGTTATTATAATTAAGGGGCGATGATATTTCCTTAAAACACCCCCGTGATTTAATCTACTTGATTTCTTAAGAAACTACTTTCCTTCTTAAAATTCTTATACATCGTTATTATAATTAAGGGGCGATGATATTTTCTTAACTACTCTCTTTTGTCATACACCGTATTCATTAATAAAAGGGTACACTTTCAACAACAGTTTCCACGTTCGGGGAACGAAGTATCAAATCTTTTCAAACCATACAACTATATTTAGGCAGACGCATCTCATATCGACAGTATCAACAATTCTTTTCAATTAATCGTTTAGCAGAATAACCGTTACGATCCGCCATGTCCTGTTTGTTCTTAAACTTAAACAAACATATGGACTAAAAGACGTCCACATTCATATGTACCCTATTTTTCGAACCTGCAAACGTTATCTTTGGTGAATGTACCCTATTATTACAATACTAATCGGTGTTTACTTTTGGTGTGATTAATTATGTGTTGTTTAAATACCCACTAAAAACTTATTTCATTATTAGTCTACACACATGCTCCTATATACGGAGTACCTTTTTCGTATACTTCTAAAAAAAAAATAACTTTACCATCTTAGCACAATATTTGATTATACAGCCTCGTTATCTCGGGGTTTATACTAGTTCCGTTTATAAATTACGTATAACCCTACCCCTATGACTCTATGGGCAGAGTAGTGCTACATCTTTCATCTTCCTCCTCCTAATCAACCTAATTGAAATCGAATATTGCAATCTAAAAAATTGAAATCAACCTATTCCTCCTCCTAATACATCATCTTTATTTCCTCTTCGCCTATCATCCTCCTCGTCTCTCATCTTCCTCGAAAAAATTGAAAAGTTTGGTGGTGTTAAGTCGAAACTCTGAAGATTTTTCAAGGGAGTCAAGGTACTAGTATTTGTTCCGGATTGATTTTTGTTGTTTTCATGCTTGATTGAACAATTTCTATTTCAAAATTCAGTTCGTTGGTGATGGTCTAATTCGTAAATCGGGCGAACTAGTTCGGAAATCGTGCCGGCGAACTGCGAAACTGGTAACACTGGACCAGACCCAATGTGGAGGTCATCTTCTACACTTCGAACTTATGTCAACCGGAAAATCATGAATTCCCCCGGATGTGCTTTTTCGTGCTTTTCAATGTGCTCTTTTTCATCGCATATCAAGTCGTCCGCACTGCTTCTCCCCATGTCCACAATTCACTGCTCTAAACCCGAATTGGGACTTTTTGCCAACAGGATCTCTCTCAACTCTGATAAGGTTATCTCTCTTCACCGTGCTTCTTTTTGTTTCTCATTACTTCATACTTAATCCATCTTGGGTTTTTGTTGTTGTTGTTGTTGTTGAGAATTGCATTATGTTTAGCTATGATTGTAATGAATGCAACTTATGATGGTATACATTATGTGGTGCTGCAAAAATCAATCAAGGTTATAAATGAATGACATTGATGTGAGAGCTATGCTTACTGAATGGAACTGCACTTGTTGTGGCTTTATAGTAGCTGTGGTCATCACCCGAGTTCTAGATACCTAGCTGAACCATCATCTGCCACTTCAAGAAAAATCAAATGCTAGCGGCTGTGAGAACTATACTGTTTAGTCTATTACTCCTTCCATCTCCACTTTATTGTTCCACTTTCTATTTCGGGAAGATTTACAAAAATGATTGAAAATGCACTTTTGTTCTTACACAAAATAAAGAGGGGGACAAGTACTAGTGAGAGAAGGAAACAATAAAATTGGGATGGAGGGAGTATATCCCAAAGCTGTAACAACACAATTTTATACTCTTCCTTCCCAATTATATTGTCCCTTCCTCTCTCTTAATTTTGCCCGAATAAATTGTCCTCTTTTTATTGAGTAAGATAGATAGTGGCTTTCCTGCCGTATCCTTTTGTTCATGTAGGGAAGTATTAGTTCCCCTATCACACACCCTTTCTACTAGGGGTGTAAACGAGTCGAGTTGAGCGCGAGCCTGGGGCTGCTCGGCTCGAGCTCGAAAAGAAAAGGGGGAGTCTCGGCTCGAGCTCAAGCTCGTCGAGCTTCAAAAACAAAGGCTCGAGCTCGAGCTCGTTAACTCGACTCGTGGCTCGAGCTCGACTCGTGGCTCGGAAAAAGACTCGACTCCGGGCTCGAGTTGAGCTCGACTCGCGGGCTCGAGTTGAGCTCGACTCGCAGGCTCATGTTGAGCTTGACTCGCATGATGGGTTGGGCTGCAGCTTAAGTGCTCAATTTATTTAAGTTTTTGACTAATGAAACGGAAATTAAATCAATACATTATTGATTTATGGGTGTCTTAAGCTATTACGATGAAAAGAGAAATAAAAATACAAATTGTAATGATGAAAGATAAGAATCGATGTCTTGCATATTGCAATTCGCAACCTTATAGTAATAAAATAAAATCGTCTTAATAAGAGGCATATATGACAGGATTTGAATGGTTTAGGCCTTTAGGGTTAATTTGGTTTGGTAATATGAGTAAATTAGGGTAACAACTAATAATATACGGGCAAATATTTAAGGTAATATGAGTAAATTACAATTTACTTTTTTTTTTTATGAACAATATACGATTTACTTTCTTTTTTAAGGTATATTTGATTTAGGTAGCGGAAAGAAAAGTGTAGTTTTAGAATAATATCGAGCCGCTCGCGAGCTATTCGAGCCGAGCCAGGTCTTGCTCGGTTCGACTCATAAATGATCCGAGCCGAGCTCGAGCCCGAGCCGAGCTCATACGAGTCGAGCTTTGACCGAGCTTTGACCGAGCCGATCTCGAGCTGCTCGCGAGCCGTCTCGGCTCATTTACACCCCTACTTTCTACCCTTTGCTCCCACCATTTATATTTGTGTCCCCTTTGTTTTGAGTTGTGGTACCACTATACTAATTCCGTTCCATTTGATTCTTTACATTTGCTTTATACACGTACATGAATGCTCGTTTTCTTAAACATGATCTCACATGACTATGTTTTATGTTATATAGTAGAAGTTACAATGACGTTTCTCCTCACTTAGGAATAGTGCCCAAAAATCAAACATAAAGAATCAAACGGAACGTGGAAAGTATTAATTACCGCATCCCAAACGAGCCATATATTGATGTTGGCTGAAGTCCTATTTAACATTTTGCTCGTCACTTGTAGATAAAATGACTTCCCTTCCTAAGTCAAATGGAGTCACGTGCGTCAACTTTGATGCTCCTGGTTTCTCCTCGTTTAGAGTACTACCCTCAGTTATAACCAAATAAAGGAAGTGTATGAACACTGTTTATTAGAAGTTGAATGTGTGGGGTGATACATAAATGTCTAATGCTTAGATGTCTGTGTACTTCAATCTTCATTATTGATCATTAACCTTTGAGACTAATTGAGGGCAGGCCCGTTCTTTCCGCACGAATTGGCAGAGTACTTAAGTCTGTTTTATGTGCTCTTGTACCTTTCCCAATTAATGTAGTTTCTGATGAAATTAATTTCCAGAGGATGAAGATGATGATGCATGCATTTATGTCAACTTCGGCTGGTGATATAAATGGGGAGAAGCAGGCAATCAAGCAAAAAGATATTCGTGAGGCTAAAGCTGATCAAGTTGCAGATATGAAAATACTTTCTACCCTTGTCAAGACGTTATGGTCAAAGGATAATGTAGAATTTCGTCTCAGGGTTATAGCAGCCTTAGGTTTTCTTGTTGGTGCTAAGGTGTGCCTTTGTTTATTCTTGCTATTGTTTATTTCCACAGCCATACCTTAATTATTCACTATGATTTTGATGTTATATGTTTCACTAATCAGTCACGGTTTTAGTCCCTTGTTTGCATGTTAACAATATAAGGATTGGTTCCTTTTCTGTATCAGGTTCTGAATGTTCAGGTGCCTTTCTTGTTTAAACTTGCTGTTGATTGGCTTACGACTGCCACTGGAAATGCCAATGCTCTTGCCACCTTTACGGCTGCCAATTCATATATGCTAGCATTTTTTGTTAGTCCAGCTGCTGTTTTACTCGGTTATGGTATAGCGCGTACTGGTGCTTCAGCTTTTAATGGTAATCCCTACTTCGAATCTTTCGGGACCCGTCCTAATTGAATCTTTGAGCCATCTTTCTTCTCTTATCAAACTCTTCTGGATGATTTTACCACTGTTTCATGTTGCAGAATTACGAACTGCTGTTTTTTCGAAGGTGGCTTTGCGAACAATTCGTTCCTTGTCATTGAGGGTAATTTCTCTAGTTCATCTATTAGTTGGTGTGAATACCTTCCCCATATATGCACAGCAAAATTTTAAATGCCAGATGGTCGATCATGTGCAATAAATTGAAAGAAGTTTCAGTGCAACGGTACACTATAAACTATATTATATTTCTTAACTATAACTAAATCCTTTTATTTATTTTAAAGTCATAAAAATAATTCATAAGTATATTTTTCTTTCATAGTTTCTGCAAAAAAAGCTACGAGTAACTTTTATATTGTCATAAAAAAGTCATTATTTACAAGTGGTTTTGTTAATAGAGTTTGGAATATTGATTTTAATTCTCGATACGCTAATGTTGGCATATTATTCATGATATATAAGTAAGTAATATGGAGTACAAAGTATGAAGTTTATAATATGATAAAAACAGTTTTCACTATGAATCCAAATATATTTGTTTCACAATTTGTTATATTTTTTTTTTGTTAAATAATAATACGATAATGCTTTTACAAAAAGAATGGGTAATATTTATTGAGACCTAAAAATATACGGAGTACTTTTCAAATATATTCAGTGATGATGTGAATGCTCTAATATCGTTCGAAAAAGTTCTCTTTTATTATATTGAAGATATAGATATAGATGAGGGGAGGAAGAGTTAATGCAATGAATGATGATCGTAGGGGAGTCATCAATGATTGATTGATTGAATGTTTTGTTTATTACTCTCTCCTATTCTTTGGAATTGTCCCATTTGAATAATATATACCTCACATATGAATAAATAATGCGGCGATTCCTATGAATTGGAGGGAGTAGAATTTACAATATCGTTTAGGTGGGATGACATCTGCAAAGAGTAGGGCATTAACTTGATTATTAATTCATTACAAAAAAAATGACATGTTATCTAAAACTAAAAACACTAATGGCTATATTTTGAAAGCCATGAAGTTAAATACTACTAGGTTCTAACCATTTCAAACATTATGATATGGCCTGTAGAAGGTGGGACTTACTGCACTGATTTGTTGCGTATTGATCTCTCACCTAAATTGTCAATTATTTATCACCTTCTAGTTCAGCTGTTTTGTTTGATACCTGAGATTGTAAAAGTGTGTTGCTTTTGATTTATGCAGGTTTTTGCTCATTTACATAATCTTGACCTGCGATATCATCTCAGGTATGAACTTATTTGCAGTGATTTTGTTGTAGCAGTCAAAATTTTGGAATTTATTTATTCATAAAGGACGCAGTAAATTTTTGGAGCAACTTACTTTCAGAAAACTTTAGTGCATTTTTGATTGGTTCTGAAAACTTAGTAAAGAAAAGGACTTACTATGGAAAATGCTCTCTTTAAACTTACCATGTTCAATAAGTAGCAAACCACTATGTGTATTAATGAATTCAATTAATTTATTATTCGACCTCTTTGGCTAGTGTGTTGTAAAGTGAAAACTAGAAGGCCTTATTTCAATAGGAAAAGAGGGAGGGGAAGGGGGAGAGGGATGGTTTTTCCTCCAAATCTTCTTTGGTGGAAAGATGTAATTTCCCTTGAAGATAGAAATGGAATTATCCAATATCTCGCCCCTCGAAAACTCACCACCTCCATTGTTTTTACCCAAACAAAAGAAATCACTCCCCTCCATGTCCCCCTCCCTTTCCTTCTAAATTCCCCTATCCGAACACACCTAGGTTGAATAGTTTCCATATAGTGATAGGAAAAACCATAAATTAAGATTAGCTTTATAAATATATGGTGTAACTTCATGAAATGTAATTTTTTGGTCTTTCTTGTCCTTGAACTTTTAGTCGAGAAACAGGCGCTCTGAATCGGATTATCGATCGTGGTAGCCGTGCCATAAATTTCATTCTCTCATCTATGGTGTTTAACATTGTTCCTACAATTTTAGAGGTATGGCTCTGTATTTTTAGTATGAGGCTTTAAGATTCTCTTTTCATGTCTGTTGTCATCATCCTTTTGATCTTGTAAACTTTGAAAATCTTTGAAACATTTAGAGGGCGTTTGGTTTGCAGTGGGGAAGGGAAAGAGAATAAGAAAGAGAAATAAGGAGAAATGTATAGAATTCCCTTTGATTAAAAGACTTCTTCGGCTTGGAGTATAATGGGAAATGTCAACCCATCTTGACAACCTATCTAATACCCCTCCCAAGCCTCACCATAAAACACACCACCACCCAAAATCACCGCGACCAATGGTGGTCCTCCATCTCCATCATCACTATCCCTTTTAAAGCTGCATTACCAACCCAACGCTTGGAAAAACACCTTCATCTACCATTCACTCTCACCTTGTTCGCCCTCTCCTGATCTTGTGTTTTTGTGGGGGAAGAGGGTGGCGATGGGGTTTGTAGGATGGTTGCCGATGCCTGATGGTAGGACTAAATTTTAGTGGTGTGAGGAGATGCATTGCCAGCTAGGGAGAGGCCTGACAGCAGTGGTGGTTGGAGTAAAGGAGATGCTGGTAGCGATAGTTGGAACGAAGGATATACCGAGGTGGTGAAGAGACGCTGGAAGCGATGGTGGTGATCGTTGGCGGTTGTAGTAGTGCATGTCGGCGACTCAGCGGTGTTCATGGTGGCACTTAAGTAAGGTGAGAGACGATAGGTAAAGGGAATCCAATACTCTTGAGGGTTAGGGGAATGTAAATAGAGGGATTTGTGGTAAAGGGAGGGAGTGACTATGGGATGGAAAAGAAAGTGAAATATGCGATAAAGGGATGTGAGGGTGTGGTTCCTTTTCCCTTTCCTGTTTTCCCCCAACCAAACGACCTCTTAACTGATACCTTTTTAGATATCTATGGTATCAGGTATATTAGCGTACAAATTTGGAGCTCCTTTTGCGTGGATTACTTCTTTGTCAGTTGCTGCATATGTGACTTTCACATTGAGTGTGACACAGGTGATGTAACTACCACCACTGTTCTTCAGTAGAGAGTGTGATTTTATGTCTTAAAGCTATCTTACTATACTAGTGTGTCTATATTCTCTTTACGGTGTGATGGCTATTTATTACATAATGCTCAGCTAATTGTGAAAACTTTATTGAATAACTCTCTCCCTTTTGAGATGAACTGTTTTATACACTTTTTTACAAAAAAACTATAAGATGTGCAACAATTTATACTGCATACAGTAGATGTGAGGAAATTGATTGAGTCTGGCTAGCCTGCCTCATATCCTTGACCCGTATACTTGATTTACAATACAGGCTACAGCATATGGAATATATAATATATCCCTTATTTTCATATGTACTAGGAGTATTGAAGAAAAATATGCCAAGACATACAACTTAATGCATTACGAGAAAATCCATAACTTTTGTGTTGTGTTTAGTTATCAACCACCATTCTTCTCTCATAATCTAACTTGTCGTTGAGGATTTCCTATATGACACTTAGAATTCACATTACATTTTTAATCTACGGTTATATGTTATCCCTATTATCTTTGTACATGTCAATTTTGACTTGAGTGATCAATTTGGATAAATGTTTTTCATACCCACAGTGGAGGACAAAGTTCAGAAAGGCCATGAATAAAGCTGACAATGATGCAAGCACAAGAGTAATTGATTCACTTATTAACTACGAGGTGTGTTTTACCTTCACGTCGAACACATAACAGTTTGATTGTTCCATTTTATATGTAAATTCCTGATTTCTATTTTGTCATTTTTTGTAGACCGTCAAATATTTCAACAATGAGAATTTTGAAGCAGAGAAATATGATGAATTTTTGAAGAGTAAGTCATCTTGGTCTTGTGCTTTCATAATTATGTGTATCATCCAGGGTCATCAAAGTAAATTTTGCAACCCTTTTATTAATATCATTTTGGGTTTCTCTATATTTGTCGCCTGAACCCTAGTCATCACATGTATTTATTTTCTTGCACTTGAATCCTATTGATATTGATTTATCCTTGCGTTCGTATTTGAACCAGGGTATGAAGATGCTGCATTAAAGACTCAACGTAGTCTTGCCTTTCTCAACTTTGGCCAAAATGTAATATTTAGTACAGCTTTATCAATGGCTATGGTTTTGTGCTCATATGGTATAATGGATGGACGGATGACTGTGGGTGATTTGGTAATCTACTCTTTAATCTGCTTGAACTGATCTTTTTTACAATTCTATATTTCTTTGATAGGCGACTAACTATGAGAAAACAGGTTATGGTGAATGGCCTCCTCTTCCAGCTATCATTACCATTGAACTTTCTTGGTAGCGTCTATCGTGAGACTATCCAAAGTCTTGTGGACATGAGATCAATGTTCCAGCTGTTGGAGGTAATTTCCATGATCAACTACTTTTGTTTCTAACACAGACACACACAACAGCTGAATGTAGTTTGTTCCTCAATAAACTTGTGCTTTGAATGACAGTGTGGTGAATGTAGTTTGTTGTAATAAGTGTCTCTTATGCTTATATATTACCAAAGCCTCTAGTTTTCTGTAGTCGATACATATCTTATGTATAAAGGTCTAAGAAAGTCACGTAAATCCTTGAATTTGATTTTCGCTACCTACCTATAGTATAGAGGCCTTGTGGCAGTTAGTTGCTTAAATTATATCTACCTTTACAGGAGACGACTGATATCAGCGATAAAGCAAATGCCAAACCTTTGAATATGATTGGAGGCAACATTGAATTTGATAATGTACATTTCAGGTATGTGTACTCAACTAGTCATGTATGACAATATGGTTAGTGCTATGGCTTATGAGCATATGTGTGGTCATGTATGCAGCTTTTAGAAAAATGATTTTTCAATTGATAATCTATGAATTTTGGATTTTCTGAGGTGAAATTGCTTAACTGCCTACTACTCCGTATTTTTATTTCACCTTTTTTCTAAATATATCTAGTAAACTTACACTTCAATTTGTGGTAGCAAATGAGAGCATCCTTAACTTATACTCAGTTAATATGTTTGGAAACCTTTTGTTTGTGGTTACCTTATAGGTTTGTTACAACGCTCCTTTACCCAAATTAAGGAATATATTCAATTCACTTTTTGGCTGCACATTTGTATATGATTGTATCCCATTCTCCAAAAACATGCTTTATTATAAATTTTTGTTAGTGGAATGAAACCTAAAAGTATGTTATGGACTTTATTGAGATGTTGCTTGATATGATGTCAGCTAGCTCATGTGTTAGGGACTAGGGGTGTTAACGAGTCGAGCCGAAGCACGAGCTCTTGTTAAGCAAAATTCGAACTTGAGCTCACCCAAGCTTGGAAAAATTGAGCTCACAAACAAGCTCGCGAGCTAAAATGTGAGTTCGAGCCTATATGTAACTACTTTAAATTTACGCTTTTTTTTCATCGATGTGTTTTAATAAATTGAGATCCGAAAACATATACGAAATAGATTTGGCACACCAATAAGAACATTTTATATGGTGAAAACAACTACGAAGTATATAATGATTATTACGGAGTAATATTTTTTTGAATAAGATCAAAATATTAAATAATCACGTTATTTCAAGCTGCTCGCGAGCTTTTCGAGCCAAGCCGATGGTTGCTCGTCTTGACTCGTTAAGTTGTCGAGCCGATCTCAAGCCCGAGTCGAGCTTACATGAGTTGAGCTTTGATCGAGCCGAGCTCGAGTTGCTCGCGAGCTGTCTCGTCTCATTATCACCCCTAGTCGAGACATTCTTTGTATCAACATTTGCTCTAGTTTTTGTACAGCTCTAACAGCCAGAAGGTTTTCGGTGGTGTATAGGTGTGCCTTGTGCATTAAATCAGTATCCTTTCATCGTTATCTTACATACTATATTAAAGCTCGTGCGCTCTACGAGTTAGTTGACTTAATTACATTGATGATGCACATTCGTTAAATAAGAAACTTAATCTAACTATGTCATTATAATAAATAATCTAACTATGTCCTTATAATAAATAAGATGATCACATGATATTAGTAATTAAACTTAATTTCAGCCGAGTTTATAGTTTTAAGAGCTCATTTTAAAACTCAAATGAACACATGGTTGCTCTTATTTATAATATAAAATTTTATCACCTTATTATAATTTTTCGTTGTGGAAATAATTTTACGTTTGTAATCTTATTAAGAGATTTTTTAAGACTCGATTTTTTTATTATTGATATCTAAGAACGAATGAATTTTTTGATTGATATCTAAGAACGAAAGATTAGTCTTATTTATAATATAAGATTCTATCGTCTCACTATAATTTTTCGATGTAGGATAACTTACTCAAGGTTTATAGTCTTAAGATCTGCTTTTAAGACCCAGAAAAACGCACGATTACTCTTATTATAATATAGAATCGTCACCTTATTTTAATTTTTTCGATGTGGGATAATTTTAGGTTTGTAGTTTTTTTAAAAGCTTTTAAAAACTCCAAAGATTGTTGGTTGATGTTTAAAATCGAAAGATTACTCATTTATGATATAGAATTTCATCACCTCATCATAATTTTTCGATGTTATATTAAATGAGATGATTAAGAAAATTAAGAATAAAACTGTATTTATGATAAAAAAAAGTAAAGAAAATTAATGTATTTAAAGTGCGTTAATAACCCGTATTTGACCCGAAACCCGACCCGAAACCTGTATAAATCCGACCCGTATTTTTCAAACCCGAAATACACCCGACTCGTATTTTACCCGAACCTGTATTGATCGAACCTGAAACCCGACCGCCCGACCCGTTTGACAGGTCTAAGTGTGACTATACAGCATAATGAGTGTGACTATACAACTGAATATGTGACTACAATAAGTGTACCTGCGTGATTCTACAACCTAATGAGTGTGACTATACAACTGAATATGTGACTACAATAAGTGTACTGAAAGTGTGTGACCTTGTAATTCTGCAAGAACATTACACACTAAATGACTTGTTCATCTTCATTCATCCCATAAAAAAAAACTTCATCTTGAAGATAAAGTTTTTTTTTTTGTGGATAATGAAGATGAATAATTTTATAAATACAAAAAAAAGGTATGAAAAATAAAAGAAGCATGAAGATGAAGATGATCGATGTTTATGCATAAACATACCTTGGTATGTTGATCGGAGTTGTTGATGGAGTATGTTGTGTTAAAAACGGAGTATGATCGGAGTTGTTGACGGAGTATGGTCGGAGTTATTAATGGAGCTTATTTGATAGGGTTTTGTTAGAGAGAGATGAATTGAATTGAGGAAATTAATTGAAAAGGAGGGGATTGGGAAGGGTAATAGGTGGGAAAGTAGAGGAGGGAAGTAATGTAGTGATTGATTTGGGTGAGGGGATGTTTGGTAGCCTTAATGGCAGTCTTCCCTTTTTTTTATTTATAAATTGAAGGTAATCCTTTAAAGATGGATGGAAGGCCAAGATAACATTAAGGGACTTCAAAGAAGTTACTAACTTCCTTGATCCATTTCTCTCTATATATTCCCTCCGTTCCAACCATTTGCATACACTTGCTTTATGCACGTATGTCGATATTCGTTTTCTTTTGTCTATATCTTTAGTTACGTATTACTAAGTTATAAAAATTTGATATTCATAATGTATTCGATTAGACGATTTAAACTAGATCTCACATGAATATATATTATCTTATATATTAGAAGTTATATCGAAAATTCATCCTACTTATAAATAGTGTCAAAAAAGCAAATGTATACAATTCGTTGGAACGGAGGGAGTATATAATTAGGTTCTTGTCCGAACCACAAGTTCAGTACGAACTGTCTGAACCCCACTTACACTTCTTTACTTTTAGGGGCTCCACTTACACTTAAAAAAAGTCAAAAAAAATGAAAAAAATGGGATGTTCATCCAGTCGGTCTGGGGCAGGGGCTCGGTGCACAGGCCTTATGGCTTTTTGCCTTGGTTCGGACGGTTCGCACTGGATCCCGTCCCTATATATATATTGATTGATTGATTGATTGATTTGCTCACTTTGAATCCAAAAAAGGTATTGTTGCACAATAGTCTATTTTTTAAAATACATATTTGTCTGAAAAAAAGTGATGCACTTTGTGTGCACCTGGTCGCCAGGCCCCCTCTTCTATATAGATTACAGAACTCATCTTCTGAACTTATTAAATTAATCATTGTGTGACGAAGCACGCCAAGAGGAACATGAATCTGTAAGAAGCAAAAATAGTTTGAAACTATGGCATTGCAAGTGAAATCTTTAAAGACTGCATTTCATATGTTGGATCATAGCCTAGTTAGGTTTTATCTCCTCTTTGGAACTTGGGAGCGGACTTTGGCTTTAAGTAAGGTAAACATTGGTGGGACGACTAGATTGCACTTATCTCTCAGAAAGCTTGTGGAGTCAAAGTTAAACTATGCGTTATGGTTTTGGCACTTAATGCTGGGGAAAAGTGTAGGCAAGTTATTGATTGGGGCTGACTGATTATTTAGCTTTATTGGTCGAGATGGTGGTGGTTTGTTAACTTTCAGCGGACTGAGATATGTTAATGTAAATATTCATAGCCATATTTTTTTTCTACAGCTTGTACTTTGCTCTAGTAAAACCCATGTTTCTCTTAAATATGCCATCTCTTCTGTTGTCATATTCTTGTGTTTTTGAGCAAATATGGTACAATACTGCTATCGACTTTTCCTTGGTGATATGTTTCCAAGGATTTAATGCATTGATTACTTATCCTTTATTATTTCTTCTCTGATAATTAAATAAGTTATGGATCCTGACAGTTACCTGAATGAAAGAAAGATACTTGATGGGATATCATTTTCTGTACCAGCTGGACAAAGTGTTGCTATTGTTGGGACTAGTGGAAGTGGTATGCTTAATTTCAATCTTTTTGTGTCTTTTGTCCTTTTTAATCATCCAGGGCCATAAGCTACATGAAAAGACGATGAAAGAAATCTGCATGGTCTATACTCTATAAGTCATCTTTTCTTAGTCTAAAACGCGCGCTTTGAGTACGCCTAAGGCGCACCTTAGATGAGGCACTAACCAAAACACATCTGTGCATATTAGGCTCGCCAACCTCCGTGCATAGATGAGGCACTAACCAAAACAAAAATCGAACTTCCGCAGTCCGCACACTGCCAACCTACTCCTCCTTCACCAGTCCTACAACCACCACCATCCACCCACAAAACCTCCACACTAACCCACCCTCCTCCCATCAATAACACCTAATCATCACTGTGAAACCCACAACCACTCCATTGGCATCCACCGCATGATGCCCACGACATCCACACAAACACGACAGCACACGACATCAATTCCAAACCAGGCAATTTTTATGAAATGTATCAGCTGAATGAATGTTTTAGTCAAAAGAGGATACGAGTATATTTTTTTTGTCAAAGCAGTTGCTGTTGACTGACTATCATTGGCGTGATATTTATGCTATTATGGCCTGTACATTTCTAAATAGTACGAGGGGTGATCCCTGCCCCTAGAGAGAAACAATAAAACTAAGGATCTATGTTGAAAGGAAAGTGATGGGAAAATTGAACTTATTCTATATAATGTTTTCCGTACGGTCGCATGCTTTTTTATTGCCTTAAAATGAACGTCTCTGAGACTGATTTTCTTTAACATTAGGGATCCAGTCCTTCTATCTGATGTCAATGTATCACTATATTTCTCTTAACAGATCAATCTTTAAGTAATTAAAATACTTGTTTGCTAAGATGATGTCCTTAATGCCAGGGATCATTAATATCGAAAGAGGTGTTGCAGTTGATGCCTGTCTCTTTTCTAGAAATTATTGAATTGTAGTTTGTGCTGTAAGATGTAGATATTCATTATCTTATTCATCTGCTTTTATTGGCCATCTAGCTTATCATTTTGCATACATTTATTCCTTAATTTGTAAATTTCAGGCAAGTCAACCATTCTCAGATTGCTCTTCAGATTCTTTGATCCTCATTCTGGACATGTAAGGGGTGTTTGCTTTCTGTGTGATTCTTCCTCTCTCTGAATTTTCTTTTTGTTCCCACATCAGTTAAAAGGTATGGCTATTCTTACATAGTTACCTCTCTGATGGCTATTACCACACAACAACACCCAATATCTCCTTAGTTTGCTAAAATTTACATTCTCGGTCATGGGTTTAAATATTGGCATATCCGTCGATTCTCGACTGAATTAAAGGTGTAGGTATTACACCACTTGCCCTGTCGCAGCTATTTTCTTCGTTTCACTATGATCGTCATGCTTGACGTTTTGCAATCTACAAGAAAACACTTAAAGCCTACTTAGTATTTATTTACTACTCCATCCTAGTTTGAGTATTCCTCCCACTTTTCTTTTTGAGCTTAGTTTGATTTTCTTCTCACTTTTCTTTTTTTGGATGTACTTTTAATCATTCTTTATTCTTCTTTCAATTCTTTATTCTTTTCCTCCACTTTATACCCCACATTCTACACTTCATACCTCACTTTTTACGCATTTCTTAATTTCTCCCCTAAAAAATTGGGAAGGAATACTCAAACTAGGAGGAGTACTTACTAGTTGTTTGTCTTAATTTATTTGTAGATATTGTTTCGATCCATATCAAATAATTTTTTTTTTCAATTGACTAAATGTTGCTGAAAAGTTTTAACTTTTTATAGAAATAAATTTCCGCGTATCTTTTGCTAAATCTATGTCCATTTTTTGCGCAAATGAATTGTTCAATCTCGGAATCGAGTGGACTAATTAACATTTAGCCAAGACCAACTCGTCTATTAATTGGATTGTGTAGACGTCCCTACTTAGAGACACCTTTGAGCAATGAAATGCCAACTTTTTAAAGTTTCGACCATAGATATGACAAATAAAATTAAAAAGCATGAACCATGAAGGACGCGATATATGGAGCATAAGATATCGAATCCCATAGATAACTTATTGGATATGATTTTAATTACTACTCCGTAGTTGTTAAATTCAGATAAGTACATAACTACGATTGATTGAATAGGAGAATTTGGGATATGGAAATTGTTTGTGAGGAAAAATGAATAAAGGTTGAGGAAATAAGCGAAATGAGAAAGGGAAGAAAAAAAATCAAGAAAATACTATTTCCCCGAAATAAGGGGTATTTTTTTGGCAAAATTTTCTTTTTAATATGTATATGTATAGATCCGGTTAAAATTATCGGTTAAAGTTATAATTTCCCCGAAAGATTGTTTTATATCTTTTGTACACAGTATAATGTTATTATATTTTGTTGTATATATTTAAGGTAAAAGTTTTAAAACTCATCCTCAAAAAGTCAAATGGGAACATCTTAGTGAATAGCGGTAGTGGGAGTATAACACAACATCCTTAGTGGCTCAACTTTACATTCCTGACCATGGTTTTACATGGCGGCAGCGATGCCAATTCTCGTTTTAGTTACCAAGGTGTTGGATGTTCCACGGCTTTGTCTTACTGCATTTTGCGATATTGTCTGCATTTTTTGCCAGCGTGACACTGATACTGTGGTTTTTAGTCAAATATGGAGTAGAAACTAATACTACATTCTTGACTTGACAATATGAGAAAGGTACAAGGAATTAAGGATCTCTATCTCCATACCTTTTTTTGATGTGCATGTTAATATTTACCGAGATAATGGAAAGGTGCATGGAAATAGCATAACTTATGTACTGTACGAACTTTGTATTTGAGAAGCTATTTTGTGTTCCTAAGGTTGAAATATTAACAAACCATTCCCAAACCTCACCCCTCTTCATCCTTCACTAGTTGTTTTACTACTTGCTCTAAGCTTTCCTATTTTCTTTAGCTTTACGCGCTCCTATCATTAACGATGCTTCTTTGACTTTTTCAACCAAATTGTATATTAAATACTTAAACTTGTTCATATCTGTATAAAAAAATCTTTCTACAAATTTCATTTTCTATATTGACAGTGAATTATGTTTCTTATTACCTCTTACGAACCTAGTTTAACGTTGGAAGTATTTTACGAACTCCAACGTGTTCCTCAAATCGAATCGAGTCGCAAACTACTCGCTCCAATCCATTCCAAACTAACTATTTTCCATTTTGGGTAAATACATTTCAAATTATCAATTCCATATTTAATAGTCCTAACATTTAATATTTTATACCGAAGAGGCGAAAATGTCTTAGCCTTGTGATTAAGACTAGGTACCGTGGACAATAGGTCTCAAGTTCAAATTCCCCTCCCCAATATTGTAATGCGACTAGGGGTGCTCTTCGTTGATACAAAAAAAAAACATTTAATTTTTTGTGGTTACATTTTTCTGTCTTACTCATTCCATTACAAATGTTTTACAATATTATATAATTTTTCATGATCTTTGTGCTATTTATATATTTCTTCTTTAATCTTTGTGCAAAAAGTGGATAGGTAGTTTGAAATGGATCGGAGAGAGTGTGTACATATGAAAATTACATAATTTAATCACATGACTCATGAAATACTGATGATGTTATGAACCTAAGCCCGTTATAAATGATAACTGGGTATGCATGCTTTAAACCTGCTTATCAGTCTATGAGGTGTTGCTTTCTGACTATACATTTGTGCGTTGCCCACCCCTTGTCTTTTGACTTCAGTAGTTGTGCATCGGTTTGGACTCTTGTGTTTTGCTTCAATTCATTTTAAGATTGTAGCTTTATTGTATATTTTTCTTCATATTTTAGATAAGAATTGATGGCCAAGACACAACCGATGTCACCCTTGAAAGTCTTCGGAAATGTATAGGCGTTGTACCACAGGATACGGTAATCATATATCCTTGTTTATTACAAACAATTTTGCTGTTGGATATCCTGACAGTAACTTGTTTTGGATTCAGGTGCTGTTCAATGACACAATATTTCACAATATTCATTATGGTTCTCTGTCTGCAACAGCAGAAGAGGTTAGTCCCCATGCCTATTTGTTTTCGGAGTTGTATAAATCTGAACTTGTTTTATATTAGTTCCTTTGTATCTAGGTGTATGAGGCTGCAAGGCGCGCAGCAATCCATGACACAATCATGAATTTTCCTGATAAGTATTCAACTGTTGTTGGGGAAAGAGGTTTAAAGGTTAGATTTATTTTCGTCTAATTTATCATATTATCTAACAATAACATGTGCTCCCTCCATTTTAAATTTTTTCGTTCCATTATCCTCTTAGTAATTATTCTTTTTCTTCCTACTTATCAATCTCTCATTCTCTCCCTTTTTGGAAACTTCGTTGGTTATATTTTACCACGTGTCCCAATTAAGTTACTAAATTACAAATATCTCTACTACTCATCTCTTTCCAAAGAGTCACTCTTTTCCTTTTTCGATCATCTTTCTAAAAGAGTGACCTTTTGCTTTATTCATTTTTTATCGATTTTTGTTGTTACCATTAGTCAGCTTTCATTTTTAATCGCACATTTCTTCCCACCTTGATTCTTAGCAAATGTGAGGGGTGACTCTTTCAGAGAGATGAAGGGAGTAATTTTTAACTTTTAAGCATTACTACTAATTAACTTCATTACAAAATATATCCTCCCTCTCTAGCCAATTAGATTGCTGACTGTATCACCGAAGTACCCCACAAAAACCCTCAATCACGCAGGCTCGAACGAACCAATACCTCCTTCAAATGCATAACCCGACAACTCCACTACCTAACAGCCCTACAACCTTCAAACAACTCGGCCACCCACCTTCAAATAAAAAGAATTAAGAAAAACATAAATAAAAGCAAAGTCCTCAAAACTTAATTTCCCGATAATTAGCGCACTTTTGGACATCGCCTTTATTCTTATATAAGGTACTTGTCCTCCATGCCAGTGACATGTGACATCTTATTAGGATTGAGTAAAAGCTCGTTAGGAAAAAACACGACCCTAAATAAGTTGTCAAAATATGACCTCCGTCTTTTCCTTATCTCTCGATCTCCAACCAGAATCTTATGATCCATATCCTTTACACATTTAACTCTCCCAACATCACCTATCCTCCTATCTCTACTACGAGCAATTTTATAAATATCTCTTTTCCCTTCCTTGGAATTGCATACAATTCTTGATTGACCTTTGCTCGAGCCTCACAAACGGCTTTCATGGCTTCTCTTTTAGTCTCCTTATATTTCCCAAAATTCTCCTTGCTTAGGCATTACTAGAAACAAAAATGTCATTTAGTAATAAATATTTTTTAGACATGCCTAGAATAGGATCTTCGTTTCTCACTTCTAAAAGTATATCTATATGTGAATAATATGTTTTTTAGTTACTCGTTAGATGTTGAAAAGGATAGAACTCAAAGTATATAGGACAGACAAAATAGAAGTGGATAAAATCGAACACACCCTTTTCTTTTAAAGTTAATTAATTGCTCCTTTTCACTGAAAGAAAAAGATTTGGCTGCAGTAAATAAACTGGAAATATGATGGTTATTAAATTCTGAATTCTCATACCAGATGGTTGTATGAGGAGATTGACATGAAACAGACCTGTATTAGTACTATTAGGTAATTAGTTTCTGGTTGTTTTTTAGTGAGGCTGTTTCAAACAAGAATTTGTGTGAATATATGGTTGCTTTTTGTAATCCATATCCGTTAGTGTATACTGGTTGCTATACTATACTGCTATATAGATAATGTTTAGTCACTGCATTTAAAGTGCTATATTATGCCATGATGGTTATCATTGCAGTTAAGTGGTGGAGAAAAACAGCGTGTTGCTTTTTGTAATCCATATCCTGTATACTGGTTGCTATACTATACTGCTATATAGATAATTTTTAGTCACTGCATTTAAAGTGCTATATTATGCCATGATGGTTATCATTGCAGTTAAGTGGTGGAGAAAAACAGCGTGTTGCTCTAGCTCGTGCTTTCCTTAAAGCTCCTTCCATCTTGTAAGTTCTTTTTACGCTCTAGCTAGTAATTGTATCCTCCCCTCTCTTATTATGACTATATCAATTGAAAACACCAAGTTGAGTCTCTGCTTGATCAGCTAGATGCCTAGATATCATCTTAAACAGATAAATCATATGGAGTATACCTTAAGCAGCAGTCATGTGCATACTTGACTAAACATTTGCACATCATGATGTTATTGCAGCATAGGATTCTTTGAAATTTCTTTCTTTTGGTTATTTGAGTCCATCCTCAGTCTGAGATGTCTGTGTAAGATTGCGCAGGTAATCATTAGAGGGGGACGATCTTGTGTACTCTTGAAAGTTTTCTCAATAGGAACTTGTAACATACTCCGTATCTTTTATGACACTATTTTTTCTTGTCACATCCTAAGAAAAATTAAAAATTGGATATTCTTATTCTTATTCTGTACATTAGAAAATTCAAATAAGAGCTCACATGATTAAGATTTTTTTTGTATGTCGCAATGAATTATGAAGATTGTCTTCATTTGTGAATAGTGTCTAAATGAGAAATGTTACGTTTGGGTATGAATGGTAGGAGTTTGAAGCAAGTTGACTCAATTTAATCGACTCTCTATGTTTCTTGCTTTGTGAAACAACCGTCAATCTATGCAAGTGTTATGCTATTTTGTTGTCATGAGTCATCCATAAATTGTTTCTCCATGTTTCTTGCATTAGAGTAATGTTGTACGTTTCTTTGACATAAAAAAGTTAACATTATCCATGTGTGTCCAGACTTTGCGATGAAGCTACTAGTGCCCTTGATAGCACTACAGAAGCAGAAATTTTGAGTGCCCTGAGGTCACTTGCTAATAACCGCACATGCATTTTCATTGCACATCGCCTTACAACTGCTATGCAATGTGATGAGGTAAGCTAGATAGCTGGTAGACATTCTTGTTTAATTTATCTTAGACACATGAACTGTTCAGTCTGAGACATGGATTCCCACAAATGTTGCTTGGAGCTACGGGCTAGGGGCTACCTACAAATCTAGATAGATTTAATCTATTTATGATCCTCGCTATAGGAAAGGAATCCCCAAGCGGCCCTTTTCTAATCAAGTTGCGAGCCAACTTAGAGTAGCGTTCTTTTCGGGTTGGAAGTAATCCCCACTCATGGTTGCCTAGAGGCTAGAGCACAATCAGTTTTGCTGTATATTCTGTCACCCCCTCCCTCGGTCCCTCCCCTCTTTCCTATTGCAACAAGTAAATAATTCACATGTGCCTCTTTTTATCATCCAAACTAGCTCCATCAAATAGGTATCTTAATTCCTCGTCTCCTGTAAAAAATTGTTGAGGCTCTTTGACTCTAATTGTGGTTTACGAGGTAGCTTTCGTTACTCAACCACTATATCATTGACACAAGTGCGCTAGCCAAGCACCGAATACAGCTCTTCTAAGAAAGCCGTCATGTTTTTAGCCTAAAATCAATGTTCAAAGTGTTATTCTCATTTCCGAGTGTTGAGTTTCATATTCATGATATGTGACATATTAAGGGTCAATCCGACGCTGTTTATAGCTTTCTGAATATCTTAGTCTTTTTGCTATTATGTAAGATAAACTTTGTGGTAGACTTGGATTCTATTGGGTATGTATTGAGATATTATGTTGATTGATCAGAGCCATGACAACCTTCAGATATGAACTTGTCATCTTGTTGTTATGAGATTACTAACAATCCCAAACTGGTTTTAGATCATAGTCCTCGAAAACGGAAGGGTAGTCGAGCAGGGACCTCACGAGGTTCTTCTGTCAAAGGCAGGCAGATACTCGCAACTCTGGACTCAGCAGAATAGTACCGTTGATTTTACTGATTCGGTTTTGAAGTAAATCTTTCGGCAAAGGAGGGAAAGTAGACAGAATGAAGAAGCTGAGTCCCGTGTTAGAACAACATTCGACATACACCATTCTTTTGGGCGGATTGTGACCAAAATTTGGAAGCTCCCTTGTAAAATCATTATGTATTTTTTTTATTTTTTTTAGTAGTTAGGACATGGGAGTAGAATGTAAAATTATACTCCATTCAGCACCACCTTACAAGTCAAAGTTACCACTGAATATTTGTATTATCCCATGAGAATGAGATGATGGGAGTCTTTTTTTTTTTTTTTTTTTTTTTTTTTGCCAACAGTCCGAAATCCAATCTTAATACTGACGTAGTAGCCCGCAGGCCACACCATGAGCGTCAGTGTTAAGATATCGAGGTATAAATCTTAAAGCTAAACAGTGGAAAAAAACAGATTCCTTATGAAAAACAGAGATTAGATCTTTAACGCTATGGTGGCATTCCTCCACATTAGTCAGCTGTAGCAGCAGTTGTTGGCAATCCGATTGCAAGATGATGTGAAGCAATCCCTTTCGCCTAGCCCATTGGATAGCCTTGATTGCCGCCAACGTCTCAGCCTGGAGCGGATTCTCAGCCAAGAAAGCCTCATAACCATAATCTCTTGTTCTTCCCTTATCGCTTTCATCTCCCTCCTTATGAATACTCCATCCTCCCGCTGCAATCCCAGGATCTTTCCATCCTGCATCCACATTGATGGTAGTCATAGTACATTTATGGACACTATTACCAGCTACAATCATCCATATCTCCTTAGATTTCTTGATACTACTTCTTTGGTAATCCATCTCCGAGGAGTTTCCTTTCTCAAAAATCTCCTTTTATTTTCTCTTTTTCACGTCTTCCCAAAGATCTTGTATCCTGACCATTGACGCCCTAAACCGTGCTAGCAGTCTTGTTTCTAGCTTGTCTTCTCCTCGAAAAACTATACTGTTTCTGAAAATCCAAATGTTGTATAAAACATTCACAAAGTGCATCAGATCTCCCATTGCGTTTCGTCTTCAAACATGATCTTGGTATTCTTCAAGAGCCATGAATGAAAATCCAAACTACTATCTTCTACTATTCTGTCGGCAAGAGCGGTATTCTGCCACAGATATTTACTTGTCCTGCAATCTCTGAAGATATGTTGTAACGACTCAACACTAAGGCTTGAATTATCTGTTGTTCCCTCATCTCCTTTTGGTGAGCACATAACGCAATAGTAGGACCCCGTTAACCTCCTTTTCTCCCTTTCAATCCCAATCGGTAATGAATTGGTTAACATTTTCCAATAGAAGATTTTTCATCCTGCAGGACCTGGAATCCTCCAAAGCACTTTCTTGAAGAATGCAGGATAGTACCTGATAAGCTTACTGGCCCTCTCCCTGCATTTGTTCGCTTCCTTATCATGGCTAAGCAGTTCATAATAACCACTTTTAACCGTATAATTTCCTGTGCCAGTTTTAGTCCAGTAACAGCTGTTTTCGTGGTTGTGTGTCTCAATTGGGATTGCTTGTATTCTAGTGCACCACTCAGAGTTAAATATGTTCTCCAATTTAGGCACATTCCACCTCTTTTCACTAGTTAATAAATCCTGGATTCGCCAACACACCTTATTAGCGAACATGTTGTCTAGGTTCACCCCCGTTTGGGCACCGGGATACATCCATTAACCCATCGATCTTGAAATATATTGATGTGGCAGTCGTCAGTTGGTCCTTCTGTACCCACCTTCCATCCCAACCCATGTGCCAGAGTTTCCCTTCCTAAACATATTCCTTTCCATGCCCTTGATTTGGAACCCTTGGATCTACTTTTCAAGAATTCCTCTTGTGACCTGATACGTCCGTACTTCCCAATAAAGACCTTACTTATAAGAAGCTCCTCATTCTTGATAATTCTCCAAGCATTCTTTGCCAGCAACGCTTGATTAGTTAAGGCCGCATCCCTAATCCCAAGTCCTCCTAGATGTTTTGGCATGCTTAGAAATTTAATAGATCTCCAGTGAACCATCTTCTTCATGTTCTTGCCCGCCCACCAGAAATGTGCTAATAAAGCATTGACTTTATTAGCAACACTTATCGGAATTTTGAATGCCGATAGAAGAAAACTTGAAAGGTTAGCAAGAACCGATTGAATAAGAGTAATTCATCCGGCTGGAGATAAGTTAATTCCATTCCAAGATGCAATCCTCTTTGTAATCTGATCGATAACTTTGAGATCTAAAATCCCTGATCTTGTGTCACTGATATCAGGAATGCCAAGATACTTCCCCAACGAAGAACTAGGTTTCATTTTAAACGTCCTCAAGCAGTCACTTATAATCCTTAAATTACAGTTGGGGCTGAAGACCATAGCCGATTTATCTTTGTTGATTTTTTGACCAGAGAGTTCACAAAATTTATCTAACACTTTTTTGAAATTCCCTATGTTATCTCGTTCCCCCCTCAAAAAGAACAAAGAGTCATCCGCAAAAAAAAGATGGGAAATGTCCGGGGCTTTCCTTGCCACTTTGATGCCTCGTATTCTCTTCTTAGAACCATTATTATTTAAATTTCTTGATAGAACTTCCGAGCATAACACAAAAAGATACGGCGACAGCGGGTCACCTTGTCTTAGACCACGAGTAGGTTTAAAGAATTGTAGAGGTGCCCCATTAATAAGAATAGCATACGACACTGTGGTAACACAACACATAATGAGATCAATAAACTGCTTCGGGAATCCAAACCCTAAGAGTGTACATCTTAGGAAATTCCAATCAACTCTATCATACGCTTTGCTCATATCTGCTTTGAATGCAATCTCCCCTATGCGTCCTGTCTTATGAGCATTAAGTTTATGCATACACTCATCTGCAATCAGAATGTTATCTAGTATTGACCTCTTTGGAACGAAGGCATTTTGAAATATCCCAATGATCTTTGTCATAACATTTTTCATCCTATTGGCAATGCATTTCGTGATTAGCCACATGAGGGTGTCTAACCTACATAGGCACACAATGGTTGTCGTTGGCAACATAAAGAAAAACGATTTTTTTATTGGTCCAGCTCTATTTCAGAGATATAGATTGAGCTGACAATAAAATAATGGAATTTTTTTGAATTATTTTGAAGGATAATTTAAACGTGACACCTATTGTCCTCCGTCTAAACCATTGTACAAAGAAATCTAGAGTTATCTTCGGTTTTAGACACTTCACTTATCTTCGATTTTGATGGACCTTTTTTTTAGCAAATAGATCATTTCATTAATAAAAGATCATATGACATTTGCAAATTATATCGAAATTGAACGGATACAATACTATGAAATTTGAGTAAGCTAAGTTTTCGTTAAGACAGATTCTCTCACTATGATTTTGATCTTTGCTTCTGTACATCAGGTTCATCGGATACAGATCTTCTGTGTCCTCTCCGCTATTATAAATTCAACACCCTCCTAAAAGAGAGCAAAATTCATAATTGATGAGGGCGAAACTCTTCAAAAGGAGAGGATAATTATTATCGGAATTACCACAATATTAATACTAAAACTATACTACTCCGTATTAGTAGAAATTTGGGGGTTTACCACCAGCCAGTTAATGGTGGTAGTCCCAAATTTTTTTGAGAGTAGATTTTTTTTGGAGGGAGAAAGTTTAGTCATCCTTTTAAATATACATAAATCTATGGGTTTATCTGTTTTAGTTTTATTACTCCGGATTTTTTATAGCCTTGTTAGTATTTGCCCTAGCGAGTAGCCAGTCCATTCCAAAAGATACGGATTACGGAGTACTAGCGCAGCCTGTCATTATTTTGCCATGTTTACTATACCCCCCGATTTTTATGAAATATTGCCCCTTTTTAATCCAACTTTGCCCTTATTTTATTTATTTTTTGTTTTTGTGCTTTAATAATAATAATAATAATAATAATAATAATGTGCTTTTATTTAGAAATTGTTGTTTACAATATAATTTTAGTATCGTAACAGTGTTAATATTATAGTTATAATAATGATCATCTCCTTTTGGAGAGTTTTGTCCCCATCAATTGATGGTTTCGCTCTTTCTTTTAGGAGAGATGTTCAATCTATGATAGAGAGGACATGGAAGATCAGTACCACAATCATTCTTTATATGGTATCTCAAATTATGTCAGATTGGCGGCTACAATCTATTAAGTTAGATGAAATCGATTATCATCAAAACTTTGGAAGATCCGAAGACCCTCTTGTGAAAAACTGTATCATTAAGCAGCGATATATTGAAAGAGGATGTGCAGAAGTGGAGATCAAAATCATAGTGAGAGATTTTTGTTTTAACGAGAATTTATTTCACTCAAATTTTTACAAAGGTATACAAAATACGGAGTATCCAATAAACTCTCCATGATTATTTTTTTTCACAAATTAAATGATAGAGTGAGTTCATATGACATGTGAAAATAATTCATTTTGTAAAAAAAACCTCTATTTAGTATTGAGAAATTTGAGCTTTTTTATAGAAAAAAAGTGTTTCATAACGTGAGATTGTTTCACCATAACAACTAAAAAAACTTTCATCAGTATACATATTTTTACAAAATAGTTATTTAAAAAAAGAAAATGAGTATCTTTAAATGCAAGATGACATATACGGAGTATGAAAAATATAGATAATATTTTCATTAAAATACACAATTAATTTCATTTCAAAACATTATCCAATTATCTTGATTTGTTTTGCAATGTCAAAAATACTTTCATATATACCTAAGGTATATTTGTACATGTATCAGTGTTAAATGTATAAAAATAAAAGAATTGAATTCATAATTGAAAATCTAAAATGAAATATGTTATAAAATAAATTTACAAAAAATATCGTGCATCATTGCACGGGGTCTATACTAGTTTGAATCAAATTGACAATTTCTTGAGATTTGGGCCAAACTGATTAGTGCTTGACTTTTGGGCCAAGCTTTACATTTTTTTGACTTTTGGATCAACTTGACATTTTCTTGACTTTTGGGCCAAGCTTGCAACTATTTGACTTTTGGGTCAAATAACCAAGTTTGGAAATGGATCGATCCGACTTTGAATTTTACGGGACAAGATACTTTTTTATACTTTGACATTACCCATCATTTCTCCCTTCTCACATAAGTTTCTAGAAAGAGAAAAATATCTCAAAACTCCAAAGTTCATTTCTTTCCGCCACCTCACCATGCCGGTCGTCGGCAACCACTCCGGCCCACTGCGCCAACCACCACTCCGGCCATCTCAATTGTTTTCGGTTTTTTTGGGTTTTCCTAAAAGGTTATTATTAATGTTATTATTTTTTCAAGATTGAAATTAAAATTAACTATAATTACAATTATAACAAAATTAAAAAGGTGAAATTAATTCGATACTATTCAAATTAGAAAATACAATTCAAATAAAAAAAAAACGTACAAGCTTTAAATCATAAACCCTAAAATTCAGTGTTACTCAATTAACCCTAAATCGAATCTCTTAATTAATGAATTATAACTAATTTACGATAAAATATCGTTTAACAAATTATGATCCGTATTTAATTCCCAAATAATTGATGGAATCTGTTTTAGAATTGACGAGAATTAATGTTGATGAAAAAAATTAGGGTTTAGTTTAGGAGAAAAATAATGAAAAATAGAACAAGGATAATATTGGAAAATTTAAGAAATTTTAGGGATGATTGAGTAATACGCAATTATGAAAAAATAATTCCGATCTAATTAAACCAAGTCAAAATTTGCTATTGACTTAGAATAATTAGTTTTCTTGTATTTTCGACACTTGAGTAAATTTTCAGTGTCTACAATTCACATTAGGAGGATGAGAAACGAGAACTCGCGTCTTATTGTTAATTAGAGTGGTGTATTCATCGTTCATAGCCATTTTCCAATTAGGATCACGGATAGCCGACACAAAATTACAGGGTAAGGGTGCGATGGCCACGATGTGAGATAGATTACATTTTGGATTACGCTTATATATAAATTCCATGGCGATCTCTAGCTGTTGGTTTCGACAAATTGGTGATTTGGACAACAGAAAGGCGAGGAGAAGAGTGGACATGACTTTTGTAGTGAGTCTGAGTTTGAGAAATGAAAAGTGAATGGAAAGCTGAGATTGCAGAGTCTTAGAAAAAAATATGGGTATGTAGATAAACTTAGCCTAAGAGCAGGGGAGGACAAATCTGGCAGGGTCAAATGGCCGAAAAAACCCTAGTTATTAGTATATCAAAAATTTCAATAAAATAGTCTCACGATAATTTTATTGTACGATTTCAATAGGATGTTGTAGCACATTTTATACGAGAGTCTCACCATTCACCAGAGTTGTCCCGTGAAATTTGTAGGTCATGTTGCAACTTCAACATAGATGCCCTTGTACAATGGAGTGCTACTAATCTTTACTTAATTCCTTAAAAAAATCGATATTACTTAAAAAAAAGACTAGAGGCGTCACACACACGAGTATTTTATCCATTTCACCAATGTAATACTCCGTACACTTTATTAATGTAGTATGAACAATGTATATTGGGGCACTTCACTTACTTGGACTCTGGTTTCTAGAACCATATTAAACATTATTTAGACTGATCCTAAATCTTAGTTATCTCACAATATAATTATCGTAACCACTGCTAGTACTATTACACGGTGAACTGTACTACTTATTCACCATTGATTTTCTCAATTATTTACAACAATATCTATCTTCTGAAAATTTGCAAGCATGGGCGAATTGAATCTAGAATAACAAAGTTGGGGTAACGAGTTTATCATATTTCCTTACTACGTATGAAAAAGTGTTATTTTTTTACGAACTTGGGGTATGTAAAAGTCGAAGTTTGCCCATAAAGGTGTTGCCTAGTGGTTAAAACTTGTGGTCATCGACCCAAGGGTCTCAGGTTCAAGTCGCGCGAACTTGTGGGAGTTGTATGGCTTGAGACTATGCCTTCTAGACTTCAAGCCTGTCGCCCACGGGCGGTTTACCTTGGTGTGTGGTTTGCAGACTATGCGTACACCCGAGGTTTACCCAGAGCGCATCAAAAAGGTAGCGGCTGCTGGTTCCCTCGTTCATTAAAAAAATAATCAAAGTTTGGTATAGCGACTGCTACCCTTTACTACTAGCTAGATTCCCGTTTGCGAGAGGTGTCAAAATTGCTGGCTGTGATCATTGACTAGAACTCTTGGAAGTAAAATAAAGGTGTTATCCTGATGACTTGAGGAAAAAGAGTGAGCGATAACAACGACCTGAAGCACTATCCCTATCCCACTTGCCCCCTCCATATTCATTCCATAAACCAGGATTACACAATCATTTACTCATTTGTAAAGACATACAGGAAAAAAAAAGAAAAGATGGTTTCATCTCCTATGATTGATCTCATCCATAACCAGCTTCCTCTTGAAGAAGAATGTTTAGAGCTTACTGCTCACTATGGTCTTGTCCTTGTTGATATCATCAATGGTTTCTGCACTCTTGGTGCTGGACCTCTGGTATTATACTCTTATTATTATTACTCTTTCACTTCATTTCATTTCATTTCAGCTCGACTCACCTACTGTTGGTCCGATCCGCGGTGGTATGGATTCAGGCTCCAGCAGAAGAAAACAGTCAAATATCAGGGATGATAGTTGAAGCAGACAAGGTAGCAAGGTTGTTCTGTGAGAAAGGGTGGCCTGTTATGGCCTTCCTTGATTCTCACAAACCTGATGTACCCGAGCACCCGTATCCTCCCCACTGCCTCGCCGGCTCAAATGAGTCTAATCTCGTTCCTGGTCCGTCCCTCTCAATATATAATCCATCTTCTTATACTCAAACTATATACTTGTATGTATGTTCATCTCGATCATCTCTAATTGCTGTACGTTATTGCAGCTTTGCGATGGTTAGAGCAGGAAGCTAGTGTGACACTCAGGCACAAAGATTGCTACGATGGTTTCATAGGATCCATCCAGGATGATGGCTCTAATGTGTTCGTCAACTGGATCAAAACCAACAAGATCAAATCTGTAATCTCCGCATCACTCAACTTTTCTTATTTCTTTGACTACTGCTGATTGTGAGAATCAAGTATGAGAATTGACTGCTGCTTTATTTTGAATTCAGCTGTTGGTAGCTGGAGTGTGCACGGATATTTGCGTCCTAGATTTCGTCTGCTCCACACTATCAGCTAAAACGCATGGTCTTCTGTCACCTTTGGAGGACGTAGCAGTTTACTCGAATGGGTGCGCTACCTTTGACTTCCCTCTTGAAGTTGCTCAAACTCATAAACATGGTTTACCTCATCCACAGGTAAACGTACTTAATTCAGCTCAACTTGGAAGTCTTGAATTGACACTGCTATATATGAACTGTCATGTCCGTTGGTTGTACTGTACGTGTTGCAGGCGTTGATGCACCATATGGGGCTGTACATGGCTAAACAAAGAGGAGCAAAGATAGTGAACCGTGTATCAGCAGCTACTGCAGAAGCATAAAGCCATCCATCCATCTCAGCCCTGATTGTAAACCTCTTAAATCAAGACCGACCATCTTTATGTAACAAGCATTGTAGAATAAATAAATCCAACGAACCATGTGTACATTTGAGGTGCACCAAATCAGAAGGCCTGTAACCTAAACCAACTCCAACTTATCCTTCTTAATTAACATCTAGTGATACCAGGATTGTGTAAAACTTACCAACCTGAACTGCTCCGGCCAACCTGAAATTTGTTCGACTTAGGTCACTGAATAGGATAATCATTATTGATAAAAACGTTTACATTATATAGTAAAGTGTTTAGTCCAAGAATGTCACTAATCAATCAATGTATACAAAGGAGGAACTTTCCAATCGATAGGATTGATCCGTTACATCAAACCTCAATTTAGGGGAAAGTATCATTATTAATAAAAAAAATCAATCAGACAATCTTTTAATTATTACAGTAATACATTTAATTCATTATATTAATGTAATATTTTATAATTTTCATCTAAAAATCTTTAAATTTCGTTTAACAAAACGTTATCGTAAATAAAATTACAAAAATGAATTAAGTAGATTCATGGTAAAAAAATGCTTTCATTAGAGTATAAATTTCATATTATTTGCTCGAAAAAGTGATGAATTTATTACATAGAAAGATATTAAAGTTATCTCACATCAATAAATTATAATAAATAATAATGTGATGATAGTAATCACACGTCGACAAATTATAATAAGGTGATGAAGTTCTATTATAAATAATAGTAATCATCGGTCCTTAAATATCCACCAAAAATATTTTGAGTCATAAAAACTCTCAAGATTATAACCTTGAATGGAGTCTTAAAATAACTCTTAATAAGACTACAAACTTAATATTGTCCCACATCAAAACAATTAAAATAAGGTGATGATTATTCTAGATTATAAATAAGAGTAATCCTACATCAAAAAAATTATGATAATAAAATTCTATATTATAAATAAAACTAATCATTTATTTTTAAATATAAAAAAAACCCTTTTACTTGAGTCTTAGAAAATATTTTAATAAGACTACAAACTGAAGTAATATAATCTCACATCGATAAATTATAACAAGGTGATGCTCTATATTATAAATAAGAAATAAGAGTAATCAATTCTACAATAAGACGACGAAATTCTATTATACAAATAAAAGTAATCACTTTTCCAAATTATGATGAGACAATGGAATTCTATATTATAAATATATAAGTGTAATCCTTCGTCCTTAAGTATGACTAATCATTATTAAATATCTTTCAAAACTCAATTGAGTCTTAAAACCTCTTAAGACTATAAACTCAAGTAATGACGAAATACAAGAGTTTTTAAGACCATATCTAAACTTAAATCAAAATTATTCATTCTATATCAAAAAATTATGAGGTGATGGAATTTGATATTATAAATAAGATTAATCATTAATTCTTAGATATAAAAAAAATTACACTTACAAAAGTACTTGAGACTATAAACTTAGGTAAGATTATCTCACAACAAAAAAGTGTAATAAGGTGATCGAATTTTATTACTCCCTTCGATCTAATGAATTTTTTGCCTTTCTTTTTTGCACCAAGGGTAAGAGATCCAATAAGAAAGTGACATGTGGATTAAAACTCATAAGAAGGGTCAAATTGCATATAAAAAACATTCATAAAATAGAAAGACAAACAATTCATTGAGACACCCCAATATGGAATAGGCAAACAATTCATTGGGACGGAGGGAGTATATAAATAAGAGTAATAGGTCATTCTTAAGTCGTTAGATATAAAAAAAAACTTTTATTATTATAATTATCCTAACGTTGTCTCACATCGAAAAATTATGATGAACTGATAAAATTCTATATATAATAAATATATTATAAATAATAATCATTTGTCCTTCGATATCAGCTAAAAAAATTTTGAGTCTTAAAAATGCTCTTAAATTAGGACCGTAAGCTGATGGAAAAGAGCGATCATTTGTGTTTAGATATTAACCAAAAATTTGAGTTATTCTAAAAAGAATTTTTTAAGACTATAAATCTAAGTAGAATTATCACATATCGAAAAATTATGATGAGGTGATGAAATTTTATATCACAAATAATGAGAGACATCATTCGTTTTTAGATATTAACAAAAAAAAATTGTTTTATAAAAGCAGCTATAAATTTAAGTAAAATTATCCCACATCGAGAAATTATAATAAGGTGATAGAATTCTGCTATATAAATACGGAGTAAAAGCAAGCATTCGTCTTTAGATATCAATAAGACATTTTTTGAGTCCTAAGAACTTTTAACGACTATAAACTTAATTAAAATTATCGCACATTGAAAAATTATGATAAGGTGATGACATTCTACCTCATCAATAAAAGAAATTATTCGTTTTTAGATATTAATAAAAATCTTTTGAATCTTATAATACTCCTTTAAGGGTATAAATTGAAGTAAAAATTATCCCGCATCGAAATATTACAAAAAAGTGATGAAATTTTATTATATAAATAAAAGTAACCATCGTCTTTAGATATCAAACAGAAATTTTTTAAGTCCTAAAAATAGTTCTTAAAACTATACATTTAAGTGGAATTATCACACATTGAAAAATTATGATGAGATATCATAAATAAGAGAAATCATTCGTTTTAGATATCATTTGTCCTAAAGTATACTCCGTAATAAGGTAATCGAATTCTATCATATGAATAAGAGTAATACCGTTTGTCCATTGTCCTTAATAACTTACATGAAAAAACAAAATCTTTTGGATCTTAAAAAAAAATTTAAGTCCGTAATTAAGTAAATATAGACTATAAACTTGAGTAATTATGATGAGATATCATAAATAAGAGAAACCATTCGTTTTAGATATCATTTGTCCTAAAGTATACTCCGTAATAAGGTGATCGAATTCTATCATATGAATAAGAGTAATACCGTTTGTCCATTGTCCTTAATAACTTACATGAAAAACAAAATCTTTTGGATCTTAAAAAAAATCTTTCATTTTTTTTTACAAAGTCATGAATTTCATAGATATAAATCAAACATGAGTTTTAGAAAAGTTCTTAGGACTATAAACGTGTGTGAATATCCTACATAATTAGTAAGAGAAATTATTCGTTTTTAGATATTAATAAAAAAATCTTTTGAGTCTTATAATAGCTCTTAAGGCTATAGATTGAATTAAAATTATCCCACATCGAAAAATTGCATTAAGGTGATGCAATTCTATTATATAAATAAAAGTAATCATCGTCTTTAGGTATCAATCAAAAATCTTTTGAGTCCTAAAAAGAGTTCTTAAAATCATAAATTTAAGTAGAATTATAACACATCGAAAAATTATGATGAGCTGACTTAGAAAAATCTTTTGAGTCTTATAACCACTCTTAAAGTTATAAATTGAAGTAAAATTATACCACATCTAGAAATTATAATAAGACGATGAAATTCTATTATATAAATAAAAGTCTATCAACCAATAGTTTCACAAATTTATGCAATCGTCTAACCTGGTGTCGTTACCATTTTCACTAAAAATAGGCCCGTACATCGCACATGCTTTCCAACTAGTATATTCCATAAAATATTCTGGTGTCATAATCTATATTATTATCTACTACTCCGATATAATGTGAATATTAATACTTTCATATTAATCATATATCTCTAATACACCCCTTGGTCAAAGCCTTAGTTTACGGTAGTTTATGAACACTCTACTGAAAGATAACTGATGATGCCAATGAAGATGCGTCAAGTTAATGTTGCCGACGACAAAACTGGGTTGTGTGCGTTGCTTGTGCGAAGATTATGCCATATACAAACAATGCGATAAAGTAATTATAATTAAATGACCAAACACGATAACAACGTGGGTTGAATCCGACTTAACCTGAAATGTATGCTGAGTCGATATTAGCCAACCATACATAACTCGATCCCAGCCAACCATATATAACTCGATCCCACTGATCTGATTGCCACCTCTAATCATTCATAAGTCATATGCTCCGCAATAGTATTATGTAGTCTTTAATTCTCTATCTTGACTAGGTTCAAACCCGTGCAAATCGCACGGTGACATTATAAAAGACGTGACGAAATCAATGGCAAAATAATGAATAGTTTACATGGATCCAAAAACGCAATCGCTGGGTTCACAATAACAAATTTAGAAAATCGTCTGAGCTTCTAAACTGACAACAACATGTACTTCAAAATGAAAAGGTACAGAAAGAATGGAAAAAAAGTGCACTAATATACAAATAAACATTAAATTACAGATATTGAAACACACATTAGTAGTTGTGTCAGAAGTACGTTTATTGGTTTATTGCTATCATAAATATGAATTTTCAATACTCTTTTTGGTGACCCTTGATAACGCAAACATATTGTTGACCATTGGTGAACACGGGCAGGGGAGAAAAAGACAAATTTGAGACAACGATTGACCTTAACTTTTGTTAATCGTCATGACGAAGCATATAGAAATGGCCTGGGGAGCTGCCGTCGGTAGGGGTGTTCACTTCGTGGTCCGGACCGAAAACCGGACCGGACCGTTGCACTTTGGTCCGGACCAGACCGGACCAAATATTATATGGTCCGGTCCATGGTCCACATGATATTGATTATTTGGTATTTGGTCCGGTCCTGGACCGAATCGATTGGACCGCGGACCGAATAAAGGACCAAATGGACCGTATTATAAAACAATACTCCGTACAATATAAATAATTTGCACAAAATCAGCCGCATAAGTGAAAAATCGAATAAAAATTCTTAAATCCTAATCTACAATAAATGGAAAATGAAATAAAATTCATATAGAGTTTGATTATGCACTTATCGTTGTTTTTTAAAGTTATTATTATATAAAAAAAAAATTGGTGGTAATTTATTTCGGGTTCTTTGTTCCATTATGGTCCATTACGGTCTGGTCCAAATTTTATTACGGTCCAACCCGGACCGGACCGACATAAATATGGTCCGGTCCATGGTCCAACTTTTTAAACAATTATGGTCTTCGGTCCAGGCTAAACGGTCCGGTCCGGTCCGGTCCTGGACCGACGAACACCCCTAGCCGTCGGTAAACCGAACATGGAATTTGCTTAAGTCGGATTGCGATAGGGAAAATTGCGGGATATAGTCATATAGACTTTATTATATCAGAGAAAGTCAATTTATTATGCTCTGTAATTCAGTATCACAAAAAGTAATAAACTAATATTGTTGGATAACTCAATTTTATTTTCTTGAAATGAGATTTAAATGATCAACAATTGAAATCCATAATAATCTTAGATGTGCCCATACATTATTAATATTTCCAACCTAAATATATGAATATATCCTACTAAGTATTGGTGCCATATCCATCTCCTCACTTGGAGTTGACAAACACTTTCTTTTTTTATAAGTCATTCTCACTTTGCGAGACAATATCTTCTCTCTTCAATATCTTTTTATATTAACCCATATCCTACTACATTGGAGTTGACCCACTTTATTTATTTATTAAAACAGAGACCAAGGCAGCTGAGGTGGTGCAGCTCATTGTTCTCCATTCTGAAATACTCCATCCACATTAATCCAGAGTTATTTTAGGTAATCCTTTATTTATTAAAACAGAGACCAATGCAGCTGAGGTGGTGCAGCTCATTGGTCTCCATTCTGAAATACTTCATCCACATTAATCCAGAGTTATTTTAGGTAATTACGCAAAATCTTCCTAATCAAGCTATCTTCCTAATCAAGTTATAATATGTTGCATTCAACGTCTTAGGCTGCACAGTTTGGGCTGGACAATCCCTCTTCTTCACAATCCCGTCTCCGCACTGAATTAATATGGACATTATACCAGCTAAATTAATCCTTGATTCAAAATATGAATCCCTAATGCATCTATTACAGTATCCTTTATTTATTAAAACAGAGACCAAAGCAGCTGTGGCGCAGCTCATTGGTCTTCATTCTGAAATACTTCACCCACATTAATCCAGTCATCCAGAGTTATTTTAGGTAATTACGCAAAATCTTCCTGATTAAGCTATAATATGTTGCATTCAACATCTTGGGCTGCACAATTTGGGCTGGACAATCCCTCTTCATAATCCCGTCTCCGCACTGAATTAACATGGACATTATACCAGCTAAATTAATCCTTGATTCAAAATATGAATCCCTAATGCATATTTACAGTATCCTTTAATAAAATTCTGTTCATTTCGGATGCTATTTTGTCTGTCAATTTTTATATATTCTTTAAAACACTAAATAATTTGACACATACCTTCTGATAACAATGGGTTTCGAACCCAAAACCTTCGAACCAAATTCCAACACTTAAACACTCCACCACTCCATTATTCATTGTTAAAATTGTATAAAAACAATACATATATTGTTTTTGCTCAAGAGAATTGCAAAGTTATTAATTCATGTTTCCCTATAATTCACACTTGAGACCTATACTGCTTCCCTATATCTAATTAATTGAAAATCTAAATTCACAAGTTATTTGTTGAATAAGTCATACATCGTTCATTCATTTACGTGCATTAAAATTAAATCTTTGGCCGACATTCTTGATTATGACACCTACTAAATCTAAAATGTCTTAAACGAAATCGTCCAAAAATAAGTTGTATGTAAACCCTGTGATTTTCACGGGTATTACACTACTCTATTTCTAATTCATTTTGTACATGAATAGTTGAATACTGCTCCTATAAAATATACCCAACAAAAAGAGGTTACGGGAGATAGCCTGACAATATGTATCGGGACATGATACATTTACCTTTTACACTCTGTTTAAAAAAATTAACAGCTCCTATAAAATATACCCAACAAAAAAAGGTTACGGGAGATCGCCTGACAATATGTATCGGGACATGATACATTTACCTTTTACACTCTGTTTAAAAAAATTAACAGATGGTACAAAAAAGTGGATGTAGAAATAAAAACACTAAATTAAGTAATGATAATATTTTAGGATCGCAATTCGACCCATTGGGTCAACGAAAATTACAATTGATCAGATATTTATATTTATATAGTATAGTTATCTTTGGATTTATATTAAGTAGTTAATATTTTAAATTAAAATATAAACAAATGCTCAATTTAATATGTACTCCGTATTTTTTAGCATTTAATAATAAAATAATTAAAAAAAATGAATTTAATATTTTTAAATATGAATATTATAGTTCAAGAGTATAAAAATAATGTTATACTCTTAAATGAATATTTTTTAGCTTAAATTGTCGGTAGATTTTGTATTTAATTGAATATTTCAGTTACTTATTATTGATTAATTGATAATAATATTATTATTTATTAATTGATCGGAGTATCTTTTGATCATATTGTGTTAGTTAAATCTCTATGTCATGGGTCAGTTAGGTGGAAGAAAAACTGAGAAGTTATATTGAAATTAAGTCGAGAGTTCTGAGATTGATCAAATGTGTCTTAAATCTTAAGTTATGTGAATTTCACCTCAAATGCACATTTTATTCACACTAAAGAAAATTTTATTTTTATTATTCTAATTTCTTTCGATTGAAGAATTAGGCACATTGAGTGAGGAGTTGTACAAAGATTTCATCCTTATCATGCAATCAGGGCGGCTAAGAGGGGTTCAGGGTAAGCGACATAATTGGGTCTCCAAATATTTAATTCGCAAAAGATACGGAAGACGCCATAATTATACAATGGAGCATGATCAACTTTCTTACTCTTCGTGTTAATGGTCTCCAAATATGTCGTTCAGTATTTTAAAATCATTTTCAAGTAATTCACAATAAAAAAATTCATAAAACAAGTCATCTCGAAACTATTGATTTTACATAAAGCATACTTTTTCGTTTTTTCAAGTCAAATTTGTGTTCACGGACCCACATGAGTTCTTAAAAGTAGATACTGATCCTACCGTAAAAATATTATTTCTCTAATTCAATAATTTCACAAATGTATCACACAATAACGTCTTTCTATTATACTGCTTATTATTTTTTTTTCGATATGTTCTAATATAAAAAAAAAAAGCGCCTAAACCCCGTGAATTTTCACGGGTTAGTACACTAGTATATATTATAATACGTTATCAGCACGATCGTCTTTATAATCAACAATCACTTACGGAAATATATTCATCGTTCGTATCGGGTTGATTGCGAAGAAAAATTGGGACTTATTATTATTTTCTTATATTCTAATTCTTATCTTTAATTTCTGCCGATTTACTGTAAGTCTACTTTATCATCCAAATATTTTTTTTACTCAGTATGCAATGTTAGCATATTATTAACATGACATAAATAAAACATAATTCCCATAAATCTTTGAACAACATGAAGGTCACAAAAGATTAATTAAGAGAGATCAAGACATACCTCCTGACATTGTGGAATAAGTCGAAATCTAATACGAACGATATTAGATCTCTATAAGAAGACTTCATAAATAATAAGACGACCTTGGATAATAATAATAATACGTCTTCATAATTTTCAAATAATAATAATAATAATAATAGTTCATAATTAATAGGGACGGTTTCTCCGTCTTGTCCTATAACGTAATATGTGTTGTTTTACCTTAATAATACGCATAGAGTTTCTGATGGTGAATTAAAGACTCCATTATATAGGCAGAGAGAGGACCGGTTCCTATTAGGGTTTTAGATTACGGTAATCTCGACCTTCCATCAAGGTTGAGTAAATATGGAAAAACTCCTCATTTACTCCGATATTATTATGATAGCATATCTCTAAAGATCCCGATTTCTAAGACCATAATTATGAGGAAGAAATATTACCATAATAATAAGGAAGATATATTACCTATCCCGTAATATTATTATACCATAAAATATTCTTACAGTCTCCCACTTGGTCGATTGGAACATCTGTAATGTTCTTCAAAGAATATATAAGTTGCGCATAAGTGCTAAAACATTTATTTTAAATCGGTGTTCATAAGTACCTTGACTAATTCAATCGTTAAAGAGAGTCATGGCGTGCACATGTCAATCTGCAACATGATTACTTCCATGTACCACTACATCAACGAATTGAACAGTTAGGCAATAAGTGGAGTTCTACGTAATGGTCCACATAATGTCTTACAAGACTATATTTCCGTTATCATTCATCCAATAATAAATGTGTACACATTGGAAAACAGAAATAATATTATATAGCAAGTGTAGAATCATTAAAGAGATCTCATTAATTTTGTGATCTAACATCTTGCTTCAGTAAAGATATTTAAGGTTCATGTGTTTTGATTCCTTAGATATCATATCATTCACAGAGCTAGAAAAAGATTGCAATTTCATTATTATCACGATAATTACGCAATCATGCTCCTTATATTAAAGCCTCATAAAAAGTCACATATTCAGCTTCAATGGTTGAGGTATAAAGCAATTGTGAGTACAGTGTCTTTTGTTATAAAGGCCCAAAATCTGAATAAGAATAACTAATCACCTGTGGGTGATCTAATTTTCTATATGTGAGCATCAATAATGTCAGGTTTACCTGAGCATACATTAAGTTACCAACCAAAGATGCATAAGGATATTCTTTATTTAGCCATTTCAAACATAAGTCTTAGTTTTATGTGATAAACCAAGATCGTTGCTGACTAATAAAATATCATCATATAGAATCAAATATATGAACTTACTCCCACTGATCTTGAGATTTATGCATGGATCAACGATATTTTCTTTAAAATCTTTAATGATTTTATCGAACTTTAAGTCATTGTCTCGATGCTTGTTCCAGTCCATACAATGATTTTTTAAGTCTTAATGTTGGTAACAATTATCCAACATAAGAATAAAATACATAATCTGTCAGATCTTTCCCAAAATTCATGGAAGGATATTTGAGCAGTACCTTCAGAAGTTAAGTCAGCCGGCTTGTCTTTGCGAAGACAAGTATCCAGTTTCATCAACTTCAAGGTGAACTTAAATTAATTACTCTTTTTATTTAGAGTAATTTATTCGTTCCATTAAGCTCGAAAACAGAATTATACCATAAGATCGCATTTGATTAGGTAAATTTTAGTTGTGATAAAATAAGACAACATAAATAATAAGGCTTCAATATGTGAAGCAACACATCTTTAATAATAGTGCTCCTGTGGGTAGTCACTAAAATATTTAAATAGAACTAGTATAGACCCCGTGCAATGCACGGTATTTATAAGATATTTATCTTATAGAATATTTCATTTAAGATTTAAAATAAAAAATTTATTATTTTATTTTTACTATTTATCGACTGTATAATTTAGAAATAGTAAAATATTTTTTAAATCGCAAAACTAATCAAAATATTTGAGTAATGTCTTGAAATGTACGGAGTATTAAATAACGTGTAATTAATGAAAATATTTTTTATATTTTATATACTCGGTTTATATCATCTCACATCTCAAGATACTCACTTCTCTCTTTAACATACCATAAAATACATAAATATTTATCAAAAATTGTATAATAATGAACTTTTTTTAATGGTTAGCACGCCATGATACGTTCTCTTTGTGTAAAAAAGTTATTCAGTTTTACATTAGAAAATTAAAAAATAAATTAAAAATGGACTATCTCAGGTGGAAAACTTGTATTATGTAATTTGTGAAACTTTTTTTATATGGATTTTAATAGTATATTCCGTATTTTGTAGTCTCTCCTATTAAAATAATCATTCTATATGATAATTATAATCCTCACATTTGAATAAATGAGAAGATCTTAGTGGTATCGAGTGAGTATATATACTCCTTTCGTCCCGATGAATTGTTTGCCTTTACTTTTGGCACAAAGGGGAAAAGATCCAATGATGAAGTGACATGTGAAACCAAATTCATGAGGAGGTCAAATTATATATATATATATATATATATAAAACATTCCTAAAATAGAAAGACAAAGAATTCATTGAGACGCCCCAATATGGAATAGACAAAGAATTCATTGGGATGGAGAGAGTATATCTTCGTAAAAGTTAAAGTAAATAGTTCGTTTCAAAAATAAATTTTTGAGATAGCTGATTTTTTTCTCAAGGTTAATGACATCATATCTTAAAATTTATCTAATTATTTTCATAAAAAGAAGTTTTTTTTTTGTCAATTACTTTAACATTAATGAAAATGAATAGTTTGTGAATTTATCAGTGAAATGTTCTTTTACTTCTCAATTTAAATTAGTGTATTTTTGAGGAAAATGTTAGTAATTGTTATTGTCTTAGAGTAGTATATAGATAATTTTCGGTGAGTTTTTTACTATGTATCAGGCTTTGTCAGAAAGATATACAATAATAATCATAACTATTTTATATTCTATGTAAAATATTGTACGCGATAGGGCAATCTCCTATTAACAAAAATAATGCAACTATTTGGTTAAAACGGAATACAATATGTTTATACTTTTTTAAAAAAAATTTGATCCTGCATTCCATATTAAATATTGTACTCCGTATGTGATATCTTCCATGTAAAACATGGAATTTTCGTAATCAATGTAATCAATCAAATTTCCTTAATTACATACTTATATGGGGTACAGGGGCGGATCCAGGAATTGTACCTATCTTGGGCTAAATTTTATTACTATAATATAGATTTTTTTTGGGAAATTCTATGGGGTGCCCCTCAACTATTCGGTTTTCCGGCTTATACCCTCACGTTTTGACTATTATTACTGGTAGCCCTAAACTGTCTTATTAACCAATAACCGTGCCCATTAGCCTTCAATCCGTCAGTTTAGGCGTTAAGTTGTGACATGGCATTGCTTATGTGGCCTTCTTTTGCTGACTAAGCCTGCCTACTCAACTTTGCTTTGTTTCCCTCCATTTTCACGAAATTTCCCTATATATTTTCATTTTCCCTCTTTTTTTCACATCTCCCTCATTATAATCCTTATTTTTCATTACTCAACTCCCTCTCTCTTTCCTGTCTCTCTATATTTCCCTCCTGCAATCTTCAATCTGCAATTACCCGGAAAAAAGAATGTCGACATCCTCATTCATTAGGAACAACCCAGTAGCGGGTCTCGAATTCCGTATTCAATCGTGCACAAAGTGTGGTCGAAATGCAATCATCAAGATTTCTGGATCTGTAAGGAACCCACGAAAAGCATATTTCAAGTGTCTTGAATGTGACTACTTTGTTATGTGGGTAGGCGAAGAACATGTGATTGTAACGAGAGGTTTGAAACATGAAAATGCAGTTGAAGATGATGAAGTCTCAAGCAAGGATGTCCTCAATCGCGGTGTTTGTGTGAGCAAGAAGATTTCTACAGACATTAGGAACATAAAATTCTGGATGAAGTTTAATGCTTTTGTGTTAGTAGTTATTGCATTTGTTGTTATCTTTAAGATGTAGAATCACATCCTTGTAGTTGATGTAATGGTGAAAATTTAAGAATCGAAGAAGGCATTATGGTGTCATTTATGCAGCCTATTTTTGCACTGTTATTATGCTTAAACTTCAGGGAAATGGGTAATGTCAATTAATTTCGAAAGACAGCATCAGTTTGCAAAAATACGAGGTCTTCATTGCATCTGAAAATGTAATACGCAGCATATGAAAACAGAAGTACCAAGATACAGTAACCAATTACATTGCAGCGGATAATGAGTTACTGTCAGTTCACAAAATACGACATCACGTGAAACAAATACTACTAATGCTTAACTAAATGCAGCTGTCATAAGCCAAAAGAAATCCATCATTTTCCAAACGAAACAAAACGCATTAGATTTCAGTAGTCACAAAAGGCAAAAAATATCGTTTCAAATGCATCAGGCTAAATCAGTTCTTCCTCCTCTTCTTCCCATTGTTGGACTGAACTTGACTAGAAGTCTCTCCAACCTCTCTAACTGTTGCTTCCAATTCTTCAAGCGTCTCAAACTGTTGAGCATCAGATGTCACCGTCGACCTCTGTCTCCTAGTCTTTGAAACCTTCCCATTACCGCCATGAACTTCACTTGAAGTTTCTCCAACCTCCCTAACCGATGCTTCCAAATCAGCAAGAGATTCAAAGCGTTGAACATCAGACGACAATGTCAGCCCCTGTCTCTTAGTCTTCGCTACCTTCCCTTGCATTGCATTCTAACAGACGGCAATTGCATTGCATCCAAATATCAAACAACCGCCTCTCCTTCCATCTACTGAACATTTCCATAAGCCCTTTGTCATCTAACAACTCGTATGATTTCATCTTGTAGGAGTATGCTAGAGTAGGATTAGTGGGTAATGGGTGGTTATGCTTTTCAGCTTCATCAAGCAGGTCGTTTATGACATCAATTAGCAAAACCTTATCAATATCATCTATTTTAACCTCAGTGACTACCCCCCTATAATTCATGTTCAACACAACGCCCTCCATCCTGCAAATGAAGTAGACAAGTCCACGAAATAGATCATCAATAACACCAGAACATAATCCCTAATTACTTTTAACCCAAAATATCGAGTAATTTGAACCCACATCCCGTAATTACTGGAAGCGATATTAAAACCCTAATTTTTATATTGTCGTTTTTATTAGACCAGAAGTTGCAGAAACCCAGACATTAGAAACGAAATAAAGATCCAAACAACAATGAAGTTCAAAGCAGAAATTAAGTTCATGGTGCGAGAAATCAAATAAAACATACCTTGACTGATTGCGTTATGATGTGCAGACGAGCGATGAATGGATGACGGAAGAGGAGATAATCGGTTAGATTTTTTTTGGATGATGAAGGCATGCAAATGGTAGAGTGAAGGAAAGATGAAGGCAGAGTGTTGGATGAATGAATTTGAATGTGAAGGGGTTTGATGAATGAATTTGAATGTGAAGAGTGTTGGAGAAGGGATTGACTTAAGCAATGGAGGGAGGACTTAGTCAGCAAAAGAAGGCCACATAAGCCATGCCATGTCACAACTTAACGCCTAAACTGACGGATTGAAGGCTAATGGGCACGGTTATTGGTTAATAAGACAGTTTAGGGCTACCAGTAATAATAGTGAAAACGCGAGGGTACAAGCTAGAAAACCGAATAGTTGAGGGGCACCCCATAGAATTTCCCATTTTTTTTTAATATTTAAAATACTCCCTCCGATTTTTTTTTCTTCCTCCTTCATTATTATATACCTCACATATAATAGGGGAGTAGGAAGAAATAAAAGAATTGGAGGGATTATAATAGTACAGTATAAGATAGTGTTAAATTTTGGTTTTGAAAAGGAATAACATTTAACTTTGAAAATGCAATTTGTTTGAAGTATACTATAGTACTTGTATTAACATAGTATTATGGTTCATTCTCAAGTGAGGGTGAGATACAGAGTATTTTTTTTCAAATAGTTGCTTATTATCGTATGATTTTTTTTCAAGTTCACCGCCATAAGAATTCATAAGTCAAAGAAATATAATATAATGTATACAAAATATCATAATGCAATACTATTACTTTATTTTTTTAATAAAATAAAACATTGTTCTCGTTCTTTTAAAAACATAATGCCACTCATTTAAATTAGGAAAGGTATAATCTTAAAAAAGGTTATTTAAAATATTTCACGAAAAAAAAAAAACCTGAGTTATGACTAATAGGAGAAAGTTGTGTAGAAATTAAAACGTTTTAAAATGATATATAGATCACCATAAAACTAACAATAAAAATAAAAAGTTGATAAAGAGAAGTTGTCTTGGAAATTGTGGAAACAATAAAAGAGGGGGAAAAAGGGAAGTTGTCATTAAAAATGCTGGCTACAAGAATTGATCCCCAGCCATTTGTATGAAAGACCAACTCCTTCACCACTGAGCAACCACATCTTCATTGTTACAAACCTAACTTAATTTATCCTTAAACTTACTTGGGCTATAGCCCAGACTGCCTTGGCCTGAATCCGCCCCTGATGGGGTATAGCTTTATGTGTGATGTAGTGATATTTAAATCACTAAGATGTTAGAGTGTAGTTGGAGAGGAGAAGAGTGGCACACATGAGGTCAAGGGTTTGATTCACACCTAGCTCATCCGTCTCGAACATGATCAGAAAGATATATACAATAATAATAATCATAACTATTTTATATTGTACGGGATAGTGCAATCTCCTATTAACAAAAATAATGCAACTATTTGGTTAAAACGGAATACAATATGCTTATACTTTTTAAAAAAAAATTGATGATACATTCCATATTAAATATTGTATGTGATATATTTCATTTAAAACATGTGAAATTGATGATACATTCCATATTAAATATTGTATGTGATATATTCCATTTAAAACATGTGATTTTCGTAATCAATGTAATCAATCAGATTCCCTTAATTACGTACTTTCTGTGGTGTATAGATTTATGTGTGATGTAGTGACATTTATATCAGTAAGATGTTAGAGTGTAGTTGGAGAGGAGAAGGGTTACATACATGAGGTCAAGGGTTTGATTCGCATATGGCTCAGTTTTTTTTATTTTTGTTGTAGATAGCTTTAGGCGGGAAAATATGTGAGTTGTGTTATTTGGTTAGTGGAAAGGGGATGTTACACATGACAATATAATTTACCTGTGGGTAAATATATATTTTTATATGTGAACGATATAACGAATAGAATGTCACACATGTCAATATATCTACCTGCGAGTAAATATATATTTTTATATGTGTGAATGATATAATGACTGTCTTAAAGTCAAAGCCAAACTTGAGTTGTAAATTCACTACGGTGAAATTTAACCATAAGAATTTCATATTATCATTATCTAAAACCGAATATGAAATTATATTTTATCATAAATCATTATTTGTCAAACGAATAATTATATCGAATGATCATAAACAATACGGTGAAACCATGTTTCGGTAAATCATTATCATACGGAGTATGTTATAATCATATTGTCATGAGATTAGTCATCAAATAATAGAATAATATCATGTTCATCAAAGTTTCCGTACATCATAACAACAACAATAATAATGACAAAGATAACCATAAATTGACAACAATTCATCAATATCATGCTCGTTAACTAAGTCCAAATTATTATTAATACGAAAAACTCGAACTTTTATCCAATACATAATTAGTGCATAAAAATAAAATTAAGCAACATGATTTGTGGATGCAGTACTATAATTCGTTAAGTATCTCATGTTCATTCTTAACATTAATACATCATATTAAAAAAAATCAAGCAATTAACTTGAATAACAAATCAAGTAATTAACCAATCATGGGACTAATTCAACTAATAAGTGTATAGTGGAAAGATAACATTATATACTTGATTATAATTGTTACAAATTAATTGCATGAGAGTATGAATTACTATTTATCAGTTATGTGTAAACAAGATATATACCCTTATTGTTGATTTACACAATCACACACATACAACATTCACAGCGCTAACATATACTTAATGGACATATACGTTTATAATACGGACTAATAATATGACGTATAATCTTAATCTTAATTAATGGACAATCATGAGTTCAATAACCTAAGTTCTGATACCACATGTTAGCATATTATTAACATGACATAAATAAAACATAATTCCCATAAATCTTTGAACAACGTCACAAAAGATTAATTAAGAGAGATCAAGACATACCTCCTGACATTGTGGAATAAGTCAAAATCTAATACGAACGATATTAGATCTCCATAAGAAGACTTCATAAATAATAAGACGACCTCGGATAATAATAATAATACGTCTTCATAATTTTCAAATAATAATAATAATAGTAATAACGGATTTTCTAACATGTGCCCACTGGGCACATGTTAATACCTTAATTAAGGTAGGTTTATCAATCGAATTATCATGAGAAGTTGAAAGATTAACCTATAATTACCATACTTAGAGAATATATTTGATAAACCTACCTTAATTAAGGTATTAACATGTGCCCAGTGGGCACATGTTAGAAAAACCGTAATAATAATAGTTCATAATTAATAGGGACGGTTTCTCCGTCTTGTCCTATAACGTAATATGTGTTGTTTTACCTTAATAATATGCATAGAGTTTCTGATGGTGAAGACTCCATTATATAGGCAGAGAGAGGACCGGTTCCTATTAGGGTTTTAGATTACGGTAATCTCGACCTTCCATCAAGGTTGAGTAAATATGGAAAAACTCCTTATTTAATCCGATATTATTGTGATAGCATATCTCTAAAGATCCCGATTTCCAATAAGACCATAATTATGAGGAAGAAATATTACCATAATAATAAGGAAGATATATTACCTATCCCGTAATATTATTATACCATAAAATATTCTTACATGCAATCTTATAAATTTGCAGAAATTAATTTTCAATCCAATCTGCATGTTCCGTATTGTTCCGTATCGCGTACTACTCTGCAATTTTTTTTATGAATCTGCATTTTTTTTCATCATTACTCCGTATATATATATATATATATATATATATATATATATATATATATATATATATATATATATATATATATATATATATATATATATATATATATATATACTATGTCTCATCAAATATGATTCTGATTTCTGTATATCATATTGTTTGATGATCTAGAATGTTGTCTATCAAAATTTATCAATTTATCAATACTGAAAATACGAAAACATTGCATACTGGAAATTAGGAATATATTTGATAATTAATAAAACTATTTAATTTCTCTAACCTGATGATGATCTGTTTCTGATTGTATATAACCTGATGATGACTATTTCTCTATATATTAAGCATAATTTTTCTCTATATATTAAGCATAATTTTTCATGGTGCGGTGAGCGTGCATAATTTTTCCTGATGATGACTATTTCTCTATATAATAATTTTTGTATGATAATGTTTGATAATTTTTGTTTTCTTTCCATGATTTCTTATTAGATAAAAGATTCTTTTTACTACAAATATAATTTTAATCTGTTAAGATTTCAGTAATTTCTTATATAATTGCAGTATAATTATTTGATAAAGATTTCTCTTTAGATAAAATGCAGTATACTAATCTGTTAGATAATTTTATACTAATATCTACGAGTATAAATTTTAATTTGTTAAGATTTTTTATTTTATTTTTGCATAAGAAATTTACTGCTATTCTTGTTATCTTGACCATACATTATCTTGACGTTTTAATGATGAAGATTCTATCTTGATCTTAGTATATTGTTTTTTCGATAATATATTGCGTAAAGATTTTTATTCTTTCTTTCTTTTTTATGAACTTGAAATTTTATGTAAAGTATAATGTTTTTGAAATTTTTACACTTTTGAATGTTTTAACCGAAGTATATAAATCTATATAAAAGAAATCAATTTAAAAGTAGTTGCATCTAAACAATTTAGATTTATAACGCAATCAAATTTAAAAGTAGTACAATTTAAAAGAAATCTATATCACATTATCTATATCCTCTAAGAGATGAATTTATACATATAATTGTTGTTTACACTTTTGAATTTTTATACTGTTCTTTTGAATTTTTTTATTCTTTCGATAATTATGTGCTTGATTTTATGAACTTGAAATTGAAACTAGATAACTTAAAATTAGGAATAAGAAAAATTCAGTAGATTTTCTGGAGAAATTATATACTTATCATATATTTTCTTTATATACTTTTGTTTAGTGCAGTAGTTAGATTTATATTGCTAAACTATTTATATTGCTAAATTCATATAGTGACTATGTCGAATCTTACAAAACTCGAGTTTGAGGCTCTTGATATCACCGGGAAGAATTATTTATCGTGGGTATTAGATGCCGAGATGCATCTAAATGTAAATGCTCTAGGTGAGACGATAAAGGAAAGAAATAAAACATGTCAAGAGAAGGCAAAAGGCATGATATTCCTCCGTCATCACCTCTATGACGGTCTTACAAATCCTTTGGAATGATTTAAAGGAAAGATATGACCACCAGAAAAGTGTTATATTACCAAAGACTCGTTATGCATGGTTGCATTTACGTCTACAAGATTTTAAATCTGTAAGTGAGTATAATTCCGCCATGTTCAAAATTACTTCTCAATTAAAATTATGCGGTGAGAAGATTACCGATGATGATATGCTTGAAAAAACATACTCTACTTTTCATGCTAATAATATAGTCCTGCAGACACAATATCGTGAAAAGGGTTTTAAAAAGTATTCTGGGCTAATTTCTTGTTTATTGGTGGCGGAACAAAATAACGAGTTGATGAAAAATCATGAATCACGTCCCACTGGCTTTACTCCATTCCCTGAAGCGAATGCGACATATTATAATAGGGATAATGCTAGTAGCAGTGGTCACGGACGAGGCCGTGGTCGTGGTCGTGGTCATGGATCATGGATCATGGATCATGGCGAGGCCGTGGACGTGGTCGGTAAAGGACGTGGATTTGGTGGACATCTTAAAGGTCGTGGAGGTTATTTCAAAAGATCACAATCCCACCCGCAGTGGAATCAAAAGGACGGTAAAAATGTTGATGACAAAAGCGAGAATGTACTGAGTATATGTTTTCGATGTGGTGGAAAAAATCATTGGTCTCGTATTTGTCGCACACCGAAGCATCTAATAGATCTCTATCAACAATCCATAAAACAAAAGAGAAAAAATATTGAGACAAATATGTTGATACTTCCTTATTTACATAAGACTCATTTAGTATTTTATGATTATTAAAATGTTTTATAGACATTATGTGTAATTTTATCATACATACCTTAATTTAGTAATTATATTAGTTGAAGTAGTTTTATAGTTATGATTTCAACCATCTTGCTTAATCAAACTCAATCAACCATTTTCCTTAATTCAACACTCATTTTTAATCAAACCCTCGTTCCTAGCTACTCTTCATTTGCATACATCTCAATCAATCTCCATTATTTAAGTCTAAACCCTAAGTTTTCGCTCAATCCAACTCTTCTTTTAAATAAATTAGTCGTTAAGTCATCAACAACAAATTAAATTTTTGAATTCAATTTCCATTTTTATGTTATTTACCCTTAATTTCGAGTATAATTTTGGGTATGTGTGTCAGAAGTTATAGACGAATTTTTGAGCTATTATTGAATTTTTGCGTTTAAATTTGTGGTTTATTAATAAACATTTGTTATTTTGTTTTTGTAAATTCATTTTTGGTTTTAGTAACCATTTGTATTTCATTCTGCATGTGTATCATATAAAACGAGTACTTGAAGATGTTATGCTAATTGAGAATATGCAAAAGTGAAGAAAACAAATGTGTGGTTCAATTAAGGAGATAATAAAAGAGGTTTTTGGATAAAAATTAAGTTTTTTGTGAAGAAAAAATGGAATATTGTGGCCTTGTGGGAAATAAAGAGGTTGAGAAAGAGAGATAATAAAGGTAATGTAAAGAAAGAGGAAAATAAGATATTAATTGAGTTTGATTAAGGGATGAGTGTTGATTAAGGGTTGAGGGAAGAAGATTAAAGTGTTTGGTTAAATGTAAATTTAAAGTGTTTTTAGGCAAAATATAAAACTATAGTGACTTTTTTTTGCAGAAGTCCTAAATGTTAGAATTCTGAAAGATTTATTATGAATTGCAGAATGTTATTGATGAATAAAAGTCTTATATATAGGACATTACATAAGATACAGTAGTTTGCTTATGGTAGAAGTATAAAATAATTAGAAGATTTTAAAAGATACAAATTAACTAAACTAAATTATATTACCATCAATAATATGAAAAAATAATATCTTAACATATATACGATATCTCTAATACTAAATGTAAGGTGACTTTTGACAAAAAAAAAACTCATATAATAAAGAGAGAGGAATGGGAAATTACCTTTAGAAGCGAAGTGACCATAGGTTTTCAAGAGTAGGGGTGTAAACGAGCCGAGTCGAGCACGAGCTTGGCCTTGCTCGACTCGTGCTCGTTAAGAAAAATTCGAACTCGAGCCGATCTCGAGCTTACCCGAGCTTGAAAAAATTGAGCTCAGAACCAAGCTCGCGAGCTAAAATGCGAGTTCGAGCCTAACTCGAGCCTATATATAATTATTAAAATTTACGTACTTTTGCACCGATGAGTTTTAATAAATTGGGATCCAAAAAATATATACAAACATATTAGGCATATCAATAATAACATTTTATATGGTGAAAAAACTACGTAACTATTATTAGTGATTTTTTAATAAATAAGAGTAAAATATTAACTAATCACATCAAATCGAGCTGCTCACGAGCTTTTCGAGCCGAGCCACGCCTTGCTCTGCTCGACTCGTTAAGTTGTCGAGCCAAGCCCGAGCTCGAGTCGAGCTCGCACGAGCCGAGCTTTGACCGAGTCGAACTCGAGCTGCTCGCGAGCTGTCTCATCTCATTAACACCCCTAGTTATGATATAAATATTACTGTTTTGGTGATTTTGTTATTTTGTTTGGTTTTGTAACATATATTATATTTTTTTGAAGAAAATGAATACCCCTCAAGCTCGGTTGGGTACAATTGATGGAGAATTATGTCTAGCTGACAGTGCAACAACTCATACTATACTTAAAAATAAAAGATAATTTTCTCAAATAATAAAGAAAAGAAATAGTGTGAGCACTATATCAGGTAGTACAAATATAATTGAAGGCTCCGGAAGAGCACATATAATACTGCCTTGGGGAACGAAATTTGAAATTAAAGATGCGTTATACTCTCCATTGTCTCAAAGAAATTTATTAAGTTTTAAAGATATTCGCAGTAATGGATATCATCTCGAGACAGTTAGTGAAGGGAATAAAGAATTCTTGCTAATCACAAGTATAACCCAAGGCACGAAACAAATTTTAGAGAAACTCCCTACATTTTTTACCGGTTTGTACTACACAAAGATTAATACTATTGAAGCAAATGTTATTCTAAACCAGAAGTTTAGTGATAACTCTATAGTTTGGTATGACCGATTAGGCCATCCCGGTTCAACCATGATGCGAAGAATAATGAAAAATTCATGTGGACATAATTTGAGAAACCAGGAGTTTCTTCCTAATAATTTTCCTTGTACAGCCTGCTCCCAAGGAAAGTTGATTATCCGTCCATCACCAGTTAAAATAAATTTTGAATCAATTAGTTTTCTGGAACGTATACAAGGGGATATTTGTGGACCAATACATCCCTCTAGTGGAGCATTTAGATATTTTATGGTTTAATAGATGCATCGACTAGATGGTCACATGTATGTTTATTATCGACTCGCAACCTGGCGTTTGCGAGACTACTAACTCAAATAATAAAATTACGAGCACATTTTCCAGATACTCCTATTAAGACTATTCGTCTTGACAATGCAGGTGAATTTACTTCTCAAACTTTTGATGATTACTGTATGTCAGTTGGGATAAATGTGGAACATCCTGTAGCTCATGTCCACACACAAAGTGGTTTAGCTGAATCGTTAATCAAAAGATTTCAGTTAATTACTCGATCGTTACTTATGAGATGTAAACTCCCAATTACTGCATGGGGACATGCTATATTACATGCAGAAGCCCTTATTCGCATCAGACCAAGGAGTTATCATAATTTCTCCCCATTACGATTGGTTTATGGTCAGGAACCAAACGTCTCCCATCTTAGAGTATTTGGATGTGCGGTCTATGTACCAATAGCTCCACCACAGCGCACAAAGATGGGACCACAAAGAAGGTTGGGAATATATGTAGGATTTGAATCCTCATCAATTATAAATATCTCGAACCAACCACGGGGGACTTATTTAAGGCTCGTTTTGCAGATTGTCATTTTAACGAGTCAGTCTTCCCGACATTAGGGGGAGAAAATAAATAACTGGTACAAGAAATTAATTGGAATGAATTATCATTATCTCATCTTGCATTGATCCTCGTACTAAAGAATGTGAACTCGAAGTTCAAAAGATAATTCATTTTCAAAGCTTAGCTAATCAATTGCCAGATGCTTTCACTGACCCAAAAAGAGTGACAAAGTCACATATACCAGCTGTAAATGCTCCGTTCAAAATTGAGGTCCCAGAAGGACAAACTAAAATGGCAAATGAGTCAAATTCACACCAGAAACGTGGAAGGCCAATTGGTTCCAAAGATAAAAATCCTCGGAGAAGAAAAGGAGCAAAGAATAATGATGATGACCTAATCGAGGACGATGAAATATGTTTAGATAAATCTCCAGCTAAGACGTTGAACATGACCGAAAATTTAGAAGAATCTCAGGTACCTGAAAATGAAGAGATCTCAATAAACTATGTCATGTCTGGAATTACTTGGAACCAGAATAAAACCGACGTCGATGAAATTTTTGCATGCAATGTTGCGTTAAATATTATAGAAAATGAAAAGGATCATGAACCTAAGTCTATTGAGAAATGTAGACAAAGAGATGATTGGCCAAAATGGAAAGAAGCAATAGAATCTGAATTAAAATCTCTTGAAAAAAGAGAAGTTTTTGGACCTGTTGTCCGTACACCCGAAGGTGTTAAGCCAGTGGGATATAAATGGGTTTTTGTGCGAAAGAGAAATGAAAATGGTGAAATTGTGCGATATAAAGCTCGATTAGTCGCACAAGGTTTTTTGCAAAGACCCGAAATTGATTACGAGGAGACATATTCTCCTGTGGTGGATGCGACTACTTTTAGAATTTTAATCAGTCTGGCAATAAAAGAAGGTCTTGATTTACGTCTAATGGACGTAGTCACAGCTTATTTATATGGACCGCTGGATAATGACATATATATGAAACTCCCAGAAGGATTCAAGTTGCCGGAAGCAGCGAAATCAAGTCCAAAAGAATATTTTTCTATCAAGTTGAATAGATCTCTTTATGGACTAAAACAATCTGGGCGTATGTGGTATAACCGCCTCAGTGAGTATTTAATAAAGGAAGGCTACAAAAATGACCCTATTAGCCCTTGTATTTTCATTAAGAAATTTGGATCGGGATATATGTCATAATAGCCGTGTATGTTGATGATTTAAATATCATTGGAACTCCTGAAGAGATTTTAGTAACGATGTAATATCTAAAGAAAGAATTTGAAATGAAAGATCTTGGAAGAACCAAATTCTGTTTGGGCTTACAAATTGAACATCTAAATAATGGAATTCTTGTTCACCAGACAACATACACAGAAAAGGTGTTAAAGAAATTCTATATGGATAAATGTCACCCATTAACTAGCCCAATTGTGGTAAGATCACTTGATATAAATAAAGACCCTTTCCGTCCTCGGGAGAGTACTGAAGAAATTCTTGGTCCCGAAGTACCATATTTAAGTGCAATTGGGGCATTAATGTATCTTTCTAGCCATACAAGGCCCGACATATCATTTTCGGTTAATTTGTTATCCAGGTTTAGCTCATGTCCAACCCGAAGACATTGGAATGGAATTAAACATATACTTCGTTACCTTCAAGGTACAAAAGATATGGGTTTGTTTTTTCCCAACATGTCCAAAGAAAATTTAGTAGGTTTGCAGATGCGGGTTATTTATCTGACCCTCATAATGCACGTTCACAAACTGGATATGTGTTCACATATGGTGGCACTTAGGGCTGTTCAAAAATCGGTCTAGACCGGCCAACCGGACCGAACCGGACCGACCGGTCCAGACCGAACCAGACCTGCCCTTAACCGGTCCGGTCCCCGGTTCCTCTCCCACACGTGATCCGGTTTCCGGTCCGGTCCGGGCTAAAACCCGGAAAAAACCGGTCCAGACCGGAAGACCGGAATTTAGGGTTTAGCGAATTTTGTGTGACTGCTGCGTAACCTGCGTTATACTGTCAACTGATATTCCACTTCTGCAAATTTTGAAAATTCCCAATAATTTCAAATACTAACTAATTACTTACCATAACTCAATTAGTCAATCATCATAAATCCTAATTCCTATTTCCTAAATAATTTATATTTTCTAAATAATTCAAATTTCAAAAACATTATACTAATTACTAATTGCTAATATACTTATATATAAATATATAATATACATATACTTATATTACTAGTCTACTATTTTACGTAAATCATAATACATTAACATCCCTAAGACCCTAATTCCCTATTATTAGTTCATAATTAAAATCATAATTCATTAACATTATTATACCGAAGACCTCAAAGATTCGAAGATTTTATTAGTCTCGTCAATCGTCATTATTAAATTTTAAGAATACATTATTAGTTTCGTATTTTATTTTTACCTTGGACTTTGCTATTTAGTTCTCAATTCTTTATGATTACGTTATTTACGTATTCATTTATAAACATTGTACGTTGGAACGTTGCATCTTAACCAAATTCTTACAAGTTACAATTAGCCGAACGTAACCACGCGCCATCCGGGTCGACCGGTCCGGTCCGGGTTAAGACCGGTCTGACAGGTCCGGTCCCGGTCCGGTCTAACACTTGACCGGTCCGGGTTTTGGTTCTGGCTCGAGCATCTGGCCGGTCTTCGGTCCAACCGGGTCCGGTCCGGTCCGGTCCGGTTCCGGACCGGTGAACACCCCTAGTGGCACTGCTATTTCTTGGCGATCTATGAAACAAACTCTGGTAGCTACTTCTTCTAACCATTCTGAGATTTTAGCAATCCATGAAGCTAGTCGTGAGTGTGTTTGGTTAATGTATGTTATTCAACACATACGGGAAGATTGTGGACTGTACTCCTATAAAGAAGCACCGACCATTATATATGAAGACAATACCGCATGTATTGCTCAACTAAAGGAAGGATATATCAAAGGAGATAGGACAAAACACATTTTACCTAAATTCTTCTTCACTCACGAACTTGAGAAAGATGGAGATATCAATGTTTTACAATTCGTTCAAGTGAAAATCTAGCAGACTTATTCACAAAAGCTCTTCCTACAACTATATTCAAGAAGTTGATACAAGGACTTGTATTACGGCGTTATATAGATCTTCTGTGATATAATCATCAGGGGGAGTAATGTGAGTTGTACTCTTTTTCCTTCACCATTGTTTTTTGCGACTGGATTTTTCCTGGTAAGGTTTTAAAGAGGCAACATTTCATTCGCATAAGAAGATGTAATATTTTGGATGATAGACATCCAAGGGGGAGTGTTATGATATGGATGTTATCCTCCAAACAAAGCGTATCTTCACGAAGCAACACGTCCCTTGTATATCGATTCCTATATATACCAAAGTGATGTAGTGTAGATATAGATCTTTATTTATATTATAAAAGAAGAAACCATTAAGTATGACGTGGCAGCCCCTATGCTCTCAATTATCCCTCATCCAACAATTCTAAGCAACTTCACAAAACAACTCCCCTACTTACACCTAATTGCAATATACTCCCTCAATGTAATTCCCTAATTCGTCCAACTGCTCACCATCCCCACCAAACAAACTCAAATTCCCAGGATTGAGAATTTATTGCAACAATTTAGTTCTCCCACAACCCACCTCGGCTACATTCATCATCAATGAAGAAAGAACTCTTCGATTCCCGTTAATTCTCCTTCGTAATTTTCAATTATCATCAAACATCAATTGCTCATCCATTCACCGAACCAATCCCCTATAAAATGGAGACTGATTGTGGGTATGCAATTCATTCTTATCAAATCTTATCACCCATCAATATTTTTCGAAACCGACTCTTATCACCCCTCTGAGAAATGTACTTCAACCGACTCTGATCTTATCACCTCTCAAGATCCTTCCTCTAAACCGACTCTGATCATCCAGAATCTACACACGCTTCATACTCAGTTAGTCAGTTTCAAGCTTTTAGATAAATTTTCAAGCTTTTCCCCATTTTTATTCGTCTTTAAGTAATTGATAGGGGTTTTTGTCAATTATAATCCACATTTTTAGGTGATCGAAAAAAGAAACAGAGGAATTACGATGAGGAAATGAACGAGTGGAAGCATCTAAACGAGGTCAGTGTACAGATCTTGATTCAAATCTTTATTATATTATAAAAGAAGAAACCATTAAGTATGACGTGGCAGCCCCTATGCTCTCAATTATCCCTCATCCAACAATTCTAAGCAACTTCACAAAACAACTCCCCTACTTACACCTAATTGCAATATACTCCCTCAATGTAATTCCCTAATTCGTCCAACTGCTCACCATCCCCACCAAACAAACTCAAATTCCCAGGATTGAGAATTTATTGCAACAATCTAGTTCTCCCACAACCCACCTCGGCTACATTCATCATCAATGAAGAAAGAACTCTTCGATTCCCGTTAATTCTCCTTCGTAATTTTCAATTATCATCAAACATCAATTGCTCATCCATTCACCGAACCAATCCCCTATAAAATGGAGACTGATTGTGGGTATGCAATTCATTCTTATCAAATCTTATCACCCATCAATATTTTTCGAAACCGACTCTTATCACCCCTCTGAGAAATGTACTTCAACCGACTCTGATCTTATCACCTCTCAAGATCCTTCCTCTAAACCGACTCTGATCATCCAGAATCTACACACGCTTCATACTCAGTTAGTCAGTTTCAAGCTTTTAGATAAATTTTCAAGCTTTTCCCCATTTTTATTCGTCTTTAAGTAATTGATAGGGGTTTTTGTCAATTATAATCCACATTTTTAGGTGATCGAAAAAAGAAACAGAGGAATTACGATGAGGAAATGAACGAGTGGAAGCATCTAAACGAGGTCAGTGTACAGATCTTGATTCAAATTGTAATCTTGGATTTTTCTCTTATTTTTTTTCTTTTTTCGAAGCAATCTTTTTTTTTCTTAACTTATTTGGAATTTGGAAATTACAATTCGAATTATCAGTTGGATTTTGTTTGAGTTGTAATCTTGGTCGAATCTTCTATTAATTTTGAAGGAAAGTATCAATGGCCACTGCTAAAAGTACTGTACTTTGTGGTTGGTGTTCTGCAGGTGGTGGCGTCAGATTTGGATTAAAGTTTTCATTTTTAGGTAAGTTTAAAGTTAATGTTTCCCCATTTTTATTTTTCTATGTAGCAATTAAAATAAATTAATGTATAGTTGTCTCAATATAATTTCTTAATGAAATTATTAGTAGATTCTCAATTCTCTTAATATAGACGTAATTGTTTAATAATAGAAAAATGAAAATGAATTTACTTTTTTAAAGCTATACTAAATACGAGTAACACTTTATATTAACGGGTCGGCTTATTGGGTAGTCAAGTAAAACAGTTTAATGCGTTGAGTCGTCTAACGTCATAACTCGACTCAGAATTACACATTTTATATTATATTGTTATTTTCTTTTTATCATTTTGATGGAATAATATCGTATACTAAGAAACTCAATGTATTAATATATTCTTTATAACAAACCTATAATTAACGACAATACTGCATCCCCAATGTTCATGCAATTTTCTCGAACAGATAAAAAGTGTACAACCCCGTAACGTGTCACGGGTATCACGTGAATATAAAAAGAGAGGAAATAGTACTTAAATTTAAAATCAAATTATCATCAACTTCTTTCCATATAATATTAGAAAAATTGCATGTACACAGTGAATAATATATCATGTCCAATTAATCATATCCATAAACATAACATGAATTGTTTAAAATATAGGAGTACTTCGTATCAGCAAGCGTATCATCAAAAATATCAGCAAACCTAAGCATTTGTAACACATTTGAAATTTTTTAACAAACCGTTAAAACATATCGGGCTTCGGGTCAAAAACCGTTAAGAAAATCGTTAAAACCGTTAAAAATCGTTAATAATGTTTGAAAAATGTCGGGTTTCGGGTCAAATACGCGTTAGTAATGCATTTAAAAAATGTTAGTTGTCTTTACTTTTCTTAAAATGTAAATACAATTTCATTCTTAGTTTTTTTAACATTTATTTAAAAAAATGATATTAGTAAGAATAAACAAATTTTATAATTTTATTTAATTTCATTTATATTAGAAAATCGATATATAGAAATTTTTTACCTATAACAACTTTGACTCAATTCATTGAATATTTTATCATTATAATAATCATGTGATAAAAATATGATTTAAAATATATTACTCCGTATATTTTTTTTTTAATAATATTATTAACAAAGAAATTTTGAAAATGAATAAATATTTTTTACTATTTTGTGAACTTTTAGTCTAAAATATTAGTAATGTTTTTTAATTTACCTAATTTCTGCTCGGGGTCATGGCTCGGGCGGGTTCCGCCCCAAAATATTTGTGTTTTAGAGGCCATAACGTTGATTACATGCCTTCTTACTTTTTTGTATAAGTTGTGTCAAACAAACATTATACACGTACTCATTTCGACATCATATGTCGTTATACGTAAGACATCTACATTTATCATACACTATCCGAAGTTATTATTTACCTATATACTCACGTGAGTTCTTTGACTTCGATATTGAACACACTACAATAATCATATGCGTCAATATTCAATTCATTTACGTTATTTTAAGCCAATATCCTCTTTCCGTTCACCCTCATATGAATTGTGATTTGCCTTTTTGATGCGAAAAAGCGTTTTAACCCCGTGAATTTTCACGGGTATTACGCTTTATTTCTAACTTCCTATTATTTTTAAAAAATGTTCACCAACCCGTGACGTGTCACGGGTATTACACTAGTATGAATATAATCCTATTCTAATTTACTGTTATTCTTATATCAATACAATATATATTACTCCCTCCGCTTCTCTATGATATTCCACATTTGATTGTGAGAAGAAATTAAGAAAATGGATATATGTGGACGAAAATGAAGATAGAAAAAAAGGAAGTGGGGTCACAAGCAATAAGAACCACAAAATATTTACTAAAAAGGAAAGTAGAACATCTTAGTGAAGTTTCCTAAAAAGGAAATGTGAAAGATCTTAGTGAAGGGGTATAATATTTAGTTTAATTCAATCTTTTTAATTACTTAGACCCATTTTTAATCTTGGAAAGCTAAGGTGCGAATGCCGACCCGAATCCGGGAGAAGAAACTGCCAAACTGCGATTCCTTCCTTCCTTCCATTAACTTCCTACTCCTAGCCTTCCTTTCCTCCCTTCCACATGATACCATAATTGATACCACCATTGTAGCGTCACTCCATCACCTCACCATTTCCATTTCCATTTCCTTTTCCCCAAACATGAACACTACTGCCTACTATTCCTAAACCCATCCCTAAAAATGGCGAGCAGAAAACAACTCGCCGGAGAAACCTCCCGCCAATTACGCGATTCAACCACCACCACCACCACTCCCGGCGACGGCTCTCCCACCTCCGACGCGCCTTTGCGCCGACGAAACGATCCTTTCTTGATTGTTTGTAGATGTTTCAGCTTAATCACCGCTATCTCTGCCATTCTCTGTATTGCTGTTAATGTTCTCTCTGCTGTTCGATCCTTCAAGAACGGTTCTGACGTGAGTGCATTTCTGTCAATTTAAGTTTGTGTTTGGTATTCCTTGTGTTGTTTGAAGTTAAATTGATTGATTGATTGATTAGGTTTTCGACGGGATTTTCCGGTGTTATGCCGTTGTGATTGCTCTTTTCACGGTTGTTGCGGAGACGGAGTGGAGCGTCATCTTCAAATTGTGGAAGGTTTGCTTCTTTTTCTGTTTCCTTTTTGCTTCTGTATCTGTTTTCGTATTTCCTAGGTTTGTTTCAGCTGCAAATCCCTGACTCTATATCCGCTGATACCGTTGCTACGGCCACCTAATGATGTTTTCGCTGCCTTATTGAGTTATTTCTCACTGGATCATTACTATAAATTGATAACTTGATGTATTGACAGAGTAGTAGAGTGTTAATGACATTGCTTAACTAAAAGTTTACTTTTCTTTTGAAATCAACTAAAAGTTTACTTGCTTACTCTATTTTTATTTGTAGTTTACAATTATTATTCAAGACCCGACAACGGTTTAACGTCTTGTATTTTTTAGCACTGGGAGCTTTCAGATTTTTAGCACCTACACTGCATTGGTTTACTTGTCAGTTGTCACGTCTCAATATTGGAGAAGTCGACTTTCATTTTTCGTGTGCTCGTGCATATGTGCATCTAAAACTGAGTGTCACACTGGATGGTACGGAGTAATATGCTCTTCAGTTATCACCAATTATCATGGCTTTGAAGGCTGGCTTGCAAAATAAGGCCGCATTTATAAGACAGTTACTGCGATCAAGTTATGATGACTGTTTCGGAGATCGAGTTTTAAACCGAGATGTGATACCATACATAGTAGCTATCTGAGAAAAATTACAGTAACCTACTGGGCAAAGACCAAAGAGCCTACAGAGGAGTGTATTCGAGTTACTGAATGTCTGCATCTGTGTTCTTTTTTTCTCTGAGAGTACATTGTTAATTAGATTCTATCTCCAACAACTATTCTCAGCCTTGGATTAGACTTGAGGTAGGGACTAAGATTGAAATTATAAAACCTTGATAAAATTGAGGGGAGAGAACTACAGAAGAGGAGGTTGAATTTGGGTGGGTGTTAAAGTTGGGGTCAAGCTTAAACTAAAAATAAAATGCGATAATTGTAACTCAACCTTTAAAAATATCGAAGTGAATGATAATAATCCGTGCAATGAGAATACCTTTTCAATAATCTATGATTATGATTAGAGACCAGGTCGATATTTTTATAGTGTATTTGGATCAAATGTAGAAGGGAGATATAATCATGAGATCAATAAGCCTAGTGCCTCAAAGGCTATCGCCTATGTCGTTCAATGTAATGAAAACTAATTCAGTTCTGACCAATACACTGCAGGTATTGGAATATTGGGCTGGTAGAGGCATGCTTCAGATCTTGTATGTATGCTAACACATGTATTAAAACTTTGATGTATCTACCGCTTGCATATGCACTCTTGTTTACTTTATGTGTCTCAATGTCTACAGCTCTCACCTACACTATTCCCATTACTTAGTCAAGTATGGATGATGAGAAATAAACCTATGACGTTAACTAGGTAAATTACCACTCTTAGCACAAATGTAGCAAGGGGATGTAAGGGGTCGAAGGATAAGGAAGAACTAAATCTAGAACAATGTCAACACTAATTACTAATAAGATTCGATTAGAAATGAAATTAACAAAACTATAAACACACGGTGATATAAATAGTGGAAAACATAATATGAGATAAACACATGAAAGAGTGGCCTTGGTTTTGAGAAATGATAGCTACTAACAATAAATGAGCGATAAATATTCTAAGAGACAATTTATCAAACTCTTAAAGGATGTGAATTCAAGAAAGTCAGGGTTCTTGACGTGACTTCCAAGTTTGTTGAATAGTAGTTCATTTAAGATTTAGGATGTACCGATGTAGTATTCTTATGTAAAACCGGCACCATAAGCAATTTATGTATTTCTATAAGTAAAATATACGGAGTAAATACATTTTGTCAAGTAATAAAAATAATTTTATTTTGATTAAATATATGATCGATATTTATTAAAATAATCAATTAATATGCGTTAAAGAACTTTTTTTTTATTTCCTTTTTTGGTTGTAATATATACTCCATACATGTTAGTATTGGGATATTTTAGTTGATTTAGGTCGGAACTTGCATTTCATTGTTTTGCCTTTTGGTTTATGTTTTAGACTTTATATAGAAAATTGTTGTGCATGGTCATTGAACATTAGATATATGAACTGTGTGATATAAATTATTTATGCGTAAGTAACACCATCTTTCGACTAATCACCATGAGTTGCTTTTTCTAGCGTTGCTGTCATGACTAGGGCGTTCCCCGACTATTCTGGACAACGGCAAGACCTGGTGCTTCTTCAAAACATAGCAAGCTATTTGCTTCTCTCATGTGGTGTTGTGTATCTCATATCGGTAAGCATATGAGCTCTTCTTATATTCTTAATTCAGCTTTTTCCCTGTATGGTTGTAAATACCATTGTATATTTGTAGGCCTTGTTTGGATAGGAAAATAGAAGGGAAAGGTAGGAATGGGAGGTGAGGGAGAATGGAGGTGGTGATTTTCCCTCCAAATATTTCCTTTATTGGAGGGGAAATATCTTGGCTTTGAGGAGGAAATGGAGGGATCCATTTCCGTCCTCTCCAAATCCCTCCACCCTATTTTGCTATCCAACCAAATGATTTCATCCTTCCAAATCTTTTCCCTCCCAAACACTTTACTCCAAACGCACCCTTAAAGTTAGTGGGGGTGCTTACCATAATTAGTTGTATTGTTCCTCTATGCACAACTTATTTTCAGTTCCATATCTTCCCTTTTATTACATTTCTTTAGCCTTTCAGCAACTAATCTTGCTTTGGCTATTTGTGCTGTAAATGTTTTTTTTTTCTGTCCAAAGTTAAAGAATCAATATTGTGTATGGCTTTGGGATATGATTCAAGCAAAGGCAAAATATTGTGGAACACCTCACAATATTTGGTCAATGCACTTTTTATTACGGGTTTCGTGGAGTAACCTCCCTGTGTATGTTTTACATGTGTAATGCAGTGAATTATACATGTCCCTTACCTCTCTGTGCCTTTGAGTCACTAGGGTAATATTGCTCTGATGTGTGGACAAATGCCTGACCGTTATTATGAACACAACTTCTTAAGAGCTACTTCACCATATTGGTCTATGAGTCTAGACGTTGGCCCTAATGTATCTTGGAAACCCTCACATTCTTCTGATCTTCATTTCTTCAGGGGATCCTGTGCATTGGCTTTCTCAAACGCAAACTCGAACATAAAGAAACTACAAGGGTTCAAGCAGTCAGGGATCTCGAGGTAAAACTGTTTTGTCTCTCTTAATATATGAACTCAGGCTAGTGGCTTCCGATAGTCTTCCCCTTCCTATGGCTCTTCTTTGTGCAAGGCGGCGTTGCAGTAGAATTAGCTCCCTCCCCTCCCTCTCAATAGACCTACGGCTATTGGAGATTTGATCTGTGACAAGATTATGTTAACTCGGGATTGTTATGCTGCTTTTCCAAGTCTGTTTAATTCTGACATGCTTATCCTTGATTCTTCAAACGTGTTTCAAATTACAAAGTCTTTACCTTGTCTTTTTGTATGAAACAGGGACGAGTAACAGAACATTGCCAATAGCCCTTATCCCCCTTGTAGATATTATGCTCCACTACTCCGTAAGGTTTTTACTGGAATCAGGGATAATGGGTACAAATGTAAATGGATGAAAAAAATAGAGGAAGTAGGATGTAGTTGTGGACTTGTGGTGGTGGGTAGAGAAATATATGAACGATAATGGTGTAATGCATATGTACTAATAAAATAGTTCTCCACCACCCAGTCATCCTCTTTGCGTATCCATTCATCACTGTTGTTTCTGTTCCTTTATCTTATGATTTCCATCCTATTCTTCTTTTATAATTTCCCTCACTCCAAGCAAACCTTAAAAACTTACCGTCCTTTCTGAGTAATGATGCAATCTTAATAGGCCCATACTTTTGCTGAAAGATACGAAGTAACAAATATCTTACGTATTATCTTTCTCTCTTATTTCTGATTAGTCGCCTTCCCAAGACATGTTTTGACCATGTGTCTACATTCCATCATTGATTTGAGCTTCCAGCCCAATATAGTCGTCACTGAACGACATGATTCACCAATATTGACACTGCGTTGCTGCTGTCTTGATAATGCAGGAATTAGAGCGGAGGAAGAATGAGCTTGAAGCATTGTTAATCAACAATAATGTTTGAAACCGTGTCCAAATGTAGAAACAGCAGTATTGCTTTTATGACTTTTGACTGAATCACATGAGGAAAATAAACCTTGAAGCTGGTGGTTGATGTAGCGGGTGAGTCTCGTGACGCAGCTGTTTCTTTTACTGATTGGTTTACTCCTTTTACTTTGTATAGTTAGGAGTGGTTTTTCATGCCTTCACATTTTTTTTCCTCATTTTTTTTCGATCCTGTATGTATCAGCAATATTGGCTTGCTAGCAATAATCAAAGTGGTGTATTAGTTAGATTAGTTTTTTAAAAGAAGTGTTTCTCCAATCGTATCCACGTTATATTCATATTGAATCTGTTCAGTTTATTACCACTTGATTTGAAGATTTAACGACAAACCGTCATTCGACTTTTTAATGTGCAGTGACTTAGGGTATGAGTTATGACTCCTCATGCCATATGACTTATTATTTCGCATGCATCGTCTACATGTACGAGTAATATTTTAGTTAAAAATAGCAAGGGGGGATATGATCTACGAATTGAGTATTTTTAGTATTTTAATTTGGTGGAAAGGATGCACCCCAGCGAGGTTTAAACTGAGGCGATGATAGTTGAGTACACAGACTGACATTGTGGAAAACTCCATATAAAGGAGTTGAGCTGATTTCATATGTAGTCCAGGCTCATTAGTCATTAAATATGTAGAGTTTGTTTCAAGTCTAAATCAAAAGTAACTAAGTTGACGTAGTCTTAATTAGATAGGGGTACATAATATTGTCACTTTTGGTACGTTGTTGATAGATCAAAGTACAAAGTATGGCGCCATGCAATTTACACTAATCTTCAGGGAGTATATAATATAGAAGTAATACCGTAATGTTGATCAACTTTTGACCTTTTTGTACATCCACTTGTCTTCCACTTGAAATGAGAAATTAACAAATCGAATATGTCTCAAACCAGTAGTTAAGACTAGATGCTCTGAAACAGTAGGTTTCAGGTTTGAATATCTTCTATGTTGTAATGCAACTAAGTAACAAGCTAAGTTAGGTTAAAGCAAGGTTAGCAATGGATTTTAACTTAATCCATAGGGTGGATGGAGTGAAAATGATGATACATCAATGGATCATCAATCCTTGGAGGAGGATTGAAGAAAAATCTCTACTTTGAAGGATTGAGAAAAAGGGGAAAGAGAGAGCAATTAGTATGCAAATTGGTGGATTAATGATTTAAGTTGCCTTAAATAAATTTATAAAATTAAATAAAAATAAAAATGTATTAGGTATGATAAATGTGGTGAGATGAGTGGGCTATCTATGAAGATAAAAGTGAATCTGTACGTGTATTTTATAAGAGAGTGAAAATAAGTTAGAAAAAGTGAGGTGGAAGAAATGAGGTCCTCTATGGAGAGAAATTGTATCCATGGATAATCATGGTCTTAGCAAAGTACCCAACTTAATCAAATGATCAATTCTGCTAATTAATTTTAATTACAACCAATTCTAGCATTGTGCAATCAATCCCCTTATTACGTACACGTCAAATGCTTTCATGAAGACTACTACCAAGTACAGTGAAATAGTACGAGTACTCCATTAAAGTTGGTTTTATTTTTAAATTGACATATTCTCAACTCATCTTTGGTGGTATTTGTTGATTACTACTCCGTAAGTCCATATCCATGAACCTATCTAAGATATGGAGTATATAAAAACAGTTGGTCTTATTTGCGATCGACATAGCCTATAATTTTGGGGTAACAACATTGAATTATAAATCCTATAATTTGTTTTTATTTGCTAGCTCAATGTCAAATTTGAGTAAAACGTGTTCTGATCTAGTTGGCTAGTTGCCTAGCTACTCAAGTTGACAAAATTTATTATGATTTTGGGTCGTCAAACCGGTGTTAAATAAGGTAATTATAGTTGCATGGTTGACAATTTGGATGAAACTAAGGGACCCCAAATTAAAGGGAATGATAATTGATTAATATCGTCACTTAATCCTTAGAATTACTTTAGAGTTCACTATCAATATTCAATACTGGTCGAATAGTAAGTCATTTCACCACTCGACACTCGACACATAACACATACATTATGTACATACTACATATAACCACTTCTCCTTCATTCCCTCCGAATAATATTTATTCAACTAAGTTCGTCACCACATTAATTAATACAATAATCATTATCCTTGTTATCATTATCATTGCTTAATTGCAATAATCATAGTCTTCCCTTTAGAAAGCCCACACACAGTTTCCTCCATGCCTCCTTGTCCGGTTCACATGACTCCATAAACTTAGCTCTTACTTCATTGGCATAACCGCCCTATATTAATCACAACAATCACTTCCATAATTAGATTGACGATTGGATCGAATTAAGTTGACAAATTATAGAGTAAGATAATGACAAAACGATCCATTTAGGTCAAAATAAGCACCTGGATTAGATCCTTTTGGAGAAGGCGATCAATAAGGTGAACCAATATGTCTTTGTTGTACTCGGGGTGGCCTTGGATGCCCATCATATGATCACCATATTTAAACATCTCAATCGATGTTTTATTGGAGCGAGCCATCACTTCTACTTTCGGAGGCAGTTCCAATATCTTTTGTAACACATTATAATAATATTCCATGATAAAATCAGTTTACGTGTATATAGAGATTGTTTTTCTCTCTCGATGTGTTTAATACTTTGTATAGGTACTGACCTCATCTCGATGACATTCGATAATGGTGAGCATAGAAGGAATTTTGAGGTTGGAGAAAAAGCCTTTGGTGGATGAAGGTGAGATATGAATGGTCCTGAGCCCAATGTCCCAACCCGTACTAGCCCGGCCTGTCTTTCCTCCAAGCGACCGCCCTAATATCTAATTAGGTTAATAATAAAACTGATTAAGAAATCAATTAATGTAAAACTAGCGTCGTCACCATCAATATAATTGAAAATTGGTCAGAATTTTGTCCGACTATGGTTATACGGAGTACATGAATTAGGGAGATTAGTGAGCTGTCGGAGGGCCAAATATGATTTCTGATGTTCATCTTTCAGAATTGTAGGTGGGTTGTACACTTGTAGTGTAGTACTCGTAGTATATAATTGTCTATATGTGGTGATTTTGTCCGTAGCCCAAGATGCTATCGACATTTTAACTACGATATTCAAAGGACAGAATCTTTAGCCATGCCAGTTAATTTCTTTGTATTTAACTATTCATATTGAGTTGATCTCGCTTGTGATTGATATATTCGTCACAAAGTGACAAACTCAGAATATATTGGGAATAAAAAAATTATCTTTGTCTACCTATGTGGATAATATTTAATATGTTACAAGTATGTGAAGGATATACTCGTCACAAACCAGAATTTGAGTTTGATATTTATACTTCCTCTGTCCGATTATTTATTTGACTTTAGTTTTGACATAAAGATCCATGAAAGAGGAGAGGATCATTTGTGGTTATGATTATTAGATGACAAGTAGACTATTGTTGAGTTGAATGATCAAATTAATTACCAAAAAAACAATTCTAATATAGAAAGGTAAACAAATCTGCGAGACTTTAAAATAACAAATGATCAAGACGTATCTAATACGAAGTACTTCCTTCTTGACATTTTGAGACTCTGAATATGTCTTCTAAGATAGGGAGTATTATCTTATCAAATCAAACAAGTATAATAATTAAAATTTTGATGAAGGTAGATGTTGAAGCTTAGACTAAAAATATGTAATGATGAAAACTTACAAAATTTGTTTGTAAGAGGGTAAGTTACATGTATACGGAGTACTTCATCCGTTCAAGTCGAACCTTACCTTTTTTTTTAGACATTCAAGTTGAAACTTTGCCTTTTCATTCTAGTCATTGTTTTAATATTAAACAAATACTTTAAACCTTATATATTTACATAAATATCCCTATCAACCCTACATTTAATATTACTAAACAAATACTTACCTTTTACCCATTTGTAACTTTAATAAAAAACATCATTTTCTTAGAACTTATGCAAAGAGGAAAAATGAAAGGTTCGATTTGAACGGAAGAGGAGTAGAAAATTGGAGTACAATTCAATCTTTTCGCACCAAAAAAAAGGAGAGTGGGGCCTCCTAATGAATGAATGCATGTCAAGGTTGTTATGGACGCAATACAAGATTGACGTTGATGACGAGAAAAGGGCACTAACTAATAAAATGGAAACAACTTCACTTATCAACCAAATAGACACCTCCACTACCACTCAAATCCACACATGATCAATTAAAAAAAACAGATTAAAGATCATGAAGCAAAGAAGCATGACTCTCTACCTAGCTAGCCATAGATATTTCATGATTTAACATTTTAGAGCATGTATGTAGGACCAATTCTCATCTTTGCACCATTTCAATAATTATTACTTCTAAATCTATGGTTGTCCAAGGGTGTAACCTAATGATTAAAATTTGTGGTCATAGTCTTCGTAAAAGCGATCTTGTGAGAGTTGTATGACGTGAGACTATATCTTTTAGATTTTGAGCTTGTTGTCCTAAGGCTTCCATATCCTTCCATTATATACCGTAGATATCTTAATTAAGTACCTACATAATTAAGACGAATGTATCTTGGACAATAGTCTCATATAGTCATATCTGATCCTTATTTCTCTACTATCTATAATGTGATTAGGTGCGTGTTACACTGAACAAAAGAAATATATACGGAGTATAAGAAAATCCTCTATATACTAAAAGAATAACACTTACTAAAAATTTCCCTCTAAAATGCACCAATTTCTAAATAAAGAAGTAAGAGAAAATTCACAACATATTCAATGTCATTAATGACAAAAATTTATAGAAATAAATTTAGAAATTTTATGATATGATTTTTTTAACTTTGTGACAAAAAAAAAAGTGCTTTCTATGAATTGCAATTTTATTTTCAAGATGAATTTTTTACTTTCTTTTTTTTAAATTACAGAATACGAAATAGTACATCATTAAACTCCTTATGAAAAAGTTTCACAAATTATAGAGAAAGAAATTTCCATTTTGTAAAAATATTATTTATTTACGACATATTGAAGGGAGTTTCACAACATGCTAATTACTAAAAAAATTCATATCGTTTTGATAAATATTGAGGAGAGAAGTATGACGGACTCGAGAAACATGAATGACATATATACCGTGCTAGGCACGGGATTTATACTAGTATACTTCAATCATAAAGTATACACATTTATCTTTTAGATCATAAGTGAGACTTTCTTAATACTCCCTCTACTATATTTAGAAAGTAGGCAAGTAACACTAATGTTAAAAGGGTATCACTAAACGATCACTAAACATGTCTCTTAATATGAGTTCCTACGTCGTTATCCCTAACAACAAAATTTTTTTAAAAAAAATTGTGTAACTATTACTTTTAGTTATATGGTAAATTCGACAATTTTTTTACTAGTCCTTACTTTCTCTTCGCTTGTCTCGTCTATAGTCTATACGAGTACTATCTAACCTGAACACGAATATAACCTCTTTGTAATATTTTAATAAGTTGTAAGGAGGTAGTATTTATCAAACAAGACAAAGTCTTTATTACTTAAATATACACATGACTGAAAAAATAAAACCTAAAAATAGAGTGCACCCACATCACCTAATAAAGACAGATATACGGGAGTATATTATATTGTGACCCAAATTTAATCTAATCATAATAGCTTTCCAGGTAGCAGGAGGGGTTCCCGGTCCACTTGAAACCCTGAGGTCTAATGTTTTCATTTTTTTAATTTTTTTAATTTTTAATTTTTATTTTTTTTGAAGTCCAAAATGTTTTCATTATTATTGTTTATACGGGTATTAAACAACTTTCTAAACCTACGTCTTCGTTAACGGATCCTTGCTATACTTTATTACTCTAATTGACACTTCTGATGTAATATGATGTATGAAAAAAAGAGTGTCGGAAGTAACATTCTAAAAGCGATATATATAAGAAATTATATAGCACTACGATTGACATATACAATATACCCATATAATAAAAATAATAATTTACTTTGAATAGCATCCGACAGTAAACCTTTAATTCTTTATAAACCACAAACAAATCGAAGAATGAAGAATGAAGAACGACTCATTTTAAATGAAGAGCTCGATTAAGATAAACCCGATCTTTTTAAAGGTACTATCCTACCTTTACACGGATCGCTCCAAGCGTTGCACCTCCACGTATTCGTAATTCGTATTTGAGAGGGTGAAAACGTTTTTTGAGTGATTTACTAAGATTGGACATGCTAACCTAAGTATGAGCTGTGAGGAGAGTGTAAATTGGTCCCAGCCCGTGTTTATCGGAGGTGGATGCCGTGGGTGTATGGTAAAGTGATGAACCCCCCCACCCCCACCCCGTCTCAGGCCCCATACATGGCCATGACAGATTCACAGTGTACTGTGTACTGTGTACGTAGTAGTGAATTCAAGACGACAGATCAGCCACACGTGATTGACATGTGTGTTACTAGCTTCCCACTAAAAATCTGTACGTTACCAATTAATTAAATCTATTTAATATCACAGCAGGCAGGCAATCCAAGCAAGCAGATTAATTAAACAAGCTCCACCAGGCCATCTAATCTAATTACCTACGTACCTTCAATTAATCATTAGTTTATACGTAATCTTTCCCCAAGAGACGTAGTTTATGGGGTGGAGAATGGCTTCATACTCCAAACTACCGTCTTTAAATATATTTCATCCGTCTTATTCAATTGTTTAGTTTTCATATATTGAAAATATTTAATATGTAAACACATATATAGCAAATGCGGAGTATGAATGATTAGGTATAGTAGTTTTCAGGGAACTGTTTGTGCATTATTTTGATGTAGCTTGGGGATGGAAAGTATGAGAAAACCGTGTCGCAAGTAGTAGTATTTGTCACATACAGAAGTCATTATGCGCTAAAATTATGGAAATAAACAAACTTGCTTTATGATGAATCGATACTCGAATGACTCATCGATAAGTTGAAATATACTCCACATCAAACTCAACTTCTGTCTACCGGAACCCCACCCATTGCATTATTTATTTTTAATTTCTAATAGAGAGTACATACATAATTTCTGCATTACAAGTGAAGGGGGACACGCTACGCCGAATCATGGCGCCTAATAAGCAACTACACGTTCTTGACACTCCATCCATCTTCACATAAATAATGTGGAAACATACATACACAGTCGTTACACATTAAATTACTCCTTCCGTCTTGTTCATTGTGTTTGTCCACTATGAACAAGACGAAGGAAGTATTGAATATGGTTACTTTCATATTGACATAAATAAAACTAATTAATACGATACCAGAATTAAAATTAGAAAGCTGTACGTGTCAGAGATCAACATTAGGTGGATGGGTAGATGTTACATACTATGTGTGAAACCGTGTCATATGCGGAGGGAGTAAGTTAAGAAAAGGATGGGAGGTACCTGATGACCAAAGCAAATGCCAAGAACTTTAATCTTCAAGGAATCCAAATGGTTGAGGAGAGCCAAGAGTTTACAAATCCAAACTTCATTAGAATGAGCATCGTTACAACTCCCGGTAATCACAAACCCGTCGTACGTTTCAATTTCCTTTTCATCCGGGAATTCGTTTCCGGCCACTCTGAATACATCCCACTTCTCCCCTTCTTCCCTCAACATTCTCACAAACACCCCAAAATACCCGCCGTACTTCTTCTTCACATGCTCTGAGTCTTCTGCACATAGTAATACTCCAAACTTTTTCCCCTTTGGATTCCCATTCTTGTTGTACCCTTTTAATTCCTCCTCAACTAGTTGCTCACTCATCTCCTCCTCTGGACCATGTGGAATCATGTTCACCATCTTCTTAATTAATTAATTAATTAATTCAAGGGCTGGGAAAGGAGGAGGGAGGAATTCAGTAGTCTCTGTTTCTTTAGTTTTGTGTTTATGTATGTTTTGATCTAGTGAGGAACAAACAAGTAAACAAGGGGGGTTTATATAATGGTCATGTAATCCTATATGTGGTAGTATCCACTGTACACTTTGGTGCTCTAATATTTTGTTTTTTTCCCTTAAATTTAGATCTTTTTTTACCGTGGTGCACTCGGCACACGTTAATAAGCTAATTAAGGCAACATTAACATTGATATCGTCTAAGTATGGTAAATAGAACTTAATATTTCAATTTATCACGATAATATCCATGTAAATGTTGATTTAATTACCTTATTAATGTATGCTCAGTGGTCACACGCTGGAAAAACCAATTTTTTTGATTAAGAATTTATGATTATTAGGGTACTACTCAGTATAACTGAATTTGACTAATCAAACTGTGACACGTGCCTTTTGCTCTTTCCGAACTCTTTTCTATTATAAATAAATAAATAAATTGTGGATGGAGGTACTAATATTTCACTTTGATACAGGTTAAGACGTTAAGTCAATGTTCTTTTGAATAGAAACTGACTGGAATGAACTGAACTGAACGAGTTTGAACTGCATAGAATGAGTTTGAACCGAACTTAACTTAACTTAAGTGAAAAAATAAATAATACTCAATACTAATCATAATCATAATAAAAATAATAATTAATAATAATAATAATTAATAAAAATAATAAATAATACGGAGTACTGTAATAATAATAACAATAATAAAAATAATTAATAATAATAATAATAATAATAAGTCCAAAAGAACATGGTCTAAGAGTCAGGATTAAGTTGGCTAGAGAAAATGAGATACTCCGTATAAATTAACTTCAACTGTTGTATTTATACACGCAATAAGATATACCGATAGTTTTCCATATTAATCTACAAGGAAAGTTGTATACAATTATCATACATAAAACCTTCCAAAGAAATCAAATTAGTTTATGCGAGAATGTACACGGAGCTAAGGTCGATCCACTACAAGAAATACTTCATATAGCTACCAATCACGCGCGACTGATAAATTCAGTGGCTAATTTAGCGACTGAAAGTTCAACGCGCGACCGATATTAGTCGCTGGACGAGGAGACGGATTTTTAAAAAATAAATTATCCTTAGCGACCGAAATCAGTCGCTAAAATAATCGACGCGCGACCGATTTCGGTCGCTAAATAAGAGAATAGCGACCGATTTCAGTCGCTAAATCTGTGACTTAGCGACTGATTTCAGTCGCTAAAAAAAAGGGCGCGCGACCGATTTCGGTCGCTAAGCTTCGTGAATTTTTTTTATACGCGAGCAGCCCCCCTCCCCTTTTCACATTACTCATTTCACTCTCTCTCTCTCTACAAACCCTCCCCCTTCTCTCTAACCCGTCTCCCACTCCTTCCTTCTTCATTCCTCCCTTCTTCATTCCTCCATTTTTTAGTTAAGGTATGTTTTTTTATCTATACTTAATTTATATTATTTGTTAATTTTTTTATTTAGTGATATAAATAGATTAGTTATCGAGTTAGATGTTTTTATAGTGTAGTGTTGTTGGTAGTGTTGGAATATTTAGTGTAGTTAGAATTTTAATCGCCCAATAGGTTCCCCAATTTGAATTAGGTAGATTGTTAGTATAAAATTAGGGTTTGCGGTTAAGTAGTTGAATGAATTGGGTTGTTTAGATGTGTTAGAAATTTGGAAGTAAAATACAATTATGCCGATTTAGTGATGTAATTATGGACGAATTGGGTGGAAATAGTAATATGTTTAGGTGAATTGAGAATTTTACATAATATTTGACTAGTGTATATATATTAGTAAATTACTTTAGAGAAAATAATTTGTATGTGGTTATTGTCTTAAATTTTGTAGATAAAAAAAATGAAGAGACAGGAACGAAAATGGATGTATGGGGAAAGATTCGATAAGAAACGACGTCCCACAAAGGAATTTTTAGAGGGTGTTAATCGCTTTCTTGAGATCGCTAAGACTCATCCTGAATACGCGTCAGAGGGTAGATTTAGGTGCCCTTGTGTGAAATGTAAGAACATCAAATTCTTGGATAGTATTTTGATTAAGGAACATATTATCTCAGATGGGTTTAGCCCAAATTACTATTATTGGATTTGTCATGGTGAGAAGTCTGCTTTTGAGGAATCTAAGGTGGATCAGAATGAGGGCGGGGTGAGAGGAATGATTGTTGATGTGGTTGAGTGCAATTTGTTTAATGATGAGAGCATGTACACTAACGACGATGACCAACCAACCCCACAAGAGCCAAACCCACGAGCGAAAGCTTTTTTTGATATGTTAGAGGCTGCGGAGAAGCCATTATATGGAGGGTGTGATGTGACATTGTTAGAAGTCGCGTCTATGGTAGTGACCCTTAAATGTGAGTATAACCTACCTTTTGGGTGCGTAGACGGTATCGCTGCGTTGATTGAGAAACTCATCCCAAAAGACAACATTATGACCAAAACATTCTACAACACCAAAAAAATAGTTAAAGGTCTTGAACTTCCGCATCAAAAGATCGATGCTTTTCCCGATGGATGTATGCTTTTTTGGAAGGACGATGTCATGCTTGAGGAATGTAAGATATGTGGGAAGGGTAGATACAAAGCTGTAGATGGAAATATTGTTTTGAGGGGTAAGAAGGGAAAGAGTGTTGCGAGGCATAAAAAACCTATACCACTTAGTCGACTTACCTACTTTCCCATCGCCCCTAGACTTCAAAAATTATACGCAACCAAAACCATTGCCGAACAAATGAGGTGGCATCAAGAAGAAACTCGTGTAGAGGGGAAGATGTGTCATCCTAGTGACGGGGAGGAGTGGAAACGGTTTGATAGGATTTACCCTGAATTTGCTGAGGAACCCCGTAACGTGAGACTTGGGTTGTGTACCGATAGGTTCGCCCCTTTCGGTCAGTTCGGTAAGTCATACTCATGCTGGCCTGTCATGGTCACACCGTACAACTTACCCCCATGGCTTTGTCTGAAACCACCGTTCATCTTCCCTTCTCTCATTGTTCCCGGCCCAAAAAATCCCAAAAACCACTTGGATGTTTACTTACAACCAGTGATAGAGGAATTGAAACACTTGTGGGAAGTAGGGGTGGAGACATATGATGTGTCGTCGAAACAAAATTTCCGGCTTAGAGCATCGCTTTTGTGGACTATAAACGATTTTCCTGCGTATGGTATGTTGAGCGGTTGTGTAACACCCCGTTATTTTCGAGTCAATTATAAAGTTTGACCTTTCTATTTTTATTTAATTTGGGTTTTAAGTTGGAAAAATATTTTTAATGTCGTTACAAATATTAAAGTATTTTGGATCGTTTTATAATCGGTTTTGATTTTCTTAAAGTGGAACGTTATTTTATAAACTGACTTTGTATCGTATTTGATTTCGAGTCAAACACAATAAGGAAAGGAAAAAAAAAAAACTAAATCCTACATATACCTTGCCTACGCCCCACTTACCCTCATCATTCATTAATTCATTCTTTTCTTTCTTCAATACTGCCGCACTACTACCCCTCTCTGGCTCTTATTTGTTGCTTGGTTTTCGATCAATCGATCACCGTTGATAAATTGGTCCTTGATCTTGCTTATACCCAACACGTTTTACATCATACTTCATCTAATTTGTAACTTCTTAATCAATTGCCCTCTTTGTCTTTCATAATTAGAGGATCAATTATGTAGTACTCCGTGTGTCTTAATATTTTTATATTTCGTAATTTTCTTTTGTTTTAATTAAAACCGTTTTCTCATCATAAACTAACGATGATGTGAGTATGTAAACGTTCGGGCAGAAATTGGGTTCGGAGTCGGGTTGCTAATTTTCATATGAGTCGCAACTACTATCATATTTTGGAGTTTGGTGATAACAATGAGCAGATTTGTACATATCTGGAATAAATTGAAAATTTATAATGATGGAACAGTGTAAATTGGAGAAAAGAAGAAGCATTAGATTGATGTTTGGTCGTAAGAGGGAGCTGGAGACAATTAGTGATTTAGGTCCTTGATAATTAAGGTAGGTTTGGGAGTTTAGATATAATCTAAGACGTGTGACGTTGAAAACAGGTTTGGTGACTCTAGAGTATTCTGTTTATTTGATTTGGAGCATGTGTGTCGATATTTTGACCGTTATTAGGTAGCTAGTTAATTACTTTGTAGTTACTAGTATTAATTAGTTGGAGGGTTAAGTTATTGAACCATTTATATTATTTGTAGCTTGTGGGTTCGAGGAGAAAGAATTCTTGGAATATTATTAGCTGAGTTGTGACCGTCTTGAGAGGTAAGGACGTTTTAACCTTTTCACCTTTAAGTATAGAGCATGTTTGGTTTAAATTATATTTTTCAAACGGTTTTATAATTATTTTGTCAACGATGAATTTTTATGATACTCTTGTAATATTTTAGATATTGGAGCTTTGTGACAAGTCATATTTTGGAATTATTTTGGTACAATTTTGGTGGTTATAACAGACTCTGGGAGCTCTGTTGGTCTATGAGGTTAAGGTGCGTCTGAGACGTCCCTGGGATTTCGTCCCGAAACTGAACTCTTGGCCCGAGTTGTGTTAGGTGGGATTTTCCGGCCCCCACTTGCTAGGTAGTTAGACTTCCTCCTTTGGTAGCCTCATCCTACTGACTGCCCAAATGTGAGTAGTGCGCACTATAGTAAGTCTAGCTAAGCATAGGTGGTACCTCTAGATCGTGCAAAACGGTAGGACCTTGGCACACAGGTGGTGACAATATATTGTGGTTGATTTTGGTTTTGACTACTGTTTTACAGTACTTTTGGTTTGGTATTGAGACAATAATATTTAACTCTGATTTCAGTTTACTACAAATTATAATTATTGTTTTATATTTTCAATATAATATATTTTACTCAGCTTTGCTGACGTTCTTTTGTTTTGGGTCGTTCCCCCGCTGGAACCTGTACCTATTTGTGTTTTGGGTACAGTTGATATGTACAATTAATGTGCTGCATGGGTGCATTTGGTTCGGGACGCTGAGCGAGGAAGGATTTTATTATTTAACGTTTATCTCCAAACTATTTATATTTATGTTGAATTTTGGACTGAAGTTGTTTTAAACCGTTTTGAATTTTGTGGGACTTAAGTCTTCCGCTGCAACGTTTTCATTTATTTATTTATCGGATTTATATTTCTTTTTAATTCTTATAATATTCTTTTGCCTTGCATTTGGCTTTACGAGCTAAGTGCGGAGTAACGACTTTAAATTTTCCTATTTTATTCTTCTATTTTGGTCGCGAAAATTTAGGGTTGTTACAGTTGGTATCAGAGCAATAGGTCTTTCCGAAATGTTTTGCGAAATTTGAAATGGTTTAAAAAAATAAAAAAAAACTTTTATCTTTATGTTTGAAATTATTATAAAAAAAAAAAAAATCTTTCTTTCTAAACCGAGAGTGTTGGGTGGATTGGGTGCATTGCATACGCATGAATTATGTTATTTATATATATATATTTATATTTGTCATTTTGGTACTATTAATATCCTTACCTAATTGAACTGTGATAGTGATGAATGCTACTTACATTAATATTGTGATTGAACCTTCTTATATTTGGACTTAATAGAATATTGTTTACTTCTATAGTGACAATGTCTCGAGGAAATGAAAACAATGATATGCCCGCTATGATGGCACAATTGTTAGCTCAGAATGCAGCTCTTATCGAAGCTGTACAACAAATGACTGCTGTTACCCGAAATATGAATGATAGGGTCGAGAATGAGAATGATCCTACACCCACTGTTACTGGAATGTCTGAAGCGGTACAGAAGAAGAAACCGCCGACTTTTACTGGGAAAGGGGATCCAAATGAACGAGATAATTGGGTTAGGGAGATGGAGAAAATTTTTCTAGTTGTAGGTTGTCCACATGAATTTCAGGCTAGGATCGCCGTCTTCTATATGAAGGAAGAGGCGGACATTTGGTGGCAGACCGTTAAAGAAGACTTTATGAAACCAATTAGGATAAGAAACCCAAATGGCACACACACATTATATGATAAAGACTGGGATACTCTTAAGGAGATGTTAGAAGCAGAATTTTTCCCAGAACATGTGAAACATAAAAAATTAGCTGAATTTGGAGACCTAAAACAAACCGATGAGATGAGTGTGAAAGACTTTTATAATAAATTTGTTGAACTTAGTCATTTTGCTAAGGAGCTAGTGCCAACTGAGGGGATTAAAGCATCTAGGTTTGAGGATAAGTTACATTGGAAGATTAAGGGTAGATTTGCTGGAGAGACATTTACTTCATTAAGAGATGTTTATGCTCGGGCTGTTAATATTGAGAGGAGTAACCAGAAGATGGAGACTGAGATGATAGGTACTGGGACTAAGAAGAGAGAATTTCAGGGGAATCAATCAGACACCCCAGCGAAGAGAGGGAATTTCAATACTAACAATAACACTCAACATAAGTCCCGATCTTTTGGAGGGAATGGGAAGGAAGAAGGTAATAGCTGGAGAGGTAAAAACCAGGGAACAACTAATGACTTTACCCCACATTACTACTGTAAGATATGCAAGGGAGATCACCCAGGGGTTGACTGTCAGGGAAATAAGGTGACATGCTACTGGTGCGGGAAGTTAGGACATCGAGAATTTGAGTGTAGGAACAAGAAGGCAGGAAAACCTCGTGCTACACAATCTGTTACTGCTAGTGTGAATCAGAGTAACCGATTTGAGAGTCAGGGGAACACACAGAATTTTGGTAGGTCCCAAACTAACAATAATTTTAGGAATCCAGCTCCGACTCAGACTAACGTTACCGCAGCTAGTAAACCCGCGGGCCAAGTAAATGCTGCACAGAATAGCAAAAAGCCTACTGGGAAGCTCTATGTCATGAATAGGGAGGAAGCCGAAAACACAAATATCGTTTCGGGTAATTTTCTAGTGAATTCTATTTTAGCTCATGTTTTATTTGATGCTGGTGCATCTCACTCTTTTATTTAGACTAAGTTTATGGATAAAATGAATGTTGAATCTAGTGAAATTGTGGATTATGATTTTGCCATGCCATCTGGGGACTTAGTAAACTGTGAGAGGGTTTTTAGGGATGTGTCAGTCGATTGATGATCATGATTTTAAGGCAAACCTGATAAAATTTCCATTACCCTACTTTGATGTTATTTTGGGGATGAATTAGGCCTAGTGTGTTGCCTTGGGGTGACCCTGATTTATTTGTGGAACAAGAATGATGAAACTTTAAGATTATGTATTGATTATCGAGAATTGAATCAAGTTACTATATAGAATATGATTCTCTTACCTAGGATTGATGACTTATTTGACCAGTTGAAGGGAGCTTTTATTTTCCCTAAAGTTGAATTGCAATTTGAGTACCATCAATTAATAATGATAGCACTTAAGGATTTATCTAAGAGTACATTTTCTCTATTAGATATATATTGTCATTGTGAGTTTACTGTGATGCTTTTTGGGTTGATTAGTGAACCTGATGTGTTTATGGACTTAGATGAGCTGAACTTTGAGGACTTACCTAAATAAATTTGTTGTGATATTTATTGATAACATAGTGATTATACAAAGAATGAAGAGGAGCATGAGGAACATCTACGAATTTTTTTAGGCATCTTGAGAGGAAATTAGTATTTGCTAAATCTTCGAGGTGTGATTTTTGGCTGGTACGGGTAATTTTGGGGAATATTATATCTAAGGTTGGAGTATCAGTAGATCCTGTTAAGGTTATTAAGGAGTGACCTAACCCAGAATCTGTGACTGAAATCCGTAGCTTTTGGGCTTAGTTGGTTACTATAGGAGATTTGTGAAGGATTTTTCCAAATAGATAGACTAATGACTGCACGGATGTAGAACGCCATAAAATTTCATTGGGATGAGGGGTGTGAGGAATCGTTTCGAATTTTAAAGGAAAAATTGACCACTACTTTAGGATTTGCTTTACCGGATGGAAATGAAGTTTCTGAAGTTTATACCTATGCATTTTAGGAATGGATTAGTTAGTGTTTTTCAGCAAAATAAGAAAGTGAATGTTTATGCATTTTGGCAGTTGAACCTTTATGTAGAAAATTTCCCTACTTATGATTTAGACTAACCGTAGTAGTTGATATTTGGAGACATACTGTTTAGTGGACCATTTAAAGTTTTTATGATCGTAAATTTTAGGATATATATTTACCCATTAGGAGCTAATCGTGAGATAAAGGAGCTAGTTGGATTTGATTAGGGCCTATAAGAACAAGATTCAGTATCATGTAGGAAAGTTACAACCTTTAGAAGTTCCCGAGTGGAAGTGGAGTTTAATCTTTATGGATTTTATAGTGGGTTGTCAAGGTCAAGGGAAGGTAATAATATAATTTGGGTTATAATTAATAGATTAGCTAAGAGAGCACATTTTTTTTCTCATGAAGGATATGTGAGAAAAGAAGCAACTTGCTGATGCTTATATATATTATGTGGTAGGACATCATGGGGGTTTCAAAGGATATTATATTAGGTAGCGAACAGATGTGTTCCAATATTTTGGGAGAAACTTGAGCCAACCATGAGAGATAAATACCCTTATCTTTTTGCCTAAGGTAGATTTTTCGTGCTTCGAGGAGGAAGCTTTATTTTAGGTGGGTAGAAATATGCATGACTACTTGTTTTTGTGGTAAACTAAGCATGTTCTTGTGTAATTTCATGCTAATATCTAATTATTCATGACATTGATCACAAATATGAATATTTTGGTTATTGTCGACGCTTAATAAACACAATATCACTGGTTATTTGTTATTACTTGAAATTGACATATTTGTGGTTTGTTTGTGCTCAACGCACATATTGGTGATTTCGTGCTCAACGCACATATTGTTGGTTTGGTAGTGCTAACCGCACTTATTTGATTGTTTGATTGATTTTGTGCGATACGCACTTGGAAAATGGTCGAACTTGTGATTTTTAAAATTCTGAAATAATTTAAATATTTTTGTCCGACATGTTCTTAACTTGGCAAGTGATACTTTTACCTTAGAGTATGAAAATTTTGGTGGTTTCAAACCTTGTTATTATCTTATGGAAGGTGATCTTATCTTGTGGATTTAGGTGGTAGTGAAGTTGTATACTTTGAAATTTGAGGAATTAGGTAGTTATGGATTTTGAGAATTTAGAAATGTGAGATATCTTTAAGGTTGTGTTTAATTTGACGGATTTTGGATATATGGAGTAAATGATTTATTTTGGAGATATATGAAGAATTTTGGTGGACTTCGGATATATGGAGTGAGCGGGTCATTTTGAACATTCGTGAGTAATGTGAGACTTTATTTTGGGAACGAGTTTAAACTTCGAGGACGAAGTTTTGTTTTAAGGAGGGAAGTCTGTAACACCCCGTTATTTTCTGAGTCAATTATAAAGTTTGACCTTTCTATTTTTATTTAATTCGGGTTTTAAGTTGGAAAAATATTTTTAATGTCGTTACAAATATTAAAGTATTTTGGATCGTTTTATAATCGGTTTTGATTTTCTTAAAGTGGAACGTTATTTTATAAACTGACTTTGTATCGTATTTGATTTCGAGTCAAACACAATAAGGAAAGGAAAAAAAAACTAAATCCTACATATACCTTGCCTATGCCCCACTTACCCTCATCATTCATTAATTCATTCTTTTCTTTCTTCAATACTGCCGCACTACTACCCCTCTCTGGCTCTTATTTGTTGCTTGGTTTTCGATCAATCGATCACCGTTGATAAATTGGTCCTTGATCTTGCTTATACCCAACACGTTTTACATCATACTTCATCTAATTTGTAACTTCTTAATCAATTGCCCTCTTTGTCTTTCATAATTAGAGGATCAATTATGTAGTACTCCGTGTGTCTTAATATTTTTATATTTCGTAATTTTCTTTTGTTTTAATTAAAACCGTTTTCTCATCATAAACTAACGATGATGTGAGTATGTAAACGTTCGGGCAGAAATTGGGTTCGGAGTCGGGTTGCTAATTTTCATACGAGTCGCAACTACTATCATATTTTGGAGTTTGGTGATAACAATGAGCAGATTTGTACATATCTGGAATAAATTGAAAATTTATAATGATGGAACAGTGTAAATTGGAGAAAAGAAGAAGCATTAGATTGATGTTTGGTCGTAAGAGGGAGCTGGAGACAATTAGTGATTTAGGTCCTTGATAATTAAGGTAGGTTTGGGAGTTTAGATATAATCTAAGACGTGTGACGTTGAAAACAGGTTTGGTGACTCTAGAGTATTCTGTTTATTTGATTTGGAGCATGTGTGTCGATATTTTGACCGTTATTAGCTAGCTAGTTAATTACTTTGTAGTAACTAGTATTAATTAGTTGGAGGGTTAAGTTATTGAACCATTTATATTATTTGTAGCTTGTGGGTTCGAGGAGAAAGAATTCTTGGAATAATATTAGCTGAGTTGTGACCGTCTTGAGAGGTAAGGACGTTTTAACCTTTTCACCTTTAAGTAAAGAGCATGTTTGTTTTAAATTATATTTTTCAAACGGTTTTATAATTATTTTGTCAACGATGAATTTTTATGATACTCTTGTAATATTTTAGATATTGGAGCTTTGTGACAAGTCATATATTGGAATTATTTTGGTACAATTTTGGTGGTTATAACAGACTCTGGGAGCTCTGTTGGTCTATGAGGTTAAGGTGCGTCTGAGACGTCCCTGGGATTTCGTCCCGAAACTGAACTCCTGGCCCGAGTTGTGTTAGGTGGGATTTTCCGGCCCCCACTTGCTAGGTAGTTAGACTTCCTCCTTTGGTAGCCTCATCCTACTGACTGCCCAAATGTGAGTAGTGCGCACTATAGTAAGTCTAGCTAAGCATAGGTGGTACCTCTAGATCGTGCAAAACGGTAGGACCTTGGCACACAGGTGGTGACAATATATTGTGGTTGATTTTGGTTTTGACTACTGTTTTACAGTACTTTTGGTTTGGTATTGAGACAATAATATTTAACTCTGATTTCAGTTTACTACAAATTATAATTATTGTTTTATATTTTCAATATAATATATTTTACTCAGCTTTGCTGACGTCCTTTTGTTTTGGGTCGTTCCCCCGCTTGAACCTGTACCTATTTATGTTTTGGGTACAGTTGATAGGTACAATTAATGTGCTGCATGGGTGCATTTGGTTCGGGACGCTGAGCGAGGAAGGATTTTATTATTTAACGTTTATCTCCAAACTATTTATATTTATGTTGAATTTTGGACTGAAGTTGTTTTAAACCGTTTTGAATTTTGTGGGACTTAAGTCTTCCGCTGCAACGTTTTCATTTATTTATTTATCGGATTTATATTTCTTTTTAATTCTTATAATATTCTTTTGCCTTGCATTTGGCTTTACGAGCTAAGTGCGGAGTAACGGCTTTAAATTTTCCTATTTTATTCTTCTATTTTGGTCGCGAAAATTTAGGGTTGTTACAGGTTGGTCTACGGCGGGCCAAAAAGCGTGTCCTTGTTGCATGAGTGAAAGTAAAGCATTCTACCTACGTAATTCAAGCAAAATTAGTTGGTTTGACTGTCATAGACAGTATCTACCCGAGGGTCACATGTACAGGAAGAATAGGAGAGCTTTCAAGAAGGGTGAGGTGGTGCTAGATGAGGCACCGATTCGTCTCCAAGGTGATGAGATTTGGGAGGTGATTTCAGAGTTCGCATCTACTGTTGACGGGACCGATCAAGAGTTCAAAGATCTTAAGAAATTGAAAAATGGTTGGTTTAAAAGAAGCATCTTCTTCGACCTTCCATATTGGAGTACTTTATTACTCCGACATAATCTGGACGTGATGCATATTGAGAAGAATTTCTTTGAGCAACTGATTCACACCGTCATGGATGTAGAGGGTAAGACATGTGACACCGTAGGATCCCGAAAAGATTTGAAAAAAATTTGTGACCGTCCGAAACTGCATATCAAGCGGGATGGGTCCAAGCCTAGGGCCTTGTTTAGCCTTGATAAGGCTCAGAGAAAGGCCGTGCTAGAGTGGGTAGGGAAACTGAAGTTCCCTGATGGGTATGCATCCGATTTTAGTCGGTGTGTGGACATTAAGAACCTGAAGCTCCAAGGCTTGAAGAGTCACGACTGCCACGTGTTCATGGAACGGTTACTACCTGTGGCGTTGAAGCACCTGCTGCCGGAAAGTGTTTGGAATCCTATCACTGAGATATCTCAGTTTTTTCGAGATTTGTGTTCGTCGATAGTTACAAATGACGACATGACTTGTTTGGAGGATCAAATTCCTCAGATACTATGCAAACTTGAGATGATCTTCCCACCCTCCTTCTTTAACTCAATGGAGCATCTACCGGTCCACTTGCCCTACGAAGCTAAAGTGAGAGGACCGGTACAGTTTAGATGGATGTACCCGTTTGAGAGGTGAGAACTTTCAACTACTTACTTATTTTACCCACTAACTAACGTTAGACACTGTAATTTGATAATAACATAATTGCTTGATGATTGTCATAGATTTCTCAACCATTTGAAGAAAAAAATTGGTAACAAGGCGAGGGTTGAGGGCTCCATATGTAATGCTTACTTAACAGAGGAGATAGTCAACTTCCGTTCTCTGTATTTCGAGAAAGAAGTGAACACCAAAACCAAGAATCTAAACCTAGAAACCCCCGAGACGACGATTGACCCCAACATACCAGACTTTTTTCAAAGTAAGGAAGATGAGGGATCGTCATCAGCTGGCGGGTGGAGGACATTAGATGAGAAGGAGTACAATCGTGCTCATCTGTACTTGCTATCAAATTGTGAAGTTTTGGAGCCGTACGAGAAGAAATTTGTAACTGAATTTGTAGCTGCTAATCCACATTTAAATGCTGATGACATTTGGAATAAGCATGAGGAACAGTTTCCTAAATGGCTTAAGGAGCATGTAATTTCAGAGAATATTCAGGATGATTTGGTTAGGAGTCTAGCATTAGGTCCTTTATGGAATGTTAGAACTTGGAACCGGTATTCGGTTAATGGTTACAATTTCCATACATTTGCCCATGGTAGCAGTAGGAGTAGATGTAATTTTGGTGTGAGTGTGTCGTCACTTGAGGGTGAAGATTACTACGGTCTATTGGAGGACATCTTCGAGCTGTGCTATGTTGGAAATGATCGTGGGTATAGAGCTGTGGTATTTAAATGCGAATGGAAGGACAACTCTGTGCAAGGTACTAGAGTACATGAAAGGTACAAACTAGTTGAAGTTAATCATACCAAAAAATACTCCAAGTACGATCCGTTTATACTTGCACATCAAGCACACCAAGTGTACTTTGCGCCTTACCCAACCACAAAGAATGATAGAACTGTAAACCAGTGGTGGGCGGTGTTCAAAACTAAGCCACAGGGGCACTATGACTCTGACCTCTTCCAAGAGGACGTCATTTCTAGTGGTACAACATTGTCTCCAGTTGATGAGAATCTTTTTGCAAATGATGATGATGACAATAATGAGGTGGATGTGGGGGAAGATTTTGAAGACGATGAAGGCAGTGAGGAGGAGGAAGGTGCTTCTAGTGATATGGTCGAGGAGGATGACACCAATGATTTAGAGGTCAATGACGAGGAGGACGAAGATGACGTCGAGGAAGAGTATGTCGTTGGTTCGAGTAGACAAGTGGAAGATGACAACGACAGTGACGATGATTTTTAGTAGGGTATAGTTTTAGTAAGTTATATTATTTGTACATAGTAATCTGCATTACATATTTTTCTTCGAGATTATTTCAATATTATGATGTCAGTTTCTAACTTTCAACTATTACATGTCTGCAGATATGACGTTGGGCAGCAGGCTGAGGTTTGGTAGTTCGAGCAGCAGCAGGAGTAGGGACAGGCAACAGCAGGAAGACCAAGAAGAGAACCGGCGGGAGGACAAAAAACAAGTGGAGAACGAGGAGGAGGTGCAGAGCAATGAGCAACAGGAACAACCGCAACCATAACAGGATGAAGTGCTTCGATACACAGACGACGGGCGCCTAATAATTGGCCCCGAGTCCACATGGTGAGACATTGTATTTCCTTTTTTTTGTGAGACATCATCTTATTTCACTCTTTGGTGTAGGTTTCGTACTCGTGCGATGGTGACTGGTGTCAAGGACAGTTTCATGAATGATTTGACTACTTACTGCACGAGTTGGACCAAGTTGCCTCTGTGGCAACGGGAGAAGTGGTTTGCCAACTTCAAGGTACACCAATTTCTGATTTTTATTAATTATCTGTTACTGCTTACAGATTACTAATACAATGACAACAAACTATCTTGCAGTTGAAACACTTTTACAACGATGGTCTCGAGGTGGCTGTGAGAGACAGATACATGGATGTCGCGAAGGAAAGATACAAAGACATGATGTATAAGATGGCGAGCGATGAAAAGTTACAGAAACACCTTAGAGGTTCGATTACTAAATTGGTGTTAGTACCTGAACAGAAAGTTGTATATATATTCAAAACATTATTTATTGATCTCAAAGTGTATAAATTGTAGGTGACGCCATCCAACAGTTCCAAACAGCGCGCTCCGACCCAAACTTCCTTAAAAGATCCGTCCAGGCGAAAAAGAACAAGAGGCGGAGAGGGGACCCCGAGGCGGAGGCGGAGTGCACCCACTACGGTGGGTCGCAGTCGATGCACCAGCGGGCCATGAACGTTAGTATTTCCGTACCTTTGATTTTTATATTGGATTCTTATTTAATGTTTTCATTATAAAAATAAATGAAAAATCTACATGTACTGTCAACAGGTGAAGAAGAAAACCGGAGAATTCCCTCCTCCTGTGCAGTTATTTCTCGAAGCGAAGAGTAAGGGGGACGATGCCACCGGTCGATCATTCGCCACGAAGAAGGATTTGGACACTTGGGTAAGTTTCAAACACAAGACTTTGTTACTTTTTTTTCTTCAAACAATCAACCTAATCATGACTTCAATTTCTTTCAGAGATCGTATTTGGCGGCCACTAGAGCGCCCGAGAATGAAGGTGTGGACCCGAGCACGATTTGGTTTAGAGTCGCGGAGGGATACCGCAAGGGAGCGGTGTACGGTACGGGGAACGCTCATTCCCTGTACTAGACACCACCCAATGTTCGGGGGGCCCATGCGACCACGACCGAGTGTGTACCATCCGAGATGGCTGAGATGAGGGCGGAACTTCGAGAGGAGAGGGCGCAACGGGCAGCTATGGCCGAGCAGATGAAGGAGCGGAATGAGAGGCTGAAGACGCAGGAGTCCATTAACCTGCAAATTCTGGAAGAGCTACGGCGTCTTAGGAACACGCAGCAGTATAACTACAACTCCGGCCCCACTCCCCGATTCCCGGATCCTAGAGACCCCTTCGGTGATGGTGGTAGTGGTGTGTTAGCTAGTTTCCCTGTTGGCTGAGTTGATTGAATGAAAACAATTTGTAGTTTCTGAATGCTTGTTGAAAAAGCAGTTTGTAACAATACTTTTAATTTAGTGTATTCACGACGTTTGCGTACTTGGTTGCCAATTTTGGAGTGTGAAGCTTGTGTAACGTTTGGAACAACGTTTGGAATGATGTTTGGGATGTATTATGGTTGTTGGTTTGTTTTATTGTGCAGATTTTGGCTAGAAAATTAATAAATATAACCGGCCTATTTCTGACACGGCAGTGACTGATAGCAGTAGCTAAATTTTCTATTTAGCGACTGAAATCAGTCGCTGTAGGACGCCACGTCGTACCATTTAGCGACTGAAATCAGTCGCTAACTGACGCTCTTAGCGACTGATTTCAGTCGCTAACTGACGCTCTTAGCGACTGATTTCAGTCGCTAAAATGAGGCCATAGCGACTGAAATCAGTCGCTAAAATGAGGCCATAACGACTGATTTCAGTCGCTAAAATGATGCCATAGCGACTGATTTCAGTCGCGCGTATTTTTAGCGACTGAAATCAGTCGCTAGATGCGACTAACTGTAGCCATTGTCGCTTAGCGACTGTTGACAGTCGCGCGTCTGTTTTTTGCGACAGATGTCAGTAGCTAAGATCAGTCGCCACTAACTTTACCTCTTGTAGTGATCCTCAACATTTGAGGGTCCTAGGCAACATGTTTATTAAAGAGAGTGTTTAACAAATTTTCCAATTGATGAAATATATTTGATTAAATGTAATAGGCATGAACACTACAAGAAAACACCTCAAGGGCGATCACTTTGTTGCGTCCAATTTAATAGTCGCCTAGTTGGCAACCGATACAAAACACGGGCGACCGAAAGCGATCTCAAAGATTGACGACCAACGCAACAACGAAAAATAATTTTAAAAAATTGGGAGAGAGGCGGGTGACCGACATCGGTCGCCAATGACGTCATCTAGCGACCGAAATTGGCTACCAATGTCATTCTCCATTTTTTTCGTTTTTTTTTAAAACGCGGATCCTTCCTTCTTCATTCATTCCTTCATTCGTCATTTCTTCCCCAAATCACATCCCCTATACCGCGAATACCCCATCCAAAGCAAAGTTTCATTGCCAAAAATTTGTCGGAATCGTCCAAACTCGCCGCAAACCGTTGATTCTCTTCTTTCTACAAGTAATATTAATAAATTTAAGATATTGTTATCCCTTTTAATATGTCTTAATTATTTATCTTAGTTTGTGAATTGTTGGTTTTAATTTTGTTTGTTAGTATTGTGAATTTAGTTTTGTTAATTTAAATTGATTATGTTGAATAATTAGGGTGTTAGTATGAATTTAGGGTTTAGGGTTCGATGTTAATATGAATTGGGGTTTTGTGAGTGTTTTAGGTGTTTAGGTTTTGGATTATGATTATGAAATTGATGTTGAATATGAATGGGAATCGGTTTATGATAGTATTAATATGAATTAGGTTTAGGATGTTAAGTATGAATGTGGGATATGAATTGTGATATGAATTAGGTTTAGGATGTTATTATGAATATAAATATGAATTGTGATAATATGGTAGTGGTACTTTGTTTTAGATTAGGATGTTTATGGCATTCCATAAAATATGAATGAGAGATTTGTCTATGTTAGTTTGTATATGAATTATGTTTAGAGTGTTAGTATGAATTTATTAAAAACTTGGATGTTTTAGGTGTTAATTGTTGGTTTTTTGTATGTTAATATGAATATTATTTTTTTTGGATGTTTTGGGTGTTAATGGATGTGTAAGATGAAATTAGGTATTTATGGGTCTTGTGTAAATAGTAATATTGTTTATTGCACTTCTTTACTAAATTTGTTAGTAATCTTGTTTTGTAAACTTGTTTAGGATGTTAAGTAATGTTAGTAATATGTTCCCTCTAGGTTTTCTTATGAGGGTTTCTGCCCCTAGTCGTCTTAGGGTTTTGCTCTGCTCATATCAGCTGTGTCTGTCCCTGATCCCAAGGTTAGGATTCTGATACTGAAATCACATCATTCATTTTCATAATATCATTGTCACATTCAATCACTTTTTCTTTTCGTTATTCTGGTTCTTCTGTCTTGTTCCCCATGTCGAGTAAAATCCCGCAAACGCTACTGGACCTCAACTCTTCTATTGACGAGGAGGGTGCCTCTGATCCGATTCTTCCTAAGGAGGTTGAAGTTGACTGAGTCGGAACGCCGGAGGAAGAATCGGGTCAGACAAATCTGTGTGTACTGTGGTGGGTCGTCTCTAGACGAGTCGCCATATCAATTTGAGAGCGACGATTGACACCATGTGTGCAGCATGGCGAACCAAGGGTACGGTTGAGGGGGAAGTTCTCGATAAGCAGAAGAAGATTTTTACTTTCTTATTCAGCGATGAGATGGATAAGAAGAGGGTACTAATGGAACAACCTTGGCACTTCGAACGTCACCTCTTTATCCTAACTGATTTGCGAAGTGACGCTAATCCACACGAGGTACCCCTTTTATGCACCCCCATATGGGCTAGGATTTACGACTTACCAATTATGGGGAGACAAAATGCGAAAAACGTGAGGAGTATTGGGAATGCCTTGGGGTCCTTTGTGGAATTGGATGGCTCCGCGAACCCAACGATCAATGCGCGTTCGTGTTCTCCTGGATGCTAGGAAGGCTTTGGTGGATGCCATCACTTTGAACCAAAAGGGTGGGAAAAGCTGAAAAGTCCGAATAGGTTACGAAAGCCTACCTCCCATTTGTTACGTTTGTGGGCATTTCGGCCATGGAGAAAAAGAATTTAAGGAGCGCGGTGGAGTTGTAGGGGAGGGTAAAAGATATGATGAGGGGCTTTGCACTTCACCATGACGGGTGGTATGAGCCCATAGAGGGGAGCAACGAGGAGGAAACTCCTGTGCTCGAAACCTGTTCTCCAGGGGGGCAGGAGCAGGAGAAGTTGGAAATCCAACGAATGGTGAACTTACTCCGCGGTGTGTCTATTGATGAGAAGGCTGCTACAAAGAAGTGGGGCAGGGGAAAGGATACTGTTGGTCCTAAGGGCATGGAGGAGTCTTCTGAACATCCCGATTCGTAAAGTGCCACCTCGAAGTCTATCTCAGAGGTAGGAGAAGGGGTCGGGAGTACAATCCCTGAACAAGGGGGAGGGCGACCTAAGAAGAAGTTCATTGCCAAGAGGGTCGGCAGGAGTAGTGCTGAGGATATGAAAGTGGAACCGCTGTGTCACATGAGTACGGTTTCAAAGGTGAAAAAATGAAAGGTACGGAGCCTAGAAGAGGAGGAAGGAATGACTGAGGTGGGTATGAAGAAGGCGTGTGGGGAAATACTTACTGATACTATTGTCAGGTCTACAACCCAAGTAGCGGAGTTTTCCGGAGAGCGACCCCGCGAAGAGCAATGAAAATCTTAAGTTGGAACTGCCGGGGACTGTGCAATCCTCGGACAGTTAATACCCTCCAAGATTGGTGCCGGAGGGAGGGCCCGGAAATCGTTTTCGTCATGGGTGTTAGTAGTGTCGGTAGGTCTGGTGGTTTGGGTTTGTGGTGGAGGAATATTGAGGCCGACTTGATTTATTATGACCATCATCATATCCAAATCGTAGTCTGTGATAGTAATAATAATCCCAGCTGGAAGGCTATAGGTATCTATGGTTGGCCGGAGCAAAGTAATAAATATAGAACGTGGCGAATGCTTTGAGATTTGTGTCCTGAGACTAGAATTCCGAGAGTATGCTTTGGCGACTTCAATTAAATTTTGAGCAACATGGAAAAAGAAGGTGGAGTGAGCCGGAGTGATTGGGAGATGGAGAATTTCAGGGAGATGTTGTCTGACTATGAACTTCATGATCTGGGTTTCTAAGGAAACCTATTTACCCGGCAGAGGGGACATCGAATGGGACATATAATAGCCTCAACCGAGCAACTTTGAATACGGGCTGGACATCAATGTATCCTGAGAATAGGGTTGTGCATTACCCCATCTATGCATCCGATCACGCCCCTATCATTATTACAAATGAACATTTGAGAAGGAGGAGAAGACGCAAATTCCGGTTTGAACCACTTTGGCTCTCCGATGCTAGCTGTAAAGATGTTGTTCGAGAGGCGTGGGAAGCTAGGCCAAATGAACCTTTGATTAGGAAGATATCTCGATGCGCGGACCACGTCTCCTCGTGGGTCCGTAGAACTTTTGGATATGTCAAACGTAGAGTCCGCGAGAAAGAAAAACGGCTTGAGTTTTGGCAAAAACAGGGACCGTCGTCTGAGATGCTTTAGGCGTGTCAGGCTGTGGTTGGAGATGTAACACCCCGGCCCAAACTAGGACCGTAAATGTTAATCGTGGTAGCTCACCAGGCTCTGTAATGGTCTCACAGACCAACACGAGTCCTTTCCAGCGAATTTGTCCTCACTCATGCGCATCCCGGAAACCTTCCTAGGAGGTCACCCATCCTAAGATTACTCCCACTCAAGCACGCTTAACTGTGGAGTTCTTTTGCATGGATGACCAGAAAAGAAAGCGTACTTTGTTGATATGAGTAGTACTTTCAATCCCTTTAAGCGCTAGTCATTTAAGCTCATAAATAGGACATCTTCAATCAATGTTGGGTGTTTTAGGAGAGCTTGACTCACTCCGTCGTCAAGAAAAAACCTACTGGTTTACAAGAGGTCGGTTAACTGAGTTAAAGGACGGTGACAAGAATATGAAATACTTTCATCACAAGGCAAGCCAAAGAAGAAAACGTAACGAAATAAAAGGGTTTGAGAGGGATGATGGTACATGGTGTGCTGACGACCGAGGGATGATGGGTATTGCTCGTGACTATTTTAGCCAGGTATTTTCAGCAGGTACGTCGATAGGAAGGGAGGAGGTGTTAGCCTTGGTTCATAGAAAAGTGACGGCTGATATGAACGCGTATCTCACTAGCCCACTAGTGGATAAAGAAATCCGGGATGCTCTCTTCGGAATGCACCCCAACAAGGCCCCGAGTCCCGATGGTATGCATACCCTGTTCTACCAAAAGCATGGGGATATTGTTGGGGAGTCTGTTTGCACGTTGGTGGCGGGGGGACACAAATCTGGGCCAGGTGAACCAGACGTCGGTGGTGCTGATACCGAAAATGACTTACCCGTGGAAAATTATCGAGTTTCATCCTATAAGCCTGTGTAATGTGCTACATAAAATTATTTCCATGACTTTGGCGAATAGGCTTCGTCGGTTCATTAATGATATTATTACGGAGGACCAAAGTATGTTTACACCAGGCCGACTCATAACAGATAATGCGATGATATCGTTTAAGATATTTCATACCATGAAACGTCACGAGGAGGGAAGAGACGGGAACGTGGCTTTGAAGCTCGACATAAGTAAGGCGTACGATCGGGTTGACTTGGCTTTCCTGTTGCCTATGGGATTTGACAGGCTGTGGGTGGACCGAGTTTTGGAGGGCGTCACCTCTGTTTCTCACTCGGTCTGTTTGAACGGAGATATGTCTGACACTTTTTCCCAACCCGGGGTTTGCGACATGGGGATCCCATATCACCGTACCTGTTCCTAATTTGTGCTGACGTGTTCTCATATCTACTTAGAGAGGCTGCTTCCCAAGGTAGGGTCCATGAATTTAGGATCTGACGGAGGGCTCCTAGAGTATCCCACTTGTTTTTCGCAGACGATTGTATCTTGTTTACTAGAGCGACACTAGAAGAATCCTCGAATATAGCTAATTTGATTAGCCAATATAGAAGAGTTTCGGGATAGAAGATAAACTATGCTAAGACGGAGGTCGTTTTCAGTAAACAAGTTGCGAGTTCTAGGCGGAGGGAAGTCGTTTCTACTTTGGGAGTTTGTGAGGTGGACCGCCATGACAAATACCTTGGATTACCAATGATTATTGGTCGTTCTAAAAAAGTCATTTTTGCTAATTTGAAGGAGAGGCTCGGTAAGAAATTACAAGACTGGAAAGAAAAGTTGTTGTCGCGACCCGGGAAAGAAGTTCTAATTAAAGTGGCCGCTCAAGTGATACCGGCCTATATGATGAGCATATTTGATATTCCCGAGGGGATCATTGATGATATGAAGCGAATGCTTGCCAGATTCTGGTGGGGGGCTGCCGAGAACAAGCGAAAACTGCATTGGGTGTCATGGGAGAGACTTTGCCAACCGAATGGGAAAGAAGGAATAAGGTTCCGAGATCTGAGGGTTTTTAACCAAGCTTTATTAGCTAAACAGGTTTGGCGTTATCTGTTTAATCCATACTCGCTTGCTGCTTGAGTATTCAAGGCCCGTTATTTTAAAAACGATTCCATTCTGGAGGCTAGGCGTGGGCATGATCCGAGCTTCTATTGGAGAAGTTTGTGGGGTGCTAAGGGTCTTCTCTTAGAGGGACTGCGGTGGAGAGTGGGTGATGGGGCGAATATCAGAGTGTGGGATGATTCTTGGCTACTAGAGGAATCAACCAGTAGGATCCCGAAACCAAATCTCAATGTCGTTCCTAATATAAAAGGTGCGGATTTGATTGAGGTCGTGAATAGATACTGGAATTTGGACAAGGTGCATGAGGTCTTGGATAGCTCGGATATTGGGGCGATGATGGAATTACCAATTAGCTTGAGGCATGAGGAAGACTCGATCTACTGATGGCCGAACAGCAACGACCACTTCTCCGTTAGATCAACATACCTCCTAGGCAGGCAGGAGGCTCGAATATTTGGGCCCACTCGAGTGTTGGGTGATAAGCTAATCATACACCTATCAAAGATAACCGACTAAGGTCTAACTAAAATATAGCTAGGGAAGTTAGGATCGAATCCACAAGGAGACAAATAATTCTACTTGCAACTAAAGTCTATCTACGTAACCAAATCGGAGATTGTTTATAAGTTTGATTAAACAAAAGTAGTGAAGGAAGGAGAATTAAAAGAGAAGAAATTACTAAGGTGTAGACACCCGCATTTTGCCTGCTAGTGTCTATAGCAGTCTCCAACAAACCACCCGATAATGATCGAACGTAAACATGCTTTAATACGCTCGAATACGGTCTCGGAATCCATAGTACCCGACGTGGGCACTTAGCGGAATACAAATCTCTCAAAAGCGACCTCAAATTCAAACTCGGTGGGTCGTTTCCAATCAAATAAAGCTACTTTGAGCCAAAATTGCCGCCGGGGGCAGAATTGTCTTTTGCGACCGAGCCGAAACCGGTCAAAGTCGAAACTCCAAAATAAAATAACCTCAAAACACGTCCAAATAAGTTTAAAGACTAAGTCAAAATGGAATCGAATATTGCCTCGAATAACACGGATATCAATCCGTATTTTGAGTAACTTCCGATACGCGAGATTTCAATCGCGCGCAACCAGGCCCCCCAGAATTGAGCTGCCTCAACTGAGGCATCCCAGTTTTGAACCACCTCCCTTCAGGCGTCCGAGTCTTGAGTCGAAGTATTTCGCAAAACCTTATAAATACACCCTCATGTCCAACATTTGAGGGGTCGCAATTCATTTTCTCGAAACCTATTTTCAGAAAAATCGAAAGCATTTCCAACCCCCCCCCCCACACACACCTTAATTCACCTATATTCTAGACGCTCTCGTGCCTACGCCACCACTAGACGAGGCCGTGTTCCAAGACTTTTAGCATGTAGGTTGAGGGTGTAAATAAACCCCATTTTTTCTAATCTCTAATCTCTTCCTCTCTTATTTTCGTTTACTAATTTCTCACAATTACTAACTTTTATTTTACCGTTATACTAATTTTTACATTTATCGTAATGCTAACTACTAACATTCGACCATAAAATACTCATCCTTTTATGTATCGAATACAAAGGATGACGAGATAAGGAAACACGAATACAAGAGTATCGCACTCGAGTTGCCAGTCGCTTATCTTGTCACCCGACGTATTTGGTTGTTTAAGGCGAGTCAACCCCCTAAAACGCTTTTACGCTTTCGTTTATATTAATATTGCATCTAACATTTCATTTTCGTTTCTAAGCATCTAAAATTTATACTATCGTCTTCTACATTTCCGCCGTATATAAATACCGTGTATATTACGAAAATACGAAACCATTTTCAAAATCGAATCGAGTACATCCGATAACCAAACGCTGCCCAAAGTCCGTATAATACCCGAATAAGACGCACCGGAGGTGGCACCCATATTTTGAGGCGCGCTGCCCCAGGCGTCTAAGGGTCAGGGTGCCTCATGGCGTGCGCCTGACCCTATGGGTAGCAACGCGACCGCAGTCATTCGTTATTGAGTGTATCCGATATCATTTTCGAATACCGCTCTATGCGCCCGATGTTGACTCCGTAGTCAAATGTCGCACGTAAAAGAACCATCGATAATCGAAGTGGTACAAAACCTTATGACGCCAATCCGAGAGTCGTACGGTCCACGCGACCCAATAACGACATCGCGATACGAAGGGCTCCGATATTCGTATCAAGTCGATACAATCGATTTATCATAAAATTGAATCGATTAAGGACAAGTACCCCATTATAGCAAAATGAGATATTATAGACTACCGACATAGTCCATAACGATACTCATTTCGCTTAGGGAACAATGCTTGCGACGTTAGTCAACGCGCGTTAATCAATCACGTGTTTCTTTTTTAAATCTACATTATACACATTTATTTTTGCTCTTTTGCGACTTCGAGCGAATGTTTCACTACGTACGTCTTATACCGGCGACTTCCTAGTTGGATTCGGTATACGCCGTATCGAGACAGCCAACCTTCGCCATGAGAAGTCGGGACGAGACATCGAGGCTTCGGGATCAAGCTAGCATCACGCTTTGGTCCCAAACCCAGCCTGTCCAGACGTCAAAGGTCAGGCGCCAGAACTCCAGGCCGCCTCACATCAAGCACCTGAGTTCCGGGACGTAGACTTCCACGCGTTCCAGCCTCTGTCCTCTAGTTGATACGTAACACAATACGTTATCGATTAGAGTCTGTCCAATATACGGTTTACGATCTCAATTTACGATTCATTTACGAGTTCGTTTATTATTTACGTCACCGTTTCTAACTCCCTAAATTTATATTTTCGCTCGTTGTATTGTGAATTTCGGGTTGTATTCCGCTCGTGTAATTTGTAATTTATTTTTGAGTTTATTTATTTTCGATGTTTGCATTTACTGTTTTCTAAATGAACATCGCATGCTAAATTCAACTTTGACCTAATTGAATATGCATTAAATGATGTAGCTAAACACGTATTTCGCAGGCGTAGCTAAAAAAACTGTTTGCATATCATTTAACCGTCTTACTAACACGCGTACACGAAAATTGAACGATATCCTAGTAGAGGCGGCCAAGTGCGGGTGGGGTTGAGTGTCCTTCGTGGGCTTCCGAACACGTACCCTCACCTCTTACTCAGAACCTTTGGTTTCCGGATGCCCGAAACCATTGGCGAACAAGAGTCATTCGATACACGATACCCGATAACTCGACATTAGTATCGTTATGCAAAGGGACGAACCCCCATAAGTTCTAGTACTAAAGCGGGCCGTGATTTGTGCACGATACGCCTAAGTATAGAGTGGGTTCGAACGGGTCCGAACTCCCACAAAGTTTGTTGGCGACTCCTATTTCGATTTAAATTTTGACCCGAGAACAATCTCACCACGAGATTCATTCTCCTACCCAAACCCACGCGTGGCCTCGTCGGGGTGGACTTTGCCATGTCCACATAAGGTGATAAAGATGAATATAATAGAGAGAAAACTAGGATCGTCGGTTCACCATGAATTTCGTACGATCACAGTCTAGGTCACATGTCTATCGCAGATATTGGTCTAAGGGGTAGTGAAAAGGTCCTTCCGGTCCGCTATTCACCCTAGAATGCTTCTAACGGTTTCCGATCTTATTAGGGCAAACTAATGTGTTGTAGCAAGTCGAACTCTTACCAGGCTTCCGATCTTAGGTTTGAGTTTCCCAATTCAATTAATCAATTATGTCAACTTAATCAATTAATCTCAATTAAATGCTACAATTAACAACTCAGACACAATACCATTGACATATCTATAAACTAATTAGCAATCATATTCAATTCACGGATCCCCTAAATCCTAGCAAGAGAAATTAGCTAATCATGGAGAAATTTACGACAACAATAATAAAAATGATAACTAGATTATGCATAACTAATAGATCTAAAGAGAAATAAGCATAAATGAATTAATAAGATTAAGAAAGAAAGAATTAAGAATAAAGGAAGAACGAAGAGAATAAGGAAGAACAAAGAAAGAATTAGATTACCTAGTTTAAAGGAAGAGTAGAAAAAAAATCAGAAATCTAGATCTAAAAGTTGAGAGTAGAGAGAAATCTAAAGAGTACTCTAAAGAGAATTAGAAACATTAGGAAGAAGTATAGAATTCTAGTCTAATAGTTTCTTAAATACTAAGCTAAAACAAAAGCCCAAAGTCTTATTAACACTAAACATCTAATTAGGAAAGTGTCTGTCTTCGTCCAACCTCAAGAATAGTCGGTCGACTATTACTGCATCTCAACACTGTGCGCTCAACTTCAAACGCTTGTCATTTCTTTGTTACTTCTTCAAATCAAGATTTTGATATGCCGTTGGAAAGTTAAGAGAAACATATTTCCAAAGCAACTTGAATCAGCTCAATTGGAGTTGTAGAACTCAAGATATTCACGTTTTGATTTGACCCGTTTCAAAATGATCATTCCCATTTCTTATTTCGCATAAGATTTCATCTTTAAGCACGAGTTTTGTCTTGTTTATGCGTCCACGGGTTCATACCTGCATAAGATGCAACATGACCGCAAAGTTTTTAAATTCGAGGGAAAATAGTAGACAATGCTACTCGATATGCATGAAAATGCGTGCGTAAAAGGCAAAATAATCATATATAAATCACACATATCACTGGGTCTGACCTGTGGCGTGGTTTATGGGCTCAGAATACTCCATCTAAACCCACGCATTTCTTATGGCGAGTTAGTACGGACACTCTTGGGGTGAAACAAGCTTTATTCAATCGAAATTGCAGCGATACTCCAAGTTATACTCTATGTGGTCAAGATACTGAGGTGGGTGTCCATGCTCTGATGGAGTGCCCGGATACGAGCATTATTTGGATCCGAAGCGATTTCGATGACGTGCTGACGTGGGTGCCTCGGGGGAGTGAGAGGGAGCTCATCCAGTGGGTTCTTGGTAACGTGCAAGGACAAGATCGAGGACCACTACTCGCCATTCTGTGGGCAATTTGGGTGACTCGAAACTCTTTGATTTTTGAGGACTAGGCTCGTAATTGGCAAGTCCCAGTGGCCACGTTGATGGTTTTTGTCAAAGACTATGGAAGCTACTCGGGTCGGGTGAGTACTTAGGTTGAGGGAGGAAGATTGGCTGACACGAACACTTAGCAGAGACCGACCTCGGGAGCAATCAAATTGAATGTTGATGCGGCAATTCTGGCAGTTGCTGACTGGGTTGGGAATTGTGGGCCGAGATAGTGATGGGAAGATTGTCTTCGCGTGTTATAAACGTGTTAATGAGAGATGGCCACCGAAAATTGTTGAAGCGAAAGCTGCTGTGTGGGGTCTCCGTCAAGCTATTGATGCTGGTTTTGTCAATGTGATACTTGAGAGTAATTCCTATACTATCATTAGTGCTATCAACAATGACGAAGTCTGGAGAAGCCCTCTCGGGTTATGCCTGAATGAGATTCTGAGCTTATTATGCTTGTTTTCCTCTGTTCTTTGTACTCACACTAAAAGAGGCGGTAAGCCGTGGCTCACTTTATGGCTCGTTATAACGCGGTTGTGTCGTCGGCCCTAGTACTATACTCAAATTTCCCGCAAGTCATTTTGAACTTGGCGGCTATTGATCTTATATACAAACCGGAAGGTTTTTCCTCAAAAAAAGAAGTAATGTTAGTAATATTGTGTAAATAGCCTAGTAATCTCTTATATATAAAAGATGAAACCATCAAGTCCTACATGGCACAACTACATCACACAATTACTATACTCCAAGCATCCTCATGCATTTAATCAAAAACAGTCCCTAATATTCCCTAATATTACATATTAGTCCCTACCAATTTCACTTATTTTTAAATAACCCCAAAGTTCTACCAACCATTCCCAATAACCAGTAGATTATCCCTAATAAATGCCCCCTAACATCTCCTTGCTACTCTCTTCTTGAGAATTGGAGAACTCTTCGATCTCCCTCAATTCATCCTAAAAAATATGAGTCCTCATCAATTACCCGTAATCAAGGATTCTAATGTTGCATATATATGTCAATCCTCTCAAATCGTATCACCCATCATCTTTCTCTTCAATTTCTTTATACTCGGTTCGAATTTCAGTTACGCATGTGTTCATCAATTTTTTTTTAATTCGTGTCCATGCATCAATATTTTTAGTTTCGTGTTTATGAGTTTTGTGATGCTAAATTTTGGATGGTGCTTAGTTTTTCATATTAATGTTTTATCTGATCAGTATGGAGTAGAGTAGGAGCAGATATGCAAAGAGAGGAAGGGATAGCGACAAAGATTACAGAGAGATAATTGAAAATGATGATTGATGAAGAAAAGCACGAGAAAGAGCAGATAAATGATAATTGAAGATGAGTAATATACTAATATGGACTGACATGGAGATTGGTATTGAAGAAGAAAAGGATGCAAAATAAAAATAAAAATAAATCCGTAGATGGAGGTTGACGATCAGTGAAAATAAAAGCAAGGTAAGGTTTAGCAAATCAGGTTTGAAAAAGTTACGGCATTGTAATACTCCTTTATACGCTAATCGATTTTTTTACCTAGACTAAATTGCTACTACAAATAATAGCTACGGACTACAAATTTATGGACATAATATTGTGCAATTATGAGTTTTTTCCTATTTTTATTTTTCTTTGATTCAATAATTGATATGAATATTTTTGTCAATTATAATCAACCTTTTCAGGTGATCTAAAAAGGAAGAACAATTATGATGAGGCAATGAGCGAGTGGATGTATCTGAACAAGGTCATTATACAGATCTCGCTCCAAATTGTTCATTGATTTGGAGATAAATCGTTGAAATTCTCTCCTGTCAATGTCTCTATTAAGGATTTTTTATGTCAATAGATCGTCTTATAGTAAATATTTTTAGGGTTGGATTTAATTTAACCAAAAAAAATTCACGAAAATAGGGAGTGATTTCAGTTTCTTTTCTATAAAGACATTAATTTTGAAATTTCCATTTCACAAAAAAAGTCATCGAATATAGGACATTATGTAACTACCCTATTAGTTTCGATTTCTTTTCCTAATACATTAATGTTTTGATTTCTTTCCGTTTTTAAAGATGCTAAAGACTTATACTCCCATTATTTTTACCTTTTGTCTAGAACAAAGTTATTCAGAATAGATTTGAACTTCGAAAGTATGGCTACATATTGTATTAAAAAATTGCACGTTAAATTGTATTAACCGGTAAGTTTAGTCATTATTTGTGTTGGACCCAAATGCTAGCAGTCAATTTCAATCCGTCAGTCTGTATCCGAAGCGTATCAAATATAGTAAAATGACCTTAATTAAGTTCAACTCGAATAATAAACTAAATAATTAAAGGATTTGTATTTAATCAATTAAAATTTTCCTTACTTAGTAAAAACTTAGGAATCAAAACTTAAATTACACATATATCAATGTAATTAATACTTATATTAAAGAATTATTTTCTTTTATGATATCTTATATACAACCTTTAGGGTTGTATACATCATTTTCCATAGTTAAACTACACTCGACTATTCTAGATTTGTCTTTGTTGCGTAATTGTGGACATGGGTGTCTTCGGCCATCAACGGATCGGAACGATGTCATATTCCATGAGATTGAGTACGAAATCAGGATCCATATTTGGGTTTCTGATTGCATGAGATTTGTTTTTTAAGTTTGGCTGATTAAAGATAGAGTTTTACAATGTATTTAGGCTTATTCAATTTTCTAAATTAGATTTCAAATATCTAAACATTGAGGACTTAAAATCTTTTCTTTATTATATTATATAAAAGATGAAATCACCAAAGATGAGCTGGCAGCGTGTTGTTTCATAGTTTACCTCAAATCTATCTTCTCATTGCATTTCCCTTAGCTCTCTAATTAAGTTAACCAAATAAAAATTTGAAATCAACTACTCTAATTTCCCATTTTCTCGTGCAGAATTAGTCATGTGTATTTAATACACATTGAGCATGCAACAATCACCAATCAACAGTTAAATCTTTTTGGTTAACAATGCTTCTCGGTCATTGCAGCAATCAACCAACTCGATATATAATGCATCTCGAGAATAAGGAATGTGACACTTGAGGTCAATGTATGTAATTATGACTTTCCATTTCTAGGTGCCTTCAAACATGTATTTCTAGGTGTTTTCGAGGTTAAATATAAAACCTTTTTTTTGGATTTTTTGAGATTTTTTTTGGATTTCTTAGGTGGTGTTGTTCTTCTTCAACACAAATGAAATAATCATATGAAGTAGACTACTGCCATGTAGGGATGTCAACGGGTCGGTTTCGGGTCGGGTGGAGCCTCACCCGAATCCATCACCCGAATCCGCATACTCCACCCGATCCATCCGTCACCCGATTAACCCACCACCCGGATCCAATCCATCCGTCATCCGCGGGTGATTCGGGTGGATCGGGTGCTTAGCGGATGAAAAATATTTTTTAAAAATACAACAAAAAATATACAAATTATAAGATGCGTAAAGTTTTTTGGGATTTTTTGGTGGTCGGAAATTAAGACGGGAAAGAAAATCTAAAATGGTGGCCGCCAAAGTGATTACGGAAAATATTTTCTTAGGGTTTTAAGAAAAAAAAATGATAATGAGTATAAAAATAGAGTGAAATTAATTATTTTTTTTATATATTCATATAATTTTTTTTTTAAATCTATAAACGGGTGAACGGATCGGGTGACGGGTGAAAAATCTCCACCCGAATCCGACCCGATCCATCACCCGACTCATCCGTCATCCGCTTAAAATCCATTTAGCTCGGGTTTTCGTCCATTAATTTTATTCGGGTGGATGGATTTTGAACGGGTTCGGGTGAAATTGACATCCCTACTAGTGCCATGTAGCGTAATAGTTATTGATTTCACAAGCGTAAGCTCGATACTATGCAGTTCTTTAACTAATATAGTCCGTGTTACATGTCTACTTTGAATTTTCAAGTAAAATTCTTATACATCGTTATTATAATTAAGGGGTGATGATATTTCCTTAAAACAACCCCGTGATTTTATCACGGGATTTATACTAGTACTTATTAATAAAAATCAGTTAGTAAACTTGTTTAGGATGTTATTAGGATGTTTATTAAAGTTAGTAATCTTATGTAAATAGCTTTGTAATAGTTATGAATAAAATAAGTTAGCAAAAATAGTACTCCCTTCATTTTTTTGGGATATTCTACATGGTACCCTTGTGTTTTTTCTTTTTCTATGCGGTACCCCTCCTTTTAGTCAAAATAACTTCGACTCGCGATAACTTATGGACACTGGTTCCAAAAATGACGATATTTTTGCTAAAATCATTGTCTTTAGAAGATCCTTGATTTGAGATTTGATTTTTTGCAATTTCGAAACTTGTACTACGAGTTATGCTCAGTCAAATACTTTCAAACGAATAAACTTTGACCGACCGTAACTCTCTTTCCCGAGTTCCGAAAGTGATGATTGAGATTGTCCGACAACGCTATGGCAAAACATATCAAAGGCGTCTGAAGGACGACATGTATAAGAATGTTAATAGACAATTGGAGTCGAAATTTCTTCAAGGTAGCAATTTTTTTGTTTTTTTTTCATTTTGTGATATGTTACTAAGCAAAGTTTTTTTTTCAAGTACAGTTCCCAACTTTTTTTTATTGTAGGAGAGGAGATGTATAAGTTCGTTAAAAACCGTTCCTTACCGAAATTTTAAAGAGATCAAATCAAGCAAAGCTAAACAGTAGGAAATGAAATATAGACAACCCGGTTGAGCCTACCCATTACGGGGGATCTCAATTGACGTACAAGCGCGTCATGCCAAGCCTAAGTTAAAATAAATACGTTTCATACCATCTTAATCATACTTTAGCTAACTTTTATCTATGTAACTAAGTTTCTTCTTTTTTTAGATAGGCGAAGAACCGCAGCCAAATCGTCTAGGATTTCAAAAAAAAAAGGCGATCAAAGAAGAATAAGGGCAAGTTGTCTCTGATTTTTGACCTCTTTTTGGAGACTTATAGTAAAGAGGATGATAGCAGTAATCGACACTTCATTTCGGGAAGAGATAGGAAAATTTATGTATGTTCTTATCCTAATCGATGACATCTAATAAAATAATAACACCCCAAGTTGTATTTGTTTATATTCTTAACTAATCATTTCTTTGTGATTGTTTAGGAGTCGTGCCTGGAAGCATCGCAAAGTAATGACGGGAATAGGAACGAAAATGAGATACGATAAAAACTTCCAGGGGTACAATAAAGGCGATGTATACAGTGGTACAGGTAGTGCTCATGAGTGAAGAGCACATGCCGTAAGAGCGACCACTCTTCAGGAAGAGATAACACACAAAGATAATGAAGAAAAAATGGTGCAGTGATGAAGCAATGAGAAGGATGCAAGAACAATTCAACATCACGCAGTCATATTTCGCCTATTGCAACCAAGGAGTGGTTGTGGACCTACCGGTAGCTTTCCTTGCACTTGATTAGCCCCTAGAATTTGTACTTGATTAAATTTGGAATTCTTGAAGTTTAGTTTGTTTAAACAACTTTGTAAAATGTTTTAGATTTCGGATAATTTATGCAATCACGCAATGTTTGATTGATGTCGTGGTTGTTGATGAAGAGGTTGAGATGTGTGAACGATGTGGTAACCTTATATCGATTGCGTGTGTATTTCTGTGCAGACTTTTGACTACTAAACAAAGCAATTGTTACGGTTAGTTAACAACATTCTTAGCGATTTCTTGTCAAAATTTTGCGACCGAAAGCGGTCGCATGAATAAAGTATATGGACCAAAATCTCCGGGAAAGTGACACCAATTGGCGACCAATGCTAGGCAAATGGCGACCGATGTCGGTTTCCAATTTGGCGACCGCTGTCGGTCTCCAAATCGGTTTCCAACAACTGGCGACTGATTTCGGTCGCCCGTGTAAAAAAAAGCGACCAACTGGTGTGGACATTGTAAAGTCCACCCCGACGCGACCACGCACGGGTTTGGATAGGCGAATGAATCTCGTGGTAAGATTGTTCTTGGATTGAAATTTAAATCGAAATTGGTGTCGCCACCAAACTTTGTGGGAGTTCGGACCCATTCGAACTAACTCTATACTTAAGTGTATCGCGCACGAAGCACGGTTTAGCATATAGTACTAGAGCTTGTGGGGTTTGACCCTTTATATAACGATACCGATGTCGAATTATCGAATATCGTATATCAAATGACTCTCGTTGCCTGGTTTCGGGCATCCAGAAACCAAAGGTTCTGAGTAATGGGTGAAGGTACGCGTTGGGAAGCCCACGAAGGACACCCAACCCCGCCCCCACATAGCGGTCTCTACTAAGATATTGATTGGTGTTCGTGTACGCGCGTTAGTAAGATGATGAAAATGTATGACAACCATTATTTTAGGCTATACGTGTGAAATATGCGTTTGCTACGTCGTTTAATGCATCATAAAATATGTCGAAGTTGTTTTAGTATGCGATGTTCATTTGAAAACATAGTAAATGCCAAGCCACGAATATATAACTTGAAAGTAGAGATTACAAGTTACACGGGCGGAATACAACCCGGAGTTCACAATACGACAAGCAATTATAATATCGAGTTAGAAACGGTAAACGTAAACTTTAAATGGACTCATAAATGGAAACGCAAACTGAAATCGTAAAACGAACGATTGGACAGACTCTGATCAGTTACGTATTGTGTTGCGTATTGATCAGAGGACAGAATCTCAGCCGTTAGCTGGTGCGACCTGGACTCAGGCGCCTGATGTGCGGCGACCAATCATTCAGGCGCCTGCATTGTGGCGCCCAAACTTGCAGCGTACGGGAACAAAGCGTGATGCTAGCTTGATCCCGAGGCCTCAAAGTCTCGTCCCGACTTATCTTAGTGAAATATAATTGCCTTGATTTATCGAATATTGAGTCCGACTAAGGAGTTGTTGCCGCGCCCCAATCGGATCGGTCGTTTAGCGAAGGATGGGGGATCAAACAATATTTATAGACTCGCAAAAATACAAAAACTACTAGAGTATTCACGATAAGTCGAGGTTGGTCCACAGGGAACGGAATGATATTGGGTTAAAAGCAACGTGTTTGGGATCTAGTGGGGGTTTAAAATGGTCGAGTCTATGCTAGAAATGCGGAAATTTAAATGACAAGAGAAATAACAATAGAAATAACTAGAGATAATCAAATTAGAAAATGTGTTAGAGGAAAGTCGGGATTCGAAAATTGGGGTCTAAGAAAATTGGAATCGGGTTGGTTACAACATTGATAAAGGGAAAATGCCAACTTTCGGTTTCTTCACCCAACCCACCTAAAAACCCGCTTTTGCGGCGAAGAAGGGTAACTCTCAAATTAAGGTAATTTCTACCCGAGTTTCCCCATATTGATAGAAATGAGTCAAGGTCGGTCTAGTTGGCCGGACTAAAACAACAATGACACAACAACCCTAAACAAGATAAACCAACAAGCAAGCAACCCACCAACATCCCTCAATTCAAATAATACAAGATCCTCATCCCTAAACCCCCAACAAGATATCTACTCACTACTCATAATGGAAAACAACAAAACATTATCAAAGGAGAAAATAACTACAACATGCATAATAACTAAATCTAAGAAAATAACAACAAAACAATAAGGAAATTACGATCTACCAAATTAACCACAAAGCCGATCTAATAACAATAAAAGGAAAACTAATGGAAGTAATAAGAAAACAATAAAAATCGATCTAAGAGCATCAAAATAAAAGTCTAGAGAAATTAACAACAAACAATGAATAAAAATGCAATCAACACAATAAACATGAAATGATCTAAACCAACATAAATAAAGATGATCTAAACAAGACAATAATGAAAGAAGAATTAAATGAACAATATTGAAAGAACAATAATTAAATCTAAACTAGAGATTAGAGAGTGGAAGAGAAATATACCAACTATGAAGATCAACAATAAAGAAGAAAATTGCATAAATAAAGGTTGAATCTTTAATGAAGAGAATAGAGGATTTGTCACTAACCCCTTAATAATCTTCACAAATCTTCAAATAAAAACTTGAAATAATCTTCTACAAACTTGGAATTAATAAAAACTTGAAATAATCTTCTACAAACTTGGAATTAAGATCTAAAGAAAAGGAAGTTGATGAAAACTATTGAGATCTACTACTAAATTACTATGTAAACTACTAGAATTTGTAGAAAATTACTACTAGAATCATCTACTAATGGAGGGGTAAGTTGTGAGAGAATGGAACTACTTAGGCAACTAACTAGGGTATACATATATATAGTAATGCCTTAATGGATCTCTTAACCTAAAGCCCAAATCCAACTTTTTGCTGCATTAGTGAGACAATCACCCTTTAATATTCATGAGGTGAAACTTCGCCCCGTCGTACACGGATCAATACCGACGGGTGAAACTTCACCCGGTGGTTTTCTTCCAGTTTTGCAATTTTGGACGCCTTCACCGTCGGGCGAAACTTTACTCGGTGGGCGAAGTTTTGCGCGGTCATTTCGCCCGGTGGAGAAGCTCTCGGAAAATCTTCGGGGAGGCAAATTTACCGTCGGGCGAAATTTTGCCCGGTGGTTTTTCATCGGGTGAAGTTTCACCCGGTCATATTCTGGCCTCTTTTCTTGTTTCATTCTTCGTCGTATGATTGGATGGCTTTGAACTTTAAGTTGTGTGCTTCGCTTTTCGGACGACATTTCCCTCTCTTGTGCTCGTGGAAGCTCGATCATGCTTTAGGTGCCAAAACCTATCAAAATTGATAGAAAAACTACCAAAAACACGTAAAACGCACAAGAGGAACGCTAATGCGAGAAATACTCAAAATAGGGCAATAATCGCACTCTAATATCGCAAAACGAGGGAAAAATGGGTCTAAATGGGAGGAAAAATGGTCTAAATTTAGCACACAACAGTCGTCGATATAGGATTTACATTGTGAAGCATTCACTCAAAGCCGTAAAGGGAAGATGACGATAGAGTGAAAATAGACACAAAATATGGATTTTAAAAGAAAACACGCGATAAATTAACATGTGCCGACTAGCGTCGCAAATATAATTCCCTAGGTGAAACTTGTATCATTGTTTGACTATTTTGGAAGTCCACGATACCTCATTTTGCCCTTCATTGGGTATTTGTTCCTACCCAATTTATGGTTTGGATTGAATATATCGACTTAATACGAATATCGAAGCCATCCGTATCACGATGCCGTTGTCAGGTCTTGTGAACCGTACGACGCTCGGATGGACGTCATTAGATTTCGTATTAGTTCGATTCTCGATGACTCTTTATGCATGACATTCGGTTAAAGAATTGACATCAAACATTTTGGAGCGACGATTATTATGAAATCGAAAAACATACGACGAAGGATTCTGCGATCGCGTCATAAACTCATAACCTGTAGGTCAGATGCATGACCAGCGGCGCCTCAACTATCAGGCGTCTGGTATGGCGTGCCTCAATTGTGAGGCGCCACCACCCTAGCTAGCGTCCTGTCTGGTGGTTATACGGATTTTGGGTGGAAACTTTTAGTCAAATGCATTTGTTTTAAAAGAAAATCGATTCGGATCAAACGATTTGCACTATTCGACATCGACATTGACCACGGGTCCATGATGAGCGAATTTGGCGTCTTATGGCGTTTATTCCGAATTGATAATGACTTGTCCTCGCAAGCATTAGGTCCTATGTATCTCGACATCGTAATTTGATCGTTGAGACATACTATGTCGATACCGTCATTGGACGCCTACTCAAGTCGTGTTAAAATAGTTTTTGATTTTATATACGCGGTAGTAATATAACAAAATCGTAAAAGCGTTTTAGGTTGTTGACTCGCCTTGAACAACCAAATACGCGGGGTGACGAGATGAGCAACTGGCGACTCGAGTGCAATACTCTTGTGTTCGTGTTTCTTTATTTCGTCACCCATAGTACTCGATACGTGAGAGAACGAGTATTTTAATGTTGGAAAGTTAGTAGTGAGATGTTAGGAACGGAAAATAAATGTTAGATGCGAGAAATAACGAGTTTAGATATTAGAAATGAGGTTTGGACACTCTCAACCTACATGTCAAATGTTTCGAAATACGAGCTCGCGGAATATCATCATAGACACGGGCAGCGGTTCGAGGTATATAGGAAGAGTTAAGGTGTTTTTATGGGTGTATGTGAAAATGGTGGAGCTCTCGCACTTCTGATTTTGAGCTCGGAAAATAAAAAATTGTGACCCCCGAAATGATGAACATAAGGGTGTATTTATAGAGTTTCACAAAATGTTCTGATTTCAAAATTCAGGTGCCCGGAGGCTAACGCCTTGATATTGAGGCGCCTCACCTGAGGCGACTCAGTTCTAAGGCGCCTGGGTGCAGGCGGTTGAAATCACGCGTATCGGAAGTTGCTCAAAATACGAATTGATATCCGGGTTATTCGAGGTAAATGAGAATTCCATTTTGACTTTGATTTTGAGTGTATTGGGACGCTCTTTTGAATTTGGTTTGTTTCGGGTTTCGACTTTGACCGGGTTTTTACTCGGTCAACAAAGACGATTTTGCCCCCGGTGGCGGTTTTGGCTCAAAGTAGATTTATTTTATTGGAAATAAACCACTGAGTTTAGATTTGGAGTCGGTTTTGAGACATTTGTACTCCGCTAAGTGTCCACGTTGGATACTATTGATTCTGAGTCCGTATTCGAGCGTATTGATACATGTTAACGTCCGATCATCATCGGGTGTTTTGTTGGAGACTGCAACAGACACGAGTAGGCAAAATGCGTGTGTCTACAACAGGGCGACTGAGACCTAGCAACAGATCTCAGTCGCCAAATGCAATTTGGCGACCAATGTCGGACAACAATATCAATCGCCTAACTTCTATTTTTTTGTAGTGGAAATTTATTAATTTATTAAAAATAAATATTTTATATCTCTTTTTTTTGAAGATTTTTTTCACTGGTCAAGTATCAACCCGATACCACCTAGATTAGAATCGAAGCAAATATAAGGTATGTATGTATGAGGAATCAAGTTTCAACCGTATACGTAATAGTGTACTACCTTGGTAGGATTTCTCATTCCAAACTCATATCTATGCGCGATTAGTATTCAAAGTGAACGATTAGTAATGATAGTTGGGTAGTTTATATTGATGTTTTGTAATCGTGATTTCAGTACTAAAACTATTAGTGAATAATAATGGATGTAGTTCTCAGATTGTGAGACTGAACCACAGCCGTTGAGTACTTTAAATCTGTGTTCTTTTACGTTTTAAATAGATAATTAGCTTAGAAAATTTGAAAATGTCAAAATACTAATTAGTTCACCTAAACCCGAGTATTTAGGGCTCAACTATATTCTTCGGGACCCGATTTAACAAAATAATAAGTTCTCCTATAGGACATAAAAATCTTATATATAAAGTTCTTTTATTTACACACGCTTGTTCTAAATTACGTGTAACTTTAATCTTTACTTTACAAAAGAAAATAAAGTTGGGTAGCTCAATTATTTTGGGCTAGTAGCTATATATACTAAGTGCATGACATTCATGAGGATGCAGATGTTACGTTACATTGACATATTGATTATTGTTTTACACTTTTATTGGTGTGGATCTACTCTAATATGGAAAGACATATATAATGTGAAGAGTTTAAGTAAGGAATGAACCAGTCAATTTGATTTGTATTATTGTAGAGTCAAAAGTATTGTTGTTGTATGTCGATCGAACATGGACATGAAACAACGCAAGGTACAAATCATGTATGCACCCCATCCCTTTACGTCTATTTCCTCCCCAAAGGTTTCCCCAACTTACTTTCACTTGAGCTAATTTAATGAAAACACATAAATAAAATACGTCAATTGGTAGTGTCCCTCCTAACTTTGAGTCTCATCTCTGCCTACCTTTTCTCTCCTTTCATTCGTCAAATCGAACTTTTATCCATTGAGTTAAGTATTACTTTCATGAAATAATATCAACTATAATAATATTTCGTAATTGATGCTATATATATCTATTCATCCATTGGATTAATGAAGATAATACTAACTTTTTCGATGCATAATTAGTCATAACCATCCGTTTGATTATAGGAGTGACTCCAACAGACTATCATATTAAGATAATACTCCGTAAGAAATATAACATACATTTACAAACGATTAAATATAAAACATCAATATTTGCAAAATTGTATAAAATCTCGCCTCATAAATTGTAACTACAAATCGATTATGGTCCCGACATTGATTAAAAGATTTATCAAACGAAGTGAAACGAGATAAGAGGAGCGTAGTAATAATGCATTAGTACGTAGTAACGTAGCAAACCTACATACACGTACAAGGAGTACTAATGAATAATAATCGACGTAGTGCAAGTGGTTGTGGAAAAGATGATAGGAAGACGATGTACGTAGAACTGTACATGAAAAGGGTGCCAACATTGTATACGAATCAAGAGTGGAGACCCTGGCTAGTTAGTTAGAGGATCTATATGATCTGCTCACTCAATTTTTACGATCTTCTCTATTTTTTTCAATTTTCTTTTTAGGTTATCCACGTGGGTAATTGATTACCATCCATTTTTTTTCTCTTTCTCATTCATTAATTTCCATTCAAAAAAAGAGGAAGAACACGAGAACTCGGAGGGAGAGCATGTTAGAGTAGTAATAGTATGATTCTAAGAGATACGCGTGGCAATAATGGTGGCATTGCCTTTTAAGTTAGTGGATTACTGTTGGTTGCGTTCGACCACTACTGTACATATATAACTATATCTTCATCATTTATCAACACGATCCATGACACTAATAATGCATGCTCACAACGTTACTTCCTTACTTACACTCAATCCAACTCTATGAATAATATTATTGGTTGCTTATCTAATACTCCATACTCTGTCAGTGCAGATCTTATGTTCCATTTTTGTGTCTCGCTCTGTGTGTCACACTATGTTAGAGTTAATGTTTCAAAAGAAGCTCATTTAGTGACATTTACTATCCCACATGGATCATTTATGACTACTAATATGTGTTTATATATGACTCACTAAAATGCTCTACTAGTTGTGTACAAGAGAGGACTACGTACACCACACGCGCGCGCGCCGAGTCGAGACGCGACACGACGAGATGGGCTTTGGGCTTTGGTAGAGCGTCTGCGGCGCCTTTCAAAATCAGTCAAGTCCTCTGTCATTTCCAAGACTGATTGTGCGCTTTTTCGAGGCTGATTACTATATTGATTGCGCAAGTTTCCAGTGTGCATTTACTGTTGCAGTTTGAACCTCTTGCCCTTGCTCCACTATATATACTGCCCTTCATTTCACTTCCAGAACACAACTCACACACTCTCTCTTATACTTCATACTTCATATATTTCTCTCTGTTTCGGTTAAGTTATTGGCAAACGTTCTTGGCTGTATTCAACCGTACTTCACCTACACTGAAGTTACGGAATAGTTGTGGAATCCTGGGAGTTGAGTGCCATTGAGGCCGTGTGTAGCAGACGGGGCATAAATCAACTTTAGGACAGTGACGTTCAAGTCGTGACACAGCTTCTGTTCTTCGGTTCAGATAAGATCTAACCCTTCTCTATCTCTGCTTCTACTACTACCGTGATAACAATCTAAAGTTGATTTATATTTTTGTTATATCATCATGGTTGGTAGTCCTGTTAGTGCTGTTCTCTCTACTCCTCCTCCTCCTGTTGTTACTTCCGTTCCTGCTACTGTCATTCATAACCCTTTTATACCCGACATGTCTAGATTAGAACTTTTTGATGGAAAAAATTACCGTATGTGGTCGGATAAAATGGAATTTTTTCTAACTCAATTGGGGGTCGTTTATACTCTTACTAAATCTGAGGCTCCAGAAAAATCGGGTAGAGATTATGGGACGGATAATGTTACTTGTAGAGGGATGTTATTGCATTATATGACTTCTTCTTTGTACTTGATTACAGTAAGTTTAAGAAGGCTACTGAAATTTGGGATGCTCTCAAAAGCAAGTATGGTTCTGATGATTATGGAACGAAAAAGTATGCTTGCAGTCGTTGGTTAAATTTCAAGCTAGTCGATGAGAAACCCATTTTAGATCAAGTCCATGAGTACGAAAATCTATGTGCAGAGGTAATGGCAGAAGGTATGAAAATTTGTGAGGTTTTTCAGGCTAATTGTCTATTAGATAAACTTCCGGTTTCTTGGGAAAATTATGTTCGGAGTATGAAACACAAACAAAAGGATTTTACCCTTTTAGAACTAGTGTCTCATATAAAGATTGAGGAACAAAACCGTATACAGACTTTAGGTAAACAAGTCGAACACTCTTCTTCCATGGCTAACCTGACCGAGTCTAAGAACCATTACAAGGGGCAAAAACGGGGTAACAAATCTTCTAATCAAGTTCATGGGACTAGAAACCAGAATACCTTCAAACGGGATGGCAAGGGGGATACTAAAGGTGAAGGTAAACGGGAATTTAAGGGAAATTGTTTTACATGTGGTAAACCGGGTCACTCGTCTAGATTTTGTCCCGAAGGCTTTTCTCCCGCTGGTAAAAGGAACCCCAATAAATCTCATGTTAATCTTACTGAACAAGATGACGATATAATTGCTGCCGTTGTGTTAGAGGTTAATTTAGTAAGCAATTTTTCCGAATGGGTTGTTGATACCGGCGCTACAAGGCACATCTGCTCCAATCGGGATGTCTTCACGGATTAATCTCAAGTACCAAGTGGGGAATGCGTATTTATGGGAAACTCTAGCACCGTGAAGGTACTTGGTAAAGGGAAAGTTATCTTGAAGCTCACTTCCGGTAAGACTCTTGAACTTAATAACGTGCTACATGTTCCTGATATTCGAAGAAATCTTATCTCTGGAGCTTTATTAAACAAAGCAGGTATCAAATTAGCTTTCGAATCTGATAAACTTGTGCTCACTAGAAATGGGAATTTTGTCGGTAAAGGCTTTTGTAATGGTGGATTATTTGTATTAGACATAGAAGTTATTAATAAGAATTCGTCCTCTTCTGTTTATATTGCTGAGTCTGTTTCTTTATGGCATGCTAGACTAGGACATGTTAATGTGACCTCGATTAAAAACATGAAAAAGCATGACCTTATTCCTGACTTTAACGACACAAATTTTGATAAGTGTGAAATATGTGTCGAAGCTAAGCATGCTAAAACACCTTTTAATAAATGTGTGGAACGTTCTACTACGCTTCTTGAGCTAATTCACTCGGACTTAGCTGACTTTAAGAACACCACAAGTAGGGGTGAGAAACATTACTATATCACTTTTGTGGATGATTATTCTCGCTACACTAGGGTCTATTTATTAACAACCAAAGATGAGGCTGAAAACAAGTTCATAGAGTTTAAAGCCGAGGTTGAAAATCAATTAGACCTTAAAATAAAACGAGTAAGATCTGACCAGGGAGGTGAATACGACGATAATCCACTTAGTGACTATTGTAAGACCCATGGTATTATACATGAAAGGACTGCCCCCTATTCACCCCAACAAAACGGTGTTGCCGAACGCAAAAACCGATCACTAAAGAATATGATGAATGCAATGTTGTTGAGTTCTGGAATGCCAACTAATATGTGGGTGAAGCAGTCCTTTATGCATGTCATGTTCTGAGTCGCGTACCTCATAAGAAAACATGTAATACTCCTTATGAGCTGTGGAGAGGATACAAGCCCAATCTCAAATACCTCAAAGTGTGGGGGTGCCTGGCGAAGATCGGGATTCCAACGTTTCAAAGGAGCAAAATTGGACCGAAAACCGTAGACGGAATTTTCATCGGGCATGCCATGAATAGTGCCGCTTACCGCTTCTTTCTTAAAGATTCGTCCGGTTTCGGGGCCATAAAAGAATCTAGAGATGCAGAATTTTTTGAGCATATTTTTCCTATGAAAACTTTGGCTCCTGTTGTTCCAGCGCGTCCCCCTACTCCTACGGTGGTTCCCGAGGAACCTCGAAGGAGCAAACGATCCAGGACCGAAACCAGTTTTGGTCCAGATTTCGTGACCACTTTCCTTGCGGAAACGAGTTTAGTTGATGAGTATGTTGTAAATGTTTTTATGCTCGAAACAGATCCTAGAACTTATAAAGAGGCTATGAGCTCCATTGATTCCACTTTTTGGCTTCAAGCCATTAATAGTGAAATAGAGTCTATTATGAGTAATAACACTTGGGTGTTAACAGATTTACCTAGGGGTTGTAAACCCCTAAGTAATAAGTGGGTGTTTAGAAAGAAACTCAAACCCGATGGCTCAGTTGATAAATTTAAGGCCAGACTTGTTGTATGTGGTAATCGTTAAACGAAAGGTTTGGATTTCTTTGATACTTACTCACCTGTTACTAAAGTGTCTACTTAGGGCTCTAATTGCACTTGCGTCTATACATGATTTAGTTATTCATCAGATGGATGTAAAGACTGCATTTTTAAATGGCGATCTTGATGAAGAGATCTACATGAAACAACCAGAAGGTTTTTTGGCTCCTGGACAAGAGAACAAGGTATGCAAGCTCATCAGGTCCTTGTACGGCCTGAAACAGGCACCAAAGAAATGGTTTGACAAATTTGACAAAACTATCAGATCCAATGGTTTCACGGTAAACGATTCTGATGCATGTGTGTATTCTAAATATGATGATTCTGGTTGTGTAATAGTATGTTTGTATGTGGATGATATGCTCATATTTGGAACAAACATGCGTGTGGTAGAAGCTACCAAAAGTTTTCTAAATTCGTGTTTTGACATGAAGGACCTAGGGGAGGCGGATGTTATTCTTGGGGTAAAAATAACTAGAACTAAAACAGGATTATGTTTGAGTCAGTCTCACTACACGGAAAAGATTCTGAGAAAGTTCAATCAGTTTGATAGTTTACCCTTGTCCTCACCCTATGACTCTAGTATAGATCTGGCTAAAAACCTCGGGAACAGTGTGGGACAAGAGAAATATGCCAAGATTATAGGTAGTGTCATGAACCTAATGAATTATACTAGACCCGATATTGCCTACGCAGTAAGCAGACTAAGTAGGTACACTCATAACCCCGGACAAGACCATTGGACGGCCCTTATTCGTTTGTTGAGATACTTGAGAGGCACTATGGATTGGGGTTTACATTATGAGAGAACACCTGCTGTCCTAGAAGGTTACACTGATGCTAATTGGATAGCCGATTCTCCTGATATTTTATCTACTTGTGGTTATGTGTTTACACTTGCTAGTGGTGCTATTTCATGGAAATCGTCTAAACAAACTTGCATTGCCAAATCGACAATGAAATCTGAATTTATTGCTCTAGAATTGGCAGGACAGGAAGCAGAGTGGCTGAGGAGTCTGCTAGCTGACATTCCATTGTGGGGGAAGCCGACTCCATCGATCTCCATGCATTGTGACAATCAAGCTGCAATTGGGGTAGCTCACAGTCAAACATACAATGGGAAAAGGAGACACATACGCCTAAGGCATGGAATAGTGAGGAATCTGATCAGAGAAAATGTAATCTCAATTGAGTTTGTAAGATCCGAGAGGAACATAGCGGATCCTTTCACCAAAGGCCTTGGTAGAAAGATGGTGCTGGAGACAGCACGGGAAATGGGTTTAAAGCCCGTAAAGGAGTAAACTGTGATTGATACCCAACTTAGCTCAGCTAAGGTCAAATACGGTCAAACGAAGTCACAGTAAACTCGAGTAATAATGTCACAACCATTTCCTTTTGTAATTGTTTTGCGTGACATATATTCTATTTTTTGATATCTGTTGTCTTGTGTGTTAAGGTTGAGCTTTGGCTCTTAATAAATTCATAGTCCTAAATGGATGGTTTGTGACAGTCAAACCTGATGAATTTACCTATGTGAATGTGGGGGATTATTGCTCTAAACCCCAAGAGATCCTTAGGCTTTAGGATCTCTAGAGACATTCATGAATTACCAGGATTCATTTGGAGAGCACTTGGGAAGTCCAAGTAAAACACTTATTATATACAGTTAGCGTTCATGATGAGTTCATGGATGGTGCGAATACTAGCCCTGATTTGAGTACGGTAAGTGCGCACTAACCTTTTACCAATATCATTAGGAGGTTTAAGGCTTCGATCCACCTCTAAATGATGGTTCTAGGTTTGTGTACGCACTGGGTGTCAGTTAAAGTCCACAAGACACTGAACATCTAAACACTAAAACTCCGTTTGCCAATGATTTTTCCACTTCTCTTCTTCTTTTGAATCATGTGGGGGATTGTTAGAGTTAATGCTTCAAAAGAAGCTCATTTAGTGACATTTACTATCCCACATGGATCATTTATGACTACTAATATGTGTTTATATATGACTCACTAAAATGCTCTACTAGTTGTGTACAAGAGAGGACTACGTACACCACACACGCGCGCGCGTGCGCGCTAAGCCGAGACGAGCACGAGTCGGGCCGGGCTTTGGGCTTAGTAGTCGGATTTCTTTTTTATTCCAGAAGCATCTTTCAAAATCAGTCAAGTCCTCTGTCATTTCCGAGACTGATTGTGCGCTTTTTCGAGGCTGATTACTATACTGATTGTGCAAGTTTCCAGTGTGCATTTACTGTTGCAGTTTGAACCTCTTGCCCTTGCTCCACTATATATACTGCCCTTCATTTCACTTCCAGAACACAACTCACACACTCTCTCTTATACTTCATACTTCATATATTTCTCTCTGTTTTGGTTAAGTTATTGGCAAACGTTATTGGCTGTATTCAACCGTACTTCACCTACACTGAAGTTACGGAATAGTTGTGGAATCCTGGGAGTTGAGTGCCATTGAGGCCGTGTGTAGCAGACGGGGCATAAATCAACTTTAGGACAGTGACGTTCAAGTCGCGACACAGCTTCTGTTCTTCGGTTCAGATAAGATCTAACCCTTCTCTATCTCTGCTTCTACTACTACCGTGATAACACACTATACACGAGATGACACATCGCCTATTGGCTATTACATAAATAAAATACGAGTATGCAACAAATATTATAAGTTGTTGATATGTCACACAAAAGTGGGACAGAGGATCCACACTGTGACACTGTTACTCCGTAGTGTCAAGAAACCGGCCTTGTGGGAGCTGATGACTATTTGTGACGAAGCTACTTGGCTTTCTTTTAACCCATCATCGACGAGCTAAGCATCCAGACGAGTAGATCAAATCAGATACGAAGTACAACATTAGACATGTTCCGTTTGTTAGGTCCTTTAGGTTAAGTCAATATATATGTTCCTCGCGTAGAAAAATCATGTAACAAGTCAACAACAACAGGAAAAGCCCTGCCCGGCCTCCATATGTTGTTGATTGTTTTTATACCGTTAAATTTACACGAGTCGAAGTCGCATTCACAAATACATATGTTGGACATATATATATAACAGTTTGTCATTGCACTCTTAAATTGTATGGGCAAGGGAGAATGTCTCGGGCACATAAAATCAATTCCACATATATTCTACGTAAATACTAAATAGGGCTTCATAGTAATTGTATGGTTGAATCGGTATTAAATTTTCATGGATTTTTTTTAGTTTGAGAAACAATTCATATATATATATATATATATATATATATATATATATATATATATATATATATATATATATATATATATATATATATATATATATATATATATATATATATATATATATATATATATATATATATATTTCGCAATTTCAAATACGGAGTATATTATTATCATACCCCGTATTATCATACCCCGTCACTTAAACCTGACCTATTGCTTTGGTGACTACTTTGATAAGGGATTGAAAACCTAAAGTTAAAGTACTTGAGTGATAGTTTGAAACTAATTAGCTAGTGAAGATAGCACAAGAGACCACATCCAACTTATTATACTACAACGACAAAATTCCATAAATCATTGAAATAAAATTACATACGTCTTTCAATATCTTTTTCGAAGTGAAGATCAATATTATTAATAATAAGCAATCCGACATCTACAAACGATGTCAAATTGAACTAAATACAGATTTGTAAAAAATAAATAAAGAACACCTTTGAGACAAAGAGCACTATTAAATTAGAATAAAGCGCTTCTGCATAGCCTTCTATATATCGCACTTTATTGACACAATCTTTCGCGAAAGAATCTATAGATCTGATGAAATAGTGTCCAGACTGATGAACTTTCTCTATTTTGACAAATAGTAGACCGATATCTGACCTCAATTGTATCACCGTACGTAGAAATTCCACTGCTCTCATGATCTTGCACATAGTTCTTGAAATCTAAGCCCTATACTAATGTAAATGACTGAAACCTCAAAATAAATGACGAAAAAACAACTCTCACAAAAGAGAGACTTTTATTGAAGAATATTTGATTATCAGCAATTGAGAATCAAACAATATCTAGGCTTCTATGAGTTGTATTACTCATTTACTCCGTAGTACTCCGTATTTAGCACAGTATGTGGAAGTGGAACAACTCACTTGATTTCATCACCATATATACATAATCAAGCATACTCACTGATAATAATAAACGGTGTATTATCTAATATTCCGTACAATAGATAAGATGTTGACGTGAGATCACATCTATATCCATATCTATATACTCCGTATATAATAAAAAGGCAAGCCTTTTACCACATCTCCTTACCACTAAAAGAATAACTTTACTCTAATTTTTCCCACCTAAAGCTATAGTTAGTTTGACATGACCAAATCCACTACTAATTAACTAAAATTATCGCACTATTAATCATTCGTGCAAATTAGAATATTTTAGTATAAATGAAAGACAACCATAATTTAGGAATGATTGACTTAATTAACATGCAAATTGAAATATTTAAGTATAAATGAAAGATAATCATAATATAGGAATGATATATGCACGAAAATGACTAAATTAACGTCTAAATGTAGCCTCATGACTGATATGGCAAGTATATTTTACAATCTCTATGATTTGTGTCAGTATATACTAAATATTGAGAGTGTATATACCAACGGACATACATTTTATTTTTGTAATAATCATGATTGATATAAGATTGTAATTAAATATTATACTCCCTCCGTTTTTTACATTTCTTCCCGTTTCAATTAAAAAGTCCTCACAAATCTTAAAACGCGGGAAGAAACATAAAAAAAAGGAAGTATTGTTATCCTCTATTAGCTAAGAGAATAAAATTCTCAAAACTTTTCTCATCTAAATTTTAAGCTCTCAATCTGGACAAAATCAATATAACAAATAAGGAAGAAATCACACTCAATTATCACTCATATCATATAAAGAAAACTTACGGGTTAAATATTTAATTAAAAACTAATAATGAGCGTTTTGATGAAAATAATAAATTGTAGAAATATAGTTGCTTAAATTTCTAACAACAGAACTATTTTTGTGAACAAATGATTTATACTGAAATTATAGAGAATAACTTCATCTAAACATCAAAAGTATAAAATTATACTCTATTTGAAATAAATTTAAAGTGAATATACATTTCACAATTTACACAAATTATTCATATATTAAGAAAAATATATAAAAGGGAAATGATTGTTTCGAGAAATATGAATGACAAATAAAACACAGAGTAGTAATTTAATTTTTGGACCACATATTTCATTATATTTGTTAAGGTCGTTATCTTTATTAATTATGTAATTCAAAATTATTTTATTATATCCAAATACAATGATAAAAATCATGAAAAATTATCGGATTTCTAATTAAAATCTATTTTGTATAAATAATTAACTAAAATAAATAAATTTCTATAAATACCGTGCATACATGCACGGGGTCTATACTAGTTCATTTTTAAATGAATATTATGAAGCCACATCAATACATCATCCTTCACTATGTAGTGAAAAAATGTGTATATTGTTGATATTAAATGCAAATAAGTGCATACCAAATATTAAATTAATAATTTTATTGTAAAAGTAAAATAGGAATTTTGAATTTTATTATTAACAAATTACATACTCCCTCTCCATGGCAGATGTGCAATTTTAATTTTTTTCGATAAAATGTAAGTAGTACAATACAGAGTATTACTCAATAAAAATTCGTACAAAATGTGTACAACACAAGGCTATACCACCAAGAGTTTACGCCAATACAATGTGGACCAAAGCTCAGTCTTTATCATTCAAATTATCTCTAATGCACCACTTAACACGATTAATAACATCAAGTCTAATTTGAGCAGCGACAAGGTGAGGAAGTCTAAGTCCACCTTGGCCTCCAACCCACTTTATTATTCCTCTGGAACCAAACAGAATAAAATATCGCACTGAATCCAGCTCGAATAACCTTCCTGATCTTAAGCTTAGACTATCGCAAGTCCTGAAGCCACTGAAAAACATAACCACAACACCGGATCATCAGCCAACCTGCAACTGACTTACAAACGAGCTGAGTATAAGCGCACTCCCATAAGAGGAGCTCGCTCTCTTGTCGAATGCGAACTCTCACATAAAAATGTGTAAATTCCAAAGTGCACCAATCTATTATCTATGGTAAGTAGATCTTTCTTGTACACCAGCCAAGTGATGAACCGTGTTTAGGAGCAGCCCAATTACTCCAAACAACGCGAGCCTAAGGAACTGGAGGGTGCCCTGTTCTTAGTATCTGTTAGGAAATAAGTGCCTTGCAATTGTCCTTTTGGATCTCGAATTGGTTTCCGACCTGAATCTGTTAATCAGAAAATTTTCCTAATTAATATCTGATTGATTAGAGTTTCCTAATCAATATCTGAGTATTTGACCTAGGTTTTCCTATTGTATAGGGTTTCCTAAGCTGTTTAGGGTTTCTGTTTAGGTTGAGAGTATTATATAAACTCTCGTACCCTTATCCTAAGAATTATGATATCAGTCTGAAATCTGTAACCTCTCCTCAAATTAATAAAACTATCCCCTCCTTTTGCCCGTGGATGTAGCTAACAGGTTGTTAGTGAACCACGTAAATTTGTTTGTCTCTCGATTTTACGTTCTTATTTGTTTGTCTTTTTCTTCCGTTATAACAAACTGGTATCAGAGCTTTGGTTCTTCCGATCTGTGAGAAAGATGTCTGGGATGAACGTTAAAATTGAGAGTTTTGATGGGAGGAATAGTTTTAGTCTGTGGCAGATCAAGATGCGGGCGTTGTTAAAGTAACAGAGACGGTGGGCGCCATTCGTGAAGAAAGACGACACTGTCACCGCTGAGATGACTGTTCTGGAGGAGAGTTCAGTCTGTCTGATGATATCATCACTAAAATCGGAGGAAGATAGAAGTAGTAGTGGTAGTACTGATAAACAGGTGGAGCAGCAAGTAACTCTTGATGAGAGTGAAGCAAAGTCTGAAGATCAACCACTACAGTCCGAATCTGAATCTGAATCTGAACCATCAGGTTCTTCATTAGCAGTTCAGAAGCAGCAGAGATTGGCTCGTGAACAGTCAATCAAGTTTCCGAACAGGTATGGTAATGAAGATGAGGTGGGTCTGTTTAATCTGGTTCCGAATAACAAGTTCCAACATGGTTTGGACTTGCTAAATTCTGGAAGTATCTGATTGCCCCTTGTTGGGCAATATCTGAGGCAGGAGGGGGAGAGGAGTTTTATTTCTGGTACATCTGGCATTCGTTGGAATGCATCTGGTACATCTGTCTAGTTGAGGAGATTTCTGGTACATCTGGCATTCTTTGGAGTGCATCTGGTACATCTGATCTGACATTCTTTGGAGTGCATCTGGTAATCTGATCTGGCATTCGTTGGAGTGCATCTGTCTGATCTGATTGTGAGACAATTCAAGTCAAGGTGGAGATTGTTAGGAAATAAGTGCCTTGCAATTGTCTATTTGGATCTCGAATTGGTTTCCGACCTGAATCTGTTTAATTAGGAAAGTTTCCTAATTAATATCTGATTGATTAGAGCTTCCTAATCAATAATATCTGCGTATTTGACCTAGGTTTTCCTATTGTATAGGGTTTCCTAAGCTGTTTAGGGTTTCTGTTTAGGTTGAGAGTATTATATAAACTCTCGTACCCTTACCCTAAGAATTATGATATTAGTCTGAAATCTATAACCTCTCCTCAAATTAATAAAACTATCCCCTCCTTCTGCCCGTAGATGTAGCTAACAGGTTGTTAGCGAACCACGTAAATCTGTCCGTCTCTCGATTTTACGTTCTTCTTTGTTTGTCTTTCTCTTCCGTTATAACAGTATCGAATAGCCATCTGAGACTCTGTAGCCAGCAATAATATTCCTCTTCCACCTACTTGCCACAAAATGATGTTTTATTACCTCTTTTCCCATACTCACTTTCCTCTAGCACCAACTCACATTCGGATCAAGCAGACAAAAATACCAATCAGCGCCTTTGAGGTAAATGTTATTCACTCATCTAACCTATAGTCTGTCTGGTTGTTTGTGTTGGTAGATGGCAAGAGGAGTAGTAGTTTCTATTTCCTTTTCCATCCCACATTGGAAGATTAGTGTGCTTAGGAGTACGTTTTAAGGCTCGTCTTCTCATAGGCTATCACTTGTGTGAGAAGTGGGCATTTTATGAGAGCATTGGTGTTGGGCTGCTTACCTCTACAATACACGCGCGCCGCCCGGCCCGGCTCGAGTCGGGTTCGGGTAGAGCACCTGTGGTGCGGGCTGTGCCCGACTTTTACTCTTTTGGGTCTCCTTGTGTTTTGTGTGTCTATGTTCATTGGCCCATGTCCAGGTTCAGTTGTGTGTGTCAAATGGATTCAGTGAAAGGAGTTGTTACGGTTTTAATGGTTTTTTTATAGCCTTGATTGCGTATCATTATGGCCCTTTACTGTTGTAGATTTTTGGAGCTGGTAGGCTCCTCCGCCTATAAATATCGTGCTTTGTTTTTCACTTCATACACACAAAATAAGCATACAGCACATCTTCTCTTCTCTTCTCCCCTCCTACTCTCTCTTTATTCCTGAGTACTGTTGTGAATCGTTCCAAAGTTCTGAAACTCGAGTGATCGGGATTCTGAACTGCAGTGTTAACCTTGGGAAACTACCGGCATTGTAGGCGATAACCACCGGAGTCGCGCCGATATAGTTTTCAGGTCAGTGGCTAACAAACCACGACACTGTTTCTGTTTTCGTTTTACGTTTCTCTCTCGAAATTGTTGTTGCCCCGAACCTGCTGCCTCGGTTTTCGGAATTTGTCCCGGTTTTGCACCGTTTGCCCCTCTCGATTCTGTCGGTAGTCCCGGTCGCGACCAACAATTTGAAAACTATATTCTTATACTTGTGTCGCGTAACGAGAAAAAAAAATAAAAACCGGAAAAATGGCTGTTAACACAACCAAATTTGCTGCTGACTTTTCGAAACTAGAACCTCTTGATGGGCTGAATTACAAGAGGTGGTCTCAGAAACTTTTAATATTTTTTGAACAGTTGGAAATCGACTACGTATTGTTTGAAGATGCACCTGAGTTACTTGTTGCGTCTGTCGCGGCCGAGGCCATACCTCCTTCCGTTGCCACGGTTAAGTCCAATGACGAAAAAATTAAGAAACATGATAAAGATAATAAGACAGATAGATATCTTCATCTTAATCACATGACTAACACCCTTTTTGATTTATTCTTTTTTTTGGGAAAATGTAAGAAATTAATATTAAGAATCAATCAAATCATGTACAGATATTAGTAATTCTAGTAACATAATTTCTATCTCGGTTTGACATATTGCTGTAGACACCCACATTTGGCCGCTAGGTGTCTATACCGGTTCCCAAAAAACACCCGATGATGATCGGACGCAAACATGTTTCTATGCGCTCGGATGTGGGCTCGAAACCATTAGTTTCTGGCTTGGGCTTTTTACGGAGTACAAATCTAACAAAACCGACCTCAAATTCAGGCCCAGTGGGTCATTTCCAATCAAATAAGACTAATTTGGGTCAAAACCGACACCGAAAATAAAACCGTCTTTTAGCGACCGGGTCAAAACCCGCTCAAAGCCGTTTCAGAGAGCAAACCCGCGGTCCTCTTTCAGGTGGGCCACTCGATCAAGTCCATCAGGGCACTTGATCGAGTAACCCTAGACAAGGAGGGGGAGCAATTGCCTATATAAACACCCTCTTGCATGCACAATTAAACACTTTACAAAAAACCCTAACACATCTACATACAACTTAAAAAAAACTCTAAGAGAACCCTAATCAATTCTACATCCTAATTACTACCCTAAATCCTAGCAATCTAGGAACCCTAAACCACCATAACTCAACCTTCATAAACCTCGAAATTTCCGTGCTAAAGCCACAACGAAACGAGTTCCATCCGAGACAAGAAACATGTAGGTTGAGGGTGCAAAATCTCGTCCTTTTCTGTTCTCCTTTCTTTCCTCGTGTCGTCCGCGCGTCGTCGTCGTCATTGTCGTATTTTTTTCGTTTTTTTATTTGACCAACAAAAAAAACTAGACGAAAAAAAATCAAAAGTCCAAAAAAAAAAAACTGGACGAAAAAAATCAAAAGTCCAAGAAAAAAAGAAAAACTGGACAAAAAAAAATCAAAAGTCCAGGAAAAAGCAAAAGGCCAAAACAAAAAGCAGGCCATTATAAAAAAAAAAAAAAAAGGCACCCATGACCGAGGTTAAGCGGTCAATCCAAATGAAGAATCCCATGACCGGAGCTAAGAGGTCAACCAAAAAAAATTAAAAAAGTCCATGATCGGGGTCAACGGTCGGCCCAAATGAAAGTCCTTTGACCGGAATACGGTCAATTCAAAATTATCGATATCCATACCATCCAATAGGGGAGAAACGATCAAGTTGGTCAACTAACACCACATTTAGCCTTCCCACATTACAACCCTCAAGACCTTCCCGAGACCTAGGCTAGAGACAGCCTGGAATTTTGAGGATTCAAGCTCCATAGGATACCCCTGACCATTAGGGCCAGACATGGAAACTAGATCCCGCATTATCAAACCTACCCCGTTCAAAGTTCGAGCCATTTTTACTCGACTTCCCCCTTGCACAACAACTACAACACAACACAACACGACATAACAGAATTCACAATCACCATACAAAGACCCGAGATCAAAACTCGTCAAAGACCCGAGATCAAAACTCGTCAAAGACCCGAGAGCAAACCTCGTCAAATCTCATCCCAATTCTTCTCATTCAAAACAGTTACCAGCCCCATACACGGGAACGCAACCTGCGGTCGGCATAGAACATGCCCAAATAGTTCACACCACCTCTGGGGGCTATCCCGGAGAACGCTCACAGTCACAGGATCAATATCCTAACCATTCTAGCCCTTTGATCAAAACATCATTGGGAATGCACCTAGCCTGCACCATTGTTATGGCTAGTTACACACAAAGTCCTATTAGACTAGGCACCATAATATATCTTCCAATCCACTGAACTATGGCTTGGTTTGATTTCACTATGCGTGAATACGTAGGCAGCCTTTCAACAGAGGCACAACCACCCACATTGACACACATTCAAAAGAGCACCATCATTCCGGTCACGACACTGTCATGTTCTCAACAGCTAGCTTTGTTGTCCTGGGGGCTTCTTCTAGGCAGAAGTTCTCCATCCATTCGCATAATCCAAAATACTTTCAAAATTCAGCCTCCTTTCTATAGTGTGTCCTAGTACTCGGCTCAGTCGAAGACGAGAATCCGTCAAAGACTCGAAGCGACGCCCACTTTGGGGAATGTACCCCAAAACCAAAAATTCAAAAGAGCACTGGGCTGCCGCATTGCTACTGCTAAATGTCCTGTCACGCCAAGATAGTCTCATTACAGAGTACATATATCTTTCCCATTCCGAGGATTCGACCGTGTTGCCACTCGCCTAGGCTACTGAATAGCGCAACTTAAGAGTCTTGTTAGGTGGCCCACCCCCCTACCGAGTCACGGTCCAACCCTTTCGAGAGTCCAGTCGTGTCTGTCAACTCGTCCGGTCACGTCCAAAGTCGAGTCTGTCGGTATACCTCTCTCTTCAAATTCTCATTTTAAAATTTGCAAAATTTAGCCATTTGAAAAAAAAAAATCCTTTGACAAGGTCAAATTTCAGTCTATTTAAACTGCAAATTTATTTTCTACCCCTTTCCATTTTGAAAACCTAGCACATGAGTTGCTCTCAGGATTTTGATTTCAAAAACGAAGCAAAAATCATTTTTCCCCAGCGCAAGTCAGTCGATAGATGCTAACTGCATTTCCTGTATGCTATCTTGCTATCTGCTATATTTGCTATTTCTACCTGTATATCTAACATTTCAGGTACCAGCTTGGCTTCCCAAAGGAACATCAAGTTTTTTATTCCCCAGCATCCGCACAACTCATATATCTCCCCAGCGGAAAGCCCTAGGCGGCATTTTCCCCGGAATAGCACAGGATGGGCCCATATATAGGCGCACCTAGGACTTATGCGACAAGTCTGATTCCCCACGGAGTTATCATCATCCGCTCAGGTATGATCTCTGTCTTATGGCTGGCGAGCCCTTCACGCAAGTCTAACGGAATATAAACGACCCGACCGGAAGTCTGCCAGGTCTTAATCCTCGATTGGCCTGGTAGCTACTCTGACTTTCGCCTTGTCCAAGCCTCAGTCAAAGTGGGGGCTCTGTAGACACACACATTTGGCCGCTAGGTGTCTATAGCGGTTCCCAAAAAACACCCGATGATGATCGGACGCAAACATGTTTCTATGCGCTCGGATGTGGGCTCGAAACCATTAGTTTCTGGCTTGGGATTTTTACGGAGTACAAATCTCACAAAACCGACCTCAAATTCAGGCCCAGTGGGTCATTTCCAATCAAATAAGACTAATTTGGGTCAAAACCGACACCGAAAATAAAACCGTCTTTTAGCGACCGGGTCAAAACCCGGTCAAAGCCGTTTCAGAGAGCAAACCCGCGGTCCTCTTTCAGGTGGGCCACTCGATCAATTCCATCAGGGCACTTGATCGAGTAACCCTAGACAAGGAGGGGGAGCAATTGCCTATATAAACACCCTCTTGCATGCACAATTAAGCACATCTACACACAACTAAAAAAAACCCTAAGAGTACCCTAATCAATTCTACATCCTAATTACTACCCTAAACCCTAGCAATCTAGGAACCCTAAACCACCATAACTCAACCTTCATAAACCTCTTGCATGCACAATTAAGCACATCTACACACAACTAAAAAAAACCCTAAGAGTACCCTAATCAATTCTACATCCTAATTACTACCCTAAACCCTAGCAATCTAGGAACCCTAAACCACCATAACTCAACCTTCATAAACCTCGAAACTCCCGTGCTAAAGCCACAACGAAACGAGTTTCATCCGAGACAAGAAACATGTAGGTTGAGGGTGCAAAATCCTGTCCTTGTCTCTTCTCCTTTCTTTCCTCGTGTCGTCCGCGCGTCGTCGTCGTCATTGTCGTTTTTTTTTCATTTTTTTATTTTTATCGTCGCGTCTATAATATCGATAATAATTACTAGTATAAAAACATTAAAATACTTATGGATTCGTGTCGAGTGCGAATGATGACGGGATAAGAAAATCCGAATATACAAGGGTGTTTCACCCGACGTTGCCGGTCGCTTATCCCGACACCCCTAGCGCTTGATTGTTGAAGTAAGTCAACATAAACAATAGTTTTCTTATTTTTGTTTGCATCATCATTAATCGCATACTTTATCAATTTCGAAATTATTTTTTTCAAGTAAGGCATCTTTTTTTTAGTTAAGGCCGAAACCCGTTGATGCGGATCCAACATCACACAATCTGCAAGGATTTATTACGATGTCGGGATGCGGAGGGAATCAAGTCGAGTTTTTTTTTTATTCAAGTGTCGATCCACTAGATTCGATACCAATTCAATAATTGGATGTCGAATTTAAACGATCTAGTCAACAAATCCGACTAAAACGATTTTCGTTGATGCTAAAAATAGTGATCATAATTCGCAAGAATTAATTCCGACACTATAAAGCGCGGAGACAATTTATTTCGTTTTAGTTGATTTAAAACGACTTACAAATTTATTTTCTAGATTTCGCTCTAAATATTCGATATCGATTCAATAATCGAATATCGGATACGACGAGTATCCAAATCCGAATCGAGCATAAATCATACAATATTTCTGCCCGAATCAATAAAAAATCATCATTCCAAGGACGCAATACCGACTCCGTAGTCGAATACCAAATCTAACGGAATTAAACAAAAAAGCCAAAACAGCCCTCCATGCGAGTCGCGCGGATATCATGCGAGTCGTGCGAGTCGCACGGATCTCATGCGAGTCGTGCGCCCGTGCAAGTCGCGCGAAGTTCATACAAGTCTCGCGATTGCCTGGAAATTGCGACACAAAAGGATTTTTTTAGTTCAATTTTAAAACGACTTATAACATCTTTTCTAAACTCGCTCCTAATATTTGATATTGATTCCATAATCAAATATCGAATATGACGAGCATCGAAATTTTAAAGTCGAGTATTAATCATACCATATTTTTACACGACTTAGCAAAATTATCGATTTTCCAAAATCATGCATCATGTTTACATTGTCTTATAGCATTCTATATTTTTGCAAACCGTTATTATCGTTATTATCGTTACTAACCGTTTGTCCTATTTTTTCGATTTATTTCCATTATTCATTTTATTGTACTAAAATGAACCCGCATGCTAAATACAACTTTGACGTTAAATTTAGATGCATTAAATCGACTTAGCAACTCATTCAATTATTCACATGTTTAGGCAAGACAATGTTTGCATATCATTTTACCGTTCTACTAACGCGCGTATTAGAGAGTCAAACGATATCGTAGTAGAGGCCGCTAATGTGCGGGCGGGGTTGGGTGTTCTTTGTGAACTTCCCAACACGTACCCTCACCCTTTACTCAGAACCATGGTTTCCGGATGTCCGAATCCATTGGCACACGAGAGTCATTCAATATACGGTATCCGATAATGTCGGTACCGGTATCAAATGCTAAGGGACGAACCCAATAAACTCTGACATCCAAATGGGCCGTATTTTGTACACGGCCCACTAAGATATAGAGTGAGTTCGAACGGGCTCGAACTCCCACAAAGTTCGGTGGCGACTCCACTTCGATTTAAATTTCAATTCGATCCATCTTATATGGAGATTCATTCGCCTCCCCAAACCCGCGTGTGGCCGCGTCGGGGTAGACCTATGTCATGTCCACAACTTGGCGGCTCTGCTGGTGATTAACTGATGCGTGACTTACCATCGGCATCCTCAGGGTGAGACTCAAATTGAAATCGTTTGACTAGTACAATACGCGCTTTAGTTTTACGGTTCATGCATAACCCTATTTTCCCGGGCCGGTACTCGCGACCGACGTCCCACTATAGCGTGATGTACTCCAATATGGATATGTCAAAGGTGTCCATAGCAGATTCGTATGGGTTTCGCGGCATGTTCTAAGCTCAACTCGACTTAGAGAGTCCGTCCCGATTCACGTCTAGGCTATGTGCACTGGTATAGACCCTTTATAGACCGACCGAGACTTAGTATAGAGCATACACAGTGTCGTTATAATGCTTGCGTGACTATATGCTACTTGGTTTCCGTGTCGTTTTCAAAAACCGTCATTTTTCAAAAACTGCATCCTTTTCTCAAAATATCCAATTTCAAAACCCCGGACGTATACCGAATTTAGGACTTATGATTTTACTCAAAACAACCTATTTCTAGCCGATATTCTGCCCATTTCAAAACCCGGGACGTATACCGAATTTAGGACTTATGATTTTACTCAAATTAGCCTATTTCTAGCCGGTATTCTGCCCATTTCAAAACTCGAAAATATTTTCGAACTCTCAAAATTGAAGCCCAATACATTTTTTTCTAATTTTTGAAAAATCGGGCCCCCTCCACCGAATTTCTTTTGGATTAAAAAAAATCCTTCCTCTTCTTAGGACTTCCCGTATTTAGCATGTGTCGGGTCGTGTCATAAGTCGTCGAGGTCTTTAGCGTCGAAACTCTGTCGATCTTACATCACGAGTTTCTCCCTATCCCAGTCCGCCTTATTTGACTAAGGCATGGCCCACCTACGTAGGACATACTCCTACCAAGGAAAGCCCGTTTACACACTCGAGTCCAAACTAGAAAGTCTCACGCGACCTTTCCCTCTAACAAAACGGTCCCCACAACCTTTCCTAAGGGAATTTCACCCGTCTTTCAATCCGTTAGTCGAGTCGTCCCAATTCGAAAGTCCTTTAACTTAAGGGTCTACCTTAATCACATGGTCGTCTTTATTCGGGTCGAGTCAAGGGTCTCTAGCGTCGAAACTCTGCCGATCTTACATCGCAAGTTTCTTCCCTTACCCCGTCTGCCTTTCCTTGAGGCCGAGTCAACCTTTTACAAGGCATAGCCCTATAACAAAAGGTTCTTGATCCTTACGTCTAAGGGTCACTCGTCCAAAACTTGAGTCACCTAGGGTTAGGTCACCACGGTTGGTCCGAGCACGTGGCACGGTCAAACACGGTCGCCCCATTTTCGGACTCACCCTTCTGCAGCTCGAGTCTAATTCGCGGTCGTTACCTCGTCTAGGTCAACATTCGAGTATCCCGGTCCGAGAGTCTTTGTCGACCCGTCACCCCGGGCCGTGTTTAGTTTGACTCCCTCTCTTGCACTTGCGCAAAGCCGAGTTTAGGCGAGTCGTGGCACCCGTCGTTCTCTCCAATCAAAGACCTTACCAAAAAAACAACCAACCGAGCATCCGAGTCCGGATTTGATTCGAGTCTAAGTCTGAGTCCGAGTCCAGGATACCCTACATCCTCATTTCCAAATCAGAGTCAGAGTCTTTTGCATTCTGTCCTCTTTTTCAAATTTCAATTATTAGCAACCCATTCAATTATTCACATGTTTAGGCAAGACAATGTTTGCATATCATTTTACCGTTCTAATAACGCGCGTATTAGAGAGTTAAACGATATCTTAGTAGAGGCCGCTAATGTGCGGGCGGGGTTGGGTGTTCTTTGTGAACTTCCCAACACGTACCCTCACCCCTTACTCAGAACCATGGTTTCCGGATGTCCGAATCCATTGGCACACGAGAGTCATTCAATATACGGTATCTGATAATGTCGGTACCGGTATCAAATGCTAAAGGACGAACCCAATAAATTCTGACAACCGAATGGGCCGTATTTTGTACACGGCCCACTAAGATATAGAGTGGGTTCGAACGGGCCCGAACTCCCACAAAGTTCGGTGGCGACTCCACTTCGATTTAAATTTCAATTCGATCCATCTCATATGGAGATTCATTCGCCTCCCCAAACCCGCGCGTGGCCACGTCGGGATGGACTTATGTCATGTCCACAATTGCCTTTAGGTATATGATGAATGTACATTTGCAACTCTTTAATGATCATGTTGCTCACGCTTTGAGGATTCATAATACTTCCTTCCATCCTGCATCTATTTCTTTGTTTCCAAATGTTATAAATCATAGCATTCACGGCCCCGTTAATCACTGCTCGTTTCAGCTTTGAACCTCTTATATTGTTGCGCCATGAATTGCTTATTACCTCATTAATTTTAACTCCTAACCAGGCTTCCATCTTTTCCTTAATCTTCCTGCTATACATACAAGTGCAGAACAAATGCTGCAACTCTTCTGGATTATCGTAGCATATAAGTAGCATTGTCATCACTTGTAATCTGAACTTTGTGCAGCTTCACATTGGTATTCATAGACTCGTGTTGATGTAACCAGGCTATCATTCGATGCTTTGGAATTGTCCATTTTCCCCACACCAACCTGAACCAGTCCACTTCATCTCGCTTCTCCCTACACCAATGATACCCTCTGCCAGTAGTATATATCTTCCCCTGATTCCATTCGTTCGCTTCGCTTTTTGATTTATTCATGGTCCATAAATCTGCTAAGACCATTTGGCAGTCGTTAGAGAAAAAATATGGGGCTGATGATGCAGGCAAAAAGAAATATGTGGTGGGTCAGTGGCTTGGGTTTCATATGGTAGATGATAAACCCATTATGGAGCAGGTTCATACCAATTAAAATCTTTGTGCTGATGTCGTAAATGAGGGAATGAAAATCGACGAGGTCTTTTTAGCTAATGTGTTGTTAGAAAAGTTTCCTGCGTCATGGAATGATTATAGGAACCACTTAAAACACAAGAAAAAGGATTTGTCACTTCAAGAGCTCATAGGTCATATGAGGACTGAGGAAGCTAATCGCCTTAAAGATAAGTCTGTCTTAATGTCGTCTGTCTCCACTAAGGCTAGCGTTGTTGAAGCCGGGGGTCCGTCTCATGGCAATAATAAGGGTAAGAATAAGGTGGGTCAGGGTCAAAGTCAGGGTCAAGGCAAGGGTCCAAGTAAGGTAAAGGTCAAGGTGCTAAGGGAAATAATCAAGAAAATTCCACCAAGCCATTTCCAAAGATTCATAAGCCGAATCCAAACTTGGTGTGCTATGTGTGTGGACAAACGGGTCACAAAGCATACTAGTGTCCTCAAAAGAAAGGTGGCCAAGCCGCCCAAGCCAACATTGTTGAATCAGATGATGACATTATTGTTGCGGTGTTGGTAGAGGCCAACCATGTGGCATATGCTAGTGATTGAATTCTGGACACAGGAGCAAGACATCTCTGTGCTAACAAGGAACTGTTCACTGAATTCGAAGATGTAGCTGACGATGAAAAGGTCTACATGGGTAACTCTTCCTCTGCACTGATCACAGAAAAATGCAAGGTCTTTCTTAAACTAACTTCTGGGAAAACTCTTGCCCTCAATAATGTTTTGTATGTCCCTACTTTGCGTAGAAACCTAGTGTCTGATGCCTTGTTAATTAAACAAAGTTGGTGTGAAACTTGTTTTTGAGGTTGACAAGGTTGTAATATCTCGCAAAGGGGATGTTGTGGGCAAAAGTTATCTCGGTGAGGGCTTATTTATTTTAAACATTGACTCTTCTTCTATTAATAATAATATTTCTGGTTCTGCTTATATCGCCGAGTCTATTGATGTTTGGCATGCTAGATTAGGTCACGTGAATTATGAATCAGTTAAAAAATTGAAAGCAATGTCGCTTATTTCTTCTTTAACCATCGAAGTCTTCACTAAATGTCCTAGTTGTGTAGAAGCTAAGTTTACTAAGAAGCCTAGTAAACTGGTTAAAACTAGACATACGAGTCTTCTCGAGTTAATTTACACTGATCTAGCTGACTTCAAGAGTACAATGAGTAGAGGAGATAAATTTTATTACGTCACTTTTATTGACGATTACTCAAGGTAGACTAAGGTGTATTTGCTTAAGAATTAAAGTGAAGCTGAAGAGATGTTTATTAAATACAAAGCTGAAGTAGAAAATCAACTTGACAGAAAGATTAAAAGAATCAGGTCTAATAGGGGTGGTGAATACAGCTCTAATTATCTAGTAGATCGAATTCTGTGAGAAAAATGGATTAATTCAGAAGTCTAGTCCACCTTACCAACCTCAGTCAAATGAAGTAGCTTAACGTAAAAACATAACTCTAAAAGAAATTATGAATGTTATGCTTTTAAGTTCTGGCCTTTCTGAGGATATGTGGGGGGGAGCAGTGCTTTCAGCTTGTCACATTCTTAACAGGGTACCTCATAAGAAATTAGACAAGACACCTTATGAATTTTGGAAGGGTTATCCCCCTAATTTAAGCTTTCTTAAGGTGTGAGGGTGTTTGGCTAAAGTTGGCTTACCGAGTTTTAAGAGGCCTACTGTAGGACCTAAGACGTATGACTGCATTTTCATTAGTTATGCTCAAAACAGCGCTGCTTATAGATTCATGTCATTGAATGATCGTTCTATTTCTGAGGCGAGAAATGTTGAGTTTTTTGAGCATGTTTTTCCTTTAAAGAAAGTTGTTGATTCACCTCTTGATTTGTCTTATATGCCTGTTAATCCTGTTAATAGTTCTATACATGCTAGTAGTAGTACTGTTGATGATCATGCTAGTGAACCTAGAAGGAGTAAGAGGCCTAGAATTGAAAAAAATTTCAGAAATGATTTTGTCACAACGTTCTTAACTGAAAATGTTTGTGGTGATTGTGCTTGTTTTGAATTTGTTTCTACCTATTTAATAAAAGATGACCCAAAAATTTATGATGAAGCTATGAGATCCATAGATGCTATTTTTTGGGAAGAAGCTATTAAAAATGAGTTAGATTCTATCGCGTCTAATCAGACCTGGGAATTGACAGATTTACCTAAAGGTAGTAAACCCATTAGTAGTAAATGAATTTTCAAAAGGAAATTGAGACCTGATGGTACAATTGAAAGATTCAAAGATAGACTTGTAGTGAGAGGGTTTACACAAAAGAGAGATATTGATTATTTTGATACTTAATCACCTGTGACTAAGATTTCCACCATTAGAACTCTTATTGGTCTGGCTGCTATTCATGATCTCGTTGTTCATCAGATGGATGTTAAAACTGTTTTCTTGAATGGTGACTTAAAAGAAGAGATCTATATGACACAACCCGAGGGGTTTGTGGTAAAGGGTCAAGAGAGTAAGGTGTGTAAATTGAGAAAATCACTATATGGTCTAAAACAAGCACCTAACCAGTGGTATGAGAAATTTCACAACACTTTGATTGAAGATGGCTACATAACTAACAATTCTTATTCATATGTGTACTCCAAGATGTTTGGATCAAACTATGTGATTATTTGCCTATATGTTGATGACATGTTAATTCTTGGTAGTAATTTATTTGATGTAAATAAAACCAAACAATTTCTGTCGTCATGTTTTGAGATGAAAGACGTAGGAGAAGCTGATGTTATTCTTGGAGTCAAATTGATCAAAAACTTATCTGGAATATCCTTAAGTCAATCTCATTATGTTGAGAAAGTGTTGAAAAATTTGATAGTTTTGATGTTACACCCGATAGAACTCCTTATGATGCTAGTATACCTTTGCGTAAAAACTTGGGTGACAGTGTATCCCAAGAAGAGTATGCTAAAATTATAGAAAGTGTGATGTTTCTCATGAACTGTACTCGACCTGACATTGCTTATGCTGTTAGTAGGCTAAGCCGGTATACACATAACCTTGATGGTGAACATTGGAATGCTCTTCGACGTTTACTAAGATACTTGAAAGGGATAGTTAATTCATGTCTGCATTTCGGTAAATACCCTATTGTGTTAGAAGGATATACTGATGCGAACTGGATTGCGGGTAATGATGAAACAAATTTCACAAGTGGTTATATGTGTTCACCCTAGGAGGAGGAGCTATATCGTGGAAGTCTGTGAAACAGACTTGTATAGCAACTTCCACCATGGAGCCTGAGTTCATTGCTCTTGAGCTGGCAAGTCAAGAAGCAGATTGGTTGAGAAACTTACTAGCTGACATACATGTGTGTGGGGAGGAGGGGACAAGTTGCACTAGTCTCCTTACACTCTGACTGTCAAGTAGTCATCAGCATTGCTGAGAATGATGTCTATAAAGGTAAGAAAAAACATATCCGGATCAGGCATGTTGTGGTGAAATAATTCCTGAAAAATGGAGTGATTGCTATAGACTATGTGAAGTCTGAACGCAATCTTGCAGATCCTTTCACAAAAGGATTATCGAGAAGTGTAGTTCTCGACTCGTCGAGGGGAATAGGGCTAAGGTCCTTAAGTCAAGATTAGAGTATGAATCTTGATGGGCCTAAAAGCTTACATTCCTATGGCGATACATGATCCATAGCCAGTTTTGGTGGTGCTTTGAGACACACTTGATGGATTGTGTGAGTAAATAAAGGTTGGACTTATGTCCTCAATGGCTTACATGAGATGTGTTGTTGAGAAGCACTAAGCCACCTACGAGTGTGTGATGGTTGAGCCGCCATCTAGTTAAGAGCATAAAACTTTTAACTAAGAACACTCACTAGAACCAAGGTAAACGCATGGCTTTAAAAAGCATTGCACTTTGAAATTGCGGAACGACCAACTTTTGAAGGTATGATATGTGTTGTAGGGGTCCCAACCGAAGCTCAACTAGGAATTCAAATCGAAAGATATTCACTAATTGTAAGTAAGTTGTTGTCTCACCTCACTAAAATGTCAATTCAAGTCGAAAGACATTGAATGTCTAAGTATCCAACCCTTCCTTACCCAGGAATTCTTGTTTTTGTTTTGTTTATTTCCCTTTTGCCATCTGTGGGGGATTGTTGGTAGATGGCAAGAGGAGTAGTAGTTTCTATTTCCTTTTCCATCCCACATAGGAAGGTTAGTGTGCTTAGGAGTACCTTTTAAGGCTCCTCTTCTCATAGGCTATCACTTGTGTGACAAGTGAGCCTTTTATGAGAGCATTGGTGTTGGGTTGCCTACCTGTACCACACACGCGTGCGCGCCGCCTGGCCCGGCTCGGCCCGGGCTCGGGTAGAACACCTGTGGTGCGGGCTATTCCCGACTTTTACTCTTTTGGGCCTCCTTGTGTTTTGTGTGTCTATGTTCATTGGCCCATGTCCAGGTTCACTTGTGTGTGTGAATTGGATTCAGTCAAAGGAGCTGTTACGGTTTTAATGGTGTTTTTATGGCCTTGATTACGTATCATTATGGCCCTTACTGCTGCAGATTTTTGGAACTGGTAGGCTCCTCCGCCTATAAATACCGTGCTTTGCTTTTCGCTTCATACACACAAAATAAGCATACAACACATCTTCTCTTCTCTTCTCCCCTCCTACTCTCTCTTTATTCCTGGGTACTGTTGTGAATCATTCCAAAGTTCTGAAACTCGAGTGGTCGGGATTCTGAACTGCAGTGTTAACCTTGGAAAACTACCAGCATTGTAGGCGATAACTACCGGAGTCGCGCCGATATAGTTTTCAGGTCAGTGGCTAACAAACCACGACACTGCTTTTGTTTTCGTTTTACGTTTCTATCCCAAAATTGTTGCTGCCCCGAACCTGCTGCCTCGATTTCCGGAATCTGTCCCGTTCCCGGTTGTCTGTCCCGTGTTGCCTCGGTTTCCGTAACCTACGATTTTGCACCGTCTTCCCCTCTCACTTCTGTAGGTAGTCCCGGTCGCGACCAACAATTTGAAAACAACATTCTTATACTTGTGTCGCGTAACGAGAAAAAAAACCAAAAAAATGGTTGTTCTCACAACCAAATTTGCTGCTGACCTTTCGAAATTAGAACCTCTTGATGGGCTGAATTACAAGAGGTGATCTCAAAAACTTTTAATGTTTTCTGAGCAGTTGGAAATCGACTACGTATTGTTTGAAGATGCACCTGAGTTACTTGTTGCGTCTGCCGCGGCCGAGGCCACACCTCCTTCCGTTGCCACGGTTAAGTTCAATGACGAAAAAATTAAGAAACATGATAAAGATAACAAGGCAGTTAGATATCATCTTCTTAATCACATGACTAACATCCTTTTTGATTTATTCATGGTCCATAAATCTGCTAAGACCATTTGGGAGTCGTTAGAGAAAAAATATGGGGCCGAAGATGCAGGCAAAAAGAAATATGTGGTGGGTTAGTGGCTTGGGTTTCATATGGTAAATGATAAACCCATTATGAAGCAGGTTCATAAATATAAAAATCTCTGTGTTAATGTCGTAAATGAGGGTATGAAACTCGACGAGGTCTTTTTAGCTAATGTGTTGTTAGAAAAGTTTCTTGCGTCATGGATTGATTATAGGGAGTGATTATAGTTTCCCGGTCGCAACCAACAGTTTGAACACCCAAGAAGCGAGTTTAGCAATTGCAACTACATTCCAAAGCGATAAAATATGGAGGCCTACTTCTAGGCTGACACACATTATCCCAACCCACCCGCAGAGCTCTGTGACGATATGCAAACTTTGTTTTGGGTCTATAGTGAGAGAAGTTCATCTCCATTATTACATCCTTCTCTTCATTACCTTTCATTACTTTTTGTTGATTCATACTTCAAATTTGTTTCATAATGAGCAAACAGTGATCAATTTTGATGAAATGGAGATTGAAAAATGATTTTATATTATTATATTAGAGAAAATGAAAGTAATGGAGAGAAAAAATGATGAAGAATATCCATAATCTATTGGCTAAAAAATCTAGAATTCAATGGCCAATTTAATTATTAATGCTTGATCAGTTGATCCCGAAAGTTTGGCCTCTTTATTTCCACGTTTGTCTCGCCATTTCTATCCAAACTTTTAGGTTGCTGTGTAGTCGTCCAGCCTGCAAATTGCAACAAATTTGCATCGTGTTGAATTGTCGTAATCGATCCTCCAGGGCATCTAGGCCTACACGTACTCCATCAATCACGTAGCACGTATCATGCAGACAAGGGCTTATGTTATGTAATCATGGATTCCTATCGACATTAACCAGTCACTACTCTCTACCACAAATGTCATATAAAAATATAAATTCTCTAAGAAAAATATCTAAAATAGTCACATTTATATCATCAAATATAATGACGAATGTACCACTTTGATTTCTACGTCCATTCTCCCGTCTCCACCCCTTCCCTACATACTTCCACCCACCACTCCACCACCTCGACCTTGTTGGCTACCACCATGCCCCCCCTCCACGCCAGCCACACTCACCATCCTCAACCACTCATCATGGCTACCTTTACTAAAATACAAAGAGTTTGTATTATTAAATGGTTGTAATTGTGTTACAAAACACTTATATGTTATATTTATAAATAAATCTTTTTAGACTAGGAAACTAATGAGATAATTTGCTAATTATATCTTACATAATATCCTATCTGATTCACAGGATAATACTGTATTTTCTAAACTTAATTAGATACCATAATATAACGATATTCTCTATATATCGTGATACCGTAATACTAAGGTATACTACTGTATTCTCTTGAGTTTTGTGTTCATTGTTCATTGTTCATTGTATATCACGATTTATTCCAATGACTTCATCCTTCATTCACTAAATCACTAAGGGGGCGCTTGGTTCAAAGTATTGGAATGGATCGGAATGGAGTGTGATTCCATGGAGGATTGGAATTAGATATCCATACTTGTTTATGGTTGTTTGGTTTAATGATAGAATGAATTGCATGCGTAGCAAAGTGATATGAATTTAGAATCATGAGGTGAGGGTAGGGGTTGAGATTCCAAGGGTTTGGAGTGAATTACAAACCCCTTGAGTTCTAACTTCATTCCTAAACTCTTGAACCAAACATCAGAATGGATGGAATCCATTCCAATCCATGCACAAACCTCCAACCAAACACCCCCTAAGTAATATATATTCAACCATAATAAATAATTGAGGTTTCCATGTACCCCTATTTTCTAAACCCCTACTTATATCCTGTAATTTATTAATTTCATTTAACGTGACCTAATCACAATTTTTCTTACTAAAAAAACACAATTAATCTTCATCTATGTCTCATATGTTCTCTCCAATTCTAATTTTCATGACTTTTTTCCACTCTTCCTTATTTGTCTTTAAAATTCATGATTATACAACATCAATATTTTGTTTGTTAATGTAATTGAATAAATTCCATTCGAAATCAGTAAAATATCATAATTTTAAGCAAAAGAACAAGTATAAGTTAATATATACTCCCTCCGTCCCAATGAATTGTTTGCCTATTCCATATTGGGACGTCTCAATGAATTGTTTGCCTTTCTATTTTAGGAATGTTTTTTGTATGCAATTTGATCATTCTCATGAGTTTTGTTGTACATGTCACTCCCTCATTGGTTGCCTTAACCTTGGTGCCAAAAGGAAAGGCAAACAATTCATTGGAACGGAGGGAGTATAAGGGAGAAAATGGAGAAAATTAATGAAATAAGAGGTCAAAGTTGGGGGAAATGGAGATAAAACAAGTAAGGTTATCAAAACTAGTCATGTCATCTAATTAAAGGAGCATTAGACGAATGATTATAATTAGGTTACGTTTCATGAACTACAGGGTATTGGTGGGAGTACAAATAATTATAATTAGGTTACTTTTCATGAACTACAGGGTATTGGTGGGAGTTTAGAAAATAGAAGGGATACATGATAGAAAAAAAAATTAAGGATAGAACGTAGAAAACCCTAAATAATTTGTGTTCATTCCAATTATAATTGAAAAGAAAACAAAAGAGCACCATATGATTATTACTTAAATTCAAAAAAATTGGTTCAATAAATAGTCATAATCGGTCCTAAAGTGGGCATCCAGGCCTACATACATAGCTCCATTGATCACGCAGAACATGCATACAAGGGATTGATTGTTATCAAGATTTCTATAAACGGACCCATAATTTGTGATGATAAGGCACTACAAGTTTTAAAAGAAAAGAAAAAAGGAAAGTATATGAATGATAGCGATCTTCACTAATACATTGTCACGTAGTAGCATCAATTAAAATACAAATTTTAGGCCTCGATCAAGATGAAGGTCCCGTGACGTGAGACCGTCTCATAGAATTTTTTGTGTTGAATACCTCACCCTTGTTCTCTCATTCTATTCATTTGGCTTCACCGCACCATGAGCAGGAAACATCATGCACAGATGTTTTGTTAGTCAGTAGACTGCACCCACATCATAAAATATTACAGTAAAATGCAAAGTGCAGTCTAAAATACTGCTGTACGTATAAGCTAAAAACACAACTCGCACTTGTCGTCGTCGTCCTCTACCCAAATGTTGTTCCAAACATTCAAGATTAGACACAAAAATGTAACTAATGCATATATAAGTTATGAGTGTATGAGTATGACCCATCATGGAAAGGGTGCAAGATGCACAAATGGTTACCTCGGAAACCACAAACTTCAAACGAGTGAAGATATGGTAAAGTTCCAAGCTTAAATTGAGGGATTTAGGTGGAAACAGAGGGGTAGGCTACCCAGATTCTAAGGGGAAAAGGCATCATTTTCCTATTACTACAAGCTAAATCAAAATCCTTCTCAGATAGGAAGAACTTGGAATGAAAATAACTTTGATATATTTATTATTTCCCCCCCGTTTTATTCTACCTCGCTTAAGTCGAATAGGGTGATTTAAAGGGAAAAGGGAGGAAGGTGCATTTTTCTTTGTTTTGCAAGTAAAATGGAGATGGGGTGGGAAAACGGATCCCTGCCAGGCCTCAACAAGCCAAATTCAAAATCCCTCCAACAAATAAAGGAATGAATTCCCTTGCCTTCCCTTCCATAAACACTTTTTTTCCTATCCAAAGAAGGCCTTGATGTGTTATCCAAACAAATGGTTAATTATGCAGTGAAACAGAGCCAAACACGTTGGATACATTACTTATTAGTATTGCCACGGAAGTCCTTATTTAACACTGTACTGTACCACAGTTAAACGACAAAAGAGCAATAGACTGGAAAAAAGCTACTTAAAATGCAAGCCTGGCATAATGACATATTGGTAAGTAAACTAAAAAGATACAGCTTAGGAAATAAAAGTATTACCCTGTATTCCCGTGCTCATGGCTAAAGACAGCTGAGGAATAAGAGGAGAATGGATACACCACAAGAGCTAGTTGCAAAGGTAACATCCAGCTCCAAAGGATCTGAAATAGCTTCATTCATCTAAAATGTGATGAAGCGCTGCATGCTTGCCTCTTCCTCAGATTGTCCCTGTGTATTAATTACAGGAACCTGACAAACTATCTCACGGTAATATTACCATTTAAATTACAGTAGATAACAACTGTGAAGTTCAAACCCGATAGCATCATGAATTACCCTTCTGGATACTTTACATCAAGAAATAAAGAGGGAAGTAAGAGAGTGAGTTACTATAGATTTTACTTATTCCAGCCCAGTATGAGCCACTCCGTGTCTCAACAGCCATGAATTTAGTCCAATCCAATACAATACAATATTAGCCAACCTCCTACGCGAGGTTCCTCGTTGTTGAAGACAAACCCTAACAAATATTCGTCCAAGTAAAGCACTTTGGGGAAAGCTAATTTTATGACCTGAAGATCTTGATAGGAAGAAACTTACTCATGCTAATATAGTAACGTGTTTCCCAGCGGAACCTAAGATGATGATGCCAACTACTGAGGTAGACTCACCTGCATCATATATTTTCACACAATATACCTCAATGATCACAATTACAGGTATACAAAAAATATAACAATGAAATCAGCCCTCTCATCATAGTAAAACCCAGAAGAAATAACTTAGCTTGATCAACAGTAAAGGCACCAAAAACATTGTTACTCCATAACAAGTTATACTCATTTGAATGACTACATGGAAGAGGTCTGTTCAATCATTGAAGCTACCCTTGCGGATCTATTTACATCAAAAGAGTTGTGAAACAAAACTAGCGAAGGCAGAGTGTTACCATAGATTTACTGACTTTAAGACTTGATGGTCTTAATAGGAAGAAGCTTTACCCATGCTGCTAATACAACATGGTTTCCAACAGAACCAAGGATGATGCTGCCGAAGGAGACTCACTTTCATCGTCTCATTCTCCATCCATGTACCTCTATCATCACAATGACAGAAACGCAAAAAACATAACAATAAAAAAGGAATCAAAATTGTACCGCTTTCTGCTCCTCTCAACAAACTACCAAAGAAGTAAAACACAGAAGCAATAACATAGGCTGATCAGCAGGGGAAGGCATCAAACTATTGTTAATATACATCATATTAACTCACATTTTAATTACTATTTGGTGCAGGGGGGAGTTAGCTTGCGCACAAGCAGCTCTAGCCTTTTCCAAAATGTTGGACGATGTCATAGGTTTCCAAGGCATTTTTTTAAAGAAATATAAGCTTATTTTGAAGGTAGATGTCAGATCGACCTAGAAGCTACATTACTTAAGAGGTTGAAATCATAGCCACGCTGATTTTCATATCAACCGAAAGAGACCTATTTCTCAGACTTCCTTTTTAAACCCATGCTGCTGTAATATTTATGGCCACCTAAAACCGCTGAATATCTGTTCACCATCAATGAAGAACACCTTCAAAGGGACATAAAACTAAAATTACCATGATAATGCATATTCCCACGCTATGTTGCGAGTTGCGACAATTCTAATACAAGGTTCAATAGGTGAAATGTCTTTCACAACACAAATCCTCCTCCCATGGTTACCCGCCCTCCTTTTAAATTTACTCTGCCACAAAGAGTCTCTGAACTATATTAAGGCACGGGAATGATGGAAGATTTAATGTTAGTCATAAACTCAAAACTCAGAAAGTTTCAGCACCATGCTGACTAGTGACTAAATGAGGTTGTGAGCTACACAAGTATACAAGTATCTAAGAAAGTAACTTTGCAGTCTTTCTTGGAGACAATCATAATGTTGAAATGATATGGTTAGTAATCATAACGGAAAACACGATCGAGTTTCCAAAATCCTTGGAAAGCTCTAATTTTCAAGCGCAGACAAGCTACAACTAAAATTGACAGTGACTAATGCAGAATTAAGACAGTGGAACATTCAAATAAAACTAGAGTCAAACAATACTGCTGAGATCAATGATCAACTAAGCAAGTACCTCTATTTCAGTTTATTTTACATGAAAGAGAGAATATAACTATCTGTATAGCAGTATAGGAAACTAAATGCATACTTACAGTTAAAGCATGTGCTATTCCAATCTTATAAGAAGATTCCAATTACAATTAAAAGCAGAATATCAAGAGATTGGCATTAGCTCTCTATGATATTCATTACAGAAACTCACATCACAGAGGACTCAAAGTCAAGGGCTTTGATCATCTCATCGTCATTATCCAAGGTTTCAGGAGACAAATTACAAGCACTTGGAGTTGGACATACAGAATCAAACTGATCCCATTCTTCACCCTTGATAAAACCCTTAAGTTTCTCCCTGCACAACCTCAACTGATCCTCCAACAAACTCCTTTCAAACTCATGTCTCCCTATAATCCACTGAAGTGACTGAATCACATCCTGGTCATGAGACTGCTTCTCCTCAGCAACTCTCTCCAATTGATTAGCCTTAATCTGAAGCGCACTCTTCTCGTTCTGAAGGCGCAGAATCATGGCCATTGCCTCGTCCACAGACGATGAAGAGGCCATCCTCTCCTTCTCAAGCTCATTTTGAGCAGCATTCGCCTTTCGCCTTTCTGTCTTAACCATCTTTCTAAGAGCCATTACATCGAACACCTGATCCTCATGACCCATGTCCTCAACTTCTGCCCCCTCTTCTCCAAGTTGAAGAAACCCAGAATTTATCCTCAAAAATTCATCGTTTTCCTCAAACTTCTTCTGGTCCCCACAACTTCTGCACAAATCCATTTTCATCCAAGTGGCCCCACACTCAAACGACGAGTTCTTTACTCCATTAAAGTCATGATGATCATGATTAGAGCACACCGTTTTTGATGATTTCAATAAGAACCCTTTTTTTGTCCTCACTTGAATTGATTTCCCTCTAAATTGCAAAAACATAAACCCTAATATGAACATAATTAACAATGCTAAAACGTTAAAGAACCTTGAAAAACACCCGAAGATCAGAAACCCACATCCGAAATCACTGTACTTGGTCATGAAAAGCTTCAAACTAGAAGCACAGTCCATTATGAAAAAACCCAGAAATGCTAGAAAGAGCCTCTTGTAAAACTCAATTGCAGAGCAAATAGCAAGCAGAAAACAAAGGCGACCCATTGATTTGCATCGAACAATGAGAGTGATTTTGTATAGAATAGAGAGAATTACCGCGACTTTTGATGTTAGATAGACGAGATAGACGGCAGCCATTGTTTTAGTTTTCAAGTAGAGTAGCGAGAAGACTGGTTTTTCAAGGGACACCAAGCTATTTGGGAGTGTACCCACATGGAATGTTGCGGCCTTTTGTGAGGGCGTGGATAAAATCATACAATTATTATCCGCTCTTTATCAACGTGACATGGATTCGACCGTTTGACGTATTATACGTAAATGAATTAGCAAATTAAGCCGAGTATTCGTAGTATGTGAAGAGCACCTATACATATTTCTAGCAACGCCTGAGATTATGATACGGTTGAGGAATGAGTCAATGGTGGGATCGACTGAAGGAGGGAGTCAATTAAGCTCGCGGGCTCGGTTCATAAGCTTAGCTAATTAAATAAAACACTCCGTAGTATTAATCATAGGAGTTATTTTCATTTCAGTTTTATTTGCTTAAGTACCTTTTGGCTGATTGTTTTCAATTCCCTAATTAAGGTGCTCTTATGAGCAGACCTTTCGGTTGTACTCTAGGAGCCGATCTTCGGCTATTTAGTCTCGCAACTTTGATGGAATAGGTATGAATGAATACAAAAAAAAGCTTGTCTTACAAACTCAGAATTATCGAGATAATTCGCTCTCAATTATTAGGACGCGTCTCCTAGTTCTTGAATTCCCGATTGTCGAGCTATAGGTCTAGCTTTTCAATCACGATCAATCGAGTCATAGGTCTAATTCGAGGGTCACTTATCCGGTTCATTTAATTCCGCTGCGTATTCGCATCAGATTATACTACGTATAACGAGTCAGGTAAATTTTTATGGTTAAACGGTTCTATATATCGTTACTAATTAATATTCTGATTGTATTTCATATTACTTAATAATACTTCATAATTGATTAAAAATTTGCTCAAAAAAGAGTAAAATAATTTCAATTATTTAGTTGATGAACTAACTGTGGTTGTATACATCACTTAATGAAAAGACTATCGTGAGGATGAAGTGGTGGCGGCGTTGAAACAAATGTATGCTCAAAGCACCGATTCCTGACGGGATGAATAGTTTATTCTACCAAACATATTGTCATATTGCGAGGAAACTTGTGGTTAAGACGGTTCTGAAGTCCTAAGAGGGAAGTCAATGCCAAGAGGAGGTGATAAAACCTTCATTGTATTGATATTGAAGACCAAATGGGAGTGCAATATGAGTAATTTTCGGCCTATAATATATAATAAGCTTGTGTCCAAAGCGTTAGCAAATCACTTGAACATATATTTTAGGGGAAATCATGTTGAAAAATCAAAGTGCATTCACCCCAAGGAGAATGATTAGTGACAACATCCTTGGGTGTAAAGGATTTGAGAAAGTTTCATTATGTTCATTGACTGAGTTAGCATTTATACACACTAAGCTAATCTATGTAATCTACACAAGCAAGGTAAACTATACAATTGACATCTTGTAACCAGGGCCGTCTCAGAAAATTTGGAGGCCCGGTGCAAATTTTAAAATTAGGGCCCCATTTTATCAATCGACTTTTCTAACGTGTACCCATTAGGCACACGTTAATAACTTAATTAAAGTAAGTTTAATTAGAATATTGTCAAGTACGGAAAATATAACTTGATATTTCAATTTCTCAGGATATTATCCTACTTAAACCCGCTTTAATTAGGCACAAATTCTTGGGAGAGACGGTCTCTCAATAACTTATTGAGAGACCACTCTTCAGTACCACTCTATGTCATATTCGTACCCTTAAATGACAATTTTGTTTTGTACATGTTTTTATAACAAGCGTACCCTCTTTATATTTGTATACTCTTTTATGTTAATCGTACCTACTTCTATTGGGTTTGGTACCACTGTTACTTCCACTTAACTTAGTCTCTCAGTAAAGTTAATGAGAGACCGTCTCTCAAGAGACCTACTCTTAGTTAGGTTATTAAATAATACTCGTACTTCTTATTAATTCTATAAGTAGAATGTCCAAGTTGCATTATGAAGTTTTTTTTTCACAAGTAAATTTTCTATTTGAATAGTGTTTTTCCCTCCATGTGTATGTTTAGTAAAACAATTAAACAATCATTTACCTGTAAATTTTCTCCCACCGTAATTACTTGATGACTTTAATCATTCGTCATTATAAGCGTCTTTATGTTACACCGTATTTTTCTTATCGTTTTAATTCAAAACTTTTTTTACTTCATATATTCAAATATTCATATGGTGTTGTAATTTTTATTGGTAAATGAATGGTTATAAGAATTTTAAAAAACAGGAACAAGGGGATTTAAATTAGGAACTTATGTTATTTATAGTATATACTTAAAGGTGGAATGTCAATATGACAAAGTTTCTCAATTTACACAAATTTTCAAAGAAAGACTAATTAGTGAAACTGAATTGACTAATCAATTAAATAAAAAGAAAGAAAGATTAATTAGTGAAATTGAATTGACTAACCAATATATAAAATGAAATGAAATGAAGAAAAATGGGGCTACAAGGAGTCAAACTCCTGTCCATTGAAACATAAACAGAGTTCATAACCATCAGGCAACTTCCATTATATGCAAAAGTTGAACTCTAAATTGTATTTATGAGACCCCAAAGTATTTGAGACTCGGTTCAAATGCTCCTATAGCACTCCCCATGGGACGGGCCTGCTTGTAACACCCCGGCCCAATCTTAAGACCGGAAATGTTAACTGTGGTAGCTTGCCAAGCTTTGTACTGATCCCACAGACCAACACGAGTCCTTTCCAGTGCATTTTGACCTCACTCATATGCATCCTGAAAACCTTCCCAGGAGGTCACTCATCCGTAGACACTACTCCCAGTTCTTTTGCATTGATGACCAGGAAAAAAAGTGCACTTCGTTGATATGAGTAGTACTCATAAATAGGATATCTTCAATCAATGTGGGGTGCTTCATTCACTCCCATTTAAAGAACGCAACGCCCTCGTTGCGCCTGGCAGCAAAACCGCTGACCCAGAATCCACCCCCGCTAGGTGCCAAATAGACGGTCGGAGGGTTGCTCTGATACCATTTGTAACACCTCGGCCCAATCCTAGGACCGGAAATGTTAATTGCGGTAGCTCGCCAGGCTCTATACTAGTCTTACAGACCAACAAGAATCTTTTCCAGCGCATTTTCACCTCACTCATGCGCATCCTGGAAACCTTCCCAGGAGGTCACTCATCCTTAGACTACTCTCAGCCAAACACACTTAACTGCAGAGTTCTTTAACATGGATTACCAGAAAAGAAAGTGTACTTTGTTGATATGAGTAGTACATACTTTCAATCCCTTTAAGCATTAGTCATTTAAACTTATAAATAGGACATCTTCAATTAACTTGGGACGTTTCAAGGAGCGTATTCATATATGGACATATACTTTATAATTGTTCTCTCTGGACCATTTGAAAGTGTCGTAATCAATGTGTTTTTCATAATGCTAAATTGTGCATGTGGTTGTTGTGTGTCAAATTTAGACCGTTTTCCCTCTCATTTAGACCCGTTTTTCCCTCGTTTTGCGAGACTTGAGCGCGATTATCGCCGTATTTTGAGTATTTCTCGCATTAGCGTCTCTCTTTTGCATTTTACGTGTTTTTGGTAGTTTTCTGTCTATTTTGATAGGATTTTCGACCAAAAACGTGTCCGAACTTCTATGAGCATGAAAGAGAGGGATATCGTCCGAAAAGCAAAGCACACAAATCAAAATCCAAAGTCCAAACCCAAGAGGTGAAACCTTGAGCGAAAAGGAAAAACTATAAGTCCATTGGGCATCTTCACCGGAAAAGTCGAACTTCAAATGAATATATCCAGAGTTCTAGACCACGGATCGAAGCGATTCTAATTGGAGGTGAAAGCGTATCTTCTTAGCTTTCCAACGACATATCACACGCCCCAATCGGAGTTCAAACGAGAGAGTTATGGCCCTCTGAAGTCACAGAGCAAAATTTCACCCGATGAGAATTTGACCGGGCGAAATTTCGGCCGACGGTGTTCCTCCCCAGATTGCCATTTCGGACAAAAAAGTTCACCGGGTGAAAATGACCGGGCGAAATTTCGCCCACCGGGTGAAATTTCGCCCGATGGAGAAAAGCGCCAAAAACCGCAAAATGAGAAGAAAATCTCACCGGGTGAAATTTCACCCGGTGGGATTAATTCGTCAAGCCGCAAGCAAAATTTCACCCGATGAGAATTTGACCGGGCGAAATTTCGGCCGACGGTGTTCCTCCCCAGATTGCCATTTCGGACAAAAAAGTTCACCGGGCGAAATTTCACCCAATGAAGTTCACCGGGTGAAAATGACCGGGCGAAATTTCGCCCACCGGGTGAAATTTCGCCCGATGGAGAAAAGCGCCAAAAACCGCAAAATGAGAAGAAAATCTCACCGGGTGAAATTTCACCCGGTGGGATTAATTCGTCAAGCCGCAGGGCAAAGTTTCACCCCATGAAGACTCATTGGGCAAAGTTTCATCTCAAAGGACAAAGTCTCATTAATGGGCAAGGATTAGATTATGGGTTAAGATTGTGTGACCCATTAAGGGCTTATTATATATAGTAACCCTAGGTTTTTATTTCAATTTGTGCCTTAAGTGTGCCTCCTTAGGTTAAGGTAGTTTTAGTAGGCCTCCATTAGTAGTAATCTAGTAGTATTCTTAATAATTCTCTATAATTCTAGTAGTTTACATAGTAATTAGTAGTAGATTTACTTAGTTTCCATCAACAATTCTCTAGATTTCAAGTTTGTAGAAGATTATTTCAAGTTTTATTTGCAGATTTATGGGGTTTATTGAAGAATTAGTGACAAGTTATTCATTCTCTTCATCAAAGATTCAATCTTTATTTATGCAATCTTCTTATTTCTTGTAGATCTTCATAGTTGGTATATTTCTCTTCCACTCTCTAATCTCTAGTTTAGGTTAATGTTGTTTTCTCATTATTATCTTGTTTAGATCATCTTAGCGTTGTTAGTTTCTCTAGATTTTATTTATGTTGTTCTAGATTATTCTCTAGTTTATTTTGTTAGATCTTATTTCTTCCATAGTTTAGTGGGTAATTGTTAGATCATAGTTCTCTTATTGTTTTGTTGTTAGTTTCTTTATATTTAGTCATTATGCATGTTGTAGTTATTTTCTCCTTAGTTAATGTTTTGTTGTTTACCATGATTAGTGAGTTGATCTTTGTTAGGGGTTAGGGGAGGATGGATTTGGGCAACATAGATTAAGGATTCTTGTGATTGAATGCACTTGGGTTGATTTGTCTATTTTGGAGTTGTTGTATGCTTGTCGACTTTACTTGATCAATTTAGTTGACTCGTATTCACCCTCGTCAATATGGGGAAACTCAGGGCTTGGGTAATTCCGACTTAGTGACCTAGCTTCTTCGCCGCGAAAGCGAGTCTTAGTAAGGTCGGGTGTAGAGACCGAAAGGTGACCCATTCCTTATCGATCGTGTGTCAGATCATTCGCTTGATTCTTTGTTTTATGTATCTCATTTCCGATTCCCCGAATTCCCCCAACACTTTTCCTATATTGACTTTCTTTTTAGCTATTAGACCGACCATCTTAGTTTAGTTCTAATCTTACTCAAACCCCCCTTAGATTCCAAACACTTATCGACTTAGACTTGATCGACTTTACGTAGACCGTCCCTTGGATCGATCCCGACCTACCACTACTACATTAGTTAGGTTTGTCGGTGTTTACACTACTAAAATCACTCGCGTTAACGACGGAAAAATAGCGACGGAGCTAAAATTCCGTAAAAAATCTAATAAATTCGACGAATTTTCTCCAAATTTCGACGGATCAATATTTGTGACGGCGACGCCGTCCCAAACATGAAATAGTCCGTCACATATGTTGGCCGCCAACTCCTATAATCCTAGCGGGTAAAATTTTTGACGGAGTCCTAGATTTGTGACGGCGAGGCCGTCCAAAATAAGCATTTGTGACGGAGATTTGGGACGGCTAGGCCGTCACAATAATTCTCGACTTAAAAAAAAAACCCGACGAATCCCAATCCCCTCCCCCTTCAGTTATTCATTCACTATGCCCAAACCCCTCCCCCCTTAACAAAGAAATTGAGAAACCCAAAACCCATCCTCTTCCTTTCACCCTCTCCGGTGTCCCTCGCCGCCGTCGACGTCGCCGGTCGTCCCTCGCCGTACAACACTGTCGCTGCACGTCCCTCGCCGTCCTCCGTCGCTGCTCGTTCCTCCGTTCCCCTTTGCCGGCGTCGTTTTCTTCCCCTTCGTCGGTCGTCGTTGTCTGTCGCCGGCCGTCGTTGTCTGTCGCCGTCCACTGCCCTTGTTGTCATCTCTGAAAATCTGGTATATCTAAACCCTAATTATTTTAAATTGTGATCAATTAGATGAGGCTTGATTTAATGAGGCTTGATTTACTGAATTATGATCAATTAGATGTTAAATTAGGGTTAAGTATGAGTTGTATTAAGTTGTATTAGGGTTAAGTATGAGCTCTATTGGTACTCCGTATATAGAAGATCGTAAAATATGTTCATTGTAATTTGTGTATGATATCCGGCTAAACTCTGCAAATGGGCTGTGTTTCATCTATGAGGAAAGATGATCCATTTCCTTGGCCTAAATTGATACTCCACTGTACGATTTCTCCTCTTGCAGCAAACTCCTACACCAATGAACTTTTACTAATTACTCGTAGTTGTTTAACAGTGCTTTTCTGTTTGTTAAACATTTGTTCTCATCATAGGAGTATCATGTTCCTGTTATTCATATATATTCAGGTTCCCCAAACTAGAAGATATCGTAGGAGAAAACACTAATAGTGATTGCAGGAGAGCAGAGCCCCCAACTATGATCTGTCAAACTGCGTTGAAGAGCAATGCAAATTGTATCATGACGCCGTTGGAGGTTTCGATTCCAAATTGCGAATATATGGCGTTGGGAATGTGGCTCCCGAATTTTTTACTCCTCCTTCGAGTAGGAGTCGCTCTAATCCTCAATATCCTTACATTCCGAGCATTACCATTCAAGTACAAGAGACTGTGAATGAGAAGTTAAGTAAAGTGGAGGCGGAGCAAGCAGAGGCACGTCGTGAACGAGAGGAGGCAAGGCGCGATCGGGAGGAGGCAAGACGTGATCGGGAGAAAACAGCGCAAATGATGGAGTTCTTGCGGAAAAAGATGGGGTACCAGCCAGACGAAACTTGCTCTTCTGACCTTGAGTTCCACCGAGATGACTTCGCTGATGACGGACACGGTTTTGGAAGAACGCCGCCGGTCAACCCTGTCGGTTAAACTTGGTTTATTCTCTAATTTAGTATCGCTTTTAGTATCTAAGTGTAGTATTTAATTTAGAATGCACTTAGTTATAAACCTAACCCGTGAAATTTAGCTTGTGTTAAAATTTAGCCTAACTTGTGAAGTCTAGGTTGTGCTCGTAGCCCTTTAAAAACTTAGTAAGTTAATGTTTTGGTAAAATTGTAGATGTGAATCAAGGACTATTATCAATCGGTTTTCTATGCTCGTCGATCTCATTTATTGATATATTGCTGGGTGATTTTGTTCCCGCTATGCGGTCGACAACATATTTTGAGTAAATGTCGCTTATATGGAGGATGTTGATGTTGATGTCGATGTTTGATTTTATGTGGCAAATGGAGGATTAAAAACTGTTTGTTCCGCAAACAATTTTTGCCAATTGTGACGGCCTTGCCGTCACAAATGAGAAAAAAAGTCACAATGTTACCCATTTTGTGATGGCCTTGCCGTCACAAAATCCGTCACACATAGGAAAGTGTGATGGCCATGCCGTCACAAAAAATTTTATTTTGTGACGGCGTTGCCGTCACAAAATTTTTTGGGACGGCCAAATTTCGACGGGTACGCCGTGTGACATAAAATTTTTTGTTACGGCTATGTGTGACATAAAATTTCGACGGGTACGCCGTCACAAATCGCTTTTTGCGACGGATTAAGGTTATTTGCGACGGCAGTTGCCGTCGCAAATCGCTGTGTTTTTTTGTAGTGTTATAAATATTGTTTGATCGTGCGGGTCGCGACGCTCGCGCATCAGTGGTAAAGTGGTTCTTCTCCTAGCTCCGAGTACAACTTGATTATGTTTCACTTAATCAGGAGCATAGTAGAAGGGGTTTAGAAAGGAGACAAAGTTAACTGCTATTCAAAAAGCAGCTACTACATTGATAACAACTTTCAATACATGATACGAGAGTCCTTTGTGGGCTTCCCAACACGTACCCTCACCCTTTACTCAGAACCATTGGTTTCCGGATGCCCGAAATCGTTAGCGTACGAGAGTCATTCGATACATGATACCCGATAACTTGTCATCGGTATTGTTATGCAAAGGGACGAATTCCACAAGCTCTAGTACTAAAGCAGGCCGTACTTTGTGCACGATACGCCTAAGTATAGAGTGGGTTCGAACTCCCATAAAGTTCGGTGCTGACTCCAAACTTTGATTTAAATTTTGACTTGAGAATCATCTCATCACGAGATTCGTTCGCCTACCCAAACCCGCGAGTGGCCGCGTCGGGGTGAACCTATGTTATATCCACACCTCTGTTTAACCGTGATCTTCTCCTCATTTGTGAGGATTGATTGGCTACTTAATTACTAGTATATGCCTCGTGCATAAATGCACGGTATACATAAAATTTACTTATGTAGCATACTAATTAAATATATTAAATTGAAAGTATATTAATGTTTACTTTTCTCAATTTTGAGAAAATAATTTCAAATTGATAAACAATCAAGGTAATGAGTAAAATTAATAAATATATGTTTAGATGAAAATATTATATCTACAAAGTATATTTTTATTTACATTATTCTCATATTTCGAGACACTTAATTCCGTCATATTATACTTTTTTTATGAAATAGAAATTGGACTATTTTCACATTTTTATAAAAATTAATGTTTAGAGATTCAACTCGAAAACAAAAACATTATTTAGAAAAAAGAACCGAATATATTTTTCTAGTGTGAAGCTAAGAATGACGATACTATAAATTTACCATTTTGATGATTTTATCATCATCTATGAAATGTAATGGGTTATCAATCTATTTTTTAAAGTACTCTTTGTTTAACTTCCATCCTTAGAAATAGTGCATTTTGGATGGAAAATTTTGAAAAGTTGTTATTATTTTAGTATATAGGGGATGCTAGTTACTCTAGTTACAAGCCTATGATTGATACATAATATAATACTCCCTCTATTCCAATGAATTGTTTGCCTTTGGTTTTGGCACCAAGGGGAAGAGATCCAATTAGAACGTGACATGTGAAGCCAATGATCAAATTACATATAAAAAATATTTCTAAAATAGAAAGGCAAACAATTCATCGAGACACCCCAATATGGAATAGGCAAACAATTCATTGGGACGGAGGAAGTATCTAAATATAAGTGATTACATTCTAAAGATAAAAGATTACATAATAAGAATACAATCAACAAGATTTGTATACATTATCTTAAATAATATATACATGGAGTACATGTACTGTATATAATAGGTTCAATGACTTTAGTCCCTTCTCCTTTCACCAAAGAGTAGTTTAAACAAAAAAAAAGAGCGTAAAACTCAAACTGTACTATAGTCTACAGGCATGGCTATTAATAACATTACTCGCATCACCATCATTGCTTTCATTTATTTGATATTCATACATTCAGGTATTTTCCTTACATACTTTCTATTGTTGAACAACATTAGTGTGAAAATGTCAGCCCACGGTTTTCTCTGCAAAACATCCCACCACTCATATCTTAAACAGTAGTTATGGATGAAATTCCTTCCATATCTTGAACAGTAGTTATGGGAGAAATTCCTTTCAAACACCAATTATGTATACAGTATATATGTAGTATAAATACACGATCTGATGAATGAGAATGGCAACACACTTACTCTCAATCCTTACTCTCAGTCTTTCTCTTTCAGTATTTATTTTCAACACCTATATGATATATTGTCAATACCTTGTCTTTTAATACTTAGTATTCTGTTTTTAAGTCAAAATAATACTCGTATATCATGGGTTGTATGTACCAACACTTTGATCTCTAGTATAAAAGTCGTTGAATTTAAGATTCCATGAATTTTTGCTCTATCTTTAGACAATTTTGTTGATAAATTGTAATAAAATTCAACAATTATATATCCATTAACTGCTCCAAGTCCGCTTTAGCGGATCGATAATGTCTCTAAATTATACTCCCTCCCATCCAAACAATCCTTGACATAGGGATTTTCATCAATTTTAAGAAAAGTGGTAAAAGTAAGGGTATTATTGGTAAATTAAATGGTGTCATGGGTCCACCAAAATTAAAGTAAAGAAAAAGTAGTGGCATTTTGTGTAAATAGAGGAAAGATAGAGGATTAAAAGGTAAAATCTTTTGCCAAAAGGGAAATGTAAAGAATTGATTGGATTGTCCATTTATAGTAAGTGTAAAAGATTGTTTGGATGGGAGGGAGTAGAGAAGAATGGAGTAATTATTAATCTCTTCTCTTTTGAGTGATAGTTCCATATGTAGTACAATGTTCAAGTTGTTACTCCGTATTACTCTACCTATAGAGTAGCTGTATTTTATTACTAGGATCGTACATATAAAATTGGATTATTCAATAGTAATAATCTCAACTTTGGATAATCTTCTATAATTAAATCGAACTTTATTTATTCTGTGAATAAACCCAACTATTAGACATATATTACATGCACTATTAATGGAACTGGTAACCGTCTACCTGTTAAACCCTTCCACTTTTTTTTGAAATGCAGATCAATTTCATTAATAATAAATCATACGACATCTACAAATGATATCAAATTGAACTGAATACAAATTTGTAAAAAAAATAAATAAAGAACATTCTTGAGACAGAGATCGCTATTAGAATAACACGCTTCTGCATAACCTTTTATATATCGTTGTTGATTGACACAGTCTTTCGCGAAGGAATCTATGGATAGTTTTCAAAAGGATGAACTTTCTCTATTTTGACAAATATATAGTAGATCAAGATCTGACCTCAATTGTATTATCATAAGTAGAAATTTCATTGCTACCATCATCTTGCACATAATTCTTGGACCTCTCCAAAAGAGAGAACAAACCCACAAAAAAATTTGGGAACAAATCTCCAAAAAGGAGAGACAATAGTTATTATAATCTAGGGTTATTTCATGACAATAATACCAACTATAAGAGAGCTTCTTAGATTAATCTCAACTATACGTAATCTCGTTTTAATATGAACTATGCCTTCATTAATCTCTCATTGATATAGGTGACCGGTTACATGGAAAACTGGTTGAACCTTTCTCTTCAGTTTCGGCTATTGGTTAAGTTTTTTTTGAATCTTCCCAAAATTCATCTTGTATTTTTTTCCGATTAGTATTGTAGAAGCCATGAAAAAAATGATTTAATTTTCTTGTTGTTTTGGCTTTCATGAACGACGAAGGAACACTCACGGACCCTAGAAAGTCACAACCGGTCACTATTACCGGTAATAGCAGGTCATAATTTTGTCCATAGCGAAATAAGATGAATGAAGACATGGTTCATATTAAAATGAGATTACGTATAGTTGAGATTATTCTAAGAAACCCCTTATAGTTGGTATTATTGTCATGAAATAACCCTATAATCTAAAACAACTACTAAAAAATAACGATAAAGATTAAACTTTGGGGCTTACTACTAACGGAATTGGTAGATGGCAGCTCCGAGGAGGATTTTTTTTAGGGTTTAGGGGAGGATTTTTTTAGGGTTTAGAGGGGAGGATTTTTTATTTTTTTAATCACATTAACCATTTCCATTTTTTGTATCATACCATATCGATAATCTGTTAATAAACCACGGCTCTTTGAAAAGTTAACCTAAACTTTACAAGATAATTCTCATCACGTCCTCCTATTCTTCAACTAATTAATTTTTCATTTTCCCCTAAATTCATTTTTCTGGAATTTGCTTGCTCCGAGATTCGCTTGTTTAAAATACACTCGCATATTTTGTTTGCTGAAAACTTTCTTTAGACATTTTACCTCCCAAAAAAATTGTTGGGTTTTAACACAGAAAACCTTTATCGAGTCCAACAAAATAAAGAAGAAAGATTTGCTTATAAAAAGATGGGAGCCATAGTAACCTGATGTGTCAAGTCATTTTAGACCTAATTCCATTAATGTAAGATATGTCTAATACTTGGATTTATTCCCAAATTAAATAAAGTTCGGTTTATTATAAGAATATCATTCAAAGTTGGGATTATTCTTGTTAAATAATCTTATAAAATTATCATTTTATTTCTAGAGTAAGTCTCATTTGAGATTTACCATATGCCTTATCGGTCTAATAATTTATTACCAACTAAGGGGTCTTTTGGTTCACTCAATTTAGGTACAAGTATGGGTTTACCTTGTGTTTGATTGACAAATTTTTCATTTCGATACCTATACCTCAAACCCTCATATGGGTTTATCATACCCAATGGAGAAGGTACAACCCTTGGAATCAAACTTTTTTGATTTTCTGTAAAAATTTGTTCCAATTTTTTTGTTAAAATATTATGACTTAAATATTTTATTGAAAAATACTAATTTAAAAAACTAAAAAAATTATTTTAAAATTTTATTAATGTAACTCAGCGATTTATATCACCAATCAAAACAGTTGTTTTTAATGAAATTTTTTTGGATTATTTCATGGGAATAATACCAACTATTTGTGTACTTATTAAAATAATCCAAACTATACGTAATCTCATTTTAATATGAACTACACATTCATTAATCTCGCTTTGTTATGTATGAAATTATGACTTGCTATTACATGTCATAGTGATTTGTTGTAATTTTCTAAGATTTTATTAGGTCCGTTGCAGTCATCGTGAAAGCCAAAATAACAATAAAAACATTTTTTTTTCATAGCTTCCATAAGACTAAGTGAAAAAGAAATGGAAGATGAATTTTCAGATTTTTTTTTTCAATGGCCGAAAATGAACACGAAATGTGAATCAGAAGAAGAAGAGTTAGACAAAGAGTTGAATAAGAGAGGTTCAATAGGTAGCCGGTCACTCATAGCAAAACGAGGTTAATGAAGACATAGTCACTCATAGCAAAGCGAGGTTAATGAAGACATAGTTCGTATTAAAATGAGATTACGTATAGTTTGTATTAATTTAAGAAACACACGAATAGTTGGTATTATTCCCATAAAATAACCCAATTTTTTAATTTTTTCATTCATGCTAAATTTTTTAGATTTTACATAATCAGTGTTATATAAATTTTTATATATTTAAAATATAATTATTAAATACTTCCTCTCATTCATTCAATTCTTTACCCTTACTATAAATGAACAATTCAATCAATTCTTTACATTCCTCTTTTGGCAAAAGACTTTACTTTATATAATTCTCATATCTTTCCTCTATTTAGACAAAAATTCACTACTTTTTCGTTACTTTAAGTTTGGTGGACCCATAACACCATTTGATTTACCAATAATATCTTTAGTTTTACCATTTTTCTTAAAAGTGGTAAAAAAACCAATGTCAAGGATTGAATGGATGAGAGGGAGTATAATTTAAAAATCTAGAATTTTGGATTTGATGCTCAATCATCTAAAAAATGAACCAAACACCAAGTATCAGGAATAAGTATCAACCACACACCACCCTGGTTTGATTCCTAATTCCAACCTCATACCTTTTTGCGAACCAAACGGCCCCAAATTAGTTAGCCTTTGCGAAACAAATTTCTACTCTCTCCGTTTTGTTCATTTGTTTGTTTTTGATTAAAATACTCAAATGAATATAAATTAAAAGACAAACATGGACTATCATTTACGATATAGTTTTAGTAAACCCTAAAAACTCGTAAGCATCAAGAATCTTCAATGCTAAACATGGTATTCATCTATTTAACGGATATAACGAGTTAAATAACATCTCATATGGTTACTTAGGAATATGAGGCACAAGTTTCTCTTTTTCATATTCGAGCTCCATATATTTTTTTTTCTATTCGACTAGTGATAGATAAGGTTATGTCGATATACATGTCTGTTTTAAACACAATGTATGTATGTTGTTAACTGCGAGTCCAATTTATTGAAGGTGTTGAAGTTGAAGCATCGAGAATGATATATACGAAAGAACGGTGGAATTGTTTCCCTGATTTCCCGGAGAAATGTGAAGCCCAGAGATGTTTGAATTATTGTCTGGATTATAGAAAAGGTGGCGTATGTCGTTCCATGGCTCCTGGACAGAAGCTCGTCTGCTGTTGTGATATGTCTTAACTTAACCCATCTCATTATTAGTATTTTACGATAAATGAATTCTTGAACAATATATAAAAGAGTTGAAACGGTTTGGCCCAAAATTTCAGAATTTTTATTATAAAGTGCATGTAGGTATAAAATCTCGTTCCCAAACTCACTCTGTTTTACGGTAGTATACCGTTGTACCCATTCAAGTTTTCAAAAAGGTATAAATAGTTTTGATCAAACACCAAAAGCGATTTTTTTTTTGAAATAACACAAAATCGATAATGGGTTCAACTAATACTACATAACTTGAGATACGTTCATATTCCTAAACAAGTCGTTTAACCAAATCATTACATTTAGTCTAATAAAAGTTGAAAAGTAGTCACCCGGGATCTTTATTTACGAAGAAATGGATTAACAAATGGAAAGGGGAGCTACCAATCCACCATCCATTGTGTTTATTTGTTTTCTTTATAGTACTAGGTATGATTGACCATATAAAAATTTACAAGTGGGAGTGTCACAACTCACAAGTTACAACAACCTCGGCACTATACTTATATAGTAGCTCAAATCATGGATCGACAGAAGCAAGAAAGATTCTGTGAATTACATTAATTAATTAATTATAGTGGATGGATTTTTCTTGTTTTAGGAACCAACCTGTGCTGTATTTGTGCAAGTCCGAGGTTTACATTATTGTACAGCCTTCAACATGACGGAAACAAAGTAAAAGTCACCACCCTGGCTTTTACAAATTTTGTTTAACAATCATTTTTCTTACTTTACAAATCCTAATTCCTCCCTTCGTATCTACTATCTACACGACCATAAAGAGATAATGCTTAACATAGTACTCGTACTCCGTAGTTAGTTAGGGGAGATAATTGTTTCTATTTAATTCTTACCTTATTCAATCATAGTGTAACACCAGTGAAAAATTACGAGGTTGCTTGTAACTTTTAAGTAAAAGATAATCTATTAATTAAATAGGTTAAAAACCATGGTTAGACGGTGTATAGAAATTAAACTTCACTGATTTAGGCCATGAATGCGTTAGCTACCGGACTTTGCAGCTGGTTTTGGGTGTAATTGAGTACCGATCATGTTCTTTGTAGGCTTATCACCATCCTTTTCCTCATCATCATTTTCATCTTTTTCGGTGTCAGCCTCGTGGACGATGTCATTGTCGGTGTCACCATGATAACTAGGAGTTTTCTTCTAGCTCGCAAAGCTCAATCACCTCTTTTGCATATTTTCAAGGAGGATTTGCTCTTTGTTGATGGAACCACTAGCTACCATCACTGAAGCACTAATGGAAGTGGAAGCTTCCTTCTTCTTTGGCGACACCTTAGGCTTGCGAGGGGAGGTGGTTGCTCTTAGAGATTGCATCCTTGCGTGAGGATAAGAGGTTCCATCATAGCTTTAGCGGCAGCAACTGAGGTAGCAGAGATCTTACGTGACCTAGTAGGAACGTGCGCACTGCCCAAGCTGGTAGTAGCACTGTTGAGTGCGGCCTTGTTTGCCTTCGCTCTGGTGCACATGCCAGACTGCTAGTATGTAGATTGCTTGCTCGAGATGATGAGGCCATGAGACTGTTGGAGAACGGCGGCGTAGGTCTTCCTTGGGATGTTGAAAGTGTTACTTTGGTTGGTAGACATCTTGAGAAGTAGTCTTGATTGCTTCAGTAATAATAGAGATGGGAGGTAAAGATTTTCACGTCGGGTTCACCAATTTGTAAACCATAAAAAATTTACACCTGCAATAATCAAATAATATGGAGCAAAAGTTTTATTTTATAATCGAAAGATTGAGGTTTACAATTTTCGTAAATCTCTTGATTTTATCTCAAAGGTTAGGGTTTTGAAAATGCTGCAGGTAGAGCTGGCAAACCGGACGTGTCGGACCGTGCTTCGTGCCGGCCTAGTTGTGCTTCGTGCCTGTCCAGCCCGGCTTAGTCGTGCCTGGCAGGCCCATCGTGCCGTGTCGGGCCGTGCCTGACTTTAATCGAGAACACGCGCCGAGGCACGGTTCCTAGCCCTAGCCCGGGCCCGGTCGTGCCTAAGTCGTGCCGGACTGTCGTGTCAAACCAAATTTTCAGTATTTTTCATTTTTTTAGGATTTAGAGTCGTTTCGGCCCAACCGTGCCTCGTGTCGGGCCGTGCCTAGGCAGGGGCTTTTCTTCAAATTGACGCCGCGGCCCGACTTGAGACCGATCGTGCCGTGCCCGTGCTTTTCGCCACGTCATCCCCGTGTCAGATCGGGTCGTGCTTATTTTCGTGCCGGACCGGGCCACCGAGATTGGCCCGACCCGGTTTGCCAGCTCTAGCTGCAGGGGCCTTAGGCCCTGTTATTTTGGACTGAAACTGACTGAAGTGAAGTGAAAGTGTCTGAACTGAATTGAACAGAACTTTTATTTAACTTAACTTAAATTAACTTAACTGAATGAGTCTGAACTGAACTTAACTAAACTGAATGTGTCTGAACTGAACTGAAAGTGTCTGAACTGAATTGAAACTATCTGAACTTAACTTAACTTAACTTAATTGAATGAGTCTGAAGTGAACTGAACTGAATGTATCTGAATATGAACTGAAAGTGTCTGAATATAAGTTCGATCAAAAGAACGGAGCCTTAGTAGGATGATGGGGTTGCTTGAGACTTAATGCATATGCCTCCTGTTGTAACCCTAAATACAAGACCTATACTCCATTTGAGTTTGACATATGTTTCGTCTTTCCATTTTGGACTGATTCATTCTTTCTGTCATCTTTCCTTTTTAAACTATGAATATGTGGTTCATATTCACTCATTCATTTCTTTATCTTCCTCTTTTATTTTTGAGTCACACATTTTTACACCCTTGTTTCCCCCCCAAAAAACCTTAAGGAACATATCTTAGACTCGAAAAAGTATTATTTATAGGTTAGTAACTATTTATCACAATATTTATTGATAATTATCTCTAAATATGATACAATACATAAATAGATACCAAAATATACAAATTTTTGTTGTCTACAATATTCTCTTATTAATATGTATAATCCGGTTTTAAGCTCTGATTAAAAAACAAAACATGTTACCGGCTTATTTAATATGCCGTAAACAGTTTTACTCGAGCCAAGTATGGATTAGGACCAATACACACAGGGGCGGATACAGATTTTATTTGGTGTGACAAAATTAATACTCCGTATATGTTAGTAAGCATTATTGGATCGGAGACCAAATCGGAATTTTTAATTCTGATTTCAGTCCGATAGATTCTGGTTTGGACTGGATTTTGCTCATCCCTATATCCAACTTCTCATACGAGCCAATGAAATTCTGACCCAATTTTCCTTTCTTACCGAACCTCATAACCCCATACATAAGTGATACCTTCAATAGGACCATATCACCCACGGCGAATTCCATATCCCGACGATGAAGGTCAACATAACTTTTCTTGATCACAACATGACTAAGACATTTTCGATTAATAAAAAAATGGTTTGAAGTTTTGGAAAGGGAACCAATCAAGCAGTCTTAAAATGATAAACAAAACCCACTAGTGGTTTTAATAAGAGTCCTTCTATTTTAGAGAAATACATAAGAAGAAACACAGGAGAAACATCAGTGAATTGAAAGTCATATTCTCTCCCAACTTCGTTATTTTGTCCTTCCTTAACGCAAAAGCTGCTCATCAACTCATTTAGTAAGTCAATCTTTCTCTCTTTTTGAAACTTTTGTTGGGGAACTTTAGTCCAAGGACCAAATATAGTACAACCTCCCATAATCTTATGTTATCTGATCTTATGTTATCAGATCCATTTTTATTAATTATATTTACTGGTCTGTAGTAGTAATAATATTTTCTCTTCTTTCTAATTCTAATTATTGTACTATTATTATTAAGCTTTGTTTTCTTCATCATTATATCACGCCTTCTTCCATACAAACGAGTACTAGTAGTAGTAGTATAGTATATGCTTCGTTTATTTCATCCTCTAAACCAAATTAATAAAGTTTTCTTCTTCCTTATTATTTCATCTTTAATTTTCTGTAGTAGTGCCTATATATTTTTGAATTTTATTTAGGGGGATTATATTATTTATTGACCTACTCATTTTTTTCATTTTTCTTGGAATTATTACAAATTGTATATATCTACCTTACAGATACTTAAACATTCATTTGTAAGCTGGCATGGTTTCATTTCAACTTCTGGTTATTTGGTAGCTAGGGTTAGAACTGTTGGCATAAATTTGCTCTCATTTTTTATGTTTTTTTTCCCCTTTTCTCGATCCGAAAATTATATGAAAGTTTTTATTTATTTCGATTTCATTTGATCTATACACGTACATATTATTAGGGTTATATATATATATAAATGTATGATATTTTAATTTATTAGGTTGGGGGGAAATGGGGAGAGGAAAGATTGAAATAAAAAGGATAGACAACACAACAAGCAGGCAAGTAACTTTCTCAAAGAGAAGGAGTGGAATACTGAAGAAAGCTAGAGAGTTATCCATTCTTTGTGATGCAGAAGTTGGATTGATTATATTCTCTAGCACTGGAAAACTCTATGAGTTTGCAAGCACCAAGTAATCTTCTTTTTATTTATTATACAGTACAATTTTTTTTAGAAAAGATTAATTAATTTACCTCTTCATGAAAAAATTAATCTTATTTAAAATGATATAATGGTCGTCGCAGTACAAATTTATAATTAACCAGATGTATTGACGCGTGCGTGGCAATCACGCATCAATCACATCGCCAGATCTTTAATGTGAAACCGCCTTGTACGAATCAAATAGTCCATCGCCTTTATTTAATTCATTTCTTGATTATTTTTATTTATTTAACTTGTTATGAATTTTATTATTAATAACATAATAAATTAATAATTACAAAGATACACTCGTTAAAATTTACTTTCTTTTAAAATAATTAATAATTAATACCCAAAACGATGTTAAATTCAAAAATTGTTTGCATTTCTTAATTTCAATTAGTTTGAATTGTTTGTCTTATTTTTGTCATTTCATACCCAAATTTAAATACCCTTCTTTCCCATTTCTTTATATTCTCATCCTAACTGTAAAAAATTCTACTCAACAACTTCCAAATTAGTAACCAAATCTTTCATCAGACACCAAAGTGATAATCCAAGTTGGTTTTGATATTCAAAGACTTCATTTTCTTTAGGTAAATTAATTTTTGTTGCTTTTGTAAATACAATTAATTTGGTTAGCTATTAGGGTTCATTCATTTATTTGTGATTTAGGGCTAATCCTTTTGCAGCCCCAAACTTTAGCCCTTATGTTGTTGTTGTTGATATATTGTTGTGGTTCGTTTTTTGTATTAATTTTTTTCAAACTTTTTTTTTTTGGGAAAAAACCTACATTGTTGAAGAAGTTGTCGTAGGTAAGATGTCTTGAATAAATCAAGTGGTAGCATTGTTGATGAAGTCGGTAACAAAAAAATTTGTGGTCATTTTGTTGTGATAATAACTTCGTGGACAATGAAAAATTCAAGAAGACGGTTTGAAAAATGTAAATAAGGGAGGGTGAGAGTGAAGGAAGAAGATTTAGCTTTTTTTTGGGATTTTTTTACTCCCTCCGTTCCAATGAATTGTTTGTCGAGGGAGTGACATGTAGAGCAAAACTCATGAGAATGATCAAATTGTATATAAAAAACATTCCTAAAATAGAAAGGCAAACAATTCATTGAGACGCCCCAATATGGAATAGGCAAACAATTCATTGGGACAGAGGGAGTATTATTATGAATGGAAACTAAAATGAAGGAGAAAAAAGGGGTGAGAGTTAGTATTTCAATGAGAGGATTATACGGAGTTAGTATTTGAGTATTTCCATCAACCAACACTTAAACTCGTTGGAATTAAGAGATGTAAGCAATTTATGAACTTTAACTTCTTTTTGAGTATTAAATACGGAGTACCGTATTATTTTATTTTATTTTTAAAAAGAGTAAATTTTAATCTGTATATCTTTGAATGGAATAACTATTAATTCATACTCACTCCGAGTTTTAGTGGTCTTCACTTTTTCTTTATTGGGCTGAGTTTGATCTTCTTCCCTATTTCCATTTAGGGCTTGCTTGGAATAAAGGTAATACATTAAGGGGTAATGGGGTTGAAATGTGAAGAAAATGGAGGTGAGGGGTGGTTAGTGGTGGTGATTTATGGTGTAAAGAGGAGATGAAGGAGAACAATTACCCCATTTGGAGGTAATACATTACTCCCCTCTCCCCTTAAGTAATGCATTACCCCATATGGAGATAATTGTTTCTCCCTCACCTTCCCTTTACACCATAAATCACCACCACTAATCACCTCTCACCTCCATTTTCTTCACATTTCAACACCCATTACCCCTTAATGTATTACCCCTATCCCAAGCAAGCCCTTAAGGAAACATTTTTTCACCTAACATTATCATCCTACCCCCACTACTTTCTTTATATTACACCAATTACCACTCATTAATTAATATAATCTCTTTCTCTAATACTTTTTCATAATACTCCACCTTTTTTTATTAATATAATACTCCCTCCTTATTTTTCTCCCCAAAAAGAAAGGGGAAGAACAATAAAACTCGGAGGGAGTATTAGTTTCGAAAATATACTACTTCCTTCGTTTCTTTCATTTATTGTATTTTAATCAAAGAACCACAATTGAAGGAGACGGTCAAAGGAAGAATTTAGTTTTACTCTTTAGATATAAAAAAGTTTAAAAAAAGTAGCTCAATTTCATAAACATTTGAGACGGAAGGATTGTTTAATTTGTGGAGGTCTCATAAACATTTGAGATTCAAAGGGATCATCATACTTACTTCGGCCAGGGATGGAGTTGGTACTTGGTACCCATGGATAGCTATTTCATACTCGTACCTATTAGTATTGGGAAGTGCATACGGGTCATGGTGAAACCCGGCGAAATGCAGATGGTTTGGATGATCATCAAAATAATCCTCGGATTCAAAATAAGGTTCAAGAGATCAGAAGTTGTATTGGAACCTTTAATTTCATGGAATTTGCATTGTCATTGCCATTTATTTTGAACCCTACTCAACCGATACTTCATATTCAACTCTTCCACCTTCCTTCCTTAATTTATAGCTAGCTCCCCTGATCTCGATCGACCAGACCAGGATGATGATCCACTACGTCTTCAGCCCTAGTACCGCCTCTAGCTAGCTAGGGACTTCTCTATTATAATTCGAATCTGATCGAGGACTATTTGGACGACGGACTTGGCCAACATATATATATATATAGTTTGAACTCCAAGACCTCATTATCTCTTCAAAGTAACCTCGTCCATCTAGCTAGTCCTCCCAAACCGCTCTATTTTCTTCTCTAATATCACTCAAAAGCCCTATCTATCCCAATTCCTCATCGATCAGCCGATTGCCATTACCAGCATGACTACTTTCCAACTTAATTAGTGTCCAGATTCCCATCTCCAGCTTCACATCCCTAACCTTAACTCCCGCCTTCCAAACTCACACCATTAGATTCACATTCACTCACATTCCCCTCACTGGCTCACTAACATTCTCAACTCCACCCCCCCCCCCCCCCCCCCCCTTCCACTAAATCCTCTCACAAATTCACAGCTTTAGATATATTAATTAATGCATTAATATATTACCATGGTAAATGCTGGCCTAAATGGCCTGGGTATATGAAGTTTTTTTTGTCAGCACAAACAAAAAAATTCCTTAGTGTCGTAGACCCAAGGAGCTAGGTTTGCCTGTGAGCCTCCTTGTTTAGGCCCTAGCTATGAATATAAGAAACAAAAAATAGAAGTTAAAGTTCACTATATAGAGAATAATTAACTACTCCCTCCAATTCAATCCATTGTACTCATTTGACTTTTTGCGGTCTACGAGACGACACTTTGACCTTATTTTTCTTCATTTGTATAATATATTTTTTGTTGACAATAATTTTTTGTGAAACTTCACTTTATAATAAATATAAATATGTTTGTGTTATATTTAAATTATTTTTATTTGAATTTTTATTGTCAATGTCAAAATTTAACAAGTTTGACTAAAAATAATACATGGGTACAATGGATTGGATAGGTGGGAGTAGTATAGACCCGTGCAATTATGCACGGTATTATTTTATACTCCCTCCGTTCCAGTGAATCATTTACGTTTGCTTTTTGGCACTATTTATGAGGTGGAATGATCTCGAATATAATTTCTAATATATAATGTAAAACATAGTCGTGTGAGATCTTTTTTGAATGGTCTTAATAAGTACATTAAGATTATCAAATTTTTAGAATTTTTAATAACACGTAACTAAAAATATGAACAAAATGAAATGTATCTCGACAAGTGTAAAAAAGCAAACGTAAAAAATTCATTGGAACGGAAGGAGTGGTATATTTCTTTAAATTTTAAATATTAATTCATCTCGTTTTAAATATTTCTTTAAAATTATAAACATTTCCTATATTTTTATACTCTCGGATATATCATCACGCATTTCGATATACTGATCACCTAATTTTTTAATATACTATAAAATATATAGCTATTCTTTTAATAAATGGGTAGTAATGAAAACTTTTTTATTAGTCATTATGTGAATGATCGCGTGGTTTTATATAAAAAAGTCTTATTTTTCAATATTAAATGAAGAATATTTTTACAAAATGAACCGTCTCACGTAATTGATATTCTTAATTCATGATTTGTGAAACTTTTTCGTATGGTGTTTAATGGTATACCTCATATTTTATATATTTAAAAAAAACATTAACGTAAAAAACTTATCTCGAAAATAAAATTAAAATTAAATTACAATACAATGAAATACTCTTTTTTTTTGTCACAAAGTTAATGACATCATATTACAAAATTTCTTAATTCATTTCCCTATAATGTTTTTTTTCCATTTTCTTTTGGCATTAATGACAATTAATATGTTAATGCATTTATTCATATAGACCCGTGCATATAGCACGATATATTTTATTTGTAAGTTTTACAGATATTCAATATCCATTTCAACATGAAGTGAATAACTCAGTAAATAAATTTGCTCAAATTATCTTAATTATTATTTTATCTTGCTAAATTGCATTTAATTGGTAATATTTTATAAAATACAACTAATATACTCCTTCCGTTTCGTCATTTGTTGTTCTTTTATATTATTTGTGAGAAATATTTTACTCAAAGAACAAGAAATGACAGACATGAAAAGAGTTGTCGTCATTAACCTTCTTTTAATTAATTGCATTTATATATAATATTTGACACATTAGAGTTAATTACTACTCCCTCCGATTTTTATTTATCTTTCCCTTTGATTAAATTATACCTCACATATATTAAACAAAGGGGAAGATTATTAAAAATCGGAGGGAGTATTAATGATTGTTTCCGTATTTAGATATTAGCATTTAGCGAAAAAAACTAAGAGAAAATTAGGGCTCGTTTGGTTACTCGCTTGATTACCGGGAAGTGCAAAATCCCGGCAAGTGCATTTTCAATGAGTTGTTTGGTTGCCCATTTCATGGGAATTACCACTTCCCAGGAATTGTCACTTCCTTCATAATGGGGGAAGTTACTCACCAAGCCCCTCTTGGTGTGTAGAACTTCCCGCATGAAGTCATTTCCCACATGGCAACCAAACAATATTTTTGTAATTCCCATGAAATACAAATTCACGTAAATTTAAGTTCCCGGTAACTTCATCTTTCCATGGTGAACCAAACGAACCATTAATCTCTTGTTATTAGAGGATGGAATCAATATTAACTAATTTAGTCAAGCTTTAATATTTGTGATCCATATAACAATTGTCTCTAAAAAAACCTCCTCCTCCAAGAAAAACCCTAGCCTTCATCTTTCATCCGGGGCTTCCATCGATAATTAATCGATGGTAAGCCCCAAAAACTGATTAATTTTTACTTCTTAGTTTGGTAATCAATATGCTAATTAATAAAAGTCTCTTTTTATGGGAGTTTCATCGTTTATTTCAAGGTCTTGGTTCTTTTATTCAAGGCTTCGGTCTCTTACATTGTTGTGGGGCTTAGTTTTATTCTTATTGACAAGGGTAGTTTGTTGATGGTTCGTCGTTCGTCTATTCAATGTCTACAAGTAATTTGTCAACGATCTTCGAGATCAATAGAAGGTAAGTTTTCTCTAGTTCTGAATCAAACGAAGGATCCCTTCAACAAAAGCTGCAAAAAGATAGCGATACGAGGTCATGCCGAATTGTCAGATCATGTCTTAAGATCCTTAGTTTATACTCCCTCCGGTCACTATTTTTCGCCCCACTTTCCTTATTTGACAGGTTTTTATTTTTTGCCCCACTTCTCTACTTTTCTTTTATATCTTACCTTTTTTCCATATTATCCTTCTTTCTATCTTTTATTTAGATGAAATGCCATTGAATTTTACACTTTAAGGGCCACCAATTATTTCTTTACCATTTTATATTCATTTTTTACTACCACACCATCATTTCTTTACCATTTTATATTCATTCCTTATTTTATGTGCAAAAGTGAGCGGGGCGATAAATAATGACCGGAGGGAGTAAGAGAAATGACTTTCTTTGGTTTTTATTAGATTTGATTGCAATTATAGGTATTCGTTGTAAGTGTCGTTTGGCGTTCTATTAATGAATTATTCTTCTCGTTCAAAAAAAAAATTATTTGTGATCCATAAAATAGTACATAATAATTTCCTAATAGTGTTAATTAGTCTTTCCTAATTACATAATATTACATAATAAAATATTACTGTAGATCCAATTAGCCGGATTATTTCATTTCACATAATGATTATACTTTCCTAATGTAATTATACTTTCATGAATGTGTCGGCTTAACCACTAATTAATATTTAATATTTTATAGTAACTTAATTAGCAGTGGGCTGAAGCGCTAAGTGTCCCAACCAAGACAGCCCAAACATAAGTCCATGTGGTAGTAGGCGGGGAAAAAAATTGAGTTATTCTTTTAGTGGAAAGGAGATTTGGATGGACAAATAGGGGGAATAATGAAAAGAGTTATTTAAAAAGAATAATCTCAATTGTTGTCATCTTCTCAAAGTAATCTAACAATGAATACCTTGTTCTCAAAATAGACCCACTCAAATTTTGACCTATTACTTTAGGTTACCATCTACGTGTCAATGTTGCTCTAGAGGCGATTTGAAGGCGACAACAATGGCACAAAATTCTGTCAAGAAAACTAAGAATAAGAGCAATAATATTGATAGCACTGGTGGATCAAAAGCAAGCAATAAGGATGATTCTTCATCGTCAAGCAATACTTTACGTGACAAACATAGAAACCCTAATGGAGAGGAGGCACTACGTACTCGTCTCATGCATGAAATTCATGAGATTCCTGCATTGAATATGGACAATGCAAATGCAGGGGATGACATATCCCAAGGTACCTAGATCACACAATGGGGTTCTAAGAAGACGATTTCCCCTGTTGATGTACGTTCTATGGAAAGGAACGGGGAGAAAGAGGTTCTTCTGCAATTCTCTGATGAGGATACAAAAGAAGAATAGTCCTTTTGGTCAAATATGATATTTTGTTACATCCTAGGGGCTAATCCTCCTTGGGAAGTGATTAAAGGGTTTGTTCAGCGTGCGTGGGGTAAGCATGGAATTGATAAGGTTTCATTTCTCCCTAATGGAATCTTCCTTGTTAGATGTAAGGATGAGAAGGCCAAGAAATCATTTTGAAGGTTGGGTACCATATGTTTCACGATAAACATATGTTTGTTAAACCTTGGCAGCCTGATTTGGATTTGATGAAGGAAGATATTAAGAAGGTTCCTTCGTGGGTTAGGCTTCATAACCTCCCATTGAAATATTAGGGTGCCTGTCTCCCAAGAATAACGGGGTTGGCAGGTACGTATCTGCGCTCTAATCCATCTACAACTGACAAAACCAGGCTAGGCTATGCTCGAGTCCTACTTGAGTTAACCGTGAGGCAAGATTTTTAGAATATGTCAAATTTAAGGATGCTAAAGGTGAGGTGATCACTATTAAGGTGGAGTGAATGGAAACCCATCTTATGTACCTCCTGCAAATCTCTTGACCATGATACTAAGAATTATAGGAAGAACAAATAAAGCTCCTCCAGCTTAACCTAGAGTTTGGAAGAGGAAACACCAAGGGACACAAAAGCCAATTTAACCTCCCAGACAAATCTTGATTAGCAGTAGGCCTCATAGCCCATCAGAGGGCCTCTAGTGGCCTCTACTACTACAACAACCAACAGGGCAGCAACAGTAGAGTGTCTAGTGTATCTAAGTATCAAATATGTAATTCTAAGACTCAAGTACCCCATGTAGAGTCAACTACTAGCACTTGTACTAGCTCTTTTGAAGTTAATGAAAAAACAAATTATGGCTATTCCTTTTGGCATCATAGACTTGGGCATGCTCCAATGTCCAAACTTGTTTATATAAGTAGTTTAGCCCTGAAACATTCAAAGGACAACAACAAAATCAGCCTTACCTGTCCCATGGCTAAACACACTAGCTAAAGCCCCCTTTTACTGAGTAAGAGTGTGGCTGCCCATGTATTTGATCTTGTTCACATAGACATATAGGGACCCTATAAAGTGACATACAAGGGAAAGTATAGATACTTCTTAACCATTGTGGATGATCTATCTAGAGGAACATGGGTATACTTGTTGTCACACAAGTCTGAAGCATTTGAAATGCTCATACATTTTTACAGATATGCCAAACACAATTTGACAAAGAAATCAAGGTCATTAGATCAGACAATGCTCTGGAATTTGATGACCATAAGTGTAAATTATTCTTCTCTAAAAAGGGAATGGTTCACCAAACCAGTATTGTTGATAGGCCTCAACAAAATAAAATAGTTGAGAGGAAGCAGAGACATTTGCTTGAGATTAGCAGAGCTTTAAGATTCTAATCTAGACTATCCTTGGGGTATTGGGGTGACTGTGTGTTAACAGCTGCTTACATTATAAACAGACTTCCTGTAACACCCCGGCCCAATCCTAGGACCGAAAATGTTAACCGCGGTAGCTCGCCAGGCTTTGCACAGGTCCCACAAACCAACACAAGTCCTTTCCAGCGCATTTTGTCCTCACTCATGCGCATCCCAAAAACCTTCCAGGAGGTCACCCATCTTAAGATTACTCTCATTCAAGCACGCTTAACTGCTGTGGAGTTCTTTTTCATGGATGACCAGAAAAGAAAGTGCGCTTTGTTGATATGAGTAGTACTTCAAATCCCTTTAAGCTAAACTCATAAATATGACATCTTCAATCAATGTGGGGTGTTTCAATAACTCTCACTTGAAGAACGCAACGTCCTCGTTGCGCTTGGCAGCATAACCGCTGACCCAGAATCCACCCCCGCTAGGTGTCAAATGCACGGTCGCAGATTTGCTTTGATACCATTTGTAACACCCCAGCCCAATCCTAGGACCGGAAATGTTAACCGCGGTAGCTTGCCAGGCTTTGTACTGGTCTCACTGACAAACACCAGTCCTTTCCAGCGCATTTTGTCCTCACTCATGCGCATCCCGAAAATCTTCACAGGAGGTCGCTCATCCTAAGATTACTCTCACTCAAGCACGCTTAACTGTGGAGTTCTTTTGCAGGGATGATCAGAAAAGAAAGTGCACTTTGTTGATATGAGTAGTACTTCAAATCTCTTTAAGCGAAACTCATAAATAGGACATCTTCAATCAATGTGGGTTGTTTCACTTCCTCTCCTATTCTTAAAAACAAAACTCCCTATGAGATGATACATGGCAAGCCCTCTCAATAGGATGATCTTAGATGCTTTGGGTGCTTGGCCATGGCATACAATCCTGACAGGGTCAAGGATAATTTTAAGGCAAGAGGAGTGGCATGTGTATTCCTTGGATATCCCTTAACTCAAAAAGGATAGAGGGTTCAAGAATTGGATAGCAAAAAGAGATTTGTCACCCGAGATGTAACATTCTATGAGAACATTTACCCCTACTCCTCACAAAGTAAAGGAGAAGTGATGCATTCTTTACCATCTCAACTGTCACTCCACTTACCCACACAGCCTACCATCACACATGACAGAAGGGAAGCAAGTGTTGATGAAGGTAGTACACTCATTGAGGAACCTGCAGAAACAACTTCTCAACCTGAGGTGCCAGTGAGGAGATCACAAAGATAAAGAAGAGCTCTCAAATGGATCTCTGACTTTGTGACAAACTTCAAAGGTCAGAACACCAAAGAAAAAACAACTGAAGCAGAAGTTAATGGAAACATTGAAGTTGAGGAAGCTTATGTGAACATGGTTCATACTCTGTCATCTACCCATGAACCATACCACTTTCATGAAGCAGTTCAACATCCTAAATGGGTTGCTGCTAACATTGAACTTCAAGCACTGGAAGAAAATTAGACTTGGGACATTACCACATTGCCTAAAGGAAAAAGGGCCATTGGCAACAGATGGTTGTACAAAATCAAGATGAATTCTGATGGGAGTATCAACAGGTACAAGGCCAGGTTGGTCATCCAAGGCTGTAGGCAAAGAGAGGGTCTGGATTACAAAGAAACCTTTGCCCTTGTGGCAAAAATGAAAATCATAAGAGCTCTACTTGCTATTGCTTCCATGAAAGAATGGCACACATGTCAAATGGATGTCACCAATGCTTTCTTACATGGTGATCTTCATGAAGAAGTATACATGGAATTGCCAAAAGGGTATAATGCTCTAGGAGACAAAATGAAGGTCCACACTTGCTCAAATGCCAAGTCTAATGAGCACCTAGTATGCAGACTTAAAAAGTCCTTGTATGGCCTTAAATAAACAAGCACCTAGGCAATGTTTTGTCAAGCTCTCTCACACTCTCATACAGTCAGGTTTCTATCAGTCTAAAGCAGATCATTCTTTGTTCATCAAAACTAAAGGGGATGACATAACAACAGTCATAGTCTATGTTGATGATATGGTCATCACTGGGAACAATATGACAGAAATTCAACTTCTAAAGCATTGTCTCAGATCAAAGTTCCACATGAAGGACCTAGGGAAACTGTCCTACTTCCTAGAAATGGAGGTGGCTCACACAAGTCAAGGTTGTTTATCTCACAGAAGAAGTATGCCACAGACATGCTCCTTGAATTTGGCATTCACAAGGAAAGGAATCTTAAGATACCACTTGATGCTCATGTGAAACTAGAACTCCAAAAAGGCACACCCCTCACTATTCCTGAGACCTACAAAAGGCTTATAGGGAAACTCATTTATTTGACCATCACTAGGCCAGACATTTCATATTCTGTCCAGTTATTGAGTCAATTCCTTCAAGCACCAACCTCAGATCATATGCAAGCAGCTATGAGAGTTTTAAGGTATATCAAAACTGCTCCAAGGCAAGGGATATTACTAGCTAAGGCTGCTACAGCTCATCTTACTACCTACTGTGACTCTGATTGGGCATCATGTCCATTCTCTAGAAGGTCTACAACTGGTTACTGCATATTACTAGGATCATCACCCTTGTGTTGGAAATCTATAAAACAAACTATGGTAGCTTGCTCATCTGCAGAAGCAGAATATAGGGCTATGGCCCTTACTGTGTGTGAAATCACATGGTTAACTACATTACTAAAGGAATTGGGACTGACTATCATGAACTCTACAAGACTAATGTGTGATAACCAAGCAGCCATTTCCATTGCTGCCAATCCTGTCTACCATGAAAGGACAAAGCATATTGAAGTAGATTGCCACTTCATTCAAGACAAAGTTCAAGAAGGAGCAATCCAACCTACCTACATTCCATCTCATTTACAACTTGCAGATGTCCTAACTAAATCCCTATCTGTCTCTCAACACAACAAACTCTTGCGCAAGATGGGAGTGTTGGCTCAACCCTACTCACATCTTGAGGGGAAGTGTAGAAAAGATAGAGTTAATCATCAAGACAATGACATTAAATGGAGAGTTAACATGAAGAATGAGGACAAAGAGGAACAACACAGTAGATAACACAGATGCAATGCTGTCTACTGTCAGCATTCTGATATATATATATATATATATATATATATATATATATATATACAAACACACATATATATCAGTTGGAAGTTGTAAAAGAAGTAACCAGTAAAGCACCAACAAAAGGAGGTTGAACATCTAGCTACTTAAGGATGAAAGCAACATATCATTGTCTTAAGTGTTAGCCATGTAAACTAAGTCAATGATGAAAGCGACATATCAAACTGTTGCTATATATACATGTATGCAGGAATCTATTGTAATACACAAAAAATATGAGTAGAATGCTAATGAATATGAAGTCCATTTATGAGCACTACTAATACAACAACCGTGAGTGTTGAGGTATCATAAATCAACATAATCATTACTCCCGCAAATCATCAAAAAAGATGATACTCCAACTCACACTTGAGAAATTCCTCCAAGAGACTATAAATAGGATTTATGTTACAATCCCTAAATGCTTATCTGAGGAAACATGCATTTAGGTGAGGCCAGGTGGTTTTAGTGCACTTGCACGACATAGCAGGTGGTTTCAGTGCATGATAGGGTCGGGTATTTGTTGGTCTTGTATTCCAAATTACTCCCTCCGTTCCATTTGATTATTTACGTTTACTTTTTCACACTTGTCAATGCACGTTTTCTTTTGTCCATATCTTTAGTTATATATTTCTAGAAAAATTAAAAAATTGATATTTATAACGTACTCGATTAGACAATTTGAACAAGATCTCACATGACTATATCATGACTATATTTTATCTTATGTATTGGAAGTTATATCGACAATCCCCTCACTTATGAATAGTGTCCCAAAAGCAAACGTAAAGATCTATTGAAACGGAGTAAGTAGAATACTATGACCTGTTATGTTATTCAGGTAGGTAATCAGATCATTTGGTATACTATGAGAATAGAGTATTAAAAGTTAAGTTTATTTTTACATTTTTTTTAGCGAATAGATCATTTCATTAATAATAATACAAAGTCATACAATATCTACAACTTATATCGAAATTGAACGAATACAATACTATAACATTTGAGTAAAATAAATTCTCATTAAAACAAAGATCTCTAAAATACTCCCTCCGTCTCGTTCAATTGTTTGTATTTGATTAAAATAATCCTTACAATAAATATATAAGGCAAACAAATGAGCGGAACGGAGAGGGCATGATTTTGATCTCCGTTTCTGCACACCCGCTTTCAACATATCGATGGTTAATGGTAGAGCTTTTCACAAGAAGGTTTTCGGATCTTCCAAGGTTTTGAAGAAAATCGATTTCATCTAAACCTGATAGATTGTAGCTGATAGTCTGACGTAAGTTGAGATACCATATAATGAACAGTTGTGGTACTGATCTTCCGCGTCCTCTCCGTTATCATAGATTCAACATCTCTCCTAAAAAAGCGGGAGGAACCTATCAACTGATAGGAGCGAAACTCTCCAAAAGGAGAGGACAATTATTATAAATACTAGAATATAATACTGATATTAAACTCCGCAAATTGGGGGGCTTACCACCAATTAATGGTGGTAGCCCCAAATTTTTTTTGGAAGCCAGGTTTTGTTTTCTTTTGGGGAAGAGGGAGAAAGGTTTCGGAAAAAAATGAATAACTTAGTTTATTTTCAGATTAATCTTAGTTAGTTAGGATTATCGATCTTGAGAGTAGGGGTAATAGTTAGGGATGTCAGTGGGCGGGTGAAAGGCGGATACCGCACCGCATCCGCACTGCTTGGGGCGGGTGCGGGAAATGGTTATGCAGGTGGCGAGGCGCGTAGAGCTAGGAATGAAAATGTTACCCGCGATGGGTAATGGGACGGGTGGGGTTTTAATATTTTACCCTTCCCCACGTTCGCACCGCCCCATACCCGCACCCCTTACCCGCACCGTTCTATACTCGCACCGCCTTAAACCTATAATATCACGAGAAAAAACAAAAATTGTAATATGAAGTTTGTACTTTAAATTTAATTTTGTTACTAACTTTTTTTTAATTCAATTTTATTATTAACTTTGATTACTTTTATTTTGCAATTTTGTATGTCATTAATTAATGAGAAGATTATACAACCAGTTGTACATAGCTTTATGTACAATTGATTTTATGATTTTGAGCTTTATCACAAAGTTTTTGAGTTTTGTTGTAAACTTTCGGAGCTTCAGTGTAAAATTGTCAAACTAAATCACATAAATATTTAAGCTCAAAAACTTACAACTCAGCTCAGAAACTTATATAAGCTCGGTAAATATATACAAAAGCTCAACAGTTTTGTGTAATACTATTTTCCGTCATTAATTAGTCAACAGTTAATGAGAGTGCTATTTATTTTTATTGGCGGGTGTCGCGGATATCCACAAATTTGGCGGGTGATAGATGGATAGCGGGGTGAGGATGGGTCCTCTAAGTATACCCGCAGAGTGGGTCGATGAGCACTTTTGTACCCGCGGTTGGTAGTGGGATGGGTGCGGGTATCACTTTTGAGTGGCGGGTGCGGGGTAGCTATCCCCGCACCCGCCCCTTTCCAATGACATCCCTAGTAATAGTTTGGATTATTTATATTAAATAATCTTATAAATGTAAATGGGATTGGATTTAGGAAGTAATAGTTTATTGTATGTATTGTTGTATTAGATCAGACTTAATGGAAAGAAAAAGTAATGGAGAGAATCCACATCTTAGTTTATTATGCCAAATTTCCAGTCTTAGTTTTTTTTTTCACAAGTACTTGAAAAGTAGTTTATTTACGAGAATACTCTTAAATTAGTTGGAACAAAAAAACTACTCCTACTTAATAAGCAGGTCAAAAGTTACAAATAATTGCTTGACACAAGTATATCCATATTAAACTTAGAAAAAATTCCCATTTGTTATCAATGATGTTCACTTTCTTACAACTAATACAGTACATATCTATTTTCGACTTTGTAGCCTCATGCCACTATTTGATTCGGTTAAAAGTTATTGTCACTTTTGATCCAAGCTTATCAACTTCGTACTTGAAGTAGTTGATCAGAAATGGTGAACTCAATTGAACATGTCCAAAGTAAAATTAATTGGGTCAAACAATAAAACTTGTAGTCTTAAACGAACATGTCCAAAGAATAAAACATGTCAAAGGCACGTACTCTTATCAACTCATAATTTCCATGTAGTTTTTTCAGGTTTTGGGTAACTTTTTACCTAATTTTGCCAAACTAGATCATTAAACTGTTTAGCAAACTAGATGAAATGGTAGCTGAAATCTTATATAATGACATAAATCGAAGATGTCTTAGCACATTGGTTAAAATTAAGTGCTCTAAGACAATAGGTCTCAAATTCGAATTCTTTTTTCCCTTTAATATTCTAACACGATTAAGTGCGTTCTTCGATGAATTAAAAAAAATCTTATATAATGACACATATAGACATGATTCTCTTATTATTGTAATAATTGAAGGGGATTGAAGGGAAAGAATGAAATTAGCTTAACTTATTTATTAGCTCCTCTTAAGTGGTTTTCTTTTATCTAGGCAACTAGGCTTACGTAAATGCCAAATACGCTACCCGCGGCAAACACAGGATCCGTTTGGATATAGATAACTTTTAAGGTAAAGTTAGCGTTTGAACTAGTTTTACCAAACAAAGTCTAAGCATTTTTTTATTTTCAATTAACTTATTTGTTAAATAAATTACTCTCGTTCCTATGATTGACTAATCATGTCTATTTATAGGAAATGTGTGCGTAAATGTGAACCACACATTTATGACTTAAAATGAAAAGTGAGTAAAAAATCAAACTCAATTAAAAAAGAAATACGTGTCAATGATAGTAACTGGAGTATTAGTCTATTACGTGCTTCCATAACACTTGCCTAAAAATAAGCTAGCTAAAAAATTTGGGTTAAATAATCAACTTTGGTCGATTCAATTAATTGGTATGTGTCGGCAAAAAAAAAGAAGAAAAAACTACTCCGTAATTGGTATGAAGTGTCAAACAACACATAGTGTCATTCATATGAAGTTAACTGTTAGTACACGCACAATTATCCTAGAAATTGTAGGTCAATCATGTTTTACTTATTTTGCACTTTCGTGAATTTAAAACAAAATTGGATCTGATCTGATCTGACGAGTAATATTTAGTGCACGGTCCATAGAATTGTGTTGGGCGAAAGCATTGCAGGAAAAATGACCTTAATAATATGACAATTTTCAGCATGAGATCAGTGATCGAACGATACAACAGAATGAAGGATGACGACCATCAAATGTCATCTGCTGCTGCTGAACTTAAGGTACGCAACCAAGCCACTAAACCAATTCCGGATTCATTGAGCAGTGGCTCGCGTTGCTCCTTAAACTGCCATTTTATATCAGAAAGATAGTACATGTAGTAAGGGTGAGTAGGAAGGTTAAAGTCACTTATTTTGCCAAAGAGTGTAACCGTTGGTATTATAATTTATAATTGTATAACCCATAATAGTTGTATGAGCCATACGGTGTGTTATATAAACCTTTCAGGACAAACACGAATTGAAAAAGGCATGACACTATATATGACAGTCATCTATTTCTCATTCTTAGTTTCTTTCTGTGTGATCACAGTTTTGGCAGAGTGAAGCAGCAAGCTTGAGGCAACAGTTGCAGTACTTACAAGAAAGTCACAGGTACAGTGGACTACTTTAAGTTTAGACTATACGAATACAGTGCAGTCATTGGTCTTGCCTCTTAGTATGAAGAAAGACATTGCTGCAAGACCTGATACTTCAAGTTTGATGACTGCAGGAGACTGCTGGGGGAAGAACTTTCAGATTTGACCATCAAAGATTTACAGAGTCTGGGAGATCAACTGGAGATAAGCCTGAAAAATGCACGAATGAGAAAGGTCTGGATCGGATTGGAGTAGTTTCAATTTTCACTACAAACTTTACTCCCACTTCAACTTCCAGACAGTGACTATAATTAAACATATCAATCGATAATCATGTTGTTGTTTGCAGGAGCAACTGCTATCAAACGAGATAAAAGAGCTTAAGCAACAGGTCCCCTCGCCTCAACTACGCTACACTATCTATTTATTCGCCTTTGAGAAACTTAATTAGGACATACAGCAGGTTAACAAGTATTGCATTGATGCAGGCAGCCCTCATTTATCAGGATAATATTGAACTCTATAAAAAAGTAAACAACATGCAACAAGAAAATTCAGAGCTCCGTGAGAAGGTAAAGAACAGCATGCACGTCATCTGATATTATATGCGCTATATATTGGATTGGAGAAGTAAATATTTACTCTTTGGCAATGTATATGAAATGGTTATATATGTCATTAATCACATACAGGTGAATGGACAAGAAGATGTAAATCAATTGGAGCAGCATCCATACATGTCGCACACTATCAAAAATGGGCATCCCATGCGTGGAACAATTGATCTACAGCTAAGTCCACCAGAACAACACGGGAGAGAAAAGACCACAGAAGTTGTGAAGCTAGGGTATTCAACATTATTATTAAATAAACCAATTCAAGGAAATATATCAAACTACCTTGACCTAATCATTAATCAATATCTTGTTTGTAGCTTGCAGCTGCACTAACCCAATCGGATTTACCAACTCTATACCAATTTCTTAACCTGGAATTATCAGAAGGTGTATCTAGTTAAACGGAGCACGTACTGCTTGCTAGTCAGAGCGAGATACAAGATCGATTCAGTAAGACATATATGCAGATTTGGTATGGCCTGGACGATACATATACCTAATTTATCGTTAGTTGCTGTATGACTGGCACCGAAATTTCATGCCAGAACCAACTCTGAAGTTTGCTTGTTGTAAATAAGAGTGTGTATTTGTTTTCCTAATAGCATGCATGTTCACTGACTTACTATGCTTTGTACCTCAAGAACTACTATTGCTTCTCTTTTTTGTATTAGTGGCCAGGAAACATTGGAATAATATATGAAGTTATGATGATTGATGAACCTGCATATCTGACTCAAGGACACCTCGGAGATACTGCAGTATGTCATGGCCTTATCAGGTGAATGTGCTATTGTAAGAACGACATTTACCAAAATCGTTATCAAAGTAAAAGCAAGTCACAGAAACAATGTTCTTGATAACTGGATGGATTACATGTTTAGCCATTGTTACTCCCTCTACCGTCTAATAATGCCAATGTTAACATTGAAGCCAGAGAGTCAAATCAGAGAAACAGTCACAGATCACTCAACACTCAATTCATTCATCCAGACAAGAAAATTGCCTTGAATTAAAATCGAAACATTTTCAGTAGAACATCATCATCAATATCTTTGTCTAATATAATGGAGCAAATAATTGGGTAAAACCTTCAGTAGAAAGTGTAGAACTTTACCTTAATCTCCATGAAACCATATTCTATCATTCAATAGAATAATTCAGCGATGATGTTACTCAACAAGTGTGTTTATGATTGCATCAAAACAAGAATAAATTAAGAACTTGCCGTAGTAAACGCGCGCACAATTGACTGATGATCATGATTCATGAGAGTATGAGACAACATCAAAAGTTTCACCTGCGAAATTGCAATTCTTTTTTTTTGCCAGCTTAAAAAACACTAGAAATTAACAATCGTTCCGTGCGTTGATGGCTACTCCATGAGCACGTTTATTAAGAGTTCTAGGAATGTATCGGAAAGAAAGACAGTGGAAATGTAGAGACTAAGCTAGGAAATCTTGAATAAGTCCCCGGAGATCATTGATATGTTGATTCTGGGCAGAGATAGCTTCAACGAGACTGAGGCAGTCAGAACGTATTATGATGTGAAGGTAGCCGCAATCAAGAGCCCAGAGACAGGCTTGAAGGAGGCCATAGGCTTCAGCAGCGCGCGGTGTGTGGGCTAGGAGGCCATAGGCTTCAGTAGCAATCGGTGCTCCACCCTGCGAGAGGGCAATCCAGCCACAAGAGGAGTTTTTGTTGGGCTTCCATGATGCGTCCACTTCAATTGTAATCAGATTGCAGGAGGTCGACGCACAACCTGTGAGTTGCGGCAGGGCGCCTTCCCGAAATGAGTATCTTTGTTCTAGTTTAGAAGTTTTAGGTCAAGTTTGGTAAACAGCGGATTGATAATAGCAGAAGCAGATTTGACTAATAGAATCAATTGACAGTTTTGACCAACATATTTAATTAACAGAATATTTTAAGTAGTATTTGATTATTAGCAGTTTTAAATTAACATACTGTTTGATTGCTTTGTAAAATGAGAAAAAAGACATAATTTTTTTTTCATTAGATATACGTCAACATATATCACAGTAACAATTTTAATAATTAATATCGTCGATTTCTTACATTAGCCATTAAAGTTGAACAAATATTATCACAGAGAGTTGATATTTCTAGAATTTCTTAAGTATCGACCGGAGACAAAGCAATTCAATTCATTAAACATAGATAACATTAAATTGAAAGTAATGCTCCATGAAATTGTATAAAAGACTGAAAATTGATTCAATTGAAATAACCAAAAATTAATTAGTGCAAGCTAAGAACTCATTGCATATCAAATTCATGCATAAAAAAAATTAAAGGAAATAGGAAGACGGATCTTAGAAGGATAAATTCATGAAAATAGTTAAAAATAATGAAAGTAATGTTTGATTTGAAAATGGGTAAAAAGGTAAAAAAAAAATATTCCAATCCGCTAACTCAATATGTTGCTCATAGCAGCATATTGGAAAACAGTATATTAGACCCCCCAATATGCTATTACAATATGTCATTTACCAAACACCATCATTGGCATATTTCGTGGTCAAACATACTATTTTCTTCCAATATGTTGTTTTTTTGTGGATCCGGCGTTTACCAAACATCTCCTTAGCCGGTTTGACCATATGGATGAGAGAAATTTATCAGCAGGTCATGGAATGCCATCAAAGATACTCCTATTTCATATTAATCATATTGCCCATAGGGTTCCAACAAGGCTGTAAATTAGACTGTCATCTTTATCCGTACTCTGCAGATATTTAATCCAATAATTAATGATCCAGTCTGAGAGCGGTATACCCGTGTCCATATTACTTCTAATACCGAGAGGGCCACCTAGCCATATTCTTGAGGAAAAGGGACAGTCCCGGAAGAGGTGCATGTTAGTCTCAATTTTCTCTTTGTCGGCATTCATGCAGAAGATACAGTAATGGTAAATATTAATACTGTATTTCTTTTGCGAAAGGAGTCTTCAATTGGCAAGCATCTATTAAGAATTTTCCATAAGAAGATAGTCCATTTGATAGGACAATTAAGCTTCCATAAAAGTCGTCGGCATAAAGGAGTTATGATGGATTCCTTCAATCCGGCATAACTTATCCGAGGATGCCTAGCCTTGTATTGATTGAAGGCAACTCTATAACCAGATTTGACAGTGTACTGTCCATCAGCAGTCGGAAGCCAGTAAGGCTTATCATCACCCACAAAGTTAGGAATGTGAATAGATGCAATTTCTTTAACCCAGATTGGCGAGAAGAACTGTAAGAGAATGTTTTTATTCCAGCGTCCATTTAAATCTGTTAGATCGTGGATGTTGATGGACATCGAATCATTATTCATAGCGTCGATTTCTGTCTTCAGAACAGGGATAGAACCATTCACCCAACGTTGATTCCAAATACTTAAAGAAGAGGATTTTCCAATACTCCAAGCAAGTTGTTGTTGAATCAGTTTTATACCCCAGAGGATCCCCCTCCATCCCCAAGAACAGTCTTAGTAATTTTTATTGATACAGTTGTCAATGGTCGTAATAGAGCATTTGTAATTGCCACTGAGAGTTTTGGTTAAAACTTTTCAGGCAGTCTTAGCAAGGAGTGCTTGATTGAAGCATGAGATATTCCGTATTTCAATACCACCATCACATTTGGGTAAACTGAGGAAGTCGATACTTCTCCAGTGAATAGCCCTACTCCCTTTGTTCCCAGCCCACCAAAAATGCGCCAGAATAGAATTAATTCTTCTGGCCACACTTATCAGAATATGAAAAACCGATAGAAAAATAAATGGATGGTGAAGATAGAATAAAGGAAATAAGCACCAGACGACTAGTAGGGGAGAGGAGAGTACCGTTCCAAGTCGAGATTTTTTGTTTTACTCGATTGACGAGATCATTGTAGAAGGACCTTTTATTATTCTCAATGAGAAGTAGAATACCTAGATATTTTCCCATATTGTTATTTTTGCATACACGAAGAGCAGAGAGACTATTGACAACGTTCGCCATCGTAGTGGAGGGGCCAAAATGAATGGTTGATTTGTCGAAATTTATTCTTTGTCCCGAGACCGGGCAAAAATCACGAAGCACCAATCTGAGGGTATGAAGAGACCCGTCATCACAATGTGTGAAAAAAATGGCATCATCTGCGAAAAAAGGTGATTAATCGGTGGGGCATTACGACTGATTTTGATCCCTCGAAGAGTTCCGGAGTCCTGAGCAGCAGATAAGGATGCAGATAGAACCTCCATACAGAGGATAAAAAGGTACGGAGATAGTGGGTCTCCTTGTCTAAGCCCTCTACGTGGCAGAAAGTGTGGCATAGGAGAACAGTTCACTAGAACTTCATAGGAAACCGTTTGAACACAGTTCATAATTAGCCGAAGAATCTTTTCCAGGAAGTTCATTGATTTGAGGGTTGCTTGGAGAAAATTCAAGTCAATTCTGTCAAAAGTTCTGCTCATGTCAATCTTGAAAGCCAACATTCCACCACTTCTAGAACCGCTTTTATTTATATGGTGCAAAATTTCATGGGCAAGTAAAATGTTGTCACTGCAAGATCTACCAGGAACAAAGCCATTCTGGAAAGGACTAATCAGATTGTTGATAACCTTCTTGATTCTATTAGCTATGCATTTGGTAACAATCTTCATAAAGACATTGCAGAGGTTTATCGGTCTGAAATGATCCACACGTTCAGAGGAGGGGATCTTAGGTATAAGAGTTATGAAGGTACGGTTGAATTCTCTGAGTATATAACCGGTATTGAGGCAATGACAGGCTGCTAGAATAGCGTCCTCCTTGATGAAATGCCAATAACGGTGGTAGAAAATATAAGAGATTCCGTCAGGGCCAGAAGATTTTAGAGATCCGAGTTGAAAAACAGCAGTTCGCACTTCTTGAGGACGAAAAGGAGCATTAAGCCTGATAGAATCATCCTCATTAAGCTTCATAGTTATGTTGTTAAGAAGACAGGAATAGAGGGGCACGGTATGATCAGTGGGCACTGGGTTATGAGCATAACCATTCTTGAAGTGATCTTGAAAAGCATTGCGAATGACAGTAGCATCAAAAGACCAAGCATTATTCGAAAGCTTCAAGCCCGCATAGCAATGAAGTTTCTACAAGTTCTTCCTTTAACTTTGTTGAAAAAGAATTTAGTACATTAGTCCCCATAAGTATCCCAGGTTAATTTTGCTCTTTGTTTCCAATAATTAGTAGTGGCTCTGCAGAAATCAATGAGCTCCTGATGGTGATTGATGTAATCAGAGGCGTCCGAGGAGTTTGTCCCACAAAAATTCGATGCAAATCATCATCAAGAATATCATCAAAATCGGACCATTTCCGTCCCCAGTCTCTGTGTTTATCAAGTGCCCATCTCTTCGTGATATTTCTGCAATGTTCCAATTTTCTGGCTAGTCTGAAGGGATGAGAACCATTGACGGTCGACCAGTGATCAGAATCAGTCCAAGCGCTCTTAATTTTATTATTGCAATCATCAAAATCGAAAACCCAGGCTTCAATTTTATAAGATTTGTAGCTCTTCTCAAGACATAAATTGAAGTCAACTTTGATCATAGCATGATCACTAATTTGGATGGGGTAATGCCTTACAGCAGTATTAGGAAAGAAAGAGAACCATGTCGTTGATGTCGATGAGGCAAAGGCATTGTCCAATCTTTTGTAGATGCGCTGTAATCCTTCCCGATTATTGCACCAGGTGAACTTTGGGCCTTTTTAAAAGATATGTCCATTAGATTGCAATCCAGTTTCCAGCGGCTAAAACTATCCACTTCACGCAGTGAGCAGTTGTCATTACTGAGTTTGCCACCAGTGTACTCGACTTGATTGAAGTCTCCAACAAGAAGAAATGGATGTTCAAGCGAATTAATGTGATTATGAAGCAAGTCCCAAACTTGTTGTCTTGCAGCAAGGTAAGGGCCGCCATAGACAAAAATCAAATAAAAGAAGGAACAATTTATTATAGCTTTCATGGATATAAAGTGGACACATTTGAAAGCTAACTCCATCGATAGAGGTCCCTTCCATCCCAACCATAGTCCCCCACTAGTACCTATGGCGTTAACCTCAACTGACTTAAAGTAACCTAAGGAGATACCGATCTTGCTAATAGACTCCACAGTACATTTTGTTTCACATAAAAGCAGGAAATCATAATACTTATTAAAGACCATCGCCCTTAGCTTAGGAATTGCATGGGAGAGCGGGTCATTAAGGCCTCTACAATTCCAAGATATTCCTTTCATGGCTGGAGAGGAGGCTGAGATGGGTCAGCCTCCGAAACCCTTTCAGCAGCAGCATTAGTGGCTGTCTCTTCGAGCTCCAAATCAGTATCAGTAACTTTCATTATGAAGCCAGCTTTGTGAGATTGGACATCAGTGGTGAATTTCAGTTTTTTTTCCAAGTGAAAGTCAATAGTTTTTAGCTGAATCCTTGCAGTTGATAGAGTTGTTCATCAAGGTGATAAGATCAGGATCTGAGCTTGATTTGCGCTTTGAGCGCGGCTTCTTGATGGCGCTAAGAAACATGGGGGAGTAATTATGTTTTCTCTGGGAGGGGAAAGCTAGCAACTTTCAGGAAGCTCAAATGGTTTTTTGGAGGAACGATTGATAGGTCCGCCTCAAGAGGACCAAAGATGTCAGTTGCAAAGCCCATAAGCCTGTCATCCACTGACTGCAAGAGACTTAGAGTAGCAGGGTTAGTAATAACATTTGGAATTAAGGGTTCAGTAAGAGGAATGACTACCACTTCCATGAGGGGGGAAGCAACATCATCAACAATGAGAGGGGGAGCATTATTATTCCGGGCATCCTCAAAACGAGGTTCAGAGGAGGGAGAATCAAATGAGATTGAGATTGGTGACTGGTAGTTGTTATGTTCTTCCGAGCTGTAGAGTGAGTTCTCAGTAGACGAATTAATGCTGCCGTCAGCATTCAGACTTTCTTCAAAATTGTTGCCGTTGAAGTTACTGTCATTGCTATTTGCTTCGCTAGCAGTGTTGTTGTTATCATTAGCTGCTAAACCAGCAGCGTTGAGATCAACTTCTCGATCAATATCTTCGCCAGTGATTGGAGGTTCGTGATAAGGGAAGGCGTAATCAGTGGGTGGGGAGAATGTTTGACCATAGCCACGGGCGTCATCGATGGCGAAAGCAATTTTGTAGTTCCATTCCAATCTATGACTAACAGATTCGTAATACAGCGCTCCTATTATAAGAGTAGCTCCACTCCATATCATCATTCTTGGGGGAGGAGTATGGCTCAGAGGACAGAGCAAAAGGCTCGGGGAATTTCTTTGCATAGGGCATTTCAAAAGGTTCGCCACGCCACTCACGACTGTCGTTCTTGTAAACACCGATATTAGCAGAGTAGTCTGGTTCCTCAAATTCAAAAACCTTCCCCTGCTTGTTTGAATGGCTAGCATTAAAATAAGGGGTTTTGAGAGCAGGGCCCTTGAAGGGGATTGAAGTGACGAGGAACTTCATGCCTGGTTTAACCTTACCCCCCGGATAAAGATCGAGGTTGTAGTCGATGTAGTTCTCAGGGAATAAATCTGCTGGCATAACTCTGGAGGCAAAGTTGCCCACTCTGAACCTAAAGGTAAGACACTTGGTTGTGGAAGGAATAACTCTAAGATCAAGATTGTACATTGTGTGCCTTCCCACCCCTTCGAAGATATCGAAACCCTTTTGATCAAGCTTTTTGAAGGAAGCATCAAGGTCGGCGGTAATGCTGGAGATGAGCTCCTTACAGTGACCAGATTTATGATCAATGCGCCCACATTTAATACAATACTTGTAGACCTCTTCATATTTAAATTGAATCCAAAGAAGATATTTCTAATTACATCCTAGAAAGAAGCCAGGGAGTAAAGGATCACCTAGAGCAACAGGAGCACATATCCTGAGATAATTATTTGGGGGGACCATATCAAAGTGTTCGACCTTGAAGTCCGAGCTTAGAAGTTGGCCAATAGTATTGGCGGTTGCCATATTGAGGAATTCAAAGGGAAGACCACAGACCCGAACCCACATCTTGATTACTGGAAATCTCACAATTCGCGGAACTGCTTCTGGGCTCCACTTGGTCAAGGCGATAATAGCTCCGTTTATGGAAATGAAGGTACGCTCCAAGAGGTCTAGTCGATTCCCATTGTCTGCACAATGGAAGACAAAAATGTTTCCCATTTTGTGGACTTTGATGGGTCCCCTTGTGACCCGATGATCCTCGATGACAGCATTGATGGTGGTGATGCGCGTTGTCGCTGACACGCATACAAACAATATTTTTAGTCACAACTCACTACTATGTAGTAGCGGCAAGTCGAGGTCGAACCACAAGGAGGCGGTTAAGCGATATTGGTCAAGTCTGAGGTTTAATTGCGATTGGGATTGAGATGGGGGTTTTGGGACAAGAGGAGTTGAACTAATGCTAGCGAGCTACACAACTAAAGCTAGAAACAATAATGGGAAAGGCGTTAGAGAGAGTCGGGGAGTCGGAAAACAAGATAAAAGTATAACATCGAAATAATTATCACAAGGTGTATAAGGGAGGTTCCACCTTTCGGTTTCCCTACCGGCCAAGTCTAAGCCCGCTTTCGCGACGAATAAACTAAGGTCTCTATATGGAATTACCCAAACCCCGAGTTTCCCCATATTGGTCCGAGTGAGTCAAGTCGACCTAGGTGATCAAGCTAAGTCAAACAAAACACAACAACACCATCAATACAATATCACCCCCAAATGCAATAATCTCACAAGACAAAACCTTTTCCTAGAATTCCTCCTCCCCTAGCCCCCCTAACTAAAATCTACTCACTACCCATAGTAAAACTAACACTAAGGAGACTAGAAGAAAAACTAACATGCTTGAACTAGAGAAGAAATAACTAATCTAACACAATAAAGAAAACTACACTAACAAGACAACACTAAGGAGGAAAATAAACACACTAAGGAAAAGCAAACAAAGGAGAGAGAAAAACTAACAAACAACAAAGGAAAACTACACTAATATGAAGAATAACAAGACAAACAATGGATTAACAAGAAACTAAAAGTAAAACTAACTAATGGAGAAAGAGAGAGGAAAGAAACTACCAATAATGAAGAAAACTAAGGAGGAAGATGAAAATTAACATGAACTTTCAAGAAATAATACAAAGATCTTGTCACTAAACCCTTACAAAACCCTTGAATCTTCAATAAAAACCCAAGTCTTCAACTAAAGATGGAAACTTGATTACAAATTAATAGAGTAGAATTAATCTAATACTAAGAGAGTTTTTACTAAATCTATGAACTTTTACTATGTGAACTACTACTACTACTACTATGGAGATCTCATATACTACTCTAACCTAAGGAGGCACAAATTAAGACACACCCAAGGCACAAAACCCTAGGTTAATATATATACTAGTCTTAATGGGTCACATAATCTTCAAGCCCATAATCCAATTCCTCTCATTTAAGCTAGACCTTCATCCTTTGCATTTTCATGGGGCAAAACTTCACCCTGCGGTCGACGAGCTGACACCACCGGGTGAAATTTCACCCGGTGAGATTTTCATCTCTTTTCGCGATTTTTTGCGCTTTTATCCATCGGGCGAAATTTCACCCGGTGGGCGAAATTTCGCCTGGTCGTTTCGTCCGGTGGTGAGTATCCATGAAAATCTTCGGGAGGTGGAAAATGTCGTCGGGCGAAACTTCGCCCGGTGGTGACTCACCGTGTGAATTTTACCCGGTGATACTCTGCCTCTTTTCCGGTCTCTTTCTTTGTCGATCAATTGGATTACTTGAACTTTCAGTTGTGTGCTTTGCTCTTTGGACCGTATCTCTCTCATGCTCGTAGAAGCTCAGACACGTTTTTGGTCGAAAATCCTATCAAAATAGACAGAAAACTACCAAAAACACGTAAAATGCAAAAGAGAGACACTAATGTGAGAATTACTCAAAATATGGCGATAATCGCACTTTAATCTCGCAAAACGGAAGAAAAACATGTCTAAATGGGAGGAAAAACGGTCCAAATTTGGCACACAACAAGTGACTGTGCTAAAACTTCTATAGTCTGCCATGAAACAAAGGATACAGTGGTTCCAAAAGGCAAAGGAGTCGCCCAAGAAATCTGGGTTCATAGTAATGATAGCACCAATGCGGGGGTATCTCCAAGATGAGAAAAAGTCGACTTCAATACCAATGTCGGCCCCTTCAGGAATGTTGCTTACTCTGGGTGTACTTGGCCCCGCTTCAGAGAAGGAGTTGGGATTGAAAGTGAAAGAGTTAGGAGAGTTGTTTGGTGTTGGATTTGAGCCCATTATGGATGAGGAGGGTGTTTGATAATAGGAGGAAGTGATCCCAGGATGAGTGAGCAGTGAGATTATGAGTGGGTAATATATAAGCCGGAGCCATGGTAGGCTGGTGTATGAGTAGGATATGAACGGTCATTCAAAAGATGGGGGGACGGTGGATGTTATTTGGTCGAGGGAGAGGTGTCTAGTAGAATGAAGAGGAAAAGGATGATGAAAGAAAGCACGTTTGTCAGGTGAGTCGTACGAGGAAGCTTAGGAAATTGGTAGAAGTCTTGGAGACTGGAGCAGCAAACCAATAGCTTGAAAGAAGATGGTTATAGGAGATAAGTAGGGGAATGATTGCAATAATTGTGGCAGTTTAATGGCTCTAGAAGAATGATATGCCTTTATTGGGTGCAAGTATAAACATGGTTAACTATTTTGATTGCAAGAGCATAGTAAGGAAGCAAGCCTAAGCAAAAGATTTAGGCGTGGTAAAACTGGTTCTGAAGTAGCCTTAGGCGAAACTCTAGAGAAGCAAGCAACTGAAAACTATCAGATCAGTACTGAAAAGTGATATCTTAGCTATGAAAAATGGTGGAGAGATCGAGAACAGAAGCAGAAATTTGGACATAGATTTAGGGGAGAACTTAGGGTTAATAATGCAATTGAAAAGTAAAGTTGGTTATGCAAATCAACTGTAATTAGGGTAGTTAGATTAAAAGAAGCAGAAGAAGCAATGTAATAGAATCAGAAGCATGAATTGATAAACAGATTCAAAGATTTGGGACGAAATTGATATGGTAAATAGATTTGGGGGAAATTATGGGTAATTGATTTGGGGATCGGAAGAAATTAGGGTTAGGGTTAGAGCTCTCTTTTAGAGAGAGAAATTATCTTGCGAAATTGCAATTCACATCAAACTATAAGTAAGAGATGCTGATACAATCGTATTTTTTAGAGTAAATTAAAAACTATTCCCTTCTAAGATACCAATTTTAAAATTTACTCCCTTTTGAATTTTTTGTTAAAAATAACTCTCAAAATCTATAAAAAGTTCAAAAATTGCTCCAAATTATAATTTTTGGACAAAAATGTACCTAACTTTTTTATGTCATATTACTTCACTTCACCCTCTAGCCAAGGGCATTTTCGTCCTAAAAAAAATTTTGGGAGCAATTTTTGAACTTTTGATAGATTTTGGGAGTTATTTTTAACAAAAATTTCAAAAAAGAGTAAATTTTAAAATTGGTATTTTAAAAGGGAGTAATTTTTAATTTACTCTATTTTTTATACGAGAAAATTATGTAAAAATGAGCTAAATAAATGATATGATCGATCTAACTGTTCGACTAATTAGTCGATAGATTAGATGATCTATAGAATAATCTGTGGTGAGGGAAGGAATCACCTAGATTAATCAATGAGTTTTGATGAAATTAGAGAGAAAATGGAGATTAGGTAGTTAAGAAAGATAACTTTTTTTGATAAATTTTTGGATAACTCATTACAACCTACAAATGTCTTTATATTAGACCTGTCGAACGGGTCGGGCGGTCGGGTTTCGGGTTCGATCATTTCGGGTTCGGGTAAAATATGGGTCGGTGTGTATTTTGGGTTTGAAAAATATGGGTTTTATACGGGTCGGGTTTCGGGTCAAATACAGGCTATTAACGCACTTTAAAAACATTAATTTTCTTTATTTTTTTTATCATAAATACAATTTTTATTCTTAATTTTCTTAATCATCTCATTTAATATAAGATATTAGTAAGAATAAACATGTTTTATTTAATATATTTTTGATATACATTGATATTTTTTCTATAGGAGGTACGAATATATATGACAAACTTAGACTCGATTTATTGATTTTTTTTCTCATTATAATAATCATGTGATAAAACTATGATTTTAAAGATATATATAAATATTATTTATAAAAAATTGTTTTAAAAAAAAATTATTTTTTAGTATTTTTGAGAAACTTTAGTGTATAATAGCAATATTTTTTTAATTTATCTATTTTCGGGCGGGTAACGGGTTCGAGCGGGTTTTGACCCAATATATTTGGGTTATTATCGGGTCGGGTCACTTTCGGGTTTCGGTCATTTTCGGGCGGGATTTTTCGGGGTTTTTCTCGGACGGTTTCGGGTCGGGTTTTCGGGACGAGTCAATTTTTTACAGGTCTACTTTATATTGGTCATATGCCTTGGAGAATAAGAAATAAAAGACAAATTTACTAATATACCCTCTTACTAACATTTTGGTTTGTATCAATATCCACTCCATCAAATGATCCTTGTCCTCAAGGATCGGATTTGGCTCACCAAAGCATTCTCTAAGTTGTATATGTGTGATTTTAGTAGCTTGATCCGGACCAACATAAGACCACATGGCTACTTGTAACCCGCCGGGATCGAAGACAAAGGTAGTACCCTTAGTCATGAGAGTGATTATAATGAAATCCACCCGGATCAAAAATCCACACAATCCTAGAATCAACACCCTCTTTCTTGATACCGGCTTTCGATCCTTGCCATTGGAAACTTCGCCTCAAAAAATATATAAGCACATAGCCAAGAGACTACAAGTCATCTCTTCTACTTTGTTCCGTATTGCCATGGTCCCAGATGAAAACTTGTAGGTTCAGACCACCTTCTCCTAACTTCATCACCAAGTCATGAAAGGCACTTGGGTAACCCTTCAAACTAGCATCAAGGTGTGCCTCATAATCCATAAATGTCAATCCAATTAAGAGATGGTTTGGGAGAGATGACATTTTCTTTGAGGTAGTAGTAACACGATCATGATATACCTCGTAGTGTACCCAATGCTCATAACCATTTTCAACCTCCTCAAAATCACCCTTGTCCTCAAGGGTGAGACAAAGTATCTAAATTATTAGAAAGATACAAGATGCTCCGAGGATCAATAAATACCAATCTCTACTGGGGTCAAACACAACTCATTCCATAAGTATAGTAGTTCTTCCGTAGAATGTAACATGCCGACGCCACACAGTCCACACCAATGCAACCTGGTGCTCCAAAACTAAGATTTCACTAGTGGTGTTACTTAATAATATGCCAAAAGCATGGCACAAACGAGAAAGATCAATTGGTAAATAAGCATCCTCTAACCAATATGAGTATGAGTATTTGACATGTCTAGCAACAACTTTCAACAGCTTCTAATCCATTTCCGCACCATTATTCACCTTTAGACAAAATAAGGTCCATTTTTCACTAACTAGCCCAAGATTAAATAATTCCGTCTTAATTTCTTGACATTCCAAAGTACTAACTTTGTCTTCCTCTTCCCTAAAATCACCCTTGTCCTCAAGAATGAGATTCCAAACCAACAATAGAGGTTCTATGGTAAGGCACATACACATATCAGTACTTAGCAAATGATCTTTCAATCTAATTGTATCCATATTGATATAAAATCCACATTCATGTCTCATACCATAGCCTAAATGAGAAAGTGTAATGTTGAAGAAAGCAATCAACAATGAAGTTGCTAAAATAGCATGTATGTTTCCAAGTGAAACTTCAAAGTCGGTAACATTAACTCTGTCAAAATTGAAATTTCTAAAATGGACTTGCACAATACCAGTAGGAATAGAAAAAATGTTGTTACGACGAGTAATTGACCAAACTCTGTCCACACTATCAAGTGACCTAACAACATGAGATTGATTTGCTTCATAAAGAGCCAATGAAATAAATCTCTTACCCCAACTATGTACCTCCTTGTATGTATATGATTCCCACCCAAATTGGGTTTGTCATACCATCAAACACTTGGTCTGCAACACCAAAATTCCTCAAATTTCCAACAAAATTTTCTTGATCTTGTAAACTTGGTTCAGACATTGTATCGAACAGTTGGTGCACATCTGTTATATCTTCATTTTCTTGTGCAAACTTCATTGCTTGAGTCATCTCTAAATTGAAGATTGGTATAGGAAATTCATCGGGCATCTTGTAGGCACACTTTAATTGAGCGTTTGACGATAAATTGCATTCGGGCATGGGCTCAATGACACCTTCTCATTTATCAACAACTCCAAAATTGGGTAGTACAGTACACATTGGGAGCCAACTAATTGATTCAAGCAAGAATATAATTGAGGACTTCTACCAAACATCATCTGGTGTTCATTAACTGATACTTTGATTGAGTCACCGGGAACGTAATGAGGAGTGAACCATGGTAACTTAGTAAAATCGATTCCCCTTGTGCACACCTTTTGAGAGCAATTTCTTCGATAGTTACTGCCAACTTATAGATTCCTAATTTGAGAGATGCGATGTCGTCGAAAAGTGACATATATAACTTCTAATCGTTTTTTTTTAATATAGGACGCAGGTCGAGAGGAAAGGTAGCTCTGATACCAAATGATACAATCGTATTTTTTATATAAGAAAATTGTGTAAAAATGAATTAAATAAATGATATGATCGATTTAACTGTTTGACTAATTAGTCGATTGGTTAGATGATCTATAAAATAATCTGTGGTGAGGGAAGGAATCACCTAGGATTAATCAATGAGTTTGGATGAAATTAGAGAAAAAATGAAGATTAGGTAGCTAAGAAAGATAAGTTTTGTTGATAAATTCTTGGATAACTCATTACAACCTACAAATGTCTTTATGTTGGTTATATGTCTTGGAGAATAAGAAATAAAAGACAAATTTACTAATAGACCCTCTTACTAACAATTTAGTATGTATCTAGGGATGGCAATGGACCGGGTCTGGACCGGGTCCACTAGGATCCAGACCCGGACCCGTCAAAATTATCCTGGACCCGGACTCGACCCAAACTCGGCCAGGTCCAAAATTTTAAGACCCATATCCAGACCCGCCGGGTCCGATTCGGATCCAGGTCTACCGCAGGTCTCACTATTTTATTTTATTTTGTCCTACATTCCTCATTTCTTCCAACTTTCAACAGCTTTACAGACTTCGCCGGTGTCTTTTAGCACGTACAAAATTGTTTACGACATATGTTGTACTAAGAAATTAAACGCTCTTACAGTAAGGATGAAGAATAACGGTAGTATCGACGACGGCAAGATGAGAGATCTGGAAAGGTGGTGAGCTTTGAACTTTGAAAGGGTGACAGGGTGATGGTCCTGAATCTCCTTATGGATCTAGGGTTTGAACTTCGAAAGGGTGGGGAGAGAAGTGAGGGAGTAAAGTGTTATAGTTGTTTGCTGGCTTGCTGCGTATGTTGTAGATTTTTTGTTTTTTTTAATTAAAGTGTCGGGTCTGGGTCCAGTATTTCAGATCCAGACCCAGAGCCGGTTTTTAAAAACAAGACCCAAACCCGACCTGGACCCGTCGGGTCTGAAAAAATGAGACCCAGACCCGACCCATTTGGGTCCAACCCGTCGGCTCTGGAACGGGTCTTAGCTTAGACCCATTGCCATCTCTATTTGTATCAGATGCTTCATTTACAATCTGCATCATGGTAAACAAATAAATAAGTCATTGAAAATACAAAACTGTGAGAACTCAGAACTGGTATATACAGAGTAGTAATTAAATTTTCATAAACTTACGGGAAAAGCCGCCTGTTTTACAATGGACTATTTCTTCTTCATCTTTTTTCTCCATCACTATTCTCCATCTTTTTTTCCACTTTTTCTCCATCAACTTCTTGATCATAGGATCCACAACTTTCCCAATTCATTTTTTATCTATCTACCTCACTCATTCTCACTCATCTTTTATTAAAATTAATAATCTTGATTTTATTATAATTAGATGTTTAAAAAAAAGATGATTTGTTTTACTCTAATTTTCGCGTATTTTCCCAAAAAAATAGGCCTAAGATTAGAGAAAAAAATACGAATTAGACACATTTTATAGAAAACCATAGTACTTTTATTAATCAAAAACGTTGAACATAAAAACGTGAAAAAGAACATTTAGTCTGAACATTAAACGAAACGAAAATATTAGTAAACAACAACGACTGAGTACATAAGCATATTACATCAAACACAATTAATCAGAACCATCGTCATCACTACATAACCACTCGTCAGAATCGTAATTAAGGTGGTTTGTCGGTAAGTCTTGATCACGTAAATATTCATGTTCTTCCTCCGTGGTAACCTCATTATATATGTCATAATAATGAACACGCTCAAGTGGAATGAAAATTCTCCCATGCCCAGATAGTAGATCAAACAAGGTGTCAAAACTCATGACGTTAAACGATCGATTAATAATTTTGACGACTTCCTTCCTTAGTTTGCGGCGTTCTTCGTCTTTGGAGATACAAGTATCTGAAATAGTGTAATAAAAAAACATGTCGTATTTTATCACGTAAAATGTAAAATTATCTTTCTAATTATGATTCATCAAAATAACAATGTATATAGTATATATTATGTGGCGTTGCTCAGAACAGGTGGACTCAACACAGCATGCGTTTCTGGATAATATGATGGAGCTCAGCATTGTTAACACCGTTTCTGGCATAACAAGGTCGAAACGAGCAAGAAAGTGAGGAACATGATCTTTTATCATGTCAATTTCTCTTTGATACTGTGGACATGACATAGGTCCACCATGATGGATCTCGAATTGAAATTTAAATCGAAGTTGGAGTCGCCACCGAACTTTGTGGGAGTTCGGACCCGTTCGAACCCACTCTATGTCGTAGTGGGTCGTGCACAAAGTACGGCCCATTCCAATTTCAGAGTTTATGGGGTTCGTTCCTTTGCATTGCGATACCGATTCCGACATTATCGGAAATCGGGTACGGTATTGAATGACTCTCGTATGCCAATGGTTTCGGACATCCGGAAACCACGGTTCTGAGTAAGGGGTGAAGGTACGTGTTGGGAAGTTCACAAAGAACACCCAACCCCGCCCGCACTTAGCGGCCTCTACTTAGATATCGTTCGATTTTCGTGTACGCGTGCTAGTTTGACGGTTGAATGATATGCAAACAATGTTTTTGGACTAAACATGTGGATTATGTTCGCTACGTCATTTAATGCATCTAAATTAACGTCAAAGTTGTTTTAGCATGCAATGTTCATTTTAGTACAATAAAATAAACAACGAAATAAAAAACAACAACAAATTACAATATACGAGCGGCATACCACCCGGAAATACAACGCCACAAATTACAATACAACAATTGCAATAATAACGAAGTGTAATCGAACTAGAAGATGATGAACGGTTTTGAAAGAAGAGAAACCACGTGATAGACTTGACGCGGGTTGACCGAAATCGTTGAAAAAGATTTATCGAGGCTCGAGACATGCTGAAAACTCGTGTTTTTGACGTATTAGGGGCCACTCGATCGAGTCATTGAAGGACTCGATCGAGTGGTCTCGTGAAAATAGTTTCTGCCTCGATTTTGGGGTGTCACTCGACAGAGTGGCTATGGCACTCGATCGAGTGCCCCCTGTTCGAGTGGTGACTCGATTTGCCAGTTTTGAAATTGCTTTTTTTGAAAACCGATAATTTCGCTAAGTCGTGTAAAAATATGGCACAAATCATACTCGACTGAAAATTTTCAAAACTCGTAAATATTTGATATTCAACTACAAAATTGATATCCAATATTTAGAGCGATTGTTAGAAAAAAAGATGTTTTTTTAGAAATCGTTTTGAATCGAAATAAATCCCTCCGCGTTGTAATGTCGTATTAGTCTTTTTAGGACTATGTGAAGATTATTTCGGCATCAACGAGATTATGCTTAAAAAATGGTTTGTTTGATTGATTCCTTTAGATCCGATATTCGACTATAGAGCCGATATCGAATCCTTAGGGATAACTCTTTATTAAAAATAGTACGATAATATCGATATTAGGAACGAGAAAATGAATAAAAAAAAGACGCGACGACGACCCGTATAAAAAGACGGACGAACGAGAGAAAGAGAAGAAAAGGGAGAAGTCGGGATTTGTAACACTCTCAACCTACATGCTTGATTATCTCGAAAACGGACTCGTAGTAGCGGCCTAGGCCCGGGAGCGTTAAGATGTATATAGGTGAGTTATGGTGTGTATGGTTAGGGAGGGGATTTGGCGAGTTTTGCTCTCGGGTTTGTATATGGTTTGCCTAAAATTGCCTAGAATTTCGGGTTGTGAATGGTCGTGCCGGGAATCCTATAGGATTTCTAGAGGAAAGATCGGAATATAATATGCCTAGTATTGCTGGAATTCCGGGTTGTGATTTGTGTATGTCGGGATTGGAATTGTTGTGTTGTGAATTGTTGATATGACTTGTGGATGTGAATGTTGTGAATAATTGATGATGGAAATTGTGTTGCGGGGGTGGGGTATTTATAGGATGAAATACCCGACTTGGGATAGGAGATAGATGGCTTGCAAAGGAAGAAAACAACCGGTTGGGGTGAAGTGGGATTCCGTCTTTGGATAGGAAAAGGTTACTTGTAGGGGAAGAAACACCCGGTTTTCAGCTGGAACAAGGGTCACTCGATCGAGTAATGCACAACACTCGATCGAGTGTCCGGTCTGATGCAAGATTTAGCGGTTTTTGAGAGCTTACTCGACCGAGTGGCTGGTCCACTCGATCGAGTGGGTCTAAGCCGGGTAGTTTTCCTTTTTAGAGATTGAGTTTTATCTTTAACGAAGAAGTCTAGTTGCATAATTCTTCTTTTATTGCTGATTTTTGTGTAGTCTTTGACCTCAAGTCGGATTTTTGAAGTGGTGTGCCAGATTTTTATGGCTCGGAAATGCCTTTGACCGGGGTTTGACCCGGTCGCTAAAAGACGGTTTTGCCCTTGGTGACGGTTTTGACCCAAATTAGTCTCATTTGACTGGAAACGACCCACTGGGCCTGAATTTGAGGTCGGTTTTGTGAGATTTTTACTCCGCTAAAAGCTCGTGCCAACTACTATTGATTTCGAGTCCGAAAATCGAGCGTATTAAGTCATGTTTGCGTCCGATCATCATCGGGTATTTTTTGGAAGCTGCTATAGACACCTGGCGGTCAAAATGTGGGTGTCTACAAATACTCTCTTACTTTATCACCTCATAAAGTCATATTTGAGTAATTTGACTTTCAATACAATAAAATTATGCAGAGGAATGAAAATGATTAGAATGTTGGATGTGAATAAATTTCGAGTTTGAAATATCACCTTATACAGAAAAGCAATTACAATTATAGTCGTTGGTAATATATAGCCGTTGGATTTCAATTAGTTGTTGACTTGTTGGGGTGTAATCGAGCTAGATCCGCGAATTCAAGTTATGTACTAATAGATCAGATCATTCATTTTTTGGAGTAAAGTCATTCGAATTATCAATGAAATATAATACATAACATTCAAATTAAATTACATTACATTATTTCAAACACACAGGTCTAAATGATACACAATTACTAAAGAAAAACATTTATTTGAAACATAAATTCAAAATGAAATGTCATAAATATTAAGTACTAGAAATTAATCTTAATCGTTAATTATATTTCACAACGCTCCTTTATTTTCCAAATGTGCTCCATTAAATCATTTTTAAGCGTTAAGTCAATGGAGTTGTCTTCCAAGTGAGTCTGTTTGACGATATATTCTTCCACTTTATTGACATACCCTATAGAATGTTAAGATACTTCAATAGTTGTTACATCTTCATCCGATTCGTCATTGTATTCATTTGGATCATCATACGACGAATATGAGTATGTCTCGTCTTCTACAATCATGTTATGCAATATGATGCAAGTTTTCATAATCTTTGTTAGCATTTCCTTATCCCAAGTCATAGTAGGATGTTGAATGATGGTCCACCTTGCTTGTAACGCCCCAAAAGCACGCTCCACATCTTTTCGAACACTTCCATGTTGCTCCACAAATAAACATTTCTTTGGAGTTTGTGGTAACGGAATTGATTTAATAAACGCGGACCAATTTGGATAAATACCGTCGTCAGATAATATGGGGTGTCATAACGACGTCCGTTGACGACATACTCAACAACGGGGGCTCTTCCATTTAACAAATCGTCAAATATGTGAGATCGGTAAAGTACAATTAAATCGTTTAGGGTACCTGGTAGGCCGAAGAAGCAGTGTCATATCCACAAATCTTTCAAAGGAATTGCTTCTAAAATCACCGAAGCAGTTTCATTCCTTCCTTGATATTGACCTTTCCATGCAGTAGTTTTTCCAAGTCCAATGTATACAATCGATTGAACAATTCATACCAGGGAATCCTCTTCTCTTATTCACTTGTAGTAGTTCTTTTAAGTCTTCGATTGTCGGACTTCTCATGTACACATCTCCGAATTGAGCTATTACTGCGTTCATAAATTCATGAAGTGTGGTCCTTCCCGTGCTTGGGCTAAGCCTCAGGTACTCGTCCACTCTATCGGCAGCCTCTCCATATGCTAGCAACCGGATTGCAGCAGTACATACATTTCTGCAAAACTGAAATGCCCAATCTCCCAGTAGCATCCGGTAATTGATGAAAAAAAGGATTGTACGCTTTCACGCCTTCCAACACACGTAGGAATATGTGTTTTCGCATTCGGAAACGACGGCGAAACACATTATCAGGATACGTGAGTTGCGGGGCGAAGTAGTCACTGTAAAGTTGATTGTAGTCTTCTTCTAGGTTTCTTTCAATTCAACGTCTCTTTTGAGGTCGATTTGTACAAGCTTTGTGCTTATTTTGCAAACGTCTCCATAGATATAAGAGAAAGACAAGCCGCGGTATCCTCCTCTAAATCGTCAGCAGAAGAAACCATATTTTCTTTGTTATAAAAGGCCAAGAGTAATTTGGTGTTAATGTTTGTTGAAAAGTACATGCATGCTTGTAAAGTGTATTTATTTTTGCACGATATAAGGAATATTTATAGTCGTTGGGAATATATCCGTTGGAAAATAGTCGTTTAAAATATATCCGTTGGAAAGATAGTCGTTTAAAACAGTGACAGACCCAAAAGTTTAAGAGGGGGTTCACTTTTAAAAAAAATGCGGATAATATAAAAATTTAATTAAAATAGAAATTCATCATGTTGTCACATAATTACATAGCCTATTGAAATCTTTCGTAACTAATTTGAAATAGGTAAAAACATTATGAAATTTATAACCAAACTAAAGATATAACAGTAAAACAACAAATAAATAACATAAAAAAACTCAAAATTAGAGTTCCACAATTAAGAATTACACTAGACTAAATTATCTAATTGAAATAAAGTACATGGCATTACTCCATACATAAAATTTAAATTAAACTAAATTATCTAATTTATTTGTAAAACTCACGTCTAGATGTCACTGAGTTCTAGGAACAATCGGTTCTTGCGCTCCTCCTCCACTGCACTCAAGTTGTTCCTATTACATAAATGTTCATATAACTTCATCTTTTGCAGTCATTTTTGATGACTTATTTCCTCATCGGTTCTCCTCTCCAAGTCTAGCATCTTCTTCTTCATTATACCAGTAATTTCTTTGAATTCCTTAACAATAATATCATATTCTTCATCAACAACTTTAGACTTCCCTTTCTTTCGCTTAGCTTTTGCGCCTTCATTCCTGGTGGACGGCTGCTTGGGCCTTCGTTTCCTATTTTCGGACAGTCTTCGTCATTTGCACGACTCCTGGCCTTTTCCCACTCACTACTACAATTTTGATTTTAGAAGACGCCCCAAATAGCATGCTTATATAAGGAACCGTCCTCTATATCATGATAAAGTTAGGCGTCATATGACCTTGGTTATATAGCACGGTTCAGTGAAAGAACCATCCTTTTATTTTCACTATTAGGACGGTTGGTCAATGGAACCGTCCTCATTAATATAAAAGCGCGGTTATATGTTATACCCATCCTATTAAAATATTTTAAATGCACGGTTATACATCAAACCCATCCTATTAAAATATAAGACTCGTCCTATTCAATCCTTAAGTAATTGGGACTGGTTATCGGTCTCAATTGTTTTGATTTAGTTGGGATATTTTGTGAGAAGTTATCCCCATTCTCAAACCATAATTAATTTAACGAAGATGCTCCAACGAGGCGCCGAAGAAGATGCAACGCTTATTAATTGTTAGTTTTGCGTATCTCTCATGAATTGTTAAATATCTTTTCGAACTAATCAATGATATTCATAGACTTCATTTTTATCTGAAATAGAGTATTTATTTTGACCCTGATAAACGTTTTATTTACCCATTATTGCATTCGCCTCAATTACTAATTTTTCTAACTCGACTTTTAAGTCTATTAATTTCGTGAACCACTTTTGTCTCGTTATATTCTCGACTCCTAACTCCTTAATTGATCAAACCCTGATTTTATTCATCCCAACTTCTATTTGTTTGACCTAATTAATAATAAAATCCCCCTTTTGTTTTTCGTTTCAGCCGCCTCACCTATGATTTTATTCATCCTCTTTGTAATTCGTCTTCCTCGATCAATCATCCAGTGCACTCACCATTTTCGTGCTTCTCCTTCGTCTATCAACCATCATCCTCAATCTGGCTTGCACTTCCTCTTCTCCCTGTCGTCGACAACCCAGATCGACATGCCTGCTCCGCCATTGTTCGTTTCTTAAAGGTGATTTACGCTCCTCTTCTTCTTCTTCTTCTTCTTCTTCTTCCTTCTGCACTTGCTGTTGCTGTCGATATTGTTACTGATTTGCTGTTGTTGTTTCTGTTGATTCGGGATTCTGTTGCTCTATTTCGTCGTACTACTAGTACTCGCTTCTCCTATCTGTTTTCTTCATTCTTCTCATCCATGTCTCCTTCATTTGCTTATAATCGACCAATACACCGCTCTATATCGTTCCCCTTCTCTACTTTGTTTTCTGTCCCAAAACATTATTACTGCTGTTGTTACTCTACACTGCTGATGTTGTTTCGTGTTTAGCAATTGTTATTGCCACTGCTGCTACTTCTATGGTGTTGCTGCTGCTGTTCGTTGTTTTGTTGCTCCGCTTTCCTTTCTTCGTCTTCCCTGATTTTCGTTCTCATTTGTCGATGTTGCTGCTCTTGCTGTTGTGGTCTGCTGTTGTTCTTGCGGTTACTGTTAGCTGTTATCGTGGATCGTCTCGCATTGTGTTTTGTCACTGTTAGCACTTGCCCTTCTTCGTTATGTCACTGCATTTTGTCATGTTTTATACTTATTTATCTTTTTAAAAACACACGATATTATTTATTAAGTAAATGCCTACAACACGTTGTTATGGTTGTTCAACTTACTTGAATATCCAGAAATTGGTCACAGATATGCTGGTTCATCAACTCCCTTAATTAAAAGCCATATCTAGAGTAGTTATTTAGTTGTCCACCATATATAATCTACATACATATTATGTTACTTTGTTCATCAATTCTTCTAAGCGAAACTAACTAGTGCCTAATGACGTGATTTTCATGACTTTCAGTTTCAGAGTTGAAGTTGAAGTTATATATTAAAAGGGTAGTATTAGTTATTCTTCATTGTCATCACCATCTCTCATTTGAAAACAAGATTATATTACAAGAAGTTGAATCGGCTACTAACGGAGTCGGCATTACATGTCGCGATTGAGAATAGAAATCAGGCAAAAGAAGGGTATTACGAGGACGGTTATGATGACGAGGAAGAGTATTTGGTACACAAGATTGAGATAAAAGATAGAGTATCCAAGGAAAATGGTGGAGTGTAGGATATGCCATGATGAAGACTTGGATTCTAATATGGAGACTCCTTGTTCTTGCTGTGCTAGCTTGAAGGTTTCGTTTCCTTCCTCTTTAATTTCCCTCATATCATGCATGTTCTTCTGTCATGGCGCTAAAATTACATGCATATAGTTGAAATTTGGAGCTAGTACTTAAAGAAAGCTAGGTAGTAAAATCATTTGCATTTCTGGTAGTTGTATAAGCATTTACACAAAATCATCCTTTTACAGTATTCTATTTACCTAACTCCTCTTTATGTTATTACTCCCAACTTAATTACTTCACATTCATAAATCATGAGTAATATTATATATTACGATAACAACTTTACCACAGTGCCTCACTCAAATAGCGGTGGTTTATGAGGTTATTATGCAAAACTATCATCGCTGAAGTATGTTATCTTTATTATTAAAATCATGTACTTCACTTTAATGAGACATCTTGTCTGCTTGTGCACTCTTCTTATGTTGTTCAGTAGATAGTTTTTTGAGTCCTTAAGAAGATCATCTGCCATATTTGATTCTTCCTCTTAACCAATTCGGTCATCTGAATGTTTATGTTGAATTAGAAGAGAGAACATTGATGGAGCATTTAGAGAAACTTGTTCAGGTACCTCTTTAAATGTGTCTCCCAACTCCTTCCTTCTATCTTGTAGATAGCCAAATGTATGTTAACTCTATAGTCTTCATTTCAGGAAGAAACCTGGGCTATCGAAGAAGAAGTCAGAGTAACATCTTATCCAGTAGCATGCAGGTACACACGTCTATGTCATGTATATTTTTGGTTACTGCTTATCTAGTAGCAAACTATATTTATCTTTGCGTTAAAATTAGTAGCGGAAATATGAGGTGAGTTTTATTAGTCACACACAATATAGTTAAAAATCTGTCAATATATAGTGGTCAAACTCTCTAAAATCTGGAAGGAAAGTTGCAGAAAAATATGAGATGCTGGAGTGAGGTAGCTTTTGATACTGAGATTCTATCTGCGTCTTTACCAGTTTACCTCCAAGATGCACTCATCGTTGATATATTTTGTGTCTTTTTTTCTAGTAAAAACATCAATGAATTGACTAAGCTAGCATTGTTGTGAAATGCAGGTCTTTCTTATAATTAGGTGAAGGATGAAGCGATGCAGCACTTTGACAAACAATTTAACACTCTTCAATTTGTTCAAGGTTGGTGTTGGTAAACTCAACTTTATTAATGTTGAAATGGATGTGGAAGCAGAAGACATTCTTTTTGTTTGGAGGACTTTGGTAATGGTAGAAAACAAAGAGCGTGACTGATATGGTTTTGGCTTATGTCTTTAGGTATTTCAAAAAATGCTTGAAGCATATGCAACAAAGCTGTTTGGCAGACTACCAGAAGGAGCTTGCTTGAGTACAAGCAGTGTATGCCCAATCGAAAACCGTTGGAATTCCCGAGGCATACGGTCGAATAGTTCTCTCTGATTCACGCCTACCCTTGTTGTTTAGAAAAGATTACTTAATGTTGTCTTTTAGTTCCCAAATTCTTGTACGAGACCTTTAAGTAAATGTATGAATTTGGAAATTTTGTAATTTATGAATGTTGATCGGTTTATTGAAATGAATATATATATATATATAAATTTTTTTTTTTATTTATGAATTTTATAAAATAGCACGGTTCAAACCAATAACCGACCTATTTGTAATTCTATTAAACAGCGCGAACATGAGCTGAACCGTGCTGTTTGTAAAGAGTTAAATAGGACGGTTCCGCCTTCAACCGTCCTATTTGTAATCAATTAAAGATCGCGGTTTGACCTTCTTTGAACCGTCCTATTTTATTTAATAGGACGTCGACCTAAAGGACGGTTCCTTTTCTATTATAGGATGGTTAAGAACCGTCCTATTTAATCGTATTTGTAGTAGTGACTACTATCAGAAGCAGTTGTGTCAGCATTTTTTCCTCCAATTGTTGTGGTGATTGTTGCTCGCAAATAACTGTTTCATTCCCATCTCGGGTATTGCTTAAGAAAATACCACTGTCTCTCCCACACCGCGTCTTTCTTAGAAAATGCACGAGCCTCAAATAAAATGTCATTCTCATTCATTTCGCCGGTACCTCTCCTTTTAGTTCTCTCATACTGACCCACCTACTATTTTGTACACCAGTTAAAATTCGGGACCATCGATTAGTGAGCATGCCCACATTACACTCTTTGATTGCACTAGGGTTTGATTGTCAGACCTCCTCAAACAAGTTCCTCACTCTCGACCAAAATTTTGAAGCATGTTGCCCCGTTCCAATTGCTCCATAAGTTGACACTCGCATATACGTTGATACAAGAGTCCTATCTTCAGTATCTGACTAAACATTTTTTATATTTTCATTGCCTTCATCACTTGCTTGCCTTATGACGTTAGAATAATCCACGTACTCGTTTCTGTCCACAATAATATTTTCATCTTGTGACAAATGAGTGACATGATCACTATCGTAACTCATTTGCTCATTACAACCAAATTGAAGATTTGGTGTAGAAAAACATGAGTTCAGCCCAGAGTTTTGAGAAGATAAGTTAAATTGTGAATTGGAATGCGGATTCTGAGTAATATTCGATGCCTGAAAATTATGGGGACGATTATTATGATAATTAGTTGACATATTTTGAAAAGTAAGAAACTGTAAATATGATGGATCATATTGATTAGCTTAAAATGGATTAAGATTATTATTACTTACTATTACTATTATTATTATTATCATTATTATTATTATTATTATCACTACTACTCATTTTGTATATAATAGCAAATTATATGGGGTAAAAAAAAGAGTCGTTGCAAATGAAGCAAAAGAGACGTTGGATTCATAATGGAGCAAATGATACATCAAAATGGCCCACCAAAATCTCTCCACCAAATTCTCCACACTAAAGGAGAATTTGATGATTCTCCACAATAATGAAGACATACTTCATGGTAACAAAACATTATTTTCTCCATCACCCTCCATGGAGAGATTTCTCTCAATGGTAATTCATGCCCTAAGACCATGGTTATCTATGGATAAAAAAATTCTCCATATAGACCCCCTTCCTCCACCTCACCTTTTTTACTCCATTTTCTATCTCTTACAGTATAAAATATCCTTAGACCATGGTTATCAATAGATACAATTTTTCTCTATAGAGGACCCCACTTCTTCCACCTCACTTTTTCTACCTCATTTTCTCTCTCTTATAAAGTACTCCCATATCAATGAATTCATTTTTCTTTTCACAGAGGGTCTCACTCATCTCATCACATTTATCATACCTTATCCATCTAATTTTTACTCATCTTTTTATTCATTTTATAAATTATGATTATACGAACATTATATTCCATAAGTTTTGATTTTTTTAAAAATAAAAACGACAATTTAAGAAATGTGTATTTGACTTCTTTTTTTTCTGTATATATATTTTTATTATTTTTGTAAATTCAACTTAATACATTTTTAAATAACGGATCGGGGAATTAGTGGCGTTATATAGATTTTGAATATAATTCGGAACTAAAAGATGAGAAGAGTTTTATAAATTAGAAAAATTAATCAGAAATTAAAGATAAGTTAAAAAATATTAAACCACATTTCAATTAAAATACGTTATAAGACAATTACAAAATACTTTAAAAATGCAATATGAATTATGAAAAAACAAAAAAGATTTATAATTGTAATATACCCCTTTATATGAGATATTTTTTAATTAAATGGTAAAAAACAGTCATTAAAACAATTTCACACTTTTGACTACATAATATTTTAGGCAACTAAGATTAATATAGCAATTAACCACCAATTTGCACTCACACTTGCACAACATTAATTACATAATTGCTCTTTTCCACATTTTTCTCAATTCGTCAAGGTGGAGAATTTTGTTCAATCCTCCTTCAAAGATTGACAATCCATTGCTATATTATTATTTTCACTCCGTCCACCCTATGGATTGAGTCCAAATCCATTGCTAATCTTGCTCTTACATCCATGAATTTATGTTTCTCTCCATAGAGGTCTCATTCTCATCCACCTTATTTATCATGTCATACCCATTTAATTTTCAATCGTCTTTTATTTTATTTTATAAATTACGATTGTATTATATTTCATAAATTTTTAACTTTTTTTCCCATAAAAGCGACGAGTTAATTAAATTTTTAACTTTTAATTTTTAACTCGTAATATATTTATAGAAGATTTTTTTAATTAAATTTGAATATATTGTTGATTACTACTTTTTTTAAATAAGTATTTATATTTTATTTTCATTTTTATAAAAGAGAGGTTGAAAAGAAAAAATTGAAAATAATCCAAAACTATTAAAATTAATAAAATATAAATGTTTCCCAACTTCCCATATCCAATCAACCAATCAACAATGCTCTCTCTCTCCTCTATATTTCTCTCCTTGGTGGAGGATAGCTTTGCTTTATCCTTCGTGAAGGATTCACAATCATTGATATATTCTCCTTTTCACTCCTATCCATGGAGTCAATATTAATCAATGCTGAGTTGATCCTTAAGGCAGAAGGGAATTTTGTTAGATAACATTTGATTCAATTGGAAAATATGGAGTAATAATGTACTCTCTTTGTCTCTCTAGAAGAATCACCATTTCTTTTTTTGTCGTCTTAAAAGTCACCTTCTATTTTTTACTGATATTAGTGGTTAGCATTAGTTGTGATCCCACATATTTCCTCAATTTTTATTTTTCACCACACATTTCTACCCACCTTAATTCCTACCAAATGGAAAAGGCGACTCTTCTAGAGAGATAGAGGGGTATCATGTATGGCCATATGTGCAATTGTGTATATTGTGCCAGCAGCCGATTTAGCATGAGTTAAGATGGAAACGACCTCAAAGTTGGCGCACGGTCTACCACAGCTCACGCTTTAAGAAGTACTTCTGCTCAATCCAAAGCTTACGTTATGTTTTTTTACGAGTTTTACAAAAGTGGTAAAAGTAAGGATATTATTGTAAAATCATACTGTGATATGTTTGTATGAGTTCCAAAATTAAAGTGAACAAAAGTCATGACATAAATATTTTTTCGGATAATTTAAGGATAATAAAGTTATCAATTTAAAACATAATAAAAAGTTATCCGAGATATAAAGTTTGAATATGAGTGTTATTTAAGATATAAATCTAACATAATATTAACGATCGGGTGTATTTCAATCCTAGATAATCAAATGTCAAATACAAATTATGGATAGTGACGAGCATATACGTCACAAAATTGTGACAAGTCAAACATTACCCGATTAGATATAGACAAAACATTTACTATTTTTCAACTATTTTGATTTTGTCTTATTTAGCCATTAACGATATTTGATCGATTATAACTTTGTGACGGCCCATCAGCGATAAGGAGATGTATTGTATTCCAAATCAGGCTAAAATAATGTATGGTGTGGAGCTTGGCAACTTGGCATATGATTCTTGAAGAGCAAGAAAGGGCAATTAAGTCAGTCTGGAATTCTAGAAAGTTGGCAAAGCGGTGGGTGACTTGAGTGAGTCCACAACTACATACATACATACATACATAACCAACCCTAATTAACCAAAACCCTTCTTTCTCTCTCTTTAAACCTTAAACCCTAATTGCGTCTTCTTCTTCCTCACCATCTCATCTCATCTCATCTCATTCCTTCCACCACCACACCCACATTTTCTCTCTCTTCACATAAACAATGGCTGCATCAACTATCCTCCGTAATCTTCGTCGCTGTGAGCTTCGATCTATCACCCCTTTCAAATCTGTATACTCCCTTCTCTCTCATTTTCTTCCAGTATCAATTGATTTGCTATTTTTTTTATATAATACGCTGTATTTTTTGTTTTGATTGTTTACCGATTTTTTTTTTCTATCGAGATTTGATGGATTGATCGCGACTTGTGATATGTTTGGGATTTGGGATTCAGATTTCAGCTGATTTATGGAAGCTTAGTGTTTGATCGACGGACTTGTGGGGTCATAGTGCGATTAGGGTTGTTACATAATGTGTTGTGACTTGTGAGAGCCCATATCATCATTGATTAAAAACTTCTACGACTATCTTTCCGGGATTTGTTATAATTTTTAATAGCTCATTGTTGCCAATATATAGTCCACTTCGAACAAATTGGAGCTCTTGGTGAAAGAAATTATTGTGTTGATCTATTTAATTTGGATGGATGTAGTTTGACAAGGAAGATTTTTTGTCGATTATTTCCGTTTTGGTTGATTCGATTTACAGTGTTTTTTTCGAAGATTATGTACTATGATTGTTGTGGTTCTCCCAACAGGGTGAAGACTAATCAGCTGTTGTTATAATTTGATTGTGTTCAGGTGATCGGGAATGGGGGTGCATCCACAGTCAGCCCATTTATGGGCCAAAGATTGGCGAATTTGGTGAGACCATTCAGGTATTCATACAAGTCTATTTGACTTCAATTTGTTAACCTCTTTATTGTACTTGGCAATTTGGATCTTTGGTTTGATTTTCGTTATATTGTTTGATCTTTCAAACAGTGCTAGACCTGCTGGGAGTGATGTCATTGGTATCGATTTGGGTACCACTAACTCTTGTGTTTCAGTCATGGAAGGAAAGGTATGATATGAGCTTATGACCTTACGTATCCTATTTCTCTTGTCGGCCTTAAATTGCCGTTTGCTGATGTTTGTGTAAAAAAATTATGCAGAGCCCCAAAGTTATCGAGAATGCTGAAGGTGCGCGTACCACACCATCAGTTGTTGCCTTTAATCCAAAGGGTGAGCTTCTTGTGGGTACACCAGCTAAGCGTCAGTCTGTAACCAACCCTACAAATACAGTCTCCGGAGCAAAGCGTCTAATTGGGAGAAAATTCGATGATGCTCAAACACAAAAGGAAATGAAAATGGTTCCGTACAAGATTGTTAGGGCTCCGAATGGTGATGCCTGGGTTGAGGCCAATGGCCAACAGTACTCTCCTAGCCAGATCGGTGCTTTTGTTCTTACAAAGATGAAGGAAACTGCAGAAGCTTATCTAGGCAAATCTGTCTCGAAGGCTGTGGTCACTGTCCCTGCTTATTTCAATGATGCTCAAAGGCAAGCAACGAAGGACGCTGGTCGTATTGCTGGACTTGATGTTCAGAGGATTATCAACGAGCCTACTGCTGCTGCTCTATCATATGGCATGAGCAACAAGGAAGGCCTTATTGCAGTTTTTGATCTTGGTGGTGGTACTTTTGATGTATCAATCCTTGAAATCTCCAATGGAGTATTTGAGGTACTTGTTGCTTTCTATTGTGAATGTTGCTGCCTTAGTTTATGCAAATGGTTTAAGTTTGCTTTTTGATTTGGCTTCTAATCTAAGCACCTGCAATAGAGTTAAGAACTCCCTACACATTCTTCACCAAACAATATCGGCTTGAAAAGTTGATTTCATCTGTTGGATAAATTGACTACAATGGAATTTGTATACTTTCCTGTGAAATAAAGAGTATTGTGTTGCTATTGGTGCCCTGATTCTGTTCTCTAAATCGAATCTACATATTTTATTCAGGTCAAAGCTACAAATGGTGACACGTTCCTAGGAGGAGAAGATTTTGACAACACACTGTTGGAATTTCTTGTTGCTGAGTTCAAGAAAACTGATGGTATTGACTTAAGGAATGACCGTCTAGCCTTGCAAAGGCTCCGTGAAGCAGCCGAGAAAGCCAAGATAGAACTTTCCTCCACCTCTCAAACTGACATCAGCCTTCCATTTATTAGTGCAGATTCTTCCGGTGCAAAGCACTTGAACATTACGCTCACAAGGTCCAAATTTGAGTCCTTGGTTGACAGTTTGATTGAGAGGACACGTGCTCCTTGCAAAAACTGTTTGAAGGATGCAGGTGTCTCTATTAAGGATGTCGATGAGGTCCTATTGGTCGGTGGGATGACTCGGGTTCCTAAAGTGCAAGAGATTGTACAAGAGCTCTTTGGTAAGACTCCAAGTAAGGGAGTGAACCCTGATGAGGCTGTTGCTATGGGTGCTGCTATCCAGGGAGGTATTTTACGTGGAGATGTTAAGGAGCTATTGCTTTTAGATGTGACTCCTCTTTCCTTGGGTATTGAGACTTTGGGCGGCGTTTTCACCAGACTTATCAACCGGAATACAACCATCCCTACAAAGAAAAGCCAGGTATTACCATCTCTTCTAATATTTACTAATGCTATATATGCTTACATGCAATTTTTATTTGTGTGTTCAGCTGAACGCTCTTCTTACATTTGTACTAGTCTATTGTTCGGGTTGGTCAGCCTTGTTTTCTTATATCTCATGAGATTGTAAAGACGTGATAATTTGGGTTATGCAAAGGCGGATAACTTGGATTATGTGGATATCTAATTTTTTAGAGCTGCTTTATCATATTCAAATTGCTAAATGTACTATTCGCTTAGGTCGAGGAAGCTTGAATTGTTTTTGAGATGGCTTTGTGTACTGAGTTTACATTTGTATATCTATCATCAATAAGGAGTATACTTATCAAAACATAGTATATTAGTATGTGAGGCATACATTCTCATTACAGATGTACATTTGAAATTTAGGGGGGATAGCTAGCTCCTATGATCAAGTTTACTGTCACGTGTCTGATCTTTTCTAATCTTCATTTCTAATATGTCAATTTGGGGTGGGATAGAGCCTTGGATGATTCCCATTTTTACCACGACATTCATTTGTTTTTTGTTCCCTGTAGGTGTTCTCAACAGCAGCCGACAACCAAACTCAAGTTGGCATCAAGGTATTACAAGGAGAACGTGAAATGGCAACAGACAACAAGATGCTTGGGGAGTTCGAACTCCAAGGCCTTCCACCAGCCCCACGTGGTCTTCCCCAAATCGAAGTCACATTTGACATTGATGCCAACGGTATCGTCACCGTCTCTGCCAAGGATAAATCCACGGGGAAAGAGCAGCAAATCACCATCAAGTCCTCTGGTGGGCTATCCGATCAAGAAATTGAAAAGATGGTTAGGGAAGCTGAGCTCCACGCCCAAAAAGATCAAGAGAGGAAGGCTCTAATCGATGCGAGAAACACGGCTGACACAACCATCTACAGTGTGGAGAAGAGCTTGGGAGAATACAAGGAGAAGATTCCGAGTGAAGTTACCAAGGAAATCGAAGATGCCGTTTCCGCCTTGAGAGACGCCATGCAGAAGGATGATGTTGATGAGATCAAGGCAAAGACTGACGCAGCAAACAAGGCTGTTTCCAAGATTGGACAGCACATGTCGGGTGGTGGGGACGGTGGTGCTTCATCGTCAGGTGGAGACCAGACCCCCGAGGCTGAGTATGAGGAAGCAAACAAGAAGTAGATTGTCATTGTGAGTCGACGAATGTTCATGTTCAGCATTGCCATGCGACATTGTTTTATCTTAAACCATAGTTTGTAGGTTTGTTAAAGAGAGTATAAAGGGTGGCTCAAATTTTGTTTGCTTTTAGGGTTCATTTGAATTGGTCTCTAATTCTTATATCTGGTGGTGGGATTAATGCCAGCCAATCTAAGTGACAGGAAATTGGGTAGTCTTGTCTTGAGGGATGAAAATAATTTTTGTATTTGTCACTGATGCTACCAAATCATGTGAAGGATTTCACATTTAGTGTACTCTGCTATTTTACTGTCTTTACTCTTTACTGAATACCATTAGCTGCAGGTGGGCTTCAAGTATTCATCTTATTTACTGGGTACCATTTTTGTAAAGGAATAAGTAGATGAATGAAGTCTTGCACTAACTCGGAGGTCAATGCTTTAATGTTTTAAGTCAAGTTAAGCTTCTTCTGAAGGTCTTTTTTCCTTAAATGGGGACTCAAATCTAAAGTGTACGATGCGCTGATGATGTCCATTTTAAACTACTGTAGAAAACACTGTACAGAAAATGATCCCACATTACAGAGTATGAGTATTACTCAGTAGTATTTATTTTTCCACGATGCAAGTAAGTTGCTGTGGAGGAAAGTGACCTCCCAATCCCGAAATAGTGGCTAAATAAGTTAAGAGGTGCACGAGTCAATCTAATGCGAATAAAACAAATAAGCATCTGAGACGCAGGTTTTGGAGGACCGGAATTCTAGATTGACAGGCCTTAATGCCTGGTACTTGACTCAGTTGGTTCCGGTTTCACTATTGACTGCTGTTTGCCCATCTGCTCGTCCTGCTGAGGTTCTTCTCTGTTGGTTGAAATGCGTCACTGGTCATTGGCTCATTGCTACATGTTTTCAGTCCATGGCGTTCGTCCTAAATTCATCACTAAAACTATAACAGTACACGAATTACTCTGCCTAAAATATGGAAACACACTTAGAGTAAACCTTGCAGACCAAAAGTAGCCTCAGAAAGTCTGCGCTCATTAGTCATAGACTCATAGCTATGCATTAAGTTCCTAACAATAGTTCACTACCAGATATTTCACCAGCAAACTACATGCAGCTTATCCTAAAATAAGTTAATAGCAACTGAGACAACAAGGATCCAAAAGTAGCAAAGTCACTGAAACTACCCTGTTGATTACAATGTCGACTAACACGAGGCTGAGCTTGGCATGGACCTTACTTTCTTCAGAAGCTCTCGTATTTCATTCTCCAACGTTTTTTTCGTCTCATGAGACAGCTTATCTCCCGATTTCACCACCGTAGACGTCATCATCTCAAGTTTGTGTCTTATCTCATCGAGTGATGTCCCATTATCAGGCAGCAGCATCGAGTCTGGCTGAGAAGCCGGACCAAGGGAAGAGGGTGGATTTGGGCCCACATTCGGCAGACATACCTCCAATGAGATGGGTTTTGCATTTGTCACATCAGGCAAATCATCGGCAGCATAAGTTCCATCCTTCCTCTTCATTCTCCTCTTCCTTTTCTCGGGATTGCAATCTGGATTTGGAATAGCGACAGCTGCCCTTTTTTTCCTTCCCCGCTTTTTTAGACCTGGCACATCAGCAAGTACAGCCGGGTCTTCCTCCTCCTCCATGTGAGAACCACCCACAAGCCCATTGGTGGTTGTAGACTTATTACCATTTGCATCTGGTACACTGACCGCCTCCGCCTCATTTTCAGAAGGCAACAAGGTAACCTCTTTATTATTTCCCGGGGAGAAATCTAGAGATGATGTAGTAGGAGCAACACTGACATTAACATCATAAAGAGAAGCAGCAACCAAATCTGTCGAACCATCTGCTATTTTTTCCTTTCTCTTTCTCTTCTTTGGTTCAGGTTTAAAATTATCTGGACTTCCTGTCTGAACATTCTTACCCTTGTCATCGTACACAATGGCAACATTCTCTTTGGTTGGCTCTTTCACCAATTCCTTTTCTTTCCCATCCACTTTGGAACTAGACTCGTCGTGAAATACAGAAGAACGGAACATAGTGAAGAACGTCGCACTAACATCAAAATGTTCATTCTCACAAGAATGAAGACAATCTAAAGCTGCCAAATGAAGTTCTGACAGTAATTCACCTGGAGATGCATTTATCTCCTGCAGATTACCCAATGAGGCAAAAGACTTTGTCGGCCCATATTTCCTTTTCCTTTTGCTTCCACTCCCTGAAATACTAGGGGACAAATTATGGATATTACTACCCTCCCCATCTCCAAGAACAGCAGAATATTCTGCATTGAAGCCTTTCATACTTCTTGAGATGCTTAGGTTCACATATGGAGGGGACAGATATTTACTCCTTTTACGCTCTCTTAACTCAGCAAGTCTTTTGGATTCAGTCTGTCCCTCAATGTTTTCGGCAGCCAACGTCATCCCATCTACAGCAGAACTGCACTTGGAAAGGAAGGAAGGAGAATTCAAATTAGTTGCTCCATCACCCTCTTCATTCACGGCGAGAATGGTCTTAGGTTCAAGTTTGTTGTCATGATTTTCGCTCATTTTAGGAGCATGGGACTCCTTGGTTCCATCCTCATAGGTCATATGAGATGAACACTTGGAAAGGATGGGAGCAGAACTCAAATTAAATGCACCACCATTCTGATCTTCCTTTACGGCAACATTGGTCTTAAGTTCAGTTTTATTCTCCTGATTTTCCGTAGGAGCACGGAAATCCTTAGTTCCATCCTCATAGTTTGTAGCTTCTTCCTTAACATCATTGTTTCTAACATTAGAATCATCATTTACACCCTCTTTAGATGCTAAAACACTGCTTAGTTCAGAAACATCAGTATTTTGGTTCCCCTCCACAGGAATGCTTTTTTCTATGATATCATTTTCCTTTTCAGAATCATCATCAAGCATCTCCATGGCGCCTAAACCACAGCTTTCTTCATAAACATAACTCTGCTGATCATTATACGGAAGAGACTTGTCTGTCCTGCGGTCCTCCTTCGTAGAAACATCCCTATCCCTATCTGCAACGATGACATCATCCATACTTCCAAAATCACCATTTCGATTGTCTTCAGATACTACAACTCTGCCTATCTCAGATGCATTGACCTGCTGGTCACCCTCCACAGCCATGCCACTTTGTGCTTTCTATATGCAGGTTGTACTAGTTGAGGTGTTCTACTCTGCAAAACACACACCGGAATCCAAAATACCCAATTAATGTACTCTCCTAGTGAAACACGTGTAGAGTCTACACATTCATGAAAATGAAATTCCACAGAGGCCAAACGGCATCCCACCCAAGAAATATCAGCTCATCAAGAACAATCTAAGCATAAGCAGTTTGAATCTCCAACTTTAGTTGAATAAGGAAGTACATTAATTGGGTAACACGACATCATTTAATGAAGGAGTTCATTAAAGATATAGTGCAACACTTGACATATTAATATATAACAAAAACCAATCCTAGCACTTTACCAAAGAACGGCGGATTATTGCCTGATCCACATTGCAAATAAGTCTGGCACTAGTCTACAAAAAGCGGTGCAACAAAGTCTTCCGAAACCTTGTTCCAAATAATTTATTCATGACAATTTTACATTAGAAAGGAAAATCCTCTTTGAAAAGAGTCATAAACTAGCATACTGATGTGCTAGTGTGCTACACAACATCAAAGCCATATGTTGTTATTATGGGGTCAGTGAAATAGAAATCGACCATTTGCAATCAACTGAACCGTTCTTTTTAACTATAAGTCACAACAAATCCAAATTTACACAAGTAGAAGGCAACCACAGAACTGAGCTTAGTAAGTCTCCCTTGTGACGTACATATCCGTCAAAAACTTATCCTATCCTGGGTAGATGAGACAAAATCATAACATAAACAGTTTGTCTTTATCTATTAAGGCCCGAAGCACGCTCAACTGAAATGAAGTAGCTCACCGAGCTCAACTGGACGGCTGAAGTGAACTTGGACTCAACTAAAGTGAGCGGAAAAGAAGTTGACTAAGGTGAATCTTTATTTGAGTCGTCACAAGTTGTCACAGACCAAATTTGTGTAATAGGCTTATAGCAGGAGACTCATGATTGACATTTGTGGGTCAAAATCTTTTTGACTATTGACTTGACTTGACTTGACTATAATCCAAAACCACTTTGCCACCAGACAAAAGCAAAATCGGGTAAAACACATTTCATAAACCCTAGGCCAGAGTATTTCTACACAAATTTTTACAGACAAACAGTGATTCTACATGTTACTGTAATAAAAATCATGGAGCATCAGCCACATCCCCAAAAAACCTAAACAACAGAGGAAAACACACACAAATGAGACAAAATATATGGAGTAGAAAGATTAAAACTTTACCCAGGAAAACAATCAAAGTCTTCATCTTTTAATCATGAAAATAAAGTCAAATAAATGGATCTGCAGGAAATTAACAGAAAACAAGCATCTCTGTACAGTAAAAATTAAGAGAGAAAAAATAGGGTATTTGTCATACCAGTAAGAAGGGATGAGTTGATGGTGCTCAGAGGGTGGAGTAGGCCAAAGAAATTAAATTAAAGCTGGAAGAAGAAGAAGAAGAAGAAGAAGAAGGTAGATGGAAATATAATGGAGTGAGTAAATAAGTCATAAATGGACAAAATGTGGAATGGGTGTATAGACTAGACTGTAGAAGAGTATAGACTAGAGTAGTGTATTAGAGTGTGTAAATGTGATTAGTTTTAGGCTTTTTTTTGGAGTCATTGAGTAGACAACAATGGCAATTTGCCACCAACACTAGTGCAAGCTTCACACTTGTTTTCTGCTCATTGGATACCCCCATCTTACAACTTGTCTCTTTGTGCTGGAAAAAAAAAAAAATCTTTGGATAGACTTTATAAAATACTCCTTCATTCAAATCCACTTGTCTCATTCAATTTTTGACACTATTTATATCTGAGGGAAATCTTCGATATTCTCGACAATTTATAAGTGAGAATAATTCGTCTTTATGAGCACATTAAGAATATCAAATTTTTATAATTTTTGCTAATATAAAATGAAAGATATCGCTAGTTTAAAACGCGTCTCGGCAAATGTGTCAAAAAGAAATGAGACAAGTGGATTTGAATGGAGGAAGTATAAACGTTTACTTGGGTTTACGACATAATGGTATTAATATTAAACTCAAAAATTAGTAAGAGATGATATTTCGGGAAGTTATTGAGATACTTCCTCCAACTTTCTTTCCCATAGGATTAGGATATTCATTTGAGAGAGAATTAAATAATCAAGTTGGAAGATCTTAGACAGTTAGAGAAAGTATCACTTTTCAATAACTTTGTTTTGTACTTGTTTTTATAACAAGCGTACCCATTTACTATTTGTATACCCCGCAACTACTTTTTACCGTCGGCGCTTTACTTCTTACCGTCGGCGTTAATTACGTGAAATGACGACTTTGTCCTTACTATTTATTCTCAAAATAATATTACTTTTACATTTTATAGATTATCGATTTATTAAAACTCGATAACAAAACCGTCTTTTTCGAGTATCGTAATAAACCAAAACCGACTTCCTATATAGTTAATTACGCAAAATGACGAGTTCTCCTTTGCAATTAATTCTCGAAATATTATCTCATTTACATTTTATAGAGTATCAGTTTATTAGAACTCGATAATAAAACCGTTTTTTCGATTATTGTTACTCCTCCGATTTTAAACAGTTAATTAGATTAATTAACGACTTAATACAATTTAATAAACGTAATTAATAAATACGGGTAATATGCAAATTGAATCCTAATTAATCTATGACAAGTCGACAATCAAGATTTATTATACACATCGATGCAAATTAAAATAAAAAAATCCGGAAATGGGTTAGGTCAAGTGGGTTTTTCGACCCACCTAAGGGTCGTATTATTTTCTCTATAATACTTGAAAGTTTTGAGAAATAGTTTAAGTATAATGTAAATCTTCCAATGGTATGAGACATGAAGTATAAGGTGGTGAAGTTGGTTACATTCGTAACATTTCATACAAGAGACTCGGGTTCGAACCCTCAAGCTCTTGTCTTTTGAAAAAATAATTAAAATTACAAAATTATACACTTAACGAGGATAAAAAAAAAACCGGTGTTATCAATGTATCCAATTTCACCACCTTATACTTCACGTTTTATATTTAAACTATTTCTCAAAACTTTCAAGTATTATAGAGAAAATAATACGACCCTTAGGTGGGTCGAAAAACCAACTTGACCTAACTCATTTCCGGATTTTTTTTTAATTTGCATCGATCTGTATAATAAATCTTGATTGTCGACTTGTCGTAGATTAATTAGGATTTAATTTGCATATTACTCGTATTTGTTAATTACATTTATTAAATTGTATTAAGTCGTTAATTAATCTAATTTACTGTTTAAAATCGGAGGCGTAACAATAATAAAAAAAACGGTTTTATTATCGAGTTCTAATAAACCGATACTCTATAAAATGTAAATGGGATAATATTTCGAGAATTAATTGCAAAGGAGAACTCGTCATTTTGCGTAATTAACTATATAAGAAGTTGGTTTTGGTTTATTACGATAATCGAAAAAGACGGTTTTATTATCGAGTTTTAATAAATCGATAATCTATAAAATGTAAAAGTAATATTATTTTGAGAATAAATAGCAAGAACAAAGTCGTCATTTCACGTAATTAACGCCGACGGTAAGAAGTAAGCGCCGACGGTAAAAAGTAGTCCCTGTATACCCTTTTAGCGTACTTTTTTTTTCATTGCGGAGTACTTCGTATCTTTGGTATCATTTTTACCTTCATTTATAATTGATCCCTCAATAAATCTAAGGGCAGGGCTGGCCCTGGGCCTAATTTGGAGGGGCGACGGTCCAGGGCACACACTGAAAAGGGGCCCAAATGGAGGAAAAAGGTTTGATGAATGAACATATAACAAATATTTAGCTATAAGTTTTAACAATAGTTTATCTTTGGTGTAGTGGTCATTTTATTGAACTTTATTCAAGAGGTATTGGGTTCAATACCAAAGCCTTGCGAACTTTTCATATCTATTTTGTACTCACTTTTCGTTATTCATACAACTGTTTGTTTTTCGTCTTTCAATGTTTTCATTATTATTTCATTTTTTGTTAATGTGTTATATTTCTTTTTATCATGTATAAAAAAAGATGTACTCCTATTCAATAAACATATTAAAAAATATTTAAAATCTTATCATATACAGATTATATTATTTCAATTACAAAATTGTGGGTAGTTTGTTAACTTTGTAAAGATGAACAACAGTTTAATTTTTATTTGCACGAAAGACTATTTTATTACACATTTTAAGTGTTATTTACGTCGAAACAATCAACTCCGAGATCGATCACAGAGTTTTGGGAAATGGATTTTTCTTGGTCTCTCCGCTTCTCCGCAAACGCTACTCCGTCCAACAGACTTCCTTACTCTGCTAATTGGTTCCTGCACAAGGAACAAACAGGGCCTCAGAAGTTTTCGAGGAGACCCTCTCTGATGCCTAAGTCAGCTCCTGGTGGACGTTACTAGCGGTTACAAAGGTAATTGAATGAGCTTAAATGTGTGGAATAATTGCTAGAGTGGGAGAGAATTAAGAGTGAAAGAGTTATCCTTTTTTTTATTTGTCCCTCAATGGAGAATACCAAGGGATATTTATAGGCTACCAGGAGGGAGAAGACAGTTGGCATCCGTAGAGGTGAGCCCTCTCTGCCCCTTGGGGGCACGAGAAGTTCTCCTTGGTCACTCCCAAGGGTTGAGTTGCACGACTTACTTGCTCCTTACAATGAGAGAACCATTCGCACTACTACAATTAAGATTAAATAGGATGATTCTTAACCATTCTATATTGGATAAGGAACCGTTCGTTAGGTCGACGTTCTATTAAATCAAATAGCGCGGTTCCAAGAAGGTCAAACCGTGCTATTTAATTGATTACAAATAGGACGGTTGGAGGCGGAACCGTCCTATTAAATTATTTACAAACAGCATGCTTAGAGGCGGAACCATGATGTTTGTTAGAATTACAAACAGGACGGTTATTCCACTGAACCGTCCTCTTTAAGCACTTCATAAATTTTAAAAAAAAGTTTTATATATATATATATATATATATATATATATATATATATATATAAATGGGATCAGGGGAGTTTGGTGAAAATTGGGAAGTTGGGAAGTTGTGTTGTTGACCATTGATCTTGGGTTGGATGAATGACTTAGATGAATGATGTGTTAAAAAAAAGAAAAAAAGAGAGAGATGTCAGTTTACTGACAGCAGCAGTGGAGAGAGAAAAAGAGAAAAGCACCCTTCCCCTCAATCAAACTCTCACCTCTTACAAGTACTACTCACCCCTTACCACTTAATTAATGCTCTCTTATATCTCTCATCTTCATCTTCATCTATAAAAAAAAAAGCATCACCATCTTCAACATTCAACAAAAAAAAATCCGCATCTTCAAAATTCATTCATTCAACAAAAAAAAATCCTTATCTTCAAGCTTCATTCATCCAACAAAAAATAAGAACAACTTCATCTTCAAGCTAGATGAATGACGGAAGTTTGATGAAGATCTTCATCTTTATCCTATCATCATAAAAATCCGCATCTTCAAAATTCATTCATTCAACAAAAAAAGTTTCCTTATCTTCAAGCTTCATTCATCCAACAAAAAATAAGAACATCTTCATCTTCAGGCTAGATGAATGACGGAAGTTTGATGAAGATCTTCATCTTCATCCTATCATCATCTTCATCATGCGTAATGTTTTTGCAAAATTGCAAAGTCACACACTTTCAGTTGTATAGTCACACTCATTATGTTTTATAGTCACACTCATTATGTTGTAGAATCACGCAACTGTACACCCATTGTAGTCACATATTCAGTTGTATAGTCACACTCATTATGTTGTATAGTCATACTCGCTATGTTGTAGAATCACGCAGCTGTAGAATACCTTGGGATTAAGGTATCATTCATTTAATCATCTTCATATTCATGCTTGTTTTATATTTTATACTTTTTTGTATTTATAAAATTATTCATCTTCATTATCAAAAAAAAAGTTGAATATGGATGAATGGACGACTGTGACTTTCCTCAGTAATGACATTCTAAAAAAACAAAAGTATTAATCACATACAAAAGTATTTAAACATTCATTAAATATTCAACCTCCATTCATGTTGATTTCTTTTATAGTTGATTTCATGTTTTTAAGACGCATTTAAAATTTTAATTAAAAAAAAGAACAACTCATTTTGTGCGTAAAGTTCTTGCAGAATTGCAAGGTCACACACTTTCAGTTGTATAGTAACACTCATTATGCTGTATAGTCACACTCATTATGTTGACGTTTGACATTACGCACAAAATGAGTGTGATTCTACAACTTAATGAGTGTGATTCTACTGCATGACGAGTGTGACTATACAAAATGTAAAACCAAAATCGTGTGTGACTATACAACATAGCGAGTGTGACTATACAACAAGGCGAATGTGACTATACAAATACGACCACTTTTGGCTACAAACCAATTGGTGCACAGCTGCGTGGTTTTAAAGGTGAAGGGATAAATGATTTTGCTATAGATCTCGCGTGATTAATTATGAAACCAGAAAATAGCGATGGAAATATATTTACATTAGAAAAAGTCCATCCTTTACCTATAGGACGTCAAGCATAAAAACATTCTAACCCACCCAACATCCATTACATATAGTACGTTCATCCTAAAGCAAATATTTTATCCCATATAAACACTCAAGAGCTTAAAGATGGTCTCCGGTACGTGCGCAATAATACGTTGTCCAATTACGTGGTCGGTCACTGTATCTTCCACGACCTTCTTCTTCCCACCGCCCCTTTTACCGACCATTTCACTGTGACAAAACACACAATCAATCTAAATCACACAACACAACTGAGTATGTGACTACAATGACTGTACAACTGCATGATTGTACAACATAATGAGTGTGACTGTACAACTTTAACTGTGTGACTGTACAACATAAACGGTGTGATCCTACAACATAATGACTGTGATTCTACAACATAACGAGTATGACTATACAACTTCAATTGTGTGACTATATAACATAATCTCTGTGATTATACAACTAAATTATACTCGTACTTATTTATACTTCAATCATCATTAGCAAAGATGATTACATACACTAATCACTGCAATAATTTGTGTGATTCTACAATATAATGAGTGTGACTATACAACATCAACTGTTTGACTATACAACCTAAAGTCTGTGTGATTGTACAACATAATGAATGTGACTATACAACTTTAACTGTGTGACTATACAACATAAACGGTGTGATCTACAAAACTAAAGTCTGTGACTACAAAACCTAAAGTCTGTACAACCTAAAGTCTGTGACTACAAAATTGAAACCGTAAAATGGAAAATAAAAGCCATACAGTTAATTATACTTCAATCATCATTAGCAAAGTCACATTCATAATTAGAAAGGTGATTATACATACGAATCAGAGCAAATTATTTAAACATTCAACCTCCATTCATCCATATTCAACCTTCATTTTTTTTTTGATAATGAAGATGAATAATTTTTTAAATACCAAAAAAAGAAGGTATGAAAAATAAAACAAGCATGAAGATGAAGATGATTCAACGAATGATACCTTAATCCCAAGGTATTCTACAGGTGTGTGATTCTACAACATAGCGAGTGTGACTATATAGCATAATGAGTATGACTATGCAACTGAATATGTGACTACAATGAGTGTACAACTGCGTGATTCTACAACATAATGAGTGTGACTATACAGCATAATGAGTGTGACTTTGCAATTCTGCAAGAACATTACGCACTAAATGACTTGTTCATCTTCATCTTCAAGCTCCATTCATCCCACATAAAAAGAACAACTTCATCTCCAAATTTCATCTTAAAGATGAAGTTGTTCTTTTTTTTGGATAATGAAGATGAATAATTTTATAAATACCAAAAAAAGAAGGTATGAAAAATAAAAAGAAGCTTGAAGAAGATGAAGATGAAGAAAGAAGCTAAAAAAAATGAAGATGATCAAGTTTATGCATAAACATACCTTGGTATAATTATCCGTCATGTTGGGTTAAAAACGGAGTATGATTGGAGTTGTTGACGGAGTATGGTCGGAGTTATTAATGGAGCTTATTTGATGGGGTTTTGTTAGAGAGAAATGAATTGAATTAGGGAAATGAATTGAAAAGAAGATGGGAAGGGTAATAGATGAGAGAGAGAGTAGAGGATGGAAGTAATGAAGTGATTACTGATGGTTGATGGCTGCAGCACGTCAGTCCTTTTTTTTTTATGATTGAACCCCATCCATCCACCATCCATCTTAGGATGAATGGATGGAGGGGATCAACACTAAGCAACTCTTGGAGAGTTGCTAACTTCCCTGATCCCCCTATATATATATATATATATATATATATATATATAGGAGTTCTAATAAGGACAAAATCTAATCTAAGTCCATAAGGTCTTTTAGTAACCAATGGATTAATTAAGATTAATGGTTGAGATTAGATCAACAAAAATATCATGTAGTATTAAATCTGACAACCTAACTAACCTATTATTAAGTACTAATAATTAGCTCAATACTAATTGCACCTCTCTCTCTCTCTGCAATAATCACGACTATTCCAATACTCAAACCCTTAATTATATAAATGTATTCTTTCCATGCATGGAGACATTGTTTTATCAATTCCATCATCAAAAGAATTGTCAATTCGTTTGTAAAAAAAAATGCTCTATTTTTCGTGGATTAAATTCATCAAGGTGATAAATCATATTCTGATTTTTTTAATTAAAACTTTGATGATGGCGACACAGAGGAAAAGAATGAGGAGAAGTCGTGATCATGCATTTGACCATTGTAATGAAGAAATGAAAATTGTTAGACATGTACTCCCTCCGTCCCAATGAATTGTTTGCCTATTCCATATTGGGGCGTCTCAATGAATTGTTTGCCTTTCTATTTTAGGAATGCTTTTTATGTGTAATTTGACCATTTTCATGAGTTTTGTTTCACATGTCACTCCCTCATTGGATCTCTTGCCCTTGATGCCAAAAGTAAAGGCAAACAATTCATTGGAACGGAGGGAGTACTAATTAGTAAATGAATTATGTTGATCTTGAACTTCAATTTAATTACTTTATAACTTCAACATTGTTATTTTGAAAGTTCAATTTCCGTGACTCTAGGAATATGTACGTAGGATGAGTAAGAATTACGAGTCTAATACAATATATGTGGACAACATTATTTGGACCTATTGTATTCATTAACTATCAATAAAATTGAGCCCAAATACGTGATCCGTAATAATACAAATAGCATGGGCTTATTTACGTCTTATAAAGTATGGGTCGGATATTATAATAGTGTAGAGACCCATTAGGGCTTTATGGGATATATGATGGGCTTATCCACTAAAGGCGACTGATATAGGTCATCAGAGTTTAACCACCCCTCCCTATATATAGTCAGGGTTATGGTCCCTGACAACACACTTTTGACCTAATCTCACATATATCCCATCGGTATGGAGAAATCTAAAAGGCGAGTGTGTCTGTTAGAAGACCTAATCCAGAAGACTGACGTAAGTTAATCTATCAGTATTATCAGGTACGCTTCCGCTACAGCTTATTACAGTTTAGTACCAATTAATTTAATATGAAGTTTCAGTTTTGGGTCAGATTAAATCTTACAAGTGGTATCAGAGCCATCTTCATATTGAATTATTTGGGACGAATTTATTACTATGTCTATTACTCCGTATGTGGTTCGCATTGCGTAATTATTCCATACTGATTTAGGCGTGAAGATGATATTTAGTTGATATAAGTTTTCATGGATTGTTGCCGCACTTATTACAATTGTCAAAATCATCTATTAATCATTACTCCAATTGCGTGTCATATGTGATTACCACACCATTATGATCGAATTGAGTTGTTTCTCCTCTGCCCATGTGGAATTTTGTATGGGTGATTCCTTTTTGCAAATTAACCTTGATCACTCGATAGTACTCCTCATGTTGTATTGGTTAAATTAAATTAAATCATAATTTTATTTTTCGTCATATGATTCATAATTTTGCTTTCGTATGTTTGATTACGTACGGAGTATATGTTTGGATGACTTTTGAATGTATGCAATCGATACAGTTATATAAGGATTAAAGTATTATGCCTTTTTTTTAGAACAAAGTAATATGTTTTGGATATTAAGATTATGGCTATTCAGTTTGTAAGGTCTCTATTTTTAAATCGATTGCATTTGGTTCATTATTTTGTTTGGTATTCAGTCATATGAGGTATAGTACGTGGTCTCGTATATTTGATTATTATTGCATATTGGAGTATGTTTTATGAATTTTTGCATGAGGCTTTTATTGTATGATTTGAGACATGTTCGGAATTTTGGTTGCGATTATTGTCGCGTATTTATAATTACAAGTTGACTGATATGATAAAAGAACTAATTTGGGTTATAATTTTTTTTATCATTTAAGGGTTCGGTAACTTGTTAATTACGGTTTGATTAAAAGAACTTGACTTCAGTTTCAATAATATTGGCTATTTGGTTTTTTATAATACGTCTAATATTTTGAATTGTTTGATCGAAACAATACGTTGTCAAAATAACCTCTATTGCGTAGATTGGATAGTTTAAATAATTAGACTATTGTGTGTGATTGAATTTCATGCGGGTAATGGTCGGCCCAAAGAAAGTCCATTATTTGGCCGAAATTCAATCATACTTGTGGTGATAAATATGTAACAGTTATTCGGTTCTCGTGTAGATGTTAAGTCAACCCAAAGGAAGACTTGACATTTGACATGCTCTTACTGTTAATATTTGATTACTACACCAAGAGTACCACTTACAAGTCTAATTATCGTCCAAAGATGAGATTCGATGTTGTGCTAGGTATCTTGTTATGATGGGAACGCCAATATACGAATTGATTTACGAGTTAAAGGAGTGTTGTTAAGTTTATGACACTCATTAAGGCTTATGTCCATACAGTTTTTTTTTTAATTTAGAGTAAATTCAAACATTTGGTTTTTAAGTTTGGTTGTATGTGTAATCATGCGGATAATGGTCGGCCCAAAGGAAGACCATTATTTGGCCGAATACATATACAATTTCGGGTGATAAATATGTGATGATTATCCGGTATTTTCGTGTGTATGCTAAGTCGGCCCAAAGGAAGGCTTAGTGTTCGACTTGAGTTTATCGTCAGTATTTGATCACGATTATTTAATTATAGTGTCAATGCTTAGTTAATTATTTATGCCCAACGGCTAAATTTTAAATATGCAAAAACACTATATACTGTTTGAATTTATTCAAAATATGAAAATATTGTTTTGTTTGGCAAATTGACATTACTGTTCATTATATTTGTCATATTCAGGTTACATTCTCAATTCGGATAACGCCATTTATTTAAATGAATGGTAAGAGAACGTAAATACTTATTTTGAGTCGTCATTATCTTAACACAGCATCAGGCCAAGAATGTATGATTGTACTACTCATAAGGATGAAAATATCGTGTGGACTCACATGTTTTTGTGGAGTAGAAAATTTAATGCATGTGTTTAATGATTATTTAATGCGACATTAAGGAAATATTAAAGGACATTGTTTCTATTAAATAAGTTGCAAGTGTCCAACTCAAAGAATAACAAGATAAGGGTAAAGTTATTGGTTGTTAGCTTGTTACGAGTATGGACACATAAGGAATATAGTACTAGTTTGTACGCCTCATCGCGTGTCGGTAAGAATACACTTCTCATGTAAGATTTGTCTAAGGTTAATTATTATATCCAAATCATGTTTTGTGGGTGGATTTGGTTTTTTCATTCACATAAGTACATTAATGCAAGTTGAAGTAAGAATCTAAGATGTTGTATGACAATTGGTGATGAAAGATTCATCTATTCAGGGCATGACATCATCTGAGTTTGAGACAATCGGCTAATTTAGTTATCATTATTGACTTGTTATTTTATTTGAATCTGAAAAATTTTCGGTATTGCCTTTTGGTGGAGTTTAATTATTTTTCGTTTGGCCAAATTTGGTTTATTGTCCATTGAGAAATAATTAATTTTGTATTTTCCTAATTCAAATAATGGTAAATATGTTATTTTTGATAACTTTACATAGCTTGGATTGAAATGTCTTTTAAAGACTTGTATTAAAAATCCAGTGGATATAAATAATTAAGAACAATAATTTCTTTTCGGTATGACACATTAAAAAAATTATTGAAGTTGTGTCAAAATGAAATTATTGACCCTTCTACTTCGGATTCTCATATTGAAGGGAAATAAAGACGAAAAGAGAAAATAGATATCAAAAGGATTTTGGATGTCTTATAATTGATATATAAGGGTATGTGAACTATTTTATGTTTTAAGTTGCATTAGTTCAAATCACTATATTAATTTGTAGACAAAATTATGTATGATATTTATATCTCGATCTTGAGAAGTTTCAAATTACTAGACGTTTTTATCACATATTTGACTGAGATATTATCTCGATAAAGGATTAAAGATGTCATGTCGATCATAAGTGGAAACACTTTGACAAATTGACTATTCAGGATATATAATAACGTTAAGGTTATTTCGGATACTTTCTAGGGATGTTTGATCTTACATTAAAAATTGCACCATATGAAAGTTTAAATATTGTTCTGGTATGGAAACAATAAACCCGACTTCGGATTCGGGTCTTAACGAATATGTTGTTGCTCGGATAGTAATCGTTTGATTTCTTTTGTTCCCTCCTTTATCTCACTTCGGCGGTCGGACCTTCCCGGCGAAGACGGCCTGCTCCCTGCACAATGAACGCACAGGGCCCCGGAGGTGTCCGGGGGAACCCTCTCCGATGCCTAAGTCAGTCCGTGAATAGCCTTTAGGAACCTAACTCGTGAGGAGTAAGGTGGCGGTTTTTAGAGTGAGAGTCTAGAGAGAGAAAATCCAACCCCTCAATGTGGAAAATGGGAGAGTATTTATACCTTCCACAAGAGAGAGGGAAAGGAGAGAGAGAGAGGAGATGTGAGTGGATGCGGGGATGACACGCGGGCTCTCCTTATCCAGTCATACCTCTTTACCTTAGGCCTGATCGGAGGAGCTGATCCTTCCCCCTGCTCTTGCCAGGGGCCAGAGGGCCCTGCCCGGCAGGCGGGAGAGGAAGATCCCTTGGAGTTTGCCAACTGTGACCTCCTGGAGGTTTTAGCTAGGCTGTCCTGACGGCCTGCTAAGCAGGCTGCTTCTTGGGTCGGGTTTCCTTCGGGGTCTGAATTAATGGGCGACCCGTGGCAGGCTACCGACCCCCGTCAATTGGCCCTCGCCGGCTGAGGAGGAACGAGAGCTCCTGCTCGGCAGGCGACATCTTGATCTGGGATGGCGGGAGGTTGACTCTTTTGAACAACTTTGTATTTAATCCGTCGTATGTCCCCGAGGGAGAAAACTCAATCGCACTGGGTATGCAAAGAGTTGGAATGTCTTTTACTCATAATTACTTCTCTTGTAAAGTGGATTGTTGGACAGCGTGCCAGCTTGATGATTGGCTCTCCTTCTTGCAGAAGTGGTTGGAGCACCATTAATGCCTTGCTTTCGTTTTTATATAAATTCTGACCTTCTTCACGCAATGCAGACTAATACAATACTGTCCAAGTCCGTTGATGCGCGCTGTCGTCGACACGCACAATCAAACAATATTTTTAACTCCGACTAACCTAACTAACGTAGTAGTGGTAGGTCGGGATCGATCCGCAGGGAGAGAGGTTAAGCCGTAACTGGCAAGTCTAGGGTCTAATCGTGATTGGAGGATTGAGATGGGGGTTTTGGGTCGAGAGAGAGGTCGAACTATTGCTAGCAAACTATACTACTAAAGCTAGGGGCAATATCTAGGAAAAGTGTTGGGGAGAGTCGGGATTCGGAAATGGGGTCTTAGAGTCTCGGGATCGAGTTTTTGTTACAACGTTAAAAAGGGAGGTTGCCACCTTTCGGTTTCTCACCCAACCTACCTAAACCCGCTTTCGCGACGAAAGGGTAAGTCTCAATCTAGGTAATTTCTACCCCGAGTTTCCCCATATTGGTAGAAATGAGTCAAGGTCGGCCTAGTCGCGATTCTAAGTCAACAAAGACACAAAAATCATAAAATTGATAATTAGCAAGTAAACAACTCACCAACATCCCTTGAATCAAATAATCCAAATCCTCCTCCCTAATTCCCCAACTAAGAAATCTACTCACTAGTCATGATGAGTAATAATAAAACACTAACATGCATAAAAACTACACTAACAATTATACTAATGGAGAAAAAGGGAGAGGAGAGAATTTTACCCACAATGGAGAAGATTTAAAGAGGAAGATGAAGATAAATAAAAGATTAAATCTTGGAGAAATACACAAGAATTTGTCACTAATCCATGCATAAATCTTCAATCTTCAACAAGAGAAATAAGAATCTTCAAGAAATAAAGCAAGGGTTTTGTCACATAAACCCTTGTAAAACCCTTGAATCTTCAACAATTAAGCACAATCTTCAATAAAGATGGAGATTTTTCTACTAATTAAGGAGTAATTATACTAATACTAAGTAGATCTATTAATTGTTTGTAGAGATTTTCTAGGAAGCTTACTACAATCTACTACTACTAGAGAATTTTCTACCCTACTCCTACTCCTAAGGGCTAATCCCAAGGCTCACTTAAGGCACAAGGAGGCACTAAACCCTAGGAGGGGTATATATAGATTTCTTAATGGGTTGCACAAACTTCAAGGCCCATAATCCAATCCTTCTTCAATTAAGCTAGACCTTCACCCTTTGCATCTTCATGGGGTGAAACTTCACCCTGCGGCTCGACCTAGTAATCCCACCGGGTGAAATTTCACCCGGTGAGATTTTCTTTGGTTTTTGCGTTTTCGGCCCGGTCTCTCCATCGGGCGAAATTTCACCCGGTGGACGAAATTTCGCCCGGTCGTTTCGCCCGGTCGTGGGTGCCATGAAAATCTTCGGGGAGGTGGAAAATGTCGTCGGGCGAAACTTCGCCCGGTGATGGCTCACCGGGCGAAACTTCACCCGGTGGTCAGCCACCTCTCTTCCGGTCTCTTTCTTTGTCGATCAATTGGATTACTTGAACTTTCAGTTGTGCGCTTTGCTCTTGGACCGTATCTCTCTCATGCTCGTAGAAGCTCAAACGCGTTTTCGGTCGAAATCCTATCAAAATAGACAGAAAACTACCAAAAACACCTAAAATGCAAAAGAGAGACACTAATGCGAGAATTACGCAAAATACGGCGATAATCGCACTCTATTCTCGCAAAACGAAGGAAAAACGGGTTTAAATGGGAGGAAAAACGGTCCAAATTTGGCGCAACAATTCCCCCACACTAAACCGTTGCTCGTCCTCGAGCAAAGACCCAAAAAGAAATCAGCTACTACTAATTAAGCTAGACTATGCTAAGCCGATACGAGGCAATTAACGGGCCCGCTCCGTCCCTTCAACTCACATCGAGATACCCATGAGGTAGAGTACCTCCATGCAAGGCAAGTTGGGGCTTGCTCAAAACTGGGGTTGCGACTAACACACACACGCAAACACACAAAACAAAGAAGACACACACAAAGAGATATTCGCAACCAAAAAGAAAATAAATAGCCGAATTCCTCATCGAAACGGCGGAGAAAGCACCGATTCGAGCTTAAGACAAGCGAGAACACTACCAAGTTAGTAACACAAATTGACATGGACAAAATCCTAATAGGATGACAATCAAACAACAAAAACATTGAAAATTTACCAAGGTCCGTCTAATTCCACTAAAGATGCCTACAACGGGACGATAGATGGAGTGGATGAGTGAGAACCATGGAGTTAGTAAGCAATGTAGGTAAGTGTTATGCCGTCTCCTAAGCTAAGCCTAGAGGGTCGTTCCAAACTCAATAAAGCCAATTAGACGAAAAAGATGGATAAGTGTTTGCGAAATGGTAAGGATTGACAGATTACCGCTATTTTCCTTCCTCGGGACTCGGTCCTCTAGTAGGCATTTCACGACAATAAGTCAACCAGGGGATTATTTGGGTTTGGGAACGATTTTTTTGAGATTTTGATTTTCTTTTCGGTTTTTCTTTTCCCCATTATTTCGATCGAGGCTTTTTTTTGACAATTATGCTCTTCTTCTTCATTTTTTCCTTTTTCATTTTGAATAGCTCATTTTTGGCTAGATAATTCATTTGAGATCAAGGTAAAGCATATTCTTGCAAACTTATTTGTGGAAATGGGTGGATGGTAGAAAATAGGCTAGTCGGGTGTGCACCCCCTCCGAACCCATAAAAGGATGAAAATTTGGACTAAAGAAATGACTTCTCAAGTAAAGTCACCTAAGAGAACGAGGAACGGTAACCAAGGCCTTATCACTCCATGGGTGGTCAAGGTGGTCAAATGCAAATCCCGATGTAGACTCTTAGTAGAAAAGATGGACTTATGTTAAAAATCCAATGCAAAAATTGGTTCAAGGTCATTCTACTAGAAACATGTCCAAAAATCAAAAAGGGTCACTAACAAGGGAGTAATAAACACTCGGCCTAAACTCAAAATCGGGTTTTCGAAAACTTTACCTAGACACGCTATACACACAATGAAAAAGAACACACAAAAACGACAAAAACACAAGAAAACAAAACAAAATCACGAATATAGCCAAGCACTCCGAACTCCATCAAGTCAACACAATCACAACCACTAATTCCAAAATGTTCACCAAGTGAACCTCCAAATAGCATATGTGCCCAAACTCCCATGCAGAAGAGAAAGGGATAAAACGAAGGTAGAAAATATTACCGCGCGGTCTTCATTTCATTTCCGCTACCTTACGTATCCATGCTAAATGGTTGGCGGTGTACCTACAAGAAGGAAAACTGAGGCAATACAAGTGGCACAAAAACAAAAATAAAAGAAAAAAGAAAACTAAAATGAATTTTTTATTTTTGGATTTTTGGTTTTTAAAGGAAAAATGAAAAAGAAAAGGAAGAAAAAGGATAGTAGATCCCTCCCCAACACTAAAACCATGCATTGTTCCCAATGCACAAGTAGAGGAAGAATCGAAAAAGAAAAGAAAAGAAAAAGAAAAGAACGGAAAATCTTTTTGAATTTTTATGATTTTTCAAATGTTTTTGGGTTTTTGATAATTTTTCAAATGTTTTTCTATTTTTGATTTTTCAAAATGAAGAAAATAAAAAGAAAAGAAGAAAAAAAAGAGAAAATAAAAGAAAAATGAAAAGAAAAAGGAAAAATCGATAAGATGGAAAAGGGCGTAGGTGTAATCACGTCACCTCGCTCGGATTCCGCACGAATCGGGAAAAATAAAAGAAAAATAAGATTTTGGATTTTTCAAAATGGTCTTGGTGCGATCAAATCACCTAAGACCGGGAGCAACAATCAGGTCCTTCTTTTCTAAGGCACCTGCAAATAAACCTCACGTTTGTAATGACCCAAGTAGGATCACGTGAGGGGCTGACAAGTCTCCAAACCAACCAAAATATTATCACAAATTAATCAACAACAATAATTATCAAATGTCAAAAATTGGCGCTGCAAGACTGACAAAGATTACTGAAAACAGAGAACAGATTAACAACGACTGACGACTGACATCTAACACCCCCACACTAACACTGACGACACTCGACCACTCAAATCGGACCTGGGGGACGAGGTGGTGGGTAGTAAGACCCTGGCGGAGGTACACCAAAAATTTGATTAAAGAGGTTTTGTTGCTGTCGCAACATCCTCTGGTTCTCCTCCGCCGCCATCCTCGCTACTTGGGCGTCCCTAGCAGCGTCCCTAGCCATCTCAAAGCTACTCCGGGCAAACTCAAAGCCTTCCCTAGAGTACGTGTATGAACCATGCGCAGTATCGCGTGCATCCCGGGCTACATTATAGGCGTCCTGGGCCAGGTTCAAAGATGCGGTCGAGTTCTCCCAAGTCTGACGTGTACGGTCATAAACTTCCCCCCACTGGTTATAAAAGTCCTCAGATCCGAAGAACGAGGAGTGTCGTGGAGGACTCATGTTGACGTCCTTCTGAAAACCGGGGGTAGACTGGGTGAACGTGGAGTGTCTGTGCGGTGTAAAGTCGGGTGTGAAAAACTGGGAGGTCAGGGGTTCGGTCTGACGGGAGGAAGAGGGTCCGTGTGATGATGATGGTAAAGTCCTATGACCCTCATCCCGAGAGGTTTCAACCTCCGGTTCCTCCTCCGACACGTCTACGACCTCAATATCGTCGTCGCCATAATCTAAAGGTCCATCGGGGTATTGAACCATATAGAACTTACCTCGGGTGTTATCCCGAATGTACTCCCCAGACGGCCAGACCTCTTCGGCATGTCGAAGTTCTCTTCAACATCTAGCCTGACCCATTCGTGGTTAGGCATTGCAATAGCTCTCATCTCAATAATCTTATACAAGAACAAACTGTTATAATCCCCTTTCTGGGGCCACACAAGGAAAGGACAATAGACTTCATCTATAAAAAGTTCCGCTCCGTCAACTGGTGCTAAATCGCTAAAATCAATGTCTAAGGCTCTAGCTATCATCGTTACAATACCGCCACAAGAAATTTTCTTGCGGCTGCCCTTCGCAACTTGGGCAAAATGAGTAGCTAAGGCCTCGGACATATCAATAGACGGGCCACTATTCAAAACCGCATCCTCCAATAACTGCACAGCTGTGGCACTACATTTATGGTGCGTATCATAGCTTGTCAAGAATGAGTTGGCTATGATACGTGCCAAATATCGAAGGATGGGATTCCGAATGGAGAAAGAACGCATCTTCCCTCCCTTGAAAGTCCTCTGGCGGGCTATTTTTAACCAGAATCGATCTCGGCCGAATTTATCGTCCCGAGTCTGTCCCGCCCTAGGCCTTCCAAGGACCGAAGAAGATAAACCGAGCAATGCACCAAAGTCCCTCAAGTTGAGGACGTACGAAAGTGGCATTATCGTCACCACTTAGCTCGAAAGTTGCGAAAAACTCGCACGTCAACTTTTGAAAAGTTTCCTCTTCGGAAGCATAAAACTTGCTAAGACCAAGACTTCGGCACATTGCTTGTACCTGCGTGTCTATACCCATTTGCTCAAGTACATCTCGAGCCGCCCAAGGAGTCGGCTCGAGATGACAAACCCAAAATTTCTTACACTTATCAACATGAGCTTTTTTAGCGAAATATAAACCAGATTCAGGATGACGAAAACTACGGCGAATTTTCGGGTAACGTACCTCAAGCGGAACAAGTTGTTTGCGCGGTGTTGGTCTTTGTGTCTGAACCGGCATCGGGACAGATTCATCCCGAGCTTCGGTCGTCTCCTCCGACCTAGAGGACGATGTTGATCCCGAATTCCGACCTAGCATTGAAGAAATCCGTTTCCTTGCCATTTGCTTCACCCTTCTCATTCTTGATGCTTGAATTTGACAAATAAGTTGTTGACGGTCTCGGTTTGGGGTTTGTCGGAATCGGAACAATTTCTCGAAACAAACTCCAAGAAGATGTTAGGAATGTGATAAGGATGAGAAATATGTAATTTAATTGGATTTTGGTGAAGGAATGGAGGGATTAGAGGTGGTTTAAGGTGGAGGATTTGGAGTTTGTTAAGGGTTTTTGGGGTTTGGTTTAGGAGAGAGATAGAGAAAATGAATAATGAAGATGGGAAGATGGGTTTGGTTGGGTAAGGCTGTCGCGGGGTGATTTTTTGCCCGGTGGTCACCCACCGGGTGAAATTTCACCTGATGGTGTTCGGTTCGTTTTTCGGCAATTCCGTGCAATTTCACCACCGGGCGAAATTTTCGCCCGATCAGACTCCACCGGGCAAAATTTCGCCCGGTTGGATATCCGTCAAATTCCAAGTCGCAAAATATTTTTACTGCAGGGCGAAATTTCGCCCGGTGAGATTCCACCGGGTGAAATTTTGCCCGACGGATTTTCCGTCAATTCCTTTAATTTCGAGCAAAGTTGCCACCGGGTGAAATTTCACCCGGTAAAATATTCACTTCAAAACGGGACTTTGCTACGAAAAATCTCTTTGACTTGGCCCAAACCATCCTTAGCTCTTCAAATAAACCAATCTTCTCAATCCATGATTATTCATAATCGTTTATAGCACAATCCCAAAAATTCCGGAAGAAATCTTCACGATTCCTGCAGGTACCAAAACAGGCTCCAAAAGAAAAATCCAAAAGCTATTGTCCAAGGAGAATAAAAAGAGAAAAGAATATACAAATATTTACAAGGTGGTTATTATGGACACCACCAAACCGAATTGAATAGTTTGAGTTTAGTCGGGGTTGCTTGAAAAGCAACCCGAAGGGTCTTGATCATTCACTCCAAATTCCACGTTACCGATCTTGAGCTTTTCTCTAAACTCCGACATATTCATAAGTTGCGCTACCTCGGGAAGCATGGCAAATTCTTCGAGAATATCTTCGTCGGAGGTAGAACCAAGTATGAATAGGGCACCGTCGTCTTCTTCATCATCGTAGTCAAGATCTTCGGTAGAAGGCTCTTCATTTAATGGGAACTCCACCATTTGGTTCCAAAACTCCGTATTAGGAGGATCTTCGGGAAGGAACGCGGGAAGCACAAATTGGACCATTTCATTAGCGACATTGAAAGATAAACGTCCTCGCTTCACATCGATAATCACCCCACCGGTAGCTAGAAAAGGCCGTCCCAAAAGGATAGGATTTCGCTCTTCAATTGGCATGTCCAAAATGACGAAGTCGGTGGGGATATATAAATTCCCCACATTAACCATGAGATTACGAGCCAATCCATAGGGCTCTTTAGTGGTTCCATCGGCCATTTGCACATTGACGGGAAAATAATCCAAGTCTTTAATATAAATAGTGCGAGCAATGGCTAAGGGCATCAAACTAATGTCGGCTCCAAGGTCGCACAAAGCCCGATCTATTAAGACGTGGTTGATGGAGCATGGAATGGCAAAGCTACCCGTATCTCCAAGTTTAATGGGAATTGTGACTCTAGGATGGGACTTTGGAGATATGGGAGCTTTTTCCTTCTCGGCGGGTTTCAAAATGATGTCTCGGATGTAATCGGACAGGGTAGGCATGGATGTGCTTGTTTCAATGTTTTCAATAAGGTCGGTGAATGTTATCATGCCCAAGGCTTGGTTGTTGAATGAGGTTTGTGGCATGTCATTCAGGGGTGGTACCTCAATTCTAGAGATTAAGTTCGTGTCCTCTATTGGAATTTGTTCAATAACGTACACAATGTCTCCTAAAAGGTACTTTGATGGATCTCTTCTTGGTCTTTCGGTTATGTCCTTAACCACTTTCTCACCATTTTCGTTGATTGAGGGATGAGATGTATTTTGTGGGTCAAAGGATTTCACCGGTTCCTTTTTGCTCATTACCTTAACGGCATTCACGGATGCTTTGTTGAAAGAATCGGTCGGCTCTTGAGGAGATCGAGCTCGAGACGCGGCTCGTGCTTCTAGAGCATCGAGTCTAGCTCGATTTGACGCATTTTCTTTCAATAGAAAATTGATGGTTTGTTGAATGTCATAAAGGGATTGAAAGTTACCTTGAAAGTTCCTTGGAGGACCTTGATTGAATGGAGAATTGTTTCCAAAGGAAGGACCTTGATTGAATGGAGGATGAGTTCCATAAGGAGGAACATAGTTTGGTCTTGGCGGTTCTTGAGGATAGTAATAGCCTTGATTGAACTGATTTGTGTGAGGAGATCTCGGTTGATAATGAGGTCCATACGAATTAGGATAAACCCTTTGATTGGGGGCTCTTGGAAAAGGATGTGATCCTTGAGTAGGTATGGAATAAAATCCGGTCCCCGAATTAGGATTGTTCGTTTGAGATTTTTCATGGGTTCTTTGGGTGTTGGCTTGAAAAGCACTCTCCTTTCTCATACACAATTCGGAATCGTGGTCATATCTCCCGCAATGATCACATGGGATTTCAATACGATACAATTTAGGTGGTGAAATGGATGATCGTCTCGGTGAACTTACTCTTCTTGGTGGAGATGTTCTTTGTGGAGATGTTCTAGTCTTGGGTGGAGAATTGGTTCTAGCAACATAGACTTCAAATTGCTTAACCAACTCCTCAACTCTAGCTTCAAGTTCGGTTCTCCTCTCGGTTGACGATGTCGAATCACCACTTAGCTCTTCATGTTGATCATTTTCGGAGTATTCATCATTCTTGGCTATCCTTTCAATGAGTTTTGTGGATTCAATTTCATTTACCGTCTACATCCTCAGCGACAAGGAACTTATCCTCACGGTGTAGAAATAACAATATATGCGCGTGAGGAAGACCACGCTTCTGAAATTCAATGGTGTAGACAACTGTGACAAACAAAGAAAGGTAAATTACTCATGAGTGCGATATGTGTTACGAAATAGCATGACAAAAAGGTTATGGTTCAATACAACATTGTAAACTCAATCTAGCATTCAGGTGACGTGTGATAAAGACTGTATAATTGTTCGTAGTCCGGTACTATATTGTAGGCTATATAAAACACTACTTCTGATTACGACTGGTTAGAAAAAATGATAATAAGAACATATATATGTGACTGTGGTATTACCTGCCCTTGTTCTACCGAATATTAGTCCGTCTTTGCAATCCTTGATCAATTGCTCGAGTTTCATTTTAAAGACTCTGCTAAGGATGTCAGGCCTGTGTTCGCTACGTAATCCCTTTGACTTCACAAATCTGGTGATTTCAGGCCACTTCGGATTGCATGTGAATGTGATAAATAAATCCGGGTAGCCACACCACCTACATATAGCCATGGTATCCTGATAAGTCTCCCTCATATACCCTTTACCCCCGAGAAAATTTGACGGAACAATATAACGTGCGCCAGACGATCCAGGTTCTGTTACACCGCTTTCAACCGACGCAGCCAGATGTTTGTAATTTTCTGATCTCAATTTAGGCTGATTAAGCCTAAAAAATAGAAGCCTTTGAGCTTCGACCATAGTGTAACCGTCAACGCAGAACTGCTGGAATAGATTGGCTGCATTTAATATCGTTGGTGGCTCGACGTCAGCAGGCCTATCCATGATACGAAATGCAAACCATTCTCTGAGTGTAAGCTTATTCCTTCCAGTTTCTGGATTTTTTGATGCGGCTATCGACTGTTCACTGTGGGCAATGCCTAGGCGTGGACCGTCCTCGCCGTGTGGGAAAATAAACGGGTATTAAAGGGAAAGGTAAGATGGGTGAAGCTCTGAAATTCGTTGCAATTTGCCAGATCTCTCCTCGACGATTATATCTCGACTGTCTATTGTGTCCTCAATGTCACCAAAAATCAGAGCAGCAACTTCAGAAACGGAAGGCAAATTATATACCCTGCCATCGACGTGTCTGCCACTGATAAGTCTTAGCCTGACCTCGGTCTTCAGTTTCAGCATTTTTAATGCGATCCCTTGCCATCCTGAAACACTTCACTAAAGGATTGAATTCATCTAGCATCCTTTTTAGATCAGCCATAAGCTGTGAGTCTCAAGTGTTCTTCTTATACGAACTGCATGTGTAACAATTTCAACGGTTTAAGTTATGCAAATAATGTTTGAAGATACTATATAATCCTGTTCTGTACTTAAAAATGCGACTTACCTCAATGCGTTTTTCCTATTTGATATGTCTTCCTCGGTATCGTATATATACAATTGGCAAAATTTTGGGGCCTCATTTTCAGGAGGTAAAAGACTGCCGATACGATGACTGTTCTGTCCACTCAGTCTGAAGGTGTATGTACCCCTTCCTTTATTAACTTCGTGGTCAATCTTGCCCCCTATGGACGTCATTGAAAAACCATTATTGTAGTTTCATATGTTGTCCTTAAAGTGAGTACTCTTTGGGTGTTGACCTGTGAGTAAGTCGAGCAAAGGTTGGGGAGGATTTTGTAGGTACGGTAGCTCCACAATTCCATCCTTGCAACACATTGTGAAATTTGGGGACAACGGTTTTCGATCCATACGATCCCTTTCGTTATACCACAACTGTGCCGCGCACTTACGGCAAGAGTGCTCTGGGTCACCGATGTCCACATAACCATCCCACTCTAGAAAAAATTAAAAAAGCACTCATCACTTTAGGTAAATTTAGATTGATTAAATCAATGAAGTGAGATGAGTATGTACTATTTAGATAAATAACTAAAGGAAATAAACCTTCGTTCAATTGTTGGTTATCCTCAGCTGAAGATGACGACGACCCAACACCAAAAATGTCCCTCGCAAGACTGTGTATAATTGAGTCCCTATCACATTGCCTATGAACGGATGGATGAGACAATACTGAGGCAGCGGTGACACAACTCTGGAAAGTTGAAGACGGTGTTTGAGTTACAGATTTGGACACATTGCCTGCAAAGACAATGCCCTGGTGAATGTCAGCACGGGAATCAGTCATATTCAAGTATGGATTGTAATAAGAGCCTAACAAACCATTTGACGAAGAAGATACTGAAGGTAAGACGGTGAGTGGCTGAGCAGCTAGAACTCCCTGACTTGCCCTTTCTTCATATAGGAGAATACGCCTATTATGTCTCGCAAGCTTGGTGCGCCAACGCTGGTCAACATGCACACCAAAAATAGGGTGCGAGGACACGTTGAGAGTACTTCCAGTCAGCGCTGCCCTCTGCTCATTGACAATACGCCTACGGTCGTGCCTTTTTACTTGCGCAGTGTAATAACGATTGACGTATTTATGAATATGCAGTGACAAACCTGTAACAATTAGATTACATGTATGACAATGAATATGACTACGATAATAATCGTTTGATCAAAGGGTGAGAAAGGGATGTAAGAAAAATAATTCAGAAAATATGTGATCACCGATTTGGCTGATGATGGTTGGATTATTTTGAACATCATTTAATGCTAGAATACCATTATTCGTGCACACGGGTTGAGCTTCTGTGTGAGCTGTAACACAATTTTGACCTGCGGTACAGCGTAATAGACTTGTAAAGGCATACTGAGTGCAAGAAACATTTGGCTGCTTCAGACACGATTGTAAAATATACTGAAAAGTACCGGGGATGGAGAGTGCACTTAATGTGGACGCATCACTGTCTAAAGGGATTGCTCGATCAGGGTTACTATCAATGAATGCCACGGATGAGCCTGCATTAGAAACTACGAAAACAATCTGCTATAAGACTTCGAAGCAGGATGAATAGATACTCAAAGAAGCTAAGGTTGACAATAACAAAATACGATGTGCGAGCTACATGTACATACATCAGTAACATACTTAGAGTCACGACTTCCGACTCTCAGAGGGGCGCAGTGAATACAAAGTTGTTATGTTACCCAAAAAGGAGACACCAAAAAATTAAATGAATGTACCTTTGGTAGAGAATGGCTTTCTTTTGTTAACATCTTTTTTCGCCTGTTTTCCAATGCGTTTATCCTGAGAAGGAATTTGTGTGGTTTTCGGTGCACTGTCCTCTGCAAATTCATATAGAACGAAGCATCATAATTTCAATCAACATAAGTGATTGCTTTGCGTAAATAGACGACACGACAATGAATTTTGTATTAGTACAGCTGAGTTAAAATGAACAAAAGATAATGACTACAAACTCCACTTACGTATTTCGGCAAGGGGTAATCGAAAATGTACATCTCTTCGAAGCTGCTGATTATCACGATTGGACATGTCCTCAAGTATGAGCCCACTTGACTTTCGCTTACCTCTACCAAGAGATTGAAGAGAACTATGTGGCCTAACAACATAATCAGATGCTGGACGCTCGATTTGTGGTATATTCTCTGCAAGTAGATGCTATTATGAGTAGGACATTCTATAATACCATCGAAGTCGGCACATTACTGAATGTATGAGTACAAAAGTTCAACATCATACCAATGTTCTCAGTTTGATGTTGGGATGAATTCAGTACTCTGGATCGTTTGTCGATAGAGGGTTTCACCATAGTGAATTGAAGATCAGGAAGACGGCTGTGTAAAGAATGACATAACAAATAAATCGTTGTTACTGATAAATATTTAAAAAATATATAAGAATATCAATAATCAATATTATCAGTAGTAACTAAATATGACACAAAGATTATTGTGCAATATTTTATAAGATAATACCAAAAATGTGGAGGATAATCTCAGAATGTATGATACCATAATAGAAAAGACAGAATATTTGAAATCAATAATTCAATAATCAATAAGCTATAATATATACGTGTATTGAAATACTGATAATAACGACACGAAAGACCACAGTTCTGAGATTGTTGGGTGACGGTAGTAATGGGAACGTGTAATGTTATTAAGTTATATCTTCATAAAATCGGAATATACGAATGATAGTTGTGTTTGTTCTATGCTACTATATTCAAGGTACTATGAAAAGGTTGTTAAGATAGATATTATTTAAGAGAAGGTTGTTAGAGTATACTAAGATAATGAACATATATAATTAATCAAAGATTGCAATGTATCGTTAGGGAATAAATAACTAAATTCGATTGATGATGTTTTGATGGTATGAGTCTCGGTTATCTATTTTACCCATTAATTGTTTGTTGGTAGGCACATTGAGCTTGGATTACATTCTTTATGAGTGGGTGATTAAGTTGTAGGCATGAAAGAAAAGAAGATAACACAAATATTTTTGTATATTCATATTGCAATAAAGACAGAAACGTAGATTTTCATAACAGAAATGCTAATTGATTGACGCGTTTCGAAGAAGAAACGCCACCGAAATTGTCTTCCAAAACGAACAAATAAAGCACGAAAACAAATTGTTTAGAAAGCTGCCACAAACTTCAACCTAAAAAGTGATAATTGTTTTTGGGAGAAATGAAATAATAACCAACATAAATTTGTCTAGAAAGACACTGAAATTGAAACCCATGAACTCGACTATGCATCCGTCTTGTCCATCTTGTCGTCACCATTTGCCTTAGATGTTGATCCCGCATCAACTGCAGCAATGTCGTCCACAAAGCACTCATTAAAAGGGAGGGTTCTTTTGAGTGGTGTCAACTTCGACGTGGAAGGCGGAGAGAATGCTTCAGCAACCTTAGCATGAAACAAATGAAATACGTGAGTGACATGATAATCTTAAAAAAGTATGACAAATGAATACGTGAGAGTTCTAAAATAAAATGTCAGAAAGATATGATAACGAATACCTGGTTGACGGGAGCTATGATGTTGGACAGAACAACCTCTTCGTCAACGACAGCCTTGTCCTTCAGGTTCTTGATCTGAGTCTGTTAGTTTGGTGCTCGCAAATTAGATACATAGGTTGTATATGGTAAAGTGTAAGCGAAAAACCATGTAGGGACAGTGCTAGTATGATGTTACCATTGCAGAGTCTGTAATGACAGCAACTTGTTCTGTGCTGTTCTTCAATGCCACCATATCACGCTGCCGAGCAAGAAAAAACAGGAAAGAAGTAAGACAAATGTCGATAAGAGACGGATGAATAACTGATTTTATACTATTTATAGAGCAGGAAAATACCTTCAACTTATGTGTGCAGGTCTGCATCCAACACTCCATCATGCCGGGGTCGTCACTCATGCTTGCGACAGTGTACGAATTTGATCCCTGCTGGACGTTGTAGCGTTCACTAATGTCGATTTTGAACACAAATGTTTTTTCAATAAAGAACTCCAATTCAGTGGGGATCGATTCCGGCTCGCCGGCCTACATTGCACGGAAAAATGAGTATGTAATGAAAGTGACTAAACAAAAAAATATGGTGCAACAAAAAACTACGACAATATCGAAGTGAAATGTCTAAGTCGACCTGCTCGAGAGCGTTAATCAAATCTGAAGCATGGTGGTTTATGAATTGTGTTATCTGTCCGTCAAAGACAACAAAGTTGATGGTGTCGTCGCCAGTATCGGATACAACAAACTTGACCTGGAACCTGTGCACATAAACCATAGAAGAAGATGGTAGTGAGTTAGAGCGACAGGCAGTACAAATGAAAGACTGAGGATAAAATATATTAAAAAAACGACCTCGGTATCCTGGACGCATAACCACGGGTATTCCCATCGCAACCGGCTCTACTACATATCCAACGACCGTCTTCATTCTTTGACGCCTTCGCCCAGCATGTCTTGCAGCTGTTGTAGTACCAACCTGCTGAGCAATCAAGGTCGATTATGCAACTGTATGTGTAGAATACACCCGCCTGTGAATAAGATTTTGCATAGTCAGAAAACGGTCAATGATTTAGCATTTTACTTGGTTAATTAAGAGCATAAATACGATATAGATACCTCTTCGTTAAGAAGAATCTCTGATATTGTTTTGATATTGTCGATGGTTATGAGGTTCACCTCCTTGTCATCATGGACATCAACAATCTGAAGAGAGTTGCTCGGTGCGGGGGTTGAAATACTGTGTACAAATAAAGTGTCACAGGATTGGGTTAATTAGATGTACTATATATAGAAAGCAAACATCTGGCTAGGATGTAAGACGTGAAATGAAAATATATCGAACCTGTCTGAGAAAGCTAAGACTTCAGGTATGTCCACGTCAAAGAGGAAGGACGTCGCGTTGTATGTGGTCTGCAGCCTCCACATTCCTGTGTAGACAACAATAGCACAAAGGTTACTGTCGTCCATCATACGGGGTAACAGAATATTGCAGAATTCAAGTGTAAGAAAAGAAAGACTATAGCACGTAAAACTCACGCTCATATTTCTTGACCTCAACACACTTGATGACAACAATCTTGGATTGTCCTGGATTAGGCATACTACTAATCAATTGGGGAAGGACGTCACTGTGCGGTGCCCAAAGTGTACACGAAACTTGACAACAACTGATTGACACAATCGACGGAATTACACAGTTAGTTACTATGTTAATGATATGGCACAATGAAGTGTAAAATAAAGCGAAAACAATTCACGTTAGAGACACGGACAATGGTAACATCATACATGACGACGACCCGAATATCGTGACGAAAAAGAGTGCGTGAAAGAGGTGACATAAAAACTGAATGACAGAAACTTACTTAATATCCTCGAGTTTGATGTTGCGATATTCGAAGCCGTTCTTAGTGTGGCTGAGAGGACCGATCTCGAACAGTTTTCCGACTAAATCTGTGAATATTGTAAGTAGGTTTTTTTCAAAAAAATATGAATGCCCAAAAAACATGAATGACATAATTAGTGAAGAAATACTGAAAATATAAATTGGTTATTTAAATGAGTAGGCATGTACCGATATAGTGAGTTGTGGACACACGACCGTTGATGATATCCTCGAAATCGGCAAACCGAAATCCATAGAGTGGTATGGATAGCTGACCATCGTAAGGAACGACTTTGCTTGAATATTCAAAGTGTAAGCGAACGTTGCTCGGAGTAGCCCTATCGTAGCCGGTATTCGAACTGACAGTGAGGTTCCGGATAATATAGACCCCTCCAACAGCAAGCGTGTCAGTGTTAGTGTATTTGCTCAGAATTTGCTTACGGACAGTGCCCTGGACGATCTCACTTTGCAAAAAAGGGAAGCACGAAGAAATAGTTATTAGACAATACGGCAAACGGGTTTGACATAGATATGAAGGTAATTAGTATACTACTTGGCAACGATGTAAAAAAAACGTAATTTAGACACGAAAAAACTATTAAACTATTATGGTAATACGAATTTGATAAAACTACTAATATATACGGACGAAATTAAAATTATTATAGAATACAGAGAATCGCGAATTTGATGGTAATACAAATACTATTTGTTCGAGTAACTACCTGGCAATGAAGAAGAAAAAAACGATTCATATATTGCGATAACACGAAATATAAGTCTATGATGCGGTTCATATAGAGCTACGTAAAAAAACGTAATAAAAGAATATGAAACACGAACATAAGAAATACATAACAAATAAATGAATAACGAACTAATATTAGAATGATCTACGTTAAAATATGGTTGACATAATACCTATTTGTTCAACTGTATTAAACGAACAAAAAACGAATATCACATAGGTACTTACATTAGTACAAAAAAACGTACAAAAAACGATTGACAATATTATCATTGAAATTTTTTGTTATATAATAATATGAAAACAAAATAAACGTAATACTCGAATTAATATATGAAAAATAAACTCAAAAGAAAAGACATATAAGAATATGAAACATGAACATAAGAAATATATAACAAATAAACGAACAATGAATTAATATTCGATGATTTACGTAAAAATATGATTGACATAATACATATTTCTTCAACTGTATTAATTTACGTAAAAATATGATTGACATAATACCTATTTATTCAACTGTATTAAACGTACAAAAAACGAATAAACGAATTCTACTGAGTATAATAAAACGAAAGTATATCATAGTTATAATAAACGTAGTATTAATTTACAAATATTAAAAAAATAGTATAACTTAGTATTAATAAACGAATATCATATAGTAAACGTAGCATAACATAAATCATTGCAAAAGTAGTATTAATAAACAAATATTATAAAAATATAAATGTATAAAAAAACGTACAAAAAACGAATGACAATATTATCAATGAAAAATTAATTACGATATATGAAAAATATGAAAAATATATGAAAAATAAACGTAAAAACAAAAACGTAATATAAGTATATGAAACGTGAACAAAAGAAATATATAACAAATAAAGGAATAATGATTCAATATTCGATGATTTACGCAAAAATATGGTTGACATAATACCTCAGAATCGATCATGAGAACTAGGGATGACAACGGATCCGGGATCCGATCCGGATCCGCAAGATCCGGTCCGCACGGATCGGATATGGATCCTAAATTTTGAGATCCGTTGGATATGGATCCGGATCCGCTATCTTTAAACGGATCCGGATCTGGATCTTAATAAATAAATCCGGATCCGGATCCGCAAATCCGTTTTATTAAAAAATTAACAATAATAAAAAATTTAGAACTTTAATTTGTGTTTTTTTGGTTATTTCTAAGACTTTTTTTTAGTTTATTAATCTTTGATTATGAATTTTATATTCAATTTTATTTGTAAAATTATGAAAATTAATATGGTCGTAAATACGTATTAATTAAAAAATTTGTAGAATTTAAGTAAGAAATTGGATCCGCGGATCCAATCCGGATCCGGTCCAGATCCGGCGGATCCGGATCTGGATCTATATTTTTGAGATCCGTCGGATCCGGACCGGATCCGGATCCGCTACTAGGAGTGCGGATCCGGATCTGGATACATGCGGATCCGGTCCGGATCCGGTCCGTTGCCATTGAGAACCTTGATAGACTCGACCTTGGCTCTGTCCTTCAAGACCGATCGAGTCCAACGATGGACGACCCTTACGACCATCTCTTTCAGCCGCTTGCCTTGCTCCAATTTCGATATGTTTGTCAAATTGGTAGTCGACATAGTGTGTAAAGCGATGGATTGTTATGAGATTATTATGAGAAAATAAAAAGATGGTTAAACAGAGAATGCTATATATAATGTTTAGTTAGGTGGTATGAACATATAATATTATTATGAGAGAATATCTCTAGATAAAAAACTGGGTATAACCATAAGATACTAAATAACCATGATTATGGAACGGGTATCATAGTATCATAGTACTACTAAATTACTTTACTAACAAAATATCTATTAGTTTTATAACTATATCCAATCATACAGTTAGGATATCCTTCTCTTAATACTTATTACTTTTATGGTTATACATATTAATTTAGGATACTTATTTTAAAATTTTAGTATATTTTAGGATACTTATTAAACTAATATATTATCACTGGTAATCATTTATTACTAACAATATGAACTGGTACAGACTACACGGTTAAATATAACAATATACATTTAAAAGATAACAATATCTTTAAGATATATTTAAAAGATCTATTACTAACAATAAGATACTAAATATACTTAAAAGAAGTATATATCCGTGATTCTATCATTTATCTTAGTATTATAGTATATTAGTTATTTTATACACTAAATCTTATTAGTGATTTAGTATATTAGATATACTATATCTTAGTATTATAGTATTACTAAATGACTAACACTACTAATACTAAATAGTATTATAGTATTACTAAATCACTAATAATATCTTTTTTATGGTTACACCTAACCGTGATTCTCGGCTTGAACCATAGTAAATATATAACTAATATACATAATTATAGGAATGATTTATATAATAAGCATAGTATATTATATGTATATGTAACATTATAGTAACATTATATTATAAATGAATATTATAGTATAAATGTACATACATATAAGAGAAGATGCAACATTATAGTAACATTATATTATAAATGAATATTATAGAATAAATGTACATACATATAAGGGAAGATGTAGCATTATATTAGGAAAATAAATAACATTATAGTAAGCGTATACATAAAACTGTAAAATATAAAATAAAGTATATAATTAAATATAAACTAAAGTACATAATATTGAAATATAAGATAAAATGTAAAATATAAGATAAAATGTAAACATAATATTGAAAGTAATAAAATGTAAAATATAAAATATAAAATGTAAAATATATAAAATGTAAACATAATATTGAAAGTATATAATTAAATAAAATGAAAAATATAAGATAAACTATTAAACTACATAATATTGAAATATTAAAATATAAAGTGTATAGTTTTATTGTATACTAAATACGAAATAATAAATATAAAATACTAAATATTAAATACGTGAAATATATAGTAAACATACATATACTGGGCGTATAATGGGCGTATATATATACTAAATACGAAAAATATACGGTATATATACGTGAAGGGAATGACACTTTTGCCCCTAAAATAAAGAAGAGATGGGTATTGGGTTAAGTGATAGGACGGTTTTGTCCATTTAACGTGAGAGCTCAGAGCGAGGTTTTGTGAGTTGTGGAGTGTGCCATGTCAGCTGGGGTGGTGCCTTCTTTAAGGTAATTAAGATAGTAAGCGTATACATAAAACTGTAAAATATAAAATAAAGTATATAATTAAATATAAACTAAAGTACATAATATTGAAATATAAGATAAAATGTAAAATATAAGATAAAATGTAAACATAATATTGAAAGTAATAAAATGTAAAATATAAAATATAAAATGTAAAATATATAAAATGTAAACATAATATTGAAAGTATATAATTAAATAAAATGAAAAATATAAGATAAACTATTAAACTACATAATATTGAAATATTAAAATATAAAGTGTATAGTTTTATTGTATACTAAATACGAAATAATAAATATAAAATACTAAATATTAAATACGTGAAATATATAGTAAACATACATATACTGGGCGTATAATGGGCGTATATATATACTAAATACGAAAAATATACGGTATATATACGTGAAGGGAATGACACTTTTGCCCCTAAAATAAAGAAGAGATGGGTATTGGGTTAAGTGATAGGACGGTTTTGTCCATTTAACGTGAGAGCTCAGAGCGAGGTTTTGTGAGTTGTGGAGTGTGCCATGTCAGCTGGGGTGGTGCCTTCTTTAAGGTAATTAAGATAGTACGGAAAACAATATGTGAATACTAAATTAGAAAGAAAAATATGAAACAGAGATTAAGGAATGCAAGTAAAGGTCACCTCATCAAGCTGATTAGTATTGTCCAAATTTATAAGTTAGATTTATAAATAAAAACACACCTGTTAACATAAAAATCTCAAAAAAAAATCTTGGTACCTCTACTCCTGTTAAAAAATTATATTTTTCCAGTCGCTTTGGAGATGGGAAAATGTAAATCTGACTAAGATATTCATCACAATATTACGTAATCTAATACTCATCAATAATTACATAATTGAGTCTGCTTTTTTAAACTAAAATGCATACCTAAATGTCAGATATCACAATGGTCATATATCGTCTTCTTTTGCTTCAAACTTGAACGCCCAAAGCCCCGAATGCACATCCTGAAACTTTACATCATCATTAACCTATGATTTGTTCAACAATCTTATACAATAAGAAACCTGAATTTTTACCCCTTTTTTTTTAAAATAAAAATAAAATCACCGAAAAATAATCAAAAAAAATACCAATTACGACGATGCTTTGTTTTTTATTGTTCTTCTCTCCTTTCTTCTACATGAAAATTCACCAAATAAATTGAAAAAAAAATCAGATTTTTTAAAATTCAATCCCCCTTTCCACTAACCAAATAACTCAACTCATATATTTTCCCACCAAAAGCTATCCACAACAAAAATTAAAAAATAGACCAAATGAGCTAAGCGTGAATCGAACCCATGACCTCATGTGTGTCACCCTTCTCTTCTCCAACTACACTCTAACATCTTACTGATTTAAATATCACTACATCACACATAAAGATATACACCACAGAAAGTATGTAATTAAGGAAATTTGATTGATTACATTGATTACGAAAATCCCATGTTTTACATGGAAGATATCACATACGATATTTAATATGGAATGTATGATCAAATTTTTTTAAAAAAATATAAACATATTGTATTTCGTTTTAACCAAATAGTTGCATTATTTTTGTTAATAGGAGATTGCACTATCCCGTACAATATTTTACATAGAATATAAAATAGTTATGATTATTATTTTATATCTTTCTGATCATATTCGAAAATCATATTCTTAACATCGATATAAAATTTAGTAACTATATAAAAATGGAATATATATTCTGATTGCTCTTACAAAGCCTGATACATAGTAAAAACTCACCGAAAATTCTCTATATACTACTCTACGACAATAACAGTTACTAACATTTTCCTCAAAAATACACTAATTTAAATTGAGAAGTAAAAGAACATTTCACTAATAAATTCGTAAACTATTCATTTTCATTAATGTTAAAGAAATTGACAAAAAAAAACTTTTTTTTATGAAAATAATTAGATAAATTTTAAGATATGATGTCATTAACATTGAGAAAAAAATCAGTTATCTAAAAAAAATATTTTTGAAATGAGCTATTTACTTTAACTTTTAAAAAAATATACTCTCCCCGTCCCAATGAATTCTTTGTTTATTTCATATTGGGGCGTCTCAATGAATTCTTTGCCTTTCTATTTTAGGAATGTTATATATATATATATGAGGATTATAATTATCATATTGAATGATTATTTTGGTAGGGAAGACTACAAAATACGGAATATACTATTAAAATCCATATAAAAAAAGTTTCACAAATTACATAATATAAGTCTTACACCTGAGACAGTCCATTTTTAATTTATTTTTTAATTTTCTAATGAAAAACTGAATAAATTTTTTAGACAAAGAGAACATATCACGGCGTTCTAACCAATAAAAAAAGTACATGATTATACAATTTTTGATAAATATTTATGTATTTTATGGTATGTTAAAGAGAGAAGTGAGTATCTCGAGATGTGAGATGATATAAACCGAGTATATAAAAAATATCCTTCTGTTTCAATGAAAGCTTCCACCTAAGAAATGGCACATTTTTTAAGGATAATAATAAAATATTCAAAAGTAGAGAGGGTGTAAAGTAGGTGGGCCACATAGGTAAGAGTAAAGAGTTATACCAAAAAAGAAGGTGGAAGTTATCAAAGAAATTTACGAAAAAGGAAAAGTGGAAGCTTTCAATGAAACGGAGGGAGTATAAACAATATTTTTATTAATTACACGTTATTTAATACTCCGAACATTTTAAGACATTACTCAAATATTTAGATTAGTTTTGCGATTTAAAAAATATTTTTTTTATTTTAAATCGCAAAACTAATCAAAATATTTTCCTATTTCTAAATTACACAATCGCTAAATAGTAAAAATAAAATAATATTTTTTTTTAATTTTAAATCTTAAATGAAATATTCTATAAGATAAATATATTATAAATACCGTGCATTGCACGGGGTCTATACTAGTTGACCATTATATGAATAAAATCAGAAAATTAAACTCATATTGCTTGAGAACAGAGTAATTGAATACAGGTTGAAGTTTGAATGAGAAGATGATGGAAAACCGGATGTAATATATAATAGAATGTTGGAAGTAATTGATGGGGAGGAAGCAGAAACGAAGAGGCAATCATAAATTGAGAGTGCAATTTTCCGAATTCAACAGGGGAATACCGAGATGAAGGGAAACCGAGGAGATGGGGAGGTTAATGTATGACGAAGTATTAACTGAAGGGGTAGGTAGGGTTAAGGGGATAATCAATGACATAAAGACATTGACTAGTGGGGAGCGATTTTCGAGTAATGAGTGCGAATCGTAGTTATTGATGAAAGACCATTTTTGGATTTTCGAGTAACTATGTTGATGAACAACAATTAAGGCTACTGTATGTTTTTTCCATAGTTTTTTTTTGCGAATTGATGTCTTGGATCAGTGGTTTGCTCACATGGGATAGGTACTGAAGGTCCCGGGTTCGATTCCTATTGTCGAAGTTTTTGGAGGAGATATTGAGGAAACTTTGGATTTGCTTTGGATGCACATACAATCGTGTTCACACAGGGGGGGAAAAAAATTGAAATGGGGGATCACCATTGTGCCACCTCATGCCACATGGTGTTTGATTTATTTTTCTTTTTTTTGGTATTTATTTATCTTAATTTCTCGAATCACTGTAGAATTTGTTGAAGAATGAAGTCATACATAATCAAAATATGTAATTAATCTCTAGACGTATCCGTAACTGACGTTGATTTAAATTGTTGTTATGAGAATTTGATTTCTCAGCGCATAATTTCTGTCTAGGTACTCAGTACATGGATTAACTTAGTTAAACATTTTTTATACTAAGAAGTCATTGTGTAACATGAAATCACAAATTTGTATATTTTACGATTAAAATTTATTGGTGAGTGAGATGTAACAATTAATGATCTTAAATTTTGGGTCGTGTTTTTTCCTAACAAGAGTTTACTCAATTCTAACGACATTTTACTGTTTTATTCTCGTCATTTCATCACATCAAAGTTGATTTCTTTTGTTTTTCTCTCTAATTCCAACCACTCATAATTGCACCTATGAACCACAATAAACATCGGAATCATCCACGATCGGTGGTGGAGGGATGACGCTTGACGGTGGTCGAGGGGAGTGACTTTGTGGCTGTGGTCGGCGGAGCTGTGTGGCTAGGGTTGGTGGGTGGTTCGGGTCGGGGCCGATCTGGGTGCTGGGTTAGTGGGTGAGGGTAGTCGAGGTAGCGAGGTTGGTCTGGAGAGTGGCGGTCGGATCGGGTCCGGGTGGCCGGTGAATGGGTAGTTGGGGGTGGTGCGGTCATGGAGGTGGTGAGGGTCGGTGGGGTAGGGAAAAAGGGGCTCATGTACGTAGGTTTAATTTTTTATTTTAAATTTTTTTTTATTAATTTTTTATTTTCTGTTTTTCTTTCTCTTTTGTTATTATTATTACTAGTTTAAAACACGTGCAAATTGCACGGTGGCATCAAAGATCTCGTGATGAATTTATTGACAAAATAACGAATAGATTACATCGATACAAACCTCAAACTTTGAGGTCAAAATAGGTAGTACAAAAAATCGACAACTTTTCTAGAAAGAGAATGACATGTACTTGAAAATGAAAAACAATGTAAAGAAATGACATAATGACATTCATGCGAATAGAAAAACTGAAATTACAAATATTAAAACATTTCTTGATAATTTGTACAAACCGCAAGTTGGTTGGTCATTTAATAGATCGAAGGATGTTCGTATAATGAAACGTAAACAATTAAATTGAACAGATTACAATAGAAATTATAAACAACTCATTGAAACGAAGGAAATAATAAGCAAATCAAATACACTCGATTATGCTTCTTCTGCTTTTAATTTATGTGTTGTTTGGCAGAAGTCATGCCCTTGAAACACTAAAGTTAACACTAAACCAACATACAAAATTACATAGAAATTATAAACAACTCATTGCAATGGAGGAAGTAATAAGCAAATCAAATACACTCTATTATGCTTCTTCTACTTTTAATTTATGTTTTGTTTGGCAGAAGTCATACCCTTGAAACACTATGTTAGACTTAACACTAAACCAACATACAAAATTACATACTCATTGTTTCCGAAACAAATGACTATGTGTATGCACTAATGTCCTTATCAAGCCCATAGTCTTCAGCTCGTATACAATGATGATCCGGGTCCCTATCTCGGTAGACCCAGTCTCTGTCTCTGTCTATGTCTTTATCCCTATCTTGGCCTCTACCGTGAGTCCGTGATCTCTATCATAGTCATGGTTATTGTCTTTGTCCCTGAATAGTAAATAGGAGAAAAAAAGTAAGCAAGAAAATCACACTCCAAAACACAAAAGCAAGATACGTGCAACTGTTTGAGACGGTAGGGTTGATGAATAGCCTGAATGTTTAAGGGAAAAAGATCACCATAACCGCAAAATTTTTAAGTATAAAGTAGCTTGATCTTCAAGTAAATATGTAATACAATGACCAATAACGTAGGAATATATGTAGGTGTACTCTTATAGTCTTGTTTCTAATTTAACCAAAAGAACAAAATATATATTAGGAAAAAGAAAGAAGTAAAAGGCACTGCCCATCAATCAAATAATCACAGTTTTGAACAGTTTACCGACTGCAGGTTTGATGATGTATGAATCGCATTGGCACAAACATTGAGATAAGATCATGACCACAAATTTTATAACCAAGTTTCAAACTAAAATACAGTGTTAGTTTCAAACTAAAATACAGTGTTAGTTTTATAGCATGAAAAGAACCCAACTGTAGAAGGAGATGAGTATGATTGAGGGATATTGAAGAAGACAATCTATTGGGGAAGAATACATGCAAAGAGTGAAAAGAATTCAACCTTAATCATGCATATTCAGCAGCAAACACTATAAAATCATAAGCGTCGAAAAGATCAAATAGCTTTTACCTTTAAGGAAGAAGATGTCTTTAACTAAAATGTCTGAGAGATATTAACAGAAAACGGAGGAGGCTGGAACAGTTGGAGGGTGAGGAAAGGTCTGGTCGAAATGTTGCGGAAAGGAGACGAGTTGCTAAAGAACTCGCGGGTCTACTGCGGAGTGAGGAGTTGTTTTGGTTGCAACGTTCAAGGGCGAGTTGGTTGCGAGAGGGGGACCGAAACACAAGTTTCTTCCACAAGAAAGCGTCGATCAGGCGACAAAATAATAAAATCACGAAGCTTTTAGACGATGAAGGGAATGAATGGCGGGAACAAGAGCAGTTTGAGACTATCGCTAGAGACTACTTCGGGAAGCTGTTTGAGACACAAAGGCCGAGGGGCTTTGAGAATCTCCTTGTGGGTGTGGAAGGGCGGGTTACGAGTGAGATGAATGCTGTGTTGGCTGGAGATTACTCGGAGCATGAAGTGCGAACGGCGTTGGAACAAATGCACCCCACAAAGGCACCCGGACCCGATGGTATGAATGCGCTTTTCTATCAAACTTATTGGCATATTGTTGGCTCGTTTGTTACTAGGAAGATGTTGGAGGTTCTTAGGGGTGCCCCTTTGCCTCGTAGCTGTAATAGAACGTTTATCGTCCTTATCCCAAAGGTCAAGAATCCAGGTAGCATGAAAGATTTCAGGCCGATAAGCTTATGTAATGTAGTTTATAAGTTGGTATCTAAAGTACTAGCAAATAGACTAAAGATTTTTCTTGGGAAGGTGATCTCTGAGAACCAGAGTGCATTTACTCCGGGTAGACAGATTACAGACAATGTCTTGATTGCTTTTGAAGCTTTTCATCATATGAAGAATATGCGAACGGGCGAGGGATACATGGCCGTTAAGCTTGATATGGCTAAGGCGTATGATCGGGTTGAATGGGTGTTTTTGGAAAGGGTTCTTCGGGCTATGGGTTTCGAGAGGAATTGGGTCAACCGAGTTATGCATTGTGTAACGACGGTTGAGTTCGAGGTTTTGGTCAATGGGCAGCCATCTCGTGTTTTTCGGCCTCAACGGGGTCTTCGGCAAGGCGACCCACTCTCCCCCTATCTCTTTATTTTGTGTGCAGAAGTGCTCTCTAGCCAAATTAGGAGTGCGACGGAGAGGAAAACCCTTCGTGGGTTGCGAGTGGCTCACGAGGCTCCGTGTATTTCACATCTTTTCTTCGCTGATGACAGCCTGGTCTTTTGTCGTGCACAATCCAGGGAGGCTCAAGTTTTAAAAGAGATTCTGGGTCGTTATGAAGAAGCCTCGGGTCAGCTAGTGAATTATGATAAGACAACTGTCTCCTTCAGTCAGTGTACCGGGCTGCAGCGTAGAGAGGAGGTGGCGCGGGTTCTAGGTGTTAGACCGGTCTCAAATCCGGGTAAATACCTAGGTCTGCCCACGGTTCTTGGTCGGTCGAAACAGGAACTTACGGATATGCTACGAGAGAAGTTTCTGCGAAAGTTTAAGGGGTGGAAGGGGATGTTCTTGTCTAAAGCGGGTAGGGAAGTGATGATAAAGGCAGTGGCCCAATCGATTTCTACCTACGTGATGAGTGTGTTCATGTTACCTATAAGCTTTTGTGATGAACTTCGGGCTCTTGTATCGAGTTTTTATTGAGGTTCGGGTTTGGGGAAGCGGAAAATGACGTGGGTTGCCTGGACAAAGCTGTGTAGGCCGAAGACTTTGGGTGGAATGGGTTTTCGAGATTTCCATAGTTTCAACATGGCTCTACTGGCGAAACATGGTTGGAGACTCACGACGGAACCTGGAAGCCTAGTTGGTCGGGTCTTGCGTGCGAAGTATTATAAAAATGGCTCTTTTCTTCAAGCCCAATTGGGCCCCAACCCAAGTTATACTTGGAAAGGGATATGGGAAGCTAAGGAATGTCTGTGGAAGGGGTTGAGGCGACGCGTGGGTAATGGAGAGAGTACTCATGTGTGGGGAAGTCCCTGGTTGCAAAACAGTCCATCGGGCTTTGTCATCTCGCCTAGGCCTAGTTCGCAACCGGAGGAGATTTTGTTGGTGGCTGATCTTATCCGCAATAATGGGACGTGGAATATGTCGATGATCCGCCAGTTTTTCCTGCCTTGCGAACAAGATACTATTACTAGTATGCGCTTGAGTATGAACCCAACGGAGGATTCTTGGTTTTGGGAGCCGGAGAAGGATGGGGTTTTCTCTGTCAAGTCGGCCTATAGACTGCTCACAGGTACGAATGGTACTGAGGTTGGCCCATCAGACTACACTCTAGAGAAGCGGATGTGGTCTTGGATTTGGAAGGCCCGGGTGCTACCCTGTATCAAGATGTTCTTTTGGCAACTATGTTCGGATGCTCTACCTACAAAAGGTAATATAGCACATCGAATTCCTAACATGGATGGTACGTGTCCGGTCTGTCTTAGCGAGATGGAGACTTGTCTCCATCTTGTAAAGGGGTGTGGGTGGGGATCAAGGGTGTGGGATGGGTTGGGGGTGGAGATAAAAAAGGAGAATGGGCATGAGAGGGTGAGGGAGTGGGTGGAGGATGTGTGGAGGGAGATGGGGGACGGCGAGAGAAGGAAGTTTATGATGGGTTGTTGGGCTATTTGGGAGGCTAGGAATAAATTGGTGTTCGAGGGGAAGGAGATTGTGGTGGCAAGGGTGATCAACCGGGTTCTTGATCTTGAGGCGGAGCTCGATTGCGTGTTGGGTGAGGGGCATTTGAGAGTGGGGAATGTCAGGGGAGGGAGGGATGAGGATGGGAGGCGTTGGAAAGCTCCGCCGCGGGATCATATCAAGATTAATTGTGACGCCGGAGTCTATGGAGGAGGAAGGAGCATTGGGGTCATAGCACGTGATGATAGGGGGGACAGGTTGTGGGCGGGCAGTATGAGATACAGGGGTGAGTGGGAGGCGACTGAAGTGGAGGCTGAGGCGATTCGGACGGGGCTGGAGGAAGCTAGACGACGTGGGCATCAAAGGATTATTGTGGAAAGTGATTGCATGCTTGTTATTAACTATCTACAGCAGGCCAAGCAAGGAAGAAGTTATCTATTTGGTATTATTGATGAGATTAATGCAATATGTAGTAGTTTTGAGTCGGTTTCTTGGGCTTATGTCCCTCGTGTTTGTAATCGGGCTGCTCATGCGCTTGCGCATTCGCTAGGAGCAAGCTTCGAAAAGAGGATGTGGGAGGACAGAGGGCCGGCTATCGTGGATTCGATTGTTTTTTCTGAGCTTCATCAATTTAATTAGTCCCGGGTTTTGGGATTCAAAAAAAAAATGTCTGAGAGATCGTTATGGATCTGGTGAAAGTGGGTCGATCAATGAGATATTCTGGAACGGTGTGAATTGGTGATTGCTCCTCATGATTTGCCTTCTTCTATCGGACCTGCAATTTCTGTGTCCATGGTTAATCAGACAATTCTTGCTCTTTCTGAAGCAGGAGTTTTTTATCAGGTGAAATTCAATGCATGAGATTGTTGAATTAAAGTGTAAATGCAGTATCACTGACAATAACCGTAAAATGTCTGTAAAACATGTCAATTTGCAGATGCAGCTGACGACAACAAACTCGCAATCATTTTGGAGGGAATTTCAATTTACAGTAGCAGTCGAGCATAACGAAGTTACAAAGCAAAATAAAATTCAAGTAAAGTCGGGATTTGTTACAAATGATGGGGAATGAGTAGTTAGATATTAATTTGCATCAATTAGCATATCCACTTCCTAATAAAAAAACTTACCAAGTTGAATTATCACTGATGAATTTGCGCTACCCCTCGGGGAATTTACTTTTGCGCCAACAATGGGTCATTATTAGAGCTTGTCGAAGATGATCCTCCAAGGTCAGTATCACATTTTCTAATTTTTATCTTTTTTTTACCCAAAAAGGTCTTACAGCCACGTATGCAGGGTCCGTCTCGATGATTTTGGGAGCACTGTGAAAGTTTAAAAATTAAACCTGTTAAATAGTTTTGATCAAAATAGTCGACCAAACAAAAGTTATAGGTTCGAAAATGCACTTCTCACTATGCTTTAATGATAATATAACTGATCTCATATGTAATTAGGGCCACAAAATATGGAGGCCTTGTTATAAGAACTATAATATCGAATCGCTTATTTAGGCAATCCAGCATCCATGTTTTTTTATAACAGGTCCATGAATCATGAATGGTGAAATCAAGTAATTAAGTGCCTGAACTCGGATAGTCGAGTTCACAAACAAAAAGCTAGATAAAAAGCTTTTTCTTACAGTATTTTGTTCTCGGGTGACAATCCGGTGGGAAAATTACATGCAGCCACCAGGTGCGGATGTAGCAGCACGCAATAGCCAATGCTGATTCAATTAGACAGAACCTTGTATTCATAGTCAGGTTAGGACATTGAAATAATGACAGAATCATCATAAACCTATTACTGCATTGTAGTACTGAATTGTCAAATTAAATACGGAGCAATTAATTTTTAAAAAAAACAAAAGATGGAGAAATACTTGTGTCCACAGAGAATGAGAGAGCCACTGTCTTTGCAGACGAAGCACCAGTCCTCAGAAATTTCTTCCTTCTTCTTTCATGCCATTGTTGTGCGGGTATATTTCTCTCTTCCAACGAAAATGGGGATATTGAAGAAAGATGGAGAGGGGGAATAGCACGCAATTGACCGTCACAGAGTACTGGAGTAGTAGTGAAACTGCAACATAAGAAAAAAATGTCATTAATATCACCACCAAATATGATTTTTCAACTAAAATTTTGAACTTTTACAGCCAAAACAATTCAACCTTTTTGGATTTACTGATTAATTGTAGATTTCGAATAAATGGGTTGACAAAAAGAGTGTTCAAACTTATACAACAGGAACCACTGTCAGGCCTGTAACTGCCCCATTACCGTAGTGCAATTTCTCTTCCCTCGTTTCGACAATGCAACAAATTGACAGAAATTATCAGAAAAGTCTGATCAATCAAAAAATTCAACCGATTAATTTCCTAAACTTGACCTTAATCTAATCAAATCAGTCGTAGCATACAAAATAAAGCAATATAACTCACAAAAAAAACTGATGAGGCTGAATTGAATAAAGTGATGGTGAAATGACCTGATTGCCGAGGAAATCAAGGATGAGAGTACTAAGCGCGATCATACGCTCGATGATGACGATACAGGTGGCGGCATCATTGGCTAACAACGATGACAAACTTCTGCCCATTCGCTGATACTTGGCCTTAGGCTCGTCCCCTTCATCTTCAGTGTCATCAGCCAGCAATGGAGAAACCGCTTCCTTCGTCAACATCGTTGTCGGCGCGGTGGGCGGCGCCGTTCTCCGGTGAAATAAGGGGAATATCTAATCATCGGTGAGAGAAAGTTGAGGAATGATGATGAGGTGTCTATCTATGTGGTTTGTTAAATTATTAGTAGAATCTTTTTTAATATCAATTAATGGTGTAGAATCGAGAATTCGTCATAAGGAGGTAGTTTTTGCCTTTTTGATCAATCGGTGAGATGAGGGAGAAGACGAAATGACAGAAGTAGGGAGTTAAAATATAGGGAGACAGTTTTTTTTGTGGGAATGGGGAGTTAAAAGATACAGTTATATTTTAAGTTGTGTATTCTATAAGCATTATATGGTATCCACGTAAGCGCCACTAAGGCGCCAACTAAGATCCAACTGGGATGATGACGTGGGTTAACGTGGAAGTAAGAAATGTTTCTGCTTTAATATATAACGGATTATTATTATTTTATTTTATTTTATTCATTTTTTCCTTCATTTCCGTGTATACCACCCAAAAGACCACCACGACAACAACCACATGCCATCAACCCATTTATAAACCCTAAAAAATTACGCATAAATAATTAATTAACTAATAATAATAATACAATAAATAAACTAATTGAGTAAATAAATAATCGATGTCATCGATGATCGAATTAAAAATCATAATCGAATTCGAAAGCGTTGTCAATTAAATTGATACAAAGAGAGATACTCTATTGAATGATGAATCATATAAGTGTAGAAGCTAAAAATCTATAAAAGGGTAGAATAGGAACATTTTAGAAAATTTCGTTAGAATTGAGTAGAGGCTCGTTAGTAAAAAGTAATTTCATAAATTTTCCGCCTAAGAAGTCATTCAAATCTACAACCCATATTAAAACATTGATCATTTCTATTTAAGAAGAAATAAATTGTTAATTTGGATTAACAATATTTATTCATTAATATTTCCAAATCGTTCATCGAAATTGATTGTTGGATAATAAAATATTGAGTAGTGTTTGATTCTTTCCGTTTGGATGAAACTTAGTTACCGAAGCGAGGCTTATTGAGTTTTTTTCGTTTCATTTGATTTTTTCCGTTTTTTTATCGTAACAATAGTCGTTGATAATGGATTGAGAGCATTAGAATATCTCAGATGGGATGAAGAACAGAGCAGCTTTGCTGTTGCTGTAAGATTTTTTAAAATTGTAATTAGTTAATTTAATTGATTAGAATGAGTTAGTGGCAGATTATAGACTAATTTTTTGTGTTTAATTTTTTTTCTTGATGTTGTTTGTAGGTAGCATCGCGTTTCAGAAAGTGAGTAGACCGTGAATGTGTCTTACAAAGTTTTGGCTCCGTCTCTCGCTGCAAAAGCCAATAGAAATTTTCTATATAAATAGGAAACATAATATCTTGATATTATCCTCTAAACTAATTTTATATTTCTATTCCTTACCAGTTTTATAAGTTTTTTCATTGATATTCTTTTTTTAATTTACCAATTATATATGGAATATTATCAAAATTAATATCCAATTAATTACCGTTACAAGGGAAGTAATAAATTCAAAAGAAAAAAAAATGTTGAACTAATAAAGATGAAAATTGGGTACTATTTTTTTATAATTGTGTGTTACTCAATTATACTTCAAAATTACAATCTTACCCCTCTCATTTCTCCTTCAATATTTTTATAGAGAACTTTTTTAGGGGTCGTTTGGTTACTCATCCAATTACCGGGAAGTACAAGTTCCCAGGAAGTGCATTTTCAGGGAGTTGTTTGGTTGCCCACTTCCCGGTAATTGCTACTTCCCGGGAATTGTCACTTCCTCCACAATGGGGGAAGTTACTCACCAAGCCCCCCTTTGGTGTGTAGAACTTCCGGCATGAAGTCATTTCCCACATGGCAACCAAACAATATTTTTTAATTCCCATGAAATACAAATTCACGTGAATTTAAAGTTCCCGGTAACTTCATCTTCCCATGGTGAACCAAACGAGCCCTTAGAGAGAATTTTTTTTGTCTCTCCACCACTCCACTACGCCGGTGACCACTCTGGACCACCATGCCGCCGCCACTCCATTCACTCCATTTTTTTATTTTATTTTTTTTCCGGGTTTTTTTCCGCTTTTTTTAAAAATGATTAATGTTACTATTATTTTTTTCAAGAATTCTCAAAAAAAAAACTATAATTAATTAAAAAGACGCTTCATAATTGAAAAAATGAGCACCGTGGAAATACACAAATATAATAAAAACTAATTACAAATTAAAAAGAAAAGAAAAAAAGTAAACATTAAAGCAAAAATAACATACCGGACTCTACCCACCCTCCTCCCTACCACCAGTACCTCCACCCCCATCCACTATCCCTCCGGCGTCAATCAATCATCTATTCCATTGACATCATCCTTGTTGGTCACCTGCGACCACCTCCAGGGCCACCCCTAAATTCTAAAATTCAATGTTACTCAATTAACCCTAAATCGAAATTCCCTAATTAATCAATTAAAACTAATTTACGATAAATATTGATTACCGAATTATAATCCATATTGAATTCGTAAATAATTGATGGAATCGATTTTAGAATTGACAATAATTAATTTGGTTGAGAAAATTTAAGGTTTAGTTTAGGAGTAAAACAATGAAAAAGGAAAAGGGTAGTATTGGAAAATTGATGAAATTTCAGGTATGATTAAGTAACATGCACTTATGAAAAAAAAAATCCGAAAATTTAACCAATAAAAAAAAATGAAAATTTGACCATAAAAGGTCCAATTAATTACACTTCCACATTAACTCACTACTACTTCTTCCAATTTTTTGATAAACCTATCTTTCAAATTTTTATAAAGAAAAGTTGATCAATTAAATTTAGGGGGCGTTTGATTCATCAAAGGGAAAGAGAATTAAATCAACAAAGGAAAACAGAAGGAAAGAAATGAGATTACCCTAGATTTAGGTTGTCGTTTGGTTTCAATGATAGGAATGCTTTACAACCAATCTTCACCCAAATCTTAACATTAGCGGTGTGTCATCGTAATATTTGTACAATATATTTGAAATAAAAAAATTAATTTTAAATTTTAAAATAATAGAGTAAAAAATAAATTTTACGTAACTTTTATATCTTTTAATAATAAAATAGTTGAGAAATAATTTATTTTTTACAATTTTTAGTTATAAATACGGTAATTATAATAATATTTACAAGATAAATTTTTGAAAAAATGATTTTTTTTTCTTTTTAATTGATAAATTAAGGCATAAAAAATTATTTTGACCCGAATCCGACTCATATTTGACCTGATCCGAAAGTGTAGGGTTGGTCCCAGTGGTGGTAAGTGGACTATGATGGTGGTGGTAGTAGTGGTTGGTGGACATTGGTGGTTGTAATGGTGGTGGTGGTGGTGGTGGTGGTGAACCGGTTGATTAGCGGGGAAAGGGAATCGATTGCCTTGGGGGGCGTGGGGTAAGAAGGTAGAAGAGTTTGGGGGGAAAGGAATGGGTAAAGAGAATGATTGAATTGACAAAACAAACATAAACAAAGGAATCATTGCCTTTGATTCCCTTACCTTTCCTGACTACCTCAAACCAAACGGCCTCTTATATCTCATCATAAGGGGCGACAAAAGGTTTAGGATCTTGGAATATTATGGAACTTGAGAGTAGTTTTCATGATTTTATTTTAAAATTGTTTAAGATTATAAATATTAATTATCGTTTTACTTAGCATATAATTGTAGTTGTAATTTAGTCCCTTTATCACATTTATTAAAGATGAGTTTGAATTGTTCAACCTTGTCGATTGGTATCTTGAGAATTGTTTTCAAAATTAGAGATATGGATTTTATCCTTGTGAAGGATAATTTCGACAAATTATAACCAGTGTTAATGTACAGTGTGGACTGTATAATTAGAGTCATGGAGATGACTACTATAAGTACCAAAATCAATTGTTTCAATAAAGAGATCCGTTCCCATTAAGTGAGAAAATGTTAAAGATGATCCAATTAATCCATGTCATATGATGAATGATTATCTTGATAATCAGAAAAATTTGGATGCTTCTTTCTAAAAAATTAGGAATTGAAATCGTTTCAATTAGTCCTAAGTTTAGGTCACTTTATTATGAATAAACCGGTGACCTAATAAGGTTTCTTACCTTTTAGCATGAGATGTTAAAAGATGGTTGAACGTTGTATCAAGAAGGCAAATAATATTAATGTTCTATGAGTTCATTAAGAAAATTGCCTGAGATAATGATTAATGAATCTAAGACGTTGGTTAAAGTAAAGGAAGGATAATTGTTGTCATACCCAAACTTGTTCCCAAGTTTAGATTAGATACGAAATTATTTATCATTAATGTAATGACAAATTATATGGCATTGGTAGATTGTTTTCTAGAAGTGTCTAGAAAATCTGCAAATCAATTATATTATTGAACACTGGTAGAAAAAGGCCCATTGACATCGGTTATTTTTTACATTTACAGCACTTTTTGGGCGATGTATATCCAGGCAATGTATATTTGTGATTTGTCATTTACATCGCTTTTGAACCGATGTTAATATTTGACTATGTGCATCGGTTTTTGTAAAACTGATGTATATGTTGTGTCATTTACAACACTTTTTGTCTCAAACCGATGTTAATGTTGTGTCATTTACATCGCTCTTTGTTTCAAATCGATGTTAATGTTGTTCCATTTATATCGACGTTTACATAACCGATGTCAATGTTGTCTTATTTACATCGATTTTCACTATAAGTGATGCGTATGTTACTTCAATTACATCACATTTTGTTTTGAAGCGATGTCATTATTATTCCATTTACATCAGTTTTTAATCACAATCGATGTCAATGATTGTTAATGTACATCGCTTTTTGTTTAACCGAAGGAAATACCCAAGAATTAACATCGCGTCCTGATTTACTATTTTGCACGCAATTTAATGCTACGTAAAACTTTATAGCACTTGCTTTGTAATTTTTTTTCCACCCTAAACAAATTCTATCAAAATCAATTCGTCACAACATGAACTATCGAACATAACTTTCCAATAATCCATCCACAATTATCTTTAAAAATATCTCAAATACAATTGCATTCACCCAACAAGTTCAACATAATATCTTATAAAACATTAAAATGTATCATGCTATCAAGTTGACATTATAATCAATCGCTCAACACATTAAAGATTTTTTAAACAGTAAAGTGACCAAAGCTCTCGAACTTCGTTCATTTGATCGGTTGTTATATCTGAACCTGAAACACACTACATAAACATGAACTATATAATTATTGTAATTCTTCAAAAATATTCAAGACATGCCAGAAACTAAAAGGAATTCAATAAAATAGATCAATGAGATACCTTTTCTAGATCGTCCTGTGATGTTGAGTAGTGAACTGTGATGTCATACATCCACTTCATAACAAAATAACCACACTCATAACTATTTGATTGTTGAGGGCACTGAACTGATTTAAAACTAAGTGTTAGACAAATAATCTGAACTCATCACACTGTGAATGTGATGGCTCAGATAGAGTAGAATAATGGTATATAAGTGAAGTGTTTTATGATGAAATGGACAAACGTTGTTGTTTCATATATAAAAGGAAAATCACTTAATTTTACCATAAAGTTGTATACTGGAATTGAATAACTGTTATTCTTGTACTAGTCATAAGCAAGAATATTGATTCTGTTTCATGTATGGGCATGAAAAGTTTTAATAAAAGTAGAACAATTGTTGCTCTATACCTTGCAAGATTATGAGGTACAATAAGGCTAACATGATTGTTGGACTTTACATTCCTAGTAGTGAATGTTTTTATTTGTAACATAACAATCAAAAGGTTTCGTCCCTCGACACGAGTTTTACCTATTATGGCATTGTCCTTAATCCATGATACAAGAAACATTAGAATAAGTTTCATAATGATGAAATTATAAACCTTATTGATAAGGATCAACTGAGGTAAATGGATCTTGTCTAGATGGATAAATGACATTAGAAGTGACTCATATTAATTGTAGTAGGAGGGTACTTAGACTTGTTGGATCACACATATACAGATACATGTGAGTTTAACTAGTGATGTTGCAAAAATGGGTAACATGTACGGTTTTGTTCATTTGATGAAATTTGAAACTGAATGCTTTGAATTGTTCAAGGAAATTCATATGAAAGTACAAGATCAACTTGATAAGTTGGTACGAGTCGTTCGATATGATTGAAACATGGAGGAATTGAACTAAAAGATTAGGATCATCTTAGAAGTAGTGAAAAGTGTTTCAAACTATATCGAACCATATTTGATATGATTTGGTCTATGATGAGTCATGTAGATTTTATTGATGCTTTAGAAAGTTATGCACTATAAAAGTCTTTATACAATGTTGATGAGATTATTCATGTAAGTCGGAGAATACACACCATATGAGATATGAATTGAAAATGTTCTTAAAAGTCTTTTCTTAATTATCAAGTCAAGTTTAAAGAAAATTGTTTTCTAGAATTTAGATTCAATTACGGCATGTGTTTTACCATCCAAATAACAAAACTGTTTTGTTGCATGGGGTGATATGTTTCTTTTAAAAATATGTGATTTCTAATAGAAACAACGGGAGTAGAATTGACCTTGAATTGTTCAAGATTAACAGGATTTCTCTACAACTGTTGAAGAGGATATTGATGCATCCATGAAAAGTCATGATCATCTTACCTGTAAAATATTACCCTACATAGGTTTGACCTATGATGAAACAATAATGGGCAAAGACTTCAAAAGTCACATAAAATCTAATAGATTGTATATACCATAACTACCAAGTATAGACTTTGGTTAAAAGGGTCTTATAGTGAAGAATAGTCTTCAATATAAAGACGATGTAGATTGATATAAGAGTATCTATGAAGCATAGTTGGTAGTTAAGGATTGATCTCATAATAATGACTATGGAAAAACCTTCTTACAATATCATGCTTAAATCTATTAAGATTGATTTAACATTTTGAATGTCATCACTCATTATGATGAGTTTTGGACATATATATGTGAAATACATTTCTTGAAAAGGATGAAATATGATGTGTGTGCGACACATCGTATGAATTTCATATTATTAAAGTTGCTAGACAAATGTGAATGATCCAATTTGATTGGAGCAAGTATCTTCGTTCTCAATGTGGTAATTCAAATATGTTTGTTTTTCATTGAGACAAGAGAGACAAAGAGTGTACAAGAGGCTAGTGGGAGTGCATTTATCGTTATGATTTTGTATGTAAGTGACATACTTCTCTAACTAAACTACATTTGATTTCTTTAGTCTATGAGACTTTGCAAGAAATGTGTTTATTATGTGCTTGTGTGACGAGTAGATACTAATCTAGTGAGTGTCACTAGAATGCTATCTAAGAATTATTCATTTGTGTTGTGTGCCAAATTTGGACCGTTTTTCCTCCCATTAAGACCCGTTTTTCCTCCGTTTTGCGAGAATAGAGTGCGATTATCGCCGTATTTTGCGTAATTCTCGCATTAGTGTCTCTCTTTTGCATTAAACGTGTTTTTGGTAGTTTTCTGTCTATTTTGATAGGATTTTCGACCGAAAACGTGTTTGAGCTTCTACGAGCATGAGAGAGATACGCTCCAAGAGCAAAGCACACAATTGAAAGTTCGAGTAATCCAATTGATCGACGAAGAAAGAGACTGGAAAAGAGGAGAAACACCATCGGGCGAAGTTTCGCCCGACGACATTTTCCACCTCCCCGAAGATTTTCATGGCACTCACGACCGGGCGAAATTTCGTCCACCTGGTGAAATTTCGCCCGATGGAGAAACCAGGCCGAAATCGCATTTTGAGAAGAAAATCTCACCGGGTGAAATTTCACCCGGTGGGATTATTATGACGAGCCGCAGGGTGAAGTTTCACCCCATGAAGATGCAAAGGGTGATGGTCTAGCTAAATGAGGAGAAATTGGATTATGGACCTTAAACTTGTGTGACCCATTAAGAATTCTATAAATACCTAACCTAGGGTTTTGTGCCTCCTTGAGCCTTGAGTGTGCCTTGGGAGAGCCCTTAGGAGTAGGAGTAGTTTAGAGGATTTCTAGAGTAGTTTAGAAGATTACTAGTATGTAGTAGTAGATTGTAGCAAGCTCTCTAGCAAAATCTCTCAAAACAATTATTAGATCTACTTAGTATTAGTATAATTACTCTATAATTAGTAGACAAGTCTCCATCTTTGTTGAAGATTGTGCTTTATTGTTGAAGATTCAAGGGTTTTGCAAGGGTTTATGGGACAAGACTCTTGTTTTATTTCTTGAAGATTCATATTTCTTTTATTGAAGATTGAAGATTTATGCATGGATTAGTGACGAATTCTTGTATATTTCTCCCAAGATTCAATCGTTTATATTAATCTTCATCTTTCTCCTTAGTCTTCTCCATAGTTGGTAAATTATTTCCTCTCTCTTTTCTCCATTAGTTAGTTTATGATTTTCTCTCCTTTGTTAGTTTCTCTTTAGATTGTGTGTTAGTATTGATTTTCTCTCCTTTGTTAGTTTCTCTTTAGATTGTGTGTTAGTATAGTTATTATGCATGCCTTAGTTAGATTCTCCTTAGTTAATGTTTTGTTGTTAATCACCATGACTAGTGAGTTGATTTTCTTGTTGGGGAATTAGGGAGGAGGATTTGGATTATTTGATTCAAGGGATGTTGGTGGGTTGTTTACTTGTTGATCATCAACTTTAAGGTTTTTTTGTCTTCGTTGACCTAGAACCACGGCTAGATTGACCTTGACTCGTTTCTATCAATATGGGAAAACTCGGGGTAGAAATTACCTTAATTTGAGACTTACCCTTTCGTCGCGAAAGCGGGTTTAGGTAGGTTGGGTGAAGAAACCGAAAGGTGGCACTCTCCCTTTTCGACGTTGTAACTAAAACTCGATCCCGAGACTTTAAAGACCCCATTTCCGAATCCCGACTCTCCCCAACACCTTTCCTATTATTGTTCCTAGCCCCAATAGTGTAGCTCGCTAGCCTTAGTTCAACTACTCTCATCCCAAAACCCTCATCTCAATCCCAATCACGATTGAACTCTAGACTTGACCAATATCGCTTAATCCTCTCCCTGTGGATCGATCTCGACCTACCGCTACTATATTAGTTAGGTTAGTCGGATTTATAAATATTGTTTGCATGCGTGTCGACGACAGCGCGCATCAAAATGGCGCCGTTGCCGGGGAGACGGTGATTAGTTAATTGATTAAGTCTTTGTTTTATTGTGATTGGATAATTGTTTTTCTTTCCTCCTACCCTAGTGCCATTAGGTGCTAGGAGGACTCATTGTTTGTTGAGTTTTTGCTAGGTGTACTCTTGATTTAGGTTGCTTGATCCCCATTCGGAGAGCAAGTCGCTTGGAAATATTGTGACCGAAGCAACAACTCGATAGTGTAATCCTCCATCAATTTCCTTCATCTCTCAACACTCCATCCTCAAACAACTTCCAAGGATTCAAGTATGGCTACACTTGGGTCCCATTCTCAACCATCTATTGAAGAGATTTCTTCACCCGTCTTCATTGGAGCCATCCCGGAGAGTTTTGAGCTTAAACCTTCCATCATCCATTTAATTCAACAACAAACTTTCCGAGGTTTGCCGGATGAAGATGTGATAAAGCATGTTTGTCTTTTCAAGGAAAGTCTTATTGGTGTCAAGCTTGAAGGTGTCACCGAGTGCCAACTACGTCGGATCTTCTTTCCTCGCACCGTGCGTGATGGAGCAAGAAGATGGATTAAGAGTCCCCAACAATACTTTTCGCACTTGGGAACATTTGAGCAACGCCTTCCTCGAAAAATACTACCCACCATCCAAGACCAACAAATTCCGAAGAGAAATTCAAACATTCCAACAACAAGAAAATGAAAGCATAGGTAAAGCCTGGGACCGATTTCAAACATTGCAAAGGAAATGTCCGCACCACGACATCCCTAGTTGGCTTTTACTTCATATATTCTTCCACTCGTTATTGGACAACGCCAAAGATAATGTTAGTGCGGCGGCAAAAGGCGATTTCTTTTTGTTAAATGAAATTGAATCTACAAAACTCATTGAAAGGATAGCCAAGAATTGTGAATACTCCAAAAATGATCAACATGAAGAGCTAAGTGGTGAGTCAACATCGTCAACCGAGAGGAGAACCGAACTTGAAGCTAGAGTCGAGGAGTTGGTCAAGCAATTTGAAGTGTATGTGGCTAGAAGCAATTCTTCACCCAAGAATAGAACATCTCCACAAAGATCATCTCCACCAAGAAGAGTGATTTCACCTAGACAATCATCCATTTCACCACCTAAATCGTATCGTATTGAAATCCCATGTGATCATTGCGGGAGAATGACCACGATTCCAAATTGTGTATGAGAAAGGGGAGTGCTTATCAAGCCAACACCCAAAGAACCCATGAAAAATCTCAAACGGACAATCCTAACTTGGGGACCGGATTTTATTCCATGCCTACTCAAGGATCATATCCTTTTCCAAGAGCCCCCAATCAAAGGGTTTATCCTAATTCACATGGTTTCTATTATCAACCGAGACCTCCTCACACAAATCAATTCCATCAAGGCTATTACTATCCTCAAGGACCGCCTAGACCAAACTATGTTCTTCCTTTTGGAACCCATCCTCCATTCAATCAAGGTCCTCCCTTTGGAAACAATCCTCCATTCAATCAAGGTCCTCCAAGGAACTTTCAAGGTAATTCTCAACCCTTGTATGACATTCAACAAACCATCAATTTTCTATTGAAAGAAAATGCGTCAAATCGAGTTAGACTTGAAGCTTTGGAGGCACGTTCCGCCTCGCAAGCTCGATCTTCTCAAGAGCCGACCAATTCTTCCAATAATGCATCAGTGAATGTCATTAAGGTAATGAGCAAAAAGAAACCGGTGAAACTCTTTGACCCACAAAATACATCTCATCCCTCAATCAATGAAAACGGTGAGAAAGTGGTTAAGGACGTAACCGAAAGACCAAAAAGAGATCCATTAAAGTACCTTGTAGGAGACATTACGTACGTTATTGAACAAATTCCAATAGAGGACACGAATCTAGTGTCTAGAATTGAGGTACCACCCTTGAATGACAAGCCACAAACCCCATCCGACAACCAAGCTTTGGGCATGATAACATTCACCGATCTTATCGAGAATATTGACACAAGCACATCCATGCCTACCCCGTCCGATTACATCCGAGACATCATTTTGAAACCCGCCGAGAAGGAAAAAACTCCCGTTTCTCCAAAGACCAACCCTAAAGTCACAATTTCCATCAAACTAGGAGATCCGGGTAGCTTTGTCATTCCATGCTCCATCGACCATGTCTTGATAGACCGGGCTTTGTGCGACCTTGGCGCCGACATTAGTTTGATGCCCTTATCCATTGCTCGCACTATTTATATTAAAAACTTGGATTACTTCCCCGTGAATGTGCAAATGGCCGATGGAACCACTAAAGAACCCTACGGATTGGCCCATAACCTTATGGTTAATGTGGGGAATTTATATATCCCCACCGACTTCGTCATTTTAGACATGCCAATTGAGGAGTGAAATCCTATCCTCTTGGGACGGCATTTCCTAGCTACCGGTGGGGTGATTATCGATGTGAAGCGAGGACGTTTATCTTTCAATGTCGCTAATGAAATGGTCCAATTTGTGCTTCCCACATTCCTTCCCGAAGATCCTCCTAATACAGAGTTTTGGAACCAAATGGTGGAGTTCCCATCAAATGAAGAGCCTTCTACCAAAGATCTTGACTACGATGATGAAGAAGAGGACGGTGCCCTATTCATACTTGGCTCTACCTCCGACGAAGATATTCCCGAAGAATTTGCAATGCTTCCCGAGGTAGCACAACTTATGAATATACCGGAGTTTAGAGAAAAGCTCAAGATCGGTAATGTGGAATTCGAAGTGAATGATCAAGACCCTCCGGGTTGCTTTTCAAGCAACCCCGATTAAACTCAAACTATTCAATTCGGTTTGGTGGTGTCCATAATAACCACCTTGTAAATATTTGTATATTCTTTTTCCTCTTTTATTCTCTTTGGACAACAGCTTTTGGATTTTTCTTTTGGAGCGTGTTTGGTACCTGCAGGAACTGTGAAGATTTCTTTTGGAATTTTTGGGACGCGCTATGAATTTTGAGAGTTTTTCTCCATGTAGCTAATGCATGGGTCGAGAGGATTAATTTTATTGAAGAGTGAAGGACGTTTTTGGGCCAAATCGAAGGGAATCTTCGTAGCAAAGTCCTATTTCTAATTGGATTATTTTACCGGGTGAAATTTCACCCGGTGGTGGCTTTGCTCGAACTAATGGAATTGACGGAAAATCCGTCGGGCAAAATTTCACCCGGTGGAATCTCACCGGCCGAAATTTCGCCCTGCGGTAAAAATATTTTGCGACTTGGAATTTGACGAAAATCCGACCGGGCGAAATTTCGCCCGGTGGTGAAATTGCGCGGAAATGCCGAACCTTGACCCGAACACCGTCGGGTGAAATTTCACCCGGTGGGTGACCACCGGGCGAAATAACACCCCGCGGCCCATATACCCAACAAACTCCTCCTTCCCATCTTCATTATTCATATTTCCTCTCTCTCTCCTCAACCAAACCCCAAAAACACCAAACAAACCCCAAATCTACCACCTAAAACCACCTCTAAACCCTCCATTCCTCCATCAAATTCCAATTAAATTATATATTCTTCATCCTCATCACATTCCTAACATTTCCTTGGAGTTTGTTTTTGAAAATCGTTCAAGTTCCGACAAACCCCAAACCGAGATCGTCAACACCTTATTTATCAAATTCAAGCATCAAGGATGAGAAGGGTAAAGCAAATGGCAAGGAAACGGATTTCTTCAATGCTTAATAGGAATTCGGGGTCAACATCGTCCTCTAGGTCGGAGGAGACGGCCGAGACTCGCGACGAATCTATCCCGATGCCGGTTCAGACACAAAGACCAATCCCGCGCGAACAACCTGTTCCGCTTGAGGTACATTACCCGAAAATTCGTCGTAGTTTCCGTCATACTGATTCTGGTTTGTATTTTGCTAAAAAAGCTCATCATGATAAATGTAAAAAAAATTGGGTCTGTCGTCTCAAGCCGACTCGTTGGGCGGCTCGAGATGTACTTGAGCGTATGGGTATAGACACGCAGGTGCAAGTAATGTGCCAAAGCCTTGGTCTTAGCAAGTTTTATGCCTCCGAGGAGAAAACTTTTCAGAAGTTGACGTGCGAGCTTTTCGCAACTTCTGAGCTAAGTGGTGACGATAATGCCACTGTCTCGTTTCAGCTGCGAGAAACTCTGTACGTCCTCAATTTGAGGGACTTTGGTGCATTGTTTGGTTTACCTTCTTCGGTCCTTGGAAGGCCTGGGGCGGGACAGACTCGGGACGATAAATTCGGCCGAGATCGATTCTGGTTTAAAATAGCCCGCCAGAGGACTTTCAAGGGAGGGAAGATGCGTTCTTTCTCTATTCAAAACCCCATCCTTCGGTATTTGGCACGTATCATAGCTAACTCATTCCTGACAAGCTAGGATACGCACCATAACTGTAGTGCCACAGCTGTACAGTTATTGGAGGATGCGGTTTTGAACAGAGGCCCGTCTATCGATATGTCTGAGGCCTTAGCTACTCATTTTGCCCAGGTTGCGAAGGGCAGCCGCAAGAAAATTTCTTGCGGTGGTATTGTAACGATGATAGCTAAAGCCTTGGACATTGATTTTAGCGATTTAGCACCAGTTGGCGGAGCGGGAATTTTTATAGATGAAGTTTATTGTCCTTTCTTTGTGTGGCCCCAAAAAGGGGATTATGACAGCTTGTTCTTGTATAAGATTACTGAAATGAGAGTCATTGCAATGCCTTACCACGAATGGGTTAGGCTAGATATTGAAGAGAACTTTGGCATACCGAAGAGGTCTGGGAAGTACATTCGGGATAACACCCGAGGTAAGTTTTATATGGTTCAATACCCCCAATGACCTTTAGATTATGGCGACGATGATATTGAGGTCGTAGACGTGTCGAAGGAGGAACCGGAGGTTGAAACCTCTCGGATGAGGTTCATAGAACTTTACCGTCATCCTCACATGCACCCTCTTCCTCCCATCAGACCGAACACCAGACCTCCCAGTTTTTCACACCCGACTTTGAACCACACAGACACTCCACGTTCACCCAGTCTACCCCAGGTTTTCAGGAGGACGTCAACATGAGTCCTCCACGACACTCCTCGTTCTTCGGATCAGAGGACTTTTATAACCAATAGGGGGAAGTTTAAGACCGTACACGTCAGACTTGGGAGAACTCGACCACCTCTCTGAACCTGGCCCAGGATGCCTATAATGTAGCCCGGGATGTGCGCGATACTGCGCATGGTTCTTACACGTACTCTAGGGAAGGCTTTGAGTTTGCCCGAAGTAGCTTTGAGATGACTAGGGACGCTGCTAGGGATGCCCAAGCAGCGAGGATGGCGGCGGAGGAGAACCAAAGGATGTTGCAGCAGCAACAGAGCCTTTTTAATCAACTTTTCGGTGTGCCTCCGCCAGGGTCTTACTACCCACCACCTCGTCCCCCAGGTCCGATGTGAGTGGTCGGGTGTCGTCGGTGTTGGTATGGGGGTGTTGGATGTCAGTCGGTAATCTGTTCTCTAGTTTCAGTAATCTTTGTCAGTCATGCAGCACCAATTTTTGGCATTTGATAATTATGGTTGTTGGTTGATTTGTGATAATATTTTTGTTGGTTTGGTAAATTATCAGTCCCTCACGTGATCCTACTTGGGTCATTACAAACGTGAGGTTTTATTTGCAGGTGCCTTAGGGAATAAGGACCTGATTGTTCCTCCCGGTCTTAGGTGATTTGATCGCACCAAGACCAATTTGAAAAATCCAAAATTTTCTTTTTCTTTTAATTTTCCTGATTCGTGCGGAATCCGGGCGGGGTGACGTGATTACACCTACGCCCTTTCTCCACTTATCAATTTTTCTTCTTTTTCCTTTTTCTTTTCATTTTCCTTTTATTTTCTCTTCTTTTTCTTCATTTTTCATTTTTCACTTCTTTTCTTTTTATTTTCTTCATTTTGAAAAATCAAAAATACAAAAACATTTGAAAAATCTTCAAAAATCTCAAAAACATTTCGAAAAAATCAAAAATCCAAAAACATTTGAAAAATCATAAAAATTTAAAAAGATTTTCCGTTCTTTTCTTTTTTATTCTTTTTCGATTCTTTATCTACTTGTGCATTGGGGACAATGCACGGTTTTAGTGTAGGGGAGGGATCTACTATCCCTTTTCTTCCTTTTCTTTTTCATTTTTCCTTTAAAAACCAAAAATCCAAAAAAAAAATTCATTTTAGTTTTCTTTTCTCTTTTATTTTTGTTTTTGTGCCACTTGTATTGCCTTGCATTCTCCTTCTTGTAGGTACACCGCCAACCATTTAGCAAGGATACGTAAGGTAGCGGAAATGAAATGAAGACCGCGCGGTAATATTTTCTACCTTCATTTTACCCTTTTCTCTTATGCATGGGAGTTTGGGCATATATGCTATTTGGAGGTTCACTTGGTGAACATTTTGGAATTGGTGGTTGTGGATTGTGTTGACTTGATGGAGTTCGGAGTGCTTGGCTATATTTGTGATTTTGTTTTGTTTTCTTGTGTTGTTGTCATTTTTATGTGTTCTTTTTCATTGTGTGTATAGTTTGTCTAGGTAAAGTTTTAGAAAACCCGATTTTGAGTTTAAGCCGAGTGTTTATTACTCCCTTGTTAGTAACCCTTTTTTTATTTTTGGACATGTTTCTAGTAGAATGACCTTGAACCAATTTTTGCAATGGAGTTTTACCATAAGTCCATCTTTTCTACTAGGAGTCTACACCGGGATTTGCATTTGACCACCTTGACCACCCATGGAGTGATGAGATCTTGGTTACCGTTCCCCGTTCTCTTAGGTGACCTTACTTGAGAAGCCATTTCTTTAGTCCAAACTTTCATCCTTTTATGGGTTCGGAAGGGGCGCACACCCGACTAGCCTATTTTTCTATCATTCACCCATTTCCACAAATAAGTTTGCAAAAATATGCTTTACCTTGATCTCAAATGAAATATCTAGCCAAAAAAAGAGCTATTCAAAAAGAAAAAGGGAAAAATGAAGAAGAAGGGCGTTAAAAAAAACCCTCGATCGAAATTATGGGGAAAGAAAGAAAACCGAAAAGAAAATCAAAATCTCAAAAATTGTTCCCAAATCCAAATAATCCCTTGGTTGACTTATTGCCGTAAAATACCTACTAGAGGACCGAGTCCCGAGGAAGGAAAATAGTGGTAATTTGGCAATCTTTACCATTTTGCAAACACTTATCCATTTTTTTGGTCTAATTGGCTTTCTCGAGTTTGGGACGATCCTCTAGGCTTAGCTTAGGAGACGGCATAACACTTACCTACAGTGCTTACTAACTCCATGGTTCTCACTTATCCACTCCATTTATCGTCCCGTTGTAGGCATCTCTAGTGGAATTAGACGGACCTTGGTAAATTTTCAATGTTTTTATTGTTTGATTGTCATCCTATTAGGATCTTGTCCATGTCATTTTGTGTTACTAACTTGGTAGTGTTCTTGCTTGTCTTAAGCTCAAGTCGGTGCTTTCTCCACCGTTTCGATGAGAGATTCGGTAATTTATTTTCTCTTTGGTTGCGACTATCTTTTCGTGTGTGTTCGTGTGTGTGTTAGTCGCAACCTCAATTTTGAGCAAGCCCCAACTTGCCTTGCATGGAAGTACTCTACCTCATGGGTATCTCGATGTGAGTTGAAGGGACGGAGCGGGCCCGTTAATTGCCCCGTATCGGCTTAGCATAGTCTAGCTTAATTAGTAGTAGTTAATTTCTTTTTGGGTCTTTGCTCGAGGACGAGCAACGGTTTAGTGTGGGGGAATTGTTGTGTGCCAAATTTGGACCGTTTTTCCTCCCATTTAGACCCATTTTTCCTCCGTTTTGCGGGAATAGAGTGCGATTATCGCCGTATTTTGCGTAATTCTCGCATTAGTGTCTCTCTTTTGCATTTTACGTGTTTTTGGTAGTTTTCTGTCTATTTTGATAGGATTTTCGACCGAAAACGTGTTTGAGCTTCTACGAGCATGAGAGAGATACGGTCCAAGAGCAAAACACACAACTGAAAGTTCGAGTAAACCAATTGTTCGACGAAGAAAGAGACCGGAAAAGAGGAGAAACACCACCGGGTGAAACTTCACCCGGTGAGTCATCACCGGGCGAAGTTTCGCCCGACGACATTTTCCACCTCCCCGAAGATTTTCATGGCACTCACGACCGGGCGAAATTTCGTCCACCGAGTGAAATTTCGCCCGATGGAGAAACCAGGCCGAAATCGCATTTTGAGAAGAAAATCTCACCGGGTGAAATTTCACCCGGTGGGATTATTATGACGAGCCGCAGGGTGAAGTTTCACCCCATGAAGATGCAAAGGGTGATGGTCTAGCTAAATGAGGAGAAATTGGATTATGGACCTTAAACTTGTGTGACCCATTAAGAATTCTATAAATACCTAACCTAGGGTTTTGTGCCTCCTTGAGCCTTGAGTGTGCCTTGGGAGAGCCCTTAGGAGTAGGAGTAGTTTAGAGGATTTCTAGAGTAGTTTAGAAGATTACTAGTATGTAGTAGTAGATTGTAGCAAGCTCTCTAGCAAAATCTCTCAAAACAATTATTAGATCTACTTAGTATTAGTATAATTACTCTATAATTAGTAGACAAGTCTCCATCTTTGTTGAAGATTGTGCTTTATTGTTGAAGATTCAAGGGTTTTGCAAGGGTTTATGTGACAAGACTCTTGTTTTATTTCTTGAAGATTCATATTTCTTTTATTGAAGATTGAAGATTTATGCATGGATTAGTGACGAATTCTTGTATATTTCTCCCAAGATTCAATCGTTTATATTAATCTTCATCTTTCTCCTTAGTCTTCTCCATAGTTGGTAAATTATTTCCTCTCTCTTTTCTCCATTAGTTAGTTTATGATTTTCTCTCCTTTGTTAGTTTCTCTTTAGATTGTGTGTTAGTATAGTTGTTATGCATGCTTTAGTTAGATTCTCCTTAGTTAATGTTTTGTTGTTAATCACCATGACTAGTGAGTTGATTTTCTTGTTGGGGAATTAGGGAGGAGGATTTGGATTATTTGATTCAAGGGATGTTGGTGGGTTGTTTACTTGTTGATCATCAACTTTAAGGTTTTTGTGTCTTCGTTGACCTAGAACCACGGCTAGATTGACCTTGACTCGTTTCTATCAATATGGGAAAACTCGGGGTAGAAATTACCTTAATTTGAGACTTACCCTTTCGTCGCGAAAGCGGGTTTAGGTAGGTTGGGTGAAGAAACCGAAAGGTGGCACTCTCCCTTTTCGACGTTGTTACTAAAACTCGATCCCGAGACTTTAAAGACCCTATTTCCGAATCCCGACTCTCCCCAACATCTTTCCTATTATTGTTCCTAGCCCCAATAGTGTAGCTCGCTAGCCTTAGTTCAACTACTCTCATCCCAAAAACCCCATCTCAATCCCAATCACGATTGAACTCTAGACTTGACCAATATCGCTTAATCCTCTCCCTGTGGATCGATCTCGACCTACCGCTACTATATTAGTTAGGTTAGTCGAAGTTATAAATATTGTTTGCATGCGTGTCGACGACAGCGTGCATCAATTTGCGCTTAAGAAGCAAAAATGGAATTATTTAAGAGATGCGCATGATGTGATAAGCGAATTGTTGTAAACAAGTTACAACGATTCATATTTCCAAATAGACAAAGATGACGTGAGATTGTAATCTCAGTAAATTTTGTTTAGGATAAGAAGTTGTGTACTGGAACGGTTCCAAATGACAACTTTGTGACTAGTATTATGACTAGAGTGAGTGTTCTATTGCTTTTGAAGCAAAGAGAGAAACATCTTGATTACGAATCAAGCACACATTCAACTTTAAAGTTTATGAAGCAATTTGTTGCTTATGAAACTAATAGTTTGCCTTAATCGAGAGAAGGTAGATTGGTAATATGCTTGTAAATAACCGATACAAATGTTGTATGTTCCGAAACCTCCTCTACATAAAGATCATATTGTTATGATCGGTATAAGACGCATGGGCGAGTGGTCTTAGTATTTTTAGAGGTGTTTGGTTTAGTGGGAGTTATTTCGATAATCGATATATGTATGACATATTGTCATTTGGTTAATGTAACCGAGTTTTGTTCCTAAATAATTTACATTGATGAAATAGATCACTAAGTACGTGACTTAGTCTTGGAACTCTATTTGGATGATGTAATTATTTTGTCTCCAGTCAGGGTATTGTGTTGGGACATTTGAATACCCTTAAATGACTGGTGTGTGAGTTGGTTGATGACTAAGTTCCTTGAGTCATAGGTATTGAGATACTAAACCAGGCACACGGGTGTATGTTAAGAACATGCATTAGACAGACCCGCCGAAAAAGATTTTACTAAGATTTCGCTTAGTGTCAGTAAAGTTCTTTGCAAGTTATGAGCTTGTAGGGTCTTTAGACCTGAGTCTTTGACTATTCTGTACATGTGATGTGTATGCTTTGATACTATTCCACGTCAGCTGTGAAAGGGGGCTATGGATGGTTATTGGGCGTGCATGGATCATGTGATAGGATGTGGTAAGACAAGTTGCTCTTCCTTTATTGAAGGGAATTTATTGTTTCTTGGCCACTCGAAGAGTGTGACTTGTACAAATGCGTGGCCGCGCTCAGATAGGATGATTGTCATCTATCTTCTCTTTTAACAAGTCAACTCAAAGATTCGAGTAAAAGATTGAGACATGCGAGGATGACACTTCTTCTTACCTCATTCTCAATTGGAGACAATAGTAGCAAATAGACTTAACGCCGTTCTTGAGAGGACATGTACAAGTGGGAGACTGAAGGAGTTATGTCCACTGTCCTACGGATTAACCCGCTTAAGTCTATGTATCCGATATGCCTTGCTAGAGGTCTATGTCGGATTGACATGTAAATGAGTTACGTGTCTGGTAGTCTTAAGTGGGCCCATTGGGTCACACACAATGTGTACGGGATATTATTAATATATATCGATATATTAAATATATCGGGTCACTAGTAATACGGACCCAGCTGCATTGTCGGGTTATGGTAATTAGAGTTATACTAATAATCTAATTATGGTAATTAGCGTTATGGAAGTAACCTCATTCTACTTCTCATCTCCTATATAAGGAGGTTCATATGATGAACCAAGATATGGAATAAAGAGTATTGACTCATAATATATGTTCTTCTTATAAAGAGTTATAAGAGAGATATAGAGAGAAGTTGTGAGACGGTCTCACGTACCTTTATACTAGCATATACGTCGCAGTTTTGTACCCGTGTGGATACCAAAGGAGGCATCACGTTTGGGGTGCCTTATTCTGTCAGTGGGAATTATTTATTCTATCCGAAGATTATTTATTATGTCCGTGAAGATTATATATATTTCTGGGTTTATTATACTTCTTATTAATACGTTGTTCCGCTGCAAATAAAGTATAATTGTTATCCCCTACTTTTGTCTTTTCGGTTAATACTCGTAACAGGTCCTTGGGTTTAAGGGTTGTAACCCTACAACCACTACTAGCAAAATTAAATGTTGAAATTAATTGATGAGATGTGTTGAATCTAAAATAATCAATTTTTTGCTTCACGACTTTTCATCTAGAAATGTCAAACAAGTCGAATATGAAGGTCACGGTCGATCGATCGGGTCAGAATATAGATTGACGATATATTGTCAAAATTATTAAAGATTACTAATATTTTTATTTATATGAAAAAATGACAGTAGTTACAAGTTTGTTATTTGAATAAAATGACAGTAGTTACAACTGACCAAATACACACAATTGTTCTAATTTGGTTTACAAGTGACGAAAGTTGACAATAAAATCAAGAGAGAAACATACAAGTACTATTCCATATATATGAAAGGGTATTTCACCGGTATTCACGGGTGTTTTTTATGAATATTGACAAACGCATATTATACAAGTACTCATTTCGACGTCATATGTTGTTACACTTATTATGTCTTTTTATAAAAAATATAAGGTTCACGTGTTCTAACAAAATATTCTAATAACTTTTATTCTAAAAATATAAAGGAATATTGTACCATATCAGTAAGATAAAAAAATATTGATAAATAAAATTTAATACGGAGTAAAATATACTCCCTCCGTTCCAATGAATTGTTTGCCTATTCCATATTGGGGCGTCTCAATGAATTGTTTGCCTTTCTATTTTAGGAATGTTTTTTATATGCAATTTGACATTTCTCATGAGTTTTGCTCCACATGTCACCCACTCGTTGGATCCCTTACCCTTGGTACCAAAATGAAAGGCAAACAATTCATTGGAACGGAGGGAGTAAATTTTATGATTACTAAATCACTTTTCTTAATATTTTTAAAATTTCTGGTAAAAAAAAGTATAATCACAGTGAACATTCTCATGTCTTTGTAAATCGAATTTATAGTTTGAGTAACTGAGCACCGATCGAGTGATGCTTTTTCGAATTATTGATCATGTGGGGTTCGAGTTTCAGTCACAATTAAGTGAATGTAGCCGGATGCACTTCTTTATGTATATGTGTAGACACCAACATTTGGCTGTCAGGTGTCTATAGCAGTTTCCGACAAACACCCGATGATGATCGGACGCAAACGTGCTTTAACATACTCGATTATGGGCTCAAAATCGTTAGTATTTGGCTTAGATTTTTTACGGAGTACAAAACTCACAAAACCAACCTCAAATTCGGGCCCAGTGGGTCGTTTCCAATCAAATAAGACTAATTTGGGTCAAAACCGCTGTTTTAAAAAGGTCCACCCAAAATATAGAGTGCGTTCGTATTAAAACATCGAACAGTATCGTATTAAAATATAGAAGTGGACCGTACTTTGTGCACGGTATCATCAAAAACGCTGTTTGCACAACATTCAACCGAATCACTAGCGTGCGTATTAAAACATCGAACGTTATCTTAGTAGAGGCCGCTAAAGTGCGGGCGGGGTTGGGTGTTCTTTGTGGGCTTTCCAACACGTACCTTCACCCCTTACTCAGAACCTTGGTTTCCGGATGTCCGAAACCGTTGGCGCACGAGAGTCATTCGATATACGATATCCAAAAACTCGGCATCGGTATCGTAATGCAAAGGGACGAACCCCACAAGCTCTAGTATCGAAGTGGACCGTACTTTGTGCACGGTCCACCCAAAATATAGAGTGGGTTCGAATGGGCCCGAACTCCCACAAAGTTCGGTGGCGACTCCATTTCGATTTAAATTTCAACCCGAGATCCATCTCACATGAGATTCATTCGTCTTTCCAAACCCGCGCGTGGCCGCGTCTGGGTGGACCTATGTCATGTCCACAATATGGGTCGATCGGGTTAAGTTTGTTGGTATACACTTTCTTTATGCGTAATATATTAATCAATGTTCGTCTGAATTTTCACAAGTATCCTACTAATTTCGATCAATGTGACCCAAACTCATAATAGAATTTTTTAATAAAAAGTTCTTCAAGTTGGTTGTAGTTGTAACTTTTTCAACAATAATATAGATGACATTATTATATTGTAATACTCCCTCCATTCAAATCCACTTGTCTCATTCATTTTTTTTGACACTATTCACACTTGAGGGGAATCTTCGATATTCTCGACAATCTATAAGTGAGAATATAGTCGTGGGATTTTGTTTGATTCGTCTTTATGAGCACATTAAGAATATCAAATTTTTATAATTTTTGCTAATGTAAAATGAAAGATATCGTTAGTGTAAAACACGTCTCGGCAAATGTGCCAAAAGGAAATGAGACAAGTGGATTTGAACGGAGGGAGTATCTGTCTAACAGTAAAATACAACACGTTTAACATCGGATGCATAATATTTTTTTATGTTAAATTGGTGTTGGTGGTCGACAATGAAAATGAGGAGTTTCAAACGATATTCACATAACCTATTATAGCATTTCGTATACCTCTATTAACACGCATATGGATGATCACACTCTTTCGCATAATTGATGACCAATCCTGCGCTACTTCATCATGTAATATCAATTAAAGAATCACAATCCGTACAAAATATTCACGGATATCACACTAATTTATTATAAAAATCGTCCATAATTGCACATTTGCACAGGGTCTATTACGAGTAGTAATGATATATTGATATAATCATGCAAGTATAGAACCGACTAAATTGAGTTTTAAAAAAACCTGATTAAATTGATCATATACCCATATGAAACTGGGTCAAACACCCAAACCCGATTTAATCTCCTCTTCCTAAAACCCTTTCCGCCCTTCCCTAATTACTGTGAGTACTTCCCAAAACCCTAGTTCTTCAACGCCCGACTTGTAACTAGCTTCATCTCTTCAAAACTCATTCTTCGTTCGTTTTGCTATTATTCCTCAAGTTGTAATGGGTGCTAAGAAAAGGGGAAGTAATTCCACAGAGAACCTGGTCGAAGGGGATGAATTTCTGGAAAAAATCGAGTCGAAGAAGAAAAAATTGAACAAGGAGGAGAAGAGTAGTACTAGTGATGATGGGTTGGAAAAGGAGGAAATACCCATGGAAAAGCAAAAGAAACGGAAAATGTTGGATAAGGAGAGGCGCCGGGTTGATGCCGTAGCTACTGAAACCAAACCCGCCATTAAAACCCCATTATCGAATACGGAAGAGGATGGTGGTAGTGATGATCAACCCGTGCTTCATATCGACGTGTTTAGTGATTTGGCATCGGCGAATGCTGGTAAACGAGAAGCGGCTGCCGAGAGGTTGGCTGTGGAGCTGTTGGAAGTGCAGAAGGCTTTCGACAAAGTCGGTAAAAGTAATAATAAGGGTTCCAGTGAAGGCGGTGGGTTGGAGTTGGAAGCGGAGAAGGATGATGGTTTGGATAATTGTGCCAAGTCTGTGGGATATGCTGTTCGCAGGCTTGTTCGAGGCGTCTCTTCTTCTAGAGAGGTAAACCAAACCCCCCCGCCCGCCCGCCCGCCTTCTATGCTCTCTCTGTAATTATGTGCTTCTTCCATTTCTCCGGTTCATTTGATTTTGCTGTTGTTTCAGTGTGCAAGGCAAGGTTTTGCTTTGGGCTTGACTATTCTGCTCACCACTAACACCAAGATTAGACTTGATTCTGTGTTAAAGCTGGTAAATGATATGTTGGAGACCACTTCTTCAATGAAAGGCCAGGTAGGATATATCAAATTTCCGCTCTCATAAGTTTCTACCAATTCTCTGGCTTTTGTTTAATGTTCTTCGATTTGGTTTATTGCAGGAGGCTAGAGATATTCTATTAGGTCGTCTCTTTGCCCATGGTGCCCTAGTAAGATCTGGAAGGCTAAAGGAAGAGTGGGTTTGTAATAAAAATACTCCATTGATTAAAGAATTTACAACTCTTCTTATTGCTTTGGCATCTAAAAAACGATATTTGCAAGAGCCCGCTGTTGCTGTGCTTTGGGAGTTGATTGAGATGGTGAGATATTCCATTCCCATGCTTTACTATGAATATCATCACGTATCTACAATATGCCTGTGTTGTCACTATAACTTCTAATGAATGACAGAAAAAACATGTTTTCCTCCACACTTTCTCTGTCATGGTACTTTTTTAGCCCATGCTCGGTTAACGTCTGGATTGAATGATATTAAAGCTCTTGTTTTCTTTCTCAGTTGCCCAAAGAAGCTATAGTGAATCATATTCTTAGTGCCCCTGGAGTTCGAGAATGGTTTAATGGAGCAACTACTTCTGGAAATCCTGATGCTTTGCTTCTAGCACTGAGAATTCGTGAAAAGATTGCCACTGACAGTGATTTTGGACCCCTTTTGCCCCGTCCTTTTAGCTCTGGCAAGTTTTTTGCCGTTGAGCATTTAAACTCCATCGCCAATTGCTTGAAGGTGGTCTTTACTCTCTAGCTCTTTTTATTTTTTTTATTCTTGCTGTTACTTTCATTTTTTTTGATGTCGATATTTGTTAAATTTTCCATTTTTATCTGATTAATCTACCCCTTCTTGAAAAAATTAATGCAGGAGTCAACGTTTTGTCAGCCACGAGTTCATGGTATCTGGCCTCTCATAGTCAACATGCTCTTACCCGACACAATATTGCAAGACGCGAATGGTTCCTCAAGCTTAAGCACCACCAAAAAGCATAAGAAAAGCCGCAAAACGAGCTCCTCTGACGAGGATAGTGAAGGGAACCTTAAAATTTTTAATGAGGTGGTTCTTGAAGAAGCCCTTTTGACAGGATCACATGACCGCAAACATTTAGTTTTTGATGTTCTGCTTCTTATGCTTCCTAGACTTCCAGCCTCTCATATCTCTATTATATTTTCCCTCAAGTTTGTTCAGTGCCTCATCGATGTGCTGTCTACAAAAGATGCTTGGCTACACAAAGTTGCTAACCATTTTCTTACAAAGCTATCGGACTGGGTAGGATCTGATGACATTCGAAGAACTTTTGTGATTATGGCTTTACAAAAGCATAGTGGTGGGAGGTTTGATTCTATTACTCGGACAAAAACTGTTAAAGACTTCATGGCAGCTTTCACTACCGAATCTGGCTGCATGCTTTTCATGCAGAAACTTATTAGCATATTTATTGATGAAGATCCTATCTTAGATGAACCATCAGATGAAAGTCAGCCAATGGATGAAGAATCTGAGATGGTTTCACTTCAGGCTAATGGGTCTGCCGAGAGCTCTAGTAAAACTGATATTTTGAAAAGTTGGGTTGTTGAGTCTCTCCCCGGTCTTCTGAAGTATCTGACGCTAGATCTTGAAGCAAAAGTTAAGGTGCAGAAGGAAGTTATGAAGTTTCTAGCTGTACAAGGATTATTTTCTGCAACTCTTGGCACAGAAGTGAGATCGTTTGAACTGGAAGAGACATTTAAGTGGCCCAAAACGCCAATATCCAGTGCTCTCTCCAGGAAGTGTGTTGACCAGTTACAACTACTGCTTTCTAACGCTCAAAAGGCCGAGGGCTCCCATGCTTTGACAAATGGTCTTGAGACAAACGATCTTGGTTGTTATTTCATGCGCTTTCTTGGCACATTCTGCACTATTCCTTCTGTTTCCCTTGTACGACCATTGAGCAATGAGGATGAGAAAGCATTCAAGACGGTGCTAGATATGGAATCAAGGCTCTCTAGAGAGGTATGCCTACTTGGTATCTTGTTTTATACTTTTATTTAATTGTGGTCATTCTTCTGTCAACGAGAGTGATAGGATTGAAATGGGAGGCATTAACCTTTGTTTTTAATAGAGGGTCTGCATTGCATAGCAGACTAGAGGGCTCATGGCTTCAAGTCTTTCATAATGTAGTACTCCTTATCATTTTGTTTTGGCACAAATACCAAAGAAAAGAATCAAATGCCTCGATTTCTCTCTCTTGTATTTATCCCCACACCATATTTACCCTTCTCCTCTGTTGTCAGGCTAGATGTTTTCATATTCTGTTCTTAATAAGGTTTTGAGATAAGAATTTCAATGTGAATTGGAAATGACATCTTTAAATCTTCAAAATTCGCTTACCACAAAAGTTTATGGCCTAGATTTTATACATTTTCGGAGTACTTAGCAATATTTATGTATCCAAAATACTTTTGGTTACTATTTAATTGCTTGATGTGGACACTAAAGAAAAATCACTCTCAATATATAATTATCGCCCTTTCTTTGTTTTTGATGATTTCATATTGTTTGTCTATCTATTTAAGACACCGTGTAATTGTTGATTCAGGAGAGAAACTGTGGACTTAGTGCTGAAGCAAACAAGGTGCATGCATTGCGGTATCTACTTATCCAGTTACTACTTCAGCTACTTCTTCGGCCTGGTGAATTCACTGAAGCTGCTTCTGAACTTATAATATGTTGTCGAAAAGCATTTCCTTTTAATGATGATGCCGTGTCTTCTGGAGAGGAAGAGTCGGAAGATGGTGAATCACCAGCATTGATGGATGTCTTGGTGGACACTCTGCTCTCTCTGTTGCCACAATCATCAGCTCCTTTGCGGTTTGCTGTTGAGCAGGTAACTGTTTTGCTAAAGGAACTAGTGCTTGTTTGATTAGTTAGGAACTAGGGTCTTAGTTTCAAAATTCACGTCCAAGATGTGCTTAAGCTTAAGTCTAACCAAAACAAGGAACCATAAATGCGTCTTTATACAGCAAGTGAGGCGCACTGCTATGCAGACTACATATTTTTTTGTGCCCCTATAATTTTTGCCCTTGTCTTTGCTTCATTATTCTATTTTACTTATTTAACTTTAAAATCCAATGTGAGCTTATTGTTGTGCTGAAATACAAAATTATCTGCAAAGAAAGTTGGTCTTGTGTGCATGAACCTTGTTTCTTTGCTTTGCCCCTTGCACCTCCTTGCAATGGGCCTGCAACAGTGCAACTCCTTGATGCATCTTACATCTCATAAAACGAAACTTGGGTTAACTTTGCAACTAGTGCATTACCATAGTCCCTTGAATGCTTGTGATAAAGAAGGGTTTGATGTACACAAGTGAGACAACTTTCCTTGTAAAGGTTGTACCCAGATGGTTGGTGAACTTTTGCATATATGTTAACTGTAGACCTAGTCAGACTAGGCCAATGTACTTTTCTACCTCGTAATTTTTTACTTGAAGTTTATTTTGGCTGGTTCTATGATGAGAAGATCTATTCGCTTTTCCGTGACCTTCCTAAAACGGCATTTTCCAGCTATAGGTCACCTCATGATGCTATTAGCCACTCTCATATCAAGTGTCAAACCAAGATTTAACACCATGCTATTGAAACCAAATATATGTTGAATAGTGAATATTGAACACATATGATGCCTAGATGCTTTGGTTCTATTATCTTCTCTGGTTGCTATCTGAAGTAGAACCGTAGCTGTTTTTGATAAACTGAAGTTTGCGTCTTTGTTTCTCTTCTTGTCTGCTTAATCTGAATAGCTTACCGTCTTCATTTTACTGTTATATCTTCCCATCTTGGTAGGTGTTCCGATACTTTTGTGAAGATATTACAGACGATGGACTCATGCGGATGCTTCGGGTGATAAAGAAGGCTTTGAAGCCACCTAGACATGTAAGTACAGACGGTGAAGGAGAGGAAGAGGATGACGATCTTTTAGATATGGAAGATGCCGAGGAGTCTAATGAAGCTGGAGATATCCCTGGGGCTGCAGTTCATGCCAATGCAGCTAATGAAGAAGTTTCTGATGCTGATGAAGATGATGATGAGGATGATGATAATGACGACGATGATGATGGTGGCGACGACATGGATGATGAGGCTATGTTTCGGTTTGATGCCTTGGTATCAAAGATTTTTCAGGAACGGAAGAAGGCAGGGGGCGACTCGGCTCACGCTCAGCTTGTGCTTTTTAAACTTCGAGTTCTTTCTCTGTTGGAAATATATCTTCATGAAAATCCAGGTAAATCTCATAATAAGGTGCTAATCTCGAGGGTCTCTTTCACTTTACATTCAATTGATTTGTGGAGACATGGTCTCATATTGATACATGTGACTAAAATCTGAAATCTGACATTATGACTCATCTCCATCTCGTATGAGAAATTCTGTTGTAACTAGTACACTACAAATCTTCCTTGCTTCTTTTAGTACCTGGTCATATTACTACTGAGTACTAACTCCATTACTTTATATTCTCTGTGCTGTATTAACTTGTGCGTTTTTGATCCCTTGTCTGCAAAATAGACTCAACTAGGGTTGTGACAGCATACTCGAATCTGATCCAAGCATTTGTAAATCCAAGCACAACTGAAGGTAGCGAGCAACTAGCTCAACGTATATCAGGGATTTTGCAAAAGAAAATCTTCAAGGCAAAGGATTATCCCAAGGGTGATAATGTTGAACTTCCTATCTTGGAAAAGCTTCTAGAAAAGAGCCTTCAGTTGGCTTCCCGACCATTCAAGAAAAAGAAGTCTATCACTAAAGCTCCTCAAAAGAAACAAACTTTCTCACGGAATCGTTACAAAACAATTAATTCTCTTGCCCAACAATCTACGCATTGGATACTGAAAATCATTGATGGAAGAAAATTTCCGGAAGCTGAACTTGGTCCGGTTTTTGAGATTTTCAGGGTTGCCATAGAGAATTATTTCAACACCAAGAAATCTCAGTTAAAGCCAGAGTTTTTGAAAGAAGTAATCAAGAGAAGGCCTTGGGTTGGGCAGCATCTGTTCGGGTTTCTTCTCGAGAAATGTGGGGATGCCAAGTCTGATTACCGGCGCGTGGAAGCCCTTGATCTAGTGCAGGAAGTTTTCAAGTCCCTCCTCGTGCAAAGTAATCCAGATGGGCCAAAAAAGATCCTAAAGCCTCATCTATCGAAGCTCAGTCACTTGGTACATCAGGTGGCAGCCCATATGCCAGAAAAACAGGCACGGCGAGCTGAAGTAAGAAAGTTTGCTGGTAAGGTGTTCCAAATTGTGTCGACCCACAACTTGGCCAAGACATTTCTCAAGACCCTAGATTCAGATGCTCAATCTGTTTGTGAAACTCAATTTGGGGAGACATTTCTTGCTCTAAAGAAAACTGAGAAATGAGGCATGAATCCGAAGATACCAGTTGACCTCTGCGATTTCTGGTCTCTGAATGTCCGAGCATGCCGTGTTTAATTTTGACGTCCTGTTTGTCCTTTAGAGAGTTTTGATGTGCTGCTACCTTATGAGGGTCTAATAGAGATCACAGCAGTTATATCATATCATGTTTACGTGGTTCACACAAACTTAACGCATGCTTTGAAGTTGTATACCTCTTTTTTGCACTATGGTTTTATTTATCAAAGACAAAGGATGAATTCCTTTTCTTACAATTTTGTTTCAACTCCCTTTGGAGTTTCGAGCCTACTTGCATATCTTACCACGAGCACCCCGACAGCTTTTACGTTACTTCTATTTGTTTGGGATCGACTTGCTATACCTCTTATTTACAAATTCCATTCTCGTTGAAGACAGACATGTGATGTACAAGTTAAGTGTTACAGAGTATTTGATGTTTAAGACGGGTAACTTCTTTGACTTAAATATCAATATATTATCACGTTTTAATTATAAAAATATACTCCGTAGAATTTAATTTCACTTAATACTTTACATATTACTCCATAGATAGTATGGCGTTGATACGTGGATTGAGTGACGAAATAACGATGATAAGTTGTTTGTTTGATAAATTAAGTTCATGAGACTTTGATTATTCCAAGTATTTAAGCGGAATTTTTCTAATGAAATCATGACCCATTTTTTATCTGTTTCTCATTTAATATACACTAATAAAAGTTGAATTTGTAATCGTTATTTCCAGCACGTATTTGATCAACTATCTAGTTATACTTGTGCATTTAAGTAACTTATTACTCCATATAAATTCGCATTGATTACTTTTTAGCCGTCATTTAATCTAACACCTAACTAATCATCATTTATAGGTGCTTAACTCTATCTAGCTAACCAATCAAGCATGATCTTGATCCTAATTCCTTTTGTTAAATTTTGAATTGAGCACCCATATAGGAATACTCCCTAATTGGATGATTAAATTTAATCATGCACCAAAGGCAAAAGATTCCACATAATTCAAGCCCACATAATTGCCATTGTTCCCTTGCTAACACGTCCTCGGCAAATTCCCTCAGTTCTCCTCCCTCGCGCAATCATATTTTTGATAGAAATATAAAAGAAAAGTCAAATTACTTATCGATCTTGTTACCGAATACTTCTATGTAGACCGAAATGTAAATGTGGGATCAAATTTCTCATGAAAAGGTAAATGATTTTTTGTGGGAACTTGTTATAGCTTAATCAAGGTAGGATTATCACTCATATTTTTTTTTTCAATGAAGAGCACACATAATCGCATTACAATATAGGGAAGGAGAATTCGAACCTGAGGCCTACTGTCCCAGACATCTTCGGTATCAATCATATTCTTTAAGTAGGATAATTAATTAGTATAAATTAATATTTCAATTTCTCATGATAATTTAATTGACAATCCTACCTTAATTAAACTATTAACATGTGTATAGTGACACATTAGAAAAATCGAAAGGCGGTAAATTAGAGGGTAAATGAAAAATTGACGCATTTTGAAATTAGAAGGTAAATTTTCTTGTAGTAGTTGTGAATAACACTCCTGAAAGAGAAATGTAACCTTTAATTTTGAATGGAGAGAATAAAAATGAGTGAAAAGTTGATGGATAAAGTCTAATAATGTTAGACTTAATTACAAATGAGGAGAGATTCTATTGTTTTTTTATGAACGAGAGAACCCGCAGCTGCTACCATTTTGGTGTGCGGGGCTTGAACCTGAGACCCTTGAGTTATGACTACAAGTTTTAACCACTAGACAATACCCTTATGGACGCATTTTGAGGACGGGGTAGTTTAGTTGGTGCAGAAACACTGGTACTCTCTTTCAACGACAAAATGAGAGAAGACTAGAAGACTAGAAGAGGAGGCGGAGGAGGAGGCATATGAAAGTTTGGAACCAAAATCGACGTTTTTGAAGTGAAAAAACAAACAGTGGGCAGCACGCGACACAGAGTTGTGAAACAGCGCGTAGGAATAAAATAAGATCAGCTGCCAAGTTTCACCACTTGTATTCCCTTCTCCACGTCATCACTATTCACCTGCCCCACCTTTTCCCTCCCTCCTTCCATACCCAAAAATAAATCTAAATCAAAATCAAAAAAATTCATTATTTCTTCCTAATTATAAAATCCCACCTCCAAACCCTAAAAAATTCATCCAACCCCCTCCCTTAATCGCCCTCCACGTGTCCGCGCCTCTTTAATCTGGGCCGTCCTTGACAGGTGGGACGTTCATCAATCGGGGGCATGAGAGAGACTCAATCTCCACCGTCTGATCCTCAATCAACGATCCTCGCCCTGCCCCTCCTCCCTCTCGGTCACCTCTCCCTTGCCTTTAAGTACCCACCCTCTCCCCCCCTTCTCTTATTCATCGCTCTCTCCTCCCCCCCTCCCTGGGTAAACCCTAATCACCCTCCCCTGAAATTACAAAACTACCCTCCCCATCCCCCAACCCAACTGTATCTAAACCAGCCTCAGAGATCAATCTTAGGGGTGGAATTGGAATTGGAATGAAAATTGGCCGCGTCTGGTGGTTCTTATGGTCGTTAGGCTAGCTCTCTAGGTAATACGACGCCGTTTTCATGGCGTCGGTGGTTTCAAATTAAACTAATTAATTAAATCGGTATTATGGCGAAATCCCCCTTTTTTAATCCTAACCCTAACCCTAACCCTACCCACACTAATTCCTCTTCCAGAAAGCAATTCAATCACCAGATGACCAACGGCAACGATCACGACTTCAATCCCGCGGATGCCGCGTCGTTTAATCGACGAGCTTCACCTTCCTTCTCGCATTACGTCAGCTTTGACATTTCAGCTTATTCCAAGGCCGATTTGTACAAACTCAAGCTCCAATTGATTTCGGAGCTACACAAGATCCGAACTCTATCGAATCGAATCGAGAAACCTCCGTCTGAATCCAAGAAACGTCCCTCGCCGTTTCCGCAAATCAACCCCAACGGAAAACAACAGCATCTGACACCGCCCTCGCCACCGTACGCGGCGAGTCCAGCGCTGATGAAGATGTGCTCCACGGTGTTGAAGAAGTTGTCGAGTCAGAAGGCTGGGTCGTGGTTTAATGTCCCGGTCGATGCGGAGGCGATGAGACTACATGATTACCACACGGTTATCGATCGTCCCATGGATCTCGGGACGATCCGGAAGAAGATGGATAAAGGGACCTACCTCACGCCGGATGATTTCGCGGCAGACGTCAGGCTGACCTTTAACAATGCCCTTAGGTATAATCCCAAGGGTCATGAGGTTCATAAGTTTGCTGAAGAGTATTTGATGTTGTTTGAGCGCTCGTTTCAGCCTGTTTTCGCCAAGTATCAGGCCGAAAAACAGCTGCATTTCCATCAATTTGAATCTAAGAAGAGGAATCCTCCACCCCCACCGCCACCTGTGTCGAAACCGATTGTCGTTGCTCAGGATGAAGTCCAGGAGAGTTCTTGGTGTAAACTCCAGTCGCCTGAGCCGCCCAAGGTGGTAAACGCAGCGAAGAAGCCGGTTGAACCTAAAGCCAAGCCGAAAGCGGAAACCCCTCCGAGAGAGGTGGTTCCAGTGGTGGCGCCTCCACCAGTGGTGGAGAGGAGTGGAGGGAGAGGAAGGCCGCCGGAGGGGAAGCTACCGAAGCCGAAAGCTAAGGAACCGAATAAGAGGGCGATGAGCATGGAGGAGAAGCAGAAGTTGGGTGCTGGGTTGCAGAGCTTGCCTGAGGAGAAAATGTCACAGGTGATTCATATTATTAGGAAGAGGAACGGGCCTTTGGACCAGGATGGGGACGAGATTGAGCTTGATATCGAGGCGGTTGATGTGGAGACTTTGTGGGAGTTGGATCGGTTTGTGACCAATTATAAGAAGATGGTGAGTAAGATTAAGAGGCAATCTTTGTTGGGCCCTGTTGGTAACAATGTGGGTCTTAGTGATGACACTAATCAGGTAAATGCTTGATTGTTTAAATGCAGTCTTAGTTTCATGGGTTTTTGTTATAGTACATTGTCGTTTTTTGTTGTTATTTGTGGATTGTTGGATTGAATGTGGGTTGTTTGGTTGATTGATTGTATTTGCAGGCTGGTATGAGTGATAGGATGGTTGAAATGTCATCCAAGGGGAAGAAGAGTGGAGGAGGAGGTGGTGATGTTGGGGAGGAGGATGTGGATATCGGGGACGAAATGCCAGTGAACAACTTCCCACCGTTGGAGATTGATAAGGATGATGATAGGCAGCATGGTGGTGGTGGTGGTGGTGGTGGTGTCGGTGGCGGTGGTGGTGCTAGCTCTAGTTCCAGCAGTTCTAGCAGTGATGATTCCTCATCTAGTGGTATATATTCATGTTGAAACACCCTATCTTTTGCAGATGTCAGTTAATGCTGCACACCTTAGTTTAATCTTACTGTAGTGGTGTGAGGAGGATTGATTGTGGGTCTGAATTGACTTGCAGGTTCTGATTCAGGTTCTTCTTCGGGCAGTGATTCGGATGTTGATGATGCCCAATCGCGAGACAAGGAGTCCAAGAACTTTCAAAATTGATTGTGATTGCTGCTGGGTAACTTTAGTTTGGGATTGCATGGCATCACTTTGGGGGTTGTTTTAGTAGCTCCCTTTGTGGGTGTGGCTTGGCTTGTTGTTTGTTGAAACCTTCACTCACCACTGTCCAGTATGTCCACCGAGGTGTGCCCATTTTGCTTAGGGGGTTAGACTTTTTGTACAGATGAGAAAGGTGAAGAATGATTCTCAGGAAGTGGCTGGTTTATATTGTGGGTAATATGAATATGAAGAAATGAGATAAAAAAAGGACTCTTGGAAGAATTGTGATGTAAAGATGGCAGTGAAGAAACAAAAGAGGAGAGTTTGTAGGGTAGAGAGTAAGTGAAGTAAGGTTGTAGATCAGTGAAAAAAGTAGATGAAAATGAAGGTGGTGGTGGACAAGGAGGTGCTAGGTGTAGTTTAGGGACTTTTTTTTTTTTTAAAAATATTTTCTTTGATTTGTGGAAGGGTTTCTATTAGAAATGGGAGAAAGTTGGGATACTTTTGTACACATGACAACACCTTCTCCTAAATACAAGAGGAAGATTTTTAATCCGAATTACATTTTCTTTTGCAGTTTCCCTATAATACTTTATACTTTGTTCTATTCACCCTTTTAGCTTCATCCCTTTCTCGAAATTGTTGTGCCAAGTAACATACCACTCTTATTCCCGCTAAGTCGGGGCAAGAGGGTTCGGAACCCATGATTAAGAGGTGCAATGTTGCCATGGGCGATATATCTGGAACCCATGAGTAAAGCAGGTGAGTACTGTGGGGGCTAAAGGTAGATGAATGATGAAGATGTTGAGGGAGTCATTCCTTTTTGTTATTGAGGAGAGGGAGTCAGTCATTCTTTTTATGTTTAGACTTGTTGCAATATTTGCTGTGTTTGCTTAGCTGCCTGATTTGCTGGTCCAGCAAGGTGTGTGCTTTTTTATAGTTAAAATACAGTGTGCCATGATCTACCATACAACTTTCGAATATCCTCCATGTGACACTCAGAGCATGCTTTGGATGTTTTGACCCTGAATAGTTAAATCTGATTTAGTATTATTTGCCTGCTTCCATGTTGCTGTTCCAATTGGGGTTTTTGTTATGGCTGTAGACATGGAGCTAAATTACCAAAGAAGATGACTGATAAAAGCGAGGATGGCGGTACTTCATAATTGTATCTTACTTGTTCATTTCTAGAACTTAGATTTGTTTAACTAACAATGCTAAGATTCCCATGATGGAATTATGGAACCTTTTGGGGGCTTAAGGCTGGCGAGAGTAGTCGGCAGGTTGACAGGAGGAGCTATACAGTTGTTTTCTGACCCTGACGTGGTTTGATTTCCAGTCAAAGTGAAACACACAATTAATCAGATGGTTCAATTCTTTTGAGCTAATGTAATACTCCGTAGGAGTAAAGATCCAACAAGGGCCGGGAGTGTTGCGACTTCTTGGCTAGAAAGCCCACCAGATTGTGGCAGGCTCACTGCTCACTCTCCACTCAACTCTAGCCCGACCAATACCCTTTTCAACAACCAAACTCCCTATTTGGTTTTCAAAACCTCTTTTTTTTTTCTTCCACTTTTCCCGTCTCATGATTTGTTTATTTTAGTACTATTAGTACTATTTTATTGCGTATCGGCCAAATTTAAATGCTAAGTTAAATACTCCCTCCGTTCCAATGAATTGTTTGCCTTTGGTTTTGGCACAAAGGGAAAGAGATCCAATTAGGATGTGACATGTGGAGCCAAAGATCCAATTACATGTAAAAAACATTCCTAAAATAGAAAGGCAAACAATTCATCGAGACGTCCCAATATGGAATAGGCAAACAATTCATTGGGACGGAGGGAGTATCTCGTAGTTTTCAAAAATTCACGTGAACGAAACTAGTGGTTTTGAAGGCGTTATTGTCTCCGTTTTTATAAGTTCTGATTTGGTCCCTTAATAATTAAACATCTCAATATTCACACAATAACTACCTCATACGTCATCTACAAATTATCGGGAGTAACAGAATGTGTGTATGGGTTGAAATAAACAAATTTAGAATTCATTCGACCATATTTCGAGTCATATTGAAATCGAGCGAAAGCTTCAATGTATAATCAAAACAAATTCGTTTGAATGTTATTATTCACGTTAACTCAAATGATCAACAAATTACTTCATAATTTTCGAAAAATCACCTAAAAAATTGGCGGTTTTGAAATTTATTGTTCACGTTTTTCTGGTATGATATGGTCTCAAAATTAAATGCTTCAAAATTCTAACAGTAACTACTCTATAGTCCCTACATTGTACAAATCTCCGAAAATCACAGAGTCTGTACGATTTGAAATAAACACATTTTGGAACCCATTCGACCATCTTATGAATTACGTTGGAATACGGCGAAATCTTAAACATATACTTGAACCAATTTCTTTTATAATTTTTTCAACAAACGACTATCACTTTATTGCATGAAGACCTTATTTAAATGGCCAACAAAAATCCACTTTTCAGTTTTTGAAACAATACTTAAAAATGACGATTTTGAAGATCATTATACATATTTTTCGGTTTAATTTGATTCTGAAATTAAACTTATCAAAATTCAAACGGTAAGGTCGGTAACCACTTCGTCTCTCTATTAGGGTTGCGTACCAATTTGGACTGGAACCGGAATCATCAAAAATCTCAGACTAGAATTAAAAAGTTCCAAACTTTAGTAGATTCCGTTTCGAACGAGATTTTTTACACCTCTAATTCCACTACTACATTTCGTCGTCGGCATTTCAGCCACGTCGTCGGCGCTTTATACTTGAATTTACTCTTTTACCCTTTCAATAATTGTGATTAATGATATTAATCAATATTCTTAATTAATGTAATTAATGTAATTAATATTTCCCGACTAAATTAAAATTACGATTTTTGTACTTTTGAACGGTTTTTAGGCACGTGTCTCAACGTATCTGTTCTACCCTTCTATAATTGTGATTACTGAATTTAATTAAGTTTCGGGATTAATGTAATTATTATTTTCCCGACTAATTTAGAATTACGGTTTTTGAAATTTTGAACGGTTTTTGACACGTGTCTCAATGTGACCCGGGAATATGTTTAGGAAATTTATATATAAACCTCTTTCTCTTCACAATTCACTTTCACTTCTTTCTCTCTCTCAAATAATTCCTTTTAAAAATCGTTTTTCAAATCTAAAACCGCCTCTACTCCCACTCCAAATCCGTAGTCAAGTAAGTAGATCTGTCTATTTTGTATTACTTTTGAGTTTTTATTTGATTATTTTAGGTCGATTAGTTTGATTATAATTCGTATTAGGTTGGTAGTTTAGGTTCCCCGCAACTATTATATGCTTAAACAATCCATGTAATACCCGATTTGAGTAGTTATGGTATGCTATGTTCGATGTTGGTGGCCGTTTTGTATGAAAATATCGCGAAGAGGGGGCGATTTCTGGGTTGGTGTTCGCTGAAAATGGTCGCGGACGCCCAAAAATGGCGCCTGGGAGGCCCCCTGGGCGCCCAAAAATGGCGTCTGGGAGGCCCCCTGGGCGCCAATTTTGGGCGTTTCAGGGGCCTCTTGGGCGCCTATTGTGGACGTCTGGGCCGATTTTCGCCTTTTTTTTGTTTTTAAAACGTTACACGCTATGATCCGTCTCGGTTTGTTTACTTTATTTTTCGATAAATGTTATTGTGGGTCGGTATTTTTGTATCTTTGATTAGTTAGTTATGGAGTTATGTTTGTTGATATGAATTGAATAGTAAATGTTATTTTTTTAATTGTTGATTATTGAATTGAATTGGGTTTGTATACTTTGCCATGTGGGTTATGGGTTTAATTATTGTTGCTTCAAAAAAATATAGCTTCAATTTATTGTAATGAAAAAAAAATTCTTGAAAAAATAGGTTATGTTTAGGTTCTTTAGGTTATGAAAAAATAGGTTACGAAAAATTAGGTTGAAAAAATATAGGTTCTTTAGGTTAAAAAAAATCAATTTAGCTTCAAAAATAGGTACAAAAGTTCAATTTGGTTGAAAAACTTATAGTCGTTATGTTTCGCTAAAATCGGTTACCCAATTGAGATTACGATGAGTACTTATTTTAAGGTTAGTAGTGTTTACTAAAAAAATAAACTTCTTTTGAAGGCTAATTTTAGCTAGAAAACCACTTAATCGACGACCCTTATCGAAATAACAAATCGTAGGTAAAATTACTTGAAAGAAATTAGTTAAAAATTAGCTAAAAATAACTGTAGTACGTATAAAATTAAATATTATTATTAACAACTAATACATTTCCCTTTGATCATCTTATGAAATTCAACTTTTTTATGAAACTAGTAAATGTTATCATGAGTTGAAATTAGTATCATAGGTGACCAAATTATTTGAAAATATTTTTGTTGAGAAGAATATACGTTATTATTTATTTGATTTTTCAAATAAATTTTAAATATGAATCTGAACTCCCAATATTGGTTGGTTGAAACATTGTTTCATTTACAAAATTGTACGAGAACGTTAAATTAATTTCTTATTAACGTTAACAAGTGACATAGTTTTGTTTTATCACCGTGTCGAATTTATAAAAGTAGATGGCTTATAAGGGGAAGAGTAGTCGGGTCTACGGTAGGAGAGTCACTGCGTCGACACGCGCTCGGGACAGGGAACGAGTGCCACCTACCGGCCAACCAGAGCCGTCGATCACCACGGAGCCACCACAGACGTCTGATGCGTATGGGGTGGGCGGGTCTTCCTCAGTGGGGGGTAGACAGGAATATCCTGTTCCACATTTTCGTATCACGAGCGGTACTCGTGATGGTTCTTCGGAGGGAACCGCGAGCGGTGGTGTCCTCGAGCCGTCCAGGTCGTTACAGTCTGCCGACCTGAACATGGAGTTCGATGAGACAGAGAGGCAGCACGCTTTCCCTGACGACTTCTCGGAGCAGCAGGCCGAGGAGCGGGAGCAGGAGACGGACACAAAGACGTCGCGGAAGGGTAAGGCCGTTGTGTATAGAAAAGGGGCCCGGAGGAACTTTTCAGGGGAGTGTCGGTACTTCGGGCTCGAGGGCTCCCCGGCGTCCACAGAGCGACACTTCGTGGCTTCTGCAGGGACCTAGTCCCAGAGGTCCCATCGATCCATCGGTGATCCCGAGCTTCGGGGGTCATGTGGCGCGTCTGCTTTGGTCAGAGCCAGAGCACGAGGTCAGTCTGTTGAAGACCTACCACCGTCCTAGGATCGTGAGGGAGTTGGAGGCGTTCGACAGATTTCAGCAGGTAGTGGATGTTGTCCGACAGACTGGCCTGATGCACCTACGGGCGTGCATTCTACGCCATTTGGACATACCGCTCCTTACAGCATTCGTCGAGCGGTGGCAGCCGGATACGAACACATTCCACATGCCGTTCGGGGAGATGACCATCATGCTGCACGATGTCGCACGGATCTTAGGGCTCCCTATCCAGGGTGAGCCCTGCGTGGTTCGTAACGACACAGGGCGTCTGGCCGATAGGATGACTGTTGTAGGGAACTTCTTCGGGATGAACGATGCGCAGTTTAAGGCGCCCGCGAGTGGAGGGAGCCCTCCCATTTACAGGAGCGGGGGGGTACTAGCGAGGGCCGTGCATGATAAGATGCGCACTGGGACCCAGGAGCAGACTATTCAAGGTTACCTGATCACGTTGTTGGAGGAGTTTCTCTTCGTGGATAGGTCCAGTGATCGTATTCGTCCGTCAGTCTTCCCACTGACGAACAGCTTGGACTCGATCGGTCGTTTTGCGTGGGGTGCTGGTACGTTGGCGTACTTGTACAGGAGCTTGGGGATGGCTTCGAGGCAGGGGGCTTCCACTTTGGCCGGGTGTTTGACTCTGCTTCTGAATCTATGAGTACTTCCCCGACTTTAGGCCGGGGGCACCGATCCAGATTATGTCGACTTCTCCACGGGCTTGTGCGTGGATAGGCGTCGGGAAACCATCGACGCATGATAGCAAGCTGTTGGAGTACCGTCGTTCACTTGATGGACTTACAGCAGATCGGGTCTGCTGGGAGCCTTTCGTGAGACACGCTCACACGTCGCATGTTACTACTTCCTTCTACGGGATACTGCGCTTCATGGACATTGTTGAGCCTTACCAGGGAGACCGGGTCATCAGACAGTTAGGCTACGTTCAGACGATACCCTGGTCGATGCCTACGCCAATGAAGGTGCACCGACCGGGGTAGGGGGGTGGGGTCTACCTTCTTGAGTTCGGTGCGGGGTACAAGGACCACCCTTGGGCGAGTTGCGAGGTTAGTCGCGTTGACCCGAGGAGGATCTCGCAGCCCGTGGACTACCCGGGGGAAGTGGCTCAGGATTACCACGCTTGGTACACGAGAGTCTCTCACCCGAGGATCATACCACCATCCGCCGCCGATGTGCAGGAGCAGGCGAGACTCGTTGGGGGATCACAGCAGGTATTCAATTTGTATTTTGGTGTTTGACAATATTTAACTGTCTGTTTATTTATATTAACCTCTGCCATCTTGTTTTAGGTCGCAGTTTCGTTGATGGAGCGCTTTTCTGCGGCTCAGCACTTTATGGACGACCCGGATACCCGACATGCGTATCTTGACGACTTGTTGATGTCGTTCCAGCCCGTTCTCCTCTTCCCGGGTGACCGCCCACCCCGATCCCAGGGGAAACGAGGTCGCCGTTGACTGATTTGGATTTTATTTGTAATTTGTTTATGTCTGGAGTGTTAGGGATTTTATTTTGTATTTCGGATGATTTCGGTTGATTTGTAATATGTTTATGTTGACTACTCGTTTCTTTTTACATTTTGGATGATTTGGATGTTCGTTTGTTTGTTATTAGTGGTATTGGACTGTCGTTACGAGATTTGCAGTCGCCTCAACAACAGCAACAACGCGCATAATTACTACAATTTACAAATGAATACAATACTAGTCTAAAATATGAACATAATACAAATGCTGGTCTAATATATACACTTACTAAAATTTACAAATGAATACAATACTGGTCTAAAATATGAACATAATACAAATGTTGGTATAATATTTATACTACACTACATGATGAAGGGGTTGTTCGCACCACCTGGGTCGTTGGTATCGATCGGCGCACGCAGAAAGTACTGATTCCACTCCTGACCCACCTGTCTTGACGTTCTCGGTAAATGTGAGGGTAATGAGCTGTAGTACCGTCAAGCGCGCGGTGCCAAAGGCCATGTGTAGGAGGCATCGGACAGTCGTCCGTCATTCTCAACCTCATCCAGTGCCAAAGGCCAAAGGCTCCCGTGTCGGTGGTGCCGTACCTCAGCCTCGCGTGTTCGACTCCGATACACAACCTCCCTGTCCCCTTAGATTTTCTGGGATTCGGATTCAGGGTCGGATCAAGTAGACCAGATTCCTCGGGACGTAATGCTGAATTCAGCACATCAATGTAATGTCGCCACATACTAGAATCACTCGTACGTATTTCCTCAATCAACCAGTCAAGCTGAAATCTATCGCTGACGGGCAAAGCTTCCTCCTCGGCATAGTCAAGCGTCCTCCAAAACACATGAACGTCGGTCAACTGCGCTACGGAATTCTGCGCCATCAACCCGGCAAGTTCACATGCGCAAGGCAAACCCTTGGACGTCCTCAATACACACCGGCAGTCGTAATAAACCCGATCTCCCAACTTCTGCATCCTATTCAGTTCCCCGGACAGCAAGTCCTACGCCTTACGACTTACCCTGAGTCTCAAGTTCTTCAAAATGGGTGGTAGAGTAGTTGATCGCTTCCTGCGGGATGTCTCCAACTTCATCCGCAGTTTCGACTGCTGACGACCAATTAGCCTGTCGATCCTATCGAACAACCGATCTAAAGACGCTGTCGACGTGCCAAGAGCCTTCTTCAAAGCCGCATGCGCAGATTCAACGATGGATGTGGTGGTGTTGCCGAAGTGGAGGTATCGGTCAGTGTACGCGTGATTCCATTGGTTGAAAGTACCCCAAGTGTCATGAATGTAAAGAGGAATTCCCGACAACCTCCACTTCAACTTCATGTTGTTCCATTTTGTTTCGAGGTCCGCCATACTTGTAGAGTACAGGAGAGGGTACCAAACTCCATGCATGAAGGTCGCTACTCGGTCCTTCTGACCATGAAAGTATCTCAGGGCACGACTTTCCACACAGTTAGATATGTGCCACGTGCAGAGCGGATTCAGGGTCTGCGGAGCCGGAAAGACGTTCGCTACTGCCCCCGTCAACGCCTGAGCCTTATCCGTGACAATCACGTTCGGTGCCCGGTCCCCAATTAGCAGCTTCAACTTCTGAAGCACCCAAATATAGGATACCGTGTCCTCGTATCGAAGTAGGGCGTACGCTATCAGATAAGGTTTCCCAACGGGAGTCACCCCGACCATCTCCACTAACTTCATATCGTACGTGTTCGTCTTGTAGGTCGCATCCATAGTGACTACGTAAGGCCAAGTACGAAACAGTTTCACGGACTCGGGGTGAGCCATGAATATACGTTCCACGACACTCGTAATCTCGTGCTCGAAGAAGAAGTGGACGTATAGAGCCCGGCGCGCTAGTACCATCATCTGCTCTATGGCGTTACGACCTTCCCTTACCTCCGCCCTCAACTTCCCCCCGATGTTGTATATCGTCTCGATCGAGGGGCGTGGTTCCCCGGATTTCTCTGATGAAGGCCCTCGTGTATTTGGGCTGGTGTCTTGTGCTTCCGAATACCGTTCCGAACATACTCTTTCTCGGCCTCGTCAAGGGCGGCTAGACGTCTGTTCCCGTCAACGTAAACCCGTAACGGGTGGTTGTGCGTGCCACATGGACCGATGGCTAAAATCCATCGTTCCATGTCTAAGCTCTCGCACGCCTTCACCCAAAACTTACAACCGATCTTCTGAGAATTCTTCGTACTTTTTGTCGGGTTCCCGTTAAACTTGCATTTAAAGTAATTTTGACCAAGACGGTTCGGGTTCACATTACTTTGCGTTTTGTTGCTCGCTTTCACTAAGGTGAACCCAAGAGCCGAAGCTATCTCACTAGCGTAGTTGAATGCCTCATTCGAACTACCGAACGATGACCCAAAAATAGAACATACGCGATAGTCAATACCGTCGCCACCAAGGTCCTCCTGATACACCGATAAAAAATTACAGGTTAGTTACACAATTTTATTTAATTCATAATAATAATTATACGGATAATAATTTCATAAATTCTATTTAATTAAAATATTTCGTATACAAAATTCTAGTCATGAACTTGATAATAATAATTCAAATAATATTCATAATAATCGTAATCATATAAACATTTCGTATAATTTCATAATAATAATTATAAATAACGACACCCGAGTCACGATATAAAAAAATATGTCAAACAAAAACAAAAAAAAAACACGAAAACAGCCCCAAACGCCCAAAAATGGCGTCCAGGAGACGTCCCAGACGCCATTTTTGGGCGCCCAGAAGACCTCCCAGACGCCCAAAAATGGCGCCCAGGAGACGCCCCAGACGCCATTTTTGGGCGCCCAAGAGACCTCCCAGACGCCCAAAAATGGCGCCCAGGGGATGCCTCAGACGCCATTTTTGGGCGCCCAGGAGACCTCCCAGACGCCCAAAAATGGCGCCCAGAACCTTTTCGCCCGCTATATTCATACTCGATTTCGATTTCTTACACTAAAGAACATGTTACATTGATTTCTTAAAGAACATGTTACACAACAAAATGCGATTACTTAAGCTAAACTAACATCGATTTATTTATAATTTCTTATGCTAAACTAACATTCCTCACAATTTTAAATCAAAAAAGGAAAAAAAAAGGAAAGATAATATAAACAAGAATGTACTAACCACAGGTCGATCCATTTCAGGCGAAGTCAGATCTCTAGAAAAATCGAATTTCTCGAAAAAAAGACGGTTTTTTTTGTGAGAGGAGAGAAAAATAGATATTATATGTGTTGAGTGTGAGTTGGGGGTAAGTGGGGGGTAAGTGGGGTATAATAACCACACAAAAAAACATTAGTTACAGAGCGGATCTCCCGTCCCATTAAAGAGTTTGAAAATTTAAAAACCGCTTAATTAACGAGTTTCATTAACTAATCTAACTTCTAAAATTACATAACATTAGTTAAGTAATCTAATTAAGGTAAGGGCAAGATCGTCTTTTACATTAAAAAGCGTCGACGACGTGGCTGAAATGCCGACGACGAAAAACAACACTCTCTAATTCCTTGGGTGTCCAACATTCACAAACTAAACAATTGATTTTTACGATTGCTAGCTTAGTAGCTTTAGCATTCTATGAAACTTTATTACACCATAAACAAAAGTTACAGTACAAAAAAAAAAACTTAATCAACAATAAATAAGGAGAATATTCAAATAATAACGACTCAAAATACAAATTACAATCAACAATTACAATTATAAAAACACATCAATCTCCTCACCCAATACACAATACTAACAAAGTTCTGATTACCGAGATCGAGATGGACATAAACTGGGCCTGAGAAACGGTCTACACAGCTGCTGATGAAACCGAAACATTCTGAACACTAACCTTCCCATCTCCCGAACTCCTTCCATCCCCACCCACCGCCGCCGTTGCTGCCTGCGACATCGCATTATACTGTGGCGGCGCCACTGGGTAATAGAATTGCATCCCTGTCACAGTATCATACGCCACCTGCGCCTGCGCGTAACCACCCGCACTCTCCCCTGGTCTCACCTGCACCGCCGCCGGTACGCTGTACACCGGTTGCGCCACGTAATTCGGATCCGACGGCATCCTTTGCACCTGGTAGTATCCCTGGTTCGCCGGTGAGGGCATCACCACTGGCGGCTGGTACATACCCCCCTGCGGCGGCGCCTGCATCATGTACATCTGCTGCTGGAGAAACTGCTGCTGTTGTTGCTGTTGATGGTTTTGTTGCTGCCAATACGCCGCGGCCGCCGGCATTTGCATGTTTGTCGGTGTGGGGGCGTTTTCGTCACTTGCGTTTGTCGAATAAACCGCTGATATATTGGGCTGCTGCTGCTGCTGCTGTTGGAAGTGGTGGAATTCCTGAGGCGAGATCTGAACCCGGTTCATCTCCTGAACCAAATCCGGTTCAGTTTGAAGCTGAACCGGAATGGGGACCTTGTTATCGAGACCAAACAAGAAATCGACGTCGTTGTGAAGCGGCGGTGGCGGAGGAGGAGAAGCAATGGTGGGTGGGTCCAAGACGACATCGTTCTGATTAAAATGATTAACCTGGTGCGGGTGCGGGTGCGGTTGAGAATCAGGGTGGGATGCAAGGAAATGAGGCGATTCAGAAGAAAAGGCAGTAGAATTGGGAGGAGAAGGAGTGGGGTTGGGAAACAAGAAGAGCCTCAACCTGGGAGGCTTAGAAGAGGCCTTAGAGAGGCGATCATACTCATGCATCATATGATCCAGATCGTCGTCATTGGTGACGGAGATGAGGGCGTCGAGGTCTTCGCCGGGGAGCTGGTACTTGAAGGAGGCGGAGGAGGAGGAGAGGTGGAGGAGGGTGGAGAGTTTGGAGTGGAGGGTGGAGAACTTGACGCCGCGGTCCACCCCCATGATTTTGGTGTCGCCGCCCACGTAGGAGAGGAGGTTGTCGTAGGAGCGGGGCTGGATTTTGCCGCCGTAGCTCACCATCAGCTTCACTTTGCTGTTACTCTGCTGCTGCTGGTCGTCCCAGGAGGGGGGCGGGTTTTCGAAGTCGGTTTCGCGGGAGTTGGAGTTGGGGGAGGAGTCGCCCGAGTCAGGGTAGGAGAATGTTGGTGGATAATTCTCCATTCCTGTGCTGTGCCTGTGTCAAGGAGAAGGGGAGGGGAGGGATTGTTGTCAAAGAGGAATGGGAGACATAAGAGTGGAAAGAGGTGAAGGAAGGGCGAGGAAGAGGAAAAGGACTTGACTCAAATCAAATGTATGTGTGTGGAGACTGGAAAGAGGCGTCAGGCGTGGTAGAAGACTAGGAATATATATTTGTGAATTGTGATTGTTTAATAGACGGGGACTTTTGGGAGGTGTGGGCTATGTTATGTTTATGTCGTTTTTGCGTTAGGACTTAGGACCGATACTTTCGCAATCCACAACTTTAAGACGTTTAATTATGTCTTCAATAAATTATGATGGAGTATGGTACGAGTATTTACTAACTCCACCAAAGTTGCTTATCCATCTAGTTAACAATTTTGGGCAAACGTCTACTTCAATACTAAAGGTCGACTATGTTGGGAATTGGCTATAAGCCTACGAATAGAAACTAATGGAGAAGATTCATTTCCCGTGTAGAGATATCAGGTGTGAGTTGTCTTACATTGGTAGATGATGAGAAAGTTTTATCATTTTATATAAGGCTAGTAGAATGGAATTTTCTGTGATTGTGCTCCAAACCGGTTATGTAACTTATGTTTATATTGTGTGATTCAACAACTTTAGACTAGTCTTTGTCAAAGATTAAGTTTGTTACTCCCTTCGGTAGTAAATTATTACCCCATTTCATATGAGGTATATTTTAATAAAATCGGGCGATAAATTGTGACCGAAGGGAGTATTTATGAATGGAAGTGCATAAAAAGTTATGGAGTATTTACTTTGTTTTTTATGTTTCTTGTCGCTTTTAAATATGTGTGAGGAATGTTTAATTAAAACGAGAAAGAACATAAAAACGGAGGGAGTAAAATTTAAGTAAGCTATGACGAATCTAAAAAACAAGGTTTAGTGTTTTTATGTTAGTTTAAGAAACAATATTTGGGAGGGATGGTTTTTGAGTAAGTCATTGAAAAAATATTTTAAATCATTTAAATTTGTTTAATAAAAAATTAAAACGAAACAAAATATTCCCTCCACCTCGATCATTTGTTATCATTTTACTCCATTATTTGGGGAGAAAATTTTCTCAAAGGATAAAATATGACCAAAATGGAAAGAGTAATGAAAATATAGAAGTATGGAATTTGACCGCTCCCTTGTTAATCATTTAAATTTGCTTATATGAATGGATCTCTATACAAGTGTACAACTAATCCTATTCGATTTGTATTTACTTCATTCAAATTCAATTACTACGAGTACGTATGTTTTTGACATATTTGTTGAGACGCGTTTATATATCAATATTTTTTCTTTTGCATAACACAAACTGTTAAAAAAATTGATACTCTATTTCATATCTATTCATAAATACAAATCAAACAAGATCTCACACACGATTCTTCTTTTACCATGGTTGTGAATACAATCATGCATACTCCGTATATCGGTATATACACTCTAGTAGATATGAATAGAGGAGGTACTCTATTTGATTGGATGTACACGTAAGATAGTGAATGTGAAAGTGTATTTATTGTAAAACCATGGGCTTGAAAATTGGGTGGAAAGGAGCACATGGCAGAGGCAGCACAACTGCACAAGTAGCGCAGAAAGAGAAAGAGAAAGAGGTGAGCATAAATAAGCAGAGTCAAAGCGTGGTGACAGTATCATTTGGAATTATGCCATAATGCAAAGCAAGTGTTAATCCTCTTTTTACGCCCCTCTGCCGCTTCATTTAGGGAGCTCAAGTGTTATCATTGGGAACAGTACGCCAATTATAACTGCTTTTATTTGTTTAGTTTAAAGGAAGGTTGATTAAAGAAAGTACGTACTTAGTTTTGACTTTAGTATCTGGAATTAGCAGTTAGACAGCTATATATGATTCCTAGTACGAGTACTAAATTTTCCAACATTACCTTTACTTTACTACTGCGCTACTATTTCTGATGAGCTATTCTGCTAATCAACTTCAGTCGTTACTTTGTTGGTGTGGTAGTTACCTCGATCTTAGTATCACTGTTTTTGACCTTGACTTAACCGTTTTCTCTAAATTCTAAACAACTACTCATAGTCTCAAACATTACCCTAATTAATTTGCACAAATTCTCATATGAGACAGTGTCACACTACGATTATTGTGAAACCTCTCACATAGAAGAAAATTATTAAAATAATAAAATACTCATATGTGAGAGGTCTCACAAGAGAGGTCAAGGTCATATATGAGAGGTTTCATAATAATCATATTGTGAGAAAATAATAAAATTTTCTCACAATATAATTATTGTGAGACGGTCTCGCAGGAGACTAATTCATTAATTTGTTGGTTAAAAGAGGTTACCATCTGTCACACTAGAAAGTTTAGAAAGTTAACCTAGGTTTTATACACAAATACTCCATCAAAGTAAAGAGGAGGATTTGTGTATAACTTTTACTAAGTAATATTATTATTACAAGATACTCATAAAATAGAGAGTATAAACATGTCAAAAATGGAAGAATAAACTATTGATTGATTGCTAAAACTATCAAAGGAAAGAATACCTGTGTAAACTATTGTGTTCCGGGACGGAGGACTACATACACAAATTTAAACAAGATGAAGTTGAGTTTCTCACTTGGGCGACACAATTTGGCATTGTGTTCTAAACTAATTAAGTACGGCCACCCAGATTAGTTGTAATCAATTCTGCCAATATATCAACCCAAGTGTCTGGAACGCCGGGTAGGCACCAATGCATGCAATCTTGGCCCCACACGGCAACTGCATCCTTCTTTCCAAGCCAAATGGCCGGATGAGCGTCCGCTCTGTACTCGCTGAGATGGGTCAACTCAAGCATCTGGATATCGCTTCCTTGAAGCGCTGCCTCAATCACCTGATTAAGTTGTCTTGCTTCTTTGTTCACTCCGTGGTTACTGGGATCAAACCACAAGTCAAGCTATCTGGGTATTAGATCATACAAATATCAACTACTGGTAGTCGTGACTGCTCAGCATTTTGACTGACAGACACGTAACGTAAGTACCTGATCTTCTTCGAGAGGTTCGTTGAACAAGCAACTGCCATTTTGATTCCACTCACCACCAGAGAAGTGTCTGGGAGACTGCAAACGCCATAGCTTGAGTGTGCTTCTAGGAACTTCTTTTTCAATGTATGAGATCATTCTCTTCAATACTACTTTGAGTCCGTCCAAAAAGTCAAGGGCTGGTGAAATGGGTCGTCCTTTCTCATAGAATACAAGAGGCGTCTCTTTCGGGAATTTGTGAGGACCCCACCTAATCAACCACATACGTATTAGACCAGATCACTAAGATCATCTATGTACGGCCCTGTGTAAAAATCACGTAATGCATAAAAACACACTTTATATGATATACTGGTATTGCTGACCTAAGTACCGCCAACAATCTACATTTTACCATTGATAGTATTAGATAATAACCTCTTTTAATTATTATTGATACGTTAGATCATTTTTTGCTGAGTGCTGTACAAGTGCAGTAACATACCAATGACCAGTGTTAAATACAAGGACATCGTAGAATTTGGTGATGTGAACCCAGTCGTTCGCAGGAATGTCAACATCCACCCTATATATTCCCCTCTGACCATCTTGATCCGATTTCTTCTGCTGCCACCTACAACAGTTGATCATACTTATCTCAGGCAGTAAAAGGAGAGTTTTGCAAGTAGATAACCAGGGTTAGGAAACAAAGACTTTTCAGCTGCACCAGAATCATTATTCCTTGATACACAAAGCGGCATCTCACTCTCAATTATCCCAAACACAAGGACTAAACTAAAAACAGTACTCATTCCTAAAAATCATTTTCAATCCTTCAATATCTAGTTCGCTAAAAGCAGTCTTAGCTGTCACGATCGAAGGGCCCAACATGTCATCAATACAACAGAAATTTGATACAGCATTATTAGTTATTACATCAATTAACCTTGGGCGACCGTAGAAGCATCCTTTACAGGAATCAAACCAACTTTAAGTGAAATAGATAATTACCCTTTTTTAAGTATACGGCAAGGAATGCGGAGTCCATCCACTATGCCTACCCTGAACCCAAAACTCTAAAGGTTCTGACTCGATCTTTTGTTTAATATCTAAAATCTAAAATGTTGTTTAGATAGCAAATCAGCAATGGTGGAAGCAAGTAAGGGAAAAACAAGAGAGCGGATGCTGAAGGAGGGAGGAGTCATAAGTACTCCAAATCTTCCAAATGAAGGAGGGGTTGAGATTATCATATTCAAAGAGAAAGGGAAAAAATGCCTCCCGTGATTCCTTATGCTTCCTTCCTTTAACCTTGCAAAAAGAAAAAAAAAGGAGGAAAATCTGAATAAGCTTCCTATACCATTTTCAAGGCATTTATATCATATTGTTTCCTATATATTTCCTTGCTCAAACGCCCGCATTTCCCAGTTTCTCTGCGTTGAATCTCACACCGCTCTTTATTACAAACTACAGATTCCATCCCAATTTTAACTGTCCTTGATAGACTAAACTTCAGTTCTAAAAAAATAGTAGGGAAATATCATTAGTACCCTTTGACTAATAAATTTAAATACGAAGTATAGGGTATAATGGGAATATAAAGCCTATTTAACTAGGAGTAAAATGGGGAGTTCACAATTTTTTACTAACTATATTCGGAAAGAGGACAATAAATTTGAGATGTACAAATAAGGAAAAGGGGATGATAAAATTGGAATGGAGGGAGTAACAATCTAAGCCCTAAGAAGTGTCAGTATTGTTTTTTCAAAAGTAATTAAGCTTATCCCAAAGGATCCAATTTTACTTCTCATTTTATATCTCAGTAGTACATGCTTAACACAATACTCATACATTCAATATTAAAAGAAATGTTCCGAGTTTCACTGAATCCAATAAGCAATGAACTCCCATTTTGATAGTTGCTTGGATGAACTAGCAATGACTAACCCACATACATTTCTCGTTCGCTTGCACTTCCCCACAAATTGTGTGTTTGTGATTTTCATACTTCAGCACAAAAATCCTATACAATTATTGGCTACTCTCTCCTACCAAATAACATACGGAGTACTACAGTATTTTAACTGGGAAGTTATAAATCATTCAACAAATCAACAGGCCTCAAACCTCCTCAAAATCCTAACGATAAATTCCTGTGGGAGATCACACGTATCCTTTTTGGATTCAAGAAGTAGGCCTTGAGTTAAAACTCGATAATCAAGACTCAAAAAACATGTGTAATTTGAACAGGCTAACTAACCTTAAAGCCTACACCTTGACATTTGAACAGTCTGATACAATGAGGAACGTTCATCCAACCCTAAAGTCTAAATGGATTGGTAAAGTCATACTCTGTAGTGTCCCACTCTATCCCTTTGGCAAAGCCCTAACTCCTTGTCTCATTGATCGAAAAGACACAGAAGTTCCATGTGCATTAAGGCCGTTATTTAACATATCTTACACTTAGAACTAGAATGAAAACGAACTCAAAACTAAGCAATTAGCAACTACTGTACTTTTTATTGACAAATGCAAAGCTAGGAATCAAATCATGAACTCAGAACAATCTAATACTCGTAGACTATAAGGCCCAGTTGTTTTCAACTTATTTTCAGTGAGTTCAGTAGTCCACTTCAGTTCAGTTGAGCATGGTTTAGTCATCAGGAGGTTCATTTTGTCTCAGCCCACTTCACTACACTTCAGTTGAGCTCACGTCCAAAAGAATCAGGCCTAAGATACTTTGCTTCGAATCCAAAACCGTTTAAATCAACATCACCCCAGTGACTCCCATTCCACCAAACTAATTCCCACCGAATATCATAGCGAACTTAGTAATGTTCATCAGATCACAATGCCACACATTCCACAATGCCAAAGTTACATAAAAAAACAATGTGATCCCAAACTACCAGCAGCTCAAAACAGCATATTTTTACGACAATCAAATCTAAAGCAAATCAAGGGCTGCCGCAAATTGCAATGGCAAGTGAAAAAAGAGAGAGCGAGAGAGATGAGAAAATGAACTTACTGATAGTTAGAAAGCAAAACAGCACGATGATAAGCAACAGTAACATTAAACTTAGGAAAATAAGCACCTCTCCAAGCACCCATCTTTTTCCACTTCTTAGCACCATTATCAGCAAGCCTCAATATACAAAGAAACGACACCACAAAATTCTCATTCAATGAATCCCCAACAAACCCCACATTCTTATTCCTCATCAAACCCAGAAATTCAAACGGATCAATCTTCCCTAAGCTACAGTTTTTAGGCACCCATTTCCAGGAATTGATTGAGCCCATTCTCTCCCTCCTGTTTTTCAGGCAATTCCATGCGTTCCTGTGAAACGGGCAGGTCTCGTCGTAAATGGGTTTGTTATTCGGGTCGAAAATCCAGTGGCCATCGAAGAGATTGCAGTGATGTGACGGAAAGCTGGGAACTTTATTGGAAGTGAGTGAGGATAGTGAGAGGAAGGTGGTGTAGAGGTAGAAGATGATCAGGGTTGAGATGATTAGTAGGGCGATTAGTGCTTTCGAGGGTTTTAGAAGCATTTTGATTGTGATTATTGGTAAACATCAGCGGATTAAGGAGGAGATGGATCACTGATTTAGGGACGAATGACTGACTGGAAAATGCACCTAAAGTGAGACGTAAACCAACCCACTCAAGATGAAGGCAATCGGAAAAGACAATAAGCTGGATCTCTATTCTCTCATTTGTTCCTTCTAATGTACGGAGTAATGTGAAACTACAATAAGCTCCTCCCTCCTAGTAAGTGAAAAGGTGTTGGGTGTAGGTGTGAAGGGAAAGAATAAAGAATCGAAGAAAGAATAAAGAATGATTAAAAGTACATCCAAAAAAGAAAAGTAGGAAGAAAACCAAACTAAGCTCAAAAAGAAAAGTGGGAGGAATACTCAAACTATGAGGGAGTACTAGATCTCTATTGTATAAAGAGTAGACCTCTTGCACGGGTGGGGCCGCTTCCGTCTCGGATTGGTTATATGGATTATGGATCAGGTTAGAACTAGCATACAAGTACTACTCGCTCCGTTCCAACAAAATGTATACATTTGCTTTTTTGACACTATTTATAAGTAGGATGAATTTTTGATATAACTTCTACACGAAATCTTGGAAGAGACGGTCAATAACTTATTGAGAGATCACTCTTCAGTACCACTCTATGTTCTATTCGTACCTGTGGACATGACATAGGTCCACCCCGACGCGGCGAAGCGCGGGTTTTGGGGAGGCGATAGAATTTCCATATGAGATGGATCAAATTGAATTTTAAATCGAAGTAGGAGTCGCCACCGAATTTTATGGTTATTCGGAACCATTCGAACCCACTCTATGTCGTAGTGGGCCATACTTAAAGCCTGGCCCATTTCCGATGTCAGAGTTTATTGGGTTCGTCCCTTAGCATTACGATACCGATGCCGACTTGAGCGGTTAATCGTATATTGAATGACTCTCGTTGCCAATGGTTTCGGACATCCGGAAACCACGGTTCTGAGTAAGGGGTGAGGGTACGTGTTGGGAAGTTCAGTGAGAACACCCAACCCCGCCCGCACTTAGCGGCCTTTACTAAGATATCGTTCGGTTTTGTGTACACGCGTTAGTTCGACGATTTAATGATAGCAGAGATTATTTTCCTAAGACATGTGAGGAAAAATAAATAAATGGTGATTGGGGTCGGCAGCCTGTCAAGAGATCGCCTGCTGGGCAGGCCCTAGAAGGATTCCTGTCAAGCTCGGAGGGCCGGTCCCAGGCTAGAAGCCAAAACAAGAGCATGAAAGCGCTAAGGATGGCAGTCGGCCGCTGGAACCATAAGCCGTCCCAGTCTGCTGGAACCCAGCAGCCGCTGCCCAAAGTCCGCCTGCACTGGGGGAAGGCCCTGGTCGACAGGGTCAGGACCCCCCGGGGGCCCTCTCGTCATTTCGCCTAAGGTAATTAGGAATGGGTGGATGAGAAGCTGCCACTTGTCACTTCCTTATCCAACCATTCCTCTCCCACTTCTCTCTCTTGTGGGAAGGTATAAATACTCAACCCTTTCCCACAAGAGAGGGGTTGAATTTTCTCTCTCTAGACCCTTATTCCTAAAAAACGCCACCTAGCTCCTCACGAACTAGGTCTCTCAAGGCATTTCACGGGCTGACTTAGGCATCGGAGAGGGTTCCCTCGGACAACCTCCGGGGCCCTGTGCGTTCATTGTGCAGGGAGCAGGCCGACTCCGCCGAGGAAGTCCGATCCCGGGAGTGAGACGAAGAGAGGTTCAGGAAAGTCAATCGATCAATTGTTCACCAGCGATCTAGTCACATAGCCCGGATTCAAGGCCGGGTTAATTGTTTCCGTGACCGGAACAATTTGGCGCTGTCTGTGGGGAACTTACGGTTGTGCTCACGAGTTACCCACTAAAATCAACCACTCATAATCACAAAACTAAAACCATCATGCCAGAAATCATTGATGCCAGTGCAGGAACGGGTCCGACGGTCCCACCGGTGACCCCCCTGTATGGTATGCCGCAGTCGGAGAGGGTTCCTCCTGCCACGATCCTAGGGGTAGGGGGAACCAGTCTCCTCGGCGGACCTAACACTGCTGTGACACCTGAGTTGGGGGCACACCCAGGACACGCTCTTAATCTGACCCCAGCTCAGATGGCGCAGACAGCCGCTTTCTTCTCTGCGATGCTGAACCAGGAGTTCACTCCTGAGGACTTGGTAGGCAGGGTCGCATCGGCTCCCAGGCAACCATCCCCAATCAGCAGGGATGAAGCTGGGGGCACGAGGCGGACCGCCGCCAGGAATGCTCAGAGGAAAGCAAGAAGGACGGCACAAGCGTATGCGCATGTGCAAAGGCGCATTACTACCGGCAATCCAGAGCCACCTGTCCAGCAGGCGTTCTCCATTCACACAACAGAATCAGCGTCTGGAGAGCAGGGAGGCTTATCCCGAGGATTACAGGATCGAATGAGGCCCAGGGAGCCCATGTCAAAACGCTTGGGAGAAAAACCAGGCGGGGTTTTCTCCAGGCTAACACCGGCAGCCAGAGAGCAGTCAGCCCCTGGTTTATCCCGAAGCCTGCAATCAAGGCTCAACCGGGGGCAACCGCTCGAATCTAAGTATCACCAGGGTGAGAGCTTCTGTCACTCTCAGAGGAAGAGACCCAGACAAGTCTCCCCTGAGCCAGAAGATGAAGCAGCGAGCAGGCCGCCCCCAAGGCACCGCTCCCCCAGCATGAGGAAACCGGCCCATAAACAATGGGATACTCATGGTAACCAGTCTGGGGAAAGCAGGTCACGATTGGTGGGCAGGCCCACAAAAACCCCACTTCATCCTGAGGTACAAGAGTACCCCATTCCAAAAATTAAAATGCCCACCATTAAGTTTGATGGGACAACAGACCCAGAGGACCACCTGGCAGCGTTTGAGAGCCACATGGGCATGTACGACGTAGATGATGCCATCTGGTGCAAAGTTTTCCCAACCACCCTGGTAGGGCTCGCACAGGGATGGTTCAGAGACCTCCGCCAGGGGTCAGTCAGGTTCTTCATAGAGCTGGCCGAGATCTTCCTCGAACAATATGCTGGGAATAAAAGAAGACGCCTCACCCGTTTCGATCTTATGACCCTGAAGCAGAAAAAAGGTGAAAGTGTGAGGGAATACCTGAGAAGGTTTGATCTATCCTACCATCAGGTCAAGGAGATCGATGATTCCACCGCCGCCTACGCCCTGACAATCTCCCTACTCCCAGGGGAAATGAAAAACCAGATGATCAGGGCCCAGCCAGAAACCTTGGCCATGGCCAGGAAAATTGCGGAAGGGTTCATTCTGCAGGAGGAGTTCCACGGCCTGACGGATACCCCTGCAGGCCAAACAAGGCCTCAATGGGGACCGCAGGGTGGACGTGGCAGAAGTGAGCCTGGCAAGCAGAGGGAAGAGGGAGACACTCCCAAGAAGGAGCGCACTGTCTACCAGCCCAGGTTCGACAGTTACACTGCCCTGAACAAATCCAGGGCGGAGATCTTCGAACTGGAAAAAGAAACTGCTAAGTGGAATCGCCCGAACAAACCCCGCAGCCCGAAAGGAGACCCCAAGAAATTCTGCACTTTCCACGACTGCATAGGCCATACCACCGAGGAATGTCGTCACCTGAAGGACGAAATCGAGAAGTTAATCAGGAACGGATGGTTAGCCAACTACGCAGCCAAGAATAAGTCTCAGAAGGAAGTATTTGAGAAACCCGAAGGGTCAGGGCAGAACCGCATGGTGATCCACGTAATTTCAGGGGGTATTGAGGGCCATCTCAGTCGAAGAGGCCAAAAAAGACAAATGCGTGAACTAAGGAACCAGATCTGCTATGCTGAGAAAGCAGGGAGTCCAAGGGGAGTGACATTAAGCATCACCCCTGATGATGCAGGGCGCGTAGTATACCCACACAGTGACCCTTTGGTGCTGTCCCTAGAGATCAGCAACCACATTGTGCGGAGGTGTATGGTAGACACTAGCGCATACACAAACCTACTGTACAAAGACGCCTTCGAGAAATGGGCCTTGAAAAACGGCACTTACGACCTGCCCCCGGATCGTTATACGGGTTCAGCGGAGCAGGCGTGCTGCCCATGGGAGTCATAGACCTACCCGTAACCTTTGGGGAAGGCTCTACTGCCAGAAACGTCAGGGCAACCTTTGTTGTTGTGGATGCAAGATCCGCCTACAACGCCCTAATTGGCAGAGCCACCCTGGACGAAATCGAGGCGGCCATCTCCATCAGGGCCCTCACCATAGCATATGTCACCGATTTCGGACTAGAAGGAAAAGTGCGCGGGGACCAAGAGTCAGCCAGACAATGCTACTCCGTGGCCCTGCAAGAACACCAAAAAGAAAGAAAAGGAAAAAGAAAGGCTGACAGTTCCCCCAGCAGGGAAGACGAAATACCAGCCGAGCACCCGGCGTCCGACCACCTGGAGCCAGGGGGCGAAAGCATGCTAGTAGACTTAGAACCAGGGAGGCAGGTCCTAATAGGAGCTGACCTGGAGGAGTCCTACCAGGCTGAACTGGTGAAGCTGCTAAAAGAAAACAAAGACGTATTCGCCTACTCGGCAGACGAGATGCCCGGCGTTGATCCATCATGCATCGTTCACAGGCTGAACGTAAGCATGGACGCTCGCCCTGTAAAACAGAAAAAGCAAAACATGTCCGCAGAAAAAGACGCGGCAATCAAGGAAGAAATTGACAAACTCTTGAAAGCAGATTTTATTGAAGTCTGTGACTACCCAGAATGGCTGGCGAATGTAGTCATGGTCAAAAAATCGTCGGGCGCATGGAGAATGTGCGTGGACTTTACAAACCTCAACAAGGCCTGCCCGAAAGACTGCTATCCGCTCCCCAGAATCGACCAACTGGTAGACGCCACCAGTGGCTATACCATGCTGAGCTTCCTAGACGCCTTTTCAGGGTATCATCAAGTATACTTGTGGCAGCCGGACAGGGTGAAGTGTGCGTTCATCACCAGTTCAGGCACCTACATGTACAAGATGATGCCATTCGGGCTTAAAAATGCAGGGGCTACATACCAGCGGTTAGTTGATAAAGTGTTTGAAAAACAAAAAGGCAGAAACATCGAGGCTTACGTTGGTGACGCCATCGTAAAAAGCAAAGAAGACAGAGAGCACCTGATAGACCTGCAGGAAACCTTCTGCTCCCTGCGCACCTACAAAATGAAACTCAACCCAAAGAAGTGTACGTTTGGGGTCCGCTCCGGCAAATTCCTGGGGTTCTTGGTCAGCTCTCGGGGGATAGACGCCAACCCTGAGAAAATTCAGGCAGTTCTAGACCTTCCTGAGCCCAAGACCATTAGAGACATCCAGCGCCTGACGGGCCGCATAGCCGCCTTAGCACGGTTCGTCGCCCGATCAGCGGACAAGGCCACTCCTTTCTTCAAGATACTGAAAGGAAACAAACAGTTCAAGTGGGAAAACGAGCAGAAAGAGGCCTTTGAGCAATTGAAGGACCATCTTAAGAGGCTCCCCACCCTGGCAAGACCAGTAGCAGGGGAAAAACTTTTCCTCTACATTGCAGTGACCAATATAACTGTCAGCGCGGTTATCTTACGGGAAGAGGCAGGCACCCAACAACCTATATACTTCGTAAGTCATGCGCTGGGGGCAGCCGAGAAAAACTACCCGATGGTCGAAAAAGCCGCCTACGCAGTCATAATTGCTGCCAGGAAACTCAGACCTTACTTTGACGTGCATCCAGTCGTGGTCCTCACCGACCAACCGCTGGAGAAGGTGTTGGAAAAATTTGAAAAATCAGGGAGATTACTGAAGTGGGCAATCGAGCTGAGTGGGCTAGGTATATCTTACCAGCCAAGAACAGCCATCAAGGCCCAAGCCTTAGCAGATTTTCTGGCTGAGTGCTCCCATTCAGGGGAAGAAGAGACCCCTGCCGAGGAGTGGATCGTGCATACGGATGGATCCTCGACAGCCAATGGCGCAGGCGCGGGCGTCGTACTGACCAGCCCAGGGGGGGTTGACTTTGAGCATGCGCTCAGGTTTGTCTTCCCAGCATCGAACAACGAAGCAGAGTACGAAGCAGTACTCGCAGGCGTCAGGCTAGCTAAAGCCGCAGGGGCAGAACGGATTGTCCTAGCGACAGACTCCCAGCTCATCGCCAACCAGATCAATGGTGAATACGAAGCAAGGGACCAAGCAATGGCCACATACCTGGAAATGGTGAAAGGAGAGTTGTCAGGCCTGAAATCATATGAGATCAAACAGATCCCCCGCTCCCAGAATAGTCGAGCAGATGCCCTGTCAAAACTGGCAAGCTCCAGTCTACAGGACATACGGAGGTCAGTGTGGGTTGATGTTCTGCATGAAAAATCAACCAGCCCCTGTCTGGCGATTAGCACCGTAGAAGAAGGTCCGGAAAGCTGGATGACTCCCTTCATCCAACTCAAGAAACATGGTGACCTGCCATCAGACGCAGCGCAAAAAAGAAAAATACAGGCTAAAGCAGCCTGGTTCATACTCATTGGGGGGGAACTTTATAAGAAATCTTTTACTTATCCCCTGCTCAAATGCCTACGGGCAGATCAAGCTGCTGAAGTGTTGGGAGATATCCACTCAGGGATTTGTGGGCATCACATCGGGGGGAGATCCCTGGCCCACAAAGCCCTAAGGGCAGGCTACTACTAGCCCACCATGCTGGCGGACGCCAAGAGCCTGACCCAGAAATGCAGAAAATGCCAACTCTTTGCCCCATCAATCCATGCCCCGGCCTAGGAACTCAGGCCAATCCTATCCCCCATCCCCTTCGCTCAATGGGGGATGGACATTCTAGGACCCTTCACGGTGGCCACAGGGGGCAGGAAATTCTTGATTGTCGCCATAGACTACTTCACCAAATGGGTGGAAGCCGAAGCAGTGCCCAACATTACTGAGCCGGCGGTCAGGAAAGTGGTCTGGCGAAATATTATCACCAGGTTCGGTCTGCCAAAGATGTTGGTATTTGACCATGACAGACAATTTGATAATGATCCTCTAAGAATCTGGCTTGAAAGCCACAACATCGCAGTCGCCTATTCAGCCGTCTGTCACCCGCAAACCAACGGACAGGCATAAGCGGCCAACAAACAAATCTTAAATGGCCTGAAGAAAATGGTGAATGACTGCAAGGGTAGGTGGGCTGACGAGCTTCCCAGTATACTCTGGTCAATCCGAACTACCAGGAAAGAGTCAACAGGCCAGACCCCGTTTGGTCTGGTATATGGAGCAGAGGCATTATTACCAATTGAGGCAAGGATCCCTTCTCTGCGCTCCCTGCAGTACGACCGAGCTGAAAACGAAGCTGCAATGGTCGAAGCCTTGGACCTGGTAAATGAGTTAAGGGAGGAAGCTAGCACCAACATCGTTGCCTACCAGCAACGAATGAGGAAAGCCTTCAACACCAAAGTCCGACAGAGGAACTTCCAGATGGGTGAGCTGGTTCTGAGAAAGACGCAGGCGGTTGGAAAGTCAAGAGAACATGGAAAGCTGAGTGCCAACTGGGAGGGTCCATACCAAGTGACTCGAGTCCTGGGACCAGGCACATACAAAATCGCCAACCTTGAAGGGCAAGAGCTGCATGCTCACTGGAATGCGGACACTTTAAAGAAATATTACGTCTAAACAAAATTCGAGGATAGTTTTTGATTTTTGCTAAAAACAAAAGGCGGAGGACGGTCAAAGAATGTCGACGGCTCCGACCACCCAAAAATGTCGCAAATCTTATAAAGAAATGAGAAAGATCCAAATTTATACTCGTTGCCTGTTCAAAACTTGCGCATTCACACACAAACGAGCAGGGGGCAATAGGGGGAGGCCCCCCTGTTGCCAAAATCAGGAAAAATGAACCCCCCAACAAAAAATCAAAGCCACCCTGCTTACCTCTGGGGAGGCAGGGGGCAGGCCCCCTGGACTTTGAACAAAAGCCAGGGACAGACCAAACTAACAAGGACTGGGGGCAGGCCCCCCAACCTTGTATAAAAAACGCAAAAGCCATCCTGCTTACCTCTGGGCAGGCAGGGGGTAGGCCCCCTGGACTTTGAACAAAAGCCAGGGACAGGCCAAACTAACAAGGACTGGGGGCAGGCCCCCCAACCTTGTATAAAAAACGCAAAAGCCATCCTGCTTACCTCTAGGCAGGCAGGGGGCAGGCCCCCTGGACTTTGAACAAAAGCCAGGGACAGGCCAGACTAACAAGGACTGGGGGCAGGCCCCCCAGCCTTGTATAAAAAACGCAAAAGCCACCCTGCTTACCTCTGGGCAGGCAGGGGGCAGGCCCCCTGGACTTTGAACGAAAAGCCAGGGACAGGACAGACTGACAAGGACTGGGGGCAGGCCCCCAACCTTGTATAAAAAACGCAAAAGCCACCCTGCTTACCTCTGGGTAGGCAGGGGGCAGGCCCCTGGACTTTGAACGAAGCCAGGGACATGCTGTGACAGGCGCGATTAAACAAACAAGGAAAGGATCCCTGAATTTTAAAACAGTGCCATAAAAAGCAAAGAGAAATATTCCACAAACAAAACCCATGAAGGGTGGAAAGGTCTTTACAAAGTTGAAGAAGAAAAAACAAAGTGGCAAATATTACAAACAAAATGGCCATAAGCACTGGCTCAGCGCGGAAAGGTAAAAGCTTTTATATGAAAAGAGAAGGGGCGTCACGTAGCATCCTGGTGAGCGTCGGCATCTGCCTCAGGCTGCCTGGCCGCCCGAGCTTCATTCTTAGCGGTATAGAGACTCCGGAAGGAGTCCTCATCAAAGGTAGGGAACATCTCCCCTATCACCTCCATTACCAACTCCAGAGAGGAGTTGGCACCGCTCGCGAAGCTGGCATCCACTGCAACCTCAGTCTCCTCAGCCAGGGTCTCTTTCTCCTTCGTCCATTCCCCCTTAGCCTGTTCAAAAGTCGACTTGGCCTTTGACAGCTGCTCCTCCAAGTCAGTCACTCTCCCCTTTAAGTGCCCCATCTCGGCCAAAGATAGATTGGCTCGGTCCAACGACTGCCGGCTCTCCTTCAGATCAGCCTCTAGCTTGGCAACCTCCTTCACAGCCATTTCCCCCTGCAGCCTCCATTGACCAGCCTGCTTCTTGGCCTCCTCTAACTCTCCCTCTTGCCTTGTCATCTTATCTTTCAAAGAGCTTATCAAGGAGACATCCCTTTCTACCATGGCCAGGCGGTCGGGAGGAGGAGCCCCAGGAGTAACTGTCAGCTCCTCATCACTCAGGCGGCTGAGAGCCGCCAGTTCCGCAGACGCCAACATAACCTTGGAGGTACGCTGGATATATTGGAGCACTTGATGAGAAGTTGAGGTCACCATTTTTGTAAGGCGGTCGGCCAAGACGGCTCCGGAGTCAGAAAGCAAGCCTGACACATCCACACTGTCACCAACCGTGTAGTGGAACTCTGCATTTTCCTCTGGGAAGGGAGTGCTTGAAGGCTCACGTGCAGGGCGCTTCGCCCCAGGGGTGGTAACATCCGCCTCCAGGTCCACCACGTCAGCACTAAGGGCCTCCCTCCCTCTTTTCCTCCTCAATTCCAAAGGAACACTCTCCCCAGTCCCCTCGGAATCTCCAGGCTGCGTTCCCTGCGAGATCCGAGGGCCAGCCGGAGAGGCACCCTGTTTCTGACTGGGGGAAGGAGTAGCTCCTGAAGTAACCTCCGCCTCCCCCTCATGGATGCTAGGGGTAGGAGTCGCTGGCTTCGACGAAGGCAGCCGGGGTGGGAGAGGTAATCTTCGACCAACGGCAAAGTCTTTCACGAGCTTCATGAGGGCTTTGCTTCCTTTCCTAAAATTTGCAGGAAGGGAAGGACGCTTTGAAAGAATGTCCAATTCCTCGCTCAAGCCCAACTTCCTGACCTGCTTCTTGGTCCAGCGCCAAGTATAGGAATCTGCAGAAAGGGAAAGGCGGTCATCCAAAAAGCAGGGAGAAATAAAGTCCCTGGAAAATCGTGACAACAAAAAATCCCTAGAACTACCTTCAAGGCCAGGAATCAGGCCCAGGGGAAGCAAATACTCGTCTGTCGTGATGAGCTCTGCATGGGGAAGCCAGAAAGCAGGGCCAAAGTTCCCATGTTTATCCACCACAATCTCAAACTTTTTTACCAAAATCTCCTCCTCCTCGCTCAGCCTGACTTCCAGAGCCTTCCCCCCAACACGTGGGTGATACTCCTCGCGCGTCTCCATGCGGGTGTGGACATGGTTCCTAAAATGTCTAGGAATTTTCCACCCTGACGCGCTATGGACATATATAAAGTTATTTTTCCAGTCTTTAAGGCTGCTCATAGCCGGCCAGACCAAGGCGTACTTTTTCTGCCTCAGCAGAGACCAATAACCAGGGGAGCCATCCCCCCCAGATGAGGACACCATTTGAAGACCGACCATGAAACAAAGGGCGTCAATATAAGGCCCCTCGCCATAGAAAAGGCAGGTCCAGGTGTAAGCTACTAAGGATCTAATGGCAGTTGCAGTCAGCTGGGCGATAACAACGTTCATCCTCCTGAAGGTTTCCTCCAGGAAGGGGTGCAGCGGGAATCGCAGGCCAAATTCCAAGGCCTTATGGTAGACGGCCACACATCCTTCTGGGGGACAGCACACTGTGTCCTTTTCCCCAGGGACTACAACTGTGTACCCTTCCCCGAAATTATAAAATTGTTCAATGGCCTTAGCAGCGTTACTCTCCAAAATCAGGTCCCTGTTCTTAGCCTCAGGATAGGTCTTTAGGGGGACCACATACTTTTCCTTGTCCAAGAAGTAGGTCCTCCCCCTCTCCCTGCGGATGAGGGGGCCGGCGACCCAGGAAGGATCCACCTCCAGGGCCTCGTCATCGGAGTCAACCACATCAAAGGGAGCTGGCTCGGGTGACTCAGCACCCTCCCCCCTGTGATAATCGTCCTCCTCCCTGGGGCCGACCCCGGAGGAAGAAGCTATGTCACGTCGGCCACCGTCGCCGCCCCCAGTTCCCCCGAGCACAGAATTAAAAGAAAGGGGACGGACTCGTGACATATTGGCTATGGAAGGGAAAAAAGAAGTGAAAGATTTAAAGTTCTAACCTAAGGACGCCGATAAAGTTGCCGGAGACAGTGACAAGAGGTGTTCCTTGCTCCTCGAAAAATGCTCGGCAAACGAAAAGTATTCAAGAAGTATTAAGGGATGTGAAGTATCAAGAAGAGTAAAAGAAGGGAATGAAGGGAGAGAAGGGTTTATATAAAGCCCAAGAAGTTCGAAAGGCGATCCCCTGACAAAACCCTCAATAGTCGTCCACGTGTCGCACACTGGACACCGACTGTTCACCCTTCCCAAGAAGGGCCTCGAAAGACTAAAAATGTCAGAGAAAGAGCAACCGACGACGTCATTCCCACAAAAAAAAAAATAATACAAAAATAATAATAAACACATATTAAAAATACAGTACACGAACACGTCGCCTGAATTTCATTTCATTAAATCTTACAAGGGAAAATTACATTCAGTACCCAGCAAGGAAAGAAAACGTACAAGGGCCCAGAAATTCCGGCCCAACAAATAAACGCCCTGCTAAGCAGGTCTAATCATCATCCAGGTCAGGAGAAGGGTCCCCAGGGCTACCTGAACCTCCAAAGTCCGAGCCCCAGTCCCAATCTGGGGAGTCTTTGAAGGGATCATCAGGGATCCCATCCTCGTCCCTGTCACTCAAACAACCGAGACCCTCACTATCGTCAGAATCTCGACTGCTATCCTCCCAGTCCCTGCCAAAGGGAACAGCCTGGGATTCGTCGCAGGTGCGACAACCTGTCTTCTTCACAGGCGAAGAGGGACCTGACGCCAAGGAGGAATCAGTGTCAGAGAAGTTGGGGTCAAATTGTTCGGGGTGCAGCCACGGAAAGCACTCATGGCATCCCCTGTCAAAACAGCCCCCTCCCTGGGGGCAGCGCCTAAACCTAGGCGCAGCAGGAGGCGAGGACCTCCTGAGGCGTTTGCTCATCCTAGCAGAAGCTTTCTTACCCGTCCGGCGGGAATGAAGCCGTGAACAGCGACTACGGCGGATAGCTCGATAAGCAGCACGAGCATATTGGAGCCTCCAAAACCCTCTAAAGATGAAAGTAACATATCTAACTCCACGACGAGTCACAAATTTTTTGATCCAAACCATGATTAAGACGAAGAAAGTGGAAGGATTGAAGATAGACTAAGCAGAAAAGTGGAGGAAGTTGGGGTTTTATACAAGAGAAAACACAGCGTTAATGACACTCCAACCACCCTGGAAGAAGAGCCACCAATCAGGAACTCTTCACGGTTCCCGAAAATCCACCTGGAGGAGAAGTGTAATCATTACAAAAGCACTCTAAACTCTCTGCATGCCTGACACAAGCAGCGCTACGTCCCTTGGGAAAGTACAAAACATTAAATGCTGTAGCAGACATAGAAGTCAACCTCCCTCCAAGCAAGAATCGCCAGCAGAGGAAAAGCCTTACTTTCCCCCTGCTGGCGAAGGCCAATTGATTGGGGTCGGCAGCCTGTCAAGAGATCGCCTGCTGGGCAGGCCCTAGAAGGATTCCTGTCAAGCTCGGAGGGCCGGTCCCAGGCTAGAAGCCAAAACAAGAGCATGAAAGCGCTAAGGATGGCAGTCGGCCGCTGGAACCATAAGCCGTCCCAGTCTGCTGGAACCCAGCAGCCGCTGCCCAAAGTCCGCCTGCCCTGGGGGAAGGCCCTGGTCGACAGGGTCAGGACCCCCCGGGGGCCCTCTCGTCATTTCGCCTAAGGTAATTAGGAATGGGTGGATGAGAAGCTGCCACTTGTCACTTCCTTATCCAACCATTCCTCTCCCACTTCTCTCTCTTGTGGGAAGGTATAAATACTCAACCCTTTCCCACAAGAGAGGGGTTGAATTTTCTCTCTCTAGACCCTTACTCCTAAAAAACGCCACCTAGCTCCTCACGAACTAGGTCTCTCAAGGCATTTCACGGGCTGACTTAGGCATCGGAGAGGGTTCCCTCGGACAACCTCCGAGGCCCTGTGCGTTCATTGTGCAGGGAGCAGGCCGACTATGCCGAGGAAGTCCGATCCCGGGAGTGAGACGAAGAGAGGTTCAGGAAAGTCAATCGATCAATTGTTCACCAGCGATCTAGTCACATAGCCCGGATTCAAGGCCGGGTTAATTGTTTCCGTGACCGGAACAAATGGGTTGCTAAGTCGTTTAATGCATGTTAAACTAATAACGTCAAAGTTATTTTAGCATGTGAGTTCGTTTTAGTCTAATAAAACGATAAAAAGAAAATATGAGAATAATTTGCTACAAACACGAGAAAACGGGTTAGTAACGATGAATAGAAAATAAATATATGAAATCGAGAAAATAAGAATTAATCGAAATCTGAAAAATGTTGTTAAAACGCGGTTTTGTATAAAAAACGAAGTTCGAAAAAGAATAAAAAAGAACGAAAAGGGGGCGTTTGGGCAGTGGGCCGCGCGGCTCGCCCGGGACTCAAGCGGGTCGCGTGGCGGCCTGATTTCGACGACGGTTTTCGGAAAAAAATTGATTAAATCGCGTACGAATATCGCATAATTCGTACTCGACTTAATATTCTCGATATTCGTTATATTCGATAGTCGACTATGAAATCAATATCAAATATTTAGAATAGTTTTAGAAAAGATATAAATTAGAAATCGTTTCGTAAAATAATAAAAATAAAACGATCGAAAGGCTAAAAAAAATGACCGGTTCACAGACTCGTGCGCGAGTCGCCTGGACCGGGCGCGACTCGTGTACGGGTCTGATCGCTTTTTATTTTTTTGTTCGAAAATCGTTAATTTTATAAATCGCGTACAAATATGGATTAATTTATACTCGGTTTATATTTTCGATATTCGTCGTATTCGATATTCGATTATGAAATCGATATCGAATAGTCGGAATGACTTTAGAAAAGGTTTTGAAAAAGTTTGTTTTGAACGAAAAGTTAAAAAAAAAAAAAGATTTTGAACGAAAAGTTTGAAAAAAGGATTTTGAACGAAAAGATGTAACGAAATCGTCGAAAACTTAATATAATTCTTTCTGATACGATATTCGATTATATAGAATCGATATCATATTTTAAGAATATTCGATATATGAAAATAGTTTTTAATAGTATCGATATTAGAAAATAAAAAAGACCGACGAAAGACCCATAATAATAAAAAAAGTCGAGGAGAAGGGAAGAGAAGAGATAGAGACGGGTTTGATTTACACCCTCAACCTACATGCTTTGTTTTCTCGGGATAAGGCTCGTCGGGAAGTGGCTTAGACTTGGGAGCGTCGAGATGATGAGGATGAGTTAAGGTGTATCGGTTTGGGTGGTTTGGGAGGCCGGGTTTGAGGTGCGGTTAAGACTTCGAGATTTCGGATAACGTGTCGGTATTTGCTAACTATCGATTTTGTGTATGAACCGTGTGTGGAGGGGGTTTCGGTATTTCTGATGTATGATGGATGTCGATAATACGTGTGTGTGTGTGTGATTTTCCGTCTGATTTTCGGTCCTTGAAAGTGTTGGATGGGAGGTCCTATTTATAGGGAGTTTCCGACCTTGGTTTAGGAGAGTTTGAATACCGCTAAGGATAGGAAACGAAGGAATTTGAGGGAAATAAGAATTCCGCTTTCTTGTGAAGGAAGAAAGGGAAACACGGCAGATTTGGGCTGTTTTGGCCGAGTGTTTTACACTCGGTCGGGTGTTTGAATCGGTTTTTCAATAGGATTCCCGTTTGTGCTAGAATTACCGCTTGAGTAAGAAGCTGTGGAGAACGAGAATTCTGCTTTCTTGTGAGGGAAGAAAAGAGGAAACCGGCTGGTTGTGTATTACTCGGCCGAGTGTTTCCACTCGGTTGAGTGTCTGAGTCGGTTCTCGGATAGGATTCCTACTCGAGATCGAATTCTACCTTAAACGGAATTGTTTATTATTTTGTATGGCTGATTTTTTGTGGAGTTTGGGGTCCGAATTGGACACGTGAGTTATCACGGTCGGTCCGCAAGTCTCGGGAAATATCTTTGACCGGGTTTTGACTCGGTCGCTAAAAGATGGTTTTACCCCTGGTGTCGGATTCGACCCAAATTAGTGTTATTTGACTCGAAACGACCCACTGGGCCTGGATTTGAGGTTGGTTTTATGAAATTTGTACTCCTTAAAAAGTCTAAACCAAATGTCCATGATTACAAGCCCATATCCGAGTCTATCAAAGCACGTTTACGTCCAATCATCATCGGGTGTTTGGCGGGAACTACTATAGACACCTGGCGGTCAAAATGTGGGTGTCTACAGAGCCCCCACTCTGACTGAGGCTTGGACAAGGCAAAAGTCAGAGTAGCTACCAGGTCAATCAAGGATTAAAACCTGGCAGACTTCCGATCGGGTCGTTTAGGGTCCATTAGACCTGCGTGAAGGGCCCGCCAGCCATAGAATAGAAATCATACCTGGGCTGACGCTGATAATGTCGCGGGAGCTTGCCTAGGAAGCTACGGGTATACCTGTTTGCATATATATCCTGTCTTGGAATTGCGCGGGAGCTTGCCTTGGAAGCTATGGGTATATCTGTTTGCAGATATATCCTGAAAGAAGTTGCCTGAGCTTTTCCACTGGGGAACTTAGAATTTTCTGGGGAGTCTCGGGTGTACCTGTCTGTTGATACATAACACATTGCATGTAACATTTAGGCGAAACACTGACTCATGCTGGGGAAGAAAAAGATGATTTTTCGAAAATTTTGAAAAGAGGAAATCCTGAATTTTTTTGGAAGGTTTGGAAATAAGGATGCTTGGGATGACTTTGATTCCTAATCGGATTCTGACACGGATTCCTAGAATTTCCTGGTTAGGCCTGTATGCTTAGATGAAACAGGGGAAGTGGGGCCAAAGTCCTATTCCCATGATGACTAGGAAAAGGGATATTCCCTATTATAAATAGAGGGCTTTGGCTTCTTATTTTTTCATATTCCCACCCAAATCTTTTCTTCTATCTCAAAATCCCTTAGACTTTTTAGGATAAAATAAAAGAAACTATTCTTGTAATGGGTATCGACCATTTGACCGCGATGCTTCATGCGTGGGCCCAGGATTTTCGAGACGCAGATAAAGTTCAGTTAACTCAAATGGGAATTGTGGCTTTATTCCCACTTCAGCGACTTAAGGTAGATTCACACTTCCTTGATGCTTGCTTATCCTTTTGGGATACTACCTTTCATGTTTTTGCATTCCCTCGAGGAGAAATATGTCCTCTTCCTGAAGAGATAGCAGCTATTGGCGGGTGGTGCCCTAATGCTCGTCCGGCTATTCCTCCATTTTATCCTGACCCAAGGAGGAGGTTGAGGGATTTTCTAGGCTTGTCGCACGCTGAGACAGCCCGTATGGTGAAGGGAAATTCAGTTTCCTTATTTGATTTGGCTGACAAATTTATGGACCCGGTTGGTGAAAGAATTACTTCTACCCATAGGCGTAGGGCCTTTGCCTTTTGTATGCTGCATAGATATGCCTTCGAAGGTCGAATGGATGCTGACTCATGCTTAGGTGAGATCAGGCTAATCAGCACAGTTGACCAAATGGAGACAGGTCACAGCCCAACTTGGCTGATAACTGGGGAGATTATTATGGGTCTTGACGCTAGGAGACTCGAACCAGGTCAGCAATTGACAGGGAGCATCCGTCTTTTGCAGGTATTTAACCGCTTTTCTCGAACAATTGCCCGATTTCTCGATTTTTTGCGGTAATTTTGAATTTTTTTTTCGGAATTTTCCGGATTTTTTGAAATTTTTGATTTTGCCGAAATTTTCGAATTTTCCAATTTTACGAAATTTTTTAATTTTTCTAGATTTTTCGAATTTTTCTGATTTTTCGAAAATTCTGATTTTTCGAATTTTTTTTTTGAGGATTTTTTTATTTCTCGAAAGTTTTTGACTTTTCGAAAATTTTGCAGATCTGGTTATCCGAGCGTCTGTCGATCATAGAGCCCCCGGTGAACATATCCAGATACCGTAGTTGTCAGATCGGTTCAAGGTCTCGCCGAATAAGATCAAGTCATCTCATAACTCAAAAGTATTGGGACGAAGAGCTAACGTTCCATGGTGGGCCTTTGATCAGATGGAACGTCATCTGGTGGTTCCTTTCGAGGCTGACAGGGTTAGCTAGGAGGGACAAGGCCCGTTATCTGGTGATATTGTCTTTGGACTGGACTGTCCACATCTATCCGGACCGTATCCTAAGGCAGTTCGGTTCGTTTCAGGAGATCCCTGAGACTGAGGCAATTATTAGCGTTTCGATCCAATTGACGGACGCTATGTGTGACACGTGGCTACAGCGCTGGTTTACCCGTGTCATGTGGACTATACCTCGCCCTTGTCAAACCACTTGGGTTTCTGAATCATATCGCAGATGGACTTTTGAGGAATCACAGGAGACCCGTAAAACTTTGAAGACTGAATAGGCTCTTGACTTGGCCCGCCGAGAATCGGTCAAAAATAACAGGCGGTTCTTCGAGGAGACTCCCATTACCTTTGTTGAGCCAGGGTCGGATTTTAAGTCAAAAACTAAGACTCGGGCTAACGAGCCTGGTGCTAGCGATTTGGAGGGAAGACTTGGACCGAGGCTTGCGATCCAAGACAGGCTAGGCCGGTGTGATAACGAGGTGCCCGGGGAGTCGTGCTTGAAGAAACGGGCCCGGGTTAAGGAGGTTCCCTTGGTGATTAGGGAGCGTTCACCTCCACCTCGACGCCGATGGACCGAAAAGGAGGCCAAGGGCAAAGGAAAGGGGAAAATGCCCTAGTTTTTATTATTTAAGTATTAGTATTATTTATTTTGTGATGATTTTTTGATTTTTTTTTTGTAATTTTATTATTATTATTTTCTTGAAATAAATAAAGAAAGGTTTATTAAAGAACCGTTCCCGTTTTTCTTTTCTCGATTGCAGTGGTTGTGCCCTTTTGAGGGGCTGCCTACGTATCCATAATAAATGGAATCAAACCAAACGTAGTTCAGACTGAGTTAATTTGCAATTTCGAAATACATCAAGACTATTGGTTCAAGATGTTTGAAACAGTAGAATGAATAATTCTAGCTTTTGACTTGTCTTTAAAAGTTTTTTTTTAAAAAAAAATGTTTTTAATAAACTTTTGCAAATGACATTGAGAACGGTGGGTTAAGGGTAGTAGCGCTTCAGCTGGTCCAAGTTAGTTGGGTTGACAAATTCGTTCCCGTCCAGGTCTGTTAGCATTACTGCTCCACCTGATAGAATCTTCTTCACCAGATATGGCCCGGCCCAATTGGGTTTGAATTTTCCTCTTGGGTCTACTGGTAATAAAGCTCGAACAGACTTGAGAACCAAATCTCCTTCTTTGATGTTTCTGGGCCTCACCCTTTTGTTGAAAGCCCGCTGGATTCTCTTTTGATAGATTTGAATATTATTGAGGGCACGAGATCGTCGTTCGTCTAACAGGACTAGCGAGTCATATCGTGCTCGAACCCAATCAGCTTCAGGTACTTGACTTTCGAGTAGGATTCTGAGTGATGGCACTTCTAACTCAACAGGTTGGACTGCTTCCATGCCGTATGTAAGGTAATACGGTGTTACCCCGGTCGTAGTATGAATCGAGGTTCGATATCCCCAAAGTGCAAATGGTATTTTGTCGGGCCAGTCTCGGTAATTATCAGCCATCTTTTTGAGTATGGTGACAATTGTTTTATTAGCCGCTTCTACCGCTCCATTGGTCTGGGGTCGGTAGGGTGAAGATGTAAGCCTTTGAATTTCGTACTTGGTTAGTAAGGCTGCTGTTTCGGCTTGAAAATGGGTCCCGTGGTCACTGATGAATTCATGAGGAATCCCATACCGGCATATTATCTTATTTTGAATGAATTTGGCAACATGGCTGGCGTTGAGGATACGATAGGATTCAGCTTCAACCCATTTGGTGAAATAGTCGATTGCTACCAAAATGAAGCAGTGTCCTCCGGTTCCCGAGGGGTTTATCTTCCCAATTATGTCGATTCCCCATGTTTAAAATGGCCATGGTGATGTCATGGTGTATAGCAAGGATGGTGGCATATGCTGTATATTGGCAAAAATTTGACAATTATGGCAATGTCTAACATATTGCTGGCAGTCGGTTTCTATGCTATTCCAGTAGTAACCGAGCCTCATGATTTTCCAAACCAGCATCTGGGCATTCATGTGTGGACCGCATTCGCCATCATGTACTTCGGCCATAACTTTTTCGGCGTTGGTTTTGTCGACACAACGAAGGAGAGCCCCCTGTGCTGTCTTTTTGTAAAGTTGCCCATCGTCGGTGCGGATGAACTGGGTTGCCAGTCTTCGCAGGGCCTTTTTGGCTCGGTTGTCAGCTCCGGGTGGATATTCCCCGGTTGCTAGGTATGTCAACACAGCTTGATACCACGGCTCGGGATCAGGTATCTCGATTTCTTCGATGTCGTGGATATACGCTGGCTCGGATCGTCTTTCGACACAGATTGGCATACTGGTCATATGATCGGGAATATTTAGCAAAGATGCCAGTTTTGAGAGTGCATCTGCGAATTGATTTTCTTCCCGAGGTAGGTATATGTATTCTACCTTGTGGAATTGTTTCTCGAGATCCCTTACTCGTGCCTGGTAGGCCACGAGATTAGCATTTCGAGTTTTCCATTTTTGGAGTGCCTGATTAATGACCAGAGATGAATCCCCGTGTACTCGGAGGTTTGTGACCCCTAAGTCTGCGGCGGCTTGTAGCCCGTGGATACATGCCTCATACTCAGCGGCGTTGTTGGTGACGTCGAAGTCTAATTTGATGGATACGGGAGTATGTTCCCCTCTTGGTGAGATTAGAAGAATCCCGACTCCAAATCCGCGGAAATTGGATGCTCCGTCGAAGTATAAGTCCCACGCTTCGGTGTCAGTGTGGAAAATGTCTTCGACTGGGAAGGACCAAGTGTCGGTGTGTCCTTCTTCGGTTATGGGACTGTCAGCGAGAAATTCGGCTACTACTCGTCCTTTGATGGCTTTCAGTGGTACGAATTTTAGGTCGAATTCTGCCAACATCAGAGTCCATCTTGATATCCTGCCGTTGAGGATGGGCTTCTCGAAGAGGTATTTGATTGGATCCATTCTGGATAGCACTTGCACCTCGTGACTGAGCATGTAATGTCGGAGCTTCTTAGTGGCCCAGACCAAAGCTAAGCACGTCTTTTCGAGCATGGTGTATTTACACTCGTACTCTAAAAACTTCTTGCTGATGTAGTATATGACTCGTTCTTCGGAATTGACCGTTTGAGCTAGCATAGCCCCAATGGCTGTCTCTGTCGTGGTTAGGTATAGTGACAAAGGCAGACCGTGCTGAGGTGGCATTAGGACCGGTGGTGAGGCCAAAATTTCCTTGATTCTATCAAAGGCTGCTTGACATTTATCATCCCATAGTAACTGTTCTCCTATTTTCAGCTTCTTGAAGATCGGCTCACACACCATGGTTAGCTTTGAGATGAACCTGCTGATGTATTGGACTTTTCCGAGAAACCCTCTTATCTCTTTTTCGGTTTTAGGGGGCTGCATCTCGGTGATGGCCCTGATTTTGGCTGGATCGACTTCGATACCTCGTTGGCTAATGATATGACCTAGTAATTTGCCAGATGTTACCCCGAAACTGCATTTTTGAGGGTTTAGCCTCATGTTGTATTTGCGTAATCGGGTGAAGAACTTTCTCAGGGCGGTGATGTGACCGTCCCTGTCTTTGGATTTGACGATCATGTTGTCCACGTAGACTTCCACTTCTTTATGCATCATGTCATGTAATAAAGTTGTGGCGGTTCGTTGGTAGGTGGCCCCGACATTGATGAGACCAAATGGCATAACAGTATAGCAATAAGTACCCCAAGGTGTAATGAAGGTGGTCTTATCCATATCTTCTTCTGCCATTTTTATCTGATTATACCCCGCATACCCGTCCATAAATGATAGAAGAGCATGATCTGCTGTGTTGTCCACCAGTATATCGATGTGTGGCAACGGGAAATCGTCTTTCGGGCTCGCTTTGTTAAGATCCCGAAAGTCTACACAGACACGAACCTTTCCGTCTTTTTTAGGGACTGGTACTATGTTTGCAACCCAATCTGGGTACTCGGAGACTCGTATAAACTCAGCTTTGAATTGTTTATCAACTTCCTCCTTAACTTTGAGGGACCATTCGGGCCTCATGCGTCGGAGTTTTTGTTTAACCGGCTTGAACCCTTCCTTGATCGGTATATGGTGCTCGGCTATTTCGCGATCAATCCCCGGCATGTCCTTGTAGGACCATGCGAAGACGTCTTTGAATTCTTGAAGAAGAACTATGAATTGTTGTTTCTCCTCGGGATCTAAGGATAATCCTATCTTAAGCATCTGGGGTTCTAAGGTTGTTCCCACGTTGATGGATTCGGTTTCCTCGATTACCGGATTGCGGGATTCCCTTTGCTCTAGTTGCTCGATCAGGTGTGGAGGCAAGGATACCTGTTCGTCGGGCTTCTCAATGTCATTGCACATAAAATTTTTGAAATTGAGAAAGTTTTGAAAATGAGACAAGTCGTAAGCAGAACGGTTGTTATTATTGATCATAAATTGGGAAAAGAGCTCGAAAAGAGCTGCCATCTGATCACTAGTCAGTGGCGGGATAGGCAGGGTGCCCGGGACAGATCCCGAGGTACCAGGAATAGCTAAAGGGAGAGGGGGAGTTACAGGATTGACCCTAGCACCAGACTCACTAGACTCAATCTTAGACTCTGACTCGGACTCCGACTCGGACTCAGACTCAGATTCTGGCATCTCTCCTTCTCCTGTGATCAGCTTGTAAGTTCTTCCTTGACTGTCAGTCCATTTGACAGTTTTCCTCCAAGCTCTGGTCTCGGACCCGACTTCTGAGATTAGCTTAGACGGGTCAAAGGTGCGACTGCGGAGAATGAGGCTGACTAACTCTTCTTTCGGTGTTGGGACCGCGAGTTCTTCTCCAAAAAGTAGCCCTAGCGCGGGCCCTAGCGAAGATGTCGTCCGGTATGTAGTTGCAGTCCTGGGCCAAGTGGGTCCCAGGGCGTGTGGTGGTAGGCCGATATAGGCCGGTTTGAACAGTCTCGAATACTGGGGTGACAAAGATAGCCTTACCGGTTTCAATTTGGCCCATGTTTTCCGGAGTTAGGGTGTAGCCCAAGCCTGTTTGAGTCCTCCCATTGTCCAGAACTTCGAGAATTTTTCCTGCAGGGAGATCGGGCCTTGATGTAACCCCTGGTAGAAAGCCCAGATTCTGCAGCATCCGGTCGAGGTGGACCATGAAATAAGGGCGGAAGAAATGATCTTCTTCGATGACCCCTACGAAGTCGAACCCCCAAAGATCGGTGCGGCCCGAGGTGTTGCAGTTAGCCACAGTCATTGGTGTGGCTTCTAGAGTGATGACGGAGTCATGCAAAGGTAGCTTGATTTTCCGATGCAAAGTGGAGGATACAGCCCTGGTTGCATGGATCCAAGGTCTTCCTAAAAGAAGGTTGAAGGAAGAAGTCACGTCGATCACTTGAAATTCCAGCTCTTTCTCTATCGGGCCGGTTATGATAGTGAGTTTTGTGGCTCCGGCTACTGACTTTGGACTTCCGTCAGAAGCCTGAATGGTTTGAGCTGTTGGAATATAGTCGGCCTCGGTGATGCCGAGGGCATTGGCGGTCCTCAAGGGGAGGACATTGACTGCTGACCCGTCGTCAATTAGGGTCATGGGCAGGTACTTTCCAAGGCAGATAACCGTGATGTAGAGGGCCATGTTGTGGGCTGGCCCAAATGGTGGTAGATCAGCGTTGGAGAAGGTAATCAGTGGGCCTTCCTCTATGGATCTCCCCTTTAGGTGAGGCAAGATTGTGGCTACCATTTCAGCTGGAGTAGCCATGAAGTCGATTTTGACTTGGTCGAGAGCCTTAGTGCGTGCCTCTCGATGTTCCTGGGAGCTAACTAGGAGTTGCCATATAGAGAGGTCAACTCGGGTCCTGTTTAGATGTTTTACAAGAGACTTTTCAGCAGTCGGCTCTTCTGGGGCGGGCTCCACCTTAAGTGGCTCGGCAATGATGAGGGCTTGACTAGTGGCTAAGGCCTTGGACTTAACCTTATGAATCTCCTCGGGCGTGATGGGGACAGCTTCCCCTTTGGTGAGGTAGACATCGTCTTCGTCATCGCACCAGATCCCGTTTATTTGCGGGATAAATGGAGAAATGAGGTGTGAGCAATCCATTATTTCCCCGAAAAAGATGGCGTGAGTGGCCAACGGGTTATCCTTGTTGTTGGGTTTACCGCCGGGCAAAGGAATTTTCCCGCTTTCAATGAGATCTTGGATAAGGTGCTTTAGTTTCCAACATTTCTCGGTATCGTGCCCCTTACCACGATGATAGTGACAGTAGGCCTGGAGGTTGTAGACCTTAGAGCGACGTTCGACCGGGATATCAGGTGTTGGGCCTATCGGGGTGATCAGGCCTTTTGATGATAACCTCTGAAGGGCATTTTCATAGGTAGTGCCTATGTTTGTGAATACCCGGGGAGTGCTAGTCTTCTGAGATGAGGTGTCGAGTGCATTTACCTCGTCAAAAATGCTACGAGTGGCAGCAGTAGTAGTGGGCTTGCTTGTTGATGAGCTAGCCCCTTGGTATCCCTTAGTGGAGGCCTTAGTGAGGCTTTCCAATCTTAAATCGTCCTCGATTCTCGTTCCCATTTCAGTTAGGATCGCGAAGCTAGGTACGATGGCATACCGGAGATGGACCCGGTAAGCTGGAAGTAGGTTCTTGACAAAGGCTTCAACCAGCACTTTTTCACTGGGCTTATCGACTAGTTTGACGCTTTCAGCCCTCCATCTTTGAAGGTATTTCGTAAATCCTTTCTTAGGTTCCTGGGCCATTACCTCCAGGGTGCGCATAGTGGTTTGGATTTCCGTGTTGTCGGCGTAGTTCCGAGCGAATTCCGTTGCCACGTCATCCCAAGTTTTGTATTTCTTGGAATCGAGCCGGTAGTACCAGGCCCTTGGGTGCTTCTCGAGAGATGAAGCAAACAGGTGCTTGAACATGCTGGACTTAACCTCTTTAAGGGCCATAAATTCTTTGAAAGCCCGGATATGGTGGACCGGGTCTTCAGTACCCTCGAACATTGGCAGACCCGTTAGATTGAGGTTGGTGGGTAGTTCATCGTTCAATGGGGTGTAGGTCCTAGCATTCTCCGTATGGAAGGAGCTTTGGGTTGTCAAATGGACCTGTTCTTGTAGCTTTTGGACAGCGCCGGCCAGTGCGGCTAGAGGTCCGTCATCTTCGATCGAAGCATTGGGGGTTCCCTGTTCCACAGCACTAACCCGAGTAACGATGGCAATCTGGTCCTCCCGGATTCTCCTCAATTGGTCTTGGATTTGGGCCAACGAGGTGGTCAACTCATCTATGGCTTTTTGCGTCATGGCTCGAGTGTGGGGTGACCTGTCTGTAAGGGCACCGCGTAATCAGTAACTGACCCAGATCTTAGAATCAAAAGTACATCCCAAGCAAGGAAAAGACTAGACTAGAAGAAGACCGGAGACTGACTTCTAGACGGATGACGCGTGGATGGTGGACCTTCCTTAGGATTCGGCAAAGTGGGCCTAGTCCTGTTCGAAGGAAGGTCTATGTGAGAATTCCCCAGACTTTGGACTCGAGTGTATAAACGGGCTTCCCTTTGTAGGAGTCTGTCCTACGAAGGTGGGCCGTGCCTTGACAAATAAGGCGGACTGGGATGGGGTGGAAACCCGTGATATAAGATCGACGGAGTTTCGACGCTATAGATTCTAACTTATGACAAGACCCGACACTGCTAAATACGGGAACTCCTAAGAAGAAAAGGGTTTCGAAAAGGGAATTTGACTTTGAAAACCGAGCAAAGTCGGATTGGAAGACCCGATTTTTTTGAAAACCGAGAAAGAGATTATCGGGCCGAGATTTCGGGCTTTTTTTTAAAAAAAAAAAAGGTTTGGACAGCATACCGGCTAAAAATAGGCTATTTTGAGTCAAAATCATAAGTCCTAAATTCGGCAGCTTTCCGGGATTTGAAAAAGAATGGGTTCGAAAAGATGTAAGTTTTTTTTTGAAAAATGACGGTTTTTGAAAAAGACCAAAGAAGATCAAGTAGCACGTAGTCACGGAAACAGTATAACGACGCCATGTATGCTCTTAGTCTAAGTCTCGGTCGGTCGAATAGGGTCTATACCAACAACGATCGCATTCTCGCAAATCAGGACGGACCTCCTAAGCCGAGTTGGTCTTAGAATCTGCCGTAAAACCCATGCGAGTTCCGCGATCGAAGTCTTTAGTGCATCCAAGTAGAAATGCACCGTGGTATAGTGGGACGTCGGTCACGGCCCGGGATAGAACGGGGTTATGCATGAACCGTTGAACTAAAACGTGTACATTACTAATCGAACGATTTCTTTTCGAGTCTCACCCTGAGGATGCCGATGGTAAGTGACACATCAGTTAATCCCCAGCAGAGTCGCCAAATTGTGGACATGACATAGGTCCACCCCGACGCGGCGAAGCGCGGGTTTTGGGGAGGCGATAGAATTTCCATATGAGATGGATCGAATTGAATTTTAAATCGAAGTAGGAGTCGCCACCGAATTTTATGGTTATTCGGAACCATTCGAACCCACTCTATGTCGTAGTGGGCCATACTTAAAGCCTGGCCCATTTCCGATGTCAGAGTTTATTGGGTTCGTCCCTTAGCATTACGATACCGATGCCGACTTGAGTGGTTAATCATATATTGAATGACTCTCGTTGCCAATGGTTTCGGACATCCGGAAACCACGGTTCTGAGTAAGGGGTGAGGGTACGTGTTGGGAAGTTCAGTGAGAACACCCAACCCCGCCCGCACTTAGCGGCCTTTACTAAGATATCGTTCGGTTTTGTGTACACGCGTTAGTTCGACGATTGAATGATATGCAGAGATTATTTTCCTAAGACATGTGAGGAAAAATAAATAAATGGGTTGCTAAGTCGTTTAATGCATGTTAAACTAATAACGTCAAAGTTATTTTAGCATGTGAGTTCGTTTTAGTCTAATAAAACGATAAAAAGAAAATATGAGAATAATTTGCTACAAACACGAGAAAACGGGTTAGTAACGATGAATAGGAAATAAATATATGAAATCGAGAAAATAAGAATTAATCGAAATCTAAAAAATGTTGTTAAAACGCGGTTTTGTATAAAAAACGAAGTTCGAAAAAGAATAAAAAAGAACGAAAAGGGGGCGTTTGGGCAGTGGGCGGCCTGATTTCGACGACGGTTTTCGGAAAAAAATTGATTAAATCGCGTACGAATATCGCATAATTCGTACTCGGCTTAATATTCTCGATATTCGTTATATTCGATAGTCGACTATGAAATCAATATCAAATATTTAGAATAGTTTTAGAAAAGATATAAATTTAGAAATCGTTTCGTAAAATAATAAAAATAAAACGATCGAAAGGCTAAAAAAAATGACCGGTTCACAGACTCGTGCGCGAGTCGCCTGGACCGGGCGCGACTCGCGTACGGGTCTGATCGCTTTTTATTTTTTTGTTCGAAAATCGTTAATTTTATAAATCGCGTACAAATATGGATTAATTTATACTCGGTTTATATTTTCGATATTCGTCGTATTCGATATTCGATTATGAAATCGATATCGAATTGTCGGAATGACTTTAGAAAAGGTTTTGAAAAAGTTTGTTTTGAACGAAAAGTTTTTTAAAAAAAAAAAGATTTTGAACGAAAAGTTTGAAAAAAGGATTTTGAACGAAAAGATGTAACGAAATCGTCGAAAACTTAATATAATTCTTTTTGATACGATATTCGATTATATAGAATCGATATCATATTTTAAGAATATTCGATATATGAAAATAGTTTTTAATAGTATCGATATTAGAAAATAAAAAAGACCGACGAAAGACCCATAATAATAAAAAAGTCGAGGAGAAGGGAAGAGAAGAGATAGAGACGAGTTTGATTTACACCCTCAACCTACATGCTTTGTCTTCTAGGGATAAGGCTCGTCGGGAAGTGGCTTAGACTTGGGAGTGTCGAGATGATGAGGATGAGTTAAGGTGTATCGGTTTGGGTGGTTTGGGACGCCGGGTTTGAGGTGCGGTTAAGACTTCGAGATTTCGGATAACGTGTCGGTATTTGCTAACTATCGAGTTTGTGTATGAACCGTGTGTGGAGGGGGTTTCGGTATTTCTGATTTATGATGGATGTCGATAATACGTGTGTGTGTGTGTGATTTTCCGTCTGATTTTCGGTCCTTGAAAGTGTTGGATGGGAGGTCCTATTTATAGGGAGTTTCCGACCTTGGTTTAGGAGAGTTTGAATACCGCTAAGGATAGGAAACGAAGGAATTTGAGGGAAATAAGAATTCCGCTTTCTTGTGAAGGAAGAAAGGGAAACACGGCAGATTTGGGCTGTTTTGGCCGAGTGTTTTACACTCGGTCGGGTGTTTGAATCGGTTTTTGAATAGGATTCCCGTTTGAGCTAGAATTACCGCTTGAGTAAGAAGCTGAGGAGAACGAGAATTCCGCTTTCTTGTGAGGGAAGAAAAGAGGAAACCGGCTGGTTGTGTATTACTCGGCCGAGTGTTTCCACTCGGTTGAGTGTCTGAGTCGGTTCTCGGATAGGATTCCTACTCGAGATCGAATTCTACCTTAAACGGAATTGTTTATTATTTTGTATGGCTGATTTTTTGTGGAGTTTGGGGTCCGAATTGGACACGTGAGTTATCACGGTCGGTCCGCAAGTCTCGGGAAATATCTTTGACCGGGTTTTGACTCGGTCGCTAAAAGACGGTTTTACCCCTGGTGTCGGATTCGACCCAAATTAGTGTTATTTGACTCGAAACGACCCACTGGGCCTGGATTTGAGGTTGGTTTTATGAAATTTGTACTCCTTAAAAAGTCTAAACCAAATGTCCATGATTACAAGCCCATATCCGAGTCTATCAAAGCACGTTTACGTCCAATCATCATCGGGTGTTTGGCGGGAACTACTATAGACACCTGGCGGTCAAAATGTGGGTGTCTACACTACCCTTAAATGATAACTTTGTTTTGTACCTGTTTTTATAAGAAACGTACCCTCTTTATATTTGTATACTCTTTTATGTTAATCGTTCCTACTTGGTACCACTGTTACTTCCATTTGTACTTAGTCTCTCAGTAAAGTTAATGAGAGACTGTCTATCAGGAGACCTACTTTAACTTCTAATATAAGATAAAATATATTCATGTGGGATCTTATTTAAATCGTCTAGTCGAATAAATTATAAATATCAAATTTTTATAACTTTTAATAATACGTAACTAAAGATATAGACAAAAGAAAACGAGTATCGACATACGTGCATAAAGCAAATGAATACAAATGGTTGGAACGGAGGGAGTATTTAAATACAGAGTAATTTTTAAACGGAATTGCTAAATCATACACGAATTTTACTATGTTGTACACATTTTGTCATTTATTTTTCCGTGTTTGCCCTTCCTCTAAAAAACCCTCTAATTTCTATATTCCTCTAAACCGATTTGTCTCTTCCTCTAAACTAGATAAATTAAGCCACAACTTTTCGATAATCGGGGGTGGAATCGAACCTAGAACAAGTAATTTGGGTTAACTAATTGTCTCGTTTAATTTCTGATCAATTATATCGTTTATTAGGGTTTACTTAGCAATTACGAACAATTGAACAAACCCAGGACTGAAAAAATTAATGATATTAGGGTTTGCTCCATCTCAATTGCGGACAATCACAGGACTAAAAAAATTAATGAATTACTAATAACAATAGATGATGAGTTTGAATTAACTGATGTTAATCTAGGTCGTTTTCAGTAATAGCATAATCTGTTGGAGTTGTCGGTGATTGGCGTGAGCAACAGAGGAGTGGCCGACGAGGGGAAAATGACAAGTTGTTGGCCGACGAGGGGTGACAAGTCGGCAAGGGGAGAGGGAAGATTGACTGCCGGCGTTGTTGGGTGAAAAAGGTGGAGGAGGTGGGGAGTTTTTTTTTTGCCAACGAGTCAACAGATACACATACTATTCCCTTAACGCAATAGACGCTAGTCTACGCTTTAGTGTTTCTAGCCCTAGGAATAAATTGAAAAGCACAACAATGAAAAAAAGAGCATTCATCAAGGATGTCCTTGATAATTGACGAAAGCTCGGCCGCTGGGAGAACGATTCCTACAATCTGAGAGATAAGCTGTAGACAGTCAGATGCAATATTGACATGGCAAACACCTTTACTTTTGATCCACCTGATAGCCTGGAGAACAGGGAACCCTTCAGCGAGAATGGCCGATTCCGCGAAAGAAGGTTGGCGAGCTTCCTCCCAAATCTCATTGTTATTGATAATCCAGATCCATCCCCCAGCCGCCTTAAGAGTAGATAACCATCCAGCTTCCACCTGAATCGTAGACCTGTTGCAAACATTCCTAGCACCAGTTTGTTTGATAACAAAGAACTCTTTCGAGGAGCGGAGTTGATCTAATGATCCATCGACCACTTTTCCATTAACTCCTCCCCCTCCACAGTCTAACGACAAAAGTTCAGAGTCCCTCCTTTCCTTTTTTGAATCCTTCTCTTTGAAGAAAAATTGCAGATCTCTGCAGGAGGCTTCATATCTCTTCCAAAATCCATACACAGAATTACCCCATTTGTTGAAAATAACTCCATTCCGGAACAGCCAGACAAAATAAAGCATATTGAGAAAATGCAGAAGACCAATATTCGATTAATCAGACTTAGAAAGGAACATAATCCACCTCATAATCCAGTCTTGTAAAGAAAGTTCCGAAGTCGATTCAACTCTGATACCAATAGTACTACTAGCCCAAAGTCTAGCAGTAATTGAGCAGTCCCTAAAGAGATGTTCCAGCGTCTCAATATCACTATCAGAGGACGGATCTACTAAATCAGCACACAGAACACACTTAAAAGGACCAGATAAATTTCTCTTAAGTCTCTCCTTTCCAATGGGAAGAGCAGAAGAAAGGATTTTCCACACAAAAGTTTTCCAAACCCGAGGGCCTGGTAGATTCCAAATCATATTCCTTTTATAAAATTCCGGGAACCTTTTAATTCCTTTAGCAGCTCTTTCCCTATGAAAAGTGAATTTGTCATTCCTGGATATTCCTTCCTTGTATCCACTTTTCACATTATAGCGGCCCTCCTTAGTCCTTCTCCACAACGGAGTAATGGTATCACTCTTCTTCGGGATATAGATAGCTTTAATTCTGGAACACCAGTCAGGGGTGAAGACATCTTCCAGCTTAGATATATTCAAAGAACAATCAGGGTTGATGAAATCTTTTAAAGACCAAGGTATACCTACATCATTATATATACTATTTATACCAGTTCTTGGTAAAGGAATACAACCCTGGACCCATTTGTCCTGAAAAATATTAATGGAATTGTTAGAATTTCTGTCAGCCAGAACACTGCCCAGATTCCAGGATAATCCACTTCCAATAATTTCACTTCCCCAGATAATGTCCCTCCAGTTTGAGGAGCAGATCTTCTTTTTATAATATTCTCCTTTCTGCATCCAACTTTTAATAGGCCCAAACTTTCCTTTCGGAAACCCTCCGAAATAAAGTTTGTTCTCCAATTAACAACCTCCAAGCTAACTTGGCAAGTAAAGCTTGGTTAACCACCGTGATATCCCTTATACCTAGTCCACCCTCAATAATCTTAGGCAAAGAAAGGAACCTCGACGCCCTCTAGTAGACTGTTCCACCAGTTCTAGTACCCACCCACCAAAAACGTGCTAGTAAAGAGTTAATCTTATTAGCAAGCAACACTTACCGACAATTTAAATACCGATAGAAAGAAACTGGAAAGGTTGGCAAGGAAGGCTCCGGGCTCGGATGGTTTTTCGAGCCAATTCTATAGACGCAACTGTAGCTAAATTGACCTCGTGGGTTTTTGACCAACCGGAGCGTTTATGGGTTTGGTGGGTTAATAGCATCTATTTGAGGGGCACCGCTTGGCGTGATTATCGGCCTCATGCTGATGTCACGTGGGCTTGGAAGAAGATATGTCAGGCAAAAGAGAAGATTAAGGACTTGTATGTGAATGGGCTTTGGCACGGGTCGTGGAACCATTACTCGATTTCGAGGATGTATGAGGCTTTATGGTCTCAACATCCGAAGATTATTGTGTGGGGTCGGCTTGTGTGGAGCGTTTGGAGTCTTTCGAGGCACAGCGTTATTTCTTGTCTTTTGTTTAGGGGGGCTTTAAACACGAGAATGAAACTTTTGAGGATCGGAGTTGCAGATTTCGACCTTTGTTATTTTTGTGACTCACAGGTAGAGACCTTTGAACATCTATTCTTTGGATGTTGTTGGAGCTCGAGAGTTTTAGGCCTTCTGGGTGAGTGGGTGAAGAGGCATATCTCTAGCAACAGAGGTTTGGAGTGGGCTACTAAGATGAGAGGTACCAAACTTCAATGTAACATTCTTCGTGCTATGATTAATGCGGCTATTTACCATATCTGGAGACAACGGAATGTGTGCAGAATTGAAGGTGCAGTTCAGCAGCCAAATTGCATTGTCAAGTTGATTAAAATGGATGTTAGGAGTCGTATTATGTGTAAGATCAAATACCCAGTTAGTGCTAAAGATGCTCGATGGCTACATAATTTGATGTAGTCATTCCTTGTAAATTGGATACACACACACACACACACACACACATATATATGTGGACATGACATAGGTCCACCCCGACGCGGCCACGCGCGGGTTTGGGTAGGCGAATGAATCTCCATATGAAACGGATCGAATGGAAATTTAAATCGAAGTGGAGTCGCCACCGAACTTTGTGGGAGTTCGGGCCCGTTCGAACCCACTCTATGTCGTAGTGGGCCGTGTACAAAATACGGCCCATTTTCGATGTCAGAGTTTATTGGGTTCGTCCCTTAGCATTTGATACCGATACCGACATTATCGGATATCGTGTATTGAATGACTCTCGTGCGCCAACGGTTTCAGGCATCCGGAAACCGAGGTTCTGAGTAAGGGGTGAGGGTACGTGTTGGGAAGCCCACGAAGGACACCCAACCCCGCCCGCACTAGCGGCCTCCACTAAGATCTCGAATGACTTTTGAATACGCGCGTTAGTTAAACGGGAAAATGATATGCAAAGATTATTTTCCCTAAGCATAATTGAAAGGGTTTCTACGTCAATTTAATGCAATTTGATTCTAACGTCAAAGTTGAATTTTAGCATGTGGGTTCATTTAAGTACGATAAAATAAACAACCAAAATTGACAAAAGAAGCAACAAACGGTTAGCAACGGTATAACGATATTAACGGTTTGTGCAAATATTGAATTGTGTAGAGTGATGCAAGTGAGTTAATGCATGGTTTTGAAAAAAGATGTTTCACGTGATTAATTAGGCATGTGTTGACCTAAGTCACAAGAAACGGTTAACGAGACTCGAATGCTATTGTAGGACTCACGATTTAACGTGATAAAGGGCCACTCGACCGAGTCATTGTGGGACTCGACCGAGTGGACCTCTGAAAAAGGTTCTGTCCGGATTTCATGACCCTACTCGACCGAGTTATTGACCAACTCGACCGAGTACATTGCCACTCGACCGAGTCACTGTGAGACTCGACCGAGTGGAGGTCGTAAAGACATTCTGTTTCGGTTTTTGTAATGTCACTCGATCGAGTGGCGTAGGCACTCGGTCGAGTGGCACCTGTACGAACCAGGTTCGTTTGCAATTTTGTTGTCGATTTCGAAATTGCTTTTGATTTTGATGACTTGATGAATTGAGCATAAATATTATGGAATTTATACTCGATTCTAAATTTGAATGCTCATCGTATCCCATATTCGATTATTGAATCGATATGGAATACTAGAGTGAAAATAAAAGAAAATTGCTTTGAGTCGTTTTAAATTAACTACCGCGATAAGAATAGATTTTCTCCGCGTTTAATAATGTCGTGATTCTAGTGAATCGTATGACTATTATTTTAGCATCAACGAAAAAAATCGCATTAGTTAATTAAATTGACTAGATCGTTAGATTCGACATCCAATTATGGAATTGGTATCGACTCTAACGGATCGACACTTTGCTTGAATTGAAAGACTTGATTCCCTTGGCTTTTCCGACATCAAAATAAATTCCTAAAGATCGTGATGTCGGATCCGCGTCAACGGGTTTCGACCCTTATTAAAATAGAATGCTTGTTTTGAAAATTGATTTTAGAATTGATGGAAATACGCGATAACGATGATGAAATAAGAAAATTATGGTTGATGTTAATTCGTCTCAACAATCAAGCAATCGGGGTGATGGGATAAGCGACCGGCAACGCTGTGTGCAGTACACTTGTATATTCAGGTTTCCTTATCCCACCATCACTCATACTCGACACGAATTGACGAATACTTTAATGTCTTATACTAATCATATTACCGATATTACAGATGCGATAAAGGAGTAAAAAAAAGACAAAAAAAAGAAAAAAAAAAGAGGAAAGACGAGAGAGAGAGGAGAAGGAAGAAGACGGGTTTTGCACCCTCAACCTACATGTTCTTGTGTCGGATAGTACTCGTAGTCGCGGCTTTAACACGGGAGTTTCGAGGTTTATGGAGGTTGAGTTGTGGTGGTTAGGGTGTTTGATTCCTAAAGCTAGGTTTAGGGTTTCGATTCCTAGTCTAGGGTTAGGGTTTGCTTGGTGTAGAGTTTGAATTAGGATTTTGAGATGTGTAAAGTTTAGGGTTGAAAAAGGTTGAAAAAAGATTGTTAATTGAGTGTGCATGGGGTTGCTTATATAGGCAAAGCCTAGGCACCCGGCTAGGGTTACTCGACCGAGTAAGTGACTGACTCGGTCGAGTGGCCCAGTGCGTCATCCGTCGGGCTTGAAATAGGCCCACTCGATCGAGTGGGTGGGGCACTCGATCGAGTGGCCCAGCTGGGTCGCGCGGGTCCATTGTCTTGGACCATGACCTGGGTTTTTGATGAGTTTGTGTTTGACTTGGACTTTTGATGTTGTGAATGGCTGTTTTGTGTGTCTCGGAATGACCTTGACCAAGGTTTGACCCAATCGTTAAAAAGTCGGTTTTATTTTCGGTGTCGGTTTTGGCCCAAATTAGTTTTGTTTGACTCGGAACGGTCCGTTGGGCTTGGTTTTGAGTACAGTTTTGTGAGATTTGTACTCCGTAAGTGCATTAGCCAACAACTAATGGATTTGAGCCCATATCCGAGCGCATAGAAACACGTTAGCGTCCGATCATCATCGGGTATTTTTTGGAAAACTACCATAGACACTTGGAAGTCAAAATGCGGGTGTCTACAGATAGAACACCCGAGCACGTGCGGGCTCGCATTTGACCGAAGACTGTGGTAGAAGACCCGTCGTCGAAGAAACGGGCTCGTGCTAAGGAGGTTCCACTTGTGATTCGGGAACGCTCGCCACCACCTCGAAGACCTCAGGCTCCACGCGACCGAAGGACAAGGGGAAGGGGAAAATGCCCGGATATTAGTCTCCATTATTATTATTTGAATATTATTATTATTTTTTGGGTGTGATTTTTTTGTGATTTGCCGTTTTTTTTTTAAATTCCCGAGTTTATCGGTTTAATAAAGACGTATTAAAGAATACCGTTCCCGTCTTTTCGTGTATTGCAATGGTTGTACCCTTTTGAGGGGTTGCCTACGTATCCACGATTAGCGGAATCAAACCAAACGTAGTTCAAAATTGATTTGATTGATTTTTTGCAATTTTCGAAATACATCAAGATTATTAATTCGAGATGTGCGACAGTAGAATAATTAATTCTAACTTATTGACTTGTCTATAATTTTTGAAAATTTATAAAAAGACAAATTTTTATAAATTTTTTGCAAATGACATTGAGATGGGGTTTATGGGTAGTAGCGCTTCAGCTGGTCCAAGTTGGTTGGTTTGACAAATTCGTTCCCGTCCAAGTCTGTCAGCATCACCGCTTCTCCTGATAGGACCTTCTTGACTAAGTATGGCCCAGCCCAATTGGGTTTGAATTTATCCCTTGGGTCAATCGGTAGTAAGGCACGAACCGATTTTAGGACCAGATCCCCTTCTTTGATGTTTCTGGGCCTAACCCTTTTGCTGAAAGCCCGTTGGATCCTCTTTTGATATATCTGAATATTGTTGAGGGCCCGTGATCGCCGTTCGTCTAAAAGGACTAGCGAATCGTATAGGGCTTGAACCCAATCTGCCTCAGGTACTTGGCTTTCAAGTAAAATCCTGAGGGATGGCACTTCTAGCTCAACCGGTTGGACCGCTTCCATTCCGTATGTCAAGTAATACGGGGTTGCTCCGGTTGCGGTGCGGATTGAGGTTCGATATCCCCATAGGGCAAAGGGTATTTTGTCGGGCCAGTCCCAGTAATTCTCAGCCATCTTTTTAAGTATGGTGACAATTGTTTTATTGGCCGCCTCTACCGCTCCATTTGTTTGAGGTCGGTAAGGCGAAGATGCATGCCTTTGAATTTTATATTTTGCCAGCAATGCAGCAGTTTCAGCTTGAAAGTGGGTCCCGTGATCGCTAATAAATTCGTGAGGGGTCCCATACCGGCATATGATCTTGTTTTGGATAAATTTGGCCACGTGCTTGGCGTTCAAGACACGGTATGACTCGGCTTCGACCTATTTGTTGAAGTAGTCGATGGCCACCAAAATGAAGCAATGACCTCTCGTCCCGGAAGGATACACCTTTCCAATTATGTCTATACCCCATGTCGAATATGGCCACGCTGATGTCATGGTATATAAGAGGGAAGATGGCATATGCTGTACATTGGCAAAGATCTGACAATTATGGCAGTGTTTGACATACAACTGACAGTTTGTTTCCATGGTGTTCCAATAATACCCGAGCCTCATGATTTTACGGGCTAGCATATGGGCGTTCATATGCGGACCGTTTTCACCATCGTGTACTTCGGCCATAACCTTTTCGGCCTGTATTTTGTCGATGCATAGGAGCAGAGCCCCCTGTGCCGTCTTTTTGTATAATTGTCCGTCGTCCGTGCGAACAAATTGGGTTGCCAATCTCCGCAGGGCTTTCTTGGCCCGGTTTTCAGTTCCCGGGGGATACTCTCCCGTTGCCAAGTAGATTAGGACTGACTGATACCAAGGTTCCGGGTCGGCTAGCTCGATGTCTTGGATGGCGTGTACATACGCCGGCTTGGACCGTCTTTCGACACAGATCGGCATGCTGGTCAGGTGATCCGGGATGTTCAGTAGAGATGCTAATTTGGAAAGTGCATCTACAAATTGATTTTCTTCCTGGGGCAAATAAATGTATTCTACCTTCTGGAATTGTTTCTCCAGAACCCTTACTTGTGCTTGGTAAGCTACGAGATTGGCGTTTCAAGTTTTCCATTTTTGGAGAGCCTGATTGATGACCAATGATGAATCACCGTGGACCCGGAGGTTTGTTACCCCTAAATCAGCGGCGGCTTGCAACCCGTGAATGCATGCTCCGTATTCGGCTGCGTTATTGGTCACGTCAAAGTCCAATTTGATGGATAAGGGGGTGTGTTTCCCTCGTGGTAAAATTAGCAGGATTCCGACCCCAAATACAAATCCCATGTTTTGGTGTCAGTATGAAATATGTCTTCATCGGGAAAGGCCCAAGATCGATGTGGCCCCCTTCGGATATTGGGCTATCGGCGAGGAACTCTGCCACTACCCGGCCTTTGATGGCTTTTAATGGTACAAACTTGAGGTCGAACTCAGATAACATTAAAGTCCATCTGGACATTCTGCCATTAAGGATGGGCTTCTCGAACAGGTACTTGATAGGATCCATTTTGGATAATACATGTACCTCGTGACTTAGCATGTAGTGTCGGAGCTTTTTAGTGGCCCAAACCAGAGCTAGGCACGTCTTTTCGAGCATCGTATATTTGCATTCATATTCGAGAAACTTTTTACTGATGTAGTAAATAGTTCGTTCTTCTGAATCGACTGTCTGGGCCAGCATAGCCCCCATGGTTGTCTCGGTCGTTGTTAGGTATAACGACAAGGGTAAGCCGGGTTGAGGTGGCATTAATACTGGCAGTGCAGACAGAATCTCCTTGATTTTATCGAAAGCCGCTTGACATTTGTCGTCCCACAGTACCCGTTCCCCTATCTTCAGTTTCTTGAAAATGGGCTCACATACCATGGTTAATTTTGAAATGAACCGGCTGATGTATTGGACTTTCCCGAGAAACCCCCGTATTTCTTTTTCGGTCTTGGGTGACTGCATCTCGGTGATGGATTTGATTTTAGCTGGGTCGACCTCGATGCCGCGTTGGCTAACGATATGGCCCAGTAATTTGCCTGATGTTACCCCGAAACTGCATTTTTGAGGGTTTAGTCTCATGTTGTATTTGCGCAGTCGGGTAAAGAATTTTCTTAGGGCCGCAATGTGCCCATTCCGGTCTTTGGACTTAACGATCATATCGTCCACGTAGACCTCCACTTCTTTGTGCATCATGTCATGTAATAAAGTAGTGGCGGTCCGCTGATAAGTGGCCCCGGCATTGATAAGCCCAAATGGCATAATAGTGTAACAGTAAGTACCCCAAGGTGTAATGAAGGTGGTCTTACTCATGTCCTCCTCTGCCATTTTAATCTGATTGTATCCGGCATACCCGTCCATGAATGATAGAAGGGCATGATCGGCCGTGTTATCCACCAGTATGTCGATGTGTGGTAACGGAAAATCGTCTTTTAGGCTGGCCTTGTTAAGGTCTCGGAAGTCCACACATACCCGCACCTTGCCGTCCTTCTTGGGCACCGACACGATGTTTGCAACCCAGTCTAGATATTCAGACACTTGTATAAAGCCCGCTTTGAATTGTTTGTCTACCTCTTCTTTGACTTTGAGAGACCATTCGGGCTTCATCCTTCTGAGTTTCTGTTTTACCGGCTTACACCCATCTTTGATGGGTATTCGGTGTTCAGCTATTTCCCGGTCTATACCCGGCATGTCCTTGTAGGACCATGCAAAGACGTCCTTGAACTCTTGGAGACGGTCTGCGAATTGTTTTCTCTCCTCTGGATCTAAGGATAGGCCCAACTTAAGCATCTGGGGCTCTAAAGTAGTTCCCACATTGATGGACTCGGTTTCTTCGATTACCGAATCTCGGGACTCCCTTTGTTCGAGCTGCTCGATCAGATGTGGAAGTAGAGGTACCTGTTCGTCGGGCTTCTCAATGTCATTGTATATAAAATCTTTGAAATTGAGAAAATTTTGGAAATAAGACAAGTCGTAAGCAGAACGGTTTTCGTTATTATTATTAATAGTAAATTTTGTGAAAAGCTCGAAAAGAGCGGCCATCTGATCGTTGGTCAGTGACGGGATAGGGAGAGGTCTTGGGACAGGCCCCGAGACCTCAGTGGATAAGGGAAGAGGGGTTACAGACTCAACTCTAGCACCAGACCCTCTAGACTCGGACTCAGACTCAGACTCTGACTCTGACTCAGACTCGGTATCCGGCATGTCTCCCCTCGCCGGTGGTCAGCTTGTAGGTCCGTCCTTGGCCATCAGTCCACTTGATGGTCTTTCTCCAGGCCCTTTTTCTTGTATCTGCACCAACTTCGGTGATCGGCTTTGTTGGGTCGAACCGATCCCTGCGGAGGATCAGGTTGACCAAGTCGTCCTTTGGAGCAGGGACGGCTTTGTCTTCTCCAAATAAGAGCCCCAGCATGGGCTCGGCGTTGTTTTCCCCTTCCTTGGACTCGGTTTGAACGAGGGCAAATATATCATCGGGGATGAAATTGCATTCCCGAGCCGTTTTGGTCTCGGGATATATGATGGTGGGTTGGTAGAGGCCTACTTGAATGGCTCTGAAGACTGGAGTGACGAAGTAATCAGTTAACTTCGGGCTATAAGGGCCTATGTAAGTACCCTTGAAAATGTTGGTGGCTTTGTGGATACCGGCCCAAACCACATTTTCTGGGGTTATAGCATACCCCAACCCGAGCTGGGACTCGCCGTCGTTTTGGACCTCGATAATCTTCCCAGCTGGAAGATATGGCCTTGAGGTAGCCCCCGGTAAGTATCCCAAGTTTTGTAGCATCGTGTCGATGCTAGTTGTGAAGTAAGGCCTAAAGAGATACTCTTCTTCGATCATGTCCACGAAATCAAATCCTCATGGGTCGGCCCGGTCCGTAGCATTGCAGCTTGCCACGGTAATTGGAGTAGCCTCTAGTGTGATGATGCCGTTCCGAAGTGGCATCTTGACTTTTCGATGGAGGGTGGAGGATACGGCCTTGACTGCGTGGATCCAAGGCCTTCCTAATAGTAAGTTAAAAGACGAGGTGACATCAATCACCTGGAACTCCAACTCTTTCTCGATTGGGCCCGTTATTATTGTTAACTTAACGGCCCCGGCCACCAGTTTGGGGCTTCTGTCGAAAACTTGGATAGTCTGTGCTGTAGGGAGGTAGTCGGCATCGGTGATGCCGAGAGCTTTAGCGGTCCTTAGAGGTAGGACATTTACAGCGGACCCATCGTCGATAAGGGTCATTGGGAGGTACTTCCCTCGGCAAATGACCGTAATGTATAGGGCCAGATTATGATTGGGCCCGAACGCTGGCAGATCAGACTCGGAGAAGGTGATGAGTGGGCCTTCTTCCTTGGACTTGCCTTTGAGATAAGGCATAATAGTGGCTACCATTTCAGAAGGGGTAACCTGTGAGTCGACCTTGATTTCATCGAGAGCCTTAGTCAGTGCTTCCCGATGAGCTTGTGAGCTAACTAGTAATTGCCATATGGTTAAGTCAGCTCGAACCCTCTTTAGTTGCTGGACCAGAGCTGCGTCAGTGCTTGATTCTTCGAGGGTAGGTTCCGTCCTGGCGGGTTTAGTGACGGATGCAGGAATAGAACGCCCAGCTGCGGCGAGATGGTTGGTGGCTAAGGCTTTGGACTTAGCCTTTCGGACCTCTTCAAGGGTGATGGGGACAGCTTCCCCTTTGTTTAAGTATACATCATCCTCGTCATCGAACCATATCCCGTTAATTTGTGGGATATAGGGGGAGATGAGGTGAGAACAGTCAATTACCTCACCGGTGAATATTGCGTGGGCACTGAACGGGTTTTCTTTGTTGCTCGGCTTGTCTCTGGGCAACGGGATTTTCCCGCCCTCGATCAGATCTTGGATCAGATGTTTCAGTCTCCAGCATTTTTCGGTATCATGTCCGTTACCTCGATGATACTGACAGTAGGCTTGGACGTTATAACTTTTGGGCCTCTTTTCTACTAGAGGTTTTGGAGTTGGACCTATCGGTTGGACCAGACCCTTCAAAGATAGCCTTTGTAAGGCATAAGTATAGGTAGTCCCTATATCTGTGAATACCCGATTTGGCGTATTCTTTTTGGATGAGGTGTCGAGCAGATTTACCTCATCGAAGATGCTGCGAGTTGCAGCTGCGGGTGTGGGCTTGCTCGTAGATGAACTTGCCCCTTGATAGCCCTTGGTAGAGGCCTTAGTCAGGCTTTCTAACCTTAGGTCGTCCTCTATTCTTGTGCCCATTTCAGTGAGGGCGGCAAAGTTAGGGATGATAGCATACCGGAGATGGACCCGGTAGGATGGGAGGAGGTTCTTGACAAAAGCCTCCACTAGGACCTTCTCACTGGGCTTGTCGACTGGCTTCACACTCTCGGCCCGCCATCTTTGCAAATATTTTGTGAACCCTTCTTTGGGCTCTTGGGCCATCACCTCCAGAGTACGCATTGTAGTCTGGATTTCAGTATTGTCGGCGTAATTCCGAGCAAATTCGGTCGCCACATCATCCCTAGTCTTATATTTCTTGGGGTCAAGCCTATAGAACCAGGCCTTAGGGTGCTTCTCGAGAGAGGAAGGGAATAAGTGCTTGAACATGGCGGACTTTACCCCCTTGACCGCCATAAAGTCTTTGAAAGCCCGGATGTGATGGACCGGGTCTTCAGTACCCTCAAACATCGAAATTCCCGCAAGGTTGAGGTTAGCAGGCAGCTCGTCATTCAAAGGTGAATAGGAACGAGCATTTTCGGTGTGGATCGAGTTGTTCGTCGACAGGTGAACTTGTTCTTCGAGCCTGCGAACAACGCTGATAAGTTCAGTTATGGGCCCAGTGGTCTCTGACCCGTCAACAGGGGCCGTCTTTTCTACGGCGCTCAAACGGGTGTCTGACGTTGCTTGGCTAGCCTGGATGGAATTCAGTTGAGTCTCGATCTTGGCCAACGCGTCCTTGAGTTGATCCATTTGACGTTGATGTCTGGTTTCGGGTGGCCTGTCTGTAAGAACACCGCGTAATCAGAAACTAGCCCGAATCCCGGAATAGAAAGTACATCCCGAACAAGACTAAAAAGGGAAATGACTCGAGAAAAGACACCTAGACGGGTGACTTGTGAAGTGTGGGACTTCCTTAGGATTCGGCGAGTGGGCCTAGTCCTCTTCGAAGGAAGGTTCACGTGAGACATCCCCAGACTTTTGACTCGATCGTGTAAACGGGCCCTCCTTTGTAGGGGTTTGTCCTACGTAGGTGGGTCTTGCCTTAGTCTAATAAGGCGGACTGGGATGGGGAAGAAACCCGTGATGTAAGATCAACAGAGTTTCGACGCTAAAGACCTTGACAACTTACGACATGACCCGACACTGCTAAATACGGAAAGTCCTAAGAAGAGGAAGGTTTTGAAAATGGATTGTTTTTTAAGATCCGAGAAAACTAGTGGAGGGCCCAATTTTCGAAAAATGAAAAGAGATATTGGGCCACGGGTTTTGAAAGTTCGAAAATGTTTTCGAGTTTTGAATTGGGCAGCATACCGTCTAGAAAATAGGCTATTTTGAGTAAAATCATAAGTCCTAAATTCGGCATGCGACCCGGATTTTGAAAATTGAATACCTTGAAAAAGATGTATTTTTGAAAAGTTGACGGTTTTTGAAAACGACACGGAAACCAAATAGCACGTAGTCACACAAGCATTATAACGACGCCATGTATGCTCTACACTAGGTCTCGGTCGGTCTAAAGGGTCTATACCAGTGTACATAGTCTAGACGTTGATCGGGACGGGCTCTCTAAGTCGAGTTGAGCTTAGAACATGCCGCAAAACCCACTCGAATCGACTATGGACACCTTTTGACATATCCATATTGGAGTACATCAATGGTATAGTGGGACGTCGGTCACCAATACCGGCCCGGGAAAATATGGGTTATGCATGAACCGTAAAACTAAAACGCGTATTGTACTAGTCAAACGATTTCTATTCGAGTCTCACCTTGAGGATGCCGATGGTAAGTCACGCATCAGTTAATCCCCAGCGGAGTCGCCAAATTGTGGACATGACATAGGTCCACCCCGACGCGGCCACACGCGGGTTTGGGTAGGCGAATGAATCTCCATATGAAACGGATCGAATGGAAATTTAAATCGAAGTGGAGTTGCCACCGAACTTTGTGGGAGTTCGGGCCCGTTCGAACCCACTCTATGTCGTAGTGGGCCGTGTACAAAATACGGCCCATTTCCGATGTCAGAGTTTATTGGGTTCGTCCCTTAGCATTTGATACCGATACCGACATTATCGGATATCGTGTATTGAATGACTCTCGTGCGCCAACGGTTTCGGGCATCCGGAAACCGAGGTTCTGAGTAAGGGGTGAGGGTACGTGTTGGGAAGCCCACGAAGGACACCCAACCCCGCCCGCACTAGCGGCCTCCACTAAGATCTCGAATGACTTTTGAATACGCGCGTTAGTTAAACGGAAAAATGATATGCAAAGATTATTTTCTCTAAGCATGTAAATGTAATTGAAAGGGTTTCTACGTCAATTTAATGCAATTTGATTCTAACGTCAAATTTGAATTTTAGCATGTGGGTTCATTTTAGTACGATAAAATAAACAACCAAAATTGACAAAAGAAGCAACAAACGGTTAGCAACGGTATAACGATATTAACGGTTTGTGCAAATATTGAATTGTGTAGAGTGATGCAAGTGAGTTAATGCATGGTTTTGAAAAAAGATGTTTCACGTGATTAATTAGGCACGTGTTGACCTAAGTCACAAGAAACGGTTAACGAGACTCGAATGCTATTGTAGGACTCACGGTTTAACGTGATAAAGGGCCACTCGACCGAGTCATTGTGGGACTCGACCGAGTGGACCTCTGAAAAAGGTTCTGTCCGGATTTCATGACCCTACTCGACCGAGTTATTGACCAACTCGACCGAGTACATTGCCACTCGACCGAGTCACTGTGAGACTCGACCGAGTGGAGGTCGTAAAGACATTCTGTTTCGGTTTTTGTAATGTCACTCGATCGAGTAGCGTAGGCACTCGGTCGAGTGGCACCTGTACGAACCAGGTTCGTTTGCAATTTTGTTGTCGATTTCGAAATTGCTTTTGATTTTGATGAATTGAGCATAAATATTATGGAATTTATACTCGATTCTAAATTTGAATGCTCGTCGTATCCCATATTCGATTATTGAATTGATATGGAATACTAGAGTGAAAACAAAAGAAAATTGCTTTGAGTCGTTTTAAATTAACTACCGCGATATGAATAGATTTTCTCCGCGTTTAATAATGTCGTGATTCTAGTGAATCGTATGACTATTATTTTAGCATCAACGAAAAAAATCGCATTAGTTAATTAAATTGACTAGATCGTTAGATTCGACATCCAATTATGGAATTGGTATCGACTTTAACGGATCGACACTTTGCTTGAATTGAAAGACTTGATTCTCTCGGCCTTTCCGACATCGAAATAAATCCCTAGAGATCGTGATGTCGGATCCGCGTCAACGGGTTTCGACCCTTATTAAAATAGAATGCTTGTTTTGAAAATTGATTTTAGAATTGATGGAAATACGCGATAACGATGTTGAAATAAGAAAATTATGGTTGATGTTAATTCGTCTCAACAATCAAGCAATCGGGGTGATGGGATAAGCGACCGGCAACGCTGTGTGCAGTACACTTGTATATTCGGGTTTCCTTATCCCACCATCACTCATACTCGACACGAATTGACGAATACTTTAATGTCTTATACTAATCATATTACCAATATTACAGATGCGATAAAGGAGTAAAAAAAAGACAAAAAAACGAAAAGAAAAAGAGGAAAGACGAGAGAGAGAGAGGAGAAGGAAGAAGACGGGTTTTGCACCCTCAACCTACTTGTTCTTGTCTCGGATAGTACTCGTAGTCGCGGCTTTAACACGGGAGTTTCGAGGTTTATGGAGGTTGAGTTGTGGTGGTTAGGGTGTTTGATTCCTAAAGCTAGGTTTAGGGTTTCGATTCCTAAGCTAGGGTTAGGGTTTGCTTGGTGTAGAGTTTGAATTAGGATTTTGAGATGTGTAAAGTTTAGGGTTGCAAAAGGTTGAAAAAAGATTGTTAATTGAGTGTGCATGGGGTTGCTTATATAGGCAAAGCCTAGGCACCCGGCTAGGGTTACTCGACCGAGTAAGTGACTGACTTGGTCGAGTGGCCCAGTGCGTCAGCCGTCGGGCTTGAAATAGGCCCACTCAATCGAGTGGGTGGGGCACTCGATCGAGTGGCCCAGCTGGGTCGCGCGGGACCATTGTCTTGAACCGTGACCTGGGTTTTTGATGAGTTTGTGTTTGACTTGGACTTTTGATGTTGTGAATGGCTGTTTTGTGTGTCTCGGAACGACCTTGACCGAGGTTTGACCCAATCGTTAAAAAGTCAGTTTTATTTCCGGTGTCGGTTTTGGCCCAAATTAGTCTTGTTTGACTCGGAATGGTCCGCTGGGCCAGATTTTGAGGTCAGTTTTGTGAGATTTGTACTCCGTAAGTGCATTAGCCAACAGCTAATGGATTTGAGCCCATCTCCGAGCGCGTAGAAACACGTTAGCGTCCGATTATCATCGGGTGTTTTTTGGAAAACTACCATAGACACTTGGCAGTCGAAATGCGGGTGTCTACAATATATATATGCGGGTGTCTACAATATATATATATATATATTTATATTTATATTTATATATATATATACTTACCCTTTACCAAAAAAAAGGTTGGCAAGGACTGAACGAATGAGAGTAAGTCTACCAGCTGGAGATAAGTGATAAATTGGAGAACGTATTAGTTATATTGTATTTTCATGAGTTGAGTTACATTGTTAAGGAATCAGTTATTTATACAACATATGAAAGCAATGTAATTTATCCTATTTAGGGCATATATTCACAACAGCTATAATATATTACAAAGAGGGAAATACTATCATTTCCTTGATTGCATAGTAGGAGTCAACGACTCTTTTTGAGGTTGGTGGCAATCGTTAGTCATTGGGCTATTTCCGAGTGGCTATTACCATCCCTCAAGTTGGAGCGTGTAGTTTGGAAACGCCCAACTTGGATAAAAGCTCGTCAAAAGGTATGCGTCCGAGGGCCTTCGTAAAAATGTTTGCGAGCTGCGATTTGGTATGCACACATTTGGTTGTGATTGTGCCTTTTTGTATTTCGTCCCGGATGAAGTGACAATCAACCTCGATATGTTTTGTCCGTTCGTGGAAGACCGGATTGTTTGCTATGTGGAAGGCGGATTGATTGTCGCAATGTAAATGATAGGCTCGGTGTGAGGGATGCCCATGAAGTTTATTAAACCCTTAAGCCATTTTAATTCACATGTCGTATATGCCATAGCGCGATATTCGACTTCGGTGGATGACAAAGAAACATTAGTTTGTTTCTTTGTTTTCCATGATATAGACGAGGAGCCGAGAAAAACGATGTAGGCCGAGAGAGAGCGGCGACTTGTTGGACACGCGGCATAATCTGAATCACAATAGGCATTCAGTCGAAGATCGGAGTCGGAACGAAGTAAAATACCTTGACCCAGAGAACCCTTTAGATAGCGAACGACTTGAAGAGCAGCGGCCCAATGATCCTGCGTGAGGGTATGCATAAATTGGGCTAAAATTTGAACAGAATAGATGAGTTCCGGCCGAGTAATAGATAAATAAACCAAGCGGCCCACAAGGCGACGATATGGCTGTGGGTCATTTAAAGGAGCGGTTGTGGAGAGTCCCAATCGATGATTTGATTCCATGGGGATATGAGCAGGTTTTGCTCCTAGGAGACCTGTTTCGGTAAGTATATCAAGTGCGTACTTGCGTTGAGAGACAAAAATTCCCGAGCTGTTTCTTGCGATCTCAAGACCAAGGAAATATTTGAGGAGTCCTAGGTCCTTCATGTGGAAGCATCGACTTAGATAATCTATAAAGTTCGTAATTACCTTGTTATTGTTGCCACAAATGACGAGGTCGTCAACATAGACGAGAACATGGATTTCCGAGTTAGATGTGATTATCGAAAACAGAGAGTGATCGCTCGGACACTGTTTGAAGCCGTATTTAATCAATGCGGAAGCAAGTTTAACGTACCAGCACCGTGGAGCTTGGCGTAGCCCGTATAATGATTTTCGGAGACGACATACCAAGCCATCTTTAGGTGCGGTGAGCCCCAGAGGTAATTTCATGTAAACTTCTTCGTTGAGATCACCGTGAAGGAAGGCGTTGTGAACATCCATTTGATGGAGAGTCCATTGTTTGGCAGGAGCAATAGCAAGTAGGGTCCGAACCGTAACAAGTTTGACTGTGGGAGCAAATAATGTTTCGTTGTAATCGACCCCTTCAACTTGACGATTCCCCATAACAACCAATCTGGCTTTGTATCTTTCGATCGTACCATCAGCATTATATTTAATCTTGTATACCCATTTGGAGCCTATTGCCTTTTTGTTGGGAGGTAACGGCTCGAGGGTCCAAGTGCGATTTTGTTCGAGAGCATTAAGATCGATTTGCATAGCTTGTTGCCATTCGGGAACTTGCGTTGCATCTTTAAAAGAACTAGGCTCGTGGTGTTTAGTCACGGCCGACAAGAAAGCTTGATGATTAGGAGAAAACTTAGCATAATTAATATAATAGGAAATAGGAAACTTAGTACCTGACGATGTTGGTGACACGGTGAGCACATGAGAAGATGGGCGTTTTGGTTGAACAAAATCTTTAAGGTTGGAATTCGGAATTTTGAGGCGATGGCCGCGGCCCATTATGGGTGGATTGACGGTGGTGGGAGCATCGGTGTGAGGGGTCGATGCGGAAGTGGTTTCGGTGGTCGGATTAGGTGTAGTCGAAGGAGGCGAAGTGGTGGTCATCGAGGGTGGTTGGATAACACTAGTGGATGGTTGACTTATGATCACAGCATGATCAATGGGTTGTAAAGTGTCACGAAGAAAAGAAGAAGTATTCTCATTATCGTGAATGTCAAGGGCTTTGTATGGAAAATCATTTTCAATAAAAACGATATCTCGAGACTCGAAATAAGATCCGGTGTCTAAGCTAAGTCATAAATACGTCATCCCTTCTTATCAAACGGGTATCCAATGAAAACGCATTTTCGACTTTTAGAAGCAAATTTGTCACGAGTACGATTTAGAGTTTTGGCATGACAAAGACATCCGAAAATACGGAGATTCTCCATAGGTGGAGGTTTATTAAATAACATTTCGTATGGAGTTTTCCCGTTAAGAAGAGGAGTTGGAGTGCGATTAATTAAGTGAACCGCAGTAAGAACACATTCACCCCAAAAATATAAAGGTAAACTCGCTTGAATAAAAGGGCACGGACAACGTTTAAAATGTGTCGATGTTTTCGTTCAACCCGACCGTTTTGTTGTGGGGTGTCTACATTAGAATTTTGAAAATTTATACTATTTTGATTGAAATTTTTTATAAGACATCGAAATTCATTTCCATTATCACTTCGTAAAATTTTAATTTTCTTGTTAAATTGCCTTTCGGCCATAGCAAAAAAATTTAGAAGAGTTTGTTGAGTGTCGCCTTTGTTACGTAAAAGATAGACCCATGTGGATCGAGAAAAATCGTCGACAATAGTTAAAAAATAGGTGGAGCCACATGAAGCGTTTTCGGAGTATGGTTCCCATAGGTCGCAATGAACAAGATCAAGTATAGAAAAAGCTTTATTCGTGCTTAAATGAAATTGTTCCCGCGTTTGTTTCGCACGAAGACAAACGTCGCAAGTCCGAGTATGAAAATGTTTACTAGAATTATTATTAATAAAAGGTAAAAATCAAAAAACATGTGAGCATATGTTCATAAGCTACGATATTATTGGGTTTAGTTGGAACTTCTCTCATAGGTTCAAATACATAGATTATACAAAAGTTTGTTGACATTAGCGTTTCTTGTCAACCAGGTTGATTTCCTAAGGTTGATCCTCAAGTGTTTTTGTTGGTTATGACAGGGTTAATCCTCAATTCTCATGTTGGCTTTCTAAATTTCTCAAAATTTCAAAAGTGTTTCTCTGTTGTTATTCTTCAAACAACGGGATAATCTTAACTTCAGATCAAAATTCCTTGGTTCACAAGTGTCCTTTACAACCATGACACTTAGGTTTGCAATACTATCAATCATTATTCAACAAAAATATGTCTTCCAAAAGTATATACGGCATTTCCTAGGGATTCTCCAAAATATTGTTTACAAATCATTCAATCAATCAATTGGATTCTCCAGATCCGACAAGGTATGTTCAACATATAATTCTCAAAATAACATTCGATGTATATAATGGTAAACCTCAAAATAATTTTGATCTAGGATCATTCTCTTAGAATTCTCAAATACTTAGCTCCCCAAAAAGATATTGATCATCACAAATATCACTCGACTTCAAAAGTATACTCTCTCTTCTCATAACATGATGGTTAAGACTTAGGTAAAAATACTATGGTCTTAGTCTCGCGGTAGGTTACTGCTCTGCAAGGTTTAACACATAAGACACATCCATCCAAAAACGTGACTCAAAGCCCCCAATTATGTAAGTGTTCTGTGGTCGTGAAAATTTTTAGGTAAGCAAAACAAATACTAGGTTAGTAACGTTCTTAGCATAACGATCTCGGTGGTCATCTCTCTGGCATAGTCCATGATCACGCTTCTGTATTGAAGTTTCTTGGTGACATCCTTTGCAAATAACTCGAGCAGGTTCATCTTGTTGCGGTTTGTTCTTCTGTATGATTTTGTAGAGTTGTTTCTTTGCTTCGTGCATATTTGGTGCGTCATCTACGTTATGATCTCGTGTTAGTACTATACCATAGTGTCAGCGGTTCTAATTAAAATTTCTATCATAATCTATGTAAGTAAGATTGGTTAATGTTTACTCGACCGGAGATACATGGCAAAAAGTTCAAGACTAAGTATGAAGGTAAGGCTGGTTAAAACAAGAATCCAGGAAACAAAGTGAAAGTCATAAGAATTAGAAAAGGTGTGAATGATTATGACAATTTTATTAATAGAATGACAAGCACTCTATCATAGATCTTCTCTTTCGATGATAAGAGGAGATGAAGTTGGTATTTGTCAAAAAGAAATTTTAAATCAAGCTGGGTTTTGGAGAGTATATGTGAAAGTGAAAATCAATTGTATGATGTTCAACTTTCTCAAATATCTGGATAAAATTGTGATAGGTTGATTCAAAGAATATATAATAGATCAATAGGTTGATTGAAAGTAACACATAATTCAAGACAAATTGGTTAGGGTTGAAGGTTGAATTGAGTCTTTTAAAAATTTATAATATGAAGTAAGGCTAAAAATGTCACCATGAATTTAGGAATTCAATAGGATAAGAATAAAGGATTATCATGATGATCAATTCAAGAAATATCTTAACTTGGTGAATGAACGAGAATGATATCCAATCACAAAAAGTGGAGATGAAATAGTTTGGTTTAAGTAAACGGGTCAATAACTGAAAGGTTGAAGGTTAAAGTTGAAGGTAAAATTCAGGTTAACTGGTTAAAAAAAATGAAGGAAGTAATAATAGGATGAACAAAATTTGAAGATATGGTCGAAGGTATTTATTTGAGAAATTAATATAGACAAAAGGGTTCATTCTCGAAATGATACAGGTTAAGTAAACACGTGATCTCCGATATACGAGGTAGGTAGGTGTGCAGGTCACTAGAGTCTCGATTAGATATAAGTCGACACATGGCGAGGACTCGAGGTATACTACACTATACGCGTCAGCACGTACTTGATCTTCGTGTGTGCTCCATCTTGACAACTTAACTTGACTTGATTCTTCAACGTGATTCAGTTTGGGTTAACTCCTATAGTTGATTTGGATAAGCCTTCGCTGATTTCCCACAATGCGGATGTTCAGGTCTTGAGCGATTGATGGCTCTGAATGTCAACGTCTTCCATCTTGGTTATCGTATTGATCAAAAATAAATTTAAAACTAGCCAATAGGCTAAAGGTTAGACAGTCAATTTACAAACAATTATGCAGATAGCATGCCAACAATTATACAAGTAAAAATTTAAAGACATCGCGTTTCCCGTTAATGACAATTCTATCCCGATAAATTATTTGATAGGATCCTAATAGTTTCTAAGTGAATCTCTCATTTTAGTGATCTAATATTGTATTAGTATTTTAGTAAGTCTACCCAGGCGCGCTCCTCGTTAGGTAAACGAAGCTCAATCCTCACTTACGGTCACAAGGTCGCTCTGATACCAACTGTAACAACCCGGATTTTCGATGACTTAAAATAATAGATAATGCGGAAAGTTATCTAAGTCATTTGATTAAAATCATATCAGAGTGTAAATAAATCTGGATCGCTACGGATCCTTACAATAATAAACGACTATTAATTACATAGTCTTGATTCACTTAGTACAGAATATAAATTTCATTTTTAAACTAAACATATTATTAAATCTCTCTCGCTTGATTCCCCAACGTCTTAGACCTGCACAAATATATAGAATAGAAACCGCTGAGCGGGACAGCAACCAAGTCGTTCAACTAACATCACCTCGAACACATAAGATAATCATGTGAATAACAAATAATATGCTTATAAAAATATTAAAGGATATCACGTGACAGATAGTTTCCTTTACTTCAATTAATCAACATGTGAGGTGATAAAAACGAGAAGGTTTAAAAGATGGGACATTGGCAGCCATTTGATTTTTAAATCATTATTCACGTAAACAGAGAATAAACACACGAGTCGTGGCTCCTAGTATCACCGCTACATCCTATTGGCTTGCATCTCACCAATAGAAGTAACCGTAGTACCGACTCGTAGACCGAACCGATCTTATGAGGTTTACATCTCACCCATAAGGCTCAATTAGGCCCGAACTTCTATTATATTATACGTTTATTCAAACGGGGCTCTGGGCTGAAATGAAAGCTGATGATTACATTCTCTGCATCACCAAGAGGGAACCCGCGGTTTTCAGAATCCTGTTCTGCCCCCGCTACCTAGGTGGTAATACTGATCAAGTACTTGTCTATATGTGCGCCACATACCCTACGCAGACTCTTGAACCGCAGAACTCACTGTCGTAGGACGACTACCTTAAACACTAGGTCGATTCTCGGACCGCAGCCTCCGAGTCTGCTTTTCATTACAAGTGCAGTCGAAACACCACGCATGGTAGGATCCAACACAAGCTATTCGTCCCAGACTCGCATCGTAAACTTTATATAATAGTCGCCCGTGAACAAGTAGTACATTATTTGGTGACCTTCAATAATTGGTCGAACTCATTTGAAACAGTCAAATCCTCAAATACTTACTTTCAGTGTGACAACGTTACACTTTAATCCTCAAGTGTCACCCGAAACATTATATCCCAAATATCGTATAATATTTTTTAAAATAGTAAATTCTTTTAAAAGAAGTTTTATAAAAATAAAATTAAGGTATAACAAAATATTGTTTTAAAATTTATAGTTTATGAAAAATATAATTTAAGTCAATTTTAGTCGATTTACAAAATTTGACGTAAAATCATTTTTTAAATATTATAAATGTCGTGTAAAATTTTTGGAATAAAACAAATCCATTAATTTTAGAAAATGAAATTTCTAAACTTTTACCTATATAAAAATAATAAGTGAAATTTTATTAAAATAAAACATTTTACAAGTTACTATTTTACTCTATTATTAAAATATATAAACAAATGTAAAAGTACAAACGAAAATTAAATATGACCAAAATTACAATTATATAAAATACAAACAAAACATAAAGTACATAGAATAAATATACATAGCAAATAGAAATAAATCAATAAAATTATATAAGTAAATTTTATCATTTTAATTTCTTTTATTCATTTTCTCATACCAATAGAAATATAAAGGTGATAAATAAATTAAACAAGTGATAATTTAGTCGAGTTGAATTTAGTCATAAATACATACATAACATAAATAAAATATCACGTAACATTTTTTTTATACACAAGTAATTTAGTCGTATAAATAAGCCTAAATATAACTCAAATAGAATATCACGTAACATTTTCTTTCATATATAAGTAATTTAGTCATACAAATAAGCCTAAATATTTAAATAAGCAATTTATTAAATTACTAACATAATATACTTATATATAAGAAATGTTGTTAGAAGAAAAGTTTGGTTATCTTAATAAGCTGCTATTTATTAACGTTATTAAGAATAGAAGGTCGAAATAAATTGACCCAAATACGATTCCAGAAAAGTGATTCCGTCAAATACTGAGCAGCTCCTCATTCGCGATGCTCCAATTATTGAAAAAGATGAGAGAATAAATATAATATGTAGTACGAAGTATATAGTATAGTAAGTACGAGTAGTACGTAGTATGGAGAGTATGTACTAGTATGTACGTAATATATCAGTAGTAATATGAAAGTGTAGTATATATATATAGGCAGCATGGAGAGGGAAAAAGGAGGGAGTAAGAGGTATAGGGGTATAGGGTAGATTAGTGGAGGGTGGAAGGAGTAGATTAGTGGAGGGTGGAAGGAGTAGATTAGTGGAGGGTGTAGGGTGTAAGGGTAGAGTAGAAGAAGTAGGGTGTGAGTAATATAGTAATAGGGTCAGTACGTGGGAGGTAATTAGGACCCCAGCTTCCCGAGTTTTGGCCCGTTTTTCGTACAAATGTCTTTCTTTCTTTCTCAAAAAGTTGAAATATAAGATTACGAAATAAAAATAATGGAAACCGTAAAATTTATTTTTTTAAAAAGAATTTGTGAGACAGTACGTAAAATAGACAGTAAATAGTATTATGAGACAAAAGTTATAAGAAATCGTTATTTTAAAAATTCAATAAATTATTAAATTTTTACGAGACGAGAAAATGTTAAAACGACGGTTCATTATTAAAAATATATTTCAAGTTTTTAAACTTTATTTAACGAAAAATAAAATTTTTAATAATTCGATAAATAAATTTTCATCTTTTTAATTACGGAATATTTTTTAATTTAATTTAATAAAAATAAAATATTTTATTTAAAAAAAATAATTTTTCAAACGTTAAACTTGGTTTAATAAATGTTTAAAATTTTAACTCTATTTGAAAAATACGGGGTATTACAAGGTCCGTAGGATTTAACGAGTTGAGATCAACACTATCCATTACCGGCAAAGAGGATGAAGAAGGAGCAATAGGAGTCGGATTTCCTTGCTGACCAGAGAGCATATTGGCTATCGGTTGAGCAGGGCCATTATTAGTCTGACGATCGATTTCTTTCATAGGCAGCCTGCCCTTCAACATCCGGAACAAAAACTGCTCGACTAAGGTCGGTGTCACCGGGGTTGTTATAAATTCGGTCTCGGGGACGATTGCCCCACCAGTCGGAGAATTTTTCCGTTACCCGATAACAAAGTTGAAATTTATGACCATTTCACTTACAAGCAATACAGTATGGTCTTGGGTTTTCGGTATGATGATTGGTCGAAGTAAAATTCATAACGGTGGTATTATTATGCGAATGACCAGAACCCCGTCCTCCCCCATTATTTCGGTCAGAGTTTCGACTATAACTACGGTAAGAATTTCGAGTGGAATCAGAGACACGAGTTGCAAAGGCCATAACATCGGGGTTGGACTCAGTATTAGAACGTGATAAAGATCGGAGACTTTCTTCCTGCAAAAGTCTATTATATATAAGATCTAAATTAGGAAGAGGGGTGATACCGATAATTTGTGATCGTGCGTTATTAAACCTTGCATCCAGACCCATGAGAAAATCCCGAGCTCGTTTCTTCTCCCGTTGAGCATCCATTTTGGTTACCCAGTTGCATTTGCAGGGATTACAGTCACATGTAGGCAGGGGATCAAACATTAGGATATCGTCCCATATTTTGATCATTCGACCATAATATGACATCAAAGATTCAGTCAGACCTTGACGACACGCAATTAAATCGGCTTCTAATTGAAAAACGCGTGGATCATTGCCCTGACAGAAACGATTCTTGATATCGAGCCATATGTGCTTTACTTCTGGTCGAGTCGAGATGTTGCGTCGAATTGTTGCTTCGATGGAATTAAATATCCATCCTGATACCAAGGCATTCGTGGCCCTCCAGGTGGAAAAATTTGAAGCGGATTCGGCAGGTTTAACAGTGGTTCCGTCGATGTATCCCTCCTTCCCTTTTGCGATGAGTGCAAGATGGAAAGAACGGGACCATTCATCATAATTAGACCCGTTGAAAGCAACTTGTGTGATATTAGAACCGGTATTTTCGACTTGAATGATTGAAAATTGTTGTTGTTGAGCAGAATTGATAACCTCCGATTCCTCGGAGTTCGTCATTGTTCGAGAAAGAGTCGAGTTTTGTTTCGATATGATTTAAGAGGCGAAAAAAAATTTCTAGCCTGATACCATGATAAATTGGAGAATGTATTAGTTATATTGTATTTTCATGAGTTGAGTTACATTGTCAAGGAATCAGTTATTTATACAACATATGAAAGCAATGTAATCTATCCTATTTTGGGTAAATATTCACAACAGCTGTAATATATTACAAAGAGGGAAATACTATCATTTCCTTGATTGCATAGTAGAAGTCAACGACTCTTTTTGAGGTTGGTAGCAATCGTTAGTCATTGGGCTATTTCCGAGTGGCTTTTTTTTTTGTTTTTTTTTTTTGGAAAAGTGGGATTATATTAAATCAACTTCCGCGAGAGCAATGATTGTCTCGGGAAAATTCTCCGTATACAACATCTCCTCCCCACTTCTCGAGCACAGCCTAGCTATGTTATGAGCCACAACGTTCCCAGCTCTCCTAACATGAGACCAAAGACAAGCAATAAAGTTCGAACTAAAAGCAATAATATCCGACACACATAAACCCATAAGCGTACGGTCGACCCGATTAGCCTTCACAGCATCAATCACGATCTTGGCGTCACTCTCGACTACTACTCTGCTACAACCAAGCTGCACCGCCATTTCCATCCCCATTTGAACAGCAAGAGCCTCTGCAATTTTGGGATCCCTACCACCGCTCACCTGTCTGCACTTAACCATCAGCACCGTCCCAAACTCATCTCGTCCTACCGCCCCCAAACCGACATCTCCATTGGCAAAAATAGCAGCGTCAGAGTTAATTTTCACAAACCCCAATTGCGGGGGTGCCCATGAATTCAGCCCCGAGGAGACAGTAGCTCGTCTCTGCGCCCGAAACGCCTCTCTATACTTCGAGTGCTCTGCCACCATCGCGATCATCCCTGAAAACACAGCCTCTCGTGACGGTGGGGCTTCCTCAAAAGTACACAGATTTCGGTAGTACCAGCCAGCCCACATCATTGCCAAAAGTCGGTCCCTCTCGTCCCTTTTCACCCGTCCTAGCATACACATAAGTCGACAAGGGAAAGAGGAAAGGGGGGAAGCATCAATCAGCTCTTTAAACTCGCTAGCGCGCCAAATATCGCTGACCCATTGACACTCAAACAGGGCATGCATAACGGATTCAGGCGCATCGTGACACAGACCACACAACGAATCCTGGGTACAATGACGAAAAGCTAAATTTGCCCGGACGCCGATGGTATTAGTGCAGGCACGCCACAGGAAATGAGCCAATTTAGGAATAGTATTCAGTCCCCAAATTGCTGCCCAGACTGCCTCCGCATTCGGCTGGACATCGTCCAACCTCACAGGTGGACTCCATCTCACCTCCAACCAATAACCCGATTTAACCGAATACTCTTCGTTGCTGCTCGGCCACCAAAAGATTTGGTCCTTGGGTAATCGCTTGCTTAACGGAATGCGCAGAATGGCATCAGCTTCTGTTTCATTAAAAATGAAGCGGACCAAAGTCGCGTTCCATTCTGCCGAGACCGGGTCAATAAGTGTAGACACAGTAATAGACGGGTCAAACTCCAGATTCGGGCTTGGGATACGTCCGCGGTTATTAATCGTCAGCCACTCGTAATCCCAAACCTTTACCGAGAGCCCATTTCCAATCCTCCACCTCAGGCCATCCATAAGCAAAGGCTTTGCATTCCAAATGCTTCTCCATACAAAACTCGGGTCATGACCCCTACGTGCCTCCAAAACAGTCGAATGCTTAAAGTAACGGGCTCGGAACACTCTACTCACTAATGAGTCCGGTCTCGTGAGGAACCGCCATACTTGCTTCGCGAGTAGAGCTTGGTTGAAAACTCGAAGATCACGAAAACCCATCCCTCCAACTTGTTTTGGTTGACACATCTTCTCCCAGACCACCAGTGGATTTTCCTCTTTGCCTCCGTCGTACCCCACCAAAATTTGGCCATGATCCCGTGTAACTCACTAATCACCCCTTCCGGGATCGCGAATAAACTCATCATATATGTCGGTATTGCTTGAGCTAGAGCTTTAATAACAATTTCCTTCCCCGGTCTAGACAGTAATCTCTCCTTCCACCCTCGGAGTTTTTTCCAAATTCGATCCTTAAGTCCCGAGAAGATAGCTTTTTTTTATTTGCCAATGATCGTCGGAAGACCCAGATATTTCTCATATTTCTCCACTTCCCGGACCTCGAATAGCCCCATAATCATTTCCCGGGCCTGACTTGCTACCTTTTTACTAAAGACCACTTCTGATTTAGCATAGTTAATTTTCTGCCCCGATGCTCTCTCAAACTGGCTAATCAAGTGAGCTATCGTGGAGCATTCCCTTTCATTCGCCCTAGCAAAAAGGAGACAATCATCCGCAAAAAATAAATGGGATATCCGAGGTGCATCTCGACACACCCTCGTACCAAAAATAAGCTTATGTCTTACCGCATTATTAATTAGGTGTGAGAAGACATCGACGCAAAGGAGGAAAATATATGGGGATATCGGATCGCCCTGCCTCAGGCCCCTCGTCGGAGAAACCGCTTCTCCATCCTTACCATTGACCCGAAAAGAGTGGGTCACGGACGTGACACAATCCATAACCCGTCTTCTCCAGTCCGGTGAGAATCCCAACCGGTCTATAACCGCCTCCAGGAAAGACCATTCAACCCGATCATAGGCCTTACTCATATCGAGTTTGAGGGCCACCGTCCCTGCCTTACCCTCCCCACCCCGTTTCATAGCGTGAAACGTCTCAAAAGCTATCAAAGCATTATCCGTGATAAGACGGCCAGGAGTAAAGGCGCTCTGGTTCTCCGAGATAATCCCATCAAGAAAAGGTTTTAGTCGATTAGCTAACGTCTTAGAAATAATCTTATACAGGATATTACATAACCTAATCGGACGAAAATCTAAAACCTGTCTTGGTGAGCTACACTTGGGAATAAGAACTACTGCCGTGCGATTGACATCACTGAGGCCCACTTGCCCCCACCACCAAGCTTTAACAAACGAGCAAACATCCTCACCGACGAAGTCCCAGTATTTTTGAAAGAATAGAGCCGTCATTTCATCGGGTCCCGGGGCCTTCGTCGGATGCATTTGGAAGAGCGCCTCCCGGATTTCATCGTCTTCTGGGTGGGCATCCAACCGCATATTCGTGTTATGCGTAACCCGTCTATCCACGCTGTTCAGCACCTCGTCTAAACCCACAGGGTTGCATGACTCAAACAGGTCACGAAAGTAGGCAGAGATCGCCCTCGAGACAGCCCCTTCATTCGTTTGCCACGCCCCATTCTCATCCTCGATTCCCACGATCTTATTCCGACGATTTCGTTGTTTTGCTTTGTGGTGAAAATAGGCCGTATTACGGTCTCCTTCCCTCAACTCATTTGCTCTCGCCCGGGCCTTCCAATACAACTCGACCTTACAGCGAAGGTCAGCAATTTCCTTGGATAAGGATTGACAGTGCCCCAACATCGTGGCTGACGTTGCCACGCTCCAAGTTCTTTCTCCTTCTCTCGAAGTTGCTTATTCACGTCCCCGAAGTGCTTTCTTGCCCAAAGTTGCAAGTTAGACGAACACGCTTGAAGCTTGCCCAGAACTCCCGTATCCCTTTTTTCCTCCCAGACTTGCTTAACAATGACTCCACACTGTGTCTCAGCAAGCCACATAGGCTCAAACCGGTACCGACGCCGATGTCTCTGAGCTGGGGCGGACATCTCTTGGGATATAAGAATAAGGGCGTGATCAGAGGCAAATATCGGCATATGGAGAACCGTATGCGAAGGAAATAGCTCACACCAATCATGTGTGGCAATCCCACGGTCAAGTCGCTCGCGAATCAGGTTATTGGCAAATCTTCCCCTCTGCCAGGTGAACGGAGACCCTCTAAACCCCAGGTCCCTCAGCGTACAATTATCTAGCACCTCACGAAAATCATCCATGCACACTTCCCGTCTAGCTCGACCACCCTCCTTCTCATCGGGACTTAATATTTCATAAATCACCAAAAAGAACTGTCGGGACCGACGAAGCCCTACAAATGCTCCGGATCAAGGTCCATGTACGATGTTTGTTCTCGTTTTCGGGCCACCCATACACTCCTGCAGCTCTCCAACTCACTTCACCGGACATGTTTTTAACTTCAGTCACAACATGGTGGCTATCATAAGAAACCAGTTCCGCGTCGATATCTTTCCACCACATTCCTATCCCACCCGATCTCCTCCTACTACTAATACACAAACCATCAAGAAAACCACACCTTCCACGTAACCGAGTGAGATCACTCTCACTCAACATCGTCTCCATAACGAAGACAATGTTTGGGCACTTCCTCCAGCATATCTCGGTGAGGGAGCCAACCGTCAGGGGGTTGCCCAACCCCTGACAGTTCCAACTCAAGATTTTCATTGCTCTTCGCGGGGCTGCTCACCCGCAGCCTCCACTACTAACTGAGTTGGTCCAGCACCATATCTTCGTTAGTCACATGGGTCGGTTTCTCACAATAGTTTTCAGCAGCCTTAGAATGCACCTTAGACCAGGAAACATCCACCGAGACACGGCCCTTCTTCACCGAGCACATTCCCTCTTGCATTTCCTCCCTTTCTCGCTTCGAATGGATTTTCACGGAAGAACCAACATCTTTAAATCTGTTCACCGTATACATTCTACGCCAGACCCCTCTCTTACCATCCTTCTTCGGCCCATTACCCACCACTACATTCCCACTCCCCTCCTCCTCCAGCATAGTATCATCAACGTCCCCACCTACCTCCCCTACCACGTCCCTTTCTCCGCCTACAAATATCCCTCGTTCCCCAACATCATCCTTCTCCACCATAGCCATAAGGGTATTACTAACCGCAGCTTTCCGTCGAACCTGGACAGTAACACTTTGGAGCTTTGCAATCAGAGAATTCACAATTTCATCCTCACGTTCTTTCACTATTGATTCTTCTTCAAATTGCAACACCCGTCCCTTCAAGCCTGGAGGCGCCGTAACTGCTTTGGTTATCTTCCACGGTGAGGCACGCAAAGCTTTGGTAAACCGGAGATCACCCTCCTCATACGGGCCCTCGTCACACTCCTTCGCCTCATGCCCCAGTAAACCACACCCATAGCAGAAGGTCGGCACCCACTCGTATTTCACCGGGAACCTCACAACTCTACCTGAGGGCATCTTAACATCCACCCCCATCGTGCAAAGGCCCTCTCACGTCATGCAGAATGCGCATCCTCACAGCTTTCTCTACCCCCATAACTGACTCCTTATCAATACTAATAAAAGAGCCCAGTTGGTTTCCAATATAGCGTAGGTTTTCCTCCTTACCCCTACCCGGGATAGGTAAACCATAGACCCTCACCCACAGGGGCACATGATTGAGAGGGGTCTCAGACAATCGCCCCTCGCCAACTGGGTCGTTGAAGCACCAAATAGTCTTATCAAAATGCCATGGTTGGTTTTCAACAACCCTCAATTTGTCCTTCTCGAATTCAAAACGGAAAAGAAAAATACGTTCCTTAGAATCAATGGCATTACCTACAATTGATCCTTTCGGTTGCCACACCTTCGCCATGGTATCCACAGCCGCTTTAAAGTTGATCGCTTTTGTTGTCCACAACCTCCTGACAAGCACAAACCCTTCCTTCCTCGTACCATCATCGTCATCGCCGTCCCATACATAATTCTCCATCTGGTACACAACTTCTTTACCTTTTCCTTGATGTGATGAGTTTATGTCAGCCATATAAACCCTATTGGGAGGCAGACCGACAAGAAAATAGAAAAACGATAAAGAACAATGAAATGATTGGGAGCCCCACGTGGGGAAGAAGCCATCAAAAAGAGGAAGAAAAGGGGAAAACCCTAGAGAGCTCTCATAGGAAAACCTAGAGAGAAAAAAATTATTTCCGAGTGGCTATTAATAAGAAAATTCCATTCCAAGAAGAAATCCTGTTTCTGACTTTTTCTAAAATTAAGGAGTGTGTAATCGACTTTTTAGTACTTCCAACATCCGGGATCCCAAGATATGCCCCCAGGTCTTCACACATTTTGATATTAAGGAGCAGCAGACATCTTTGAATAAAGGATAACTTACAATTCTCACTGAACATGATCGAAGATTTATCCTTATTGATGACTTGTCCCGACGGATAACAATACTTCTGTAAAATTTTGTAAAAACTTAGTGTGAAACAATAATTGAGTTTTTTTTTCACTTATTAATGGTTTGGGAGGAGAAATGAGGGGTAAATACGGAAATCACGTGTACAACGTTGTAATTTCCGTGTATGAAATAGCACGTCCCTTTTTAAAACAGATTTTTTAAACTTTTACCGCATTTATTATGGAGTACTTTTTAATATTTATTTTTCATTTTATTACTTTTAATATCTACTCTCTTCGAGTTCTTATTTTTGTTTCATTTTTTTTAGCTGACTTTGATATTTGTTTCACTTTTCATTTATGGAAAAACCTTCGCATAACTTTACCCTCTTCTCCTTGCTACTTTTCTTATACGAAGTATTACACTAATTACCCCTCATTAATTAATAAGTATAATATATATTCATCTCTCATACTTTTTCAATCTATCTTTTTTCATTTAATTAATATAATATTCATCTCTCCTAATTTTTTTAATCCATACGTATAATATACTTCCTCCTTATTTTTCACTCCAAAAGCTTTTGGACAAAAATAGGGACTCGGAGGGAGTATATTTTATCATTCATATATTTTTTTTAAAACACATTTTTTCAAATCTTAAGAATCTTAGCACTGACATGAGACAATCATATATAGGGTCTACTATATATATACCCTTAATTGGGATGAATAAACATCTCGGTTGAATCTTCTCCTCTGTTTTGTCGGTGTTACTTTCTCTCTAGTTTCTTCTTAAATTTGCCCGCTCTTTATTTCACAACATTTGACTTTTTTTTAATCATTATTTCCTTTAATTTTAATCGTCCTATTTTTAACCTCATAATCGTGTAAATTATGGAATTTCATGCTAATAATATACGGAGTATGTTTAGTTTTATAACATCTTTTTTAATTGTGAATTTTATAAGTATCTAATGTTTATCGTCACGTGTTCTAATTGTAATTTTTTCTGTAAATTTGAACTACTAAAACACAGATATTAAGTAAATAGGTAAAAATTAAGTTTAATTCGCAAATATTTATATGATTATTCATCGCAGTACCATTTTTACTCGACGCAGTATTTTTTTCACCTAAATTTCCAGTTCATACCCTTGGCCAAACAGTTTCCTTATCTCATCTAATTGTAAACCTAAAATCTCATATTTTCTCTAATTGTAAACCTAAAACTTTTATTGTCTATAAATTTTAGAAGATTATTAATCTAGTTTAATTGAAGAATTAGTATTGAATGGTTCAATTACCCTCAAATTAGTCAAAATTAATGTTTAGATCTTTTGTTCCAAATTAGGGTTCAAAGAACGTGGTCCGTGGTGGCGACTCGATAGGGCGGTGCGTCTAAGGTGGGGAAAAAGGAGAGTGGTTGGGTGTACGGGTCAGTGTCAGAAGGTGTGGCGTAGGGCAGGGTTGTCGATGGGGTTATAGGGAGAGTAGCGGGTCTAGGTGGGATGTGTCTACCGGCGATTAGGCTATGAGGAGGACTGCCGGCAGTCAGGAAGGGAGGCGGAGGTTTGATTGTTAACGACAGTCTGGTGGAGGAGGATTGTTTTAATGCACACTGCACATTCTGTACTCCATTCCTGCAACTCTTTTTTTCTTTAATCATCTATACAGTACACCATCTGCACATTGTATATGTTGATTTCCCTCTAATGTAGTACTCCATCTTTCAGCATTTGTTATGCAAAATTTTTGTTGAAGCATAGCACTCGAACTATCAAGTATTTACAATATAAGAGTTTCTCAAAGTAGTACCGTCTTAATCTTTTATGAAGTTTACTACATCGTTTTTTTTAACGTGTATTGCGTACTGCGAAGATAAAAAAATGTATTGCGTTATAAGTACTGCTTTGAGTAAAATAAATGAAAGGGAAAATGGAGGAGTGAAAATAGACTTTAGAGGGAAATGAATCGGAGTACATTGTTTTGAGGGGGAGGGGAAATAAGAGGGGTAAATTTGGGAAGTTGGTAGTGCGTCGAATAAAATCCGTACTGCGAAGAGTAACACCTTTTATTAAAATATTTTTTCTTATACGAAAACGGATTTTTTTATCAGATTTGGATTTGCTTAACTAAATGCCTATCAAGATCCATTTTTGAAACCGTGAATCGAGATTATCTAAAAAATTTGGATGAATATCGGATCCAAGTACATTAGCATCACTGATTGAACTGGTATTCTGGTAACATCCCTATCGTCTCTTTACTTGGTTTTGGTGAATTGACTTATTGAGCGATGGGATAGCAAAACGACGCGTAGACGCAGTAGTATATCATTTGAAAATAGGAGTACAAATTGGGTACGCAATCGCAGCTGATACGTTTCGCACCAATTGCCCGCTCAAAACTGCAACAGCCCCCCCTCTCTCCCTCTCCCTCTCCCTCTCCCTTCTCCTTCTCCTTCTCTTTTCAGACCACCACGATTCCTTTCTCAATTTCTAGGGTTCGTCTCTCACCTTCTTTTCTTCATTCCCCTTTTCCTATATCGCATCATCTCTATTCTCTTTCGTTTTTCCGTTCCTTGTTATGTTGATGAATTGATGTTGATGTTGATGTTGATGTTTATGGTGATCGCGATTCTTATCATGCTCACGATTTTGCTCTTCAATTTTGAATTTGATTTCTTTTTTTTTCTTTTTGTATGCGTTTGATTCATACGACGCGGTTCTGTAAATTTAGCGTCTTGTGATATGAATAGATGGGTGCTGTATTTTGCATGCCGATTCTGTGTATGAGGAGATTATATGATCTTGACGAAACATTTAAACCTTGAAGCATTATAATTGTGGAATTGAAATTGGTTCAGTTAGCATACTTTGTACTTCGTCCATTACATTGAATTGGGTACATTTTTTAATATTTCTTGCAAGAATTTTTCAGTGTGAATGATGAATTTCTGGTTGGGCGGACACAGTTGTGGGAGAGGGAGGATTTGATTGGTTATCGAAGGAGGTGGCGGAAAGTGGTACGCTTAGGCCTGGCAACTATTCAGGGTATTGAGAAAGATGTATAAACTGTTGCCAGGAGGCTGTTTTTGATGAAAGGGGAAGCTTGACTCATTTAAAGTAACATCACGTGAGACGATGGTTTGGTTTGTGATGGGATCGTGAGATTTGTTGAGATACACAAGGTGTAGACCGAGGAAAAAGTTTGTTGGGAGCAACGGCAGTAAGGTTTGAGTAGCAAAGGCAACCTTAAATATGGAGTTGTGTGTGTGGGTTTCATGTGATAGAGGACTAGAGAAGTTCACACGGGATTTTATCTTGGATGGAATTACTCAGAAGAATATCGAGGAGATAGGCTGAGTGAAGTAAACTGAAATCCAATATGTGGAAGGTAGGTGGGGTTGGCTGAGGAGAGTTCGGATGACACGTGACACTATTAAGCGGTGCTCATTTTGAAGTTTGAGAGCATCAGTTTAGTGAAGTGGTCGAAGGTTTGTTTGATGGAATTGTAAGTGTACTGTCTGCTGGTAATCTCTATAAGATATTGTGCGCTTTGAAATTAGGGCCTATGCATTTCTTAACCCTTTCTTGGAAGGGATGGGGAACATGTCTTTCCAAATCTATCATATATTTGCATAATTTTAATTTGGCTTGTAGGCCTCTCCCACACTACTCACTACTCAATGACAAAAAATTGCTTCCGTCCCTTTCCTTTCTCTCCATTTTTCTCCAAATTCTCCTTTCATACAAATTATTCTTCGACATATTTGTTGCAGTGTCACCTGGTCATTACCTGAAGCCATTAACAACAATTACTATATCTTGTACGAGAGAAAATTCTTTTGATAGCTGAGAATCTACGATTTAGAAGTCATTTTGTTCATATGTTATAAGTTTCTGTTCAGCGTCTCAAGTTTGGCTAGCTCATCTGCACATTGATTTTGGTCTCTGTAGTGACTAATGAGTGTTTTGGGTTTATTAAGTTCTTTGACAAAAGACCATTAATATGACTGTGTGTTAATATCTGGCTTGATGCTATTCCATGCACATCAGAGTGGCTCGGATTTTCCTTGTATCTAAACTTTTTGCCTGGGGAAATTCACCACAAATTGTATTTATTTATTTATTTATAAAGTATATTTATACATGTATCAAAAAATTTTCTCTACAGGCGGGGGGGAAAGGCTTTGGATATGTGGATTGGAGTGTGTGGTGCATTGATGACATCAATTGATATCTTATTATCTGTACAATCTCACCAATCTTTTCGCTTCTCCTTGCAGGATCTATTAGGTGGCGCATGTAATGGAGCTGAGTACCTTGCGTGGATCTTTTGAACATGTAGCAAAGAAGCAAAAGTTGTCATCCGCAAAATGTTATGAAGTGGTTGATTCAGTAAACAATGAAGTCGAACAAGCTTTGGCGACATTACAGTCAGATCAGGACCCCTCCCTGATGGTTGATCACAACTCCTCCTTGACACAGCTGAAAATCAAGCTGAATGAAATTGGTTCGAGTAAAGAGTTTGAAAGCACCCAAAAAGAATTGAACGCAAACATCACCAAATATCTTAAGCTCCTTGAAAAGGTCCTTAATCCCGACATATCCAAGGCATATCGAACTGTTGATTTTGATCTTGGGACCATCAATGAGATTGTCACAAATCATTTCTTCCGGCAAGGATTGTTCGATGTTGGGGAGTGTTTGATGAAGGAGGCTGGCAGACCAATACCTGATGCTATGCAAACTCAGTTCACTGAATTGTATCAAATTTTGGAGGCTATTCAAGCACAAAATTTACAGCCTGCACTAAATTGGGTGTCTGCAAATCACGAAAAACTCAAACAGAATGGTTCAAGCCTTGCTCTAAAACTTCATCAACATCATTTTGTGGAATTATTGAAGCAAGGAAAACGTGACGAAGCTCTACGCTATATTAAATTACACATTGCTCCGTTCTCTTCTTCACACATGGATGAAGTAAAAAAACTTACAATCTGTGTTTTATGGATTGAAAAGCTTGACAAATGCCCGTACAAAGAGACGTTATCTTCAACAACATGGAAAACATTAGCGGAGGACTTATTTTGTGAGTTCTGTGGTATACTGGGTCAACCATCACAGTGCCCACTGGCGGTGACCTTGGAAGCGGGTTTTGAAGGATTGCCTACTCTAGTGAAGCTGGCGAATGTAATGGCTGCCAAACCCCATGAATGGAACTTAATGAAGCAATTGGCAGTTCCGTTGGAGCTGAGCAAGAAATTTCTTTTTCATTCGACATTTGTATGCCCAGTGAGTCGGGATGAAGGAGCTCCAGATAACCCGCCCATGTTGTTGCCGTGTGGACATGTCTTGTGCAGGCAGTCGATTATGAAAATGTCGAAAATGAACAGCAGAACATTCAAATGTCCATACTGCCCTCTTGATGCTTCCGTTGCACAATGCAGGCAGCTTTACTTCTGATAGGTCTATAGTCTTGTAGGTATAGTTCTCTGTTTTACTCAACCAAGTTTTTTGAAATCTGAATAAGTTCAGGACATATCAGATGGCGATTTGGGAGGTCAAAGTTAGGAGTGTGGCCGAAGTAGTTGTGCGTTTAAATGAGTAGTGTACAGTCACTGGTTCGGCTGTTTCAGATCTCTACGACACATTGAAGCTTGATGTAAGATATCAAAACCTATTTTACTCATAACTTTCCGTCGTCATTTATGGAAGCCTGAATATGTGATTATGATTATGCCAATGCCAATTCCAATTCCAATTCCAATTCCAATTCCCATCGTTCCATTTAATACGATGCATTTATAACTACCTAATGCTCTTATCGGAATCAACCAGATCTGGTTCTGGAGAACCATCCGATGGCATTAATGAGACGCAATTTTTCTTGATTAATGGTTAGCTGTAAACTATACCCGTGTCCAACAGAATATGAATGCCATGGATATTGATCTCAAAAACAATACTTCTTTCTTTCCGCCCAATCTGACTTCCTTCGGTTTCAGTTAAGTGTCGTCGGAGTTCCCCTCGTCTTTCTTCTGGTGCCCATTATCCTCTTCTTTTCTTTTTTTTCTTTTTATTTTATCATCTTCCCCCGGTTATTTTGGTTTCGTGACCGCCCTTCCTGTCGCGGAGGGTGTTATCCCCCTTCTCCCTTCGCCCACCTCCCCCACTCTCTGGTGAACGCCTCTCTGTTTGGCGTGGGTTGTATGGTTCTCTTGATTTCATCCATTCAATGATTCGGTTAACCTACGATTCCCTCTTTTCGATGTCACCAGAGCGTGTTTCCTCCTCCTCTCGTCCTCTCCCCCACACTTTGGCACCGCCTTTTCCGTCAAATGAGTCAATCAATTTGCGGTTTTTTTGCCCTTTTTTTTAATAAAAGATTCAAGTCACTTTTCGTTCATTTCGTTATGGTGAAGTTTTAGGGGGGCGTTTGATTCATCAAAAGAAAAGAGAATGAAATCAACAAAGGGGAACAGAGGAAAAGAAATGGGATTACCTAAATTTAGGGGGACTACTTTTTACCGTCGGCGCTTTACTTCTTACCGTCGGCGTTAATAACGTAAAATGACGACTTTGCCCTTAATATTTATTCTCGAAATAATATTACTTTAACATTTTATAGATTATCGATTTATTAAAACTCGATAATAAAACCGTCTTTTTCGATTATCGTAATAAACCAAAACCGACTTCCTATATAATTAATATATGGAATAACGCAAAATGACAAGTTCTCCTTTGCAATTAATTCTTGAAATATTATCACATTTACATTTTATAAAGTATCGGTTTATTATAACTCGATAATAAAACCGTTTTCTCGATTATCGCTACGCTTCTGATTTTAAACCGTTAATTAGATTAATTAACGACTTAATACAATTTAATAAACGTAATTAACAAATACGAGTAATACGCAAATTAAATCCTAATTAATCTACGACAATCAAGATTTATTATACAAATCGATGCAAATTAAAAGAAAAAAATCCGGAAATGGGTCGGGTCGAGTGAGTTTTCGATCCACCAAAGGGTCGTATTATTTTTGCTATAATACTTGAAAATTTGATACAAAACGTGAAGTATAAGGTGGTGAAAATGATTTCTTTTTCGAAACAAGTAGTTTTCAACCATTTGAAATATCAGTATGTTGATGTTGTCCAGTGGTGTGGTCGTTTGGCTCTCGAAAGTAATTAAAGTGTAAACATGAGGATTCAAACCCGAGTCACCTGAGTGAAAGGTTGTCCCTGTAACCAATTTCACCACTTTATACTTCACGTTTCATATCAAACTTTCAAGTATTATAGAGAAAAAAATACGACCATTGGGTGGGTCGAAAACCCACTCGACCCGACCCATTTCCGGATTTTTTTATTTTCATTTGCATCCATCTGTATAATAAATCTTAATTGTCGACTTGTCGTAGATTAATTAGGATTTAATTTGCATATTACTCGTATTTGGTAATTACGTTTATTAAATTGTATTAAGTCATTAATTAATCTAATTAACTGTTTAAAATCGGAGGCGTAACAATAATCGAAAAAACGGTTTTATTATCGAGTTCTAATAAACCGATATAAAATGTAAATGTGATAATATTTCGAGAATTAATTGCAAAGGAGAACTCGTCATTTTGCGTAATTAACTATATAGAAAGTCGGTTTTGGTTTATTACGATAATCGAAAAAGACGGTTTTGTTATCAAGTTTTAATAAATCGATAATCTATAAAATGTAAAAGTAATATTATTTTGAGAATAAATAGTAAGGGTAAAGTCGTAATTTGACGTAATTAACGACGACGGTAAGAAGTAAAGCGCCGACGGTAAAAAGTAGTAACAAAATTTAGGTTGCTGTTTGGTTTCAATGAAAGAGAATGAATTTCACGCAACATTCACTCAAACGTCAACATTAGCGGTGTGCCATTATATTATTTATACTTATGTAAAATAAAAAAATTATAAAATAAATAAATTAATATCTAAATTATAAAAATAATCAAAAATAAATCATGTAGTATCTTTTAATAATAAAATACCTGTAATATAAGGAGTATTATTTTTACACTTTTTTAATTGTAAATACGGTAAATATACGAAGTAATAATTACTACAATAAGATAAATTTTAAAAAATGTGTTTTCTTTTTAATTGATTAATTAAGGCATAAAAAATTATTTTGACCCAACTTCGACTCATATCTGACCTGACCCGAAAGTGTGGTGGTGTTCGTAATGGTGGTAGGTGGACCATGGGGGTGGTGGTCGTAGTGGTGGTGGGTGGACTTTGATGGTGGTGGTGATGACCAGGTTGGTGAGCGGGGAAAGGGAATCTCATTACCTTGGGGGTGGGGATAAGAAATTAGAGGAGTTTGGGGGGAGGGGGAAGAGAATGATTGAATTGGCTAAACAAACACAAACAAAGGGAATTATGAACTTTGAATCCCTTCCCCTTTCCCTTTCTTGAATACCTCAAACCAAACGGCCCCTTAATGCTTTGTTTCTATAGTTATGCAACTCTTTGAGTTTTGGAGTAAACGTTTTGTCTTTTTTTTTGTGTCTCATTATGAAATACATGGGGTTCAGTGTTGCACTAACGCTCTCGCTTATCCAAGAGAGCCTCAATTAGATCTTTCCTGATAAATGGAATCTCGGAACAATCGAGATAGTAGTCTTATCACAAAACAATACTGAAACAAAATAGGATTTAATATATAACAGAAATAATAACGATCCAAAATTAGGAGACTAGATACGATTACATAATCCATTCAACTCCAATTTATCCATTTGGGTTTTAGACACTGTTCCTAAACCAAAAGAATCATCAAAATTCTACACGACCTATAAAACAAAATATAATCATGTGAAATTTGATTTGATTTGTCTTGACGAGTAGCACAAGAATATTAAAAATTATAATTTTTACAAATACGTAGTGAAAGATATTAACGATTTAAAATGCACATCGACAAATGCAAAAAAAATGGATAAATTGGGGTTGAATGAAGGGAGTTCAACTGATAACATGATCTATCAAATAACTAACAACTGACTTGCACTAAGGGTTAGAACAAATCGATGGGCACACAACCTTACCGCATAGCATCCATATGGGCATCAACTTGTAAAAATTACGTCATAGCATCAAAGTGCACACAACTCATCAAGTTGTTGTCCACATCAGCACGTCTGAGCTCTATCTGTCAATTTTAATTGAAAATATTACTCCGTACCATTGCATTAAGATCGGAAAAATGATAAAAGTTAGGTTTTTAAAATGTCTCAGTCGGACACCGTATGAAAAAATGATAATCCTTCTGCGAAATGGTGCAAAATTTTTGATAATGATAAAATTGTCAGTTTTGAAAATATTAAAGTGAAATAGAAAAGTTGAAAATCTAAGAATTGAATATTTGATGAATTGTCTTTACCAACCTATATGAAGAGTTATTGAAGTTTTAATCAAGTAAAATAATTGTCGAAAATATTTTACACAAATTCGATAACAGGTCAAATAGGTATCAAATAAGTGGGATAAGACAAAAGTGATGTTGCTGGGACCTAAATAAATAATTGTCCTTTTCTCCTCAAGTGGTACTAGAAACCAACTGAATATTTTAAACGGGTGATTAAGACTAGATACCCAAAACAATAAACCGATACGTTCGAATCTTATAAAATCAAAGTAGTAAAATAATTGAAAAATACTCTGTAGTCAAAAACTGATACGTATAGTTGAAAATATGGATAACCCATGTGAAGGAGTTTGAGTTTGAGTTTGAGTGTTGGGAGGAGAAGAATCATTAAAACATGATCCTAATATTCTGACCAATTTTATGAGACCAGACGAGAAGAGAGAGGACGGACAAACTCACATCATCAATCATCATCATCATCATCATCATCATCATCATCACCATCACAAAACCAACTCCCACATCACCATAATTCAAAAGTCCATCCACTCTGTTAAAGTTGTTATTATCATCCTCATCCTCATCATAATAATATTTTCTCCCAAAAAAAAAACTACTCCTACTATTATTAGTTTATTACCCTACAAAAGGAAATTACTTTAATCCATTTGATTTAATTAAAGTTTTGGCAACTGCTTTTTGGAAAGCAAACAACCACTTCGCCGCCTGCTACGCATTTCATAATTGATATTGACACAACAACAATTACTTTGATGAGAGCTCCCAAAAATAAAAAATAAAAAAACAAATCTTAGGAAACTCTCCTCTCTTTTTTTGTCTTTGATTTTGTCGTTTTACTGTCTTTTGCCTCAAAATCACTGATCACATCAAATGAGGTAACAACTTGTAATAGTCAGATTGCCCAGAACAGAAACACATAAGAATTTTTATTTATAGAGAAGATGGGTGAAGAAAATACGAAATCCAAGGTCATTGTTGAAGTTGTAACAACTGACAAGGAGATGAAGAGTGAAATTGGGGGAATGGGTGTTCCTGAGATCACTGATTCTAGTATTACAAACCCATCTTGGTTTACTCCTAAAAGGTCTCACCTTTCTCCATAATTTACTCCCTCTTTTTTTAATCTGGGTATTTACTTCTTCTTTTTTGTTTTGTTTTGAATTTGTGTGTTTTTAGTTTGATTTTTGGATTTATGAGATTTGGGTTGGTGAAAGTTTGAATCTTTTGGGTAGTTGTTTCAGCTGTGATATATTCCCTCCATCTCGTTCATTATTTTATCTTTGATTAAAATACATTTCGCAATGAATATAAAAGGCAAACAAATGAACCGGAAGGAGGGAGGGAGTAACTGTTAACTGTGATTATGGTAAGTTCTTAGTGATTAAGCTGTAATTGTAGTGTTACACCGGTAATTCATGATGGATCATCAAGAATGGTTTATTTATTGTGATGAATTTCGATTTTGGTGAATGTGTTGTAATGATAGTGTTAAGTTCTGAGTACTGCTGTCTGAGAGTGTGTGAATTTATGCCAGGTTGCTTGCAATCTTTTGTACGATCAATTTAATAAATTATTTGGATCGGGGAGCGATCGCCAGCAACGGTGTGAATGGGAGTCGGCGGACTTGTACGACCAACGGTACTTGCACTGGTGGCACTGGCATTCAGTAAGCCATACTCACTGTATTCATGATGATGTTATTGCTTTCAGTTATGCATTGGCTCACGATCACGTAACATAGTACGGAGTACTCCATTAAAAGCATTAGATGTGTACATGTGATGATGAGAGGGCACTCACTTGTGAAAGAGTAATGATGGAGCCGTAGACGTCTAATCTTCTATCACTTGTTGTCATTAATTTTCTCACCATGTATTTTCAAGGTTTCCTCTTTATTTAATCTGGAAACTGTATGTAATGCATATAGGGGTCACTTTGACTTGACCAATTTCAAAGATGGTGTGATTTCATCTGCGTTCATGGTTGGCCTCCTCGTCGCTTCACCTGTATTTGCTTCATTAACAAAGAGGTAGGTTCTTTTTCTAATGTTTTTTATACACTCCGTATGTATTATTGCCACCTGAAGAAGTTGTGAGCTTGAAGAGAAAAGTAATCTCTCCATGAAATATATGACAGTTTATTGTCTATCATAAACTTGATTAATGAAAATGTTGGCTCAACATATTACATAATCATGTATACAAGTACAACTGCTGAGGTTTATCCTAGTGTTGCCCGCACCTTACAACTAGGATAATGCCCGTGAAGAGGGAGCCTGAAGGGTGGGTTTGGTACTAAATTGATTCAAACTTAGACTTTAACAAGCACCCCTCTGTAACTTTTCCAGCTTGTGCCCAAAGTGTATTATTTATGTGGACTATACAAGAAATTTTGTTGCTACTTCTTTCACTAGAAGATCTCCAAATGTTATTCCTGACATATTTGCTGGTAGTGATGGTAGTGATGTGAGAAAGGAGATGAAGAGAAGATCACAATAATAAACACCCACCTCTTCTTTCCTTTGTTTTGGCCTCTAATAGTTACTTCCATAGTTTTGTTCTAACCCAAGCTTTAAATTGTAAAGACCATGTCTAGTCAGATAGACGGAAGGACAACAGGCTTACTCTTCTGTGCATTTGTTATTGTGTTGGTGCCTTTTGACCCTTGATTATTGTGCTTAACCATTATTTTGCGTTTCAAGCTCTCTAGTGACGGATTATTTAGTTTTTCACTGAATTTTTGGCAGAGCGAATCCATTCCGGCTGATTGGTGTAGGCCTATTGGTTTGGACTGCTGCTGTAGTTGGTTGTGGATGCTCCTGGGACTTCTGGTCTATTTCCATTTTCCGCATGTAAGTCCACTCTGATATAAATCTGTATGTCTTTCTGGCTAGCCGCTTACAGAATTTTTGCTGTTATTAGGCTGGTTGGTGTAGGCGAGGCTTCATTTATCAGCCTTGCAGCCCCTTTCATTGACGATAATGCCCCTGCCACTCAGGTTTTTTTTTTCCCTTTTTAGTTTCAAAAACACCTTTATAAAACCGCTCCATGGTGAGACATTTCTCATCGCCCATATAATTATTAACAGACATATCAAACACAAATAATTTTCAATATCCCTTTTATATGATACCTGTCTGTATTCGTTGTTATCTCTCTACTCCATATTAAGTATTTGCTGTATATTTTATTTTATGTTATTGACTTGTTGTAATGTATTCTTTGTAATAGAAAACATCGTGGCTCGGACTATTCTACATGTGTATTCCAGTTGGATATGCAATTGGCTATATTTATGGAGGTTTGGTGAGTATGCCGAACTTGCTCGTTTCGACAATTCAAAGGGCTTTACTTTTTGTATTCATCAGTCTTTTGTGTCATCCATTTGCACCATTTCTCACCTTCTAAATTATCAACTTTTTTTCGCCAAAAAATAATAATATTAACAAATCCCAGTTTTCCTGTAAACAACCCAAGTAACAAAGACTATCTTACACGGTAAGTACCTTCGTCGTGGATTCAAATGACCAATTTCATATCATGGGATTAATTGAGTTCGATAAGATCCTTCATTATGCCTTCCAAATTTCAGAAGAGAATCAGCTGTTGATAGACTACTCTGTATTTTCTATTCGTTAATAGTCTTGTGCTCATAGTGACATCTCCGAAAATCTATATTTTCTAGGTTGGAAAGCATCTTGCTTGGAGGTGGGCTTTCTGGATTGAGGCTATGTTGATGATTCCATTTGTCATTTTTGGTTTTGTTATGAAACCATTGCCATTGAGAGGTTTGTGGATGTCTCCTCGAGCACAAGTAATTAAGCTTTCCATGATGCTCCTATATGCTTACATTGCCACTTCCTCTTGTTTGGGAAGCAGGGTTTACTCCTATTGGATCCAAGAGGGTATTGTGTCCTATAGAGATAGCCGCTTCTGATGCAAAAGGTGGGACTTAAATTTGATCTCGGCTTATTCAACATGAAATTGTTTTTTTATAAGATTTTGAGTATGAAGTTTGTGTACTCAGTATGCTCAGGAACATACCATCTTATTATTAGCTTCTTTTTGTTGTGTCCAGATATTCAAAAAACTGAAAGCAGCATAACGCCAGATGAAGTGAAAATCGATCGCCTGAGTGCCCATGAAGCTTCCGAGTAAGTTTTGAATTTGTGTGCTCATTTCATTATTCCCTCATTTCAAGTTTATTGGTCCCAGTCCCTAGATTACTAGCTATCAACCTCAAAAATAAGTTATGAGCAACTTAACAGTGAAGGAATAGGTGCACGTGCATCCCTATCTCACACATTTTTCAGCGCATGCCACTCATTTGGACGTAAAAGTAGTATTTATGCATATGAAATGTATCCACGAGTGTTAGTTTTTCCCAGTACCATTGTCCAGAGAAAGCTTCTAGGATAAACCTAATCTTTAACTCAAACCGTTAAGAGCACTTAAAGTGTCGTATGTTATGTATTGATAACGTTGTCTCAATTTGATATTCTTCAATATCCCCACCACTTACTACAGATCAGGATGTGAGAGGAATGGTTTTATGAGATTTTTGAAGGACATGAAGGTGCTTTGCATTGATAAGGTTTGGGTTGTCAATGTTGTAGGTACAGTCTACTCATCTTTCTGACATGTTTTTTTTTGTCGATCCCTTGAACTTTATCTTATCCTAAATTAGTTAGCTTGTGCTGTTTATTCTGCGATAGTCCTTCTGCTGATTTATAATCAAAATCCTATGTTTTGTTTGTTGCATGTTTTCGTGTCATTACTCATTAGTCATTCATTACTTTTCTCCTCTCCAGGTTATATTTCATACAACTTTGTTGTTGGTGCATATTCATATTGGGGACCCAAGGCTGGCTACAATATTTACAATATGGTAGGCTCTCATCTTAGTCCTAATGCTGGAGGTTTGTCTGCTCCAACATTACCGGGCTCTCTAGTATAGTCTTGATTGAAGACGCTTAAAGATGTACAGAGTAGTACATAGTATATTGTTATTTACTTTCGGCTGGTGTCCAATTGTAGGAAAATGCTGACATGATCTTTGGAGGGATTACAGTCGGCTGTGGATTGGCTGGGACCATCGGTGGGGGTCTCCTTCTCGACTACATGAACTCCACAATTTCAAATGCTTTTAAGGTACCACAATTCTCTACCAACACGCTGTCACATAATTTTTTGATTTTTTTCGTGAGACCTTTCCGTCTACCATTTTAAGAAGTACTCGTACATTTTATCCACTAACAATATTTACATTTAATACATCAGTAATTAATTGTATGTCTCACAAATTTTTCATGTGAGACGGCTTCATAAGAGACTTGTCTCTTCTTTCATTTGCGTAGACTTTTAAGCATTTTTTTAACCCAGTGGTTTTCAACATTGCAGCTTCTCTCTGCATCAACTCTTTTTGGAGCAGTATTTTGCTTTGCTGCTTTCTGTTTCAAGCGACAGATATTTTTCCTCCTATTTTTCGCTGTTGGTGAATTGCTTATCTTTGCCACCCAGGTAAATTCCTAATGTCACTGTTTGGAATTCTGTTTACTTCAACCCATGATAGTGTATAAACGGACATAAAGAGAGTATGTTTTAGACCAAAGCAATTGACATAAAAACGACTGCAATGTATGAATTGCACAAGCTTTTTAAAAAAAATACTTTGATAAAAACACTGCTCACAAGATTTTAGAAAGGTGAACAAATGATAAAAATACTTCTCACAAGATTTTAAAAAGGTAAACAAATGATTGGAACGGAGGGAGTATAACTTGACGGAAAATCCATAATGAATTGACATAGATCTGAACCTAATTAGCTATCAGGTTTCTAGGATAATTGCACAAGCTATCGTAATCCGGAATCAAAGAATAGCGAGGCTTTTAAGAACAATATAAATATATTATGCTTTTCCTGTGTATGATAACGTGGGAATAAACAAAAGCTATTTCTAATGATGATATTTGTCACATTTTGCAGGCTCCTGTGAATTATGTTTGCCTGCATTCTGTTAAGCCTAGTTTGCGACCGCTGTCTATGGCCATGTCAACAGTTTCGATACACATCTTTGGTGACGTTCCTTCATCACCTTTGGTGGGAATTTTCCAGGTAATATGTAGGGCTTGGGTTAGCTTCTTTTTTATATTTATTTTTGTGCAAATGGAGCCACTACAGAATTCTGATATTGACGAGATTCAATCCCAAGTCTATGAGTATTCTACCTCAATGACTTTAGCTCCGCATAGCTGACAGTCTGACATGTCCCAACTTCAACATCATGTGTCCTACTTGAGATGACAGCTTTTTATGCTCGGAATTATTGGTGTTTGATCCCTTCGTTATTATGTGGGGATTTGTTGTCTTGCTACTTCACTTCTTCCGCTGCTCTATGATTGAATACTCAAATGGCTTCTATAGCTTATTATAAATTATAATCGTACTTGACTTGGATTAAATGTGATGCAGGATCATGTTAAAAATTGGAGAACAACTGCTCTTAGTTTGACATCAATTCTATTTCTAGCTGCATCCATATGGTTCATAGGTAAGACAACCAACCACTGGCATTGGCATGCTTCATTTGACATTTGCATTCTGTTACTGATATGTCGTTAAATTTCAACTGCTTCATTCTGGTATGCGTATTGCTAATATGAATCTTACAAAATTTTGGTGAATCTTGTTTGAGACGGTTGTACACGCACAGTTAAGCCAGTAATCTCTTAGTTGGTATTAATTCAATGAAAAATGCAACCCCTTGATGCATATAACCGTCTCATATAAACTTCAGCATGCATATTTATTATTTAGAGAGCAAGTCTCACATGTGGTTTCTGGTTTAGTGCAATTATTATTATTGTATGTTGGTAAAGAATTCAGCTGTCCGTCCGTCCCCATGTATGGTGGCAGGGATTTTTTTGCATAGCCCTGACAAATTTAACGAAGGCGAGAGTGGGCATAAAGTCAACGACACCAACAAGGGAAATAAAGCAGCTTTGGTAAACGAGGTGACGAATGTGGCGTAACTGCATAACTTCCTAGTTTCATCATAATCATAGCCATTTTTTTTTGTTGTGGGGGTAGGAGGAGGAGGAGGAGGAGGAGGGCACAGGCTTCCATAAAAATGTACATAGCTTCTCTGTAGATCAAATAATCGAAATGTGGTTGTCATTATATTTACTCTAATCGTCGTGAATGTATTATTATTGAGGCAATCATTTATTTTATTTATAGAAAGCCCCCACTATTTTGTTTTTATAATTTGGCATCATACTGTCTACTACAGTAGCAGTTAATTTTGTGTATAGTTAGTTTTCCAGGCTGTATTGGCAAAATGATACGAGTACTAGTAGACAGTAGTACTATGATTGTTGATTTGTGAGCATCTGTTTGGTTTTCATGTCTGACTTTTTGCAGTGACAATATATTCCAAAATCATCTTGTGTAATGGAGTACAGTAGTAGCAGCCAGCCCTACCAGCTTTTGAATCTAGACAGCCAAAAATATAACTTCCACATTCAAAATTGCAAATGATTTGGACTGGTGTTTTATTAGTGTCCTAGAAAAATTGACGATCAATGAACATCCCCACGACCGCCCACTCACTCCGACAACCCCCATAACTCCATAATTGACCAACCTAGAACCACCTCCACCCGAGCACCACGCTTCTCCACATCTCACCATCCCACGTACTCCCGACACCATCACCATCACCAACAAATCAGATTTGTGCAAAAGGAGGCGGTGGAACTAATTCCAATTCTAATTCTGGCCGAGGGTCGGTCCAAGGATGTCGACATGACAGCATTTGACGAGAAGTGAAAATTGTGAAGATGGAAAAGAGAGAGGGTGTGAAGAGCGAAGAAATGTCCTATCCTTTGAATTAACTTCAACTAAGGCTGAGAATAAAGCTCATATGTTCGCACACAAAGACAAGTTTGTACGAGATCTAAATTTTATATACGGAGTATTCTGTATAATATAATTCTATGAGTTAAGATCCGATGAGAACGTTTCTTCTCCATTAGATTAGAGTTATTTAATTAAATGAGAGGCTGAGGTTAAAAGTAAAAATAAAACCCAAAGGACACTCTCCCTCTTCTCTCATCCCATACCCGCCTGTAATCGGAGCTTTGAAGAATCCCTTGTCGAACACAGCATTCAACCCTCCAGACTTCGCCATCAGCAACCTCTAATCATTTATTTTACTCTCTTCTATTCCTCTCTTCCTTCCCAGCAAACTTCGACAATGGCCAGATGGGGGGTTGTCCAATGCTCAATCATAGAACGATCTCCATCGGATGAAGTAATCTGCGATAATCGTTATTGGTTGTACTCCATTTATTCCATTCCTCCATTTTTTATGACCTCAAATTTCAGAAGATATTGGCAGCAGCTGTGAGCCTGTGACCTTCCAAGTCATCCCTTGATTGATTATGTTAGAAGATATTGGCATAATTGGCCAATGTTAAGATAATGATTAGTTTCCATCTGCCACACCTTTTTAAGTCAAAATTGTACTTCAGGCCACTAAAACATAAGTTAGCAAGCTTGAAACCTTAAACATGTACTGTAGTACTATGAGAATCAATTTAGGACTGTTAATAATACTCTGTATACCATTAGGAAATCCTTGTCTTGATTTCTGCAACAACTGCTTATCAACATACAGGCATAAAATTGGCAGTGCTACAAGGCTTACGACTCTATCAAATTGATGCATATATACAGGCATAGAGTTCGAGCTTGAATTGCAGAGATCTTTCCCACATCAATATGGTGGTAGTCTGCAGAAGAAAGAAAACGCCATCAATCCGAAGGGACCTTTGTTAGACAAATGCAAAAATGAACATAGAAGTATCATCACTGCTACATTTTTCAATCTATTTGATTACTTGAGCCAAAAAAAATGGAGGAGACTATCCCACGGTAAGATGTGAAAATTCAGGGTGAATTTTTAGAATTTCTTGTTGAAAGCTCCCTCCAGAGTCCAAACATCGATTAAAAAATACTAACCACATCCTACAATCAGATGATCTTACCCAAAACTTGGTGACCATCCTAAACATCATTGGGTCATTTACTAATTGCCAACAATTAATTCAGGAGTTTCTAACACTACAAAAATTTTCGAACTACTGCAAATTATTCAGATATGTACTACGAGTACAAGAAAATGTAAGGTCTTTATCAAATAGGATCATTTTTTTTTCGCCATCTAAAATAGGATAATTCTTTTATTAAAAAAAACGCTACTTTTGACTGACTGTAATATCAAAACTCACTGTCAGTCATTCAGATATCAGCCTCACTTATAATATACCCTTTGGACTCCAGTTTTTTAATTCCTTACAAAATTTCATTTTCACCGATTCTTTAAACTCTTACCATTCCCTTGGGAGAAATTTGAACTTCAGAACTGTCAACAGTTCCCTTAGGAAACAACAATGATGACTTGGTGAAAAGGTGATGTGCAGGGCATAGTTTAGGAACTACAGAGTAAAGCTTAACAATTGAGGATTCCGGACATAACACTACCACCTCCATTTCTTCCAAAAAACAGTGATCAGAATTCACAGAACTGAATTGAAGTATAAGACGACTTTACCTTCAACTTAAACCACCATTTCAGCTTCCTCTACGCTCGCAGGAATCCCAATGTCCAATCTCATGGTTGATCTGTATTGTTCAGGCGCTTCTGCACCAGCTTGAACACACATTTCTACTACTGCATGTGCCTGACCATAGAAGCTTCGAAGCTCCCTACTCATTGGGGGTCCGTTAATGTCAGGAACATGCCAGACATATCTAGGAGGTATCAAATCATCAAGAACTGCCCTTTGCCAGCCATGTTGTCCATTTCTTTGTTGGTGCTTGTAGGCCCCACAGTTCTGCGTCTTGGGTCCCGAGGCCCCCACGTGCACTTCAGGGCAATAACCACAAACCCTAACCGGGTACATTCTCATCAATTTATGTGCTCCTGATCTCATCCTTTCCCAGACTTGGAGAGTTTCTTCAGCTAGTAAGATTATTTCTTCTGGAGTAGATGGGGGTACGGTTTCGGAGTCGGGTATTTCTGATATTAGTGGGATTTTATGAGTTTCTGGCTCAGGGTCTGGTAGATCACTTTCATCAGCATCAATAAATTCACTTTTATTAATACGAATAATGGACTTTCGGCGTCGTTTTGCAGGATATTCAGGCAAATAAACTCCAGCTTGGATGCAAAGTTCAACAACAGCAGGAATACGGGGAATTGAAAATCTTTCATCATGCGAAATGCGCTTCCTAAGACGGTCATAGAGGTGGTAGGCGTCCACGGGAACCAAAATGTCATCTATTGTAGCCCTTGTCCAATCATGAATCCCATGCCGGGTTGATGCAGCTGAACCTCTACATGACCTGAATGGATGCCCAATGGGGCCGACATGGATTTCATTGCAACACCTGCAAAGATCAATGGCTCTTAGTTATACTAATCCATTAAGATAACGGTTGGACCGTTGAAGGGAAAACATTCCCTTCTATTTAACGCAGGGACGTCTGCCACTTTCGGGATCTTGTACGACCTTTTAGGAGTAGGCCCCAATTATCATTAAAGGAATATTTAACATGTAAATATAAAAAATATAAAAATTAATAGATATCTGAAATAAATTTATTATTGCCAAAATCTCGTGGGAATGAACAGAGATTGGGAAAAACGAAAAAAGGCTAACCACAATACTATTATAGATAAAATTTTGTAGCTCTAATTAGGATTTATAAATCATTTACCTCAATGGTTTAATCAGCACAATTTTACGGTCAACTACGTGAGGCCAGGTTCGACTCTTCATGGAGAAATGTTTGACTTTAATATGTACAAAATAAGAGGTAAAAAAATACAGCCAAGAAGGTTGGAACCCAGGCCATTGTGCAAAACCATGATGCCACTGAGCTGGTAAGGAACTCATGTTCAATAGGCACAGTATACAGTATGCACAGAAAACAGTGTTAGTATTGGGGCCATTCAAATTGGGGCCCTGTGATGCCGTCCAGGTTGAACACCCTCTGTCTTCTTGACCGTCCCCGGGTTGTTTTACGGCGCAACAGGTGAATTCAGTTGAAACCCCTAAAAAAGTTCCTTTGCAGTCCTAAGCTTTTAGTTATCGAAATTTCATGACCATTACGTCTATTATGATAACACCATTTAAAGACTAGACCAATGGATTTGATTTTTGATGAGAGAAACTAGTCCATGAAAAATGGAGAATGGGAAGTCAAGAAAAATAAACATTTAACAGGATCCAGAAAGATGAAGAATGTGCTTAAGATTATCAAATTCACTTTCAAGGAGAAGTGAAAAAAATAAAAATAAAAATAAATAAAAAATGGTAAAAGTCAAGTTTGACTATAAGATTGTCAACCTCCGCAGAAATCAGAATGCCCATAAAAACTAGCTCCAGTGCACTACGGTCATTTCAACAGCCAACATAACAAGGCAGGAATAGCCGTATAACATTCAACAACAAAAGGAATGCTATTAATCGAAATACCATACTACTATTATCTCAACCAGTTTTCAGAAATAAGAGTTGGATAAGAAAATATTACTTGCAAGCCTGGACGGTCACGACTTTCAAGAGCTTCTTGAGATTGTTTATCAACAGCGTCCTTGAATTTATAACATCATAAGCCACTGGTATAAGCCGCTTAACTGTCAATCCATTCTTTGGCGGCGGCACTGGTTTCCGTGGCTGCCCTCTGCTCTTTTTCAATCTTTCTCTGGCTGCCCGTCTTAGGTCCACTATAGGAACTGGAAAAGGTTTCTTCTCCTTTCTTGAGTAATATTTAGGAAAGTCTGAGTTTTGTGGATGATCATTCCTAATGACCAGAGCAGAACTATTGGTGGAAACCAATGGTATGGACACAGTCGTTAACAGAGTTTTGAGCTCATTGCCACCGACCTGCAAAACGATTATATTACCCTAAAATCCCAAAAATGATAGGATAAAGATTATGGTACGATGCATTTAAGATACCGCGTGTAATGGTTAAAAGAGTTTTGTACGCTAAACAGGATGGCCAATGCATGATCAGAATATACTTCAAAGAGGGTAAAAAGGCAACGCCATATTAATATATCATCATAGGTTCATCTAGGATAAACAATTTACCATGAAAAAAACCACAAAACTTGTGATACGATAAATACAATAATGTAAAAAAAACTATCAATTCTTGTAATTTTGGTCCCTCTATTTTGATCCATGAATATATACAATCATGTAAAAAATCCGGAATGGAGGGAATATATGTAGAGGTGACAATCGAGTCTGACGGGTCGGGTCCAGACATTATTGAGTCATGACTACCTTCGGGACAGGTCGAGTCTAGACAATATTACTAACAAGCATAAATAAAAAAAGGGGATTTTCTACGTGGTACCCCTGAACTTTTTACTTTTCTACCTTGTATCGCTACAATTTTTACATGTATACATGGTACCCTTGTACTTTACTAAAAGTTTCTTTGGTACCCCTAAACTTTAATATTATCTTTATTGGTACCCCTAAACTTTTTTCCCGTCAAGTTTTGGCAACAAATTACCATTTTATTTTCAAGATTAAAAGTTAAATGTCATTTAACATACCTAATTAAGCGATAATTGAACTTAAACTAACAATTTTGTACATGTTTGCAGTTATACTCCGAATCTAAATGGATTATATTTTTGACGTTATATTGTCAAATCAAATGATAACACTTAAATTAAGCTCAATTACTTGTTAATTATCTAAGTTAAATGATATTGAAGTCTTAATCCTAAGCTAAAAACATAATCTAACGACAAAACTTGATGGAAAAAAACATTCGGGGCGCTAGTTAAATTAATAGTAAACTTCAAGGGTACCATGTATAGACATAGAAAAGGTAGAGGTATAATGTAGAAAAGTGAAAAATATAGGGGTACCGCGTAGAAAATCCCTTAAAAAAAATTAAGAACCAATAATATGCAACATGTAGAAGGGAAGATACATTCATCCCTCAACACACTTTAGAGCCTCAACAGTAACACAAGCAATTTCAAGAGTTTGATACTTATCATACCTTCAAAGCATCAAGAAATCCAAGATCCGAGTAGCAACTAAGCTTCACAAATACTGAGTTAGGAAGGTAAGAAATACTGGATCGAGTACAACGCTGAAGCCTGGTATGTTTTCTATAAGAGATTGAACTCAAAGAATATGCTTGTGGGATCAATGAAGTCCCTGTATAAAACAGAAGACATGAAATCCATTAAATATGAGAACATCAAAGCTAAGGGGACTGTACATTTGTCACCTTTACCGTGAAGCAAACAGGAAGAAGACGAGTATAAAGTTTGCCTAGACTAGAGGTCAATCATACAACTCTATATTCATAGATACACAATTGATGGACCTCTATCAATATGTCCACAATCGAGAGGGACAACGCGAATAACATCATAGAAGATACTCCTCAATCTAATGCACTTGGCATCGAATAATTACCCTATCAAGGAATGGATGTTGTTTTAAGATACGATAAGAAGTAAAAGTAAGGATGATACCTCCTATGGGCGGAGTCACCAAACTGTGCTCGAGAATCAGCAACGGCATACCCAAGGAATACCTACAAAGGCAAGGCAAGAAACAAACAAAGCATATGTAAAAGACAGACGGCAATATAAAACATACATCACCACATCGACACTAATACAATGCATATTCTAGAAATTCCAAGCACTATACTTCTTCTGCTCCAATCAAAGACTCCCTTCATTTCTTTTCCTATTACAGCTCATTTCAATATTAAAAAAACTACCAAAGATGTCTTAGCCTGAAATCCCCTCGCCCAGTGTTACCAGATTCGCAGTTCGCCGGCACGATTTCCGAACTAGTTCGCCCGATTTACGAATTAGTTCGTTCGCGAACTAATTCACCATCACCAACGAACTGAATTTTGAAATAGAAATTGCTCAATCAATCAAGCATGAAAACAACAAAAATCAATCCGGAACAAATACTATTACCTTGACTCCCTTGAAAAATCTTCAGAGTTTCGACTTTCGACTTTCAGTTTTTTCGAGGAAGATGAGAGATGAGAGATGAGAGATGAGGAGGAGGAGGATAAGCGAGGAGGAAGTTGATTTCAATTTTTTCAATTTCAATTTTCAATTTTTTTAGGTCGATTAGGAGGAGGAAGATGAAAGATGTACCACCGCACTAGGTATTTGATAGTACCGAAGATGTCGGTTAAGGTTAGATGAGTTAGAAAGGTTCGAATTTTCCTTCCCCTATATTGTAATGCGATTAAGTACGCTCTTTGTTGAATAAAAAAAAATTAGGTATCGATAGTCATGGTCTTATGGAGTAAAGTAAGACCGGGCAATCCGGGCCGGGTATCGTTTTTTGGGCACAATCGGCCCGATCCGAGTGAAAAATCGTGCCTGGCACGGGCACGACCTGCTGTGTCTCGGGTCGGATCTCGGTGGCGAATTGGGTGAGAAGCCCGTGTCTGGCACGGGTACGGCTCGGTCCGGCACGCTAACAAGTACGGGTTAAGCACGACCCGGGCACGGTGGGCCCGAGCCCGGAAAAAATGGTCGTTTTTTACCGTTGGAGTGCAATGTCTCTTTCTTCTTCTTTTACCAGTTTTTTTTCCTATAAATACTCATTTCATCCAACTTCATTTCACACAAATCATTCTAATGTATTTTTAATCTTCTAATTATTCTTACTAATCCTCTCAAATCTTAATACTCTACATTTCTACTATTCTAAATTTCTAATATTCTAATCTTATGATATAAGTTATAAAAAATTATTAATAATCTTATAAAAACTAATATTATTAATCTTATACAAAATATAGTAATAATTTTAATATAATAAGTATTAATCTTGAAGTTTGATGAATTGAAGGTTTTGGATGCGTTTTTGGTGCTAATTTGCTATACTGAAGAATTGATTGTATCAGGTTTACGGTTTTTTTTGTTATAATATATCAAATCTCGCTATTCGACAGCTTTTCCGGATTTCTACGAGCTTTGTTTGCATTTTCTAACTAAATCACTTTATTTTAGTTTTGTTAATTATTGTTGTTTATTACTTAATTATAGTGTTCACTCTTCATTTATTCACTTATTATAATTAAGTTAACTCGTAAATAATTTGTTACGTATTAATTTGTCAATTTAACTACGGGTTTTCTAACGTGTGCCCACTGGGCACACGATAATATGTTAACTAAGGAATGAATCATCATTATGTTGTCTAAGTACGATAATAAAGAGTTGGTATTTTAATTTATCGTGATAATATCATTGAGTTTTCTTCCTTAATTAACATGTTAACGTTAGAAAACTGATTTAACTAAATTGATGTTTGTTATTAAATTTGTTATTTGAATTGTTAATTAATCTGGTAATTAATTTGATTACTAATTTGATAATTATATTGTTAACTCGTTAAAATATTAAAATCATGTCGGAATCACACAACACCGAGCCAGCATAAAAAAGGAGTCGATCACAACAACGTCAAGGTAGCGTAGAACCCTTCGGTTCACAAACACCACAATCGGAGGCACATGGTCAATTTACGACCCCACAATTTAACCAAGGTCCAGTAGCACGCTTTCATTCATGAACTTTGGCACTTCGAGCGGGTCGACCCCTTACGGTTACAATTTAACCGAGGCGCAAACGGGACAAGGATCCCAACAACCTTTTAACATAATGCCCAACCAATTTATTTTTGATACGTCCACAATGTCGGGGAGACCACCTTTACCACCGCATCCTTTTACACAAACAGGTCAATTCGGTCATACTAGTCAATTCGGTCAAACGAGTCAAACACCGTTTACACAATTTGGACCATAATCGTCTACAGAATCTCCACACGACACATCGGCACAAAGCGTGTCACAATTCACAAATGTTACCCCACAAACCGAAACGATTCAACCACCCGGCAATGAGATAATTTGGCAGACGGAAGCAAAAATGGCTGAATTAAATCACAAGTAAGCATGACAAAGTTTCACTAAGAATGTAGATAAAAAATTTGCTAGGTGTAATAACTGTAAGACTGTGTTAAGTGCTAAAAGTTCATCAGGTTTCGGTCACCTAGGACGACACGCTAAAAAATGTGTTCCCATAGACGTCGGTCAAACATCCATTGACCAATTTGTGACCCGACCCCATCCACAACAAGACTATAACTATGATTATAACACATGTGCTAACGAATTATCCAGAATGATAATTCAAACGGAAAAACCTTTTGCTCTAGCTGAACACCCAGCGTTTAACAGATACTTAAGAGCAAACCAACCTTATTAACTATAACACTATAACTTATACGAGTATTAATTTTAACTTATAACACTATAACTTATAAATATTATATTTTTTATAAACACCTAAATCATAATTAATATTGGAATCGCAACACAAAATATTCGGAGCACATACAAAACGCACATTGTATTTTCCGAAAATTTTTAAAAAAATAGATCGAGGCACAGCCCGAAACACGAGAACCGACATGAAAACCGAAGCAGGGGCACGAACGGAAATGGGCAAGACCAGGCACGGGACCTGGTCCGGGCCAGGCACGAAGCTCAGCCCAGCACGACCGAAATGTCACCTCTAAGTACAGTACTCCGTATATATTTCAAAATAATTGTCACAATTTTGTTTTTAAAATTAATTGTGACAAATAGTTGATAACATTGTCACAATTGATATTTTTTAAATAAAATTGTTTATTAATATTACGTAACTTTTATCAACTCGTTTTAAATTATAGTATTGTCTAAATTAATTTTCAAATATAGGACCGAACCGAGTTCACTTGGGGTAGCGAATTTCGAACCCAAACTTCGAATTCGAACCGCATCGAACTTCGAACAATGTATCTTTGCCCTCGCCTATATTGTAATGCGACTAAGTGTGAGCTCCCTTTCACCGTTTCACCCCATTTCAATAAAAAAAAGGAGTGAATACAAAGTTAGACAGCACAAATTAGAGAACAATGGGCTGTGGATAGCTATGGTGGTCGACCACCATGAAGGAAAATGGACACTTCTTCAGAATGTCAGAGAAGCAATTCAGACTAACAAACAACACGTAATTGATGACAGAAGTTAATATATATTGAAAAATGCAACAAAAGTTTGCACCTTGAGACTTGAGTAGATAGGCAAATGATTGACTGAATGATGAAATAGGTACAATTTGCGATCGATCGATTAGAGTGAACTTAGTGGAAGCATCGGCGAGGGCAGGGATGTGAGGGTGAGTGAGATTAGTAAAATTGGCAGAGAATTGGAGCGGATAAGGTGTGATGAAATTGGGATGTTGAGATGTAGAGGAATTGGATTGGAGCCAAACTATTCTGGCATTTTCTCCCACTTTAGTTTCCACGAATACCTCTTCTGTGATACTCGTACTATGTTACGGTAATTTTTCATATTACGATAATTTATCGTGAGACTATTAAATTATTATTAGAGTATTCTTCCCTCTATTTTTTTTTTAATATAAGTCATTCTCACTTATCGAGAAAACTTTGTCTCTCTTCAATATTTATCACAAGAAAAAATATTATGAAATGTATAATCATTTGAAAACTCTTTTCATAAGGAATTTTATGGTGCAATTTTTATAATTTTTAGAATAATATATTTACATAAAAATTAAAGTCAAAGCCTCATCTCGAAAAAGCAAAACGTCATATAAAAAAATACGGAGGGAGTATTTTATTTTAAAGTTTTCATACGATCACTTTTATTGAGCTCAAAGCTACTAATTTACGATAAATTAGTGGGCAGTCGAGATATCATTTGGGCTCTTACTTCCTTTTGTAATATCAAAATTAATCCGAGTAAAAATGTGACCAGAAGCGCGAGTTCCGACATCCTGGGACACATATAACTTCTTAATCCGCTTGAGCGAGACAATCATCCGCCTCCAACTCCCCAAGTGAAGAGAAGGAGAAAAGTAAAAAAACCCATAGAACATCGTCATGCAAAAGCCCGGGTACTTGCTGCAATTCTGCTAAGTCGCGTCAACCACCACGAGTCTTGGCATGAAGTCAGACATCCCAGACTGAGACAAGGTGTGGACATGACATAGGTCCACCCCGACGCGGCCACGCGCGGGTTTGGGGAGACGAATGAATCTCCATGAGATGGTCAAATGGAAATTTAAATCGAAGTCGGAGTCGCCACCGAATTTTATGGTTATTCGGAACCGTTCGAGCCCACTCTATGTCGTAGTGGGCCGTATACAAAATACGGCCCATTTCCGATGTCAGAGTTTATTGGGCTCGTCCCTTTTGCATATCGATATAGATGCCGACTTAAGCGGTTAATCGTATATTGAATGACTCTCGTTGCCAATGGTTTCGGACATCCGGAAACCACGGTTCTGAGTAAGGGGTGAGGGTACGTGTTGGGAAGTTCACTAAGAACACCCAACCCCGCCCGCACATTAGCGGCCTCTACTAGGATATCGAATGACGTTTTAATGCGCGCGTTAGCTGAACGATGAATGATTATGCAAACATTGTTTTCCTAAGCATGTGAGGAATCGAACGGGTTGCTAAGTCGGTTTAATGCATGAAAAATCTAACGTCAAAGTTGAATTTAGCATATGAGATTCGTTTTAGTATAATAAAACAACTGAAATAAAAAGGATGAATTTGCTACAAAAGAAACAAACGAGTTAGTATCGATTTGTAAATAATAATATAGCAAATAAAATATACGAAATCGAGAAAAGAAATATTAATCGAAATCTGAAAAATATTGTTGAAAAGACGCTGTTTTGTATAAAAAACGAAGCTCGAAAAATAATAAAAAAGACGGAAAAGGCCGCGGCAGAACAGCCGGCCGCGCGACTCGCCCGGGACGGCGGCGGGTCGCGTGGCGGCCTGTTTCGATGCCGGTTTTCGAAAACTCGATGTTATTATTAAATCGCGTATGGATATTGCATGATTCGTACTCGACTTAATATTTTCGATATTCGTTATATTCGATAGTTGACTACGAAATCGATATCAAATACTTGGAATAGTTTTAGAAAAGATGCAAATTTTGAGAAATCGTTCGAAGAATAAATAAAACGAACGAAAAAGTTAAAAAAAGGAGCTCGGGTCTGTCCGGTTTTTATTTTTTTGTTCAAAATTGTTAATTTTGATAAATCGCGTACAAAATATGAATTAATTTGTATTCGATTTATGTTTTTCGATATTCGTCATATCCGATATACGATTATGAAATCGATATCGAATATTCGGAATAAATTAAAAAAAAGGTTTTGTAAAATTGTTTATTTTGAACAAGAAAAGAAAAGAATTTTGAACGAAGAAAAGATGTAACGATTTTTAGTATCGTCGAAATCTTAATATAATTCTTTTCGATACCATATTCGATTATAGAAAAATCGATATCGTATGTTTAAGAATTTTTGTTATGAAAATAGTTTTTCGTTAATAACGATATTAGGAAAAGGAAAAAAAACGACTCTTGACCCGTAAAAAAGACAAGACGGACGAAGAGGAGAAGAGGAGAGAAGAAAGGGAGAAATCGGGTTTGGTACACCCTCAACCTACATGCTTTTGTTGACTCGGATCGGGGCTCGTCGGAATGTGGCTAGGCACGGGAACGTCGAGTGATGTTTGGTTCGGCTTAGGGTGGCTCGGTTTGACGGGTGAAGGTGTCGGGTATCGGGACCGGTTTCCTTCGGGTTTTGGATGTATTATCGGTTTTTCGATGCTAAGAGAATTATGTGTGTGTGTGTGTTGAAGAATGTATGAATTGATCGTGTGTCTCTGTCTCTGTCTCTGAAAATTTGTTGGATGCAAGGGGCTATTTATAGGGAGTTCCCGACCTTGGTTTAGGAGAGTTTGACTACCGCTTAGGATAGGAAACATAGGAATTTGAGGGAAATAAGAATTCCGTTTTCTTGTGAAGGAAGAAAGGGAAACACGGCAGGTTTGCTACTGTTTTGGCCGAGTGTTTTACACTCGGTCGGGTGTTCGAATCGGTTTTTGAATAGGATTTCCGTTTGAGCTAGAATTACCGCTTGGGTAAGAAGCTGAGAAGAACGAGAATTCCGTTTTCTTGTGAGGGAAGAAAAGAAGAAAACCGGCTGGTTGTGTGTTTGCTCAGCCGAGTATTTGCACTCGGTTGAGTGTTTGAATCGGTTTTCGGATAGGATTCCTACTCGGGATCGAATTCTACCTTAAACGGAATTGTTTATTATTTTGTGTAGCTGATTTTTGTAGAGTTGGAATGTGAACCAACCGTGTGAGGTGTCACGGTTGACTCACGGGTTTCGGGAAATATCTTTGACCGGGTTTTGACTCGGTCGCTAAAAGACGGTTTTACCCCTGGTGTCGGATTCGACCCAAATTAGTGTTATTTGACTCGAAACGACCCAGTGGGCCTGAATTTGAGGTTGGTTTTGCGAGATTTATACTCCGTAAAAAGCCCAAGCTAAATATCCATGATTTTGAGCCCATTTCCGAGTACGTTAAAGCACGTTAGCGTCCGATCATCATCGGGTGTTTGTCGGAAACTGCTATAGACACCTGGCAGTCAAAATGTGGGTGTCTACAGAGCCCTTACTCTGACTGAGGCTTGGACAGGGCGAAAGTCAGAGTAGCCACCAGGTCAATCAAGGATTAAAACCCGGTAGCTTCCGGTCGGGTCGTTTAAGGTCCATTAGACCTGCGTGAAGGGCCCGCCGGCCATGGGCTAGAAATGTACCTGAACTGAGGATGATAACTCCGTGGGGAATTGAACTCGTCGTATGAGACTTAAAATGGGCCTGTATGTGGGCTCATCTTGTTAAATGCCGTTGGGGAGTTGTGAAAATTGCATGGTCCTGCTTGAGTTGTCCTGTACATATTTATGCAAAGTAGCAAAGTTTCGCATGTAATATTTGTAGGAAAAATGACTCGTGCTAGGGAATAAAATTTTTGAGAAAAGGTTTGAATTTTTGAATTTGCAAAAGTCCTTGAAAATTAAAGAATTTTTGTTTTGACTTTGAAAAGGAATAGGAATGCTCGGGATGACTTAGCTAAGCCTTAGGACAATGGCTTGTATGCTAAATGCTCTAGGATTGGGAATCCTAAGGTGAGGAGGAGAACTTATTTTTATGCTATAAATACCCCTTCTTGCTTCATAAATTTTCATAATTCCACAATTCCTCAATTCCTTAAAGAAAAGAATAAGCCCTGAAAAATTTATTCTTTCTTTTAGCAAATCAAATATGGGAATCGACCGACTAGTCGGAATGCTGCTCGAGTGGTCCAAGTATTTCAGGGATGCCAATAGGGCTATCCTGAATCAGAATGGCGTTACCCAATTGTCCGTGATTCGTCAGATGCAAGTAGATTGCCACTTCTTGGATGCTTGCCTGTCCTATTGGGATGACACTTATCATGTATTTAGTTTTCCTCGAGGAGAGATTTGCCCTATTCCTGAGGAAATTGCTGCTGCAGGTGGATGGAATCCTATACTTCGCCCCGCTATCCCCTTTTCAGTTTCTGACCCAAGGAGGAAGTTAAGGGAATTTTTAGGGCTTTCCCATATGGAGGTATCCCGTATGCTAGAAGGAGATACCGTTTCCTTGATTGATCTAGCTGAAAAATTTATGAACCAAGATGACGTCCGGGTCAGGCCAGTTCATAGCCGTAGGGCCTTTACTTTTTGTATGCTCCATGTTTATGCCTTCGAAGGGCATATGGACTTGTTATCTTGCATGGGCCACGTCAGACTTTTCACTGTGGCTGATCTGATGGAGACGGAGCATAGCCCGGCTTGGCTGATTACAGGAGAGATTATCCAGGGTTTGGATAATCGTAAGAGGGATCCGTCAGTCCGGCTGACTGGGAGTACCCAGCTTCTACAGGTATGCCTTTTTTGATTTTTTTTGAATTTCCGGCTTTTTCCAATTTTTTGGTTTTGCGCGGTTTTTCCCGATTTTCCCGGTTCCTGCGGTTTTCTCGGTTTTCACGTCTTTTCACGTTTTTTAACGTGATTTTGACGATTTTTGCGATTTTGATTTTTTTTGCGGGTTTTTCAGCTGTGGCTGTTCGAGAGGTTATCGATCTTGGATCCTCCCTTAGACGTGAGCCGATACCAACCTAGGCAAGTTATGTCGAGGAGACGAGCTATTGCCTTTTCTCGCTTCAATACCCAACAATATTGGGATGAGGTGCTATCTTTCCATGGAGGCTTACTGATCCGTTGGACCGTGCCATGGTGGCCAATTTACGTTTGGACTGGTCTAGAGTCTCGAGATAGGGCTAGATATCAGGTAATCCTATCTTTTAGGCAGACAATTCACCTCTTTCCCGATCGCATACTTAGGCAATATGGTCGGGCGCAAAGAATCCCAGAAATCGAGGCCGTTGTGAGTGAATCTACTCAGCTGACGGATGTGATGTGTGGCACCTGGATGCAAAGGTGGTATACACGGGCTACTTGGCCTGTTCTCAAAAATTCTCATTCGATCTGGGTAACCGATTCTTATGTAAGGTGGCCTGAGCTGATTCAGCTAAAACTCGGGCTGCCCTGAAAATTGACGAGGCCTATGACCTGTTACGCCGGGAGCATGCTAAAGATAATAGGAGCTTCTTTGCCGAAGAAGCTACTTCAACAGGTCAGAAAAGGAGATCTAGGACTTAGACTGAAGGGTCCAGTACTAAGGGTGCACGGGGGAAAGTGAGCCCCCAGACAGATTTAGAAAGGAGACTAGGGCCAAGACTGGCTGCTAAAGACCGACTTGGTCCTCGAGACAGGCTTCCCGAGCCGGTCAGGGCTCGGCTTGGGCCGGTGCAAAGGGTGGAAAACCCAAAATCGAAGAAACGGGTTCGAGCAAAGGAAGTTCCCCTTGTGATTAGGGAACGTTCGCCCCCGCCCCGTCGGCCTCGGGCTCCGCGTGACCCGAAAGATAAGGGGAAGGGCAAAATGTACGAGTAGTCTCCTAAATTTATTATTTAAGTATTACTACTATTTTTTTGTGGTGTGATTTTATTGTTTTTTTTTTAATAATAAAAAGACATATTAGTGAACACCGTTCCCGTCTTTTCGTTATTGCAGTGGTTGTGCCCTTTTGAGGGATTGCCTACGTATCCAAAATTAATGGAATCAAACCTTCCGTAGTTCAGAAGTACTTTTGCAATTTTTCGAAATACATCAAGATTATTAATTCGAGATGTGCAACGGTAGGATAAATAATCCTAACTTATTGACTTGCTTAATTAATTTTTGAAAACTCATGAAGGAAAATTTTATAAATTTTGCAAATGACATTGAGATAGGGTTTACGGGTAGTAACGTTTCAGTTGGTCCAAGTTTGTTGGATTGACGAATTCGTTCCCGTCCAAATCTGTTAGCATCACTGCTCCTCCTGAAAGAATCTTCTTTACTAAATATGGCCCAGCCCAATTAGGTTTGAATTTTCCCCTTGGGTCAACTGGTAGTAAAGCTCGAACAGATTTTAGGACTAGATCGCCTTCTTTGATGTTCCTGGGCCTAACCCTTTTGTTAAAAGCCCGTTGGATCCTTTTCTGATATATCTGAATATTATTCAGAGCCCGGGATCGTCGTTCGTCTAAGAGGACTAGTGAGTCATATCGGGCTTGGACCCAGTCCGCCTCAGGTACCTGACTTTCGAGCAGAATCCTAAGGGATGGTACTTCTAGTTCGACTGGCTGGACTGCTTCCATTCCATATGTCAGATAGTATGGAGTTGCTCCGGTTGCAGTTCGAATTGATGTCCGATATCCCCATAAGGCAAAGGGTATCTTGTCGAGCCAGTCCCGGTAATTCTCAGCCATCTTTTTAAGAATGGTGACAATTGTTTTATTGGCTGCTTCTACCGCTCCATTTGTTTGAGGACGGTAAGGTGACGATGTATGCCTTTGGATCTTGTACTTTTCCAACAAAGTGGCAGTTTCAGCTTGGAAATGGGTCCCGTGATTACTGATGAACTCGTGTGGAATCCCGTATCGACATATAATTTTGTTTTGGATGAACTTAGCCACATGTTTGGCATTCAAGATCCGGTATGACTCGGCCTCGACCCATTTAGTAAAATAGTCGATAGCCACTAGGATGAAACAGTGACCTCCTGTCCCGGAAGGGTTCACTTTCCCGATTATATCAATTCCCCATGTTGAGAATGGCCACGGTGATGTCATTGTATATAATAGGGATGAAGGCATATGTTGAACATTAGCGAAAATCTGACAGTTGTGACAGTGCTTGACATATAGCTGACAGTCAGTTTCCATGCTATTCCAGTAATAACCGAGTCTTGCGATTTTCCGGGCCAACATATGGGCGTTCATATGTGGTCCATTTTCACCGTCATGTACCTCGGCCATAACTCTTTCGGCTCGAGTTTTGTCAATGCATAGTAGTAAAGCCCCCTGTGCTGTCTTCTTGTATAGCTGTCCATCGTCTGTGCGGATGAACTGGGTTGCCCATCTTCGCAGAGCTTTCTTGGCCCGGTTTTCAGCTCCCGGAGGATATTCCCCTGACGTTAAGTAGGTTAGAATAGCCTGATACCAAGGTTCTGGATCAGTTATCTCAATATCCTGGATAGCGTGGATGTATGCCGGCTCTGACCGTCTTTCGACGCAAATGGGCATGCTGGTTAAATGTGCTGGGATATTCAGTAAAGATGCTAGTTTTGAGAGAGCATTTGCAAACTGGTTCTCTTCCCGAGGCAGATAAATGTATTCCACTTTTTGGAATTGTTTTTCGAGAACCCTTACTCGTGCTTGGTAAGCCACGAGGTTTGCGTTCCGAGTCTTCCATTTTTGTAGGGTTTGATTTATGACTAAAGATGAGTCACCGTGGACCCGGAGGTTCGTTACTCCTAAATCAGCGGCGGCTTGCAGTCCGTGAATGCATGCTTCGTACTTGGCTGCGTTATTAGTCACGTCAAAATCTAACTTGATGGATAACGGGGTATGTTCGCCTTGTGGTGAGATTAGCAAAATCCCGACACCAAATCCTCGAAAATTGGACGCTCCATCAAAATACAAATCCCATGTGTCAGTGTCGGTATAGAATATGTTTTCGTCTGGGAAGGCCCAAGTGTCGGTGTGATCTTCCTCGGATACCGGACTATCGGCTAGGAATTCTGCTACTACCCGGCCTTTGATGGCTTTCAATGGTACAAATTTGAGGTCGAACTCAGCTAGCATTAAAGTCCATCTGGATATACGGCCGTTGAGGATGGGCTTCTCGAATAGATACTTGATTGGATCCATTTTGGATAGCACATGTACCTCGTGACTAAGCATGTAGTGTCGGAGCTTTTTAGTGGCCCATACTAAAGCTAGACACGTCTTCTCGAGCATGGTGTACTTGCATTCGTATTCCAAGAACTTTTTACTGATGTAGTAGATAGCCCGTTCTTCAGAATCGACCGTCTGGGCTAGCATAGCGCCCATGGCAGTCTCGGTCGTTGTTAAGAATAGTGATAGAGGCAAACCATGCTGAGGTGGCATTAGCACCGGTGGAGAGGATAGAATCTCCTTGATCTTATCGAAAGCCATTTGACATTTGTCGTCCCATAGTGTTCGTTCTCCAATCTTCAGTTTCTTGAAAATGGGTTCACATACCATGGTTAGCTTTGAAATAAACCGGCTTATGTATTGGACTTTCTCGAGAAACCCCCTTATCTCCTTTTCGGTTTTAGGTGGTTGCATCTCAGTTATGGCCTTGATCTTTGCTGGGTCAACTTCGATGCCACGTTGGCTAACAATGTGGCCTAGCAGCTTGCCCGATGTTACCCCGAAACTGCATTTTTGAGGGTTTAACCTCATGTTGTACTTGCGTAGTCGGGTGAAGAATTTTCTTAGGGCTAAAATGTGCCCGTTTCGGTCCTTGGATTTGACAATCATATCGTCGACGTAGACCTCCACTTCCTTATGCATCATGTCATGCAATAAAGTGGTGGCGGTCCGTTGATAAGTGGCTCCAGCGTTAATGAGCCCAAATGGCATCACGGTATAGCAGTAAGTTCCCCACGGTGTGATGAAGGTGGTCTTACTCATGTCTTCTTCCGCCATTTTGATTTGATTGTATCCGGCGTACCCGTCCATAAATGATAGAAGGGCATGATCGGCCGTGTTATCCACCAGTATATCGATATGTGGCAACGGAAAATCGTCTTTTGGGCTGGCCTTATTAAGGTCCCGGAAATCTACACATACTCAGACTTTGCCATCCTTTTTGGGTACTGGTACTATGTTTGCAACCCAGTCTGGATATTCAGACACTTGAATAAAGCCCGCTTTGAATTGTTTATCCACTTCTTCTTTGACTTTGAGAGACCATTCGGGCCTCATTCTTCGGAGTTTCTGTTTTACCGGCTTGTACCTGTCTTTGATGGGTATTCGGTGTTCAGCTATCTCCCGGTCTATTCCCGGCATGTCCTTGTAGGACCATGCAAAGACGTCTTTGAATTCTTGGAGAAGGTCTGTGAATTGTTGTTTCTCCTCGGGATCTAAGGATAGGCCCAACCTAAGCATCTGAGGTTCTAAAGGGGTTCCTACGTTGATGGAATCGGTTTCTTCGATTACCGGATTTCGGGACTCCCTTTGCTCAAGTTGCTCGATCAGATGCGGAGGCAATGATACCTGTTCGTCGGGTTTCTCAATGTCATTGCAAGTAAGATTTTTGAAAACATTTTGAAAATAAGCCAAGTCATAAGCAGAACTGTTATCGTTATTATTGATAGTAAATTTTGAAAAGAGCTCGAAGAGAGCTGCCATCTGATCGTTGGTCAGAGGCGGGATAGGGAGAGCCCTCGGGACAGACTCCGGGGTTCCCGATGGTGTGACTAAAGAAGGGAGAGGGGTTACAGACTCGATCCTAGTACTGGGCCCTCTACACTTCGACTCAGACTCCGACTCTGACTCTGACTCGGACTCGGACTCAGATTCAGATTCGATAGCATGCATATCTCATTCACCAGTAGTTAGCTTGTAGACTCGACCCTGACTGTCGGTCCACTTAGTTGTCTTCCTCCAAGCTCTCTTCCCAGTGTTGGCACCAACTTCAGAGATCAGCTTAGTTGGATCGAACCTGCTGCTGCGGAGGATTAAGCTGACTAACTCCTGCTTGGGGGTCGGGATGACCTTGTCTTCCCCAAAGAGTAGTCCTAGAATGGGCTCAGTATTGCTTGTGCCCTCCTTTGATTCGGCCTGGATAAGGGCGAATATGTCGTCTGGGATGAAATTGCATTCCCGAGCCAGTTTGGTCCCGGGATATGAGATGGTGGGCTGATAGAGGCCCGTTTGAATAGCTCCGAACACCGGGGTGACGAACGTGAGCGCCTTGGTTTGGTCCGCGTATCCGGGCGTCATAGTGTAGCCTAGCCCGAGGCGAGATTGCTCATTGTTCAGAGTTTCGATGATCTTCCCAGGTGGAAGATATGGCCTTGATGTGACTCCCGGTAGGCAACCCAGGTTCTGTAGCATTGTATCGATGCTAACGGTGAAGTACGGCTGGAAAGGTACTCTTCTTCGATCATTCCCACAAAGTTGAATCCTCGTGGGTCGGCTGAGCCTGTCGTGTTGCAGCTTGACACGGTTATGGGAGTGGCTTCGAGAGTGATGATCCCATCCTGTAAAGGTAGTTTGACCTTTCTGTGAAGAGTGGATGACACGGCTTTGACCGCGTGAATCCATGGTCTACCAAGCAGAAGGTTGAAGGATGAAGTAACATCGATCACTTGGAATTCTAACTCCTTCTCAATCGGGCCCGTTATGATGGTCAGTTTAACGGCCCCAACAACTGATTTTGGGCTCCCATCAAAAGCCTGGATAGTCTTTGCAGTCGGAAGGTAGTCAGCCTCGGTAATGCCGAGGGCCTTAGCTGTCCTTAAAGGAAGGACGTTAACTGCGGATCCGTCATCAATCAGGGTCATCGGGAGATATTTGTTTCGGCAGATCACCGTGATGTACAGGGCCAAGTTATGGGTGGTCCCGAATGGTGGAAGGTCGGATTCGGAGAAAGTGATAAGTGGGCCTTCTCCTTTGGACTTTTCCTTGAGGTATGGCAGGATCGTGGCTACCATCTCGGTGGGGGTAACCGATGAGTCAACCTTGATTTCATCTAGTGCCCTAGTGAGTGCTGCTCGATGCTCTTGAGAACTAACAAAAAGCTTCCATATAGTAATGTCGGTTCAGACCCTCTTTAGTTGTCTGACTAGGGCCGTGTCAGCGTTTGGCTCTTCGGGAGCAAGTTTCGTCCTGGAAGGTTCAGTGACGGTTTCCGGAGTGGCGAGACTGGTCGTGATGGTGTGTGTACCGGCCAGAGCTCTGGCTTTAGCTTTCCGGATTTCTTCGATAGTGACGGGGACAGCCTCCCCCTTAGCCAGGTAAACATCATCTTCGTCGTCGTTCCATATCCCGTTGATTTGGGAAATGAAAGGGGAAATGAGATGAGAGCAGTCAACTACCTCTCCAGTAAAAATGGCATGAGTAGCAAGAGGATTATTTTTGTTACTTGGCTTGTCACTGGGTAGCGGTATCTTCCTATTTTCGATCAGATCTTGGATAAGATGCTTCAATTTCCAGCATTTCTCCGTGTCATGCCCGTTGCCTTGGTGATAATGGCAATAGGCCTGAATGTTGTAGCTTTTGGATCGCTTTTCTACGGGAACTTCCGGAGTTGAGCCTATCGGTTGGATTAGGCCTTTCGAAGACAGCCTTTGTAAGGCATTAGCATAGGTTGTTCCTATGTCAGTGAATACCCGATTTGGAGTATTCTTTTTGGTTGAGGTGTCAAGTGAGTTAACCTCGTCGAAGATGCTTCGGGCCGCTGTTGTGTTTGCGGGCTTACTGGAGGATGAACTAGCTCCTTGATACCCTTTGGTGGAGGCCTTAGTAAGGCTCTCTAACCTTAGATCGTCTTCGATTCTGGTACCCATTTCGGTCAAAGTGGCGAAATCGGGTATGATGGCGTACCTGAGATGGACTCGGTAAGCGGGGAGGAGGTTTTTGACAAAGGCCTCCACTAGCACCTTTTCGCTGGGCTTGTCAACCAGCTTAACACTTTCGGTCCTCCACCTTTGAAGGTATTTGGTGAAACCCTCCTTAGGCTCTTGGGCCATAACTTCCAGAGTACGCATGGTAGTCTGGATTTCAGCATTATCCGCGTAGTTCCGCGCGAATTCCATTGCAACATCGTCCCAAGTTTTGAATTTCTTGGGGTCCAGCCTGTAGTACCAAGCTTTTGGATGTTTCTCCAGAGAGGAAGCAAAGAGATGCTTGAACATGGTCGACTTGACCCCCTTAACAGCCATAAAGTCTTTGAAAGCCCGAATATGAAGTACCGGGTCTTCAGTCCCATCGAACATTGGCAAGCCCGTTAAGTTAAGGTTAGCGGGCAATTCATCAGTCAAAGGTGAATAGGTACGAGCATTTTCCGTGAGAATGGTGTTTCTGGTGGTCGAGTGGACCTGTTCCTGCAGCTTTTGGACCGCGCTGGCCAGTGCGGCCAAGGGTCCGTCATCTTCGATCGAGGCATTAGGAGTTCCCTGCTCTACGGCACTAACCCGAGTGACGATGGCAATCTGGTCCTCCCGGATTCTCCTCAATTGGTCTTGGATTTGGGCCAACGAGGTGGTCAGCTCATCTATGGCTTTTTGCGTCATGGTTCGAGTGAAGGTGGCCTGTCTGTAAGAGCACCACGTAATTATCAACTTAACCCGAATCCTAAGGAAAGTACATCCCGAGCAAGGGAAAAATGAAAAAGACTAAAAAAGACGGTAAATGACTCGGAAAAGACACCTAGACGGGTGACTTGTGAAGAGGTGGGCCTTCCTCAGGATCCAACGCTGTGGGTTGGGCCCTGTCCGAAGGAAGGTTCACGTGAGACATTCCCAGACTTTTAGACTCGATTGTGTAAAGGGGCCAACCTTTGTAGGTGGGCCTTGCCTTAGTAAAATAAGGCGGACTAGGATGGGGGGAAACCCGTGATGTAAGATCGACGGAGTTTCGACGCTAGGGATTCCAACGACTTATGACACGACCCGACACTGCTAAATACGGGAAGTCTAAGAAGAGGAAGTTTTGAAATATGATTTTTTTGAAAAGCCCGAAATGAATCGGGTGAAGAAATTCGGCCCTTTTTCGAAGAAAAAGAAGTGGGCCGAATGACGGGTTTTGAAAGTTTCGAAAATATTTTCGAGTTTTGAATTGGGCATAATACCGGCTAAAAAAAAGGCTATTTTGAGTAAAATCATAAGTCCTAAGTTCGGTATATGACCCGGGTTTTGAAATTAGATGTTGTGAAAAGGATGAAAATTTTGAAAAGATGACGGTTTTGAAAAAAAAAGATGTGGATCAAGTAGCACGTAGTCATGGAAACAGTATAATGACGCCATGTATGCTCTTAATCTAAGTCTCGGTCAGTCTGTAAGGGTCTATACCAGTGTACATAGCCTATCGAGAATCGGGGCGGACTCCCTAACTCGAGTTGAGATTAGGACATGCCGTAAAACCCATACGAATCGGCTAATGGACACCTTTGACATAACCAATTTGGACTATATCAATGGTATAGTGGGACGTCGGTCACGAGTACCGGCCCGGGAAAAATGGGGTTATGCATGAACCGTAAAACTAAAACGCGCATTGTACTAGTCAAACGATTTCTATTCGAGTCTCACCCTGAGGATACCGAAGGTTATTAACTCATCAGTAAATCCCCAGCGGAGTCGCCAAATTGTGGACATGACATAGGTCCACCCCGACGCAGCCACGCGCGGGTCTGGGGAGGCGAATGAATCTCCATGAGATGGTCAAATGGAAATTTAAATCGAAGTCGGAGTCGCCACCGAATTTTATGGTTATTCGGAACCGTTCGAGCCCACTCTATGTCGTAGTGGGCCGTATACAAAATATGGCCCATTTCCGATGTCAGAGTTTATTGGGCTCGTCCCTTTTGCATATCGATATAGATGCCGACTTAAGCGGTTAATCGTATATTGAATGACTCTCGTTGCCAATGGTTTCGGACATCCGGAAACCACGGTTCTGAGTAAGGGGTGAGGGTACGTGTTGGGAAGTTCACTAAGAACACCCAACCCCGCCCGCACATTAGCGGCCTCTACTAGGATATCGAATGACGTTTTAATGCGCGCGTTAGTTGAACGATGAATGATTATGCAAACATTGTTTTCCTAAGCATGTGAGGAATCGAACGGGTTGCTAAGTCAGTTTAATGCATGAAAAATCTAACGTCAAAGTTGAATTTAGCATATGAGATTTGTTTTAGTATAATAAAACAACTGAAATAAAAAGGATGAATTTGCTACAAAAGAAACAAACGAGTTAGTATCGATTTGTAAATAATAATATAGCAAATAAAATATACGAAATCGAGAAAAGAAATATTAATCGAAATCTGAAAAATATTGTTGAAAAGACGCTGTTTTGTATAAAAAACGAAGCTCGAAAAATAATAAAAAAGACGGAAAAGGCCGCGGCAGAACAGCCGGCCGCGCGACTCGCCCGGGACGGCGGCGGGTCGCGTGGCGGCCTGTTTCGATGCCGGTTTTCGAAAACTCGATGTTATTATTAAATCGCGTATGGATATTGCATGATTCGTACTCGACTTAATATTTTCGATATTCGTTATATTCGATAGTTAACTACGAAATCGATATCAAATACTTGGAATAGTTTTAGAAAAGATGCAAATTTTGAGAAATCGTTCGAAGAATAAATAAAACGAACGAAAAAGTTAAAAAAAAGGAGCTCGGGTCTGTCCGGTTTTTATTTTTTTGTTCGAAATTGTTAATTTTGATAAATCGCGTACAAAATATGAATTAATTTGTATTCGATTTATGTTTTTCGATATTCGTCATATCCGATATTCGATTATGAAATCGATATCGAATATTCGGAATAAATTTAAAAAAAGGTTTTGTAAAATTGTTTATTTTGAACAAGAAAAGAAAAGAGTTTTGAACGAAGAAAAGATGTAACGATTTTTAGTATCGTCGAAATCTTAATATAATTCTTTTCGATACCATATTCGATTATAGAAAAATCGATAACGTATGTTTAAGAATTTTTGTTATGAAAATAGTTTTTCGTTAATAACGATATTAGGAAAAGGAAAAAAAAAAAACGACTCTTGACCCGTAAAAAAGACAAGACGGACGAAGAGGAGAAGAGGAGAGAAGAAAGGGAGAAATCGGGTTTGGTACACCCTCAACCTACATGCTTTTGTTGACTCGGATCGGGGATCGTCGGAATGTGGCTAGGCACGGGAGCGTCGAGTGATGTTTGGTTTGGCTTAGGGTGGTTCGGTTTGACGGGTGAAGGTGTCGGGTATCGGGACCGGTTTCCTTCGGGTTTTGGATGTATTATCGGTTTTTCGATGCTAAGAGAATTGTGTGTGTGTGTGTGTGTTGAAGAATGTATGAATTGATCGTGTGTCTCTGTCTCTGAAAATTTGTTGGATGCAAGGGGCTATTTATAGGGAGTTCCCGACCTTGGTTTAGGAGAGTTTGACTACCGCTTAGGATAGGAAACGTAGGAATTTGAGGGAAATAAGAATTCCGCTTTCTTGTGAAGGAAGAAAGAGAAACACGGCAGGTTTGCTACTGTTTTGGCCGAGTGTTTTACACTCGGTCGGGTGTTCGAATCAGTTTTTGAATAGGATTTCCGTTTGAGCTAGAATTACCGCTTGGGTAAGAAGCTGAGAAGAACGAGAATTCCGTTTTCTTGTGAGGGAAGAAAAGAAGAAAACCGGCTGGTTGTGTGTTTGCTCAGCCGAGTATTTGCACTCGGTTGAGTGTTTGAATCGGTTTTCGGATAGGATCGAATTCTACCTTAAACGGAATTGTTTATTATTTTGTGTAGCTGATTTTTGTAGAGTTGGAATGTGAACCAACCGTGTGAGGTGTCACGGTTGACTCACGGGTTTCGGGAAATATCTTTGACCGGGTTTTGACTCGGTCGCTAAAAGACGGTTTTACCCCTGGTGTCGGATTCGACCCAAATTAGTGTTATTTGACTCGAAACGACCCACTGGGCCTGAATTTGAGGTCGGTTTTGCGAGATTTATACTCCCTAAAAAGCCCAAGCTAAATATCCATGATTTCGAGCCCATTTCCGAGTACGTTAAAGCACGTTAGCGTCCGATCATCATCGGGTGTTTGTCGGAAACTGCTATAGACACCTGGCAGTCAAAATGTGGGTGTCTACACAAAGGGAAAGACCCAGCTAGATCGACACACATCACGCCTCTTAATAATTTTCAAGTAGGAATGTCGACAGGCTATCAAAATGAGGCATCTGTTCATCGTCAAATAGCTTAAGAAAAATCTGTATACAAGAATATCATACTCCGTAATGTTAATAACATAACCGTCAAAAATATGTTTCTGGAGCAATTAAGGCTACGCATACCTTAACCGATTCCCCTTCAAAGGATACGCTTGTGGTTTTACAGGCAGTTGCTTTTAGAAGTTCACGGTCATACTCGACTGTGTATTCTCATTAGTATCATCAAAACGAGGATTTGCATTGCGAGATTTGTGACTGAAACTTAGCTCCGCCTTAGCAAACGAGCTCCACGATGATGCAATTTTCACACCCTCATTCGAGCAATAAGTTAAAGATGCCAAATTAGGCGCGTCAATCTCAAATGTACCATACATAAAGCGGCACTTTTCTATTGTTAGAACTTTGAGACTTCCAAAGATACTTGACCCGTTATAAAATTATGACGGATCTATCCATCAAAAATAATTCCATACAATATAGCAAACGATTTGAAAATGCTAAGTATCGAGGATGATTACGTCCTTTTTTTTTACAGCCGTCACCACCAATTGTCAAAATGATAGTTCCAAGAAAGCTAATGATGAGATATGATGTTGTTTAAGCTATGTCAGATTTAGGGGTTGTTTCGGATTGAAATGAGTTGAATTGAATTTTAAAAAATTCAGACCTTTTAAAATGGTAAGATAAATTTTTTTTGATAACTTATACTCCCTCCTATTCCAAGTATTTCTCTCCAATTTTTTTTGGGGGGAAACCAAAGAGAGAGTAAATAATAATAAATGGTGGAGTTAAAGTAAGAGAGATAAATAGAAAGTGAGGTATGAAGTATAAAAGGTGGGGTATAAAGTGAAAATGGGTTGAGTTTAAGTGTGGAGAAAAAGAATAAATAATTGAAGGAAGAATAAAGAATGATTATAATTATATCCAAAAAAGAAGAGTGAGAAGAAAACCAAACTAAGCTCCAAAAGGAAAGTAGAGTGTCCTACCTAAACTATTAAACTAAGATAGCTAGTGAGTTGTCTTTCAATAGGTGTCAATAGAGTACAATATAGATACTAGAGTACTGCAGTACGATTACTACAACTTCAACAACCAAAGCTCTTTCTTCTACACTCAATCTCACCCAACAAAAATATGATTTGTGTCAAATTGGTAAAAATAAAGTGACATAGAAGGGATAAATTGGTAGAAATTATTTACACGATTCAAAAAAATGTTGTCATGATCCATTTTTTTTTAATCGTCAACATGGCTAGACGTAAATGTTGACACGGTCTGGAAAAAAATGATTAGACTTTATTCATGGCAGAATTGTTAATTGACCTCTTGGAGGTCAATCAAGTCGAATTGGAATCAAATCATTTTCTTGTAAGTTATTGTCAACTTAAAATTTTGCTAATTTAAATTTTTAGTCAAACCCAGGGTATTAAATCTCGGCCGTATCGGATCGTCTCGGCCGAGATTTCGCGGTATCGGCCACCGCCGCGTCGAATATCGGCGAGTCAACCCGGGTATAAAAAAAAGACCCCAAAATCGGCCGTGACACCGAGTCAACTCGGGAATCGTCCAAGTTGGCCGAGTGCAATGGCGAGTCGACCCGATACGAACATAATGATCGATTTGACTTTTGATATTTTTTTAAAGCATCTAAACTATCACCTGATGGAGACGCACAACCGACCATGGGATTTATATATGAGGCAATGGAACGGTGTAAATTGGCTATTAAGGATACGTGTGCTAGTTATAACCAATATTGGAATCTGATTGATAAAAGATGGGACTTCCAACTGCATCAAGATCTACATGCTGCAGGTTAATCTTCCTATTAGTCTTACCTTAATATGAATATATCTTTGGAATATAATTATATTACATTGGTGCTTTATATTTTATATATGTTCATTTGAAGGATGCTACTTTAATCCTCAATTCTTATATGGAGATAATAATATTGCAACGGACAAAGAAATCAAGAGTGGCACCATGAAAGTTATACGAAAAATGGAGCAAAACATTGACAACCAAATTAGAGCATCAAAGAAGTTAGGCTACCACCATATCTCTATTTCTTATACATTTTTACTGACATTGTTATTTAATCTATAATTTATCCTTATTATTGTTTTCATTAACCCTCATTGATTTTTGCAATTGTTATACCATCAAAGGAGTGAGGGTAAGGGTAAGGGCCTAAGGGGTAATAAGTGGGGGTAGGGTTATAGAGCCGCGAGCTCGGGACCTCGGGTAGGGCAACAGGTAATGAATGAGGACTGGGGAGGTAATAAAGTGGGGGGAGGTAATAAGTGGGGTTGGTGGGTGGGATAATAAAATTACGTATAATTAAGTATCGATAGTAGGTGTTTACGTATGATAAGAAATGTTGATAATTTGATATTAAACTTTGTTTACGTAATTATAAGTAAAATGTTAGACTCTATCAATTGTTGTCTTCTCAATGTATGTTCCACCATCTTAATTATCAATTAGTTTATAACATTAATTGTTGATATAATGATTATAATTATTCAGTATGTTTAATACTTTATTTTGTAACTAATTAATAATGATTGTATGATAATAGGGATGGAGTATAAAAATTATATGTGGAACATTTAATATTATTAATTAATGTAATTTATCATTGAAATTGTGTAGAAAAAATGTCAAACAATGAAGATGTTGCATGGCGATTTGGAATAAGAGTTGATAAGGGAGGTAAAAAGGTTAAATGTTTATTTTGTAATAAAGTAATGAGTGGAGGGATAACAAGACTAAAAGAACATTTAGGTCACGTTTCGGGTAATGTTACTAGTTGTGTGAACGTTTCAGCTGATGTAAGAAATGAAATGAAAGCAATTTTAACTCAATATAAAGCTGCAAAAAAAGACAAGCAGAAACGAGTCCAAGAATTTGAAGAAGAAGTATTAGGTGGCTATCGAGGTAATGATGACGAAACCGTCCAAGACGATGACGATGAAGAGGATGACCGACAAATGACGTATGCAAGGCAACAAAGTCGTATGCAACACGAGAATGACTACCGTCGTCAATTTAGGCAAACGACATTTGGTGAGGGTGCAAGTCAGAATTCACAACTGCGAAGATCGGGGTCAGTCCAAGAAACAGGCATGAGAGGAGGTAGTAAATTTGAAAATGCATCTACTCCCGAATCTAGATTAAGATCACGGGTTATAGAACTTGAAAAAGATAATCCCAAAAAGAAACAATCAAAAATTAGTACAGGGTGGATGAAAAAGGCAAAAAAACAATTAGTCAAAGCTTGGGGGAATTTTATTATTGATACTAACATCCCATTTAGAGCAGTGGAGTCTCCATATGCAAATCCACTAATGCAAACGATACGTGAAGTTGGTGACGGATTGCGAGCTCCTTCCGCGTATGATATATCCGAGGTAAATCTAGCTTAGATATTTGTTTCACATTTCATATGCTAATGTCATATATAGGTATTGATTGATATCAAAAATAATCTTTTTGAGGGGTATGTTAATGTTAATGCTAATGTTAATTTCATATGTCATATTAATGTTAATTTCATATGTTAACATGTTAATGTCATATTTAGTATTGACATCAAAAATAATATATCTTTTATCGATTTGTATACGTAGGTATATCTTCCTGAGGGGTATAATGAAATGAAAGAATATATAAAGACTTTAGGTTCAATATGGGATGAAAGAGGAGTGACAGTAATGTGTGATGGTTGGACAGGCCCAACAAACATGCACATTATCAACTTCTTAATATATTCGGTTCGCGGTACTATTTTCCATAAGTCTATTGATGCTAGCGATGTCGCGTGAAAGGATGGAAACTACTACTTCAAGTTAATGAAGGATGTAGTAGAGAAAATTGGACCACATAGAGTGGTTCATATTGTAACAGATAACGAGGCTTCAGTGAAATCAGGTGGTAAAAAGCTAATGGAGGCGTATCCACATTTATACTGGACAGCTTGTGTGGCACATTGTTTGGATCTTCTTTTAGAAGATTTATGTAAGAGAAAAAGTTTTAACGGAGTGATTGAAAAAGCTAAGAAGGTTACTAGATTCATTTATCATTATAAGTGGGTATCCAATTATATGAAGAAATTTACAAACGGAAAAGAGTTACTGCGGCCAGGGTTGACACGATTTGCGACAAACTTTATTATGTTAGAAAGTGTCGTGAAACAGAAGATTCAGTTGCAAGATATGTTTAATTCAGCTGGTTGGCTAAGTAGTAGATACTATGCTATTGATGAAACTGCAATTGAAATACGCGAATTGTTTTCTCGGAGTCCTTCGGCATGTGTGACGAAATTTTGGGAACAAGCCGATGAAATACTACGGGTTCAAGCACCTATTGTAAAAGTTCTAAGATTAGTTGATGGAGACGCACAACCGACCATGGGATTTATATATGAGGCAATGGAACGGTGTAAATTGGCTATTAAGGATACGTGTGCTAGTTATAACCAATATTGGAATCTGATTGATAAAAGATGGGACTTCCAACTGCATCAAGATCTACATGCTGCAGGTTAATCTTCCTATTAGTCTTACCTTAATATGAATATATCTTTGGAATATAATTATATTACATTGGTGCTTTATATTTTATATATGTTCATTTGAAGGATGCTACTTTAATCCTCAATTCTTATATGGAGATAATAATATTGCAACGGACAAAGAAATCAAGAGTGGCACCATGAAAGTTATACGAAAAATGGAGCAAAACATTGACAACCAAATTAGAGCATCAAAGAAGTTAGGCTACCACCATATCTCTATTTCTTATACATTTTTACTGACATTGTTATTTAATCTATAATTTATCCTTATTATTGTTTTCATTAACCCTCATTGATTTTTGCAATTGTTATACCATCAAAGGAGTGAGGGTAAGGGTAAGGGCCTAAGGGGTAATAAGTGGGGGTAGGGTTATAGAGCCGCGAGCTCGGGACCTCGGGTAGGGCAACAGGTAATGAATGAGGACTGGGGAGGTAATAAAGTGGGGGGAGGTAATAAGTGGGGTTGGTGGGTGGGATAATAAAATTACGTATAATTAAGTATCGATAGTAGGTGTTTACGTATGATAAGAAATGTTGATAATTTGATATTAAACTTTGTTTACGTAATTATAAGTAAAATGTTAGACTCTATCAATTGTTGTCTTCTCAATGTATGTTCCACCATCTTAATTATCAATTAGTTTATAACATTAATTGTTGATATAATGATTATAATTATTCAGTATGTTTAATACTTTATTTTGTAACTAATTAATAATGATTGTATGATAATAGGGATGGAGTATAAAAATTATATGTGGAACATTTAATATTATTAATTAATGTAATTTATCATTGAAATTGTGTAGAAAAAATGTCAAACAATGAAGATGTTGCATGGCGATTTGGAATAAGAGTTGATAAGGGAGGTAAAAAGGTTAAATGTTTATTTTGTAATAAAGTAATGAGTGGAGGGATAACAAGACTAAAAGAACATTTAGGTCACGTTTCGGGTAATGTTACTAGTTGTGTGAACGTTTCAGCTGATGTAAGAAATGAAATGAAAGCAATTTTAACTCAATATAAAGCTGCAAAAAAAGACAAGCAGAAACGAGTCCAAGAATTTGAAGAAGAAGTATTAGGTGGCTATCGAGGTAATGATGACGAAACCGTCCAAGACGATGACGATGAAGAGGATGACCGACAAATGACGTATGCAAGGCAACAAAGTCGTATGCAACACGAGAATGACTACCGTCGTCAATTTAGGCAAACGACATTTGGTGAGGGTGCAAGTCAGAATTCACAACTGCGAAGATCGGGGTCAGTCCAAGAAACAGGCATGAGAGGAGGTAGTAAATTTGAAAATGCATCTACTCCCGAATCTAGATTAAGATCACGGGTTATAGAACTTGAAAAAGATAATCCCAAAAAGAAACAATCAAAAATTAGTACAGGGTGGATGAAAAAGGCAAAAAAACAATTAGTCAAAGCTTGGGGGAATTTTATTATTGATACTAACATCCCATTTAGAGCAGTGGAGTCTCCATATGCAAATCCACTAATGCAAACGATACGTGAAGTTGGTGACGGATTGCGAGCTCCTTCCGCGTATGATATATCCGAGGTAAATCTAGCTTAGATATTTGTTTCACATTTCATATGCTAATGTCATATATAGGTATTGATTGATATCAAAAATAATCTTTTTGAGGGGTATGTTAATGTTAATGCTAATGTTAATTTCATATGTCATATTAATGTTAATTTCATATGTTAACATGTTAATGTCATATTTAGTATTGACATCAAAAATAATATATCTTTTATCGATTTGTATACGTAGGTATATCTTCCTGAGGGGTATAATGAAATGAAAGAATATATAAAGACTTTAGGTTCAATATGGGATGAAAGAGGAGTGACAGTAATGTGTGATGGTTGGACAGGCCCAACAAACATGCACATTATCAACTTCTTAATATATTCGGTTCGCGGTACTATTTTCCATAAGTCTATTGATGCTAGCGATGTCGCGTGAAAGGATGGAAACTACTACTTCAAGTTAATGAAGGATGTAGTAGAGAAAATTGGACCACATAGAGTGGTTCATATTGTAACAGATAACGAGGCTTCAGTGAAATCAGGTGGTAAAAAGCTAATGGAGGCGTATCCACATTTATACTGGACAGCTTGTGTGGCACATTGTTTGGATCTTCTTTTAGAAGATTTATGTAAGAGAAAAAGTTTTAACGGAGTGATTGAAAAAGCTAAGAAGGTTACTAGATTCATTTATCATTATAAGTGGGTATCCAATTATATGAAGAAATTTACAAACGGAAAAGAGTTACTGCGGCCAGGGTTGACACGATTTGCGACAAACTTTATTATGTTAGAAAGTGTCGTGAAACAGAAGATTCAGTTGCAAGATATGTTTAATTCAGCTGGTTGGCTAAGTAGTAGATACTATGCTATTGATGAAACTGCAATTGAAATACGCGAATTGTTTTCTCGGAGTCCTTCGGCATGTGTGACGAAATTTTGGGAACAAGCCGATGAAATACTACGGGTTCAAGCACCTATTGTAAAAGTTCTAAGATTAGTTGATGGAGACGCACAACCGACCATGGGATTTATATATGAGGCAATGGAACGGTGTAAATTGGCTATTAAGGATACGTGTGCTAGTTATAACCAATATTGGAATCTGATTGATAAAAGATGGGACTTCCAACTGCATCAAGATCTACATGCTGCAGGTTAATCTTCCTATTAGTCTTACCTTAATATGAATATATCTTTGGAATATAATTATATTACATTGGTGCTTTATATTTTATATATGTTCATTTGAAGGATGCTACTTTAATCCTCAATTCTTATATGGAGATAATAATATTGCAACGGACAAAGAAATCAAGAGTGGCACCATGAAAGTTATACGAAAAATGGAGCAAAACATTGACAACCAAATTAGAGCATCAAAGAAGTTAGGCTACCACCATATCTCTATTTCTTATACATTTTTACTGACATTGTTATTTAATCTATAATTTATCCTTATTATTGTTTTCATTAACCCTCATTGATTTTTGCAATTGTTATACATAGATTTTCTTGTACGAGAATAAGATGGAAAGTTTTGCAAGTACAGCTGCCGAGAGGGCAATAAAGCTCATGGATCCAGGTAATAACTAAATCACTAAGGTGATGAACTAATATAAAATTAATGTCTTCGATCTAAAACATTAGTTATTGTTTTAAGTGCAGCTACGTGGTGGTTGACTTATGGTGAGAGCGCTTCTCATCTTCAACGAATAGCTATTAGAGTGTTAAGTCAAACCACATCATCCTCAAATTGTGAAAGGAACTGGAGTATGTGGAGTCCCGTTCACACTAAAACTAGAAACCGTTTGAAGTACAAAAAACTACATCAGATTGTGTACTTGCGGTACAACATGTGGTTGAAAAGAAAACAACAAACAAGACGCAGTCAAAATGAAATTCATGCAGATTTTGATCCAATAAACCTAGATAATATATTTGACTGCAATGATCCATTAAATACTTGGTTGGAGGTGGAAGAAGACCCTTTTTGTAATGGTGAGGATTTAAGTTGGATGGATGTGGATGATGAGAATGAGAATGTTGGCGATCAACGAAATGACAGAGTTGTTGAGCCAATGTTTTCATATCACTCCAACAAAGTTTCGAGTACAAGAGAATCTGTCTTGAGTTTAACTAGCAGTGACGACGGTAATGACGACAATGATGGAGGAAACAATGACGGATATACTGGTTATGAGGAACGAAGTCAAAATGATGATGATGCATATTCAGATCGGCCTCCGGGTTTTCCCAGACAAACTGTCCCTTTGACTACACCGCATCAAATGCACGAGCGTGCTCGAAAAGGAAAACACGCTGCTTATAGTCAACCGAACAATGAGTCGTCTTGGCAAGGACGTTTTGAAAATACGGTAATAAACGAGTTGAGTGATTCAAACATCGACATTTATTACCCGTATAATCAGAATTTCTATCCAAATACTGATGAACTAAGCAGTGGGTACGAATCAACTTCTAACACCCAAGGGGTACAAATATTCAACCATGGAAATATAAGTTATGGAGACACACATTATCATAATCCATCGTACTATGGTTCTGATACTAACTCCAACACAAACTGGCACCACAGAAACTCCAACACAAATGAGGCAACATGGGGATTTAGTGACGGATCAAGTATCTTTGGGAATCAAAATCAAGATCAATATCAACAGTATGAAGGGCAACAATATGAAGAACAACAAACTGCACGTCGCTCCTTTTGGATGTGAAAAGATTTGTTGAATTGTAATAATCTAATGTAAAATATGGTCTCATTTAGATAATTGTTTTTAAATTCGTTAAGAATTATATTTCTTTTGCTTTATGTTTGTTATATTGATGTTATATATAAAGTTTAAAAGATTTCTAGCAAGGATATTAAATATAAGGTAAAATAATACACAAAATATAGCTAATTCAAACAACTAAATCAAAATTGAGTAATTGACCGATACGTCCGATAAAAGGACCGAGATATTACCGAGATATTGTATATAGTAAATAAAAAAGTTGTGGTAGATATATTTGGACATAGTTTAATGTAAATAACTATAAAAACAAAAAAAATTCAATAAAACCTTCTTAAATAAAAGTTGACCGATATAGCCGATACTACTCCGCGACAGCCGAGTTTAAGACGATTCCGCGAAACCGCGACCGAAACCGATATCGCGACCGATAACGAGATTTAAAACCCTGCACCGACCTGCAAAACGATTATATTACCCTAAAATCCCAAAAATGATAGGATAAAGATTATGGTACTATGCATTTAAGATACTGCGTGTAATGGTTAAAAGAGTTTTGTACGCTAAACAGGATGGCCAATGCATGATCAGAATATACTTCAAAGGGGGTAAAAAGGCAACGCCATATTAATATATCATCATAGGTTCATCTAGGATAAACAATTTACCATGAAAAAAACCACAAAACTTGTGATACGATAAATACAATAATGTAAAAAAAAACTATCAATTCTTGTAATTTTGGTCCCTCTATTTTGATCCATGAATATATACAATCATGTAAAAAATCCGGAATGGAGGGAATATATGTAGAGGTGACAATCGGGTCTGGCGGGTCGGGTCCAGACATTATTGAGTCATGACTACCTTCGGGACAGGTCGAGTCTAGACAATATTACTAACAAGCATAAATAAAAAAAGGAGATTTTCTACGTGGTACCCTTGAACTTTTTACTTTTCTACCTTGCACCCTACAATTTTTACATGTATACATGGTACCCTTGTACTTTACTAAAAGTTTCTTTGGTACCCCTAAACTTTATTATCTTTATTGGTAGTTTTGGTACCCCTAAACTTTTTTTCCCGTCAAGTTTTGGCAACAAATTACCATTTTATTTTCAAGATTAAAAGTTAAACGTCATTTAACATATCTAATTAAGCGATAATTGAACTTAAACTAACAATTTTGTACGTGTTTGCAGTTATACTCCGAATCTAAATGGATTATATTTTTGACGTTATATTGTCAAATCAAATGATAACACTTAAATTAAGCTCAATTACTTGTTAATTATCTAAGTTAAATGATATTGAAGTCTTAATCCTAAACTAAAAACTTGATGGAAAAAAAACATTCGGAGCGCTAGTTAAATTAATAGTAAACTTCAAGGGTACAATGTATAGACATAGAAAAGGTAGGGGTACAAGGTAGAAAAGTGAAAAATATAGGGGTACCGCGTAGAAAATCCCTTAAAACATATTAAGAACCAACAATATGCAACATGTAGAAGGGAAGATACATTCATCCCTCAACACACTTTAGAGCCTCAACAGTAACACATGCAATTTCAAGAGTTTGATACTTATCATACCTTCAAAGCATCAAGAAATCCAAGATCTGAGTAGCAACTAAGCTTCACAAATACTGAGTTAGGAAGGTAAGAAATACTGGATCGAGTACAACGCTGAAGCCTGGTATGTTTTCTATAAGAGATTGAACTCAAAGAATATGCTTGTGGGATCAATGAAGTCCCTGTATAAAACAGAAGACATGAAATCCATTAAATATGAGAACATCAAAGCTAAGGGGACTGTACATTTGTCACCTTTACCGTGAAGCAAGCAGGAAGAAGACGAGTATAAAGTTTGCCTAGACTAGAGGTCAGTCATACAACTCTATATTCATAGATACGCAATTGATGGACCTCTATCAATATGTCCACAATCGAGAGGGACAACGCGAATAACATCATAGAAGATACTCCTCAATCTAATGCACTTGGCATCGAATAATTACCCTATCAAGGAATGGATGGTGTTTTAAGATACGATAAGAAGTAAAAGTAAGGAAGGTACCTCCTATGGGCGGAGTCACCAAACTGTGCTCGAGAATCAGCAACGGCATACCCAAGGAATACCTACAAAGGCAAGGCAAGAAACAAACAAAGCATATGTAAAAAACAGACAACATATATAACATGCATCACCACATCGACACTAATACAATGCATATTCTAGAAATTCCAAGCACTATACTTCTTCTGCTCCAATCAAAGACTCCCTCCATTTCTTTTCCTATTACAGCTCATTTCAATATTAAAAAAACTACCAAAGATGTCTTAGCTGTTAGAATTAAGAAAGAATGAGAAAGATTATTGTGAATTGCATGATTAATATTGACGTACAAGGTCCTATTTATAGGATTACAATGGGGTACAAGTATAATATCACTAGGATATTCTAAGAGATACAGTTACCTAAAATAAAAATTCTAAGAGATATAATTAACTAAACTAAATTATGTCACAATACAATAATATATTCTAGAGATATTATATTGATATCTCTAATATGCTCCCGCAAAATGGACGACGGAATGGAAAGTCCAATCTTGGAGAAAATAAGAAGAACGAATATCGGGTGCGTAAGATCGTCAGTCCCGGGTGCGTAACTCGCCAGCCTAGGGTGTCGGAACATATAATCAGGGTGCGTAAACTCGCTAGTCTCGGGTGCATAAACTTGCCAGTCGGGTGCATAAACTCGCCAGTCTAGGGTGTCGGAACATATAATCAGGGTGCGTAAACTCGCCAGTCTCGAGTGCGTAACTCGCCAGTCTAGGGTGGCGGGACATATAAACTCCTCAGTCTCGAGTGCGTAATTCGCCAATCTAGGGTGCTTAAACTCGCCAGTCTCGGGTGCGTAATTCGCCAATCTAGGGTGTCGGGACATATCATCAGGGTGCGTAAACTCGCTAGTCTCGGGTGCAGGTGCGTAACTCGCCAGTCTAGGGTGCGTAAACTCGCCAATCGTGATTAAAGAGGAGAAGATTAAACCACACAATTGGGTTTGAGGGGTAAAAGATTAGATTTAGTGAGGGTGAAAGAAAAGTTTATGGGGGTGAGAGAGAAAGGAGAAATATTTTGATGCAATTCGACGGTAGGGCAGCGGAAGACGGGTAGGTACAGGCTGATTATATAGATCTAGGCTCTGATACCATGTTAGAATTAAGAAAGAATGAGAAAGATTATTGTGAATTGCATGATTAATATTGACGCACAAGGGTCCTATTTATAGGATTACAATGGGGTACAAGTATAATATCACTAGGATATTCTAAGAGATACAGTTACCTAAAATAAAGATTCTAAGAGATATAATTAACTAAACTAAATTATGTCACAATACAATAATATATTCTAGAGATATTATATTGATATCTCTAATATTAGCCTGAAATCCCCTCGCCTATATTGTAATACGACTAAGTGTGAGCTCCCTTTCACCGTTTCACCCCATTTCAATAAAAAAAGAGGAGTGAATACAAAGTTAGACAGCACAAATTAGAGAACAATGGGCTGTGGATAGCTATGGTGGTCGACCACCATGAAGGAAAATGGACACTTCTTCAGAATGTCAGAGAAGTTATTCAGACAAACAAACAACACGTAATTGATGACAGAAGTTAATATATATTGAAAAATGCAACAAAAGTTTGTACCTTGAGACTTGAGTAGATAGGCAAATGATTGAATGAATGATGAAATAGGTACAATTTGCGATCGATCGATTAGAGTGAACTTAGTGGAAGCATCGGCGAGGGCTGGGATGTGAGGGTGAGTGAGATTAGTAAAATTGGCAGAGAATTGGAACGGATAAGGTGATGAAATTGGGATGTTGAGATGTAGAGGAATTGGATTGGAGCCAAACTATTCTGGCATTTTCTCCCACTTTAGTTTCCACGAATACTTCTTCTGTGATACTCGTACTATGTTACGGTAATTTTTCATATTACGATAATTTATCGTGAGATCTATTAAATTATTATTAGAGTATTCCTACCTCTGTTTTTTAATATAAGTCATTTTCACATCGAGATAACCTCTTCTCTCTTCAATATCTATCACAATATAAGAAAAAATATCATGAAATGTATACTCATTTGAAAGCTCTTTTCATAAGGAATTTTATGGTGCAATTTTTATAATTTTTAGAATAATATATTTACATAAAAATTAAAGTCAAAGCCTCACCTCGAAAAAGCAAAACGTCATATAAAAAAGTACGGATGGAGTATTTTATTTTAAAGTTTTCATACGATCACTTTTATTGAGCTCAAAGCTACTAATTTACGATAAATTAGTGGGCAGTCGAGATATCATTTGGGCTCTTACTCCCTTTTGTAATATCAAAATTAATCCGAGTAAAAATGTGACCAGAAGCGCGAGTTCCGACATCCTGGGACACATATAACTTCTTAATCCGCTTGAGCGAGACAATCATCCGCCTCCAACTCCCCAAGTGAAGAGAAGGAGAAAAGTAAAAAAACCCATAGAACATCGTCATGCAAAAGCCCGGGTACTTGCTGCAATTCTGCTAAGTCGCGTCAACCACCACGGGTCTTGGCATGAAGTCAGACATCCCAGACTGAGACAAGGGGAAAGACCCAGCTAGATCGACACACATCACGGCTCTTAATAATTTTCAAGTAGGAATGACAACGGATCCTGGATCCGATTCGGATCCGTAAGATCCGGTCCGCATGAATTGAATATGGATCCTAAAATTCCAGATCCGTTGGATATGGACCAGATCCGGATCCGCTATTTTCAAACGGATCTGGATCTTGTTAAGCAGATCCGGATCCGATCTACATATCCGTTTAATAAAAAAATACAAATTGTTCTCTGTTGGGGCCGTGAGGTGCTGCAGGAAAATAGAATTATACACTTGGTTATACAATGCTATTGTACAACCAGTTGTTGAGCTTTTGTAAATATTTACTGAGCTTATAAAAGTTTCTGAGCTAAGTTATAAGTTAGCTTAAACATTTATGTGATTTAATTCGACAACTTTACACTAAAACTCAGAAAATTTACAGCAAAACTCGAAACTTTTGTGATAAAACTCAAAATCTTAAAAACGGTTGTACATAGAGCTATGTACAATTGGTTGTATAATCCTCTCATTGGGTACTGCAGTATTAATTTTATTAAGCCAAAACCTACTGCTCTAAATTCTAAACTCAAAAACTAACAACATGCTATAAATTTTAAACTCCTTAGACTCAAAACTCTAAATTCAAAGCATATTGAGTAACAGAGAGTAAAGACTAAGCAGAATGCTACCCATAGTAAAGACGTTTTTGATGGGTTTAGCCACGTTACTTTTGCAATAGTCCGGTTGAGAATGTAGTTTGAATCGTCTTTTTGTACATAAACGATATAGTCTGTGTCACGAAATTATGGTACTGATCGTCGGGAGATGTAAATGTTGGACTCAAATTATATCATGAGTTACTTTACTACAAGTAACACTTTCCATTTGATTTTATTTGTAAGATTATGAAAATTTAATATGGTCACACTACTCGTTAATCAAAAAGTTTGAAGAATCGGAAATTTAATATGAAAATTTTAATTAAGTCGGAAATTGGATCCGCGGATTATCCGGATCCGGTCCGGATTTGACGGATCTGGATCTACAATTTTGGGATCCGTCGGAATCTGGACCGGATTTGGATCCACTGATAGGGGTGCGGATCTGGATCTGGATCCATGCAAATTCGGTCCAGATCCGGTCCATTGCCATCCCTAATCCCAAGAGTACAACAACAAATCTGTAGAATGCAAGGGCTTGTTATGCTCATCAATTAACCTAATATTTACCTCCTTACCTGCAGAAATCCAGATCGAAAGCGGATATCCAAGAAGGGATCATGAACGAGGTTATGTCAATGTTTAATACTCACGGTCCCAACATGACAGAACATGATCATTATAGAAGTCTCCATCAAAGACCCAAGAACAAGCGGAACACATCCTAAACATCGGGAACAAAGGAATACCTAGTCGATAGCTCGACACACTACGATAAGTATGTCTTTGCATTCATAGTTTCTCCAAACCCATAAATAGGAACCACATACAGTCAATCAGAAGTATGGTCACCCATGTCAAGACTTCCGCATAGCTACCCATCAAGGAGTCAAGAAACCAAATCCCACAGTAGCAGCAATTATCGTGAAATATATACTGTATCTGCCAATTTCTTCATACGTTTTGGGGGTAACGATCTCACCAGGATTACTCAAAAGGTTAGAACCCGTAGTATATGTAAACACACTCAAAGCAGTATCGAAATTAGGTCTAGAAGTCAAGATACCAGAAGAATGGAGGAGTTTAGCTTGCAACTCAGCGGACTGTAGGCGAGATGCAAGAAAGACATAATGCAAAAAATCTTTGGCAACACAAACACCAAGCCTTACAAAATTAGAGAGGAAGGCAGCAAGGCGCCACTGCCAGTCACCAAAACCATGCCAGGACGCGGTTACAAGCAATGTGTTCTAAACTAGAGCGAAATGCCACATCAAAAGAAAGTTAGGTCAACCTGAAAACCTGAGTAGAATAAGTACATAAAGCAAAAAAGAGCATAGAAATACTCGTGAAGGCTCCAAGCAACAACAACTCGGACTGCGAATCATCAATCCAAGCAACATAATCCATAAGCTTTATGGTCACTCATTTCACCACAAGCTCATTGATGAAAGTAGAACAAACAATAATTTGACCTCCAAGAACTTTGACATCATGCAAGGGCATGACAATAGTGAGGGGGCAACACCACGAAACCTGCTCCTGGGATATTCCTTGGGCAAAATATCCTCGACTTTATCCACATTAAGATGACGACTAAATCGAGGTCCATCTTCCATGATAAGCTCCAAAACCTTCCCCACAACCGAGGTATCACCATCGATAGTGTTATCATCCAAGTACCAATCATGCGGACAAAGGTTAAAAGAGGCTCTGATCTTACACAACAAAGGATGTAACATCAAGGAAAAAAAATAGAGAACCTAAATATCAAAGTCACCTTGAATTCCCCTCTTTATCACTACCCATGAGTGAAACTAATTAAACTAAACTAGTATAAACCCCGTGATAAAATCACGGGCCTGTATAATCAAATATTGCGCTAAGATGGTATAAGTTAATTTTTTTTGAGAAGTATACGAAAAAGGGATATAGGAGCATATGTGTAGACTAATAATGAAATAAGTTTTTAGTGGGTATTTAAACAACACATAATTAATCGTACCAAAAGTAAACACCGATTAGTATTGTAATAATAGAGTACATACACCAAAGATAACGTTTGCGGGTTCCCTTATTATCCAAAAAAATAAGGTACATATGAATGTGAACGTCTTTTAGTCTGTGTTTGTTTAAGTTTAAGAACAAACAGGACATGGTGGATCGTAACGGTTATTCTGCTAAACGATTAGTACAAGATTAGTTGAAAAGAATTGTTGATACTGTCGATATGAGATGCGTCTGCCTAAACATAGTTTTATAGTTTGAAAAGATTTGATACTTCGTTCCCCGAACGTGGAAACTGTTGTTGAATATCGTCGTTTATTAATGAATACGGTGTATGACAAAAGAGAGTGCTATTTAATGATATTACCGTTTGTAGAGACACAAAGTCTTACCGAAAATGTTCCATCTTAGAGTACTATACTCCCTCCGTTCAAATCTAAAGGGTACACTTTTCTTTTGGACACTATTCACAACTCAAAAGATTCCTTAATATTTCCAACAATATATAAGAGAAAATATAGTAATGTAGTATCTTGTTTGATTCGTCTTTATGAGTAGATTACTAATATCAAATTTTTATAATTTTTGTTATGTAAAATGAAAGATATTGACGGTGTAAAACGTGTCTCGGCAAAGTGTGAAAAATCAAACACACCCTTTGGATTCGAACGGAGGGGGTATAATGCAGTATACCTTCAATGTTACTCCGTACTTTTTTTTTCATTTCAATTTACGTTTTCACGGTTTCTAAGACAAGATTTGTCTTTTCTTTCCGGCATGTAAGTATACTTTGTTTTGTAAAATAAATATAAAGAAAAGTGGTTTGATTAGTATGAAGTATAAGATTATTTTAGTTTAAGTATTAACTTTGATTCATCATCAATATATCTTTTATTATCTTACCGATATACTACATTATTTCCTCCATTCATTATAAAAAAGATGTAATTTTGGAACAAAAAAATAAATGATAAGAAAAAAGGAAAACCGTGGGAATATAAATTTTAGTGTCGATAGACATCGCAAAAAAATAATACATATTTCAAGTTGTACTCCCTCCGGACACAACTTTTTGCCCCATTACCTCAATATTTGTGAGGAGTATTTTAATGAAATAAAGTGAAAAAAATAGTGTCCGGAGGGAGTACTATACTTACCAATTACAAATAGCAATTTTAGGCGAGTGTTTATAGTGTATATGAAAGAACAACTTAAAATGTTAGTGCAAATGTTATTCACAATAGAACAAAAATAACTTAAAATGTGAGTGCAAATTACAATAGGAAGAAGAAAAACAATTATAGGTGAGTGCAAATGTGCAATACAACTTAAAAGAAAATTAAAAGAAAAAACAAATTGTTATTCACACCACTTTTTACCCACTTCTTGTAGGAGGCATCTTTATCTTCTCTCCAAGTAAACAAATCTCTTGTCAAATTCATTATCTTCTATTATTCTTCTCCCAAATATCACATCTTTTCACTTTTGCTCAATTACACAAGCTTCTCGCGTTTAAAAAAAACACAATCTTCACAATTTCTCCATCATCCTTCACTCTGAAGCTTCATCCCGAAAAAATTATTTTCATTTCATGAAAGGAGATTTGGCACATGTATACCTCTTTTTATTATAAAAATGACTTTAGATTGAAGTTGATTGTAGATTCATCAAGAACAATAATAACTTGTTGAATTCAATTTTGAAATAAGTGGTTATTGTATTTTTTTGGTGCTACAGAGAGGAAAAACCCAAAAAACAAAACGAGCAAAAAGAAACGACTACAAACTGCTAATTAAAAGGCACAAAAAGGAACGTATATAGCGTGGCCAGGTAACTCCCCCATGTCCGCTTGTAGTAGGTTGAACAGAGCCACCGGAATGTCCATAAAATCGTGCACAATCAGGCGTTCATCTTGTGTGGTACCATAGTTGGCGAGCCAATCCGCACATGAGTTAGCTTCCCGGTATATGTGGTGTATCTCAACGCTCCAGTCATGATCGAACATTAGGGATTGACAGAGTTTGACCATGTGGGAGTGGGCCGTCGGGAATGATGTCGTCTTCTTGATGAGGTTCACAATAACAAAGAGTCCGTTTGGATAACGAGTTTCTTATAACTGTTTTGTCTAGCAAGAATGAGCCCTCGCTTAAGAGCCATAAGTTCTGCTCTAGTTACGGTTGTTATGCCCAAGTGTTCCGAGAATGAGCCGAGGAATTGCCTAGTTGAGTATCAAAAAATACCTCCCGCACCTGAGATTCCCGGGTTCCCTTTGGAAGCTCCATCGATATTTAGGGCAATGTACTCCATCAGGGGTGAGATCCACCGGACTAGTATTTTCATGGACCATGTTCTCGTAGATGGGTCTAGTATATCCCCCGTCTCTCTCGCTTTAAGTACTTCTTTTACTCTAGCTTGGAGGAATGTCACTTTATTCTCTGGTATCTCCTCCGTACGATCGAAAATATGATTATTTCTTCACTTCCATAACACCATATAGACATAGCAAAGATGGTTGGCCAATGTGCAAACCCCGGTGTATCTTGTTCATTTAGATTACTCACCATCCACTCTCGGATTGTAATGGTGCTACTATAAAACACAGCCAAGGTTGTCATTTTTGCCCATAGAAGACGAGCAGACGGACAATCCCGGAGAAGATGCAGTACAGACTCCTCCTCAAACAAACATGTGCTACATAATGGATCATCTGTGAGCCCTCTCTTTGCACGGTTTTTTTTAGTAAGGATGCGGTTGTGCATCACAAGCCAAAATAAAAGTCGGACACGTTGGGGTACCCATGTTGTCCAAGGTAACCGCCAAGCACGGCCGGTCTCCGGCTCTGGTCGTTCTTGCAGATTTGATCGAGAACTTGCCCGAAGGCGTGGCATTCCAGCAGAATGAGTCAGACTTTTCATCCTCCGGTACAACTTTATATGACGCGATCGTCTTAAGGACATCACTTTTAAAATAATCTGCAAACTCCTGTAATTTCCATCCCGTAGAATTATCCCACATCTCATCCACAGTAGTGTCTTGTAGATGGGGTGGGATGGTCCGGGTCGCAAGTTCCTCAAACGGAGTTGAAGTTGCCTAGCAATGTGACCCGAACATGGTTCGTCGACCATTTCCTATAGAAGAACAAATGCCTTTTTGGAGGGTCGGGAAAGCCTCTATTATACCTTTCCATATGTTCGAGCAATTAGGGCAGGTCCCAAACATGTCCATATCACATCGGCCCTTACAGTATTTGTGACGGAGTACTCGTGCCCAAAGAGAGTTAGGTTCAGACAAGAGTCGTCACCCCAGTTTAGCCTTAAAGGTGGAATTTACCTGTCTCATTGAGCGTAAGCCAAGTCCACCATGTTCTTTCTCTTTAGTAACTGTGTCCCAGGAGATGAGGTGAATTGCATTTCTCTCCTCATTCCGCCCCATAGGAATCATCTAGCCTTCTTATCCAGGTTATCGCACACCGACCAAGGTAATCTGGTAGTTTGCATAGCATATGCCAGTATAGTCGCAAGAGTAGATTGGACTAGGGTGGTACGACCTGCTAAAGAAAGTTGTTTGGCCTTCCAGCCTGTAAGTCGTTTATCGCCTTTATCAATAATAAAGTCAAAGTCAGCCTTTGTAACACGGCCATTGAATGTCGGCATGCCCAAATATTTTTCCAACTCTTCCGTGCTGTCAATTGTGAGGGTCGACGTTACGAGGTCTCTCGTAGTTTGGTCAGTGTTACCTGAGAAAAAAACTTTGGATTTTGCGAGACTAACCTTGAGCCCAGAAGCCGAGCAAAACGCATCAAGGCATCGATCGGGTGATGACTTGTGCTTGCATCGCAGATGCTTCTCCAAATATAATAAGGTCGTCGGCAAAGAATAAGTGGGTAATGAATGGGCCACCGCGGCTAGTTACCGAACTGACCTAAAGGGGCTAACCCATCGGCACACAAACCAAGTCTCACGTTACGGGGTTTCTCAGCAAAATCAGGGTAAATCATATCAAAGCGTTTCCACTCCTCCCCGTCACTAGGATGACACATCTTCCCCTCTACACGAGTTTCTTCTTTATGCCACTTCATTTGTTCAGCAATGGTTCTGGTTGCATATAATTTTTGGAGTCTAGGGGCGATGGGAAAGTAGGTAAGTCGACTAAGTAGTATAGGTTTTTTATGCCTCGCAACACTCTTTCCCTTCATACCCTTCAAAACAATATTCCCATCTACACTTTTGTATATACCCTTACCACATATCTTACATTCCTCAAGCAGGACATCGTCCTTCCAAAAAAGCATACATCCATCGGGACAAGCATCGATCTTTTGATGCGGAAGTTCAAGACCTTTAACTATTTTTCTGGTATTGTAGAATGTTTTGGTCATAATGTTGTCTTTTGGGATGAGTCTCTCAATCAACGCAGCGACACCGTCTGCGCACCCAAATGGTAGGTTATACTCACATTTAATGTCACTACCATAGATGCGACTTCTAACAATGTCACATCACACCCTCCATATAATGGCTTTTCCGCAGCCTCTAACATATCAAAAAATGCTTTCGCTCGTGGGTTTGGCTCTTGTGGGGTTGGTTGGTCATTGTCGTTAGTGTACATGCTCTCATCATTAAACACATTGCACTCAACCACATCAATAATCATTCCTCTCAACCCGCCCTCATTCTGTTCAACCTCAGATTTCTCAACAACAGACGTCTCACCATGACAAATCCAACAATAATAATTTGGGCAAAATCCATTTGAGATAATATGTTCCTTAATCAAAATAATATCCAAGAATCTGAGATTCTTACATTTCACACAAGGACATCTAAACCTACCCTCTGACGCGTATTCGGGGTGAGTTTTAGCAAACTTAAGAAAACTATTAACACCCTCTAAAAATTTCGTTGTGGGACGTCGTCTCTTATCCAATCTTTCCTCATACATCCATTTTCATTCAGATCTCTTCATTTTTTTATCTAAAAAAATTGAGACAATAACCACATACAAATTATTTCCTCTAAAGTAATTTACTAATATATACACTACTCAGATATTTTGTAAAATTCTCAATTCACCTAAACATAGTACTATTTGCACCTACTCCGTCCATAATTACATCACTAAATCGGCATAATTGTATTTCACTTCCAATTTCTTAACACATCAAAAGAACCCAATTCATTCAACTACTTAACCACAAAGCCTAATTTTATACTAACAATCTAACTATTTCAAATTGGGAACCTATGGGCAATTAACATTGTAACTACACTAAATACTCCAACACTAACAACAACACTACACTATAAAAACATCTAACTCAATAACTAATCTATTTATATCAATAAAAAAAAAATAACAAATAATTTAAATTAAGTATAGATAAAAAAAAATATACCGTAACTAAGAAAAAATGGAGGAAAGAAGAAGGAATGATAAGGAAGGATGAAGGGGGAGACGGGTTCGAGAGAAGGGAGAGAAGGCGTAGAGAGAGAGAGAGAGAGTGAAATGGGGTTTGTGAGAGGGGGAGAAGGGCTGCTCGCGGCTTTAAAAAAATTCAGACACCGTAGCGACCAATATCGGTCACGCGGATTTTGAATCGGTTGCTACGTAGCGACTGATATCGGTCGCGCGATTTTTTTTACCGACCGATATCAGTCGCTATAGGGAGTCAATTTTTTTAATTTCGTCTCTTTGTCCAACGACTTATATCGGTCGCGCGGATTACTTTTCAGTCGCTAAATGAGCGACTGAAAGTTTCAGTCGCGCGTGTATGGTAGCTATGGGAAGTAATTCTTGTAGTGGAACATCAGACCATTTATTGCCTTCGTGAGCATCGACAATAAGTAGGCTCAACTTTTCCATACACATAGTGAATATGTATGGTGATAAAGGGTCGCCTTGTCGGATACCTCGAGTTGGTGTAAAAGTCTCGGTTCTCTCTCCATTCCATAGAACATTCAGACTATGCATTTCATTATGGTCCTAGCCATCAGAGCGGGAAGGTTCATGTCCCTCAAAGTGTGCTCAATAAATGGTCATTCTAGCTTATCGTATGTCTTTCCAAGGTCAAGTTTGAGTACCATGTAACCCTTCTGTCCCGTCTTGAGATGGAGAGTGTGCAGGACTTCCTGGACAATAATAATATTGTCCGTGATTATTTGTCGTTGTGGGACAAAGCTGGCTTGCATAGGGCTGATAAGTATTGGTAATACGCGTTTCAGCCAATTAACCAACATTTTGGTTATGATCTTAAACGAGACGTTGCACAGTCTGATAGGTCGAAATTGGGTAACCGAGTGTGGCCGGTCAATCTTAGGAATGAGAGCTAGGAACGTCTCACCTAAATCAGGAGGGATATAAGTAGTATGGAGTACCTGAAATATGAGTTTACAGAGGCTTGGGGATACCACATCCCATTGTGATTGATAGAATAAAGCTTGGAAGTCATCCGGTCCTAGTGCTCGATATGGTGACATTTGATTTAAGGCACATTGAACCTTACTTGTGCTGTAATCTTGATCGAGAAGACTAGAGCTTTTTCTTGAGTAGTGATCTCCGGAAATTGGCCAATAATAAGACGCTCCATGTTGATACTAGAAGATGTCCCATATCACCATGTTGGTGTCTTTCAGTCCCTCAATTCTATTGAATTTTCCGCGGATAATAGTGCTAAGATGAAAAACCCGTGTGTTTCTATCTCCATCACAAATTGCCTCCACATGGGATTTCTGAAACCATAGCAGTTCCTCTTCCTTGAGTGTGCAATCAAGTTCCATTTTGAGTTTAGACTCGAGCTTCAAGAGGTATGCAGGGCCTCCTTTCGATATCTTTGTTTGCAAGTAGTTATTGTTGTCAATTAATAGTTGATGCATTGATGATTTCTTTTTGGTAGTGGTTATTGAGTTATTGTAATTTTGGTGAGAGTTGTAAGTATTTTTTTGTAAATTGAAATTTTATTGAATATAGCAATAAATGTTTGTCTTCTCAAGGGTGGTTAGTTTCTCAAAAGTTGTTTTCGAAACTTAATATGGAGTATTAGTATTAATTATTAATCCTTATTTAATTTATTTGATTAAAAGTTTTACGGAGTATATTTTAAATTGTCAACTACTATTATTTAATTTAAAGTTTAGCTAGCCTTTCATAAATAGGTTTTATGATGCAATAAGTTTTGTAAAATAGAATCAATAATAGTTTTGGAAGTCACATCATTTTCAGATATTTAAATTACAAAAATAGTTAAAAATAATTTTAGGTTAGTACTTTAGAAAATGAATCCTTGTAATACTCGTAATATTAGAAATTGAATCCTTGTAATACTCGTAAGAAAATGAATAACTAATTATTTAAATGTATTGTACTCTTATTTTTTTTAAATCCAATTAAATTAACTTTATTGTATTCTTAGTTCAAAAAATATCCAATTAAATTGTAAAATTCAATAAATAAAATAATTAAATCAACCTTAAATAGTTAATTCTCTGTTCTGAAATTGATTCCATAAACATACTTCAGCCATACAGAAAATTCTGCATTTACATATATAAAACTACATTTTTTTTTAAAAAAAAACTTTTTCTTTTTTAACCATGGAAATAAGTAAATCGGTGCTCCCTCCGTTTCAGTTGTTTGTTTAACTTCAATTAGCTAAACGAATGATCGAGATGGAAAAAATACAATAAAAGCACAATTAAAAATTAAAATAGATTAAAATTATCCAAAATAATTACAGGAACTACACTAATTAAACTATTTCTTCAAATTTATACGCCAAAAAAAGACAAAATGAAACTCCAATCACAAAAATCACTACAAAAACTTAAGAAATCAAGTAGATTAAATACAAAATAAATCAAGATAAATCTTAAAAAAAAACTTAAGAAACTTAACAAGGAGAGTAGTTCCTTCTCCCTCCGTCAAAATAAATCTTAATACAAAAAATTAAGGGACATGCTAAATCATACCCACTTTTTTACTAAATCATACCCACTTTCCCCAAATTACCTTCCTCATAATTACCATCACAATCTTTTTTTTCTCTTCCTCAAGCCATCTTTCCCCCCAATTATTAAGCATCAATCACCTCCATCAATTAGATCAGTCGATCCCCAAAATCAATTTTAAAAAATCTACGTAATCTCTTCCCTCTACCCCTACCCGGGTGCCTACCCCAGGCACACCCAATTGGAAGTTAAGTACCTTAAACAAAATTTACTTTAAATTTAATTAATTATTTTAAAAAAAATTGTGATGTGCAGAACTTACAATACACCGTCACACGGCCGACCGATTTGATGCTATCGACGTCGAAGTAGGGTTTATTTAGGAACAATATTTAATCAATAATACAGAGTACTTATAACATTTAATGATTATATTAAATGTAAATTATTAATAAAATCTCCAACTCTAATTGTTTCAAATGCTAATTATGTCCGTAATTCAAAAGCTATAGATGAATATAATTAGGGATTAATTGGAAATTAAATAAAAAAAATAAAATTGTTAATAAAAACAAAATTACTTGTTCCATGTTCAAATTGTGATTCATGATGGTGAAATTCTTGAACATTTTACTAAGGTCTTGAGGAATGAGAAAAGATAGAATTGATTAGGTTTAATGAGGATGAAAAAGAGAGCTTTTTGGATGATGAAGGGTAGGGAAAGAAAAAAAAATGAAAAATTGGGTATGAAGTAATGATTTAGCAACTACAAAAATTAATAAAAAAACTTAAGAAATCACCACCTAACAACTTAATTAAATATAAAATAAATCACATTAATAAATTAGTAAATTACAGTATTACACTATATCGAATAGTTTTTCAAAATAATACTTCATACTACAAAAATATCCAATTACAAAATAACCTTCTACCCACAAAAAAAAAAAAAAATAATGAATACGTTTATGCCTAATTAACTTTATAATTTAATCAAAATACAAAATAAATCAAATTAATTCATCAATTAACAAAAACTTAAATGAGACCGTCTCACAGTAATTTATTGTGAGACGACTCAAATACCCACCCATATTCATTTGATATCCACTTTCATATTGATTTTATTTTTTTTAAAAAAACACTAAAACTGTCATCCATCAAATATGCATCAAGTTATCAAGTAACTGCTTTCTAAAATTTCTCAATCAACCTCTCTTCCAACAAACACAATTCCATCAACAATTTTAGATTATTTCACAAAAAAAATTGTGAAACAGGGGAAGATTAAAATGGATGACTCCAAATCTTCACCTGGTCAGGATAATGAAGATGGAAATGATTTTGAACAAGAGCAGTTTGATGACAATATTATCATCGAAGAAGGTAAATTTTCTTCTACACTGAAAATCCACGTTTTCATCTATGAAGAATTAATTTTTGGTGATTAATTTTCAATTTCGATGAATGTTTGTCATTAATTTCGATGATTAATTTTCAATTTTGATGAATGCTTGTGATTAATTTCGATGATTAATTTTCAATTTTGGTGATTAATTTTCAATTTTCAATTTTGATTAATTTTCAATTTTTGGTGATTAATTTTCAGTTTTCATCTACCAAGAATTAATTTTTGCTGATTAATTTTCAATTTTCATCTATGAAGAATTAATTTTTGGTGAATAATTTTCAATTTTTGTTGATTAATTTTCAATTTTGGTGATTAATTTGTCGTAACTGGGGGAGACGGGATTAATTTTCAATTTTGATGAATGTTTATTGCCTCCATTAATAGCTACATTAAACATACAGTAGCTACATTAATAGCTACACTAAACAATACAATTAATGTAGGGGTCATAAACAACTAATAGCTACATTAATTGTTTTAAAACAATCCCGGGAAATATTTTTTAATGGAATCAATTTTAAACTAATGCATTGCGTAAAACAGATTAATTAATTTGTAAATGAACAATAACATTGTACTTCTTTATAAACCGCAGGTGTGGGATCGTTTGAAAAATCAGCCTCGTAGTAGCAATACCGCCCACGAGTTCACTCCTTGGCGTCAGCAAATGCTTATGAATTTTCATAAATTGATCACAAAGTGCAATGATATCAAGGAAGCTAGGGCGGTAGTTGAACGGTCATACAGTAGTGCCTTAACTGAAGTCGATTCAATCATCGGACGGTCCATTGTGAGTCAAACTACTGGGTCAGGATTCTCCGAGTCCCCTGCCATTATTTTGGATCCTGCACGTTCCACTACCAAGGACAGAAGTGCAAGAATAAAGCGCCAAACAAAACGACCGAAATCAAAGAAACATGACTCTACGACTACCGAGGAGACCACCATAATCCCATTTACACCCACACCTAGGTTAATTTAGTAGAAGATCATACTTGTGGTTCTTAATCCACGTTTTTTCTTGAGGACTTCTTTCTTTTGTATTTGTGACCAATTGTGTTTTTTTTTTCAAATTATAACTTGTTCTTTGAGTTACTTCTCCATGCTCTTTCTCGATACATTTTTTGGCTTTCACAATTAATTAGTAGTTCTTCTACAACATGATTTCTCATCAAACTTATTAAATATAAATTCATGTAACAATTGTATAAAACCTAACATGAAACATGTATTAGGTTATCTGATAGAAGTCTAGTAATAAATGAGGTACAAACGACATAAAGATGTACAAGAAAGGTGGTCTATCAATAACTTAATTACATATCGTATGTCCAATAGTGATACGTCAGTGGTAGTACGTCTAATGAACGGTCTCCTGAAGTTATGTATATAGTTATCGTACCCCTTAAGTTACTAATCACGATCTAAAACTCGTTTTTATTTCGATACAAGTTCTCACAAGTAAACGTATCTATTTCATACAAATTTGTCTATGGGTAAGGTATTCTTGTATTTTTATCTACGAAATTATTCATTTGCTCTTAATTAATCATTAATAAGTTATTTCGTCCCCTTGCATTAGCACAACTACAGACAACGGAAGCAAACACCTCTTAAAGGTGCTTAATTAGTCCTCTAAACATTTTTGAAAATTTTGCAAACAAACACAATCAAATAGAATCGATCTAAATGTCACGCTAATGTGACATTTACTTGTGACCATCATCCATTACACTTTAACTATCCCTAATTGTCCTAGTTCATACGGAGATTACTAAAAAAAGTTCATGCATGAAATGTAAATAAAAATGTTCCGATACGCAATAACAAACACATGTAAATTAATTCTTCCGCTTCTTCGAGGGTTGCTTGTTCCTTGGACCAAGGGTACTCTGGCGGGTGTTGTACCTTGAAAAATTACTCCCGATGTCGCTGAAACCTAAATCAAAGGAAGACATTTCTTGAGCAGCTTTAGTTGCCTCCATCAACCTTTCGACCCATCCATCGATTTCTTCTAGCACTTTTGGATCATTGAGGACTTGAGTAAACGAAATTTCCTCTTCAGTATTACTAGCATCAACATTTCCGCTACCGAGTTCACTAAGCTCTTTTGCTTTTACCTTCAAGCGTGACACTCTCTCCTTTGTCAACCTTGCAAACAGCTCTTGATCCCGACAAAGAAGTGCACACTCCATCTCGTATTCCTACACCAAAATAATGATTAAGTTACGTTAATAGTAACAGACTAATCTATAAGCGATACAACAAACATAATCAATGAAACATTTAAACTACAAAAGAATAATTAAATTAAAGGTACATGCAACATAATAATTAAATTAAATTAAAGTTACATTACAAACTAAGTGGTACATTACAAATAGAACAATACACAATAAAATAAAGTTACATATATCAAAGAGGATATTACAAATTATGTGGTATAATACAAGTAAAACAATATACATAAGACATGTGGTACGACAATCAAACCTAAGAGGATAATACAAATTAAATAGGTACAACAAATACCAAAGAGCATACTACAAATTAAATAGCTATAAACCAAAGAACAAATTATGTGGTACAATACAAGTAAAACAATATACAAAATACATGTGATACGCCAATCAAAACAAATGGAACATTACTCTACAAGTAAACAACTAGAACAATAGATACAAGACTGTTGAAAATAGATACAAAATAATAAAAATTAGGTACATATTGTGTAAAGGACATTACAAATTTATAGGTCTGAAATAAATAACAATCTAAGGGGTACAATACAAGTAGAACGATACACATTATACACATGGTACGACAATCAAACCAAATGGGACCAAACAACAAATTATGTGGTACAATACAAGTAAAACAATATACATAATACATGTGGTACAACAATCAAACCTAAGAGGATAATACAAATTAAATAGATACAATAAATACCAAAGAGCATATTACAAATTAAATAGTTATAAACCAAAGAACAAATTATGTGGTACAATACAAGTAAAACAATATACAAAATACATGTGGTATGACAATAAAAACAAATGGAACATTACTCTACAAGTAAACAACTAGATCAATAGATACAAGACTGTTCAATATAGGTACAAAAATAATATGGAATGGAGGTACATAATGTACACAGAACATTACAAGTTAATAGTTCTAAAACAAACACACTAACAAATTAATTGGTACAATATAAGCACAACACTATACATAATAAACATGGTACGACAAGATGGAATAATACAATAAATTAAAATTAACATGGTACGACAAGTAAATTAAACGGAAAAATGAAAATACAACAATTTAAAATTAAAATAAATTAAAATTAAAATGGTACGACAAGTACAATAAATTAACACCTTTCATTTCTTGTCACTCTGATGGCCAAATTTGAAGCAGATGGATTAGTATTTGCTTCCTCGAGGACTTCATTGTTCACCACGGTTGTTGTATTTCCAATGTTGGACACCCTTATGCGCTTCCCTTTCACCGTCCAATTTACGGCTTCATCCACTCCACCGACTTCTCTCACATGCACACATTTCAAAATAAAAAAAACTATATGAGCAATTTATTTCTGCATGCAACTAATTATATGTCAATTAACTAAAAATCTAGTAACTACTTCATTTAAAGAATTAAAATAATTAAATAATTATGAAAATACAAAATTTGAATATGATCATACCAGGTACTACGATCCTAACGCGTTTCGTCGGACTTCTAGTCATTTTCATTTTTCCCATCTTCAAACTAATCAGTATTTATTTTTTAAAATGAATATTCCATTGTCACTAATTTGAAGAATAAAAAACAGAGAGAATTGAAGAGAGAGAGAGAGAGAGTTCAAGAAGAATTTTAGGAATTGGAGGGAGAGTGGGATGCAGTTTGACGGTTCCTAGATTTGGGTACAATTTTTTTTAAAAAAAATTTAAATCAGTTACGTAATGGTATGCGTAATCAGGTAGATTTGGGTTGACCCATTTGGTAAGTTGGTATGCGTCTCACACTATTTACTATGAGACGGTCTCTCAGGAGACTAATTGTTAATTAAATTAAACGGAGCAAAGAACATTACTTTTCTAGGAGAAGGTTCATGCACATTTCAAAAAACATAAGACCTTCAATCCTCCTACTTTTGCATTTGTTATAAGATCTTCTCACCTCTGCAACACAACAACAATCAAAATGTAAAATTAAAAATTAAAAATCTGAAATACTAAGAACATGAAAACATATAAAAAGTTTTACTAATTGTTATAAATCACAACTGTAAACTCATACTCCCTCCGTTCCATTCAATTGTTTGCATTTGATTAAAATATTCCTCACAACAAATATAAAAGACAAACAATTGAATGAAACGAAGGGAGTAATAAAAAATTTGATAAACAAAGAAGTGAAAATTTGTAAAGAACCGTACCTGATTGAATTGAATTTCATGGACCCAAATTGAAATGAAGCAGAATTGAAAAAACATGAAAAATGAATTAAAAGTTGAAATACTAAAACTAAATAAAGGTGAAAGATTATGGCAAAAGATGAATTGAAGAGGAAGATGAAAGATGATCGAATGGAATCAAAATCCATTTTATAGTGGTGTGTCGACGGGTAAATATGAGTGTCTGGTGAGATTTCAGATTATTGATGATGTATAGAGTGGGGATCGAAGAGTTGCTCACCAATTTTCTAGGATGAGAGTGCCGAGGGAGATGGTAGGAGAAACAATTAGAGTTAATGGTGGTAGAAATTGGGAATTGGGGAGTGATTAATCTCCCGGGAAAATGGGGAATGTTGGTGAGACTTGGGGGTTTATTGAAAATAGAGAGATTTTTTAGGGACTATTATACAAAAATAACTAATTTGAAACATACTTGTGCTGAGTTGATGAGAGGACGCAGATGATAGTATTTGAGTGCTATTGTTGTGCCGCGTAGGATGTGGTGGTTTCATCTTTTATTATAAAAGATTATTGAGATTTGACTTAAAGTGGAGTATGTGAAAGATGATTACTTGATTTAACTAAAGAAGTTTTAGTGTTATTATAGGAAGAGATGAGCAAAAGGGCTGAGAGCATCAATTTCTGTAATTGAGGTTGTAAAAATTAGGGGGAAATGGTGGCTCGAGTGGGCATGAGATAAAAAAACTTATGGTCATGTGATCGAATTTGGTGGTGGTCGGCGGCAGAAGTTTGGTAAGGCTTGGTTGTTGTGTTGGTGAAAGAGGACCAAAGCGGATCATCTGTCCCAAAAAAAGTATCCCACCCCCTGTACCACCTATGAGTGATTGACGCGTGGAAGATAAAAAAATAACACGTGATTTTCCTCCTCTTTCTCCCCTATTTTCCAAGCTTTTCTTCTCCATTTCAATTCTAATATGTACACCCCAATCATGCTCTTCTTCTTTATTTCAATCCTCATTGCACTAGCCTTCCTCGTTTTTCGCACCGGAACAAGACAACAGAGAGAGAGAGAGAGAGAGAGAGAGAGAGACGAGGTGTTGGCCATCAAGAAATTACCATGATTATGAAGTAGAGAGCTAGATCGATGACCAAAGAGCATCACTTCTGATTTAGGACCTTCAGATGCCATTTTAATGGGGTTTAAGAAGTTGTCACCTGTCGGTTTGCCTTTTGTCTGATGATGAAAAGAGGGATTATATATTCTGATCTATATATAATGGCTAAGAAATAGGTGTTATTATTCTTGCTTGAGTTTTTTTGGTGACAGTATATCTTCAGAACAAAGGAATGAACTTTCCCGCATTTGGTTTTGATTTCTCCAATCAAATGGCAATGAATTTGCATCTTTAATAGTTGAGCAATACTCATGAGACTGGTTCATCAATCTCTATTTAGCACAAAATTTCCTTCGTGTAATCAATGAAGCATTCGTGTTTTTTTATGTTTAGTAGACAAATTGAGTGATTTTAGAATAAATTTGTGCATATTAGACATTGAAATGGAGAAGAAAAACTGGGAAAATAGAGGAGAAAGAGGAAAAATCACGTGCTATTTTTTTTCTCTTACACTGTCAATCACTCATAGGTGGTACATCCGTACATGGGGCGGGGCACTTTCTTGGGACAAACGATCCGCTTTGAAAGAGGACAATTAATGATAATTGAAAAGTAGAAAGTAGGATGATTAATACTCCCTCCGTCCTTTATTTTTCGATCTTCTTGTTTTCCTTTTTCCGCCGTCCATAATGTTTCTTCCTGTTTCTACCCTTTCCTTTTTTGTACACTCACTTTTACCTTTTTGTCCTTATTGGACTCATCTATTTACAAACAATGTCATTCATTAATCCACTAACCCAACCAAACTATTTGTCACAACTCATCCATTAATAAAAAAATTATTGGATCTATTTCATTAATGCTTCTCTCCCTTATTTTTCATCCAACAATATTTCCCACCAAAACCCCATTAATACATCTCAACTACTCAACTCATCACTATTAATGGATCTTCCTATCTAACCCATCTCTAATAAACTCATCCAACCCATTAAATGTAAGAAATTAAATTTCCTTATACACCCAATTCTTAAGAACCCTATCTCTCTACCCCTTTCATACCCCCAATTCAACTGCTCAACTTTTTATCCTCCACCTCTGCTAAATCTCGTTCTCCTTCTCCTTCTCTAATTATCTTGCTCACTGAATCGGTGTTCCACCTCTCCATCGCGGTCAACCTATGGAAACTCCAAAGAAACTCATCGCCAAAACTTCGTCCCCTTCTTCTTTGTACTGATATTCACCAAAGTATGAGTTTGTTGCCCCAGATTCGTACTCTGGGTTTGCTGGGGTGGATGACTCCGTCGTTCTAGATGAGGTCACATCTTCGTTCGAGAAGAAGCCATGCAAAGGGGATATACAGACCAATCACCCTGAAGATGCCGACAACGATATTTGGGGGGATAGTTTGGACCCCTGGTCCGATCTTAAAAATAAGGTAAGGAAGACAGAATTTAGGGACAGACCTTCTGATGTGGAGGGTAAGAATTTGTCTCCGGTGAAGGTTGAAGTGAGTTCATCGAGTGAGTCGGAGAAAGTTGACGAGTGGGATGGTACATCTCCGGAGAAGTGGTTCCTCGGTTCAATGTGTCCAGCCTACAAAAATTCTGTTCACTATTGTAAACCATGAGGTCGTTAAGCTATCCGTAAGTCTTATGTTGCTTGCTTTTTTCAGTGAAGGTATAATCGGTTTGTGTACTAACGTATGTGATGGTTTAAGTATTTGATTAATATGATGCTTTGTGTTTACTCGCTTATTTGCATAAGATGTTGTGGATTTTTTTGATTTAGTTGGGTTGACACTAACGTATTTTGCTCATATTTGGTTGGGTTGACACTTTTGATTTTGTTCTTCTCTTAGATTTTCATGATTATATTAGTGTAGCTTGTACATGTGTGCATATTTTTGTTTTGTTTGTTTTTGGTTGGATGTTGTGCTCTCCTTGTTGTTCTCCTTCATTTGTTTGTTTATCATTAGTTTCAATAAGTCGTCCTGTGGACATGACATAGGTCCACCCCGACGCGGCGACGCGCGGGTTTGGGGAGGCGATAGAATTTCCATATGAGATGGATCGAATAAAATTTTAAATTGAATTAGGAGTCGCCACCAAATTTTATGGTTATTCGGAACCATTCGAACCCACTCTATGTCGTAGTGGGCCATATTTAAAACCTGGCCCATTTCCGATGTCAGAGTTTATTGGGTTCGTCCCTTTGCAGTTCGATACCGATGCCGACTTGCGCGGTTAATCGTATATTGAATGACTCTCGTTGCCAATGGTTTCGGACATCCGGAAACCACAGTTCTGAGTAAGGGGTGAGGGTACGTGTTGGGAAGTTCAGCGAGAACACCCAACCCCGCCCGCACTTAGCGGCCTTTCCTAAGATATCGTTCGGTTTTGTGTACACGCGTTAGTTCGACGATTGAATGATATGCAGAGATTATTTTCCTAAGACATGTGAGGAAAAATAAATAAATGGGTTGCTAAGTCGTTTAATGCATGTTAAACTAATAACGTCAAAGTTATCTTAGCATGTGAGTTCATTTTAGTCTAATGAAACGATAAAAAAACATAATATGAGAATAAGTTGCTTCAAACACGAGAAAACGAGTTAGTAACGATTGAAATAATATAGCAAATAAATATATGAAATCGAAAAAAATAAATATTAATCGAAATCTGAAAAATATTGTTAAAACGCTGTTTTGTATAAAAAACGAAGTTAGAAAAACAATAAAAAAGAACGAGAAAGCATGCCGTGGCAGCTGGCCGCGCGGCTCGCCCGGGACTCAGGCGGGTCGCGTGGCGGCCTGTTTTCGGAATCGGTTTTTGGAAAATTTTCGATTAAATCGCGTACGAATATCGCATAATTCGTACTCGACTTAATATTCTCGATATTCGTTATATTCGATAGTTGACTACGAAATCAATATCAAATATTTGGAATAGTTTTGGAAAAGATATAAATTTAGAAATCGTTTCGTAGAATAATAAAATAAAACGATCGAGAAGGCTAAAAAAGGGGTCCGGGTCACAGACTCATGCGCGAGTCGCCTGGACCGGGCGCGCCTCGCGTGCGGGTCTGTACTCCTTTATTTTTTTTTGTCGAAAATCGTTATTTTTATAAATCGCGTACAAATATGGATTAATTTATACTCGGTTTATATTTTCGATATTCGTCGTATTCGATATTCGATTATGAAATCGATATCGAATAGTTGGAATAACTTTAGAAAAGGTTTTGAAAAAAGTTTGTTTTGAACGAAAAGTTTAAAAAAAGAATTTTGAACGAAAAGTTGTAAAAAAGGGTCTTGAATGAAAAAAATGTAACGATATCGTCGAAAACTTAATATAATTCTTGTTGATACAATATTCGATTATATAGAATCGATATTATATTTTAAGAATATTCGATATATGAAAATAGTTTTTTAGTAGTATCGATATTAGAAAATAAAAAAGACCGACGAAAGACCCATAATAATAAAAAAACGAAGAGAAGGGAAGAGAAGAAGGAGAGACGGGTTTGATTTACACCCTTAACCTACATGCTTTGTTTTCTCGGGATAAGGCTCGTCGGGAAGTGGCTTAGACTTGAGAGCGTCGAGATGATGAGGATGAGTTAAGGTGTATCGGTCTGGGTGATTTGGGACGTCGGGTTTGGCCGGCTTCGTCGAGGTTACAAGGTTTCGGAAAAAGTGTCGGGGTTTGCTAACTATCGGGTTTGTGTATGAACCGTGTGTGGAGGGGGTTTCGGACGTGTTTTTGCTCGGTGTAATGTGATATTGTGTTGTGATTTTCGGTGTATGATCGTTGTCAATTGTGTTGGATGGGAGGTCCTATTTATAGGGAGTTTCCGACCTTGGTTTAGGAGAGTTTGAATACCGCTTAGGATAGGAAACGTGGGAGTTTGAGGAGCATGAGAATTCCGCTTTCTTGGCCAAGAAGAAAGGAATTTTGGCTGATTTGAGGAGTGTTTGGCCGGGTATTTGGTACTCGGTCAATGTCTGAATCGGTTTTCGGATAGAATTCCTACTTGAGGTCGAATTCTACCTTTAACGGAATTGTTTAATGTTTTAATGAATCTGAAATTTTGTAGGAATTTGGGTTGGAATCAACCGTGTGAGTGTCACAGCTGACTCATATGTCTCGGGAAAATCTTTGACCGGGTTTTGACTCGGTCGCTAAAAGACGGTTTTACCCCTTGTGTCGGATTCGACCCAAATTAGTGTTATTTGACTCGAAACGACCCACTGGGCCTGGATTTGAGGTTGGTTTTGTAAGATTTGTACTCCGTAATAAGTCTAAACCAAATGTCCATGATTACAAGCCCATATCCGAGTCTATCAAAGCACGTTTACGTCCAATCATCATCGGGTGTTTGGCGGGAACTACTATAGACACCTGGCGGTCAAAATGTGGGTGTCTACAGAGCCCCCACTCTGACTGAGGCTTGGACAAGGCAAAAGTCAGAGTAGCTACCAGGTCAATCAAGGATTAAAACCTGGCAGACTTCCGATCGGGTCGTTTAGAGTCCATTAGGCCTGCGTGGAGGGCTCGCCAGCCATAGAATAGAAATCATACCTGGGTTGATGTTGATAATGTCGCGGGAGCTTGCCTAGGAAGCTATGGGTATACCTGTTTGCAGATGCATCCTGTCTTAGAATTGCGCGGGAGCTTGCCTTGGAAGCTATGGGCATATCCGTTTGCAGATATATCCTGAAAGAAGTTGCCTGAGCTTTTCAACTGGGAAACTTAGAATTTTCTGGAAGTCTGGGGTGTACCTGTATGCTGACATAATTTGTATGTAACATTTAGGTGAAACACTGACTCATGCTGGGGAAGAAATGATGATTTTCGAAAATTTTTGAAAAGAAAAAAAATGCTGAATTTTTTTGGAATGGTTTGAAAATAAGGATTGCTTGGGATGACTTTGATTCCTAATCGGATTCTGACACGGATTTCTGGAATTTCTTGGTTAGGTCTGTATGCCTAGATGAAACAGGGGAAGTGGTGCAAAAGTCTTATCCATGTGATGACTAGGAGAAAGGATATTCCCTATTATAAATAGAGGGCTTCGGCTTCTTATTTTTCATATTCCCATCCAAATCTTTTCTTCTACCTTAAAATCCCTTAGAATTCTAGGATAAATAAAAGAAACTATTCTTGCGATGGGTATTGACCATTTGACCGCGATGCTTCATCCGTGGGCCCAGGATTTTCGAGATGCAGATAAAGTTCAGTTAACTCAAATGGGAATTGTGGCTTTATTCCCATTTCAGCGACTTAAAGTAGATTCGCACTTCCTTGATGCTTGCTTATCCTTTTGGGATACTACCTTTCATGTTTTTGCATTTCCTCGAGGAGAAATGCGTCCTCTTCCTGAAGAAATAGCAGCTATCGGCGGGTGGTGCCCTAGTGCTCGTCCTGCTATTCCCCCATTTTATCCTGACCCAAGGAGGAGGTTGAGGGATTTTCTAGGCCTGTCGCATGCTGAGACAGCCCGTATGGTGAAGGGAGATTCAGTTTCCCTATTTGACTTGGCTGACAAATTCATGGACCCAGTTGGTGAAAGAATTACTTCTACCCATAGGCGTAGGGCTTTTGCCTTTTGTATGCTGCATAGATATGCCTTTGAAGGTCGGATAGATGCTGACTCGTGCTTAGGTGAGATCAGGCTAATCAGCATAGTTGACCAAATGGAAACAGGTCACAGCCCGGCTTGGCTGATAACTGGGGAGATTATTATGGGCCTTGACGCTAGGAGACTCGACCCAGATCGACAATTGACAGGGAGCATTCGTCTTTTGCAGGTATTTAACCATTTTTTCGAACAATTGCCTGATTTCCCGATTTTTGCGGTAATTTTGAATTTTTCCGAAATTTTCCGGAATTTTCAATTTTTCCGGATTTTTCAATTTTTTCGAAAATTTTTGATTTCCCGAAATTTTCGAATATTTCCAATTTTTACGAAAATTTTGATTTTTTCGATTTTTTCGATTTTTTGATTTTCGAAAGTTTTTGACTTTTCGAAGATTTTTGCAGATCTGGTTATCCGAGCGTCTGTCGATCATAGAGCCCCCGGTGAACATATCCAGATATCGTAGTTGTCAAATCGGTTCAAGGTCTCGTCGAATAAGATCAAGTCATCACATAACTCAAAAATATTGGGATGAAGAGCTAACATTCCATGGTGGGCCTTTGATTAGATGGAACGTCATCTGGTGGTTCCTTTCGAGGCTGACGGGGTTAGCTAGGAGGGACAAGGCCCGTTATCTGGTGATCTTGTCTTTGGACTGGACTGTCCATATCTATCCGGACCGTATTCTAAGACAGTTCGGTTCGTTTCAGCAGATCCCTGAGACTGAGGTAATTATTAGTGTTTCGATCCAATTGACGGACGCTATGTGTGACACGTGGCTACAGCGCTGGTTTACCCGTGTCATGTGGACTATACCTCGCCCTTGTCAAACCACTTGGGTTTCTGAATCCTACCAAAAATGGACTTCTGAAGAATCTCAGGAGGCCCGTAAACCTCTGAAGACTGAAGAAGCTCTTGACTTGGCCCGCCGAGAATCGGCCAAAGACAACAGACGGTTCTTTGAAGAGACTCCAACTTCCTTTGCTGAGCCGGGGTCGGGTTCTAAGTTAAAAACTAAGACTCAGGCTAATGAGACCGGTGCTAGTGATTTGGAGAGAAGACTTGGACCGAGGCTAGCGATCCAAGACAGGCTAGGCCGGCGTGATAACGAGGTGCCCGGGGAGTCGAATTTGAAGAAACGAGCTCGGGTTAAGGAAGTTCCCTTGGTGATTAGGGAGCGTTCACCTCCACCTCGACGCCGAAGGACGGAAAAGGAGGCTAAGGGCAAAGGAAAGGGAAAAATGCCCTAATTTTTATTATTTAAGTATTAGTATTATTTGCTGATTGATTGATTTTTTTTTGATTTTTTTGTAATTTTATTATTATTAATTTTTTGAAATAAATAAAGAAAGGTTTATTAAAGAGCCGTTCCTGTTTTTCTTTTCTCGATTGCAGTGGTTGTGCCCTTTTGAGGGGCTGCCTACGTATCCATAATAAATGGAATCAAACCAAACGTAGTTCAGACTGAATTAATTTGCAATTTCGAAACACATCGAGACTATTGGTTCAAGATGTTTGTAACAGTAGAATAAATAATTCTAGCTTTTGACTTGTCTTTAAAAGTTTGAAAAAAATGTTTTTAATAAACTTTTGCAAATGACATTGAGAGAGGTGGGTTAAGGGTAGTAGTGCTTCAGTTGGTCCAGGTTAGCTGGGTTGACAAACTCGTTCCCGTCCAGATCCGTTAGCATTACCGCTTCACCTGATAGAATCTTCTTTACCAGATATGGCCCAGCCCAGTTAGGTTTGAATTTTCCCCTTGGGTCTACTGGTAATAAAGCTCGAACAGATTTGAGAACCAGATCTCCTTCTTTGATGTTTCTGGGCCTCATCCTTTTGTTGAAAGCCCGCTGGATTCTCTTTTGATAGATTTGAATATTATTGAGGGCACGAGATCGTCGTTCGTCTAACAAGACTAGCGAGTCATATCGTGCTCGAACCCAATGAGCTTCAGGTACTTGACTTTCGAGTAGGATTCTGAGTGATGGCACTTCTAACTCAACAGGTTGGACTGCTTCCATGCCGTACGTAAGGTAATACGGTGTTGCCCCGGTCGCAGTACGAATCGAGGTTCGATATCCCCAAAGTGCAAATGGTATTTTGTCGGGCCAGTCTCGGTAATTATCAGCCATTTTCTTGAGTATGGTGACAATTGTCTTATTAGCCGCTTCTACCGCTCCATTGGTCTGGGGTCGGTAGGGTGAAGATGTATGCCTTTGAATTTTGTATTTGGTCAGCAAGGCTGCTGTTTCGGCTTGAAAATGGGTCCCGTGGTCACTGATGAATTCATGAGGAATCCCATACCGGCATATTATCTTATTCTGAATGAATTTGGCAACATGGCTGGCGTTGAGGATACGGTAAGATTTGGCTTCGACCCATTTGGTGAAATAGTCGATTGCTACCAAAATGAAGCAGTGTCCTCCGGTTCCCGAGGGGTTTATCTTCCCAATTATGTCGATTCCCCATGTTGAAAATGGCCATGGTGATGTCATGGTGTATAGCAAGGATGGTGGCATATGTTGTACATTGGCAAAAATTTGACAATTGTGGCAATGTCTAACATATAGCTGACAGTCGGTTTTCATACTATTCCAGTAGTATCCGAGCCTCATGATCTTCCGAACTAGCATCTGGGCATTCACGTGTGGTCCGCATTCGCCATCATGTACTTCAGCCATAACTTTTTCAGCGTTGGTTTTATCAACACATCGAAGGAGAGCCCCCTGTGCTGTCTTTTTGTAGAGTTGCCCATCGTCGGTGCGGATGAACTGGGTTGCCAATCTTCGCAGGGCCTTTTTGGCTCGGTTGTCATCTCCGGGTGGATATTCCCCGGTTGCTAGGTATGTCAACACAGCTTGATACCACGGCTCGGGATCAGGTATCTCAATTTCTTCGATGTCGTGGATATATGCCGGCTCGGATCGTCTTTCGACACAGATTGGCATACTGGTCATATGATCGGGAATGTTTAGTAGAGATGCTAGTTTTGAGAGTGCATCTGCGAATTGATTTTCTTCCCGAGGTAGGTATATATATTCTACCTTGTGGAATTGTTTCTCGAGATCCCGTACTCGTGCCTGGTAGGCCACGAGATTAGCATTTCGAGTTTTCCATTTTTGGAGTGCTTGATTAATGACCAGAGATGAATCACCATGTACTCGGAGGTTTGTGACCCCTAAGTCGGCGGCAGCTTGTAGCCCGTGGATACATGCTTCATACTCAGCGGCGTTGTTAGTGACGTCGAAGTCTAATCATGTCTTTTCGAGCATGGTGTACTTACACTCGTACTCTAAAAACTTCTTGCTGATGTAGTATATGGCTCGTTCTTCGGAATTGACCGTTTGAGCTAGCATAGCCCCCATGGCTGTCTTTGTCGTGGTTAGGTATAGTGACAAAGGCAAGCCGTGCTGAGGTGGCATTAGGACTGGTGGTGAGGCCAAAATTTCCTTGATTCTGTCAAAGGCTGCTTGACATTTGTCGTCCCATAGTAATCGTTCTCCTATTTTCAGCTTCTTGAAGATTGGTTCACACACCATGGTTAGCTTTGAAATGAACCTACTGATGTATTGGACTTTTCCGAGAAACCCTCTTATCTCTTTTTCGATTTTAGGGGGCTGCATCTCGGTGATGGCCTTGATTTTGGCTGGATCGACCTCGATACCTCGTTGGCTAACGATATGACCCAGTAATTTGCCAGATGTTACCCCGAAACTGCATTTCTGAGGGTTTAGCCTCATGTTGTATTTGCGTAGTCGGGTGAAGAACTTTCTCAGGGCGGTGATGTGACCATCCCTGTCTTTAGATTTGACGATCATGTCGTCCACGTAGACTTCCACTTCCTTATGCATCATGTCATGTAATAAAGTTGTGGCGGTTCGTTGGTAGGTGGCCCCGGCATTGATGAGACCAAACGGCATAACAGTATAGCAATAAGTACCCCAAGGTGTAATGAAGGTGGTCTTATCCATATCTTCTTCTGCCATTTTTATCTGATTGTACCCCGCATACCCGTCCATAAATGATAGAAGGGCATGATCTGCTGTGTTATCCACCAATATATCGATGTGTGGTAATGGGAAATCGTCTTTCGGGCTCGCCTTGTTAAGATCCCGAAAGTCTACACAGACACGAACCTTACCATCCTTTTTAGGGACTGGTACTATGTTTGCAACCCAATATGGATACTCGGAGACTCGTATGAATCCAGCTTTGAATTGTTTGTCGACTTCTTCCTTGAACTTGAGAGACCATTCGGGCCTCATGCGTCGGAGTTTTTGTTTAACCGGCTTGAACCCTTCCTTGATCGGTATATGGTGCTCGGCTATTTCGCGATCGATCCCCAGCATGTCCTTGTAGGACCATGCGAAGACGTCTTTGAATTCTTGAAGGAGAACTATGAATTGTTGTTTCTCCTCAGGATCTAAGGATAGTCCTATCTTAAGCATCTGAGGCTCTAAGGTTGTTCCCACGTTGACGGATTTGGTTTCCTCGATTACCGGATTGCGGGATTCCCTTTTCTCTAGTTGCTCGATCAGGTGTGGAGGCAAGGATACCTGTTCGTCGGGCTTCTCAATGTCATTGCACATAAAATTTTTGAAATTGAGAAAGTTTTGAAAATGAGACAAGTCGTAAGCAGAACGGTTGTTATTATTGATCATAAATTGGGAAAAGAGCTCGAAAAGAGCTGCCATCTGATCACTAGTCAGTGGCGGGATAGGTAGGGTGCCTGGGACAGACCCCGAGGCACCAGGAATGGCTAAAGGGAGAGGGGGAGTTACAGGATTGACCCTAGCACCAGGCTTACTAGACTCAATCTTAGACTCAGACTCGGACTCCGACTCAGACTCAGACTCAGATTCTGGTATCTCTCCTTCCCCTGTGATCAGCTTGTAAGTTCTTCCTTGACTGTCAGTCCATTTGACAGTTTTCCTCCAAGCTCTGGTCCCGGACCCGACTTCTGAGATTAGCTTAGACGGATCAAAGGTGCGACTGCGGAGAATGAGGCTGACTAGCTCTTCCTTCGGTGTTGGGACCGCGAGTTCCTCTCCAAAATGTAGCCCTAGCGCGGGCTCAGCATTATTAGCATCTTCGGATTGGATGAGAGCGAAGATGTTGTCCGGTATGTAATTGCAGTCCTGGGCCAAGTGGGTCCCAAGGCGTGTGGTGGCAGGCCGATATAGGCCATTTTGGACAGTTTTGAACACCGGAGTGACAAAGATAACCTTACCGGTTTCAGTTTGGCCCATGTTTTCCGGAGTTAGGGTGTAGCCCAAGCCTGTTTGGGTCCTCCCATTGTCCAGAACTTCGAGAATTTTTCCTGCAGGGAGATCGGGCCTTGATGTAACCCCAGGTAGAAAGCCCAAATTCTGCAACATCCGGTCAAGGTGGACCATGAAGTAAGGACGGAAGAGCTGGTCTTCTTCGATGGCCCCTACGAAGTCGAACCCCCAGAGATCGGTGCGGCCCGAGGTGTTGCAGTTAGCCACAGTCATAGGTGTGGCTTCTATAGTGATGACGGTGTCACGCAAAGGTAGCTTGATTTTCCGATGCAAAGTGGAGGATACAGCCCTGGTTGCATGGATCCAAGGTCTTCCCAAAAGAAGGTTAAAGGAAGAGGTTACGTCGATCACTTGGAACTCCAGCTCTTTCTCTATCGGGCCTGTTATGATAGTGAGTTTTGTGGCTCCGGCTACTGACTTTGGACTTCCGTCAAAAGCCTGGATGGTTTGAGCTGTAGGAATGTAGTCGGCCTCGGTGATGCCGAGGGCTTTGGCGGTCCTCAAGGGGAGGACGTTGACTGCTGACCCGTCGTCAATTAGGGTCATGGGTAGGTACTTTCTACGGCAGATAACCGTGATGTAGAGGGCCATGTTGTGGGCTGGCCCGAATGGTGGTAAATCAGCATTGGAGAAGGTAATTAGTGGGCCTTCCTCTATGGATCTCCCCTTTAGGTGAGGTAGAACTGTGGCTACCATTTCACCTGGTGTGGCCATAGAATCGATTTTGACTTGATCGAGGGCCTTAGTGAGTGCCTCTCGATGTTCCTGAGAGCTAACTAGGAGTTGCCATATAGAGAGGTCAACTCGAGTCTTGCTTAGCTGCTTCACAAGAGCCTTTTCAGCAGTCGGCTCTTCTGGGGCGGGTTTCATCTTAAGTGGCTCGGCAATGATGAGGGCTTGACTAGTGGATAAGGCCTTGGACTTAACCTTCTGAATCTCCTCAGGCGTGATGGGGACAGCTTCCCCTTTGGTGAGGTAGACATCGTCTTCGTCATCGCACCAGATCCCGTTTATTTGCGGGATAAATGGAGAAATAAGGTGTGAGCAATCCATTATTTCCCCGGAAAAGATGGCGTGAGTGGCTAACGGGTTATCCTTGTTGTTGGGTTTACCTCCGGGCAAAGGGATCTTCCCGCTCTCAATGAGATCTTGGATAAGGTGTTTTAGCTTCCAACATTTCTCGGTATCGTGTCCCTTACCACGATGATAGTGACAGTAGGCCTGGAGGTTGTAGGCCTTGGAGCGACGTTCGACCGGGATATCAGGTGTTGGGCCTATCGGGGTGATCAGGCCTTTCGATGATAGCCTCTGAAGGGCATTTTCATAGGTAGTGCCTATGTCGGTGAATACCCGGGGAGTGCTAGTCTTCTGGGATGAGGTATCGAGTGCATTTACCTCGTCGAAAATGCTACGAGTGGCAGCAGTAGTTGTGGGCTTGCTTGTTGATGAGCTAGCCCCTTGGTATCCCTTAGTGGAGGCCTTAGTGAGGCTTTCCAATCTTAAATCATCTTCGATTCTTGTTCCCATTTCAGTTAGGATTGTGAAGCTAGGTACGATGGCGTACCGGAGATGGACCCGGTAGGCAGGAAGGAGGTTCTTGACGAAGGCTTCAACCAGCACTTTTTCACTGGGCTTATCGACCAGTTTGACGCTTTCAGCCCTCCATCGTTGAAGGTATTTTGTGAATCCTTCCTTAGGTTCCTGGGCCATTACCTCCAGGGTGCGCATAATGGTCTGGATTTCCGTGTTGTCGGCGTAGTTCCGAGCAGATTCCGTTGCCACGTCATCCCAAGTTTTGTATTTCTTGGAATCGAGCCGGTAGTACCAGGCCCTTGGGTGCTTCTCGAGAGAAGAAGCGAACAGGTGCTTGAACATGCTGGACTTAACCCCCTTAAGGGCCATAAACTCCTTGAAAGCCCGGATGTGGTGGACCGGGTCTTCAGTACCCTCGAACATTGGTAGACCCGTCAGGTTGAGATTGGCGGGTAGTTCATCGGTCAGTGGAGTGTAGGTCCTAGCATTCTCCGTATGGATGGAGCTTTGGGTTGTCAGATGGACCTGTTCTTGCAGTTTGTGGACTGCGCTAGCCAATTGAGCTAAAGGCCCAGTAGTATCGACACTGCCGCTGGGAGTTCCTTGTTCCACGGCACTTACCCGGGTGAGGATGGCGATCTGTTCCCCTCTCATCGAGGTGATCATGTTCTCAAGCTTGGTCAGTGAGGCCTTCATGTCATCGATGGCTTGTTGCGTCATGGCTCGAGTGTGGGGTGGCCTGTCTGTAAGGGCACCGCGTAATCAGTAACTGACCCAGATCTTAGAATCAAAAGTACATCCCGAGCAAGGAAAAGACTAGACTGGAAAAAGACTGAAAATCGACTTCTAGACGGATGACGCGTGAATGGTGGGCCTTCCTTAGGATTCGGCAAAGTGGGCCTAGTCCTGTTCGAAGGAAGGTCTATGTGAGTATTCCCCAGACTTTGGACTCGAGTGTATAAACGGGCTTCCCTTTGTAGGAGTCTGTCCTACAAAGGTGGGCCGTGCCTTGACAAGTAAGGCGGACTGGGATGGGGTGGAAACCCGTGATATAAGATCGACGGAGTTTTGACGCTATAGACTCTTACAACCTATGACAAGACCCGACACTGCTAAATACGGGAAGTCCTAAGAAGAAGAGAGTTTTGAAAAGGGAATTTGGATTTGAAAACCGAGCAAAGTCGGATTGGAAGACCCGATTTTTTTTGAAAACCGAGAAAGAGGTTATCGGGCCGAGATTTCGGGCTTTTTTTTTTAAAAGGTTTGGACAGCATACCGGCTAAAAATAGGCTATTTTGAGTCAAAATCATAAGTCCTAAATTCGGCAGCTTTCCGGGTTTTGAAAAAAGGATGGATTTGAAAAGATGTAAGTTTTTTTTGAAAAATGACGGTTTTTGAAAAAAGACCAAAGAAGATCAAGTAGCATGTAGTCATGGAAACAGTATAACGACGCCATGTATGCTCTTAGTCTAAGTCTCGGTCGGTCGAATAGGGTCTATACCAACAACGATCGCATTCTCGCAAATCAGGACGGACCTCCTAAGCCGAGTTGGTCTTAGAATCTGCCGTAAAACCCATGCGAGTTCCGCCATCGAAGTCTTTAGTGCATCCAAGTAGAAATGCACCGTGGTATAGTGGGACGTCGGTCACAAGTAACCGGCCCGGGATAGAACGGGGTTATGCATGAATCATTGAACTAAAACGTGTACATTACTAATCGAACGATTTCTTTTCGAGTCTCACCCTGAGGATGCCGATGGTAAGTGACACATCAGTTAATCCCCAGTGGAGTCGCCAAATTGTGGACATAACATAGGTCCACCCCGACGCGGCGACGCGCGGGTTTGGGGAGGCGATAGAATTTCCATATGAGATGGATCGAATAGAATTTTAATTCGAAGTAGGAGTCGCCACCGAATTTTATGGTTATTCGGAACCATTCGAACCCACTCTATGTCGTAGTGGGCCATATTTAAAACCTGGCCCATTTCCGATGTCAGAGTTTATTGGGTTCGTCCCTTTGCAGTTCGATACCGATGCCGACTTGCGCGGTTAATCGTATATTGAATGACTCTCGTTGCCAATGGTTTCGGACATCCGGAAACCACGGTTCTGAGTAAGGGGTGAGGGTACGTGTTGGGAAGTTCAGCGAGAACACCCAACCCCGCCCGCACTTAGCGGCCTTTACTAAGATATCGTTCGGTTTTGTGTACACGCGTTAGTTCGACGATTGAATGATATGCAGAGATTATTTTCCTAAGACATGTGAGGAAAAATAAATAAATGGGTTGCTAAGTCGTTTAATGCATGTTAAACTAATAACGTCAAAGTTATCTTAGCATGTGAGTTCATTTTAGTCTAATGAAACGATAAAAAAACATAATATGAGAATAAGTTGCTACAAACACGAGAAAACGAGTTAGTAACGATTGAAATAATATAGCAAATAAATATATGAAATCGAAAAAAATAAATATTAATCGAAATCTGAAAAATATTGTTAAAACGCTGTTTTGTATAAAAAACGAAGTTCGAAAAACAATAAAAAAAGAACGAGAAAGCATGCCGTGGCAGCCGGTCGCGCGGCTCGCCCGGGACTCAGGCGGGTCGCGTGGCGGCCTGTTTTCGGAATCGGTTTTTGGAAAATTTTCGATTGAATCGCGTACGAATATCGCATAATTCGTACTCGACTTAATATTCTCGATATTCGTTATATTCGATTGTTGACTACGAAATCAATATCAAATATTTGAAATAGTTTTGGAAAAGATATAAATTTAGAAATCGTTTCGTAGAATAATAAAATAAAACGATCGAGAAGGCTAAAAAAGGGGTCCGGGTCACAGACTCGTGCGCGAGTCGCCTGGACCGGGCGCCACTCGCGTGCGGGTCTGTCCTCCTTTATTTTTTTTGTCGAAAATCGTTATTTTTATAAATCGCGTACAAATATGGATTAATTTATACTCGGTTTATATTTTCGATATTCGTCGTATTCGATATTCGATTATGAAATCGATATCGAATAGTTGGAATAACTTTAGAAAAGGTTTTGAAAAAAGTTTGTTTTGAACGAAAAGTTTAAAAAAAGAATTTTGAACGAAAAGTTGTAAAAAAGGGTCTTGAATGAAAAAAATGTAACGATATCGTCGAAAACTTAATATAATTCTAGTTGATACGATATTCGATTATATAGAATCGATATCATATTTTAAGAATATTCGATATATGAAAATAGTTTTTTAGTAGTATCGATATTAGAAAATAAAAAAGACCGACGAAAGACCCATAATAATAAAAAAAACGAAGAGAAGGGAAGAGCAGAAGGAGAGACGGGTTTGATTTACACCCTCAACCTACATGCTTTGTTTTCTCGGGATAAGGCTCGTCGGGAAGTGGCTTAGACTTGAGAGCGTCGAGATGATGAGGATGAGTTAAGGTGTATCGGTCTGGGTGATTTGGGACGTCGGGTTTGGCCGGCTTCGTCGAGGTTACAAGGTTTCGGAAAAAGTGTCGGGGTTTGCTAACTATCGGGTTTGTGTATGAACCGTGTGTGGAGGGGGTTTCAGACGTGTTTTTGCTCGGTGTAATGTGATATTGTGTTGTGATTTTCGGTGTATGATCGTTGTCAATTGTGTTGGATGGGAGGTCCTATTTATAGGGAGTTTCCGACCTTGGTTTAGGAGAGTTTGAATACCGCTTAGGATAGGAAACGTGGGAGTTTGAGGAGCATGAGAATTCCACTTTCCTGGCCAAGAAGAAAGGAATTTCGGCTGATTTGAGGAGTGTTTGGCCGGGTATTTGGTACTCGGTCAATGTCTGAATCGGTTTTCGGATAGAATTCCTACTTGAGGTCGAATTCTACCTTTAACGCAACTGTTTAATGTTTTAATGAATCTGAAATTTTGTAGGAATTTGGGTTGGAATCAACCGTGTGAGTGTCACGGCTGACTCATATGTCTCGGGAAAATCTTTGACCGAGTTTTGACTCGGTCGCTAAAAGACGGTTTTACCCCTGGTGTCGGATTCGACCCAAATTAATGTTATTTGACTCAATACGACCCACTGGGCCTGGATTTGAGGTTGGTTTTGTAAGATTTGTACTCCGTAATAAGTCTAAACCAAATGTCCATGATTACAAGCTCATATCCGAGTCTATCAAAGCACGTTTACGTCCAATCATCATCGGGTGTTTGGCGGGAACTACTATAGACACCTGGCGGTCAAAATGTGGGTGTCTACACGTCCTCAACAAAATTTGGTGGATAGTAAGCGTATTGTGGTCTTAGATAATCTTGTTCAATAATATGTCCATGTTGTTGTTCGTCCATGTTTACGATTTACTTGTCTATTTCTTTACCCTTTTTAATTGTTGTCACAGAAATTGCATTACGTTTGACATGAACATGGAGTCGTTTATTTTTTTGGCATGAACTTTGTTGTTGTCGGAAATTTATGTATGGATATATTGATGTTTGTCATTGATGTTTCGAGTCGTTGTTTTTCATTATGTCGTGTCTACAAATGATGATGGTTTTAAAAGCCGATATAGCCTGTGTCTGGATATGTTTTTGATACGGATGACCAACCAATTGAGTCCCACTCTTAGTGGTTTTGAGAACGGTACCTAAACGTAGCCACTCGACCGCTAGGAGGAGGAATGATGCATCGGTTGGATACCACCAAAACAAGTCCGACACAATCAAATGACTAAACTATTCTCTCATACCGGTCTAGTGTATGGATTATTGGGTTCTATGGGTCTGATTGTATTGCTCCGAACAATTTTTTTTTTTTTTAGAATAGAGCCAGCACAATCAACGGTAGTCGTCATTGAATTTTTGAAGAACTTGACCATTCACATTCGAGACAAATTCACAATGCATTCTTCATGACAATTGTCTTTTACATAGGGTAAGATTTGCATTTCAAAATGACCAAAATACGATTTGGAAGAAGTACTTACACAACGGGTTCATCTAACCCGAGCTCTGTAATTACTTCTTCCAAATTGAAAGTTTTTCCAACACTAATTAAGTGTTCACAAGTCTCTTTAACTAAATCTAATGACATGTCCAAATTTCTAGGAAGCGTCCTCATCCTCCTTTGAGTGTCTTTCTTTAAATGTGGCAGTTTGTAATCATTATGGCCTTTACTCTTTAGAACCTCAATCATTCATGCCTGTAGACTCAACCAAACGTCATTTAGAGTTTGCTCTTTTTCTTCGTTTCATGCTTCCAATACATTGATGACTAGCTTGTCGGTTGTGCTGGCCGATTTTGTGATTTGAAGGGATTGCAATGACCTAAAGAACCCCAAGTCCAATACATTTAGATCGGGTGAGTTGGACGGTTGGTTAATTAAGGATATTCTCAAACCGTTTGATGTGCTATGCTCCAAAAATTCCAGGTCAGTACCATTTATATGGAGTTTTGCATTGTCTTGTTGTATGACAACATCCTTTGTTAAAAATGTGGGCCATTTTTCCTTAATAGCGGGTAAAACATGCTCAATCAACATGGAACGAGTAACGTTTTTGGTGATAGACGCTATTGGTTTTGTGACCATTATCCCGGGGGATCTGTTTTTGCTAGACCGTTGGGCCGGTTCTTGGCATGTAAAAGGAAAACAACCTATCTTATCATCGAATAAACATACCCCATTTGAGTCATAAATTAGTCGAGATACGGCCGCCATGAACATCACCTTGGTTATGAACTGTTTGATTTTACATGAACGGTACACTTGGTCCTCCTCTCGATCGAGATAGTAGCGTGCCTCGGCGTTCGTCATGTTGAACTACTTCTCGTCAATATGCACTGTGTTAGACATCTCTTTGAATATATAGTTATTGACGGAGTTATTCTTTTTGAGCTTCCTGAGTACAAAATTAAGTCTAAGGTACTTGTTGTCGACGATAAGGTCAGACTTAATAGCCGAGGTATGGCTCTTGACTTCACCCTTCTTGACCCACTTGAGGACGGTAGTCTTCGATACACCAATAGCTGAGGCCAATTTACGTATTGTAGTCCGTTTGGACCTATCAAGTGACACGATCTCCGATGTTGGTATGACCAACGACTTTCTGTCGGACTTGGGTAGAGTGTTCCAACTGATAAGTTCGCCGTTCGAGTCTTGCACTCTCGCTCGCCTCCACATCTCGGATATAGTCCTCCCATCAACCGCAAATTTGGTGGCCAACTCTTGAATAAGGCCTCTTTCGGGCTTCATGTTGCAGGAACGTGAAAGCAGTAGCGTACCGATTTGTTGTCGTTGTTCAGTTGTGAGGTTCGGGCCTCTCATTTTAATGACAGTTTTGGAAAAACAGAAAAAAAATCTGTATGTTGGTTTTTTTTTGTGGGGGATTTGTTTTTTTTCCTCTGTAAACAGCTGACAAGTTGGAAGTGGGGCTTGTGTAATGTGACGGGGTTTGTGTAATGTGACATAAGATGATGTGGGTTTTTTTTTGCCAGCCAAGACAGAAAGGATAGCCTAGCAATGAAGGGCCATGGCCGCTAGGCCACGGCCACTAGGCCACGGCCGCTAGGCCATGAGCCTCCCTATTAAGGCTCCTAGGAACAAAGAAAATCTTAATACAATGAAAATAATTAAAAACATCGAACAAACTGTCAATGATCCGCTTGATGTAAGACGAGGTAGTGTTAGTATCTCCCATATGTTGTATGAGATTGAGGCAATCCGTAGAGATATGGACGTGAAGAAATCCATGTAGTCGAGCCTATTGAACAACAGCAGAAAAAGCCAAAGGTTCCGGTTGGAGGGAAGAGGCCGCATGAAATTTCCTGCAAACCTTAGCCAAACACTTGTTATCAGGATCAGTGACAACCCATCAACCCGAGGCCTGAGCATGCCCTTTCCAAGCTGCATCTGTCATTATGTTGATACACAAACAGGAAGAGGCTGAGCCAATGATCTCAAGAGGGAGGCCATTTTTTATCTTAGCCATCCAGGAGGGTTCCGACCTAGTGACCATCTGAACCGCGTTATAATTGCAGATACATCTTAAGAAATCAGCATGAAAAACCTGGAGGATTTTCATAGTCCCTTCAGCACTAATATTCAACCCTTGAAACTTAATTTTATTCCTAACAACCCAAATTGTCCATAAAGTTGAGACAAAGAGAGTTGTACGAGAGTGGTCAGAGTCCGACTTAGAAGGGTAAGTGATCCAATTGACGAGCCATAGTCTGAGATTAGTCTGGAAATTCATAGCCGTCCTTATTCCAAGAGGAGACCCTTGCCATATACGAGAGAAGAAGGGGCAATCACGGAAAAGATGATCCAACGTTTCGACATAAAGCTCCGAACTGCATAAGACACAAAAGGGGTCTGTTTTAATACTTCGTCTTTGAAATTCAAAACCAATAGGAAGCGCATTGTTGAGGATTTTCCAAAGGAAAGTGTTCAGTTTTGCTGGCCCCTTAATCTTCCAGAGGTACTTGTGAGAGAAGTTCCTCAATGTCGCGTCCAAAGGGTTAGTGAACGAGTGACATTGTAGGTAGTTGCTGAAGGCTAGGCGATAAGCACTTTTTGTGTTAAAGCTCCCAGTTGGTGTTTTGCTCCAGTAGAACTCGTCCTTAGCATCGGAAAGAGGGGGCTGACATGAGATAATTTTCTCAACCCAATTAGCCTCGTAGAAGGAGTTGTTTTTTTCCAAGCTCCAGCTACCAGAGGGGTCAAGGAGGTCATCAAAGCATTTTGGTGGTTCGAGAGTGCAATCACTACGAACCATCGGGCATTCACCATAAACCCATTTTGCTGTTCTGATGTCAATCGTACTTGGCCTCCCTGGCAGCCAAGCAAGCCCCTCATTAACAACAAAAAGACCCCATTTAAGACTCTTCCAACCCCATGAGCTGTTGTGGGTACTTAAATGAAGATCTTGACTTAAGGAAGGAGCGTTGCACTTATATTTGGAAACCAAAAGCCTACTAACCAACAGGTTTGGTGAGCTTACGACTCGTCAACCCAACTTTGCAAGCAGAGCCTGATTCAGGCTTTGTAAATGCCTAATACCTAATCCCCCGTCCGATTTAGGAAGAGAAAGGTGAGTGGAGTTTCGCCAGTAAATAGTCTTACCATGCCTTGTGCCAGCCCACCAAAAATGGACAAACAGCTTGTTAATTCTATTTGCCACACTTACCGGTACTTTAAACACTGATAGAAGATTAACAGAGAGGGAGGCTAGAACGGAGGTGATGAGAGTAAGACGTCCCGCTGGCGAGAGAAGAGCCCCATTCCAAGATGAGATTCGACGGGCGACATTATCATAAATTTCGTTGTAGAATTTCTTGCTATTGCGGTTAACATCCAAGGAGACCCCCAAATACTTCCCAACCGGATTTGAGGAGGAGATACCAAAAGTCTTGTAACAAAACCTCGCCAATTCCAAAGTAGTGTTTGGGCTGAAGCAAAGAGATGACTTCCCTTTATTAATAACATGTCCCGATGCCTCACAAAATGCCTTTATAGTTAAGTTAACATTTTCAATCCCAGTCTTGTTACCCTCAAAGAAGAACATAGCATCATCCGCAAAAAGCAGATGTGTTATAGGAGGGAGTGCTTTGAAATCTTAATGTCGTGTAAGGCTGGAAGATCATGTAGTTTCAGCAGACTGGTTGAGAGAACTTCCGTACAAAGAACGAACAGAAAGGGAGAGAGGATCTCCTTGTCTAAGTCCACATTCAGGAGTAAGACAGACCATAAGGGCCCCATTGATAAGGAGGTCGTAATTAACCGTGGAAACGCAACTCATAATCAGGTTAACAACACTTATGGGAAAAGCCATTGATGTAAGCATGAGACGAAGGAAATTCCAATGAATTCGATCAAAGGCTTTACTGAAATCAATTTTAAGAACAATTTTGCATTTAGTGCCTTAGAGCTATAGTGCTTGATGTTATGCATCAATTCATGAGCCATTATGATGTTGTCATTGATTGACCTCCCCGGGATAAAGGCATTCTGAAAATCACCAACCAAGTTGTTCATAACACGTTTAAATCGGTTGGCAATGCACTTTGTAGTGATTCTCATGATCACGTTGCAAAGGCTAATAGGCCTGAGCTGATCGGTACTTGTAGGGCTTGTGACTTTTGGTATGAGGGCAATGTAGGTATGGTTCATTTCCTTCAGAACCTTTCCAGAGTTGAGTGTCGAACAGACCGCTTTAATTATATCATCTTTAACAGTGGCCCAATGTTTTTGATAAAAGAGGGCGGGGAAACCATCCGGTCCTGGGGACTTCAAGCTGCCCAGCTGAAAGACAGTCGCACGAACTTCCTGTGCGGAGTAAGGTTTTTCAAGATGACATCGATCTGAATCAGATAACTTCCTTACATTGCTGAACAGGGGTTTGAAATTCTCCACATAATCCTCATAGTGCATCTGCGAGACCACATCCTCCTGCTGATGGAAGAAAATATTTGAGAAATGCTGCTGAATAATTTTGTTAACACTCAGTGGATCAGAGTGCCAGACTCCATCACCATCATTGAGTCCATGGATAAAATTTCGAGCCACTCGACCCTTAAGAGAATTGAAGAAGAATCTGAAGCATGTGTCTCCATCAATAGTCCATTTAATTTTAGCTCGTTGTTTCCAATAGTTTCCCATTGCAATAGCAAATTCCTTGGCTTCCTCATGAGGTAAATCATATTTATCTTCCGACCCACCCATAAGAATTTCATTAATACCTTCTTCAAGTTTATCATCAAACTCAGTCCATTTTTTATTCCATTCTGCCCGTTTATCCAGTGCCCATTTTTTAATTTTTGCTCGGACTCTACTTTGCTTCCGCATGAGACGGAATGAAGGCGAACCCTTCCTAGGCGAACCACATTGCCATTCTGTCACCACCAACTCGTTACATTCTTTGAAATCAAATGTCCAAGAATCAATTTTATATGAACGCCCAGATTTGTCACGAGCCAAGTTAAGATTAAGTTCAATCATAGCATGATCTGAAAATTGAATAAGGTAATGAGGCACACCTGTATTTGGAAAAAGACCTAACCAGGTCGTTGAGGCATAAGCCTTATTATGCCGCTCATAGACCCGTTTCTTGCCCTTCCTTTTATTACACCATCTAAATTTTGGACCCTTAAAAGGAATATCAATAAGGCCATGATATATTTTTCATTCCACAAAGCTGTCCATTCCATCAATACGACTTAGATTCGTACTATATTTGTCCTCAATGCAATCTACTTGATTAAAGTCGCCTATTAATATATAAGGGGCATCCAGGCCATCAATCCATGTACCTAGATGCTCGAAAGTTTCTTTTCTATGTGCTATATTAGGGTGGCCATAGACACACCATAAATACCAAGCCGAGCCACCCGAGGTGACTTTAATTATAATAAAATGGGGACAGGAGTACAAGCATACAAAATGAGAGTCGGTGTTCCATCCTAGCCAGAGACCTCCACTACTACCCACCGAATCTACTCCAACTCCATTATTATAACCTAAAGACTTACTCAAGGCCTTAGCTACACTTGAGTTACATTTCGTTTCCATGAGATAGATAAAGTCGTACTTATTATTATTATTATTATTATTATTATTATTATTGCCTACTACCGCTCTTAGCTTACCAATTGTAGGGGCGAGCGGGTCATTAATACCCCTACAATTCCAGACAAGACCAATCATGGCTCCCTTGGAGGCTGTTTAGAGCCAACCTCCAAAACCTCATCACTGTATTCAACTTCATCAGTTTCATCATCACCTAAATTTTCTTCAACCCTCATATGGAAACCAGGTGAAGAGCTCTCAACCCGAGCCTTTTTCTCCTTTTCCTGACCTAGGTCAGTCAGGTAGTCCACAGCCCCCTCCCTCGACTCAAGAGCATTAGACGAAACCATTCCAAGACCATGTGTTGGATCGGAAAAAGCTTTACGCTTTTTAGGTGGAAAGATCTGGTTCACAGCAGCAATAGTAGTACGAAAAGCCGAGTGAGCATCATCAGTATCACCCTCAATCAGACCAGCTTGCATAGGAAGAGAAGAGGATTGACGGATGGGCTCATTCCCAGGCGGCCCAAGTGAGTTAGAGGCAAGCAATGGAGACACCCCTCCAGATCTTTGCTTATCTTCGAAAGCCCTATAGGCCTCAGCAAGATCGACACCTGAAAGATCAATAAACAGAGAAGCATTCCCCGTATCGCCTAAATCACCCGCCAAATTCATTTCATTACTAGCCATGGTTAAGTTTAAATCAAGTGTTTGATTAGTTCCAGAGTTAGTGAAGAGAACAGGATCAATTTCACCTGAAGGCAGCGCACAAGAGAAAGTCGTCTTAATGGCAGAAGCTTGTGAATCCGCCACCTCCACTTAGGCATCAGTCACTTCAATCTAGGCTTCATCATCATCTAAATAGCTCTCACTTAGATCAGTATCATTCGAAAGAGTGTCATGTTCCAGCTCTTCATTTGCATCATCGAATTCTTCAGACTCTTCCTCCGATTCCTGATTCTCATGAGACCAATCAGGAGTTAGTTCGGATTCCGAACTGATATCGATTATCCAGCCCCCCGCACTAGCAGTAGCATTTGGGCATCTCACTTGGGTTGGCTGACCGGTAAAGCTTTGGGGGTTAATAAGATTGACCTCAAGTTGGTTTTGTGGCACAGTATTATCGTTAATAGAATCAGGGTAGTCACGTGTGCATTGATGTGGAGTATAGGTGGTGAAGTGAGTTGGGTCAGCATAACGGTGGGCATTAATCAAGAAATTAATGTCATTTTCAGTGGAAAAATCATGGTTTTGAGGTGGAGCAGGTGGATCTTGTGGTATGTTAGGTGGATGAATGAAAGATTGGTTCAAACCCCGTGCCTCATCAACCCTTCGTGCAGAAGAAGCGTTGTTCTCCACCGTGAATCTAATAGATTCTTGCTGCATGACATCCAAGTCATTGAGGTATTCCTTTCCATCTCCACCAGTCGTGTTGTATGGATCTCCACCTAGGTTGATTAAGTTCTCAAAGATGTGACCATAGGGGACTTGTTGTCTGTGTTGAGCTCGCCTCTCCTCGGCAGACAAGGACTCCGGGATATCTTGCTCCATAGCAGTTGCACCAGAATGGGGAAAAGATTGTTGTGAAAGACCATTCGGGTAAAGAATTGGAGCCCCAAATGGTTGTGAATCAAACAAGAAGCGCATTCCCAGTTTGACACGTCCCCTCGGAAGAATGCCCAATTCGAAATCAACAATCTTGTCCGCAAAATAATCTGCAGGGACATAGTTGTTAGCATTATTACCAAGACGGATATCTGAAGTAAGATACCTGGTAGAGGAAGGTGATGCACGCAGGTCGAGATTGAACATCGTGTGGGTACTGTCCGCTTCAAAAACGACGAAACCTTGCTGCAGCCCTATCAAGAGCTGCGTTGATTCGATTAATAATACTAGCTTGAAGTTCCTTGCACTGATTTACCTTATGCCCAACTTTACCACATCTCACGCAGTATTTGAATATTCCTTCATATTTGAACTGTATCCACAGGAGAAAGTTACCGCCACAGGAGAGGAAAAAACCCGAGTTTAAGGAATCACAAAGGGCAATGCGCGCCTTGATTCGAAGGTAGTCTTTTCCAGGAACGGTGTCGAAAGCTTCCACGTACGTCATAAGCGTCACTTAGAAGTTGTCCAACCGTATTAGCCACATCTAAATTGAGATATTCAAAAGGTAACCCACAAACATGCACCCACAAGTTGGCGTGAGGAAATCTAATGGTGCGTGGGATAGACACAGGAGACCATTTTTGGAGGATCATGAAAGCACCTTGAAAAGTTGCATGTCCCTTTGAGGACAGATCATAAAGATCCGCCAGGTCGGAGCAGTGGAAAACAAAGAGATCCCCCATTTTGAAAATCTTTAAGGTTCCTCGGAGAATCCATTGGTCTTCCACAATAGCACTGAGTAGAGCAGGGTTGAACTTTCTGTAGTCGACAAGATAGCCCAAGAGACAGTGTTCCCAGAACCCAATCGAATTATCAAGACATTCAGAACTAATAGTGAGGATAGGACCACTGCGGGGGAACCACCATGCAGCCATATATTCCCCTTCAGCTCTGAACAGGTTGCTGAAAAGAGGGTTATTATTAACCCTTGGTATCGAGTTGCCATGATCTTGGGGATTTTGGGCCATAACTGTGATGGATGGAGGAGAGAAGAAAATTGAAAGATTGGATGATTGGATGATTGGGAGAAAAGAAAATTGGAAGATTGGATGATGATGGAAGATCAGGAAATGACGGGGCTTTAAATAAGCTCAAAGTATGAAAGAGATATTGAGGAAACCAAAGCCTAGATACCCTAAAAAACTAGCTACAGGATGAAGGAAGGGAATCGAGAAAACCATTCAGTTCTAAGCAAACTAAAATGATTGGAAGGAAGATAAAAGCACCAATAGGAGAAAGCGCATGCAAAGTAGATACCTATGTGAAAAGTTGTTTTTTGGAAGTAGATGCAGCTCCCAAGGAATGAAAGTGACAGAATCTGGAGAGAAGAATCCGAACAAATTGAAGCTGAAAGGATAAAGCTGCAGATCAGTCATAATCATTCATTGTGCTGCACGAGCATTTCTTACAGTGATTGGGTGAGGGAAACGTGCTTTGCAGAGGGGAAAGGATAAGGATGCGCTGAATGAAAACGTGCTGAAAAGCTCTCAAGGATGAGAGAGAGAAAGCTGATTAATTATAATTAATGATTAATGATGATGTGGGTTTTAAATGTTTGTAAAATGGGAGGAAAATCTCCACCATTTCCCTCCAACTTTGTTGTCGAGCCTAAGTTTCCCCTCCATTTCATTATGACCCACTACCATAAGTGTACTCTATTTTTTTGATCTCTCTTAATGAACATGTTAGTTAAGCATACTTATCTATATACAAATTATTGTCCAAGGTCCACCACCCATTACTTTACTCTTTTTTATCCACTTCCTTATTCTACGTGCAAAATGAAATGAGATGAAATATAAAGGACGGAGGGAGTAAGCCACTAGTGTAGCACCGGCACAAATGTGTGACTTATATAAGTTAACAATATAATTATGTTTGGAAGTTATATGTTAAATGATTTATAGAAAATAAGAGTAGTTATATATGAGAATTTTTATACTTGATACGGTACAATATAAGTATCTTATAAATAGCAATAAGTAGAGTCGAGATATTACTTTTATACAACAATTCTCCTATAAGACCGTCCCACGATAACTTGCAGTGAGATATAGGATTACCGATAAAATCATACGGAGTAATAAAAAGTAACTATCTTGTATGTGAGACCGTCTCATACAAAAATTTGTGACTTTTATAATTATTGCATTCTTAAAAGGGTTATTTCATGAGAATAATTATAACTATGCGTGTGCTTCTTAAAACAATTCAAACTATACCTAATCTCATTTTAATATGAACTACGTCTTCAATAATCTTGCTTTGCTATGGACAAAATTATGACTTGCTATTACCAGTAACAGTGACTTGTTGTAACTTTCTTGGGTTTTATTGTGTCCGTTGCGGTCGTGAAAGTCATAACAACAATAAAAACATTTTTATGGCCTCTATAAGACTAATCGAAAAAAAAAATGGAAGATGAATTTTGCGAAACTTTAATTTTTCTTTTATCAATGGCCGAAAATGAAGACGAAAAATAAGAAGAGTAAGAGGAGTTGAATGAGAGAGGTTCAACAGGTAGCCGGTCACCCATAGCAAAGTGAGGTTAATGATGACGTAGTTCATATTAAAATGTGATTAGTATAATTTGAATTATTTTAAGAAGTACACGAAATTATTCTCATGTAATAATCATTCTTAAAATGAGACCTAATTTCTAGCCCAACCACTATATAAGAGGCCCAATTTGAGATATGATTTATGCGGGAAAATTTTGAGATGGAGTTATTCTCTTAGTTAAAAGAGGATTAAGAAACATATCATTGTTATAATATGAGAGAGAAAGATGAGAGAATGAGGTGCCATATTCCATTGATAATTAACGTATATATATACATGTACAGATATCTAGAGTTTCTTCTAAGTCTAGAATATTCTGTGTAGATATGATGTCGACATAATGTCGTCATAGTGTGGACATCCACCAATACAATATATTACATTATAACACTCCCCCTTGGATGTCCGTCAGTGAAGTCATGTCTCATTAAAACTTTGCCTAGAAAAACCCAATGGGAAAAACACTATCTAGTAAATTAAACGAGTACATAAATCTTCAAAACACGCATAACATGATGCCTCGTTAAAACCTTTCCATGGAAAACCCAGTGGGACAAAACCATGGCTTAGGAAAAAGAGTACAGCGCGTGATTACTCCCCCTGATGATTGCACGACTTGATATGTCTTGAAATTATCAATGTCTTCATGTAGCTTCACGGCGTTGAAATGGATTTGTCGTAACCGATAAACTTGGTATCTTCAATCAATAGAAATCCTTGATAATTCGATATCATATTTCTTCGGAACCACAATCTGGATAGTGGTTCATGACTCTTGAATCTTCATTTCAAATAATATTTCCACAATTGTGAACTTGTTCTCAATGCACGTCATAACATAATATGTCTAGAAAATTGTCATCTCAACAATGACGATTATAACTATAGCGTTATTAACACGTCTATAGCGCTACCTCGTTAAAAACCTTGCTAGGAAAAATCCGTTTGGACAAAAACCTAGTCGAAGGTAAAAAGAGTGTAGCTGATATTTACAATTTAAATATCTTAAATAATAATTGATCTTTCTTGTCAGATTTTCTTATTGTACAGATTGACATACTAATTATAATCTTTCACTATATTATTTTCAAACTATTATGGTGCTTCTGGACCATAAAGTATTCTCATATAATCGGAAAGGAACTTACTCATGTATGAATTCTCATACACTCAAACTTCAAGCTGAGATAATAAAACCGTGCATTCACAACTGTTGAATACTTTTATAAATACACTTATGGCTAGAGGTTCATATCCTTAATCATGAGTCATTCTGGAATTCATCTGATCAACTATCATTATCTTTTGATCATTTATAATATGCTCCTTCAGGGAGTTATCAATCTGGGAGTATAAATCTCCTTATAACTTATAAATATGTATCCTGCAATATTATAACAATAATAATCTTGTGCATACCTATAATATGAACAATGCTCAATAGTATATGGAGTATGTACTAAACTAATGCAACGAGGTTTTATGAAACTAATATATAGTATCTAATATGCAATGATAAAATAACTATGTTACATGCACATGAGACTCAAATGCAAACTGTACAGTATCTTCACCGATATTATTCATAATTGGATTGACATCGAGTCAATACGTGGACCTCAAGTTCATGAGCTCATTCTTAACCATAGATTGTACGTCAACAATCAAGATGAACGCTTATATAAGATCCCCATTAAACTGTCCATCACATATCGCGCGCAAGTATTATTCGGTTCCATGAATTAATATATCGATATAATTACGTATACTACCGGCACTGCTTAAAGATATCTGAATATATTTGGTACCAATATTTTCATATAGCTAGGCCATCTATTATCGTTCAGATATCTATGTCACTTCAACGACATCCAAGTTTCATTACCTTCATGAGTACCAACTGCACATGCTTGCCATTTTCTTTCACTTATAACCTATGAACCGAATATGACCTTCACACTCCGTCGTGTGTGATTATTGAAAATATGGCAAGAATCTCAATGTTCATACATTTTACTATCCATGACGGAGCTATAGCTCGCTCTACCTCAAGGAGGGTAAACCTGTCTATAGTCAAATCATAAATTTCAATGTATAACATATCTTGATAAGATAAGGTGATCAAGCTGATATATCCTGGTACATCATCAAAACCAAATGATATAAATCATTATTAATATTTCTTGAATCTCTAGGTGATGTATTCCATATCCAAAATAAGTCTCTGAACTTCAGATTCAGATGAGATCAACCTTACTTGTTTGTTTTTACCAGCTTATTCTTATCAATCTCCCCCTTAAGGTGGTAAAAACTATCATTACTTGATAGATTTAAAGGGCAATATCCACCTTAGAATTCATCTCATATTTTATACACTTTAATCAACTGATTTTCTTCAGTAGAGTAATATATTGGGGAGCTCGACTTATTGCAGTTGGTTTTTCCACGTGCTGACTTAAAATTGCCCATTTGGGAGATCATCATGTTCACATAATACTCAAATGGTGAACTCTGATTACAAGAACTACTCGTAAATATCTGTGTGACTACAGGTCACATAAATCAACCATGCATAAACGTTCATGTTCATTATGCAACTCCGAGCAGTATTCAAATCTCCAACATAATAATATTCCATCTCAGTGTACTGTCTTGCCTAAAATATAATTCTAATGATACATGAGAGGGATTCAGCACGTTGTTACGTTTCTTTTAAGATAAACATCAGGTTTATCAAAACGGGTGTAACAAGAACCCGGATGGCCTAAATTTGTCATATCTTTAATATTTGTGTCGACTTTGCATTTCCTAAAACTCATGTCATTTTTCTTATTCATTTGGCTATGTCTTGATAAATTCACTTGTTGTACGCCACATTTTCAGTTGACTGAATCTCATCACGCTAAACTTTTGTTTAACTACATTATATATTATGTGCACAACAATTTTATTTTCTCATATGGCCATGAAAAATTATAGATGTGACATGACACAAGTGGTGTCTCATATACATAGGCAAGACTCGTCAATATTTCTTCCGGGAATATGCTATATTACTCACTTGTAATTGTCATAAAATACGATCGATAATTATAATTGTCAACATATACAATGATGACATTCACTTAATCAATCTCTTTTATTCGATGTCATATTCGCTTTGGAGAATGATCATTGTTAATCGAATACATTATTTCAAGTCATATCCGAAATTATGACTATTAACCAATGATACGTTACTCACAATTTTTTAATAACTCAATGCAGAATTTTGTCTCAAATAAGGTCATATCATTAGACTCATTTTAATTATGTCAGTCCTATCTTGACTCCTGCTTCTGGCAGAGTCTTTATTAAAAATGTCTCATTCTCTTCGGGGAATGAACACATCCAGTTGAAAAAGATTCAACGTCTTTCAACAAAATTAAACTTGTTCAACGCGAATGAACAAGAAATTAATTGACAATATTTCTCCAAATCTCTTTTCACATATTATATGTTGCTTCTAGGCTTCAGACCAATATTCTTTCAATTCAAAGAAATATAGATTTTCTCCTCACATAATAAGTGATACTCCGTATTAAACACGGTACTGTTTCATGTACGTACTCACACAAAATATTATTTATTTATTTATTTATTTTACAATACAATGTCTTCAAGGCTACTTTATTCCCGTGATATCGTGTTTTCGTGGTTGCTGTATTTGTCGTATTTATTATCCATAATAATCTTGTATATTATTTCAGGCATACAAATTCTTATAAGGAGCTTCTAGTCTAAAAATACTTATTATCTCACCGGATAACATTATTAGCTCTGATCATGATCGTATATGAGCCTTTTAATATATGGATATTTGATTCCAAAGTTGATTCATATATGTATGTATGTATGTACGTACAATAATGCTTAACTGATTTCATTTTATAATATAATTGTATGAAAACTATAACGATTATGGAATCAAATTTACAAACATATTAATCGAGAAATTAATCAACACAATATGTACTGTCAAATCCACATAAAATAGGCAAAATTGACGATTAAATTATGCACTCAAATATGTATGTACAAATCATGTTCAATCTTTATATAAGTATCAAATTTTCATGAGATAAACGGAGTCCATGCTTGAAAGATATAATCAAATTTGCAAAGATACTCTTGTATATATAAACAATTGAATGATAAATGGAGTCTACGTTCTTGATTTTTGATAGTAAAATTAAACAATTGAATTCATCTCAACAAACATCTATTAGTTGACAAATAATCTTGTACAAGAAACAAATAATAATCATAATTTAATAAAACTAATATAAAGATTATGATATAAAACGAATTAGTGATGAACTGATGACTAATGTGAAACAATCAAGTAGTAATGAATTTGTGAGCAAACTAATGCGGAGTATTTGATTAAAGGCACACAATAATATGATGCCCTAATAAACACTGTCTTACGGGTAATAGGATGATTAGAATAATTCAAATTTCTACTCTTTGAATCTTTGCTATATCACGCTAATATCTTCTAAGTTAGTTAGATAAATATTGAAAAGATATTTATGTAACATATAACATGGATATTCTAAAAAAAACATCAAATCAAATTCATTGATTCATAATATACATAGGCAACATATATAAGACACACTATTCGTATATAATATCCAAAACATAATAGATTTACCAATTAATATAATACATGTATATTCCATTACAATTAACACTATTTTTTTTTCCAATCATTAATAATTTATGAAATAAAAGAGAAACTAATTAATTAGTAGAAAAATCTAATTGATTTGAGACTTTGATAGATAAAAGTTAGACGTATATAAACTAATTCGGGACTATGAATTTGATAATCGGGTAATTATCATAACAAGATTAGGTAAATTACAATAAATCACTTAGTTACCACATGCATATGAATTACGAAATTTCTAGAAAACATGGATCATCCATCCATATTTGTATGGAGTACATACATAACGTATACGATTAATATGAAAGAATCCATGTTTGTTTTAATATTGTTGTTGGTTAATAAAATACTCCGTAACATAATTGCGAGAATTTGACCTTATTCCATCCACGGTAATAGTATTATACTTTACTACGATTCAATTAATTAAATTGATGATAAAAGAAAGTACCTGATTAGATATATAATAAAATAGAATAAGATTTGATATGAATCTCCATATTATCAGATCTGAATAATAAAAATGCTCAGTCGGCTCAATAATAAGTGCTCACTCAATCGGCTAGAATCAATGCTTGCTCAGTCGGCTAGAAACTCGTGCTGATAACGTGTTATAATATGAGAGAGAAAGATGAGAGAATGAGGTGCCATATTCCATTGATAATTAACGTATATATATACATGTACAGATATGCGGGAAAATTTTGAGATGGAGTTATTCTCTTAGTTAAAAGAGGATTAAGAAACATATCATAACTTATATATGTGGCATCTTATGTATCTTGTGGCACACGAATGAATCCACACCGCTTATGCAGTACTTGCACTAGTTAATTTCTTTACAGTTTTGTGGGCTGTATTAAACATGGCTCTCTTGATAGTACTATGATTGTTGATTTGTGAGCATATGTTTGGTTTTCATGTCGACTTTTTGCAGTGGCAATATATTCCAAAGTCATCTTTTCAATATGCCAAGCATCTTTTAAGCCCTACCCTCTTTATCTCAACAACCAAAAAGAAGACTTCCACATTCAAACCAGCAAATTGTTTTTTTAGTGTATGTATGTCCTAGTAAAATTGACACTTAACGAATATGCCCCCATTCACCACATATTTCTTTCAAGTTTACATAAAAGTAATAATGGTAGCCTGTTAGGTTTGATCTCACAGTCCCAATACGAGATACAAAAACATGTACTCCGAATCAACTATCAATAATAAATACACTAAAAAGATAGATTTGGCGATGAACAAGAGACGGAAAGAAAAGTGATAATAAATGGATTTACAATGAATTGATTGAAAAGGGAATGTACAGAATGAAGGCCACCAATCAATCATACTACAAGCTTTTGAAAAAAAAAAACATAGTAGCACTTTTATTATTGGGATGAATGGATCTACTAGACTACTTCTCCCTATTCTAACCTTGAACAAAAAAATGAGACCAGACTTTGAGTTAGGAAGGAAGGAAGGAAGGACCATTGTTCTTGGGCATATTTTGAATCAAAACTTATGCCACCTCTGGCTCATGCTCATGGATTTCCATCTTCATGAATACTCTGAAAATCTTAAAGACGATTGTTTGTTAGCTTTATCAGAGCTAATAAATACTACTCGTATGATGCTGATTAATCTTACTTGTGTCGGGGAGAGATTTTAAGAGTCTTATTATGTTGGAGGAAAGAATCTGTTGAGGTTGAAGGGCAGAGTGTAGAACTCTTCGTTTCTATTATCCCCTCGAAAACTTCTGAACTTCACCCACCATGGCATCCCTCTGTCTTTCTTCGATCTTTCTACTTCTAATGTGTTGTCTAGGAACACCGCCACCATCAACCCTACTGTCGGAGATGATACAAATATAGTCGTCACAAATGCGTTGAACTGCATGCATGCAAACAATCACATCAGTCACCTGACTCGGATGACCCCCTACTGCATTGAATAGTTGGGAGGATACTACTCACCCATCCTGCATTCGTCCGAATAAGGCCGTGATGAGGAAGATACTCCACGAAGAACTGAGGTATAGAAATCCCCAGAAAGAGTGAAATACCCGTTATAAACAGATTCCTCATTGAGTTCATGTTTGTAAACTGTAAAAATGACAGTCCAACCGATGCTGCAAACAAACCACCAGACACTTCACAAAAGGGAGATGTAACAATAAATCACGAGATGAGATGCCAATTCCTAGACATACCAACGAGGCCAAAGAGAACGCAATATGAAGCAGCAAATATAGGGAAAGGTATAGATGCAAAAACAGCCCCAAATTTTCCTGCAATAAATGAAACAGTTATTACTTGATCCCTTTGGTTATATATTCGCAAGAGCGCAGAAGCTTATACTTACACGTAAGTCCAACTGTCCAACCCATTAACTCGATAACTAAATGAACAATATAAGGATTGGGTCGGTTTTCACGCGTAATAGTTGGAGCTTCAGTATGCAAGGTTACAATTAATACCAACCTAAAATAGAGAAGAAGATCATGAATCCAGCTGAAATTTGAACTACTCTACGGCTTCCAACTCGGGTCAACCCGAGCAATCCTACATTTTCACTGCGAGTTGATGTGATGAGAGGTAAGATTCATTATAAGAAGGCGAGACAAAGTCAAGTGAATCATACATAGCTTATTTGACACTTCTTACACAGAAACTGTAGATCCGCTGCATGTTCCAAACAAACCATCTAGTAGAACTCCAATCCCCTACAAGGAGAACACATATCTTCAGCTTCTGAAATTTGTAGGGAAATAATTTAGATGAATTTGAGTATTTATTTCTTTGTTCTTTTCCTATTGTCAGTCTGTCACTGTAATGGTTTGCAACTCACCGAACTAGTCATGCTATTATCTACCCCGTATAGAGGTTTACCTGCCATCCGATTCCTCGACTCAAAACATAAGCTGGAGGAGGGGTGGCAATCGCAAGCCTGGATGCTGCCTTATAAGCAGCTGTTGACTGCATCGTTTGTCAATGAAAACTGTCATGTATCAATGTAATAAGCCATAGAATCGAAGGTTCAACATCAAAAAAAAAAAAAAAAAAAAAAAAAAAAAAAAAAAACTAGTCATCTAAGAGAGTGTCTCGTATAAATATGACGTAAGGCAAATATACAAGAATTTGTCAAACTTTGAAAGAAATTGCCGTTCTTTCCTAGTAATAACAATCATCGTCCATACCTCAACCATCGAGACAAATACAGCAGACATCATGGCAAAGCAATGGCCGGCTGCAAATGTAGGCGGGCCCCATTGCAATGGATATGGAAATTTAAACCTGCATCAATAATTGGTTTTCAGAACCATGGAATCGGTCTCAAAAAACAGCGTTTTGATGGCAAAAGATATTTACCATGGGGCGGTTGATATGAGATTTGCTCTGTCAGTTCGACAACTATTCTTCGTATGAATGGGAGTATGTCTATAGGCTCCAGCTGCTGTCAGGATCACAGCATAAACCCATACGATACTGATACATATAATAATCGGAAACCTCTCGAAGATCGGTACATCCTTCAACGGTCTGACATGCTTAAGATACTGCAACACGAACAGAAGTTCAGTAATTTAATAATCAGCTGTTATGAATGTGATAATCTGTGATTTAAGTTACCTGAGAAAATCCAATCAGCAGCAGTAGCATTGGAAGACCTATCTCCACACAATTTCCTAACTGGAAGAAAAGGATAGAATAAGATAGTGAACTTGAGCAAACACGTGAAATCAAGTAGAAACAGCCTTTTCAGTAAATATAACATCGAATCTGGATGTTATATAAATTTTTTTTTAAAAAATGATATTCACGCACGAAAGCAGTGCATCTCTTAATAGTACCTACCGCAGGAAATCCATGTTGGAACAAACCCAAGCCCACTAATCCCACCACAGGTGCCATTCCAAGAGGGCTAAAGAACCTGTGCGATAATTTCAAATCATCAATAACACGTAAAACATGAAAATAAAAATATGCAGGGAAAAGCGAAAATATTTAGTTTATAAATACAGCTAGTTTGTTCTGTGGATCTTTTTCTTAAAAGGAGAGTCGACATTGGAAAAGAACTTCGCTTCCTAAAGACATACCGTGAAAAAAGGCCCCATAACTGGCTGTAACCTAAGATGATCTGTATGCTTGAAGCCACAATCAGAGCTCCTTGAATAGCTCGCATAGTTTGTATAAATCTCTGAGTAAGACATAGTTGTGTGTCAGCATTCAGCAATGCATAACTACTTTGAGACCATCAACTGTACTTCCAATATAGACAAACCATGAAGCAATACAAAAAGGCTACTTCCGTTGAATGGTTTGCATAACTTTCAAGTTTCAACACCTCAGTCACTCAATAGTCTATGCACGATTTATGTCTTTTCAAATCATAATACAAAAAAAAGGGACTTCCAAAGAGTTAGACAAAGTGAAGATTTGAAACTTACTTCATGATTATCAGGTATACGCTGCAGGGATGAGTCATTGATGATGTAAGCTATGGGGATGACATATGAAAAAGATGCTCCAACTACTGCCGGAAGCCTGGTGCCAAATAGTGCTTGGAGGAGTGTGTTAATACCCGCTACAAATAGCAGAGTTTGTATAACTCGAGCCTTATCACCCTGGTCATTTGAGCAAGAGTAAGTGGATGTAACTGACTTTCAGTTGGCCAACTCTCCCTCATTTGACTCAATTCAAGACAAAACTGAAATAAACATAACTCGACTCGAGAAAGACACAGACTGAATTAAACTCAAGTCGAACCAAACCATACCCTATTTGAAAAGACCTGACGGCCTAAAGCTGACACAACTAACCAATTTGCCAAGTTTAATACTCGTATGACTTACAACTTTAAAAGGTTAATGCTAGACGGGCGAATAGCTTACATCAGATCCACCCATTGCCGGGACAAGCATTGTCGGGATCATTACACTCGTACCCAGCATCAATATGTAGTTCTGAAATGCTAGAAGGATGGTTTCAGCTGCAACATATTTCTCCAACACATCAAATATATATTGAAAAGAATTTACCGCACAAATGCCATTTGTCATCCGTGTTTATGACCCAATAAGACACAAAGAAGGCCAACTACTCGTATCATAACACAGTAAATATATGCTGGCGGATTTCGATGGAAGACAAGCAACACAACCTCGAGTACAGAATGTAGAAAGACTGTTTTTTGAAAAATGATACTTCACATTATTTCTTACTCATCTGGCACAATATTTTAACCTCGTTGACCCTCAGCGCTCTATGTTAGTCACCGGAAAACACAGTCCCAGAGCTCCAGACTCCAGAATCTGTATGTTATTTCATTCCATCTCCCTTACCTTACATAATCGGCGAACACAAAGGCTAGTGTAAGACTTTCTTAGTCCTTGTATTAAAACATTTATCCTTCGACCCCAAATTCCCAAGATTCTAGACATATATTGGTTGTTTTAGAATATCTTAATCAAAGACAGTCTCCCATGAGATATGCATTAAATTGAATATTTGCCCTTATTCACATTGATGCTTCTTATAAATTATAATCTCTATCTCAGAAAATGAATCCACAAAAATCTAATATTAGTCGAAGTTGAATTTACTAGCTCGATAAACAATAACTCCGGAGTTGAAGCATACTGAAAGTTCATAAATGGCTACAAACATTTGATCTTTTCCACTTGGTACAAGAAAGTTTTGTGTTGTCACAACCCGGGACGAAATAAACCATGTTAAGTAGAAGCTTCATCCCATGTACATGTCGGAACAAGTGAATTTCCTAACTCGCAACAGAAACCCAATTTTCAGGGTCACGCAATAATCGTTCCGAAAGAGCTCCTAATCTCTACCCACATTACAACTAATCAATCAAGAGTAGTTTCATAATACTGTAAACTACTCTATTAGTGAGCAAAAAAAATCAAATGGATAAATAATTGTTGACCAGGAAATAAATTTGAAAGAAACGTAAATCTCTCAACTAACCTTCCATAAAATCTTTTAACTAATACTGTAATCTTTACTGAAAATTTCAAAACAGAAAAAAAAAAAAAAAAAAAAAAGATTTACTTAAAATATTGCCGCTAATTTGGTGTGCAGAAATACTGGAGTTAACAGTATGTATGCAGTATGAAGTACTCTGTTGTAGTACTCCTACATTGCTGTAACTATCCCCGTTCTATAAGTCTGCAACAGTATGAATGTAAAACTACAGTTGTATATGTAATCTTAAATGGCATTATAGTCATGCCGAAGTCTGTTCATGACCTGTGTTCGAACCCCGTTAATAGTATAAGCGGGAGTAATAACATAAAATAAAAAAAAATAAAAAATAAAAGATGGCATGATAGAAAGAAATACTCCAGTTGAAAAAAGAAAGATTAGGAAGAGATGGTAGGTAAAATCATAAAATTGACAAAATCCATAATAATATGCGCATTCTGAACACACTCGAGTACTTGACAAATGACAAACATCAATGAAGCTTTAAACATGTGACACTGTAGTAACATTAATACAGAATACAGGCAGCAGGCAGGCAGGCAGGCATTTACCAGACACACATTGAAAGCTGCGACTATTTTTTACATAAATTACGGTGTAAGACGGTCTCACGTCACGTGTCTCAACTTCTACTTCATTTATTACTCTGTACTCCATTACATACAAATGTATACACCGTTTTGTTCTACATGAGATCGTCTTACACAGTGAAATAAAACCACTCGCATATTTAAATTTAAATTAATACAAACTCTTAGTATAAGAATCTATTGATAAACTCTTAGATTTTCCAGATAATTTTATTCCATATTTCCTACACCAAACTAAATTTGGGACCCCATCTTTAATAAGTACTCCGTAATCGGTTTTTCTAACGTGTGCCCCTGAGACATGGTAGAAAAATCGAAAATAATAATAAATGGTAGTTGTGGAACCAATGCAAAGTTTCAAACTTTCAAAATGATGCATAATAGGGAAGACAGAGAAAATAGTTGGAGTATCAGATTACAAAAAGAAGCAATTAAAAAAGCATACAAAAATGGCAAACCCATGATGGTTTGATTACCAAAACCCAGGGGAAAAAATGAAAGAGTGTTTTCAAGGTTTTTTCAATGGTGGTGGGACATTGATAGGTCCAAAAATGAGGAAGATAATAAAGGGTTTATGATGATATAAAGTGACCAAATTTTGAAATTTCAGTTATTCTTTTGAGGTCAAGTTAAATAATTAAATAAATAAAGAAAGAAAGAAAGAAAGTACCCCAAGGAGGATTAGAGTCTATGCAATATTCAAGGTCTTGGAGTTGCTCCATGGGAAGATGGGTTATATCCGCCATTGTTGAGAGCCTTCAAAGCTCTCTCTCTTTCTTTCACAAAACAAAGAAAAAAAAGGTGTTTAGTGTGAAAAGAAAAAGGAGAATATTTGTAGAAGAAGGGTGGAATAATAATAAGTTGAAGTTGAAGTTGAAGTTGAAGTTGAAGTTGAGAGGAAGAAGAAGAAGAACAAATAAAAGTGGGAAAAACAGATACTCCGCAGAAAGTAGAGGAAATTTGATAAAAGGAGAAATATACTCCTATTTTCTCGTTATATTATAAGACAACATTTTATATTTAAAATAATTACAGTATAGTACTAGTAGTAGTACTGGTAAAAATAAAATAAGAGTGAACAGTGAAATTAGGCGTACATATGAATTGTGAAAGGTACTGTACCGTATAGTTGAGTAGAGTAAAAAGTAAAAGGAAAAAAAATGGGAAAGAGAAGATGGATTATCTGGTTTATCTGATGGGCTCTTTGCTGTTCCCCGCACTTAAAACAAATTTTTGTGTGTGACGGAAATATTTGTTAATGGATCAAATAATAACTATTTGATTTGACAAAGGCAAATACATGTCCTCTCCCAAGTGATAGTATTTCATCCGTCATCGATTTATGACGGATATATATATCCGTCATAAGGAAAACTTACCTCACACTTAATACGTACTCTAGTCCTCCTACAAGACACCAGGGATAATTCATAATTTTCATGGTAACCCGAGATTTTCACTTTCGTCGAACATATCCCTATTTTTGTCGAAAAAAGTTTGACGGGTCATATCTCTTAATTAGAAGATTCAAAAGCTGCGTTTTTTTTTCCTAAGTCGATCATCTTTACGAGAACTTCAATTTGGAAAAAAAAAATCGTGTTTTTTTTAATATCTTAGAACCGGGTTATGACTTGTCAAAGTTTATTTGTTGAAGAAACTTTAACCAAATTTTATTTATGATCATACATGCAGAAAATCAAGTTTTTTTCCATAATGATTGTCTTTCCGAGATTTACAACTTAAAAAAATTGCAGCTTTCTAAAATCATGACTATGAAATATGAACAGTTAAAGTCATTTTTGAGAAAAGTATAGACATTTTGGGAAAAAATGTTAACTTTAGGAATAACATGAGAATTATCCCAAAACATAATTAAGAGTACAAGGTGAAAGTGTTGTTGTTATTGTTTCTATCATTTCTATTGTTATTTTGTGTTTTATTTTACGGATTTGAATATAGATGGAGTTTTTACAATAATAACCTTTGTTACATGCATTAACTACGATAGTGACCTTGTAGAGAGTTGCAGGTATAGTTGGATTACTCTTCGTTGTCGACGCAATTATTTCATAACTAGTCGTTATACCCGTGCACCGCACGAGACTATATTGCTTTATGGCTTTTATAAATCGCAGTTTCGTCTTTTTGTCTCATTGTCCAATATTTATTTTATTATTTATTCATTTTTTGTTTTGATTTCATTTCTTTGTAAGTTTATTTACTTTCGCATGAACGGGACAGAGCTTAGGAAGATTTAATGATCCAAGTTACGAAAATATATATGACATGTATGTGAAATGAATGGCAGGAAAAATAGGGTGGACTGAAAGTGCCGAAATCAGAACGTAAGTGAGTGATTATTGATGAAAATGAGATATAACGCTATAAGATTTAATGAATAATAACTAATAATTCATTTATTTTTCTATTATTGGAGAGCGTAATCATATTGAATTATTACTTTGATTTTTCTTAGTCTTTTTCTCGTGTCTTTAGTTGGTATTTTTAAATTTTGGCCTATTTTCTTCCATGGTTTCTATTGTTACGACTGCATACTTCTTTTACTATCACCTCAGGTCTATAACACATTTTGAGTGTGTTAGTTTTGTTCTTAAAATATAAACAATGTACTTATAGTTGATGTACAAAATAATTGTTCACTTACCCCTTATCTAGCTTTCTCTTCTCCTTTTTAATTAGTGTGTTTAACGCAGACTCTAATTTTGTTTGGGTGGTACTTCATATTGAGGTTTGGTTGCATGTCTAATTGGGTTGCTTTGGTTGGGCACTTGGGTGCCATATTTAGGTTCTTGCTCTGTAATAATTTTAGTATCCATTGTTGTAGGTGATAATACACTTATGAACAAATGATGGAAGGAAAAGATGAATAGAAGGGGAAGATGAAGCGAGGTGGGAGCTAAGGAGTTTCTTCTATTTTCTCTCTTCTTTCTTCATTGATTGAGTTTTTTTAATTAAACAATTTGTTAATTGATTGCCTCTGGTTTTAACATATCTCTCCTTTCTTAATTTTGTTTGTCGGTTGTTTTAGTTGTTTTACCCAATTAAAGCAGAACACATGGCTTTATTAGAAAATAATATTAGATAAATGATGGATGGAAGATAATCTGTTTGAGTTTTAAATTTTATTCCGTAATATATAGTGTATATAATATAAGACAGTACTCTAACATCTCTCTCCATTTTTCTTCTCCCCTATTTTATATTTTTTGTTTTCTCAGTTTTTGTACGTGAAGTTGTACAAATAGTGGGCCGGAGGCCCGAATGTGTCATATTTTATTGTTGGACATTGTGCTAGTTTCTCCTTTGTTTCCTCTCGTCTATATTGTTGAGTTTGTTGCTCTTGCCCTTTGTTGTGCTTGTTTATAATTTTCATGTTTCAGATTTGTCTGTGTTAGTTTTGTTCTATTATTTTTCGTTATAAGTTGTGTACTCATATTAGATTATGATTGAAGTTTATGGTGATGGTTTCCTTACGTTTCTTTTCCGTTTCACTTTTCCTTATTATCTGATGTGCCTTGTGTTATCTTTACTCCTCTTATCGGTTGGCTTGACCGTTATCTTACAATTCGCCCAAAACATTGTTCAATGAGTAGATTATACAATCAGTTATACGTAGCTCAATGTACAACTGGGTTTATGATTTGTTATCACAAAGTTTTTTAGCTTTGTTATAAACTTTCTGATTTTTAATGTAAAATTGTCAAGCTAAATCACATAAATATTTAAATTCAAAAACTTACGATTCAGCTCGAAAACTTGTATATGCTCAATAAGTATACACAAAAGATTCAACAACTTTGAGATGGTTGTACATACAACTGGCCTGGTGGTATAATACTATTTTCCAAACATTGTTTATGTTAATAGTTTATTACAGAGTAATTATTATGGTTAATTAGTCAAGGAAGATTAACCAATATTATCGTCTAATAACAACTTAAAATAACATAATAATTAAAATAATAGTACTCATATTTTTCTAGGGCGACAATAAGTTTTGAAAATGTAGTTGGAAATTAAATCAAGATTTTTTCTATCCAATACCACTTTATATATACCCACAATACATGGTTCATTCAAAGTTTATCTAAATTAATTATTTAATTTTTTTTTAAAAAAGAAAGAAATTAACCAACTATTTGAATAAAATGCATTTTTTTTATAAAATACATAAATCTACTTCTCCATTCACTATTTTTTGTCCCGTTTTATTAAAATAATCCTCACAAATAATGATGAAATGGGGTAAAAAATTATGAACGAAGGGAGTAGTTTTTAATATCATCAACACTATATATTTGCATTTAATACTATACATATAGGAATGTGAAAAATCTGGTAGTAGCTAGCAAACAATCTTGATGTACAACAAAAATAGATGAGAAATAAATGATCCAACAATGAATATAAACGGGTACGGAACATAGGTCCGCTGAATTTGGAAACTGAGCGCGGTTGTTGTGGGTAGCTCAGGACGAAATTGGGGATCTACACTGAAAAACAGAGTCATTAGATTCTTGTTAGAAGCAAACATCTATGAAAGAGAGCACGTGCAAACAGTTGACGTAAGAACAAAGCCATTAAATTCTCGTCGATGCGTAAGAACGAAAACACTGAAAAATAGAGCCGTTAAAGATGATAGTCACGCACATACCGAGTTAGTCTAAGCGGTGGGAAAAATCGGGGTCGTCTGCATCCAACGGCAACAGTAAGATGACGTTTGGTGGCGGGAATCAGCTTGGTTTCGTTGTACACTTGGGTGGTGTAATGGGAAAGGCAATCACCCATTATTGTAGGTGATGAATTATAAGGGAAGAAGATAAAGAGGATGAAAACTTGATTGCTTAACATTGGATTCTACATGATTAATGAGGACATTTAAACTAATTTATGACAAACAAATAACGGACTACGCAATGAAGGCTTAACTTGATTGATTAACATTGGATTCCACATAATCAATGAGGAAGAAAAACTCCCTCATTTTCATCTTCCACCCAATCATATCATGCAATGTGGGTTACTTTAGAATTGGGCATTGGGTAGATAGAGCATGTAGGATGATTTGTTTTCTATTTAATAGAATATATAGATATCGATATTTAATTGTAAAATGACGAATTTATCCATGTCCTTAATTTTTGTATTAAATATAACTTTTACATTTTAAAGATTATCGTGTTGTTAAAACACATTAATAAACCGTCATTTTTTATTCTCATTGTGGACATGACATAGGTCCATCCCGACGCAGCCACGCGCGGGTTTGGGGAGGCGAATGAATCTTCATATGAGATGGGTCGAATTGAAATTTAAATCGAAGTGGAGTCGCCACCGAACTTTGTGGGAGTTCGAGCCCGTTCGAACCCACTCTATATCTTAGTGGGCCATGCACAAAGTATGGCCCATTCGGATGTCAGAGTTTATTGGGCTCGTCCCTTTGCATTTGATACCGATACCGACATTATCGGATACCTGTATTGAATGACTCTCGTGCGCCAACGGTTTCGGGCATCCGGAAACCGAAGTTCTGAGTAAGGGGTGAGGGTACGTGTTGGGAAGTTCACAAAGAACACCTAACCCCGCCTGCACATTAGCGGCCTATACTAAGATATCGTTTGACTATCTAATACGCGCATTAGTAGAACGATGAAATGATATGCAAACATTGTTTTGCCTAAGCATGCGAGAATTTGAATGAGTTGCTAAGTTGATTTAATGCATCCAATACTAACGTCAAAGTTATATTTAGCATGCGAGTTCATTTTAGTACAATAAAATAAACAACGGAAATAAAAAGCCAAAAATAGAAATAAACGTGTTAGTAACGACAATAACGGTAATAACGATTTATAACTAATATGGAATGATATAGAACGATGTAAGAAAATATGATGCATGAGTTTTGAAAAGGTGGTATGACACATTATTGATTTGACACGTGTTGACCGAAGTCATAAAATATTTTGTAAGACTCGGAATACGTTTAGGGCTCACATTTTGACGTGATGATAGGACACTCGATCGAGTCATTGAAGGACTCGACCGGGTGTGCCTCGGAAAAGAGGTCTGCCCATAATTTGAGGTGCTACTCGACCGAGTCACGAAGGGACTCGACCGAGTCATTGCGGGACTCGACCGAGTGGTCCTCAAGAAAACCGTTCTGCCTTGGTTTTTGGATGTCACTCGATCGAGTGGCCTATGGCACTCGGTCGAGTGACCCCTGTACGACCTAGGGTTCGTTTCGGTTTTGCTTTTGAGAATTGATTTTGTGTTTAAAAATCGTCGATTCGTTAGGTCGCGTAGAAATATAATGAGATTTATACTCGACCTGAACTTCTCGATACTCGCCATATTCTATGCTCGATTATGAAATCGATATTGAATATTTGGAATGTACATTAGGAAAAAGACGTTAGAAAAATAGTTGTTTAATCGAATTAAGACGAAATAACTTGTTTTGGTGTCACGATTTTCAGGGAACCACGCGACCCGCGCGAGAGAGGCGCGACTCGCGCAGCCACACGACTCGAAGGAGGCACGTGTGACTCGCGTGGCGGACTGTTCTTGATCCCGATTTTGCGTTACTCATTGTGCCCGGTGCTTGATTATAGGACCAATACCGAATACTTAGAGTAAGTTTTGAAAAAAATGATTTTATGAGTCGATTTAAATTAAACCAAAACGACGTGGATTATCTCCGCGTTTATAGTGTCGTAGTTAATTCTATCGAATTAGGTGACAACTACTTAGCATCAACGAAAATCATGTTGGTTAATTAGTTGACTAAATCGTTTTAAATACGACATCCAATTATTGAATTGGTATCGGATCTAAAGACGTTTTATGACTACTTGAATTAAAAAGGACTTGATTTGATTCCCTCTGCATCCCGACATCGTAATAAATCCTTGCGGATTATGTGATGTCGGATCCGCATCAACGGGTTTCGACCCATAAAAAAAAGTGTAATTAAAAAAAAAGATTGATGAATATGCGGTGAATGATGACTATGATGATAACGACGCGACAAGAATGAAAAAGACGATTTTTGTTGATGTTACCTCGCTTCAACAATCAAGCGTTCGGGGTGTCGGGATAAGCGACCGGCAACGTCGGGTGAAGCACCCTTGTATATTCAGATTTCCTTATCCCGTCATCACTTCCGCTGGACACGAATTAGCGAGTATTTTAATGTCTTATACTAATAATATTATCGATAGTATAGACGCGACGATAGAAAATAAAAAACAAAAAAAACGACGATGACGGACGAAAAGGACGACGCGAGAAGAAGAGAGGAAGAGAAAGGAGAAATCGGGATTGTACACCCTCAACATACATGTTTCCTGTCTCGGACGGAACTCGTTAGTTGTGGCTTTAGCATGGGAGTATCGAGGTTTATGAAGGTTGAGTTAGGGTGGTTTAGGGTTTTGCTAGATGCTAGGGTTAGGATGTTTTAGGGTTGAGTAGTGTTGATTAGGGTTGATTAGGGTGCAAAAAGAATGTGTGAAATTGCATGCAAGGTGGTGTATATATAGGCATTGGCTATTCCCCCGTCTAGGGTTACTCGACCGAGTACCCTGCTGACTCGGTTGAGTGGCCCAAGCAACCGCAGTCGGGCCTGCTTGAGGGCTCACTCGATCGAGTGGGCTGACACTCGATCGAGTGGGTCAGCTGGATCGCGAGGGTCCGGTTTTTTGGACCTTGATTTGGGTATTTTTGTGGGTCTTGTATTTGGGTTGGACTTTTGATGTTTGTATGGCTATTTTTTTGTGTCTCGGAAACGGCTTTGACCGGGGTTTGACCCAATCGCTAAAAGTCGGTTTTATTTCCGGCGTTGGTTTTGACCCAAATTGGGTTTATTTGAATGGAAACGACCCACTGGGCCTGAATTTGAGGTTAGTTTTGTGAGATTTGTACTCCGTGAAAAGCCCAAGCCAGAAACTAATGGTTCTTAGCCCACATCCGAGCGCGTAGAAACACGTTTGCGTCCGATCATCATCCCAAATTAGCTTTATTTGAATGGAAACGACCCACTGGGCCTGAATTTGAGGCTAGTTTTTTGAGATTTGTACTCCATAAAAAGCCCAAGCCAGAAAATAATGGTTCTGAGCCCACATCCGAGCGCGTAGAAACACGTTTGCGTCCGATCATCATCAGGTGTTTTTTTGGAAACTGCTATAGACACTTAGCAGCCAAATGTGGGTGTTTACACTCATAATAGGGTAAAATCAAGTTATTAGGGTGAACTTCATTAACACTTTAATTTTACTTTATCTCTTTTCACTTTTACATCTATATCTAAAATAAATTAGGGTATTTTAAAAGAAATTAGGGGTTTTTGTTTCGGGTTATGTTTTACGGATTTACAAAGATGACAAATGTCGGGCCGCTTCGTTGGGCTATCTCGTTCGTCCATGGGCTGGCAAATCTCATTCTATCGGACTGTCGTCTTTCCGGTAAGTATTTCCCGTCTTCCTTAGTTTATGTTTTATTAGCCCCGATAGGTTAGTATAGTTTTCTCTAGAGCGTAAGTGAAATTTAACTTATAGTATCCCTGATAGATTAGTATATGCCCTTGTTGTATACGGAGTATTTGGTAGTTAGGTTATAGAAGCTCGATTGGCTAATATGGTTATGACCTAGGTGGAACCCTTCCGACTACGTAAGTAAGGACAAGAAATCTTTAGTGCGCACATAGTTATACCTAGTTAAGACTGTTTATGCATGTTTAGATAGAGTCGATCATTGTGACGTAACAATGAGTTGACTATGTATAGGTGGCAGCTTTGTAGAGAAATATTTATGATCAACGGTTACTTAATATCCTTGCACACATTTTTGATAAGTTCATCTTTGTGGACATGACATAGGTCCACCCTGACGCGACCACACGCAGGTTTGGGTAGGCGAATGAATCTCATGGTGAGATTGTTCTCGGATTGAAACTTAAATCGAAGTTGGAGTCGCCACCGAACTTTGTGGGAGTTCGGACCCATTCGAACTCACTCTATACTTAGGCGTATCACACACAAAACACGGTTCGCCTTATAGTACTAGAGCTTGTGGGGTTCGTCCCTTTGCATAACGATACCGATGTCGAATTATCGAATATCGTATATCGAATGACTCTCGTTGCCAATGGTTTCGGACGTCCGGAAACCGAAGGTTCTGAGTAAGGGGTGAAGGTACGTATTGGGAAGCCCACGGAGGACACTCAACCCCGCCTGCAAATAGCGACCTCTACTAAGATATCGATCGGTGTTTAAGTGCGCGCGTTAGTAAGACGATGAAAATGTATGACATCCATTATTTTAGGTTATACATGCGAATTACGTGTTCACTACGTCGTTTAATGCATCTTTTTTTTGGTGAAGTGTACATATTATTAAATATCGGAATCAAACATACAAATTTAGGAGTAACTAACTCCACGTACAATCAAAAAACCAAAAATTAGCTCACAAGGATTCTAGCCAATTCTTATCTCTAGCCAATTCACTTCCATCTGTATCACTTCAGCACACTGCTTTGGGTGTTGTATAACATGGTTATGCCTGATGTTATTTCTTTGCTTCCACACGTGGTACATAGTTGCATTTATAATGCTATTGATTATACCCACCTATAGTCTCGAACTACGTATATTCAGTCTCCAACTGAGCAGGTCCCTCTCAGGAATCTGCACATTCAGCCATCGATGCAGACATGCAGTTCTTCCAATATCCTCCCGCTATAGCAACAGGAAAAAAACAGATGTTGGAGCGTTTCCTGCTCCTGGTTACAAATGCAACACAGTGCATCAGTAGTGATCTCCAGTGTATGGAGCTTGTCCTTTGTGTTTAGACCCTGCTGATGAACCATCCACGCAAGGAAGCTATGCTTCGGGACAGTCCATTTAGTCCAAACCAAATGGTACCAATCCACTTCTCTTGGAGGAGGGAGTAGCCAATTATAACCTTTCGAGATATTATATACTCGCCCAGGTATATTCACCCACTCATTTTTTTCGTACGCTTGATCAAACTCCATTATGAGTTTACAGACTTTCTTCCACATCCAATTTGCATCAGCAGGAGGTTTATAATCCTCCCATCTTCTCCCTTTCAGGTAAATAGAATGAACCCACTTCACCCATAGTTCATCCTGACATTCCTTCACCCACCACACGAGCTTACCAATCGATGATTTGTTCCATATTAGATCGTTTTTGAGACCTAACCTTCGTTCCTTCTTGTGGCTGCAAATCTTCGCCCAAGCTACATTTGGTGTCCTGGTGTACTCGGCTCCCCCGTCCCACAAGAAGTTCCTACACATCGCTTCTACCTTCATAGTCACTGCTTTAGGCAAAATAAAAATTGAAGCGCAATACGAGTGAAGAGTCTTAAGAACAACATTCACAAGAATAAGCCTCCCTGCATAAGACAGCTTCTTGACCCCTATGACTTGTATCCTCTTTAATTCTTTGTCGATAATGGGTTGGCAGTCTTTGATCAGGAGTTTTGATGGTTTGACAGGCACCTCCAAGTATCGAAATGGTTGTCGGCCTTCATTACAACCGGGCCCGATACCTGCACAATATCGGTCCTTATCTCGTCGGCCACTCCATTGAAGTACACATTCGATTTACCTTTACCGTTTAATGCATCTTAAAATATGTCGTAGTTGAATTTAGCGTGTGGGTTAATTTAAAAGCGATAAATGCCACGGAATGGAAATAAATAACACGGGCGAAATACAACCCGGAATTCACAATACGCCGAACAACGAATATTATCGAGTTAGAAACAGTAACGTAAACTATAAACAGACTTGTAAATAGAAACGCAAATTGAAACCGTAACCTGAACAATTGGACCGACTCCAATCAGTTACCCATTATGTTGCGTACTTATCAGAGGACAGAGGCTTAGACGCACAAACTGGTGCGGCCTGGATGTAACACCCGCAAATTTCCTAGCTTTGCTATATGTTTCATTACGATTATATCGTAACTCTGTAATATTTCGTCAATTACATTTTTCCATTTCAAGGCTCTTTCATTATCGAGCCTAAAATTATTTATTTTTGTAAAAGGATTTTAATTATTTCTATTTTTTTATTCTAAAACCCATTTAATTCTTTTCATCGCAAGTATGTTTAATTATTTTTGAGGAATCATTTTTTCTATAAATAATAGTTTTAAAATCGAGTTTGAACTATTTATTTTTCTAAAAAAATGCTCGATTATATTTATAATGGTTTCTAGCTCAAAAATATTTTATTTTCGAAAAATGGTTGATTAATTATTCTACTACGCGATTTCATAAATAATTATTTTCTAACGCGTTTTAATCTGATTTCTTCATAAACGATTATTTTATTTTACGAACCTTCTCTTATCGACTTGAGAAATATTTTCTGACACCTTTTATTAACACTACATATTATTGTTATCCTATTTATTTTAATTCTTATCCTAGTATTTATTTTAATCGGAAACTTATCATATCGATTTGTTGCTTGTTCTTTCCATCTCAACCATCTCTTCTCCTAGTTGAGTTAAGAGTCCGTGTGACCCAATTATTCCTATCTTTTGGCTTTCTAATTTCTTTTATATATTCTCATTCACTCTAGTCTATTTTATTCACAACACAATTCTTTTCTCCTCTATTTCACATTAAACTTTCTTATTTTCGTTCATCATCAATCCGATTCTAATTCGTCTCTAATTCTTTCCGATCTCGAGGGTAATTTAATTACTCTTATTCCTTCTTCATCTCGTTTTATCATTTCTATTATGTGGTTTTAATACCATATGTTTAATTATTTCGTAGGCAATCATGCTAGATTCGACGAAGATGATTATTTAATTGATTCAGATCTCGGTTAAGGTAACATTGACACGTTACTCGGTATTATGTGATGTTATTGTTGTAGTTGCATGTATAGAAATTAGATTTTTGTTAGACAATATATTTATGTCTCGTTTTTAATGACAAAAACTTTAAAATCGTAAATCTTCACAGGTTTTGTTGTTTTTAATCGTTTTTACGAGATTTGCGAATAAATCATTCTTTTAATTATTAAAAAGTATTATAAGGCCGAGACTAAAACATACATATAATAATAATTTATCTAACAATTTTCGTGATTTTTGGTATAAAGTGTCAATTTGAAAGTTTTATTGTTTTTAATAAAGTTACAGCATGTTTCAGAATCTGTTTGTGTTTTGTACGAATTAACATTCTATTTTAAAGACCTTATTTCCAAACACTTTGAAAAGAGACTACTATTTATTTTAAGTCTAATTTACTCCTATTTAATTTCGTAAAATATTTCCCAGTGGTTTGGTCACAATAAATCGTTTATGAACAGGTGTCAAGTTAATCCGTGATTCTGTCAGTTGTGATAAGATCTAAATTGAATCATATGTTAAACTTTTTATTTAATATTGGTAATTTACGTACATAAACTATGAAGAGTCTAGATAATGTTTCCAATTGAATTTTATTTAAAATCAATTTTTAAACGTGTTTTATTAACGAAATACAATCGAGTGTCTAATTCTGACAGTTTTTAAATATACGAATAAAAACCCATGTTTTATTTGGAATTTTGGATTTTCTTCAGAAATAGAAGTTGTAACTAAGTTTCTAAAGTTTTCAACCACACTGATCTTACATTGTTTTGATTTTTAATGATTTAATTTTTTAATGATTTAATTACGAATTTTATAGTAAGACAGTGCAATTCTGGAAAATCGGTCAATTTGTTATTTAAATACTTTTAATTACTTAAACTTCAATCCTTTTTGAAATAATTTGATTTTGACTTTATTTGACTTTACTCATGAATTATACATATATATAATAAATATAATGTTTACGTCTCGAGGCCTAATATTAACTATTTTATATAACTTCTATTTTAATCGATTTCTATTTATAATAGTACCTACTTTTGAAAAGTAATTTTTTAAGAAAGTTTCTATTTTTATAAAGTTTCATCTTTTGAAAAACGAACTATATTTTTATTTGAGTTTTGATAATGGCTTTGTCTTGGAGTTATGGAATAAGAGAAGTGTACGGGTAGAGTAATACAGTCTAGAGTATACGTTTTGCCATCAGCTATAAGGCTAGTGTATCCGAGCGGGATGCATTGGTTGTTGAACTGGGCATGTTCTTGTCCAGGAGTGTATGTTCATTTTGACCTTAAGCTCGTACCTCGCATGTAAGACGCCGTCGGGTTGAACTGGGCACACTTGGTGTTCCAGGAGGGGTGTGCATATTTACTTAAGCTAGGACCTTGCATTGATAAGTCGCCGTCCTATTATGGTTGAGTAGCCTAGTTAGAGATCGAGGTTTGATTTGTTTGAACTAAGTTCTCGAAGCTAGTTTTTAGTATTCTCCTAGTGAAAGTCTATTTTGTTGCACTGATTCATATCCATAACGCCGTTATTATTATTGATTGGTATTGTCTTGAAGTTTGGCAATCGTTTTGAATTATTTTACTATATCGTTTTAAACGTTTTCCATTTTGAACTATTTTGATATAATAGTAATTATGCTTTAATGTCATGTAATATGGCTGGGAGAACGTCGTCGTTACTCCCCACTGAATTGTGGCTGTTATGTTTATAACATGACAGGTATTTGCTGCTAGGTTTTGGGTGTGAGCTAGCGAGTAGCATGGATCCTACTCTACTTCATTTATATTAATTTTGGATTTTTAAACCCATTTGGAGAATTTTTATTTTTAGCCCTTTTGTAAAAAGTGGCATTTGTATTGACTGACCGTTCTTTTTGTCAAGTATAGAACATCAGTGTGTTTTAATCCCAAATCTACAGTGTTTCCGCCACTGTATTGCATTAGAATTTATAGGGGATTACACTGGAAGTCAGGCGCCTGAGGTGAGGCGGCCTGACATTCAGGCGCCTGAGGTGAGGCGGCCTGACATTCAGGCGCCTGCCTTTGGGCGCCCACACGGGTAGTGTTCAGGACCAAAGCGTGATGCTAGCTCGATCCCGAGGCCTCGATGCCTTGTCCCGACTTATCCTAGCGAAATCTAACTTTCTCAATTCATCGTATACCGAGTCCGACTAGGGAGTCGTCAGTATAAGATTAATGTCGTGAGACATTCGCTCAAAGTGGTAATGGGGTAAAAACGAATATGAAATGTGGGATTGGAAAGGAGACGCGTGATAGATTAGCACGCGTCGACTAACATCGCAAGTATTATTCCCTAGGCGAAATTCGTATCGTTTGGGACTATATTAGGGTACTTGTCCTTAACCGTCTCGGTTTATGATTTAGATCGAACATATTGACTTAATACGAATATCGTAGCCCTCCGTATCGTGATGTCGTTATCGGGTCACGTAGACCGTACGACTCTCGGATTGACGTCATAAGGTTTCGTACTACTTCGACTTTCGATGACTCTTCATGCGCGATATTCGATTACAGATTCGATATCAAGCATTTAGAGTGACTTTTGAAAATGATGTCGGAAACACTAGCCGAAGGATTCTACGATTGCGTCGTAATTTGTGGGTCAGGTGAACACCATGATGCGCCATAACCCTTAGGCGCTTGGGGTGGCGCGACTTAAATGTGAGGCGCCACCTCCCGTGCGGCCTGTTTGAGAGTTACATGGACTTTAGGCAGAATCGATTATCGAATGCGTTCGATTAGAAGGATCGATTTGTCGTCGCAAACGTTAGGCCCTTTGCATTTCGATGTCGTAGTTTGGCCTTTAAGGCCTACGGCGTTCGATTTAGCATCATCGGATGTTTTCTCGAATCGAGTTTTCGAAAATAGTTTTATAGTAGTATACGCGGTATTAATATGACGGAATTGTAAAAGAAGACGTTTTAGGGGGTGAACTCGCCTTAGACAACCAATTACGCTACGCGGGATAGTGAGATAAGCGACCGTCGACGCGAGTGTGGTACTCTTGTGTCCGTGTTTCCTTATCTCGTCACCCTTTGTATTCGGCACGTTAAAAGCGAGTATTTTATAGTCGAATGTTAGTAGTTAGATGTTAGGAAATAGTAAATTAAAATGTTAGATGCGGAAAGTAAAATGTTAGATGCAAAAAGTAAAATGTTAGCATACGGTAAATAAAATGTTAGCTAGTGATGTTAGTGTGCAATAAGTAAACGAGTTAAAGGATTAGAAAATGGGGTTTGAACACCCTCAACCTACATGTCAAATGCTTCGAAATACGGGCTCGCGGAGTTTCGTTATAGACACGGGGAGTGGTTCAATATATGTAAGGGGAGTTAGGGTGTGTAAAGGGGAAGAAATACTCTCGGTTTTCTGATTAAAGGTTTCGAGAATGAAAAATGTTGACCCTTGATATGACGCACGTAAGGGTGTATTTATAAAGTTTTGCGAAATGTTCCGACTCGGAATTCGGGTGCCTGGAGGCTAGCGCTTTGGTATTGGGAGGCCCCAGTGGAGGTGGCTCAGTTCTGGGGCGCTTGGATGCAGCATGCAGGCGACTGAAATCACGCGTATCGGAAGTTACTCAGAATACAGATTGATATCCGGTTTATTTGAGGCAAATACGAATTTCGTTTTGACTAGGACTTCGAGTGTATTTGAAGTTTAGTTTGTTTTGGTTTTTCGGCTTTGATCGGGTTTGACTCGGTTGACAAAAGACGGTTTTGCCCCCGGTGGCGGTTTTGGCGCAAAGTAGCTTTATTTTAATGGAAATCACCCACTGAGTCTGGATTTGAGGTTGGTTTTGAGAGATTTGTACTCCGCTAAGTGCTCACGTCGGATACTATTGATTCTGAGTCCGTATTCAAGTGTATTGATGCATGTTAACGTTCGATCATCATCGGGTGTTTTGTTGGAAACTGCTACAGACACGAGCAAACATAATGTGGGTGTCTACAATCTTATATAGAGTTGGGTCACCGAACACTGAGAAGACGATAGCTACTTAGAACAAGCTAAGGTCACACAAGGGGAGTTTTATTCATTTTATAGAAATTTCGGGATCGATAATCAAGTGATGAAGCAAAGTTAGAAGAGCAAAATCATCCGCCCTGCCACCAACCCATGAGCATGACCCATACTTGGGGTCAACAAAGGGAATTCGGGTTTTAATCGGATCTAAAACCTGATTTTTTTTAACAAAAAAAAATATTTTCTACATGATGCCCCTATGTTTTAAACTTTCCTACTTGAAACTCTGTACTTTTATAATTACACATGGTACCTTTCACCTTTGAATTATGTCTCTGTACCATTAATGACTTTTTCCGTTTTTTTTTTACTTTATTTTGCCGTTAATTGTGTTACTTATACAAAAAAATGGATGTTTAAGATTAACATAAACAATCACTTCAGCGTAGTTAAAGCAACCCAACTAATGGAAAGAAGAAGTCAAAGAAGACGGAAACTGTCATTAAGGTATGAAGACATAATACTCTAACAATGGATACCATATGTGATTATAAAAGTGCAAGGCTAACATATAGTACAAAACTAAACGGAATTACTTTTTCCTAACGAGCCTTTACTCAATCCTAACGAATTTTCCTAAATTTTTCCACTTTTGTCCCTTTCATAAACTCTTTGCTTTTCATACAAAACTAGTTTTTGACCCGTGCAAAATTGCATGGATGTATTAAAAATTTATATTTAAATTAGAAATGATTTAATAAATATTAGAAACAATATGAAAAACTAATAGTTTTAAACATATATACTAATATCCAAGACTATACAATAAAAACGCTTATATCATGTTCAATTAATGTAACGTTATAAGACATACGAAAACTATATTCTTTCAGGTATACAATATAGTAATCCGTACTTATTTCAGCTTATTTTATCCGAGAAGACGCTTGTATATAGACCAACGAACACCAACGAATAATTTTGCAATTCCTCGCATCTGTAAATTTAATAATATGTACGGAGTAATAATATTGTCAACGGTAGAAAAAATGTTATGATGGTTATAAAATTATTATGTTCTGCCTATATATCATATTCAGTTAATTGAAATTAAATTTTACTTGTAAATTATTCAACAATTAGCTTATTACCGCACGTAAAATAATAATTGAGATGCAGTATTGAGTCAATATTTTCAATATGATTAAGAACTTTCTAGCTTATACACAAATGAAAAACAACAAAACGATATATGGAAGTTGTATTTTAAGAAATTAATAAATAATTGTTGATAAGAAGGGTTATGGATGTACGTTTAAGATTTTGTAGAACTCTAGAATGTGTATATCGTTTAAGGCGTCAAGCCATTTTGAACGTCTTCATCTACTACTACTGTTCTTGACTTTCCTTTTAATGATCTTTGTTCGATCCTTCGAGAAGCTATATTAGGAGTAGCAATTCCTCGTTTGGTCCTTAGTTAGTCAACTTGTAATTTTTGACGCTTCGCCCCTCTTGCGCACCAAAAAAATGGTAGTGGACTCTATTTTGTTTTTGTTATTTTTATTTCTATTTTGCTTGAACCCTACATTATCGTATTTGTGCCGCAGTAAGTGTTTGATAAAATTAGATATGAATCATGCCATACTTGTGATATAAGAGTGACAATAGATTGGTTTCAGCCTTTCGGGTAGGGCGAATCATTCTTCATCATCCATCTTCGCTTTAAATTTTTATCAAACTCATTTATATTCAATGAAATTTATGACCATCTTTGTGGATTAAACAAATGGGCTGGTCATTTAATGACCAGGTGACAATACACTCTCCGTCTTATTCACTTGTTTATCTTTTATATTATTTGCGAGTAATATTTTAATAAAGGTGACAAATGACTGAGACGAAGGAAGTAATATAAGAGTAAATTAATAATTACTTGCTTGTAAAATATCGATTTTTAAAGTTAATCCACTTTAATTTATTTTTTAAATTACTCCCGACGAATTGTTAACGTTTATAAACGGCTCTAAAATCTCTATTTGTATATTATTAAGATTAAAAATCCTTTGTTACAGGGTGGATTGTGGGGATGGACAAACAAAAACGTTATGTGTATTTCCATTCTAAAAACTACTCCGTAGTTTGTATGAGTAGCATTTTAAAGTTTGACAATAAAGTTTGTGTAATTTTTTATAGAAGAAATCAAACAGAAGTCATTTTAGAAATCAAACGCAACATGATCATGTTGACTCTTTGGATCAATGATATATACCACTAAATTATTAGAATATTAACATAGTACTCCGTATTATATATGAAATAACAGTCAAAATATTATATTTAGGTCTTGTTCTTTTGCACTGAAGTATGCTGAACTGAGCTTAAAAGAAGTTGAAAAGAACCGAACCTTAATATCTTAGACTACAAAAATAATTAAAAAGTGACTTTTAAATAATTTTTAATGTATTTAGTAATAAAAATATTATACCATATGATTGTTTACAGGTAAGTATCGTAATTAATGAATAAAGCAATAATACCTTTTTATTCGTGAGTATACTAATTGTTTGTTAGTAAGATAGAAATCACAGGAAAATAGGATTATACACCAGGTTGTACAATAGCATTGTACAATCAAGGCAAAGTTTTTGAGCTTTTGTGTATATTTATTGAGCTTATAAAAGTTTCTGAGCTGAGTTGTAAGTTTCTAAGTTTAAACATTTATGTGATTTAAATCGACAACTTTACACTAAAGCTCAGAAAGTTTACAGCAAAACTCGAAATCTTTGTGATAAAGCTCAAAATCTTAAAACCAGTTGTACATAGAGCTATGTACAACTGGTTGTATAATCCTCTAATTGTATTTTTTGACATGTATTTTGATCCTAGTCTAACCTATGATCCATATAACCCGACTCGTATTTGATCCGGTTCATTTGATAGATCTCCTATTAGCAACCTTGTGAGTCTCGTATGACAGAATTCTACCTCTCAAATTCTTCCAGTCCAGCTTAAAAATAGATGCGTACATATTAATGAAAAACATTCAATCCCTAATATTAAGGAAAAAACATTGAATTGAAGTAAGAGTCCAAAATTGAAGTACTTAGCCTTATATGATACTCCGTATAAATGAAACAAAAAGCAGATTGAAGTACTATCCATCATAAGGTAATGATAGTCCGAAATTGAAGTATTGTTTAGCAACAAACTATGATAAGGTAATGATTGTTCATATCATCATTTATCAAAGTAATATTTTGCCTCAAGTGTGTCAAAGTTCATCTATTGACCTCCAAACTCATATAGAGATGATACAAATACAGAATGGGGGAGAAAATTTGAAACCTTTGCCAATGTAATTATGACAGACTGCCAAAGTGTCAAAATGTAGAAATTCAACATTTTACTATCAGACACGCGACTATATATGAACTTCAAACGAACAGTTTCCTAATCAAATAAGCAGCAGATCCAATGGTAGTGGGTGCCAACAAATGTTGTAAATCGAAAGTTTTGAGTTTCCTTAGTAAGCCTATTGAAACAACCTCCATTTTTAACAACATAGGTATCGGCCCAACCAACAACAACCATATCATGATAACAGTACTCTTATATACTGCAAATCCTAACTCCGTCACAGTTAGATTAGTGAACTCGAAAGATACATTAGTATCGGCCCAACCTACAACAACCATATCCATATCAATACCGTCTCTTATATATTTCAAATCCTAACTCTGTCACAGTTCGATTAGTGAACTTGGAAGATATATATATACCTTGGAGAGTAATGGTTGGGTGTTGCTTGCTTCAGTCACACTCACTATACTACGATGGCTACTGTCTCCCAGCAGTGTTCATCGGTTACTTTTCTCTGCTGATATCTTCAATATCACATACACATATGACCAAATGTATCTGACTCCTACCAGCCAATCTGCCATTATTTATTAGACATCAAATTATAGCGACTTTATGTTTGCGTGCTTGATATCTTGCATTTTAAGTGTCAGCTCGAATGGAGAAATGTTCGATCTGATACTTCATTTCAGTCAAAAATGCGACATTAACCCTCCGAAAACATGTTTGAAAGATTTTAAGCAAACAAATGAGTGAAGTGTAGATACCACCATGGAGGCAGAAATATAAGCAACTGCATCAACAATGCAAACCGAGAATTCGCCAAAGGGGGTGTTTGGTTCATGACATCAATTTCTAGTTGATCTCTTGAAGAATTAGCATCCGCAACAATGACCTTAACTCGTGGTACTCCCATATCGCTCAAAGCAGCCTGCACAAACACATAAGTTTAAGCAGATGCTCCATTAAGCTCGTAACACTAAAGTAGATGGACAAAACATATACGGAGTATATTTCAATTGTGTGGCTAATATATATATATATATATATATATATTACAAAAAAAAGTTCAATGTGATTGAAGCTTGGATTGACCAAAAAAGTTACCTATCGGGGAATTAACCGCCTCCATCGCCGCCGATGACGACCCAATAATATCAATCTAAAGAGAACAAATCAATATACTATCACGAAATATTGAGGTAAGAATGTGGTTCTCTTTAGATCCGAATACGTATCTTTGTAAAGTATATTGACTTGTTCGTCATGTTTCTCTGGGGTTCCAAAATATTGCGATTCAGAATTAAATTCCTAGCCAGGGATGACAACAACTTCCTTGTACTGATTTATTATCTGCAATTGCATTTGAACTTTGAAGGATATTACATACAGGTGTGGTTAACCTCACTCTTCCAGGCTACATACACTCATGATTGGTGTAGATCTTTTTTATGCATCAAAGATTACAGATCAAAATCAGGCTCAACATATTTGGTGAAGGTGCATGTGGTGATGGAAATGCAGCAACATTTGTTCTTTTGATTGTAACAAAAAAAAGAGCATTTATGTAATAAACATTAACACCTAATATGTACTGCATGTAAAAATGGTCCATCTTTCTATAATTAGTGAGTGTAAGAAGCAATATAAAGTATATTTTGATAAAGCAAAATAGAAAGAAAGCATAATAGAAGGTGCGTGCGATAGGTAAAGAGAGACAGACCCTCGAGCAATATCAGAAGGCCTCCATGAGTAACCATAATTTCTCCATGAACTTTTGAGGAACATTTCCATACGAAATCTTTGTCTCGTTGATGGCGCCAATACCACCCTAATCACCACAACATACATTCAACTTTCAACTAAAATAATCTGATCATCAAACTATCAAACATTACATTCAAACATCAAAATCAATACTTTGGCAATCTATAATATTGTAATTTTGACACTTCTTCCTCTTTCACCACATTTCCCTCAACAAAATTAATCAATATCTATCCAATACACACTATTAGAGATATTAATATAATATCTCTAGAATATATATTGTATTGTGATATAATTTAGTTTAGTTAATTATATCTCTTAGAATCTTTAGTTTAGGTAATATGTATCTCTTAAAATATCCTAGTGATATTATACTTGTACCCATTGTAATCCTATAAACAGCACTCTTGTACATCAATGTTAATTATGCAATTCATAATTCTTGTCATAATTCCAACATGGTATCAGAGCCTAGATCTATATAATCAGCCTGTACCTACCCGTCTTCCGCTGCCCTACTGAAGAATTGCATCAAAATATTTCTCCTTCTCCTCCACCCATAAACTTTCCTTTCCCTCACTAAATCTAATCTTTTACCCCTTAAACTTTGATCAAATCTGTGATTAAATTTTCTTTTCTACTCTCAAAAATTTCTCTTGCCTTCACATCTTCAATCTATTAGCAAGCTTAAAATTTATATTCGGGCAAATATTTTGTCGGATATTTTCAGACAATATTGTCCCGACACCCTAGACTGGCGAGTTACGCACCTGTACTCGAGATTGGCGATTACGCACCCGAGACTGGCGAGTTTATGCACCCTAGATTGGCGAATTACGCACCCGAGACTGGCAAGTTTATGCACCCTAGATTTGCGAATTACGCACCCGAGACTGGCGAGTTTACGCACCCTAGATTGGCGAATTACGCACCCGAGACTGACGAGTTTACGCACCCGATATTCCTTCCTCTTATTTTCTCCAAGATTGGACTTTCCGTTTCGCCGTCCATCTTGCGGGAGCATATTAGAGATATTAATATAATATCTCTAGAATATATATTGTATTGTGATATAATTTAGTTTAGTTAATTATATCTCTTAGAATCTTTAGTTTAGGTAATTTGTATCTCTTAAAAAATTCTAGTGATATTATACTTGTACCCATTGTAATCCTATAAACAGCACTCTTGTACATCAATGTTAATTATGCAATTAATTGAAATTATCAAAGTTATCAAACTTATCAAATTAATTCAAACTACAATTAATTGAAATTACGAAAATTAATCAAGTTTATCCATTACCCACATCATCATAATTGAAATTAATGCAGAAAATGAAGATCGACATTTGTTTTTGACGCCTCCACCTTTGTTTTCGGCCACGTGTTCCACGCCATTCGTACTCCGTCGATTCCTTCCGATGATATGTTAGCTGCCGTTATTGATTGAATTGGTCGATTGCTTGATTTTTTAGGGGGAAATTGATTTGATTGAATTGGGGGTTTTAGGTTTGAATGAATTTTTTTAGGTTTTTTTAGTTAGGATTATTGGACAAAAGAAGAACAATCTCTCCAAATTCATCAAACAAATCGAGATATTAGTGAGACGCGAGAGCGAATAAAAGTTGATAGAAGTGGGGAGTTAAAGATGGTGAGGAGTGGGGAGTTTAAAGATGGGGAGGAGTTGGGAGTAGGGATGGCAACGGATCCGGGATCCGATCCGGATCCGCAAGATTCGGTCCGCACGGATCGAATATGGATCCTAAATTTTGAGATCCGTTGGATATGGATCCGGATCCAGACCCGCTATTTTAAACGGATCCGGATCTGGATCTTAATAAATAAATCCGGATCCGGATCCGCAAATCCGTTTTATTAAAAAATTAACCATAATAAAAAATTTAGAACTTTAATTTGTATTTTTTTGGTTATTTCTAAGAATCTTTTCTTTTAGTTTATTAATCTTTGATTATGAATCTTTGATTATGAATCTTTATATTCAATTTTATTTGTAAAATTATGAAAATTAATATGGTCGCAAATACGTATTAATTAAAAAAATTGTAGAATTTAAGTAAGAAATTGGATCCGCGGATCCGGATCTGGATCTACATTTTTGGGATCCGTCGGATCCGGACCGGATCCGGATCCGCTACTAGGATTGCGGATCTGGATCTGGATCCATGCGAATCTGGTCCGTTGCCATCCCTAGTTGGGAGTTAAAATGACAAAAGTGAGAAGTTTTTTTAAGTAACCGTCCGTAATTTTATTTAACTGCATTGGTGGTTAATTTATTAAATGAAAACAGTTTTTTGTCACATAGGACCTGCCATGTATGCGCCAAGTCATCGCCCAGCAGGAAATGTTTCTGCTTTAAAAGATTTTATATTATATATATATATATATATATATATATATATATATATAAAAGATAAGATTCAATTTGTCTCATCTTTGTTTTTATCGATCTACATAATAAATCGACGTTTCCGAATTCGATTAAAGATTATAATTCGATTATCAATGACGTAATATCGATTACTTATTTAGTTAATTATTTCACTTAATGTATTATTATTGTTTAATTAATAATTATGTACTCTTAATTTTTTAGGGTTAAGATTTAGGAGTTTATATGTAAATGAAAAAAAAAATTACTTAAAATACAAAGCTATGATATACTGTAATTTATATAAATATATTGTAGGTTAACCATTAGAAAAATTAATTTTAAAAAAAATTAAAAATAGAACGGTGTACTCAGTATGAAGGACAAATTAAATTTAAAAAAATAAAAAATAAATAAAAACCAACTCACCAACTACGGCCACCATACCCCACCCCACCACCCTCACCTAACCCACAACGACACAACCCTCACACACCCACCCACCACCACCGAGAATGACCCGACCTGACCACCCTCACTCACCTAAACCGACCCAACCACTCCCGCAGCACCCTCAACTCAGATCCACCCACCACAACCGGACCTCGGCTGCTCCACCACACTGACCGCTCTCGATCGGATAGAGTTTGGCAACATGTAGGGTTCCGATACTTGTGTTTTGGATGTTGTTTGTTCACGAGTAGGTTAACGAGAGGTTGAATTTGGGGATTGTTTTAGCGAGAATAAAAATTAATTTTGAGAATGTGATGAAATGATAAAGGTAAATCGATAAAATGTCATTAGAATTGAGTCCTAATTAGAAAAAAGTATGACCCAAAATAAAACCACGGGATACTACCTAGAAAACCAAAAAAGAAAAGGCCGAAGTAATTTCGCTGTTTGGCCCACCGACATCTCACGTTTGCACTCTGCGTCTGCACTCTGCACTGCAGGCTTGCCAAATTTGAACAACTTGGTCGTCTTTTCAAAATTTGAAGCAATTACCAATTACGAATACTCAATTAGCCTCGAAATTCCCTGAATCCCCAATTTTGTTGAGTGTATAATAAAGATGATGATGTGAATCTAATTAAAGATGGGATCATCATCAACAGAAATAGAGATTGTCCCAGATTCAATCAAACACAATCAAAACCCAAATTCAACAACAAATGAGCAAAACCCACAAGTCGTGATTACTGATATTTATACAGCTTCAGTTTATGGTGACTTACAAAAGCTCAAGATTTTCGTCGAAGCCGGTGCTTCTCTCTCTAAACCCGACCCCAATGGCTACTATGCTTTACAATGGGCTGCTCTCAACAATTTCCCTCATATCGTGCACTTTATAATCGAGGTACCTTACTTTTCTAATTGCAGATTTTACCTAAGTATTAATGTATTTGCTTCTGTTGTTTTAGTGGGTTTACCTTAGTCTTGCTTAATTTTGGCTGATGTAGTAGTAGTATTTGTGACTATTTGAGAATTCATTGATCTGGGTTTAGCTTGGTTTTTCTGAATTTTATTGGAAGTTGAGATCTTTGTCTCTGTTTTTGGATGAGGAAATGATGTGGTTCTGCTTAATGTATTTGGTTGACTTTAATAAGTTTTTTGGCTTAAGGTTGGTATAGATTGGTATGATCATCATATCGCTTGATCTTGTGAATTTCTCATCAATGTTGGATTTGATCGATCCGGGTTTGCTAGGAATTGCTACTAGTGAACTTACCATGTGTTTGAAATGATTGAATAAGCTGGGATTCTGCTCAGTATGCAGCAACATACAAGCTAGTAGCAGCTAGGTTTATAGTAATGCTTATCAACTCAGGTTTTTGGCAGTGGTTAGTTTCAAGATATCCGTGTTGTTAAACATGTGCTACACATCTAAATGATGGGAAGACGGTTTGATAGTTGTGGTTTTTTAATTGATTATTTTCAAGAAGTAAAGTCTAGGTATTTATTTTTGATTTTATATACTGAGTATATTTTTTTTGTAATGATGACGGTTGCATGCGGAATTTCATGTGAGCCGTCCCAAAAGGCAAAAATGATTTTAGACTAAGGTTTTCTTGTAAACAAGCTGTCCGATCTACATATAGCTATCCTACAGTTTGCTTTGCCTAAAACACCATATTTGATGCCAGTAGCGCTGATGGCGAAAGGCTGGGTAGGGTGTAGGTGAGCTTATCAGATTTTGTGATTTATTGAACTGAAGCCAGCTCAGCAACTTCTTTTATTTGTTTTTAGTCCTATTGTCATCTGCGCTCGCTCAAATATGCTTTCCTGCGTAAAAGGTTATTTTGGTGAGATATTCTGTAATTCGTGGAAGTTGATTTGTTTTCTGGCTTTCTATATCTCTGCATCATCTCTATCTCTGCATCATGCTTATGAGGAGTCAACTTTTTTTTGGTTTCTTTTGTCATGACTAAAGCATGGCGGAGATGTGAATGCCGAGGACAATGGCATGCAAACTGCGTTGCATTGGGCTGCTGTTAGAGGTTCCACTGCAGTTGCAGATTTGCTGCTACAGAATGGAGCACGAGTTGAGGCTGCAGATGTTAATGGGTACAGGGTAATTGCTTAACAAATTTCTTTTAAATTTAGCTATAGTAGGAACTTCTATACATGCCAATAAGCAACTTTAAGCAGCAATTTTTGTGATTGATATTCAATTAAGCCTATTAGGATATCCTGGCTTTTAGTTATATGATTGGGTAACCACAGAGATGATTGCTTAAGAGTTTGGAAAGGTGATTGCATTTTCAGATGTATGTGGCACCTAACTGTGCTCAAGAAACTTTGCATTTGAGTGTGTGTATACATTATTTTAATTGGGTATTTCTATACCTTTTCAACTCAGATAAGATCCACATCACCAAGTGTATCGTAGATTCAGGCAGGTTTAGGGGGTCAGAGATCAGGTGTAGCCATTTAGGTAGACAATGAGTGTTTCTAGATGACCCAAAAATTACATGGAGATTGCATCTGACATGTTTTTTTTTAAAAAAAAAAAAAGAAAAAGAAAAAAAGATAAACTGCATTTAATGGAATAGAGCTTACCTAAGAGCAAATAATCGGAACCCTTCAAGTACAAGTACAAGTTTTATCATATTAAACATATACGAGCATAGATTTATTTTGTTTCCATGGATTTATGTTTCTAGATTCTTGTAAAAGATGGCAATATGTTAATTCTCGTAGGACACCTACTTCTCATCCCAATTTTCTACTTATTTGCCTTTTTCATGGTGTTTTTAGCATAACACTTTGTTTGGATGGGGGATTTGGAGAGAAGGGAAGATATGTAATGTCACTTGTTTGGGCTGGAGGGAAGTGGAGGTGTAGGAAAATTGACCTTTCCTCCAAAACAAACCAAAATCCGCTCCACATATATTTGGAGGGAAAACTCTCTCTTCCCCCCTCCCTTTCTGTCCTTTCTCTTTCCCTTCCCTTGATCTTCTGCCCTCCCCGTCCTTCTTCAAATGCTATCCAAACACGCTACAAAGGCGGTGATTTTTATTTTTAAAGAAAAACATTCACTTTGGTACCCACTACTTTCACGCATTCGAGGTTGGTGAGATAAAGTTTGTACAATTTCTCACTTTAGTGACTTGTGTCTTGAACTATTCTCACTTTAGTTGGCTTTAAATATCATGCACTCAAATTTCATCTTAATAGCATTTGCAATTTATATGATTTTCACAAAATTTTACAAAAAGACAGGTCATTTATGCTTATATACAGTTGTAATTTATATGATTTATACTTATATACATTTGTAATTGATATGAAAGTTTGTAGCTATTACACTTTAGCTCACCAAAGTGAGAAATAATTCAAATCTCAAGTCATCAAAGTTGTATGTGAAAACTCAGGCAATCAATGTCAATTCAGCTAAAATCTTGAGGAGTATTTTGTCAAACACTACCTATTATTTAAGTCACTTTGCGAGGAACTACCTAAAGTTTCAAAATTTGTGAAATACCACCTAAAGTTTTGATTGTTTTGTCAAACACTACCGAAAGCACTAAGGCTTGAAAAGGTGAAAAATAAGAGATTTTAAGTGTTGATATCATAGCCTTGTAGTTTATTTTACTAATCTATACTCATGTTTCACCTATGTTAGTAAGTTTTACGAGCAACTTATTTTGCGAGAAACTACTTTAATAATTGTTGAGCTTCATCATCCATCATTATCTTTGTCCTAGTGACATGAGCCTATTTCTGTAGAGAAGAGATAAACATTAATATAACTTAGCAAAATAAACTTCAAACTTATGATATTGACAAGTTAAATTCACTTATTTTCACATATTCATGGATGAATAGTGATTTTGGCCGTGCTTGACAAAAAAGATATAAACTTTAAGTAGTGTTTGACAAAAAATAAAACTTAAGGTAGTTTCTCGCAAATTGACCAAAATTGTAGGTAGTGATTTGACAAAAGACTTAATCTTGAGGCATCAATTTTTTTTCACCTCTAATATAATGTTCCTGTTTCTTATCCTATGTTCTGTATTATGGTGTGGCCGTGGCATGTATCGAATTGGGATTAACTTAGTGACCTTCCTATATTTGACCAGGCTGTCCACGTTGCTGCTCAGTATGGACAAACAGCTTTCTTGAACCATATTATTGCTAGATACAATGCTGATTTTGATGCTCCAGATAATGATGGGAGAAGCCCTCTGCATTGGTAAGTGTGAAGAGCATATTTAAGATTACATTGTATAATAGTTATAGATCATTGCTCTAAATAACATTAACCTTCAAAACTCACTTGTACCATCAACACGAACCTTACACTTTGATCCCATTCATCTAATGACATGATACAATCAATGCAAACCTTGCACTTAAATCCCATTAACCTCGAAACTCATTTGTCAGTTGTACCATCAATGCAAACCTTACACTTTGATTCCGTGGCAAAAATGCTTGAAAGCACTTTAAGACCTCGAGGTCAAGGATTCTATATATTGCTTTGAAAGAGGTGTGACCCAAGTGTTTAGTTAAGTTTACCCATTTCATTTTTGACACTATTCATAAGTCAAAAGAATCTTCAAAACTCTACACATTATATAAGTAGACATATAATCATGTGAAATCTTGTTTGATTCATCTTAATGAGTACATGAGGAATATCCAATTTTTATAATTTTCATTGATGTGTTGAAAGATATCGACATTGTAAAATGTGCCTTGGCATATGTGCAAAAGTAAATGGATAAATTGGAGTTGAAGGGAGGGAGTATCATTTTGTCTTTGCACATTAATAACATAACATCTTAAAGTCACCAAACTTTTGTCCAAAGAAATCGCGCTAGTTCCTAGACTTCAGGTTGTTGGGTTGGTGCTGGAAAGAAGGTTTCATAATCTTCAAAACAGCTTGTTGCTTGAGTGAATTTCTGTGAATATTTCGTGCAATGATTTAATGGCTGTAGTTGAGGGTTATGCAACTTTTTACCAATCTTTCTGTATATTTTGAGCTTTACGTTTTAATTTTTTGGTTTCCTTTTACCAAATGAAATTGCAAGTCATAGGTAGGCGTGAGTGTATGAGCTGTTAATAATCTTACATACTGCTAAATGTATGACTGTCATTATTTCTAAGCTCCAGACTTCAGATTATTGATTTTTACATATTAGGAACTTGATGTGTCAAAATCAGGATCTAGTTCTGTTCAAAAACATTTTTTTTACGGAATATCTGATATTGCCTTGATGGCATCTTTTGCTTTGATACAATTTTCCGATCATGATCATACCTTTCTACTCCTGATCATTTCATTGACCTTGTACTGCGAATTTGCCAACTGATTATTTGTCTGGTAATCAGGGCTGCTTATAAGGGGTTTGCTGATACAATTAGATTGCTTCTGTTTAGAGATGCTATCCAGGGGAGACAGGATAAAGAAGGTATGTAATTCACGAGCTATTTTCACTTTCTTAGAAAATTTGCTGAAGGAAGTTAGCTGTGCATACTTAATAATACCAAGTCAACCAATGTCAACTTTGAGAATTAATTTCTCCACATATATAGAGTTACATTGTAACACCTGTCATGGTTGATTTATCAAAGCAACTTGTTTTTCTTACTTCCTCAATTTCTTATTACTCCGTATCAGGTATTCTTCGAGATACTCAATTTTCTCTACATTATATGTCTTAACATTAAGAGTTGATATAAGTGAGTATTTTTCCTTGTGGAGCTTATGATAGAAGTTTGTGTTTTTTTTTCTCAAAGTTTCTGTAAAATCAAAAGTCAAATGCTTAATCGAAAAACCTAAACTGCATATAATCTGAAACAAGGGAGTACCTCATCTTGTACAAGTTCTTACTATTGTATGTTCAGAGAAATCAGTGGGAAACCTTGTTTGACCACCAAAGTCAAATGGGGACAATAGAAATAAGGATGAATAAGTATTATATAAGGAAATTGCACGTAACACTCTTTACTATCAGCTATATTAGGATTTCACTCAGTGCTTATTCAGAAGATAACCAAACATTTCACTATTAGAATTTTAGGAGTTTGATGAAATTGTTAAACAGTCAGCTTCTGCCGAAATCAGTAATGAGTTACAATTGGCTGAAGTCGCTCTTAAACTGTTTGTTCTAAATTTATACGAGTAGTTGCTTAGATAACACAAATCTATGCATAACATATTTTCAATGACTATCAGATACGATTTCAAATTTCCTTTTCTAGGTTGCACTCCTTTACACTGGGCCGCCATTAGAGGACATGTAGAATCATCCAATGTACTAGTGCACGCGGGCACAAAGCAGGAATTGGTAGTGAAAGACAAGGCTGGATGTACCCCCATTCAACTGGCACATGATAAAGGTCATCGGCAAATCGCTCTTTTGCTTGTACGTAATTACAGTGATATAAACTAGTGTATAGCCCTACAAGCAGATTAAGACATTTTTGAATTGGTTTTCTTTTTCTATGCACGATACTTCTGTTGCAAATGTGTTAGAATGTGCTGCTACTATATTATCATGCAAGTGTTTTTGGTGTGAAGAGATCCCATAGGGGCAGTTTTGAACGTAGGTCATGAATACCACCCCTCCGTGAGTTTACTGATTAAGCTAGCTTACGTGTACTTATATTTGTCATGTTGCTACAATTGCTTAAAAGACTGATATCTTATGCGTGGCAAGCTTTCTATGTTTTAAATAAATAAATAATTAATAACACAACGAGTTGAATGTAACTCAATGTTTCTTCTGTCTTCACTTTTAATTATTTTTACCTTGGTTGAAAGTGTAGGATTTTTTTGTGACATTTACTGAAACATGAGATTTTTTTTTGTTTTTTTTTTTTCAAAATTATAAATCTGCTGATTTGTTGCTCTTGGTGATATTTTCTGTTTGTATTCAGTCTAATGTTCAACGAGCACACAATAAGCAGCTGAAAGGCACCCTCTGTTCGGGGAAGATGATTGGCGGCTATGCACCGTTTTTGTTTTGCACTGTCTTCAGTCTAATGATAGTATTCATAAACTCAGTTCTATTAGGTGCGTGTTTATTTTTTTTTTATTTATGGGGAATTCTATGTTGTATCCTTAGTTTTTTTTTGCTTTTCTACGTTGTACCCTTACTTTTTTAGAATTCTATGGTGTACCCCCGAACTTAATATTTATCCTCTAAGGTAACCCTTTTAAAACACTTTGTTCCCTCTCTTCCTATCAAAGTACCTTTCTTCAAATTTCTTCATCACCAATCAACACCATATCACCGTCCTACACTAAAGCCATAAAAAACCACTTCTAGAGCCACGTTTAACACGAAAGGATGGTGTTCGGTTCATAGATTGTTACTTTGTTAGGCAACTTCATGGATGATTTTTTAATAGATTAATGGATAAGTGGTCGGTTGATGAGTGATTAGGTTTGTTAATAGGTAACTGAATGAATTAATAGACATTTGGTTTGGTTAATGGGCAGGTTAATTGGTCGACTAAGTAACTGAGTTAATGGAGGTAATTGATAAGGTCATAGGAGAGACGAAATATGAAGTTCGGGGGTACAACTTGTAAACTCAAAAGGGAAAGGGTATATCGTAGAAAATCAGAAAAACTCATGGATATAACATAGAATATCCCATTATTTTTAGCTTGGTGATTTATGATTGACAATTTTGTTTTGCTTCCTTCTGGATTGCTATAAAAAATATTGCTAGCTCCCAACCTTCCGAAGGTCACTGCTGCTGTCGCTCTTTGGGGGTGGATAGCTGTATCTCTGTGTATTGGTGCGTTGATAATGTTTTATCGTTGTAGCAGGTAATTACTTCGTTGACCATATTATTTATTTCTTTATTTATGATTGGAAGGTTAAAGGGAGTATATCATTTTTGTTGCCTATATGAATAAGCCGGTTGATCTTTCTGACTCTCCTTCCGTTTCTTTCTTTCTTTCTTCCATCTTTTGAAAGGGGAAGGGGGATTTTACGATGATAATTTCTCCAAAAGTTACCGACTATTGCTACTGTGATTAATTAAAGATCAAAGGAGATTCTTTTGTTCCATCTTTATCTCATTTCTGTAATTAGCTGTTTGCACTTTCCAGCCTCCAATCCTTTTTATATCTTTTGAAATACATGATGTTCAACGTTTTCTTTTGGGTATCATGTATTGTGTTTACTGTTTAGTTCATTTTTATAAGCATGTATTTGCAAAGCTTTTTGTTGATAAAGTTGGTAATGTATAAACTTGTTTTTTTATCTTCGCTGCAGTAAAGATCCAGGTTACATACAAAGATCCACAAGGTCCAGTGAAAGCAGGGAAATTGAGGTATAGGGCTTTATTTACAATCGTGATAGGGAAATTGAGTCTGTAACTCCATTGGAAATAAGTTATTTAGTACGAGTAGTAGCAACGTTAACAAAAATAATAAAATCCTGAAGTTTCCTGAATGATTCACCTCAAATTGTCTAAGAAAGATTCAGGTCAAGTCCAGTGGATGCTTACACTAAGAAAAAGGGATCTATACTCTGAAAATAGTCATCTCTGAGGTTTATTTCTTGGCTAATAGGGCAAGGCAGTTGGCCCAGCATATTTTACGAAAATAATTTTGGTCTGTAAAGCTAGCTGTGAATGGAGGAGGAAGTGTGCACTTTTGGGAAACTAATGCTGGTATAAATGAATAGTGCTAATAGAAGAAAGACACTCGTAATTGTGATTCAAGAATAGAGGTTGCTATCAAAAGCTTATTGTCATCTTTGCATATCTCTTCGATTCCTAGTGTACTAAAAATTATAGTCTCAATTCCTTAGCTTTCTGCTAGTAAAATCCTTTCAATTATTTACACATTTTCTTCTCCCATTTGGTTGGTTTCAGGACCCCCTATTGAATCTAGATGACAACAACACCTCTGTTTGGACAGGAAATTGGTCTCAGCTCTGTCCTACGTGCAAGGTCTGGTCTTTTACTCTGAGGGTCTTTTCGGGATTAGGATTTTGATTTTTATAGGCAAATTCTTTTTGTTAGCTGATTCCTCTGTTCTTTCCGTTTTGTTTTGCTAAATGTCGGCTGAAGAAATTAGCATTACTTCTGCTTCCACAGATAATTAGACCCATCCGCTCAAAGCACTGCCCTACATGTAGACACTGCATCGAGCAATTTGATCATCATTGCCCTTGGATCTCGAATTGTGTTGGGAAGGTTGGTTTTGATTCAATTTTCCTTATTTCCCGCTTTTATTATTTGGATTATTATTTACCGGCGATATTTTTTATTTTAATTAAAGTCACTTGTGTATGAGTAGATATCCTGTAAATGTCTAGTTTGTGTAGCATTTGGTTGAGCATGCCTGTTTGTGTTGGTGCAGAAAAACAAATGGGATTTCTTTGTTTTCCTTTGCCTGGGAACTGCAACTTCAACCATCTCTGGAATTGTAGCTTTTCTAAGTAAGTTACTTATAGATGTACTCCGTAGTATATTTCCCAAACCATATTATCATCAAGATTAGAGTATCCGCTTTGTTTAGATGACTAGACTGTGGTTTAATTACAGGAATTTGGATGGTTGTGCCACCCATGTCGTACGGTGAAACATGGGTGCATTATATTGCAACTCAAAATCCTGGGTTTATTGTCTTTCTGATCCTGGATTTCATCATTTTCGTCGCTTCAACAACTTTGGCAGTCTCTCAAGCTACCCAGGTACTGTACCTGTCATATCCTTATATTCTTATTGTTAGGGCTATTTGCAATTGCATTGGCTATCTTCAACAAAATCATGGGCTTAATGTTGTTTTTCAATTTTCACGGCCGGTCAACCACAGATAGCTCGGAACATCACGACAAATGAATTGGCAAACGCGTCTCGGTATAAGTATCTTCGTGGGCCAGAAGGGCGGTTTAGAAATCCATACAACCATGGGTGTAGAAAGAACTGTGCCGATTTTCTGATTCAAGGTCATACTGTTGATACGGAAGTTGCATGGCTTCCATTACACCAAGTTCCCCATTTTTAAACCCGAATCAATCAATCAATCAGTCTTATGGAGTCTCTTCCATAAAAACAGTGCACATTATTAATCCATTGTATTAATGATTTATATATCCTCCATTTACCCATCTCACTATCTCAGTAGAGGTAAAGGTAGGGTTTTTACTCATTTTACTAAAGATAATACTCCATACTGTAGGCTGTAGCTTACTTATTTGTTCTTTTTTCCTTGTTGAATCAGAAACTAAAGATTGGCTTGAATTAAAAAGGTTTATGGGTTCACCTAAATTAAAGTAGGTAAAAAGTAATAACATTTAAGAAATTAACGAAAAGGTTTACATGGATTTCATAAATGCTATTGAGGGATCTTCTCTTACAATTTTGTGTTTCGATTAACACTAGTTGGGCGAGAAACGGCTAAGAAATCCCAGATTTTTGTAGAATTACATGAGCTGTAGTCTAACAATGGGATCTAAACTCAAATTGAACCAAACAACAAGTTATTTCCCCTGATAATATTATTTATTTTCAAGATTGAACCAAACAATTTAAATGGAGAGCAATCCCTTTTCTTTCCCCATTATTCATCAAGTTAGAAAATTAATTAACTACCTAATATGTGAAAACTCTTACAATAAACATTTTTTTTTGGTGCTTACAATAAAATTATTGTGGATCATCAAAATAGACAATTACTCCGTATATCGCAAAGTCATGGTGCCAAATCAAGTGCCAATTGTTAATACAACTTGTGTTCTGTAAACGTTCCTCATATATCCTCCTTGATCTTCGATATGATGGTGATACTCCAATTAACTTGTAGGAGTATTTTAAAGTTGGGAATTGTTGCCAATTGGAGTAGTCTATCCCTCTGTCCAGATTACGTACGTACTTGCGGATGAAGACAGACAATTAGGCTTATATATAATGTATCCACTAAATCATTAAAAAAGAGTGCACCACGACAATCACCATCTTTTTTATAAGGGTATTTTATTTTTCACAAAAATTTCTATAAAACGATCTCACCATTTTTTTCACCGCGAGACTTCTTGAATAATAAGTTATATTAAATTAGTAACTACCTAAATGTGAAATGTCTCACAGTAAAATTACCTTGAGATCGTTTATTTCCATGGCCCATGAGATATACTTCATCTCGTTTTTTTTTGTGCTAAGAAGAGGGAAAAATAAAACCCAAACGAAGAACAAAAACAAAGGAAAAAAAAACAACTAAACTACACTAAGCTATAAAACACGAGAAGGAACTCTTCATGGCCACAACACTCCACCCATGTCGGCTTCTAGTAAACTGAACAAATGCGCTGGAATATCCCTTGGTTCGAATGTGACGAGTCGCTCCTGCTGTTGGGTGCCGTAGCTTGCAAGCCAGTCTGCACATGTGTTGGCTTCTCGGTAGACATGGGTCAACTCGACGTTCCAATCATGATCAGAAATGAAGGATTGACAGATTTGTACCATGTGTGAATGGGCCGTCGGGTAAGGGTCCAATTTCTTGATGAGATTCACAATAACTAGAGAGTCCGTTTGGATGATTATCTTACTATAATTCTGTTCTCGTGCTATTATGAGACCCCGCTTGAGGGCCATTAACTCTGCTCGCGTGACAGTAGCTATCCCCAGGTGTTCTGAAAATGCGCTGATAAATTGTCCAGCCAAGTCTCGGAAGAAACCTCCCGCACCCGAGATCCCCGGATTTCCTTTAGAGGTCCCATCGATATTAAGTGCTATGTGGTCCATAGGAGGTGAAATCCATCGTACTTGGATTTCAATGGAGCGGGGTGTCGTAGACGGGTCAAGAAACTCTCCCGGCTCTCTCGCTTTTAAAACTTCAATCACTCTACCATCAAGAAATGATAACTTATTACCTGGAATTTCCTCCTCACGGCCAAAAATGCGGTTGTTCCGCCATTTCCAAATCCACCAAATAATAACAGCAAACTTTGTCGGCCAATTTTTCAACCGTGAATCCTCTTGTGTGCTGAGATTACGCACCACCCATTTCCGGACTGAATTATTGCTGTCAAAAAATTCATCAGGGGTAAGTAATTTTGTCCAAATCGACCTAGCTAAAAAACAATCCCGAAGGAGATGTAGAGTTGTTTCTTCCTCAGTTAAGCACTTGCTACAGTACGGGTCATCGGATAGCCCACGTCTGGTGCGCTTTTCATTGGTTATGATCCGGTCATGCATAGCTAGCCAAAGGAACATCCTGACACGTTGATGGACCCAAGTTCTCCAAGGCAAGCGCCAAGATTTATCGTCCTCGATTTCGGGTTCGTTTCTCAACAGGCAAATAGCAGACATAATCGAGAACTTGCCGAAGGTGTAGAATTCCAGTAGAAAGTATCTCTCTTATCTTCATCCGGAACCACTTCATAGGACGCAATGGTCTTCAAGATATCGTTCTCTAAGTAATCAACAAACTCATGGATTTTCCATCCCGTCGAGTTGTCCCACATTTCATCCACCGTGATATCCTGAAGGTGAAGCGGAATGTCTCGGGTTGCTAGTTCCTCAAGAGGGGTCGGAGTGGCCCAACAATGTGACCAGAACATGGTCTTCTTCCCATTGCCTATAGACGTGCTAATACCTTTCTTTAATGTTGAGTAAGCCTCCATAATCCCTTTCCATACATTCGAACCGTTACTTTTAGTGCCAAACATATCCATATCACAACGTCCTTTGCAATATTTATGGCGGAGAACCCGTGCCCATAGAGCATTTGGTTCGGATAAAAGCCTCTATCCCAGTTTAGTCATGAAGGCGGAGTTGGCCTGTCGCATGGACCTAATTCCCAAACCTCCGTGGTTTTTGTCCTTGGTAACCGTGTCCCATGACAGCAAATGAATGACATTTCTCTCCTCGGTCCCACCCCATAGAAAACGTCTCGATTTTTTGTCTAGTTCATCACAAACGGATCAAGGTATTCTAGATGTTTGCATAGCGTAGGTCGGGATAGTAGCGAGAGTAGATTGGATTAGCGTGGATCAGCCAGCAAGGGAGAGTTGTTTTGCCTTCCAACCATTCAATCTTTTGTCAACTTTCTCGATAATAAAATCAAAATCCGCCTTCATAACTCGGCCGTTGAAAGTTGGCATACCCAAGTATTTACCCAAGTCCTCAGTGCTATCAATGGCAAGGGCCGTTGTAACCGAGTCTCTGATAGTTTGGTCCGTATTAGATGAGAAGAAAACTTTAGATTTAGCCAGGATAACCTTGAGTCCGGAGGCCGAGTAAAAGGCAGTGAGACAGTCTGTAATGGTATGAGCATGCGTCACAGTTGCTTCACCGAAAAGAATGAGATCGTCGGCAGAAAAAAGATGGGTTATAAACGGACCGCCTCGACTCGTTTGGATGCCCGACCATTTATTCCTCTCATGCGCTTCTACAATAAGTTGACTCAGTTTTTCCATGCACATGGTAAAAATATAAGGCGACATCGGGTCACCTTGTCTTATACCCCTTGTCGGTGTGAAAGAATCAGTACGCTCACCATTCCACAGAATATTAAGACTGGTGGGTTTAATGCATTTCATAATTGTGGTAGTCATCCTGGTTGGTAAGTTCATGTCTGGTAATGTGTGCTCTATGAACGGCCATTCCAACTTGTCATATGCCTTCTCAAGATCGAGTTTGAGGACCATGTAGCCTTTGTTGCCCGTCTTAGATCGGAGAGTGTGCAATACTTCCTGGACGATAATAATATTGTCCGTAATTTGTCGTTTAGGTACAAAGCTCGCTTGCATTGGACCGATTAGAACGGGTAGGACTCGTTTCAGCCTGTTGACCAGCATCTTTGTTACAATTTTAAATGAGACATTGCATAGGCCAATTGGTCGAAATTGAGTAACCGAGTGCGGATGATCTGTCTTAGGTATAAGCGCTAGGTAAGTTTCGCCCAGGTCTGAAGGAAAATCTACTCCGTGAAGCACTTGTAAGATCAGTTTACGTAGGCTCGGTGACACCGTTTCCCACTGTGATTGATAGAACAGTGCTTGGAACCCGTCCGGCCCAGGTGCTCGAAATGGTGACATTTGATTTAATACACCTTGAACTTCACTAGTGGCATAATCCCGGTCCAAACTTGCTAGCTCCTGGGTGGTTAGATGCGGAAACTTGCCGATTAAAAGTCTCGTCAAATCAATGACAGGGGAAGGACCGGCAAAAAGTGTCTTAAAATAATCCACCACCATCTGTTTCACTTCATTATTATCCCAGACCCAAGCACCCGCATTATTTTGGAGGCCTTCAATTCTATTGAACTTCCGACGAATCACAAATAGCTTCCATTCGGGATTTCTGGAACCAGAGCAATTCCTCTTCTTTCAGGGTAAGATCAAGGTCGGCTTTTAGCTTGTGCTCAAGTTTCAACAAGTAGTTTGGACCAGCTCGTGAGATTTTCGTTTGTACCCCTAGGAGTCATCGTTGAAGGCTTCGTTTACGCTCAAAAATGTTGTGGAAAACAAGCTTATTCCAGAGTTGCAATTCATCAGCAAGACGATGTATAAAAGACGAGAAAGGAAGGTCATTTCTCCAATTGGCCTTAACGAACTCCGAGAATTTATTATGGCACATCCAAGCCGCTTGGAAGCGGAATGGCTTTAGCATTTGAGGGATCGGCGCAAAACCATTAGTACTAATGAGGAGAGGACAATGATCCGATTGATTTTGGACGAGATGTCTAAGAGACCCTTCCGTATAAAGAAGGCGCCATGCTGAGTTACAGATTGCCCTATCTAGACGAGCCCATTGACGCGTTTCCGGAGTATTACCCCTAGACTAAGTGTAATCCGGTCCTGTGTAATCTATGTCTAACCATTCATTCCTTTCAACCTAGTTATTGAACTTCAAGCAACGTCGTCTCATGGTATTACTCGACCCATTTCGTTCTTGCAGGAAGCGTGTGTCATTGAAATCGCCATAGCTAGCCATGGTTTGTCATGGGATCTTGTGAAGTCTTCTAATTCAGACCAAAGTTCTTCTCTTTTAGAAAGGTCAGGGCTAGCGTACACAGCAGAAAATAACCAAGGCGTCTCACCAACACGAGAAATTTCAACTGAAATATGTTGTTGATTAAGGATGATAGGATTTACCGTGACTTGATGGGGATGCCAGAATAACCAAATCCCACCACTGACTCGTTTTCTTTTATCTTCCCACTTTTTAATAATTGGGTGGGATATTATATTCAAATGAGAAGATAAATCAAAACCAGAGGAAGTATATAAACACATCTGTCAAGGTTTATTCTAAGTTATACCAAGTCAAAAAAAATAAAAATTGACACATGTTTCATGGAATGACCATGTGATTATGTCATACAATTAAAAGTTAGACCCTATTCTTTTAGATTATTGAACGACGCTGAATTGAATTCAAATGATAGGAACTTAATGTAACGACTTAAATAAATCTAATGAGGTTGAGCAAAACTGAATTGAACTAAGTGCGTTGAATTGACTAAGACAAACTAAAATTAATGAGGCTAACTATACTAAATAAGGATGAACATTATTGATTAGAGTTGAAAATAAGATGTAAAGGAACATGGTCTTACCCTAAGCACCAAAATAAAGGGGGCGACAAATAGGAGAGAGCACGGATAAGTTATTCAATTTGATCCAAAAATAAAAAATTTGACTATCTGATATCCGATTTGAATTATAATTTTGGATATCTGATCTGAATTATAATTTTGGATATCCGATTTTAGGTAACCAAAAGTATCGAAATTGACATTCGAGAATTTGATATCCAATTTTGCTTTACAATATGGGGGTGGTTTAGCTGAATGTTACGATATCGTCGAGAAAATTTTGAAAGGTTCTTCTAAATTGCATTCCTTGTAATAAATGTGATACCATTAGGTATATTCTTTTGCCACATGTCAAAGAGAAACATAGATTTAGTCAATCCTATATTGCCTATGGAATTTTCATTGCGAATCATTAGTGGAAGAGGAGGGCGATAGTTGTTTTGTGGTAAATGATGACGACGAATGGATAGAACGAGGGATATGAAGAGTAGTGGCATGATAGTGGTGATGGTGAGTGGTCCACTACTAGAAATTACGGAACAACCGACCGACCTCATCGACTGTCTTCTGTCGTTAAAAAAGACGGGCGACAGATAACAGTCGCTAAGAGGCAGTCGCCCTTGGTGGTCGCTTAAAAAAAAGGCGAGTGACCGATATCGATCGCTAAGAAACAGGGGCAACCGATATCGGTCGCTAAGTGTAGCGACTGATATCGGTCACTATATATGATTAGGTCAGCGACCGAGATCGGTCGCTAATGGGGAAAATTTAGCGACCGTTATCAGTCGCCCTATGAGTTTCCTGACAACCTTGGGGAACCTTGGGCGTCTTATTTAGCGACCATTATCAGTCGCTAATATTTTTCTTTAGCGACCGTTATCGGTCGCTACTAGGCCTGTTGTAGACACCCACATTTGGCTGCTAGGTGTCTATAACAGTTTTCAAAAAACACTCGATGATGATCGAACGCGAACGTGCTTCTACGCGCTCGGATATGGGCTCGAAATCATTAGTTTCTGGCTTGGGCTTTTTACGGAGTACAAATCTCACAAAACTGACCTCAAATTCAGGCCCAGCGGGTCGTTTCCAATCAAATAAGATTAATTTGGGTCAAAACCGACACCGGAAATAAAACCGTCTTTTAGCGACCGGGTCAAATCCCGGTCAAAGTCGTTTCCGAGATACAAAACAGCCATGCAAATATCGAGAATCCAACCCGAAGTCAAAAACTCCGGACTTCTCGTTCCAGCTCATCCACTCAATCGAGTGTCAGCTCACTCGATCGAGTGGGCCTCCAACCGGCCCGCTGTCTCCCCTTAGCTGGGCCACTCGATCGAGTCCATCAGGGCACTCGATCGAGTAACCCTAGGTCGGGGGGTTGAGCAATTCCTATATATAAACCCCTTTGCAACACAATTTACACAACTTTTCTAACCCTAAGAATTTTTCCTCTCTACAACTTTAAACACATACAACCCTAGCATCTAGTAAGCATACGACCTAAAACCACCATAACTCCATCTACATAATCTCGAACTCTCGTGCCTAAGCCACAACTAGACGAGTCCCGTCCGAGAATACGAAGCATGTAGGTTGAGGGTGCAAATAATCCCGTTCTCTTCCCTTTCTCTTCTCTTCTCCCGCGTCGTCTTCCTCTTTTTCTTCTCATTTTTTTTTCGTTTTTTTCTTTTCGTATCTAATATCGTTAATACTACTATTATCAAAATACAAAATTATTCGCCTATTCGTGTCAAATATAAGGGATGACGGAATAAGGAAATCCGAATACAAGGATCTCGCACCCGATGTGGCCGGTCGCTTATCCCGACATCCCAAGTATTTGATTGTTGAAGCGAATCAACATCAACAAGATCGTTTTTTTTATTCTTCGTGTCGTTAGTCTCGTTTTAATTTTTGCATAATCATCATCGAAATCGCGCATTCGTCAATTTCCAAAACTATTTCGAATCAAACACGTTTACTTAAGTTAGAGCGAAACCCGTTGATGCGGATCTGACATCACATAATTCGCAAGGATTTATTAAGATGTCGAGATGCGGAGGGAATCAATTTTTTTAATTCAATCAAGTATGAAGCGTTTATTCTTAAAGATGCGATATCGACTCTATAGTCGAATATCGTGCCTAAAAGAAGTAGTCAATAAATTTAACTAATACGAATTCGTTGATGCTAAATATAATTGTCAAAAAGTTCGAAAGAACTAATTACGACATTATAACGCGGAGATAATTAATTTCGTTTTAGTTTGATTTAAACGACTTATAACGTCTTTTCTAAATTTCACTCTAAGTATTCGATGTTGATTACATAATCAAGTATCGAATATGACGAGTATCGAAAATCCAAGTCGAGTATAAATCGTATCATATTTTTACACGACTTAGCAAAATTATCGATTTTCAAAAAAGGCAATTTCAAAATCCAAATCGAAACAAACCATAGTTCGTACAGGGGTCACTCGACCGAGTGTCGTAGGCCACTCGATCGAGTGACACCCCAAATTAGAGGCATAATGCTTTTTCCGAGGACCACTCGATCGAGTGTCACACCTGACTTGATCGAGTGACACCTCAAAATCGAGGCAGGAGGGTTTCTCAAGAGGCACTCGACCGAGTCCCTCCATGACTCGATCGAGTGACCTCTGTCACGTCAGAATTGTGAGCCTTCAACACATTTCGAGCCTCGATAAAATTCTTTTTATGACTTCGGTCAACACATGTCAAGTCTATCACGTGATTCATCCTTTCAAAACCATGCATCACATCTTTTATGTCATTCTATATTATTTACAAACCGTTATATACCATTACTAACTCGTTTGTTTACGTCTTTTCATCTTATTTTTATTTCGTTTGTTTTTTTGTACTAAAACGAACCTCGCATGCTAAATACAACTTTGACGTTAATTTAGATGCATTAAATCGACTTAGCAACCTATTAAAATCTTCGCATGTTTAGTCAAAATATTGTCTGCATATCATTCAATCGAATTACTAACGCGCGTACTCAAAAGTCAAGCGATATCTTAGTAGAGGCCGCTAAGTGCGGGCGGGGTTGGGTGTTCTTTGTGAACTTCCCAACACGTACCCTCACCCCTTACTCAGCACCTCGGTTTCTGGATGCCCGAAACTGTTGGCGCACGAGAGTCATTCAATACACGATATCCGATAATGTCGGTATCGGTATCGCAATGCAAAGGGACGAACCCCATAAACTCTGAAATCGGAATGGGTCGTACTTTGTGCACGGCCCACTAAGATATAGAGTGGGTTCGAATGGGCCCGAACTCCGACAAAGTTCGGTGGCGACTCCACTTCGATTTAAACTTCAATTCGATCCATCTCACATGAGATTCATTCGCCTCCCCAAACCCGCGCGTGGCCGCGTCGGGGTGGACCTATGTCATGTCCACAATTTGGCGACTCCACTGGGGATAACTGATGCGTGACTTACCATCGGCATCCTCAGGGTGAGACTCGAATAGGAATCGTTTGACTAGTACAATACGCGTTTTAGTTTTACGGTTCATGCATAACCCCATTTTTACCCGGGCCGGTACTGGCGACCGACGTCCCACTATACCGTGATATATTCCAATATGGATATGTCAAAGGTGTCCATGGCTAATTTGTATGGGTTTCGCGGCGTGTTCTAAGCTCAACTCGACTTAGAAAGTCCGTCCCGATTCTGGGAAAGGCCATGTACACTTGTATAGACCTTATTTCGAATGACCGAGGCCTAGTGTAAAGCATACATGGCGTCGTTATAATGCTTGCGTGACTATATGCTACTTGGTTTCTAAAGTCATTTTCAAAAAACCATCATTTTCAAAAATACGTCTTTTCAAAAACTATATTCAATTTCAAAACCCGGGACGCTACCGAATTTAGGATTTATGATTTTACTCAAATTAGCCTATTTCTAGCCGGTATGCCGCCCTATTCAAAATTTAAAAAAATGCTTTCGAATTCTCAAAAATCCGGCCCGACTACGCTTTGCCGATTTAAAAAAGTCGGGCCGTCCTCCGATTCTCACGGAATCCAATCTTCCTTTTCAAAACTTTCCTCTTCTTAGGACTTCCCGTATTTAGTAGTGTCGGGTCTCGTCATAAGTCGTCGAAAGTCTTTAGCGTCGAAACTCCGTCGATCTTACATCACGGGTTTCCCCCTATCCCAGTCCGCCTTGTTTGACTAAGGCATGGCCCACCTACGTAGGACATACTCCTACAAAGGAAGGCCCGTTTACACATTCGAGTCCAAAAGTCTGGGGAACATCTCACGTGGACCTTCCTTCGAACAGGACTCGGCCCACCCGCCGAATTTTAAGGGAGGCCCACCTTTCACGAGTCACCCGTCTAGGTGTTTTTTCCGAGTCATTCCCTTTTCAGTCTTTCCCTTGCTCGGGATGTACTTTTTATTCTAGGATCTGGTTTAGTTTCTGATTACACGGTATTCTTACAGACAGGCCACCGGTAACCAGATACCAACGCAAGATGCAAGAAGCTGTGAACAGTTTGACAGCCTCATTGGCTAAGATTGAAGCCCAATTCACAACTATCAGGTCCGACCAGATAGCCATTGTCACCCGCTTGAGTGCCGTGGAGCAAGGGACTCCTAATGCCGGATCTGAGGCCACTGGGCCCCTAGCTGAACTGGTCAGCGTTGTTCGCAAGCTGGAAGAACAGGTCCATTTGTCAACGAACAACTTGATCCACACGAAAAATGCTCGCTCCTATTCGCCTCTAAATGACGAGCTACCCGCCAACCTCAACCTTACGGGCCTACCGATGTTTGAGGGTACTGAAGACCCGGTCCATCATATTCGGGCCTTCAAGGAATTTATGGCTGTCAAGGGGGTGAAATCCACTATGTTCAAGCACCTGTTCGCTTCTTCTCTAGAGAAGCATCCGAAGGCCTGGTACTACAGGCTTGATTCCAAGAAGTACAAGACATGGGATGACATGGCAACGGAGTTCGCTCGGAATTACGCTGATAATACCGAGATCCAAACCACGATGCGTATTCTAGAGGTCATGGCCCAAGATCCCAAAGAAGGTTTCACCAAATACCTTCAAAGGTGGAGGGCCGAGAGTGTAAAGTTGGTTGACAAGTCCAACGAGAAAGTTTTAGTGGAGGCCTTCGTCAAGAATCTTCTCCCTTCCTACCGGATCCATCTCTGGTACGCTGTCATACCTAATTTCGCTACCTTAACCGAAATGGGTACAAGAATCGAGGATGATCTAAGATTAGAGAGCCTTAATAAGGCCTCTACCAAAGGGTATCAAGGGGCCAGCTCGTCCACCAATAAGCCCACATCTGCAGCTGCAACCCGCAACATCTTCGACGAGGTGAATCTACTAGATGCCTCATCCAAAAAGAATACTCCAACTCGGGTATTCAATGATATAGGGACTACCTATACATACGCTTTACAAAGGCTATCCTCAAAGGGCCTAATCCAACCGATAGGCCCAATTCCAGAAGTCCCGGTCGAGAAGTGATCCAAAAGCTACAATGTCCAGGCCTATTGCCAATATCACCGAGGTAATGGGCACAATACTAAAAAGTGCTGGAAATTGAAGCATTTGATCCAAGACTTAATTGAGAGCGGGAAAATACCATTGCTCGGAGACAAGCCGAGCAACAAAGAAAACCCCTTCAGTGCTCACGCCATTTTCACTGGAGAAGTAATTGACTATTCTCATCTCATTTCTCCTTTCATCTCGCAAATTAATGGGATATGGTTCGATGATGAAGACGACATCTACCTAGCTAAGAAGGAAGTTGTCCCCATCACCACTGAAGAGGTTCGAAAAGCTAAGTCTAAAGCCTTAGCCACCAACCACCTCGCTACCACCGGCCGTCCTTATCAAGCAACCAGCTCTAAGGACACCCTTATCTCAACAACCATCACTGAACCTGTCAGGACGGAAGCTACTTCTTAGGAGCCAAGCACTGTCACGACTCTAGTTAAGCAACTGAAAAGGACTCGAGCTGATCTCACCATATGGCAACTTTTGGTTAACTCGCAAGAACATCGAGAAGCACTTACTACGGCTCTCGATCAAATCAAGGTTGACTCACAGGTTACCCCTGCTGAAATGGTAGCCAATATCATGCCCTATCTCAAAGGCAAGTCCAAAGAAGAAGGCACACCTTATTTCAAACCTTTTTCATACCTTATTCGAGTCTAAATAACTACTCATCACCTTTTTCGAGTCTGATCTTCCACCATTCGGGGCCGCCCATAACTTGGCCCTGTACATCACGGTCATTTGCCGAGGGAAGTATCTCCCAATGACCCTGATCGATGATGGATTCGCTGTAAACGTCCTTCCCTTAAGGACCGCCAAATCCCTCGGCATTACCGAGGCCGACTACCTTCCAACCGCACAGACTATCCAGGCTTTTGATGGAAGCCCAAAACCGGTTGCTGGGGCCGTTAAACTGACAATCATAACGGGCCCAATTGAGAAAGAACTAGAGTTTCAGGTGATTGATGTCACCTCGTCTTTCAACTTACTACTTGGAAGGCCTTGGATCCATGCGGTCAAGGCCGTGTCCTCTACCCTCCATAGAAAGGTCAAGATGCCTCTTCAAGACGGTGTCATCACGCTGGAGGCAACCCCCATCACCGCGGCCAGCTGCAACGCCACGGGCCGGGCAGACCCACGAGGATTCGATTTCGTGGCAATGATCGAAGAGGAATATCTTTTCAGGCCTTATTTCACTACTAGCATCGATATGATGCTACAACACTTGGGCTATTTACCGGGAGCTACTTCGAGGCCATATCTTCCAGCCGGGAAGATTATCGAGGTCATGAACGACGGAGAATCGCGGTTTGGTTTGGGGTACGCTATAACCCCGGGAAACGTGGTCCGAGCCGGTATTCAAAAGGCCACCGACATCATTAAGGGTACCTACCTGGGCCCTTACCGTCCAAAACTAGCCGACTACTTCGTTACACCAGTATTCGGGGCTATCCAAGTGGGCCTCTACCAGCCCGCCATCACATATCCCGAGACCAAATTGGCTCAGGAATCCAATTTCATCCCAGATGACATATTTGCCCTCGTCCAGACTGAGTCAAAGGAGGGTACTGACAATGTCGAGCCTGTGCTGGGGCTCCTGTTCAGGGAGGACAAGGCCATCCCCACTCCTAAGTCCTAAAGAAGACCTGGTGAACCTAATCCTCCGCAGCAACAAGTTCGATCCAACTAAGCTGATCTCTGAAGTTGGTGCTGACACCGGGAAAAGGGCATGGCGGAAGACCATCAAGTGGACCGACAGCCAGGGTCGAGTCTACAAGCTGACCATCGGCGAAGGAGACATGCCAGATACCGAGTCTGAGTCAGAGTTAGAGTCAGAGTCCGAGTCCGAGTCTAGAAGGTCTGGTGCCAGAGTTCAGTCTGTAACCCCTCTTCCCATAGTCTTTTCCACTGGAGCCTCAGGGCCTGTCCCGAGGGCACTCCCAATCCCGCCTCTGACCAACGATCAGATGACCGCTCTCTTCAAGCTGTTTTCCAAATTTACTATTAATAATAACGAAAACCATTCCGCTTACGACTTGTCTTATTTTCAAAATGCTTTCAAAAATTTTATATGCAATGACATTGAGAAACCCGACGAACAGGTACCTCTACCTCCACATCTGATCGAGCAGCTCGAACAAAGGGAATCCCGAGATCCGGTATTTGAAGAAACCGAGTCCATCAATGTGGGAACCACTTTAGAGCCCCAGATGCTTAAGTTAGGTTTATCCTTAGATCCCGAGGAGAGACAACAATTCACAGACCTCCTCCAAGAGTTCAAGGATATCTTCGCATGGTCCTACAAGGACATGCCGGAGATAGATCGGGAGATAGCTGAAAACCGTATACCCATCAAAGACGGGTGTAAACCGGTAAAACAGAAGCTCCGCAGAATGAGGCCCGTATGGTCTCTCAAAGTCAAAGAAGAGGTCGACAAACAATTCAAAGCGGGCTTCTTACAAGTATCTGAATATCCAGACTGAGTTGCCAACATCGTGCCGGTACCTAAAAAGGACGGTAAGGTGCGGGTATGTGTAGACTTTCGGAACCTTAATAAGGCCAATCCAAAAGACGATTTTCCATTACCACACATCGATATATTGGTGGACAACACGGCCGATCATGCCCTTCTATCATTTATGGACGGGTATGCCGGATACAATCAAATCAAAATGGCAGAGGAAGATATGAGTAAGACCACCTTCATTACATCCTGGGGTACTTACTGTTACACCGTTATGCCGTTTGGTCTCATCAACGCCGGGGCCACTTATCAACGGACCGCCACAACCCTGCTGCACGACATGATGAATAAGAAAGTGGAAGTGTATGTAGACGATATGATTGTCAAATCCAAAGACCGAGACGGGCACATTGCGGCCTTAAGGAAGTTTTTCACCTGACTACGCAAATACAACATGAGACTAAACCTTCAAAAGTGTAGTTTCGGGGTAACATCGGGCAAATTACTGAGTCATATCGTTAGCCAACGCGGCATCGAGATCGACCCAACTAAAATCAAGGCCATTACCGAGATGCGACCACCTAAAACCGAAAAAGAAATAAGGGGGTTTCTCGGGAAAGTCCAGTACATCAGCCGGTTTATTTCAAAGCTAACTATAGTATGTGAACCCATTTTCAAGAAACTGAAGATAGGAGAACAAACACTATAAGATGAAAAATGTCAAACGACTTTTTAAAAAATCAAGGAGATCTTGTCTGCTCCGCCGGTATTAATGCCACCTCAACCCGGTTTGCCTTTGTCGTTATACCTAACAACGACCGAGACAGCCATGAGGGCCATGCTGGCCCAGACAGTCGACTCGGAAGAACAGGCTATTTACTAATCAGCAAGAAATTCTTGGATTATGAATGCAAATATAACATGCTCGAGAAGACGTGTCTGGCTTTAGTGTGGGCCACTAAAAAGCTCCGACACTATATGCTCAGTCACGAGGTACATGTATTATCCAAAATGGATCCTATCAAGTACCTGTTCGAGAAGCCCATCCTTAACGGTAGGATGTCCAGATGGACTTTAATGTTGGCAGAGTTGGACCTCAGGTTTGTGCCACTAAAAGCCATCAAGGCCCGGGTAGTAGCCGAGTTCCTCGCTGATAGTCCCGTAACTGAAGAAGGGCGTACAGACACTTGGTCTTTCCTAGGTGAAGATATATTCCATACCGATAAAGAAACGTGAGATTTATATTTTGATGGGGCGTCCAATTTCTGAGGGTTCGGAGTCGGTATTCTTCTAATATCACCGAAGGGGGAGCACACGCCATTATCTATAAAACTGGATTTTGACGTGACTAACAACGCAGCCGAATATGAAGCATGCATTCACGGGTTGCAAGCCACCGCTGATTTAGGAGTAACGAACTTCCGGGTCCACGGTGACTCATCTCTGGTCATCAACCAAGCTCTCCAAAAATGAAAGACTCGGAACGCCAACCTTGTGGCCTATCAGGCGCGAGTAAGGGTTCTCGAAAAGCAATTCCAAAAGGTAGAATACATCTATCTACCCCGAGAGGAAAACCAATTTGCAGATGCACTTTCCAAATTAGCATCTTTATTAAATATCCCGGAGCATCTTACCAGCATGCCGATTTGCGTCGAAAGACGGTCCGAGCCGGCATATATTCACGCCATTCAAGATATCGAAATAACTGATCCGGAACCTTGGTATCAGCCTATTCTAACCTACCTAACGACGGGATAATATCCTCCAGGAACTGAAAACCGGGCCAAGAAAGCCCTAAGAAGGAGAGCCACCCAATTTATTCGTACGGATCGGACGACGGACAATTATACAAAAAGACGGCACATGGGGCTCTTCTCCTATGTGTCGATAAAGTACAAGCCGAGAAGGTCATGGCCGAGGTACACGATAGTGAAAATGGTCCGCATATGAACGCCCATATGCTAGCCCGAAAAATCATGAGGCTCGGATATTATTGGAACAGCATGGAAACCGACCGCCAGTTATATGTCAAACACTGTCATAACTGTCAGATTTTCGCCAACGTGCAACATATGCCGTCATCCCTACTATACACCATGACATCACCATGGCCGTTTTCAACGTGGGGGATTTATATAATTGGAAAGGTAAACCCTTCTGGGACGGGAGATCATTGCTTCGTTCTGGTGGCTATCGACTATTTCACCAAATGGGTCGAAGCCGAGTCATACCGGATTTTGAATGCCAAGCACGTAGCTAAATTCATCCAAAACAAGATTATATGCCGATACGGGATCCCGCACGAATTCATCAGCACGGGACTTATTTGCAAGCTGAAACCGCTACTTTGCTAGCCAAATATAAAATCCAAAGGCATACGTCTTCGCGTTACCGTCCCCAAACAAATGGAGCAGTAGAGGCAGCTAATAAAACAATTGTCTTCATACTTAAAAAGATGGCTGAAAATTATCGTGACTGGTCCGACAAAATACCTTTCGCCCTGTGGGGATACCGAACATCGATTCGTACCGCGACTGGGGCAACTCCATATTATTTGACGTACGGGATGGAAGCGGTCCAACCAGTCAAGCTGGAAGTACCATCTCTTAGGATTTACTTGAAAGCCAAGTGCCTGAAGTAGATTGGGTCCAAGCCCGATACGATTCGTTGGTTCTTCTAGACGAACGGCGGTCCCGGGCCCTTAACAATATCCAGATATATCAAAAGAGGATCCAACGAGCTTTCAACAAAAGGGTGAGGCCCAGAAATATCAAAGAAGGAGATCTGGTTCTCAAATCAGTCCGTGCATTACTACCGGTTGACCCAAGAGGAAAATTAAAACCCAATTGGGCTGGATCCTATCTAGTAAAGAAGGTCCTATCGGGAGGTGCAGTGATGCTATCTGACTTGGATGGAAATGAATTTGTCAACCCAACCAACTTGGACCAGCTGAAGCGTTACTACTCCTAAACCTTATCTCAATGTCATTTGCAAAAAGTTTATAAAAATTTGTCTTTTTATAAATTTTCAATATTATAAACAAGTCAATAAGTTAGGATTATTTATCCCACTGTCGCACATCTCGAATTAATAGTCTTGGTGTATTTCGAAATTGCAAAAAAAATCTAAGCCCGAACTACGTTTGGTTTGATTTCGCTAATTGTGGATACGTAGGCAACCCCTCAAAAGGGTACAACCACTGCAATAACGAAAAAGACAGAAACGATATTCACTAATAAATATGTCTTTTATTAAAAAAAACCCGATAAACTCGAGAATTTCAAAATTACAGCACAAAAAAAAAACACACCACAAAAATAATAGTAATACTTAAAAAAAAAGGAGACTAATTTTTAGGGCATTTTTCCCTTTCCCTTGTCTTTAGGGTCTCGCGGAGCCCGATGTCGCCGGGGCGGGGGCGAGCGTTTCCGGATCACAAGAGGAGCCTCCTTTGCTCGAACCCGTTTCTTCGACAGCGGGTCTTCTGCCATTGTAACCGGTCCAAGCCGAGCCTTCACGTGCTCAGGTAGCCTGTCTCGAGGACCAAGTCGGTCCTGGACTGCCAGCTTCGGACCTAGTCTCCTTTCTAAATCGGTCTGGGGGCTCACTCTCCCCCGCGCACCTCTAGCACTGGACCCTTCAGCTTGAGTCCTAGTCCTCCCTCTCTGACCTGACATTAGACGGACCAGGGTAGCGGGAGTGTCGCCTTCATCAAAAAAGCCTCTATTGTGTTTAGCTTGCTCCGTTCACAGCAAGTCAAAAGCTTCATCAACCTTTAGAGCAGCTCGGGCCTTGGCAGAATCGGCTTTAGTCCACTTCACATAAGAATCTGACACCCAAATTGAATGAAGAGATTTGGGAATAGACCAAGTGGGCTGAGTATACCATCACTGCATCCAAGTATCGCACATCACATCAGTCAGCTGGGTAGATTCACTCACAACTGCCTCAGTTTCTGGGATCCTTTGAGACCAACGAACCATACTGCCTAAGTATGCGGTCGGGGTAAAGGTGAATTGTCTACCTGAAAGACAAAATCACTTGATATCGCGCCTTGTCCCTCGGAGCCAAACCCGTCCAAACGTAAATGGGCCACCAGGGCATTACCCATCGGATCAACAGACCACTGTGGAAAGATAGCACTTCGTCCCAATATTTTTGAGTAATGTGGCGAGAAAAATCAATAGCCCGTCTCCTTGTCATCACCTGGTTAGGTCGGTATCGACTTGGGTCAAGGGGAGGATCTATGACCGATAGCCTCTCGAATAACCAAAGCTGAAAAAGAAAAGACAAAAATATGAGTTCCCGAGCAAAATAGACGTCCGCCTAGGGGCACTCGATCGAGTGCCTAGGGATCACTCGATCGAGTGACACCTCTGAAATTGGGCCGGAGGCTTTTTATGAGGGCACTCGATCGAGTGCCAGGGTGACTCGATTGAATGTCTGCTGTAGTGGAAAATCGCGAAAAAATAAAATAAAAAAATCGAAGAAATTGAAAAAGTTGAAAAAATAAGAAAAATCCAAAGCGATATACCTGCAGCAAACGGGTGCTTCCGGTCAGACGAATCGATGAATCCCTCTTGCGATTGTCCAAGCCCTGGATAATCTCCCCCGTAATCAGCCAAGCCGGACTGTGCTCCGTCTCCATCAGGTCGACCACGGTAAAAAGACGAACGTTGCCCATACACGACAACAAATCCATGTGACCTTCGAAGGCATAAATGTGGAGCATACAAAAAGAAAAAGCCCTACGGCTGTGGGCCGGCCTAACCCGGACATCGTGTGGGTTCATAAATTTCTCGGCCAAGTCAATCAAAGAGATATTGTCATCTTCAGTCATACGGGATACCTCATTACGGGAAAGTCCTAAAAATTCCCGTAGCTTCCTCCTAGGGTCATGAACTGAAAACGGGACAGCAGGACGAAGTATAGGGTTCCATCCTCCCACAGCAGCAATTTCCTCAGGTAAAGGACAGATCTCGCCCCGAGGAAAGGCAAAAACATGGTATTTGTCGTCCCAATAGGACAAACAAGCATCAAGGAAATAGCGATCCACCTGCATCTGATGGATCGTGAACAGCTACATAATACCCGTCTGGTTCAAAGCAACCTTATCCGTGTCTCTGAAGCGTTGGGACCATTCTTGCAACATCGCGGTCAAGCGTTCAATTTCCATAGCTAAATTTCTTGAAAAGAATAAGGAGTTCTCTTTTTAAGGAAGAAGAATTGTGAGAATTGTGGGGAAAACTAAAACAGGAGATTGGTATTTATAGTACTAAACCCTGACAACCCTCTTTCCATAAAGTTTCCTCAAGTAGACTTAGGCATACAAGCCCAATCTTATATTCCCCATGTCAGCACAGGAATTAGTCATCCCGAGCATTCCTAATTTTCAAAGGAGTCAAAATTTCCAAAATAAAGATTTTCAAAAAAATTCAAAAATTTCGAAAAATCCAAAATTTCAAAAATTTAAATTTTTATTCCCCAGCGCGAGTCGTGTTTTACCTAAATGTTACATGCAAAAAATTTTGTGTAACTGTATACAGGTATACTCAAGGCTTCAGAAGCAGGCCCGCGCAACTCACATATCTCCCCAGCAGAAAGTCCGAGACGACATATCTCCCGAATCAGCACGGGATGAGCCTACATACAGGCGCACCCGGGACTTATATAACAAGTCTGAATCCCCACGGAGCTATTCCTGACAGCATCAACTCAGGTATGATTTCCGTCTTATGGTTAGCGAGCCCTTTACGCAAGTCTAATGGACTATAAACGACCTGACCGGAAGTCTGCCAGGTCTTAATCCTCGATTGGCCTGGTAGCTATTCTGACTTTCACCTTGTCCAAGCCTCAGTCAGAGTGGGGGCTCTGTAGACACCCACATTTGGCTGCTAGGTGTCTATAGCAGTTTCCAAAAAACACTTGATGATGATCGGACGCGAACGTGCTTCTACGCGCTCGGATATGGGCTCGAAATAATTAGTTTCTGGCTTGGGCTTTTTACGGAGTACAAATCTCACAAAACTGACCTCAAATTCAGGCCCAGCGGGTCGTTTCCAATCAAATAAGTTCGAGCCTTTTTTTTCATGCTTTCCCAGAGGTCTGGAGAAAGCTGCAATCAATAGGATTTCCCTAATCCTCCCTTCCCGAAAGGAAGAACGTGAAATTCTTTTTCCTTTCCGCAGGGACCAGGAGATTGGATCTAGATATAAATTTCATCCAAACTAGATCGATCGATATTATTCAATAAAGACTGATCAAAAATTGGGATTTTAAAAAAAATGAGGAATTGGGTTTAATTAGATCGGTAAAATTGTACGCTTTTTTTTTATGAAAGCATGGGCTATGGCTCAAATACGTATTTAATCTGATTTCCAATAGGAGCCGAGGTCTTTGCTTTTGTATAACTATGAATTGAATAAAAATCTAGGATTAATAACTAAAAATGACTAATTTTGGGTCAAAACCGACACCGGAAATAAAACTGTCTTTTAGCGACCGGGTCAAACCCCGGTTAAAGTCGTTTCCGAGACACAAAACAGCCATGAAAATATCGAGAATCCAACCCGAAGTCAAAAACTCCGGATTTCTCGTTCCAGCTCATCCACTCGATCGAGTGTTAGCTCACTCGATCGAGTGGGCCTCCAACAGGCCCGCTGTCTCCCTTTAGCTGGGCCACTCGATCGAGTCCATCAGGGCACTCGATTGAGTAACCCTAGGTCGGGGGTTGAGCAATTCCTATATATACACCCCTTTGCAACACAATTTACACAACTTTTCTAACCCTAAGAATTTTTCCTCTCTACAACTTTAAACACATACAACCCTAACATCTAGTAAACATACGACCTAAAACCACCATAACTTCATCTACATAATCTCGAACTCTCGTGCCTAAGCCACAACTAGACGAGTCCCGTCCGAGAATACGAAGCATGTAGGTTGAGGGTGCAAATAATCTCGTTCTCTTCCCTTTCTCTTCTCTTCTCCCGCATCGTCTTCCTCTTTTTCTTCTCGTTTTTATCATTTTTTTAATTTTCTTTTCGTATCTAATATCGTTAATACTACTAGTATCAAAATACTAAATTATTCGCCTATTCGTGTCGAAAACAAGGAATGACGGAATAAGGAAATCCGAATACAAGGGTCTCGCACCTGATGTGGCCGGTCGCTTATCCCGACACCCCAAGTATTTGATTGTTGAAGCGAATCAACATCAACAAGATCGTTTTTTATTCTTCGCGTCGTTAGTCTCGTTTTAATTTTTGCATAATCATCATCAAAATCGCGCATTCGTCAATATCCAAAACTATTTCGAATCAAACACGTTTACTTAAGTTAGAGCGAAACCCGTTGATGCGGATCTGACATCACATAATTCGCAAGGATTTATTACGATGTCGAGATGCGGAGGGAATCAATTTTTTTTAATTCAATCAAGTATGAAGCGTTTATTCTTAAAGATGCGATATCGACTTTATAGTCGAATATCGTGCCTAAAAGTAGTCAATAAATTTAACTAATACGAATTCGTTGATGCTAAATATAATTGTCAACAAGTTCGAAAGAACTAATTACGACATTATAACGCGGAGATAATTAATTTCGTTTTAGTTTGATTGAAACGACTTATAACGTCTTTTCTAAATTTCACTCTAAGTATTCGATGTTGATTACATAATCAAGTATCGAATATGACGAGTATCGAAAATCCAAGTCGAGTATAAATCGTATCATATTTTTACACGACTTAGCAAAATTATCGATTTTAAAAAGTAAAGGCAATTTCGAAATCCAAATCGAAACAAACCATAGTTCGTACAGGGGTCACTCGATCGAGTGCTGTAGGCCACTCGATCGAGTGACACCCCAAATTAGAGGCAGAATGCTTTTTCCGAGGACCACTCGATCGAGTGTCACACCTGACTCGATCGAGTGACACCTCAAAATCGAGGCAAGAGGGTTTCTCAAGAGGCACTCGACCGAGTCCCTCCATGACTCGATCGAGTGACCTCTGTCACGTCAGAATCGTGAGCCTTCAACACATTTCGAGCCTCGATAAAATTCTTTTTATGACTTCGGTCAACACATGTCAAGTCTATCACGTGATTCATCCTTTCAAAACCATGCATCACATCTTTTATGTCATTCTATATTATTTACAAACCGTTATATACCATTACTAACTCGTTTGTTTACGTCTTTTCATCTTATTTTTATTTCGTTTGTTTTTTTGTACTAAAACGAACCTCGCATGCTAAATACAACTTTGACGTTAATTTAGATGCATTAAATCGACTTAGCAACCTATTAAAATCTTCGCATGTTTAGTCAAAATATTGTCTGCATATCATTCAATCGAATTACTAACGCGCGTATTCAAAAGTCAAGCGATATCTTAGTAGAGGCCGCTAAGTGCGGGCGGGGTTGGGTGTTCTTTGTGAACTTCCCAACACGTACCCTCACCCCTTACTCAGCACCTCGGTTTCTGGATGCCCGAAACTGTTGGCGCACGAGAGTCATTCAATACACGATATTCGATAATGTCAGTATCGGTATCGCAATGCAAAGGGACGAACCCCATAAACTCTGAAATCGGAATGGGTCGTACTTTGTGCACGGCCCACTAAGATATAGAGTGGGTTCGAATGGGCCCGAACTCCGACAAAGTTCGGTGGCGACTCCACTTCGATTTAAACTTCAATTCGATCCATCTCACATGAGATTCATTCGCCTCCCCAAACCCGCGCGTGGCCGCGTCGGGGTGGACCTATGTCATGTCCACACCTGTAATTAGCCGATTCGATTTAATTCTTTTCTAACCAAAATCTGCACACAAAAAACCAACCCAACAATAACAATACGTTCCAAACACATTTCAAACACCATGCCATATCGGCCACAGAACGCCAGCTTCACACTTCCTCAATTGACAACTAGGTAACTAAATGTCGTGAATAAACTAAATTCGGAATCATTTTACAAATTGTTTTGAATCAACATTCAGAAACTACAAGGTTTAGTACTCCCTTCGTTCAATTATCGATCAATTTTCCCGCTATTATTGAAAAACATGCATTAATATACTACTCCGTATAGTACGGAGTATATCTTTTATGTTTAGTACTCCCTTCGTTTAAGTCAAACTTTCCCTTTCACTTTTTGCACAAGTTCTAAGAAACCGATTGTTTATAATTAAAGATACAAATGAGTAAAAGTTAAATATTTGTTTAATATTAAATGTAGGGTAGATATATAGGGGTATTTATATAAATATATAAAGTTTAAAATATTTATTTAATACTCCATATTAAAGAATGATTAAAGTGAAAATGGGTAGGTTGGACTTGAACGTCCCAAAAAGGTATAAAAGAAGGTTCGACTTGAACGGAGAGAATATATAGGACCTCACTTTGAGATTGTGAACCGGAACTCCCAAAATCATTAGACGGCCCTGCGTGGCTACGTGTGATACTAGGTAGTGTATATCAAAAGTTGTCGGAATTTATTTTTTTTGGATTATCTTGTGACTCTTAAAATTTGTTGCCGTCGCCACTCTTTGTCTCTCTTACCGTGTCGCTGACAATATTCGTCGAGTCACCATTATTCCTCCTTCGTCAACACCAATTTTTGTCCTAATCTCTCATCATAACAAACTAGTCAAAATAAATATGCTAATTTTGGTTGTGATCTCATCATAACACGCATAGCACCGGTCAAACCACCGGCATCTCACCAAAAAGTTTGATCGATAACAAAATGTATTATGATCGTCTCGCTGAAAGGCAGTTCGGAGTAATTAAAGTGGATTGATCAGGTAGAAACAAAAGCAGGTACGATAAGCCAAAAAAAGTCAACCGAAAAAGAATAACATGCACTCCTGATTTCCTGGAAGCAAACCACGATGACTTTTTAGTGTATGAAGAAATTCCAACATTAAATGTCCATTCACATCAAAAGGTAAATAAAGAAAGGATACTAGTTACACCTATATACAATCCTAAACATGTTATATAAGAAATTTAAAGAGAAATAGCATTTAATATACAGAGTATGTATTAATTACAATGATTTGTGTAATCTCGTCACCAATTCTTAAATGGGTTAGAGGTTAAATACAACTCTTAGGTTGTGTTTAAACATTAAATATCTTCTAAAATTGGTATAAACATAGAAATTAAAGAACAAATTCAACATACTTCAATACAATTAATACAAGTGTTAAGAATTTGTTTCCTCTTTTAGGATCTTAGATACTCCCTCCCATTCTTTGGATTCCTACCATAAGTTGATTATATGTGAGTAGTATTTTAATCAAATGGTAGGAATCTAAAGAATGGGAGGGAGTACAACCTAAGGGTTGTATTTATCATTTCTCATGATCAAATACAATTCTTAAAGGTGTACTCCGTATTTAACTCCCTTAAAATATAAAGATGAGTATATTCGTTATAAGTTTTGACGGATTAAAAATAAATAAATAGATATACATGTATAAAAGATGAATCATTTACTCCCGAGTTCCTATTTTTGTCTCACTTTTCTTTTTGAACTGAGTTTAATATTTGTCTCACTTTTCTTTTTAGGTCACCAAGGTCTGGTTCACATTTAGTCTCCCATTTTTCTTGAGTCACTCATTTCTCTTTCCTTAATTTTCATCATAAAAACAAATGGAATAATAATAGAAACTCGAAGAAAATACTATATTAAGCATTTGAATTTTTATCTTTATCTATCCATAAAAGTGACACTATATCCGTACTAAATTTATACTCCCTCCGTTTCAGAATATATGACGTTTTGGTTTTTCGAGGTGAGTCTTTGACTTTAATTTTTATGTAAATATATCAGTTCAAATTTTTTAAAAATTACACCATAAAATTTATTATGAAAAGAGCTTTCAAATGAGTATACATTTCATGATATTTTTTCTTATATTCCGTGAGATATTGAAGAGAGAAAGAGATGTCTCGAAAAGTGAGAATGACTTATAAAACGAAACAGAGGGAGTATATATATATATATATATATATATATATATATATAAGCATGAGGAGGGAAACATTACTCTTTCACAGGTGTGTCTGACAAATGTCTTACGTTGTGACTAACATTCAATGATCTTCTGCCGGCCAGTTATCAGATTTCGGCTCGATCTGCCTCTTTATTGGCTACCAACTTATTCTTTTCTAGAAATCTGATTTTGTAATGTTTTAATTTGTTTCCTTGGCCTTTTCACGCAAAATCTCGCAAATCTTAAATACTCTATATGCTTGATGTGTCTATTTCCTGCGTTTACTTAGACTTACCTTACTTTTTAGTATAAGCTTCTTTTTGGAAAGGTGATATTTATTCTAGTGCTAACCTATTACAGCTTTTTTAAATGAAAGAGACACCTTACGAGGTCCTGTTCTATATCAACAAACTTCATATATTTTGTTCTTTTCATATTATCTTGAATTGTTTTATTTATTACACATCATTCTAATGTTATGTACTCCCTCCGTCCCAATGAATTGTTTGCCTATTCCATATTGGGACGTCTCAATGAATTGTTTGCCTTTCTATTTTAGGAATGTTTTTTATATGCAGTTTGATCATTCTCATGAGTTTTGCTCTACATGTCACTCCCTCATTGGTTCCCTTAACCTTGGTGCCAAAAGGAAAGACAAACAATTCATTGGAACGGAGGGAGTAATTATTTAGTGTAAATTAAAATTAGGAATTTTCATTAGTTACCTTACGTATTTTGAACGAACAAAACAAAAGACAAGAGATCACTCCCTAAAAAGTGTCTAACTCATCTAATTATCGATCATTCTTCCTTGAACGGACTATTTTGTTTGAGTACTTTGTTTTTGACTTGAAGGTAACAAAAAAATGCATTTTGAAGATGGTGAAATATAAGATCACTACTAGATTAAGCATACTTGAAACGAAAACTTGAAAACTTGGTCAAGAAATGATCGGGATCAAAAGTACTAAACATTTTAGATGGTTGAATGAATTGAGTTAGTTGTGATTTCTGAATAACCCTTTTAGAGACGCAATTATCTTATGATGCAATTCAATAATAGTAACAACAATCATAATATAACCATCCACAATTAATTTCAGTTATCAGTTGTCATCACTCATCATCTCTCATTTTACAATCATTTTTCTGATATGATTAACTGTGTGATTTATCAAGCAAAGCAACGAAAGCGTTGGTAGACACATACGTGATAATTCTAAAAAGAAAATTTTGTTTTAAGTTTGAACTACCAAGGAGTATATATATACTCCCTCCGAATACTTATTGTCCCATTTATTTTTGGGATGAAAATTAAGGAAGGGAAAATGAGTGACTCAAAAAAGAAGTGAAAAATTAAGGAAGGAGAAATGAGTGATAAATGGGAGAGTAAATGTGAACACATATTCATGACCTAAAAAAAATGGGACAAATATCAAACTCAGTTCAAAAATAAAAATGAGACAAAAATAGAAACTCGGAGTATATAGTTTCAGGAAATGGGTAAGACACAGTGACCAAAATTACGTTTGAAGAAAAAATGCAATTATTGCATTGGACAGGGGCGGATCCAGGAACTGAAAATGTCTTGGGCTAAAATTTTATAGCGTTGATTTTTTTTTTGAGATTCAAAATACATAAAAGTAGTACTCCGAATTAATTTTATGAATATCGGTCTAGGAATGGGAAAGGTTAGCACAAACTTTGGAAACGATAAATTTAATTTGTTTGTGATATATACTAATACGTAATATGGATAACTCTGTGTCCCTTTTTTCCAATTTTTTTTATTATGATTCGTGTAAATATTGTTACTCATTTTAAATCCGACAAATGAAATATAATCAAAATAATATTGAGATATGAGTATTATTTAAAACAACTTAGAGGAAAGAAATAATAATTTAGAGTTATTATATTTGAAACTTGAAATTAAAAATCTTTGGAATATTATTTGAGTTTTAAGTCTCATGTGCATGTCATCGTGAAACAAAAATTCGTTGAAAGGTAAAGATTAAACGCTACCAAAGAGCAAGTCCAATAGTGAAGTTAAATGATTAAGATTAAGAAGAAGAAAAATAAAGGTTAAGAAAATTGGATATTAATGAGTAGGTAATGTACTGCTGGAAACCCAAAAATTACAAGGGTGAAGAAAACGAAAGGAGTGTTACTTGAACCCCTGACCACAGATACTTAACCAACACCTTTTACCACTGCACCACACTACATCACTGGATACATGGTTAGTACAAAATTTTATTTATCCTAAATTCATCTTGGGCTATAGCCCATACGGCCATAGCCTAAATCCGCCCCTGGCATTGGAGGTACAAACGTCAAGCTAGCGTAACACAACTACAAGTCCACTCGTATATGAAGACTATCTAGTGTGTGTGTGTCTGTCGTAAAATGTAAATAGAACGAGGAGTGAACAAGTATGATCCTCAGCGCGTGTCAACGCTGAGTGGGCAGACGCGTACGGTAAGACCATCGGCTAGCAATGCAACAACTGAAATGGGAAATTCAACGCCACATTAAGCTGCGGGATATAATGATAATCTAATGCAATCACGTTAATCATATGAGCCGCTATACACTACACATTACTACTTTATATCCAACCTTATTCACTTCTATAAACAAAACTACTGTAATAATTATTATTAAGGCCTAAAATTTGTCTTACTCCATCATCATATTCATGGTTCGATTCATCCCAAGATATAGTGCGTTTGTCTATACTCTGGTTTTTCATAACATGATCAGATGGGATGCTAGGTTTTTTTGGATCAAATTTAAACATATTTTTTATCGGTCAAAATAGTTGAAATTTGCTTCAATTGCTAAAAATTGAATAGTTCTTTCAATTTATTCTAATCTATATATTTGACTTTTTATCCTCTATGATGAGCTGAGACTTTAATCACGCTTTAATTCCTCCATTTTTTTACGGATAATTATTATATACCCGGGCCTAGCATGTGGCAATGGGCGGGCTTGTACGTGCGAGCTTGTGACGAGTTGACTAGGCCGGAAAAAGATGGACCCACGAGCCAAGTCTGTTTCGGCTTGGGCCAACCCGTAAACTTGATCTCTGGTCTACTACAACTAGTGTTAATGTTAATCAAATGCTCCGTAGCTTAGAAACTTTTGCTTTCAAACTATTTAAGGTCCCATATACTATAAACGTCTCAGTTACATATTCTTTTTTATATATAAACATCTTTAACTCTTCAATATTTTTGAAATATACCAAAAGTCGGTTATGAAATTTCGGTTACCATATTGTAGCTAATTCCAAGCTTTGACTATAAATATGTTTAACAAATGTTTGTGCAGTTATCAAAAGGTCTCTTATACATTTATACTTTAATTAATTAAGTTAATTTTCAACAATAAAATGTAGAATAAGGCTAAATAATAAGATTATAGTGACGATCTCACACGTTAGATGATTTATTTAAAAAAAAAAAGAGGGATAATTTATTAATTATTAATAAATGCGTGATGTTTTTATGAAAAATAATCATGTTTTATGATGAGAAACCGTCTCACACGATAACTACGAATAAGGAAATTAAAAAGAGACCAATTAATATAGGGAAGTAGTACGTAATGGTGTATCCATGATTAATAAATGAAATGATAGCGTAAACCCATTTCACATGGCAACCAACCCCTCCATAAATTGGGAACGCTCGTGCATAAATTTAGAACAAACCATACCCCTCTCTCTCTCTCACTCTCTCACTCTCCTCTACAACACATACATACATACACTTCTCTCTCTACATTTGTACGTGATTAAGCTTCGTAATCAAGTTAAGAGATCATTATTAGATATGGAGGCTGTTTCAATGTTCACAGCTTACTCAGATCCGGTACTAACTACTAACTCTCTTTTTTCTAGCTAGCTGTATTCACCATTTTGTTTGTATTATTATTATTATTAGTAGTATGATAAGATAGAGAAGGAGTAGTTTGAAATAAATAATTTAAACAAAATCACTAGTAGATCCTAATTAACTAGTGAGCTTGAATTGCTAGCTAGCTAGCTCAATACTACTGTCATTACTCATTAGAATGAACATCATTTGTTGACAATCTTTGTAGGATATGATCATTCATACATGCATGTGTAATCATCCATGCTTTATTCAACTCAAGTAGAGACAAATAATACTCCATAATGATTAGTTGCATATAAATATGATATGGCTAGGTAGGGTTCATTCCTACATGTACAAGCTAAGTAGTTTGCAAAATTTGTTTTTGTTAAATTTTAATAATTATGTTAATTTCAGGGATTAATGGATGATTTAAGCTTCATTAATCAGGTCAACTCATTTGAAGACTTATTCAGAGACCCAATACTACCTTCATACAACAACAACAACAACAACAACAACAATAACAATAGTTTTAACCATCAAGCAGGGTCTAACAACAACAACAACCATCAAATTATAAGTTGCAAAAGATCGGCTCATCAATTTGATCATAAAATCACGGAAAGACCCATTTTGTCCAAACAATTGAAGACAAATGATGATCATGGAAGTTCATACAATAATAAGTCCAATATGTTGTCCTTTGGGATTTCTCATCACAACAACAACAACAACAACACGAGTTTCGTTAGGCCCAAAGAAGAGGCTCTCACGGTGCCTAATGTCACTTATGCAAACGAAATGATGGTTCCTCAAGCTTCAATTGAAAAGAAAGGTGGTTATGGTAACTCAATAATTAAGAAGAATTATTGTCATAATAATTCAACTAGCTTGGCACAGTCTAAGGAGCATGTTCTTGCTGAGAGGAAACGCCGTGAGAAACTCAGCCAAAGGTTCATCGCTTTATCCGCTATCATCCCGGGACTAAAGAAGGTATTTACAATTTACAATTTACAATTTACATACATACATGTGCTCTATTCTCCATACACCCTATATATGATATACTCCCTCCGGTTATACGTGATGATGAGTATTATATTGAAACGGGACAATCATTTAAAAAACCAGAGGGAGTATATATGTAATTTGAAGAGAAAAGGCGGAATAATTATTGTTAAGCGGCTTAGCTAGCTAACGAGATGATAGGAGTATATAACCTAAATATTATTTGTGGGCTGGGGATGGACAGATGGACAAGGCTTCAGTCCTTGGAGATGCCATAAAATATGTAAAGCAACTGCAAGATAGAGTGAAGACACTTGAGGAGGAAGCAAAGAAGAAACCGGTGGAGTCGGCGAGTTTTGTGAAGAAATCTTGGGTCACTGAAGACGATGATGAAGTAGAACAATCAAGTTGCCTTGGTGGTTCGAGCGGTCACGATGGTCTATTATTCCCTGAAATTGAAGTCAAGGTTTCGGATAACGATGTTCTTATAAGAATTCATTGTGGGAAAAAGAGTGGAATGCTTGAAAAACTCATTTCAGAAGTTGTGAAGCTTCAACTTGAGGTGGTCAATAGTAGTGCTTTGGCTTTTGGAGGATCTTTTCTTGATTTAACAATTATTGCTCAGGTATTTCATCATATTCTCTCATCTCCCCCCCTACATCATAAATTTATAAATCAACTTAAGAAAACAATATAGATATAGTTCGTTGTTGTAGTGAAATTTGAAACCCTAGTTTATATATGCATGCATCACTGCATGTTGCATCTAACCTCTTTTTATCTTGTTTAGCTTTAATTAAGTGATCAATCATTAGTCTCACCAAAAAAAAAAAAAAAAAAAAAAAAAAAAGTGATCAATCATTAGAAAAATTTTAGGAAATGAAACAAATTCAAATCATGAATTCCTACTCAAAATCATTCAACTAGATCATCAAATATTCGGTTATTCCCTTATACAATCCTACATATACATGCATGCATGAAACCCTATTCAATCAATATGTATGGTCTCTAAATTATTCAATTTGTTGACGTGCATTCCGTTCGTCTCAGTTATTTGTTTACCTTTTGTATTATTGATAAGAAGTGTTTTAATCAAAGGTAAACAAAGACCATTAAATTTGAGGAAATGACTAGAAATGACTACTACAAGATTTGAGGAAATTAATAGTGTTCATGCATAGGGTAGGTTAAATTTGAGCATTATACCATTAGGTCCATTACCATTACCATATGCTAAATTCTTAATGAAATTAAAATATGTTTATTTATTTTGTTTATTAATTTGCAGATGAATGCTGAATTTAACATGACATCCAAAGATCTAGTAAGACATTTGCAAGCTACCCTCAAATGTTTGATATGAACAAACAAAGCTAAAGGCCCATCATCTACATACCCTTCATTGAAGAACTAAAGACTTCGAAGTTAGAACTTAATTAAGGATGTTTCAATGTAATTTACTTAAGTTAGTTCACTCTAGTTAATTAGTGTGTAGTAGTCTATACGTGTCTACTTGCATCACCATCTAAGCATACCCTTAATTATATACACACATACTATACATAGCCTGTTTTCTCAAAGGGTGGGTTCATTTTTCAGGATGGTTTTTCCATATTTTTTTGCACCGTCTTTTCTGGACTGTGTTAAACTATCCTCCTCCTGTTATTTAGAAATGACCTAGCTCGAGAGGTTTATTCTGGCTGTTTTCTTTAAGGGTATGTATGGGTTAAGATATTGCAACTTACTTGTTTATCCTTTTATAATTAATTCCTGTATAAGAACGTCTCACAATATATGTACTCGATCATAATCAAATCGTCTTTTACTGTATTTTTTATTGGAGTGTGGATGATTGAATAAACACGCACGTTTGTTTTAAATTGACGCAGTATTTTCTTTTTTCCTTTCTTTTTTTAAGTGGTGCTTAATAGGTAGTATTAACTACTGAGTAGCTTGTACTCATCAAGAAAGAAAATATAGTGTATAATATTACGGTTATTGCAATAAAATGATTTTTATATGTATGTGGGTTATCCGTTATTGAGGATGAATATGATGTAACGATTATTCTAATTATTATTAATCCATTAATTAAATTGCATTCAATTATTATTCCAACAAGCTAGGTTACATTACTTACGCCCAATAGCTTCCTTGTTCCACTACCTTCTTATCTACTAAGATTTTATTATTACCATTTTTCTAACATGTGTTAATTGGACATACGTTAATAATTTAATTAGGTAAAGATTCACGTAAATATTGTCTAAGTATGATAAATATAAATTAATACTCCGTGTATCAAATTCTCGATAATATCGATCATTGTTAAACTTTAATTTTCAAAATTAACCTCTTAAAGTGTGTCCAATTGACACACGATAGAAAACCCGTTATTCCTATTATTAAATGTTTTATGTTGATAATGTAAGCTGAAAGTTAAGTAAGATTTTTGGAATAAAGAACTAAACATCATAATTAATATTTTAAATAATTTCATGTGTCTTTTACTCATTGCTAATTCATGTATGAAAAAGGTACTTAATGCGGCTGCACTCATTATCGTATGTAACTTCAGTCTTCTCTGCCTGTCTATCTCTACTCTATCTATTGAATATTTAGGGTTGTTTGGTTGCCTTCTTAAATCATGGAAAATAAAAATTTTCATGAATTTATAAATTGCGATGGTGTTTAGTTAATTATTTCATGAAAATTGCAATCCTGATAACTTCATCTTTCCATGGTAAACTAAACGAACCCTTATATTGTTATTTTAATTTTGCAAATTCAAATTATTATTATTATTATTATTATTATTATTATTATTATAAAAAACTAAATATTGTCTCCTCTACATGTAGAGCTAGCAAGAGTCTAAGATAAGATCGATGATCAGTGCTTTATTTATAAATCAATGAGTAAAGTTCGTTTATAACTTATAAGGTGCGCTTGCTTTGTCCTCGTTATGGGTATGACCCCCTGCGTGAAAATCCTGGCACCGCTATTGTATTGACATGAACCATTCTATAAATTTAACCCATCGATCATCTAATATAAGTTCTGCCAAGGGTTCAAGTAAACATGATATATAATCGTTCCTCTATTTTTACACATTATAGTAAACTAATCATTACATTAACTTTTCATTCTTTCATTCTAAAATAATTTTCCTGCATTGACTTATGGTACAAGTTCATATTTTTTTCTTACCATAAAAAAATTAAACAAAAATACATTTATAACAGGATAAATACTCCGTATATGTCTACATTATTCATCCTAAAAAGTTTTTTTGGTAAAACATGTTTGATACGGAGTAGTTTGGAGGGAAATTGTTTTACATAAATTGAGAAAAATCAAGGTGGTGTCATACATTTATTTACTTTTAATACTACGGTTTTTCTAACATGTGTCCACAGGGCACATGTTAACACATTAATGGAGGTAAGTTTATCAAATATATTCTTTAAGTATGGTAATTATAGGTTAATCTTTCAACTTCTATGATAATTTGATTGATAAACCTACTTTAATTAAGTATTAACATGTATGTCCAGTGGACACATGTTAGAAAATCCGTTAATACTATTATTTATAAAAAAAATATTTTAACATAAAAGAGTAAATGATTGAAAAGGAAAGATTATATCCAATCCATTAAGATTTTTTCATTTTTAAAAAAGGAAAAAACATAATAATTTTCCCACTTAAAAAATTACAATACCCTATATGTTAATTTAAAGTCATGACATAATCACATGAATTTGGCTCTTCCTTGCTTCATAATCATTTTTTGTGGTTCTTCGATCCTCGATTGATAATCAATATAAATATAGGATTGATCAGAAGCTTAGCTTAAATCCATGATTGTGTTGACCGTTGACTATTCTTGCATTAGGTGTGTATCGAGATTCTAATCTATATGTAGATACGAAGAGATATAATCGAGTTCTTATGTATTCCTAAAAATACGAAAGGGTATTTAACTCTATTCAAAAAAACAAGAAACAATATCCTATTTTCAAAGCTCAATATTCTATGGAATGGCGAAAAGACCGAATATTTCAAACCAACGAGAGGTATAAGACAAGGTGATTCACTTTCGCCTTATATTTTCACGATGTGTATGGAGAAATTGAGTCAACTAATAGAACAGGAGGTTGAGAGTAACAGGTGGCGAGGCATTCGTACTAGTCGCCATGGTCCGACCTTAACCCATCTATTTTTTGCGGATGACATAATTTTATTTGGTGAAGCGAATGTGGACCAAGCCCAAAGCATTCAAAGATGTTTAGATGCCTTCTGCCTGGCGTCTGGGCAACGTGTCAGCCGGGAAAATCCCGGGTTTTGTTCTCCTCGAACACCAATGGCTATCACGCCGATCAAGTTTTGACAGTACTAGGCATTGACAGAACCGAGGACTTGGGTCGCTACTTGGGCATGCCCACCATCAATGGTCAAGTAACTCGGGAAAGCTTTGAATATATTATCGACAAAGTGGATAAGCGACTAACGGGTTGGAAGGCCAAAATGTTATCCTTAGCCGGACGTACAACCCTGATCCAATCCACACTATCGGCGTTACCTATGTATTCTATGCAAACGGCTAAACTACCGAGGTCAATTTGTGATGATATTGATAAGAAAACTCGGAAATTTCTGTGGGGTGGCTCGAATGACAAGAAAGGCCTACACTTAGTAGCTTGGGACAATGTAACCAAAGACAAGAGAATTGGTGGCCTAGGATTAAAGGCCATGAGACAAGTTAACGCGGCATTCTTAGCTAAGTTGGGTTGGAGAATGCTTAACGAGTCAAATTCGTTGTGGGCACGGGTCCTCCGTTATAAATATTGGCACGGTCGATGCGATATGGATATGTTCGAATCCAAAGGCAATAGCTCCAATGCTTGGAAGGGAATTTGTGAGAGTTTTGAGACAATCAAGACGGGAGTAAGTTCGTCGATTGGAAATGGCCTAGCAACCTCATTTTGGTATTAGGCCTGGGCTACGAACGCCCCCCTCGCGGACTTGACCACAATGGATATATCGAGTCATCTTCGGGAGGCCACGGTTAACGATATGTGGGAAGAAAATGTGGGTTGGAAATGTGACCTTCTTGGTGAATTCTTCAATGAAGAAATACTTAAGACAATCGCTTCCTTTGAAGTTGTAGTAGATGAAGACAAATCGGATACACTTTACTGGAATCCGACGTCCTCTGGCCGTTTTTCTCTTAAAACGGCTATTGCTATCATTAGGAAAGAAGACTCAAATTTGGACCACCCCTCATGGAAGCTCCCATGGAAAACTAGTGTTCCACAAAGAATGCGCATCTTCCTCTGGCTCGCCTTACATGACCTCCTCATGACTAATGAGAACCGCGCTAAACGGGCCATGACAGAAGACCCGCTTTGTGGACAGTGTAATGAAGAAACAGAGACTCTCATTCACTTACTAAGAGACTGCCGAAGTGCAAGAAGGGTATGGGCTACTATCCCGGGTCTGGACATGGGCATAGGACGACAAGGAATGATGGGTTCGGAATGGATAATTGAGAATCTACAACAAAATTCGAAAGCAAACATAATTGATTGGCCAACAATATTCACCGTGATTTTATGGTGGATATGGAAATGGAGGAATTGTGGAGTATTTGGCCGTGACGAGGACATTCCGATACACCCTGGTCGTTTTTTATGGATACAGGTCAAACGTATTAGAAAAGCGATGAATGGAGACGATGTGGTGCATGGTCGGATCAAACCCAAGAAACAGGAAATCTTCATTCGATGGATAACGCCTCCCGATGGATGGGTTGTCTTAAACATAGATGGAGCGTCGAAGGGCAATCCAGGCCCGGCAGGTGCGGGAGGCATCTTTCGTGATAGCTCAGGTAACCCTCTGATTGCCTTCTCGGAGTCTCTTGGAGTGGTAACGGTCACCCGGGCTGAGATTATTGCCCTCCGAAGAGGCTTACTCCTTGCTTTAGAACGGAATTTCCGTCGCGTCATTATTCAAACCGATTCTCAAGTAGTCACGAAGCTAATCAATCAAACGGAAGGCCTACCTTCAGCCCATTCTCACATGATACGCCTCTGTAAGAGTTTGATGGAAGGTCATGATGGAATGTTCGAGATTATGCATATTTATCGAGAAGCGAATGGGTGTGCTGACTGGTTGGCTAATAAAGGGGTCTCACAAGTTCCACGAGTTTCGACAGTGGAGGGTTCAGATATCCCAGATGAATTATTTAAGTTGGTCCAGCGGGATGTGGGAGGCGTTTCGTGGCCTCATCTTGTGTCATTCCCTCTTTAGTTTGTAGTTTCTAGTTCGTTTGTTTGTTTTATTTTTCTTTTCCTTTCAGTGTTTGTTTGCTTCTGTTTTTTCGACTTTTGTCGCGTCTATGTTACCAAAAAAAACCCTTCTCCCTCCTCCCAAAAAAAACTTAGCCTCCAAAAAAAAATCTTGGGGCTACCACCATTTATGGTGGTAAACCCCCAATTTTAATTAATTATATCGTTTTAATATTACTATTATTAGTATTTTAGTTATAATAAGTCCTCTCCTTTTGAAGAGTTTCGTTCCCATCAATTGATGGGTTTCGCTCTCTCTTTTAGAAGAGATGTTGAATTTACTACTATGGAGAGGAGGCGGAAGATCAGTACCATAATCGTTCATCATGTGGTATCTCAATTTATGTCAGACCGGCGGCTACAATCTATTAGGTTAGATGAAATTGATTCTCGTCAAAACCTTGGAAGATCCGAAGACCCTCTTGTGAAAAGTTGTATCATTAAATAGCGATATGTTGAAAGAGGATGTGCAGAAGCGGAGATCAAAGTCTTAGTGAGAGATCTTTGTTTTAGGGTGGTGCTTTTTCATAAGTGTGTATTACTCATTTGTACTTGAAAAGTACATAATTGCCCTCCCCATTTCCTCCTCCCTCATCATTGCATTATAGAGAGTTTTGAGAGAAATCTCAAAAATTCTCAACGTTCCAAATTCCATCCACCTCCACCTCCACCACCTCCCTACTCCGGCTTCCGCCACTCCGGCCACCACTCCGGTCACCACTTTTTTTCTTTTTTTTTCCTTTTCGATTTTTTTTTCATTTTGAAAAAAAATATTAATGTTATTATTGCCAAGTTTTTTTCTTGAAAAAAATGATCAGCACTTCAATTTATTTGTAATTTGGGGAAAATTATACATGCGAGAATTAAAATACAAGAATTACAATCGTACAAATCAAAATTAATTTGAATAAAATTCGAAATAATTAACACAAAAATCTAATTACAAAATATTATTTTCAAAATCTAATAAATAAACCTCAAATAAAAAAAAATACAGGTCGCCGGCGCCGGTGCCGCCCCTCCGCCGTCGCTGACTCGCTGCCCTCCACAAATCCTCCGGCCACCGCCATCTATTCCGGCAATCTCCGGCGTCCCAAACCCTAAACCCTAAAATTCTAAAAACAATTAAACATACTTATCAATTAAATCATAATTTGCAAATAAAATTAAAATATCGATTACCGATTTGTAATCCATAGCGAATTCCAAATTAACGATCGATCGATTGTCAAATTTGACGAGATTTAAGAAAGAAATTTTGATCAAAGGTGGCTTAGAAAAGAAATAAAGAAGTAGGTTTGAATAAGCATGAAAAATTATGGGAAGGGCAATATAGGAATAATTAGGAAATTTTAGTGATGATTGAGTAACACGCACCTATGAAAAAGTAATTCCGTTGTTTTAACGAGAATTTATTTTACTCAAATTTTATAGTATTGTATCCGTTTAATTTCGATATAAGTTGTAGATGTCGTATGACTTTTTTTTAATGAAATGATCTATTCGCTAAAAAAAATACGAAATGGTATTCACAATAAGATAAGTCTCCCTTGTAATGGGTATATCCGTTAAAAATTGATGACGGGTTAAACAAAGTATCATTTACTTGTTAGAAAAGATCAGGTTTGGAAGTAACACATGAATTCATCTTTATCTATGCAAGTGAATATTATTTGACCTATCACACGTTTGTGATGGAATTCCCGTCACAAACAAGAATTTGCCTAACAAGAATAGTTGGTAGCGTCCTTATTTCTTAGGTGGGACCACGCTTCAATAGCGCCCTTATACGGTTAGACTAATTCTTATTTGTCACGAGAACATCTGTCACAAACTTGTGACGGATTAAATAAAACTCATTGGATAAACACAAACAACATGATACCCTAGGATTGCTTTATCTAACCATGTGCTATAATTTGACCCGTCACCCTAGGATATATTCGTCACTACTCACAAGGGAGACTTACTAGTACTAGTACGCTTATGCCTAGAGCTTAGAGGTGGCAATCGGGTCAGGTTTGGGTCGAGTTAAGCAGGGTCGGATCACATCGGGTTCAAGTTATATGTCAGGTCAACATATTCTTTTGGGTTGAGTCGAGTTCAGGTTGGATCATTAATGGGTCGGGTCATTTAAGGTCAACTTAAATGTCGGGTCAAATCGGGTTTAGGTTGGATTATTGTTAGGTCTAGCTAGTTAATGTAGGATATTGTTTCAATATTTTTCCAATAAATTTTAATTGTTGACCATTATTTGGTTTAATTAATTTGTTATTATGTCAAATTTATCAAATTATACACCAAATCATTTTCATTTGAATCAATATTTAAGTTAATAACAGCATGATCGTCAATCTTATCAGGCCATTTCAAATCGGGTCGGGTTGGGTTTGGGTTCGGTTTGCTGGTCATTGAGTTCTATCAAGTAACGCGTCACAAGCAGGTCGAGTTGGGTCGTTATATTTTTGGGTTTTGTCGGGTTATGTTTCAGGTGGGTCATATCGGTTTGTCAGGGTGAGTTTTTGCCAACTCTGGTTATACATATCCAATGTACCGGACAAAACAGGTGAGCATATCTGTTAATCCCTCCCCCCATAAGGATCTTCCCACTTCCAAACGGCACATGGATTAAAAAATCAATAATAAAAGATGGTAAATTGTTGGGTGGGATTCAAGAAGTCGGATGACAAAAAGCAACCAACAGAAAGAGAGTATATTGGATGAATAAGAAAAGTTTCAAAGTGAGAAAATATTCGTGGGTTTTCTTTTAACAAAAATGGGAAAATCTTAGTGGGAGAGGGTGTATAAATTTGTAATGAATTAAATAATATTCACTTGGATTGATAAAGAATATACTCGATAAATGGATCATTCAGTTTGGTTTCAGATCAGGTTAAATCGCTTCGGTTTATAAATGGGTTGACCTTACTTTCGGCTTCAGTTCAATTTTGATCGGGTTCAGTTTGATTACCTACTTTTATCGATTTGTGTTTTTGAGTCGGGTACAAGTCAGGTTAAGTCAATATCAATTCGGGTTCATTTCGGGTCACTACTACGTAGGATGAGCAGGAGATAACGCACGAGTGGTTAGGCAATTGGAATACGGTCAAGATTATATTCTGTTTGACCGAATAATGCATGTTTGTTGTTGTTTCAATCGTTAAAGAATAATTACTTAAATCTTACTCCGTAGAAGATAATGTCAGGATCTTAGTATGACACTGTCATATTGACAGTACTTAACTACTTGACGTCATATACTCATGTTATACATAACTACATTTTTTTATTTCGGTTTTTTTGACCTATTTCATTGAGCATACATTAATAAACACGATAACTTAATTAGAAAATGATTAATAATGATATTATTATGAGAAATAGATACATTAATTCATATTTATCCTATTTAGACAAAATTTATGTAAATCGTTCTGTAAACTAACTCATTAACGTGTATCTAGTGGACATATGTTAGAAAAAATAATTTAATTTAGATCAGGAAAATTTAGTTAAAAAAATGATGAGGGCTTTATACGTTCATCACTATTTATAAAGTGAGGTGTGAGTCCAAAACGGCAAATCCCAGTTTTTGTATTATTGTCTGGTACGCTGGTTGTTGGTAGGTCTTAAGTCATTAGTCAGTAATTTTAAGTACAACTGAACTTAACTAAGGATATTAAATCACCCCAATTTTTTTTAAAAAGAAATTAAATCCTTAAAATGATCAGAATTGAGTTTGAATATATATGAAGATCTTAAAAGATTCCAAATGTCGCACACCTAATTTTGCTTGTTGGTCTGAGAGTTTGTCATATATTCTCCTCCTCTTCAAATGTTGTTGGCACGTAATTCTCAGTGATTATCAATTTTCCCCCACCAATTGTGGCATTGTGGGTTTAATTGGATACAATTAGACTTAGGCAAATCACAAATTAAATGAGTCAATCAAGTTGGGTTCAGAACAATCAAGTTTGGGTTTGATCAATTCATTTTCGATTTGAGTCATTTTCAGATTATATATGTAGGGATATTGGTGCATATGAGAAATAAACATGAATTGTAGAAACGTCCTAGTTACACTAGATACGTTAGGTTCGAAATAAATACGAACACTTAGAAGTTATTCAACTATCTTTCTAGTCACGTTGGAGAAAAGGGCGGAATATTCAATATATACTCGAATTAAAATACTTCAAGATTTTTTTTGACAACCAGCTTTCATTTTATGCCATACAGACCCTATTCAATTGGCCAACAAAATATCTTATATTTTTCGAAAAATCATCTCAAACTGACAATTTTGGCATTGTAGAAATGTCCTATAGTAACATTAGGTGCATACGGTTCGAAATAAACATACATATTAGAAGCCATTAGACTATCCTGCTAGTTAGTTAGATTAGAATGAGGCCTAAGATTCAATATATAGATACTAGAATTTAAATGTTGTAAGAGTTTCTTAACAACCGAAAGTCATTTTATGCCATACAAATCCTATTCAAATGACCAACAAAATATATCTCATAGGGTTTCAAAAAATCAACTCAAACGGACAATTTCGTAGGTTATTATCCACGTTTTTTGGCCTGATTTGGTCTAAAATTAAATGTCTACGAATTCGCACAGTAACAACTCCATGAATTATTGTAGAATGTCCTAGAGTTACAGTAGACGTGTACCGCGTACGGTCGAAATAAACACATTTATAATTTATTAGATTATCTTTCTAGTCACGTTGGAAAATGAGCGAAATTTTCAAGATATATACTCGAATCAAATGCTTTAAAATTATTTTTGACAATCGGCTTTCACTTTATGCCATATCATACAATTCCTTTTCGAATGACCAACAAAATATCTCACAATTTTCAAAATTTAACCACAAACTGACGATATTAAAGCATATTATCCAAGTTTTTCTGCCCGCTTTGGTCCAAAATTAAATGTCTTCAAATTCGCAAATCAACTACTCCATACAATTTAGAAATGTTTGAGAGTAACACAGAATTTATATACGGTTCAAAATAAACACACTTAGAAGTCATTCGACACTACACTACAAGAAAACACTCCAAGGGCGACCTCACACACGCGACCAAAACTGTCAGTCGCTCCAGTAGCGACCGAACATAAACACGGGCGACTGATATCAGTCGTTAGGCAAAGAGATTGAGTGAGAGTCAGTTTGTAAAAAATGAACATAACGTAGATATCAGTCGCTAAAGAAAAAGCGGGCGACTGATATCAGTCGCTAAGGTTAATATTATAATATATACAGCGACTGATATCGGTCGCTAATGGAAAAGGCGGATGATCGATATCGGTTGCTAGGTAACGAATAAAAAAATTAAAACACGCTTAGCGACCGACAGAAAAACACCCACGACCGGTGTCGGTCGCTAAGCTCACGAATTTTTTTCAAATTAAACCGAGCCACCCTTCCCCTCGTTATTTCCGATTTTGTCTTTCTCTCTCTAATTTTTTCGCCCTTCTCTACTACCGGCGCCCTCATTTCCTTCTCCTCTTCATTTCCTTGATTTTTTCTCCCCTTTTTGTTGATTAAGGTATGTTTTTTTGTCTATAATTAGTTTAAATAATTTTTTAATTGTTGTATTTATTGATTTTAATAAATTAGTTTTTGTGTTAGATGTTTTTTAGTATAGTTTTGTTGTTGTTGGAATATTTTATATAATTAACTTGTTAATTGTCCATAGGTTTCCCTAATTTGGAATAGGTAGATTGTTAGTATAAAGTTAGGGTTTATGGTTGGAAAGTTGAATGAATTGGATTTTTGTTAATGTGTTAGAAAATTGAAAGTGAAAATATAATTAGGCCGATTTAGTGATATAATTAGGTCGATTAGGTATAAAAAGTAATATGTTTAGTTGAATTGTAAATTTTTACTAAATATGCGAGTCGTGTATATATATTAGTAAATTAATTTAGTGGAAATAATGTGTGTTTGGTTGTCTAAATTTTTTTTTAGATAAAAAATGAAGAGATTTGAACGAAAATGGATGTATGAGGAAAGATTTGATAAGAGAAGATGTCCCACAACATAATTTTTAAAGGGTGTTGATAGTTTTTTGGAGTTTGCTAAACAACAACCCGAGTACGCATTAGATAGTAGAGTTAGATGTCCTTAGGGGTGTTCAAAAAGTGACCCGGACCGTACGGTCCAGTCCACGGGTCTCCAAAAACTTGGTTGTCGGTCCGCGGTCCGGTTCGGTCCGGTCCACACTTTAAAAAATTAATCAAATTTAGTGTATTTTGCCGGTCCGGTCCGGTCTTAAGAGGGTCTGGTCCGGTCCGGGTTACTTTGTTAACCGGTCCGGTCCATGGGTTTGGATTTTTTGGGTTGCCGGTCCGCGGGTCAAGCCGGTCCGGTCCGGGTTTGGACCGGTGAACACCCCTAGATGTCCTTGTGTTAAATGTAAGAATCTCAAATTTTTGGAGATTATTGTGATTAAGGAACATGTTATCTCAAATGGGTTTTATCTAAATTATTATCGTTGGATTTGTCATGGTGAGATGTCTCCTGTTGAAGAATCTGAGGCTGGACAAAATGAGGTGGGTTGAGAGGAATGATAGTGATGTAGTTGAGTGCAATGTGTTTAATGATGAGGGCATGTATACTAATGATGATGACCAAACAAACCCACAAGAGCCAAACCCACGAGCAAAAACATTTTACGATATGTTAGACGCTTCGGAAAAGCCATTATATGGAGGGTATGATATAACATTGTTAGAAGTTGCATCTATTATAGTGACCCTTAAATGTGAGTATAACCTACCATTTGGGTGTATAGATGGTTTCGCTGCCTTGCTTGAGAAGGTCATCCCAAAAGACAACATCATGACCAAAACATTCTGCACTACCAAAAAAATAGTACTAGGTCTTCAACTTCCGCATCAAAAGATTGATGCCTGTCCCGATGAATGCATGCTCTTTTGGAAGGACGATACCCTACTTGAGAAATGTTATAAATGTGGTAAGGGTAGATACAAAAGTGTTGATGGGAATAATATTTTGAGGGGTACAAAGGGAAATAGTGTTGCGAGGGAAATAATGTTGTTGAGCGGTTGGCTTACAGCGGGCGAAAAAGCATGCCCTTGTTGCATGAATGAAAGCAAAGCGTTCTACTTTAGAAATTCCAGTAAAATTAGTTGCTTTGACTATCATAGACAGTTTCTACCCGAGGGTCACGCATACAGGAAGGACAAGAGAGCTTTCAAAAAGGGTGAGGTGGTGCTAGATGAGGCACCTATTCGTCTTCGGGGAGATGAGATATGAGAGTTGATTTCAGAGTTCCCATCTACTATTGATGGCACCGATCAAGAGTTCAAGGATCTAAAGAAGTTAAAAAATGGTTGGTTTAAGCGAAGCATTTTCTTTGACCTTCCATATTGGAGTACTTTATTACTCCGACATAATTTGGATGTGATGCATATTGAAAAGAACTTCTTTGAGCAATTGATTCACACCGTCATAGACGTAGATGGGAAGACATGTGACACTACAGGCTCCTGAAAAGATTTGAAGAAAATATGTGACCGTATGAAATTGCATATCAAGCGGGACGGGTCCATAAGCCGAGGGCCTTGTTCAGTCTTGATAAGGCTCAGAGAAGGTCGTGTTAGAGTGGTTAGGGAAATTGAAGTTCCCTGATGGGTAGGCCTCCGATTTCAGTCGGTGTGTTGACATTAAGAACCTAAAGTTACAAGGTTTAAAGGGTCACGACTGCCACGTTTTCATGGAGCGGTTACTACCTGTGACGTCGAAGCAACTTCTGACACAAGGGGTCTGGAATCCTATTACAGAGATATCTCCGTTTTTTCGAGATTTGTGTTCGTCAACAGTTTCAACTGACGACATGACTCATTTGGAGGATCAAATTCCTCAGATACTGTGTAAACTTGAGATGATTTTCCCACCCTTCTTCTTTAATTCAATGGTGCATCTACCGGTCCACTTGCCCTACGAAGCTAAAGTAGGAGGACCGGTCCAATATAGATGGATGTACCCGTTTGAGAGGTGATTACTTTAAAATACTTAATGAAACGACACCAATGCTTAATTTGTAATTAATTATTAATATAATTGCTTGATTGTTATAGATTTCTCAATCATTTGAAGAAAAAAATTGGTAACAAGGTCGGGGTCGAGGACTCTATATGTAACGCTTATCTAAGGGAGGAGATTGCTAACTTCTGTTCTCTGTATTTCGAGAAAGAAGTCAACACCAAAGCGAAGAATCTTAACCTAGAAACACCTGAGATGATTGATTTCAACATACCAGACTTTTTTCAAAGTAAGGTAGATAAAGGATCTTCATCAGTTGGAGGATGGAGGATGTTAGATGAAAAAGAATATAATCGTGCTCATCTTTACTTGTTATCAAATTGTGAGGTTTTGGAGCCTTATGAGAAGCAGTTTGTAAGGGAATTTCTTGCTGCTAATCCAAATGTAAATGCTGATGATGTTTGGAATAAGCATGAGGAACAGTTCCTCAATTGGCTTAAGAACCATGTAATTGCTTCAAATATCCAGAATGATTTGGTTAGGAGTTTAGCATTAGGTTCTTTGCAGAAGGTTAGAACTTTGAACCGATATTCGATTAATGGTTACAATTTCCATACATTTAACCATTGCAGCAGTAAGGCTAGATGTAATTTTGGTGTGACTGTGTCATTTCTTGATGGTGAGGACTATTACGGTTTATTGGATGACATCTTTGAGTTGTGTTATGCCGGAAGCGACTGTGGGTATAGAGTTGTGATATTTAAATGCGAATGAAAGGACAATTCAGTGCATGGTACAAGAGGACATGAACGGTACAAACTAGTTGAAGTTAATCATTCCAGAAGATACTCTAAGTACGATCTATTTATAATTGCACATCAAGCGCACCGAGTTTATTTTGCTCCTTATCCAACCACAAAGAACAATAGAAATCATAATCAGTGGTGGACGGTGTTTAAAACTAGGTCACGACGAGGGCAAATTGACACTAGACTCTTTCAAGAAGAGCTTATTTCTAGTGGTACAAGATTGTCTCCAATTAATGACACTCTTTTTGCAAGTAAGGATGATAATGAGGTGGTTGAGGGGGAGGATTCAGAAGATGGTGAAGGTGGTGACGATGTTGCAATGGCTGTTACTAGACATGTCAAACGGGTCGGACGGTCGCGTTTCGGGTTCGGGTAAAATACGGGTCGGGTGTATTTCGGGTTTGAAAAATACGGGTTTTATATGGGTCGGGTTTATACGGGTTTCGGGTCAAATACGGGTTATTAACGCACTTTGAAAACATTAATTTTCTTTACTCTTTTTTTTTTTATCATAAATACAATTTTATTCTTAATTTTTTTAAGCGTCTCATTTAATATACGATATTAGTGAGAATAAACATGTTATATACATTGATATTTTATTTCTATAGGAAGTACGAATATATATGACGAACTTTTACTCGATTTATTGACTTTTTTTCTCATTATAATAATCATGCGATAAAAATATGATTTTAAAGATATATATAAATATTATTTTTTAAAATTTTGAAAAAAAAATACTTATTAGTGTTTTTGAGAAACTTTAGTATATAATACCAATATTTTTTTAATTTATCTATTTTCGGGCGGGTAACGAGTTCGGGGGGGTTTTGACCCAATATATTCGGGTTTGTAGACACTCACATTTTGACCGCCAGGTGTCTATAGCAGTTTCCAAAAAAACACCCGATGATGATCGGACGCAAACGTGTTTCTACGCGCTCGGATATGGGCTCGAAACCATTAGTTTTCGGCTTGGGCTTTTTACGGAGTACAAATCTCACAAAAATGACCTCAAATTCAGACCTAGCGGGTCGTTTCCAATCAAATAAGACTAATTTGGGTCAAAACCGACACCGGAAATAAAACCGACTTTTAGCGACCGGGTCAAAACCCGGTCAAAGCCGTTTCCGAGAGCAAACCCGTGGTCCTCTTTCAGGCGGGCCATCGGATCAAGTCCATCAGGGCATTAAACCCTAGACAACAAAGGGGAGCAATTGCCTATATATACACCCCCTTGCATGCAACTGAAACGCTAACTTTTCATGATAACAGATCAACTTTTACACATCTTTTTACAAGCCTAATCAACCCTCTACAACCCTAATCTCTGCCCATCACAACTCATCATCTTCAACCTTAAACCCTAGCATATAGGAACCCTAAACCACCATAACTTAACCTACATCGACCTCGATACTCCCGTGCTAAAGCCACAAATAGCGAGTTCTATCCGAGACAAGAAACATGTAGGTTGAGGGTACAATAATCCCGTTCTCTTTTTCTCGTCTTCCTCTCGTCCTCTTCGTCTTTTTTTGCGTTTTTTATTGTTTATAATATCGATAATATTAATAGTACAAGATATTAAAATACTTGTGGATTCGTGTCGAGTGCGAATGATGACGGGATAAAAAAATCCGAATATACAAGGATGTTTCATCCAATGTTGCCGGTCGCTTATCCCAACACCCCTAGCACTTGATTGTTGAAGCAAGTCAACGTAAACAATAGTTTTTTTATTTTTGTTTGCATCATCATTAATCGCATATTTCATCGATTTCAAATACTATTTTCGAAACAAACATTCTTTTTTTATTAAGGTCGAAACCCTTTGACGCGGATCCGACATCACACAATCCGCAAGGATTTATTACGATGTCGGGATGCCGAGGGAATCCAGTGAAGTTTTTTTTTAATTCAAGTAGTTGCGAAGAGTTGTTCTTTAGATTCGATACCAAGTCAATAATTGGATGTCGCATCTAAACGAACTAGTCAATGAATCTAACTAATACGAAGTCGTTGATGCTAAAAAATAGTGATCATAATTCGTAAGAATTAATTCCGACACTATAAAACGTGGAGACAATTTATTTCGTTTTAGTTGATTTAAAACGACTTACAAATTTATTTTCTTGATTTCGCTCTAAATATTCGATATCGATTCAATAATCGAATATCGGATACAACGAGTATCCAAATCCGAATCGAGCATAAATCATGCAATATTTCTGCCCGATTCAATAAAAATCATCATTCCAAGGATGCGATACCGACTCCGTAGTCGAATATCAAATCTAACGGAATTAATCAAAAAGCCAAAACAGCCCTCCATGCGAGTCGCGCGGGTGTCATGCGAATCGCGTGGATCTCATGCGAGTCGCGCGCCTGTGCAAGTCGCGCGATTGCCTGGAAATTGCAACACAAAAGGATTTTTTTTAGTTTAATTTTAAAACGACTTATAACATCTTTTCTAAACTCGCTCTTAATATTTGATATTGATTCCATAATCAAATATTGAATATGACGAGCAACGAAATTTTAAAGTTGAGTATAAATCATATCATATTTTTACACGACTTAGCAAAATTATCGATTTTCCAAAATCATGCATCATGTTTACATTATCTTGTAGCATTCTATATTTTCGCAAACCGTTATTATCGTTATACCGTTACTAACATGTTTGTTTCTGTTTTTGTCGATTTATTTTCGTTGTTTATTTTATTGTACTAAAATGAACCTCGCATGCTAAATATAACTTTGACGTTAATTTTAGATGCATTAAATCGACCTAGCAACTTATTCTAATTTCCGCATGTTTAGTCAAAACGTTGTTTGCATATCATTTCATCGTATTACTAACGCGCGTATTAGAGAGTCAAACGATATTTTAGTAGAGGCCGCTAATGTGCGGGCGGGGTTGGGTGTTCTTTGTGAACTTCCCAACACGTACCCTCACCCCTTACTCAGAACCATGGTTTCTGGATATCCGAATCCATTGGCACACGAGAGTCATTCAATACATGGTATCCGATAATGTCGGTATCGGTATTAAATCCAAAGGGACGAGCCCAATAAACTCTGATATCCGAATGGGCCATACTTTGTGCATGGTTCACTAAGATATAGAGTGGGTTCGAACGGGCCCGAACACCCACAAAGTTCGGTGGCGACTCCACTTCAATTTAAATTTCAATTCGACCCATCTCATATGGAGATTCATTCGCCTCCCCAAACCCGCGTGTGGCCGCGTTGGGGTGGACCTATGTCATGTTCACAGGGTTATTATCGAGTCGGGTCACTTTCGGGTTTCGGTCATTGTCGAGCGGGTTTTTTCGGGTTTTTTTCCAGGCGGTTTCAGGTCGGGTTTTCAGGCCGGGTCAGTTTTTGACAGGTCTAGCTGTTACGGATATGGATGAGGAGGCGGAGGACATCGAAGTGGAAGGCACCAATGATTTTGAGGTCGATGACAAGGTGGAAGAAGATGATTACGAGGAGGAGAATATAGGTGGTTCGAGTAGGCAGGTGGGAGAGGACAACGATAGCGACGATGATTACTAGATGGGTATAATTTTAATTTATTTTATTTAAATATTTAAATAATTGTTAATTATTTTGATTAATTGATTATGTTGTTGTTAATTATTTTGATTAGTTGATTGTATTATTGTTAATTGTTTTGATTTCTAACTTTCTATCTTCGACCGCAGATATGTCATTACGCCGTCGACTTAGTGTTGGGAGCATGAGCACGAGGCAGGAGCAGGAGCAGGTGAAGCAACAGGACGAGAACGAGGAGGTTGCTGAACAACAACCACAACAAGAAGGTCCACCACCACCTCACCAGATCAGGCGTAGGCCGGAGGACGGGAGCAGAATTTTAAGTCTCGATAACACATGGTGAGACATCATATTAGCAACTTTATTATTGGTTAAGGTTTTTAAATATTTTGTTTCGAATGTTACATACATTTTCGTAAATGGTGTAGGTTTTGGCATCGACCAGTCGTGAATGGTGTAACACAGAGCTACAGGAGTAACATGACAAATTATTACACTAGTTGGACTCAGGTGCCTGCGTGGCAGCGGGAACAGTGGTTCAACGCTTTTAAGGTACGCTGTTTTTTGGTTTATTAGTTACCTTACCTCATGTATTTATTGTTTATGGATTAAGAATCTACTAACAACAAACGTTCTTGTAGCTTAAATTCTTGTGGGATCCGAGCCTCAAAGTGGTTGCACGGGAATGCTACATGTCGATCGCTACAACACGTTTCAAAGACAATATGTGGAAGATCGTGAAAGATTAGAAGGCGGAGAAAGTGCTTCAAGGTTTGATTACTCAATTAATGTCCTTACTTAAATAGAAACTTAGTTTCTTGCTTAATGTATCTGTCTGTATGAATTGTAGGCGTCGTACTTGAGCAGTTAAATAAAGCTCAGTTCGACCCACGTTTCCTCTAGAGATCCGCCCAAGCAAAAAAAACAAGAGGCGGGGAAATCTTGAGAACGAAGGGAGCCTACGCATTACGGTGGGTCACAATCGAACTACTAGTGAGCTTTGGACGTTAGTATTTCAAACCTTTCATTTTTTTGGATTCTTGTTTTATGTTTTCATTAAAATTATTAACAAGAAATCTATATTTACTCTTAACATATTCAAAACATAACGGGAAAACTACCCGATACTGCTAAGTTGTTTGTGCAAACGAAGAGCAAAGTTTATTGCAATGGTCGAAGGAGATTCATTACGGCGAGGGACAGTGAAATTTGGGTGAGTTTCTAACATAAGACTTCTTTACATTGTTCTTTGTATTGTTACTTTGTGAACGAAAGATCACCTAATCATCAAATAATTTTTTTAGGAAACATATAAGGAAGCCACATCTACCGACGAAGATGAAGGTAAAGATCCGAACCACATATGGTTTGAGGTTGTGGATGGGTACCACAAGGGAGGGGTGTACGGTACGGGGAACGCTCACCCACTGTACTATACCCCACCAAATGTTCGGGGAGGGCAATCGGCTCCATACGAGTACGTACCCTCCATCATGGCTCAAATGAGGACAGAAATTGATGAAGGGAAGGCGGAATGTGCGGCACTTGCTAAACAAATGAAGCAACAAGCCGAGACAAACCAGCAAATACTTGAAGAACTCGCCCGCCTAAGGAGCCTTCAGCAGCAGAACTGCAACTCTGGACCCATTCCCCGACCCCCAGACCCTAGAGACCCTTTCAATGGGGGTGGTAGTGGTGCTTTCGCTAGCTTCCCTGTTAGTTGAGTAGATATTGACCATATTGTTGGTAGTTGTAGTTTAAAAAACCTCGTAGTTTCTGAATGTTAATTCAAAACAATTTGTAACATATGATTCTGAATTTAGTTTATTAAAGACATTCAGTTACCTTGGTTGGCAATTGAGGAAGTGTGAAGTTGGCATTATGTGGACGATATGACATGGTGTTTGGAATGTGTTTGATGCATATTGTCATTGTTGTGTTGTTTTTTGTGCAGATTTTGGCTAGAAAAGAAACAAATACAATCAGCCAATTACAGGCCAAGTAGCGACCGATAACGGCCACTAAGGAAGACGCCCCAAGTCTGCCAAGGCTATCATTAAACCCATAGGGAGACCGATAACGGTCGCTAAACGTCCCGCATTAGCGACCGATATTGATAAAATATAAAAGGATTTGTATTAGTGTAACTTCTTAACTTATTTTCTTGAATATGAATACGACTCATATTTATAGTATCATGAATATACCGTATCTAACTTAAACTAGGAAACTAAATCATATCTTTCATGTTTCCTAAACCATCACACAATATTGTCCTTATAGTGTGTTTCCTAATCCTTCACGCAATATTGTCATATTGCGTGTTTCCTAAATTTACTCGGATACCGTACGGTATCCTCTATTATCTATACTCTATTATCCCCCTCAAACTCATGGTAATTTTTAAAATTTCCATGAGTTTGCACAAATTGAAAAAAAACCAATATCTTCGATATTTGATATCTTCGAAGATGATATCTTCGAAGATGATGTCATGAGGATGATCTTTGGACCGTTCCCGTTCCCCTTCAATTTTTCGTCACCATTTGTCTATGGTACGATAATACGATATTCCTTTATCGTAAATTAAAAAAAAAAAAAAAACTGATATCTTCGATTCGATCTTCATTGCTCTCTGCTCCATGGTGGTATAGACTCTTCCGGGTAAAATTCGAACGAGGTTTCCGACTCGTCGATGATTAAAGGTCAAATTTTGTACTTGACAATTTCAGACGGTATACTTTCCGCCAATTTAAATTGCTTGAGAACCTTCTCGAACTCATAGCAAATTCACAAACGTCATAGAAGAATTGTCAGCCTCACATGAGTCACATCTGTGGGAGAATGAGGTATTGTGGAATACAAATTCAGAGGGGAAATAGGAGTTTTTATTTTTTAACAAAACTACGTAAAAAAGGTTTTTTTTTTGTGTGAATATCAATGATCAAATCCCGCCGGTGGGTGCCGTATTTTCAACCCACCGGCAGGGCAGCGGAACGTTTATTTAGTTGTCCTCAAGAATCGAAAGGCTCTGATACCACGATAAAATATAAAGAAAATTTTATTATTGTAACTTGTTTTAACTTTCTTTCTTTCTTGAATATGAATACAAACATATACCCATATTTATAGTATCCGTATCTAACTTAAACTAGGAAACTAAATCATATCTCATACAATATTATTTTATTGCGTGTTTCCTAATCTTCACGCAATATTGTCCTATTGCGTGTTTCCTAATCTTCACGCAATATTGTCCTATTGCGTGTTTTCTAAATCTTCACGCAATATTGTCATATTGCGTGTTTCCTAAATCTATTCGGATAGAGTATAGGTAATGGGGGATACCGTAGTACGGTATCCAAGTAGGTTTAGGAAACACGCAATAGGACAATATTGCGTGAAGGATTAGGAAACACACAATAAGGACAATATTGTCTGATGGTTTAGGAAACAGGAAAGATATGATTTAGTTTCCTAGTTTAAGTTAGATACGGTATATTCATGATACTATAAATATGGGTCGTATTCATATTCTGTATTCATATTCAAGAAAGTAAGTTAAGAAGTTACACTAATACAAATCCTTTTATATTTTATCATGGTATAAGAGCCTCTCGATTCTTGAGGACAACTAAATAAACGTTCCGCTGCCCTGCCGGTGGGTTGAAAATATGGCACCCACCGGCGGGATTTGTTCGTTGTTATTCACAAAAAAAAAAAAAAAAATCGTATTTTTGTTGTTAAAAAAAAAACTCTATTTCCCCTTTGAATGTGTATTCCACAATACCTTATTCTTCCGAAGAAAGATGTAAGGCTGATGATTCTTAGTATGGTGTTTCTAATTTTGCTATGAGCTGATCGAGTTCGATTAGAGTTCTCAAGCAATTAAAATTGACGGATGTTTTGCCGTTGTGAAATTTGTTAAGTTCGGAAAAACTTAACGTATTAATCCTCGACGAGTCGGAAACCTCGTTCGAATTTTAGCCGGAAGAGTCTATATGCCACCGTGGAGAAGAGAGCAATGAAGATCGAAGATCGAAGATATCAGTTTTTTTTTTTAATTTACGATAAGAAAATATCGTGTTATCGTACCATAGACAAATGGTGACGAAAAAATTGAAGGGGAACGGGAACGGTCCAAAGATCATCTTCATGACATAACCTTCGAAGATATCAAAGATCGAAGATATTGGATTTAAGATCGAAGATATTGGATTTTTTTTAATTTGTGCAAACTCATTGAAATTTTAAAAATTACCATGAGTTTGAGGGGATAATAGAGTATAGGTAATGGAGGATACCATAAAACGGTATCCGAGTAGGTTTAGGAAACACGCAATAGGACAATATTGCGTGGAGATTTAGGAAACACGCAATAGGACAATATTGCGTGAAGATTAGGAAACACGCAATAGAATAATAATAATATTGTGTGAGATATGATTTAGTTTCCTAGTTTAAGTTAGATACGGATACTATAAATTTGGGTCTATGTTTGTATTCATATTCAAAAAAGAAAGAAAGTTAAAACAAGTTACAATATTACAAATTTTCTTTATATTTATCAGATATCGGTTGCTGACCTGAGCATATAACGACTGATATCAGTCGCTAAACACCGAGCTCAATAATCTTACACACAAAAAGACATATTTTTGCCAATATAATAGAAATCATTCCAATGACAGAAATGATGAACACAACAACAATAATAGTGACCAAATTTTGTTTCTTAATTGTTGGAAATATAGGGTCACTATAGAGGCGACATATAATCAAAGAATAAACGTTGTTATATCGTGGTATGGAGGCCACCGAATGAGAAACGAAATCGCTCCGACTACGGTACAAATCAGAATGAGCATCGTTCACCAAGGTCACACAACACTCCTAAAAGGTTGTATACTCCACCATTATTAGGAATATGATATGTACAGTATAAGTATCAAATGACTACAAGCTTCTCATTTTTATAAGTATCAAAGCCAAAAATTAAAGTGATTAATTGGCACCATAAATTTAATGACATACCCACCACCACAAACATAAGCGATAAACACAAAGTTTAATGGACATAACCATGCTATTAAATTAGTGAGAAGATTCTTTTATGATGTCCTGAAAGACTTCTTTACAATAGAAAATATATAGTCAACCTTGCTAACTATTGCATTACATTTAATAGATACAATTTATCTCTATAGAGGACTTCATCACTTCCAATACACGTACATCAATGGATTCACTTTTATCTCCATTGAGACTCTTACTCATCTCACCACATTTATCATACCTAATCCATTTGATTTTTATTCATTTTTAAATTTGTTTAAGGCAACCTAAGCAATTAACCCACCAACTTGCACACTAATTGTTCTCTCTTTCCCATTTTTCTCAATCCTTCAAAGTGAAGATTTTTGCTCAATTATCCTCCAAGGATTGAGGATTCATTGATATATCATCAGTTTCACTTCATCCACCCTATGGATTGAGTCCAAATCCATTACTAACTGTTGTAACGGAGGCGTCCCGTTACCAACGGTTTGTTGACTACGCGAGAAGAACAAAACAACGAACAAACAATATTTAAACTGAGACACGGAATCACGTGGTTCACCAGCAAAATCACTGGCTACGTCCACACCGACAAGGAAACAATATTCACTACTATGGAGATAATAGTACAACTCCGAGGAACTCTCTCTAAGACGATGCTTAAGAGATTCCAAATTTGGGTTGATTATTAAGGTGGAAGGGTGACCTCTATTTATACAAAATGAATCACCTCTACTTAGTTAATCTATCGATGTGGGACAACTTTTTCTATTTATACATAAAAAAACTACCACATTCTACTACTCTTTAGATGTGGGACAAACCACACTCTAGCAAAATACATCTTATTTTCGCACCTAGTTCGACATTCAACCCGAGTTTCGAATACGACAATTGCTAGTCATTAATCCTAACAATCTCCACCTTGACTTGAATTGTCTAACACGAACCAAGCTCCAAAATGATGCAACCAAATCAGCTTCCAATTGTCGATTCTCAAGTCACCATTTGTCCCAGTAGTCTCCACACTGACTTGAACTCAACAAACAAAACGGACAAATGAACCAAGTGTGCCAACGTGACCAAAATGTACCAAGTACCAAATGTAGCAAGCTGAAACTACCAACGTACTAAGCACCTAACATATCATCATACCAACATGGCCAATCGTAGCGAGATCACTACCAAACGCCAAAAACAAATGTATGAGATACCAACGTCACAAATGATGGAATGGTGTTCCGAAACAAATGCACACAAGACTCCAAAACAAATTCTCCTTCAAAACAAAATATGACCAAATGTACCGTCGTACCAAATTGTCCAAAAGGACACAACGCCATAAACAAAACAACGTCTCACTTGAGTCAACAACGGTGTCATGACACCACAAATTTGCCCACACCAAGGCACAACAACTCAAGTCGAAACAATCAATACCAACGTTCTAAGCGAGCCCAAATCACCTCCATCATCAGGTGCAAATGCTAGACTAACAAGTCTAACCCAACAGCTCCAAAGAACACAAAATAACGAACTCCCGTCGAAGTTCCAAATGACCCCAACCGTGGTCCCAACGGCTCTCTTTCAAGAGCCCAAAACAGCTCCACCTGGAGCCCCAGATCGCCCACCACGCGGGGTGCAAACCGCCTCATTGAGGCGCAAAAACAACGGTCAATAGCTTGTCTTGAGAATCTTGTAGTTCGACCCGTACAGGCGAAAACTCCACCTTACCGTCAACACTATCATCCTCACACAAGCCTACCAACCCCAAATTATCCAGATGATCATTGAATGAACCAAACTGGATGTGCCTCGACGTATCGCCCAAACATCTAAGTCGCGTATGCCCCAACTTAGACCCAAGAGAGCCAGACGAACGACTACTCGATGCACCAACGGTCAACACAGTACCACGAAGGACATAAAGTGCTCCTTCCCTGACACCTCTCCAAGTAGCCAACGAACCTCTAACCACACACAAAGTTCCGCCATCACCTTGAAAATTGTAGCTCTGATAGACTAGCATCCCAAGTGACACAAGATTTCTCTTCAACTTTGGAACATGCCTAACACCCTCTAGGAAGACAACAACACCATCATGTGTTTTAACCCGAACAGTCCCGACTCCCACATTCTCACAAATGGACCCGTCACCCATAGTAACACTATCCCCATGTGAAGCTTCGTAAGACTCGAACCATTCCCTAACAGGACACATATGGAAAACGCATCCCGTATCTAGAATCCAGTTATCCAAAGGACGTGGAACAACATCAACAACGAGAACTAAATCTTCCTCAGAGTCGCACTCGGCACCTCTATGTGCAACAGCAGAAGCACCAGCATCCTTCAACCTAGGACACTTGTCTTTCCAATGACCAGGTTCCTCACAATAATTGCAGACATCTTTCCGAGATTTCCTAGACTTGGTTTTACCCTTGCTAGGTCCCTCTGACTTCACAACAAGCCCCATCGGACTACTGTCTACAACATTACCCGACGCTACTCGGCGCAAATCTCTAGTGTGAAGCGCTGACCTCACTTCCTCCAGGGTCAAAGTATCTTTACCAACCACAAATGACTCAACAAAAGTCTCAAACGAATTTGGCAAAGAAACTAACAAAATCAAGGCAGCATCCTCATCATCTATCTTAACATCTATATTACGCAAATCAAGTAAAATAGAGTTAAGTTGGTCAAGATGTTCCTTCAGAGACGTACCTTCCTGCATACGAAGACCGAACAAACGCTGCTTTAGAAGCAACTTGTTGGTTAGAGTCTTTGTCATGTACAAAGACTCCAACTTCAACCACAAACCAGCAGCAGTTTCTTCATCGGCAACCTCAATAATCACATCATCAGATAAACACAACAAAATTAAAGAATGCGCCTTCTCTTCCAAGGCCACCTCTGCTTCTGTCATCGCCTTATCTTGTGATTTTTCTTTTGGCTTTGACAGAACAGACCAGACGCCTTGCTGTCTCAACAAAGCTCTCATATTCAACTGCCACAACCCAAAACTATTACTCCCGGTGAACTTATCAACGTTTAATACTGTTGCTCCGGACATCTTCTCGCCAAAAAATCAACAGACCAAATAACGCCTAACTCAGCGGAAGCAGAACCTGAAGCTCTGATACCAGTTTGTTGTAACGGAGGCGTCCTGTTACCAACGGTTTGAGACCAAAGATATTCACTACTTTGGAGATAATAGTACAACTCCGAGAAACTCTCTCTAAGACGATGCTTAAGAGATTCCAAATTTGGGTTGATTAGTAAGGTGGAAGGGTGACCTCTATTTATACAAAAAGAATCACCTCCACTTAGTTAATCTATCGATGTGGGACAACTTTTTCTATTTATACATAGAAAAACTACCACATTCTACTACTCTTTAGATGTGGGACAAACCACACTCTAGCAAAATACATCATCTTATTTTCGCACCTAGCTCGACATTCAACTCGAATCTCGAATACGACAATTGCTAGTCATTAATCCTAACACTAACCTTGCTCTTATGTAGCGGTTCTCCATTTATTGCATGCTTTAAGCCTTTCACCTTAGTTGTCTCTTTGCTCACCTGATTTCCTGATGCTGGCAATAAAATCCCTTGTTGAAGGTTGGGCTGACTTGTTCTTCGGCTTAAGATGCGTCTTGGGCTATCTATTCGCTGTGCCTTGGACCTCCAACATATACTCATAAAATGGGCCTAACTGTTATCATAAAATGGGCCTAACTGTTATCATAAAATGGGCCTAACTGTTATCATTGCCTTGGCTCAATTCAAATTGTTGATAAAATTCACACTATTTTTTCTGCAATACTAGTTTTATTTGTATACAGTACATTTTCATTTCCGTAAACATGGTCCAAAAGCAAATAAAAAAAAGTTATTTAACGAGAATAATTCAAACTATTTTTCACTTTCTTATAATAATTTCAACTACATATAATTTCATAATGATTCGAACTTTGGATAATTTTTTCTCGTAACAGTTTAAATGATCGGCTACTTATTTTCCCGGTCACCGCTCTCTAAAATTAACATTAATATTCCCCTAATCATCCCTTAGACCCTGGTAGGGGTGTGTTCACCGGTTCAAACCTGGACCAGACCGGATAGACCCGAAGATCGGTCACCCCAAAAATAAAAACTCGAAGACCGGACTGGTTAGAGGGAACTCGGACCGAACTCCCTTAAAATTGAGTTTGAGAATATGATACTTAAAATTGAGATTATTATGAGATTACATGTAATTGAGATTATTTTAAAAAGGTGAATAATAATTTGGATTATCCCCATTAAATAACTCAATAAAAAAAGAATAGAATGGATCAAGTATGCATGATGAATGAGGGGAGGGCAACACCTACCAACCCACAATTATTTATAAATATATCATTTTGTTAAACATGAAAGAACATGCAAACTCGTTTCAATTAGGACAATCAACATGTTATAATATGGACTATTATTGACAACCTCATTATTCTCATACTCTATCGTATTATTGTGCATGTAGTTGGAAGTTAGAACAAGTCAAGCATTAAGCTGGCATAACTCTTCTACCCCAATTCAAGCTTTTTGCAAATAATGAACTCATCCTATCATGTTCTTCTCCATTTAATTTGCTTCAATTATGGATTAACCATTATTATTACTATCTTAATTAATAACGTACAAACATCAAACAACATGCTCTGACTTATTCTCCCCAACATTTATCCCTGTAAATGGAATCAAAAACACATAATAATTTCCTTAAAAACCTCCTAATCAACATCTTTTCTCACTTCTGATTATTAATTCCATGGATTCGCGGACGGTCCAAAAACGTTTACGGGTACTACTCATGTCGAAAAAGCCCTTCCTTGTTCGATCCTTCTTCTTTTTCTTCATCTTCCTTTTCGTTTTTCATGTATTCAAGTTCGAATCCAAGAACCCTTTCCTTATTTCATCTAACTTCATCATGGACCTACCTGATTTATCTTCGTCTATCACTAGCAAATCAGTCCAGATCAAACCCCCTTCCAAATATCACAGAATAAAGGAACTCGCCATTGAAAACACAGTTCTATTTCCTGATTTTGTGTTAGTAATTCTAGCAAGTAATAATGCCAAGCTTTCTCCTCTACATCATGTTTTTCATTACAGAATTGAATGTGTTTACAATAATAGCATTGCTCATCCCATGCTGTCTACTGATGAGCATAATCCCGGTGAGTCGAGGTGGTTAGTGCGGTGCCCATTACCACCAGGAAACAGCTCAGCAGCCTCAGTTGGGTTACGGTTACACCATGACAAGACAGCTCACCCGGGAACAGAAAATCGAAAGATTTTGTCATGGAACAATAACAAGCTGGTGTACGAGGCGACATTTGATGGGGAAGACACAGCTGCAGTTTTTGTCAAGGGTCTAGGCCTAAATGGCGAAAAAAAGTCTGACCCAACCCAGTTCAGGTGTCGATTTGGCAGCAACAATCTAAATGGGGAAGATTATATAGTTACGAAAGCGATGACAGCTGCGCAAGAAGTCATCCGGTGTCCCCTGCCCAAAGGGATGTCACGAACAAGTATCTCGAAGAATAGTGAGGCGGTCCATGTAACAATCGAAAGAAGAATTGATTCTAAAGAGTACGTTGTACCATCTATAGCAAAACTGCAGAGGAGCAATGATATCAATGGGATTTATAATAAGAATAATAATAAGTATGAGCTTTGTGCTTGTACTATGTTATGGAATCAAGCCGCCTTCATGAAGGAATGGATAGCTTACCATGCTTGGCTCGGAGTTCAACGTTGGTTCGTGTATGATAATAACAGTAATGATGGATTAAAGGAGGTGATTAATGATCTCAATTCACAAAATTATAATGTGAGTAGTCATACTTGGCCATGGCTCAAGTCACAAGAGGCCGGCTTTGCACATTGCTTGCTAAGGGCTAGGGATCAATGTAGTTGGGTCGCATTCTTTGATGTCGATGAATTCTACTATTTCCCACCTCCAAAGACCGGTTTTGGAGGACGGGGTGCACTACGGTCTGTAGTGCAAAACATGTCGTCGACCCCACTCAAGGGCCAGCTCAAAACAAACTGTCATAACTTCGGACCCTCGGGATTGAAGGAAAGTCCCAAGGAGGGAGTGTCACTAGGGTACACATGCCGGGTGAAGATGTCCGACAGGCATAAGTCGATAGTAAGGCCTGACACGGTGGATGAGTCTCTTCTGAATCGAGTTCATCATTTCGAGCTGAAGAGCGGGTACTCAGGCAAGACTTTGGGGTCAGCGGAGGGCGTGATCAACCACTATAAGTACCCTGTTTGGGATGTTTTTAAGGCCAAGTTTGAAAGAAGGGTTTCGGCGTATGTTGTTGATTGGAAAGAGAACAAGAATGAAGAATCAAAGGATAGAACACCAGGGTTGGGAACAGAAGCCATTGAACCAGAAGATTGGCATCTAAAGTTTTGTGAGGTTTGGGATACAAGGTTAAGGGACTTCATCCTAGCTAACTTGGCTGATCCTAATACTTCATTGCTCCCATGGCAAAGCTCTGCAGCTCAATCACGTACTCAATTACATACTTAATTACATCTAGCTTAGCTATATATACATGGCCAAATGATACACAATTATTGTTGCATGTTGTATAGGTACTTTACACTTTGTTTTGTAAGATGGTTTAATTCTTCGTGGGTTTTCAAGATAAAACCTCTTTGGTGTTTTAGGATAGATCTAAATTGAGTTGCTGTAAAAATTATACATTTTGTATAAGTTTTGGAAACTTACTTCCACGTTGCTTTTTGGATGATTTTTCATATTTTCCTTTACGAGAGTAAACATGTAGTAGAGTAACAAGCAATGTTATGAAATAGTGTATCTTTGTAATCTTACTTTTATATATAGTGCATCTACCTAATTAGAATCATTGGATCTCATATTATCGAAGGCTTAGATTAAACTCCCTACGAACATCCAAAACCTCTGTTTTTTTCCTCAAGTTTTCACGGTTATTTTAATGAATAAATATAAAAGTTTAAGTAAAATACTTTCTCTACTGCAGAGTATGATTTTCAAAAAATAACATTTTAAAATATAGAAACATCCTTTATATCATTGATTTCCAGAAAGGTTGTGACTGAGAATGCTGGAAGATCATATAAAACAGAACCGTCAAGGTAACAATTAGAGAATTATACAACCAATTGTACACAGTTCTATGTACTGGTTTTAAGATTTTGAGCTTTATCACAAAGATTTCAAGTTTTGTTTTAAACTTTCTAAGTTTTAGTGTAATGTTGTCGATTTAAATCATATAAATGTTTAAGCTCAAAAATTTACAACTCATCTCAGAAACTTTTATAAGCTCAATAAATATACACAAAATCTCAAAAATTGTCTTGGTTGTACAATAACATTGTACAACCAGATGTATAATCCTATTTTCCTCAAGGATAATGACCACATCAACTGAAGGAAAGTCTAAGGGGAAGGGCGAAAAGGACTATGTCGAGGCCGGCTACAAGAAAGCTGAGAAAAATTTCAAAACTATGTCCTTGTTGCAAAACGGGATAAGTCCTGAAGAATATGCACGCCTAAGGACGTGTAACTCGGCTAAGAAAATATGGGACAACTTAGTACTTGCCTATGAAGGCACGTCCCGCGTGAAACGACAACGAATCAACATGTTGATGCAACAATAAGAATGCTTCTCTATGAAAGAGAATGAAAACGCCATGACATGTCATCTAGATTCACGACCATCACAAATGAACTTCGTAATTTAGGATGAGAAAAAGAGAGAGATATAAGGGAAGTGGTCATGAAAGGGAAAAAAGGGAAGTTGGCATTGAAAATGTTGACGATAGGGATCGATCCCTAGTCATTTGTGTGACAAACCTAGTCCTTCATAATTGAGCAAGTGTATCTTAATTCTTAACTAATTTAACCATAACTTAAGTTTTAGACTTCGTATATCCTAAAATTTACATGGACTATAGCCCATACTGTCTTCCCTGAGTTCGCACCTGCTTTATCGTGTCGAGTCTACATCAATTCTACAATTAGTCTTCCTTGTGACAGAACTATCGGTCACTTTGTTATAATGGATCAAATATTATTCATTTGTATAGAAAAGACAAACATTAGCTTTGCCGTGTTTTTATCTTTTTCTATGCAAATGAATAATATTTGACCCATTATAGTAAAGTGACGAGTAACTCCGTCACAAACAAGACATTGGGTCAATTCTATTATTTTGAAATCAAAATGGGTTGCGACAAAAATAGAACACTCAGCTTGGATACTTGGATGTAATCGAAGGAAGTAATATTGGCGACGTGCTCTACTTTTGGTTGGAACAGAGTTATTATATTAAAAAAAAAATGCTACAAATTTCGGGGAGTCATATATCATCCAAGAATATAAATTGCTACCCAAACATCATAACATCCGTTGTCGTCCAGCGGTTAGGATATCTGGCTTTCACCCAGGAGACCCGGGTTCGATTCCCGGCAACGGAATCTTTTTACTGATGGGTTTGTAATTTTGTATCATTCGATTCTGGCTTCAATTTTTAGCCAAAATATTTTAAAATAAATAATGACCGCCATGGACATATTTTTTAAACGGGTTATCCCACCCGACCCTTCATAAATATACGTGTATTTTACAAAAAGTATAAACGGGCAGCTAAGGGCAAGTAATTTAGGCTCATTATTCAATCTTGGCTCGTGATAGTGGGGTGGAACTTGAGGAATAGAACTTGTTTTGGAAGACTTTGAACTATATATGACGGCCAGGTCGATATGCCTATCAATGATGTTTATAGGTTAAACGGGTTGATTGATCAATTTGCTTTGAGTTGATCAATTTGCTTTGAGTAACCCAGCTATGAGGACGGCAATACGGCAAACATTAATCTATATATATATATAGGAATTGCATCTCGTGAGTCTCTCTATCTTAAATGAGTCCGTCCCGCGAATCACAGCCACATGATCAAATCACATGAATGGCTAAGATTCAGCGTCATCTTCATCGTATATAATCTTACTGTTACAGTAACATAACACTATTACAGTAACACAACTATCTTACTGTGACACTATCACAGTAATAAGGAATTACAATAATAATGTCACAATAATAATGTTACAGTAACAGAACACTATTACAGTAACACAAATATCTTACTGTGACACTGTCACACTATTACAGTAACACAAGTATAATTATATAATACTAATACAGTAATCATATTACTGTAACATCATGGATTCAGCATAGTGATGGGCAGCAGATACTTTCCCTTTCACTACCTCGCCGATTATCAGAATGCCTGACGAATGAAAGGTATAGACTTCCAAAAACCAGAAACTGAATGAGACATATTACTGAATATTCATTTGATATTATTTGATATTACTGCAAAGAAATAGACATATTATTGCAAAGAAATAGTGAGGGAAAGGGCGAAAGGGAGGGGAGTAATATTGAAGATATGAGTAGGATATCGATGAGCTACTAGTAACTAGTAACTAGTTGAGTAAACGATCAAAATAATTAGAGGCAGACATGATCAGACTTTTGGAGGTCGGAAGCTAAGATTCGATCCACAATCAACACCTTGGATTGGCGGTTGAAAAGAAAAGGAAAAGAGAGGGAGAAGGAGAGGGAGAGGGAGAGGGAGGCGTAACCGTAGAAGCGGCGAGGATGTTGCATGCGGCGAGAGAGGGCGGAGGCAAGGCGGCGACAGCGGTGGTAGGTGTGGAGCCAAGTGTAGGTAAGGCGGCCGTGGATGAGGGAGGCGCGGGTGGGGTGGACGGTGGCGGCTCGTTCGAGGAAGTGAAGCGGTGTGAGAGTCGTGTAGTTGGCTGGGTTCCTGGGTAGATCGTCTATGTCTTCCATTCTCTTCTCTAACGAGAGCCGTTGATCTCATTAGATCTAATGGCCCTAAATTACGGGACGGACTCATTTAATGAGGAAGACTCACCGGATCTCACTATATATATATATACAGGTGGGATTTGGTGTAAACACCCTAACAATCTAGACCGTTGATCTTAATCTTGATCAACGGTTGAGATTAATTGTAAGAAGATAACAAAACCCAAAAAAAACCTCACAACCCACCTATCTTTCTCTCTCCTCTCTTTCTCTCTCTTCTATCTAGGGTTTCTATCAAATTTTCTCCCAAAAACCCCCAAATTTCCTATCATCCTAATCTCGAAAATTTGATCAATTGTATACGAAATTCGTTCAATTCGTATACAAGTCGTTCAATTCAATTCAATTTTCAGAAATTCAATTCAATTTTCAGAAATTCAATTCAATTCGTTCAATTTTCAGAAATTCAGTTCAATTCGTTCAATTTTCAGAAATTCGTTTTTGATGAGCATGGATTCCACCGAGCATGAACCTTTTGTTGATGAACATGAAGGTAATGTCGTTATAATTCAATACCTATTCGTTTTTGAATAGGTATTCGTTTTTTAAGTAAATTCATCCGGTTTTTGAGCATGGATTCGGTTTTAACTATTGGTTTTTGATTTCCTCCAGAATTCTTTATGATGAATATTGATTTCAACACTGAAAATATGAATCAACTTGAAGGTAATCTCATAATTTTATAGAGTACATGAATTTATATGTTAGAATAGTTGAATATATGTGTTGGAGTAATTGGAGTACTTGAGTATATGTGTTGGAATAATTGAATATATGTGTTGGAATAGTTGAATATATGTGTTGGAGTAATTGGAGTACTTGAGTATATGTGTTGGAATAATTGAATATATGTGTTGGAATAGTTGAATATATGTGTTGGAGTAACTGGGTATGTGTGTTGGAGTAACTGAGTATGTGTGTTGGAGTAACTGAGTATGTGTGTTGGAGTAATTTAGTATATGTATTGAAGTAACTGAGTATGTGTGTTGGATTAACTGAGTATGTGTGTTGGAGTAACTAAGTATGTGTGTTGGAGTAACTGAGTATCTGTGTTGGAGTAATTTAGTATATGTGTTGGAGTAATTTAGTATGTGTGTTGGAGTAACTGAGTATGTGTGTTGGAGTAACTGAGTATATGTGTTGGAGTAACTGTGTATATGTGTTGGAGTAATTTAGTATATGTGTTGGAGTAACTGAGTATGTGTGTTGGAGTAACTGTGTATATGTGTTGGAGTAATTTAGTATATGTTTTGGAGTAACTGAGTATATGTGTTGGAGTAATTTAGTATATGTGTTGGAGTAATTTAGTATATGTGTTGGAGTAACTGTGTATATGTGTTGGAGTAATTTAGTATATGTGTTGGAGTAACTGAGTATATGTGTTGGAGTAACTGTGTATATGTGTTGGAGTAATTTAGTATATGTGTTGGAGTAACTGAGTATATGTGTTGGAGTAACTGAATATATGTGTTGGAGTAAATGAGTATATGTGTTGGAGTAACTGTGTATATATGTTGGGGCGCTTGATTATATATGTTGGAGTAACTGAATATTAGAGTAGTTGCTTAATAAATATGATATATATGCAGGACTCACTCGGAAATCTTTACAACTCAATCAAAAAGATGTGACTATATGACGTTGAAGACATTCATACAAGTATACAACTCAGACGATGAAAGCATACGATGTTTATAATACGATAGTTATAATAGTTGGAGTATACTTGGTGTTATATCTTGGAATACTTAGTGTTATATCTTGAAATACTTGATATTATAGCCTGGAATACATGGCTATCACTTTTGTTTAAGTTCTTTTTGGATTTTATGATTTGGATCTTGAATTAATTTGTGTTCAGGAAGGGGGTAGTCAATAGAATGTGTTGTGTATTATTTGATCAAAGAGTACGTCACAACAAGTTATAAATTTATGTGATTGAGTAGTAACCTCATTTTTGTGCTATCTACTACATGGTGTTATTCTTGGAATACTTGGTGTTATAGCTTGGAAAAGTTGGTGTTATATCTTGGAATACTTGAAGTATAGCTTGGAATACTTGGTGCTATGTCTTGGAATACTTGGTACCTTATATCTTGGTCTAAACTGTTAGAATAACTGAGATCAAATGTTGGAGTAACTATTATCCAATATAAGAATAACTGATTATAAACATTGGAATAACAACAACATTAGAATGATTGAAGAAGAATTGATTGATTGATTCAATCAATAATTAGTAAATGTTGAAGTAATTGTTGTCCAGTACAAGAATAATTGATTATAAACATTGGAATAACAACAACACTATAGCAATTGAAAATGGATAATTGATTGATTTAATCAACAATTTAAATGATTGTTGGAGTAACCACCAAAACATGTTGGAGTAGATGCTTACAAGCATTGGAATAACTATGTTACAAGCATTCTGATATGTCAAAATTACATTATAAGCACACAATAGTGCACTATGACAAAGTATCCAGAAAAAATGAGAATGTTTTCCAGGCAACCTCTTCGTTCTGGCTTCTTCATCGCTCTAGCAAAAATGTCATCTGTTTTAATTGTGATGGATGATTTCAACCGTTTCTTGGAAGGCTTTCCGGTCGCCTCATCTTCTGTTCCCATGGGACGCTTCTTTTTCATTTTAGAAATGAAGTTAGCTAGGACGTCTTTATCCTTGATAATATGTTCCTTACTCTTTTGTGATGCTAAATCAAAGGGGTCCAATCTAAACCAAAAACCAGGAAGTCAGTCTTAAACAGCTCACCTATGAGAGGGCAAGGAATCGAATATGATAGGAATCTAAAAAGACATCTTAATGCATATCCAAGTCCAATATTAATTGATTTTAAACATGTCATTATTCCATGAACAAATAGCAGACCAATGCATATATACATAGCCTCACACCTAGCTGTAACTCATTATGAAATACTCCATAAATCTATGGTATTTTATACAGAGTAGTAGGGGAGATATATTTAAGTTCGTGATATAAGACTCGTTTGTAACATTCACAATGGTTCATGAGGTATGAACTACTTTACTAATCAGAATTTACAAGCGTGCCTAAGCATATGAAGTTGACAAAAAAACATAATGTAAAACATTACGTACAAAATGTGAACGATCAATCATCAATTCGACAACAATTAAAAGATCAAATCAACAAATTATGAATAATAAACATCAATGTGATTTCATGAAATTCACCGTCAGAAGGACATGCTCTAGGACTTTCTGTTGTGTTGTCTTGAGGCAACTTTTCATGTACATGATAAGTGTGTCTTATACCGTGTTACTTGGCTCATTTTGTGTCGTGTTTCATGTCATAATGTCGGGTTTAGAGGTATTGTATCAATTAATGTCGGATTTCACCAAACTCGTGAGATTTTAGGGTCAGGATTGCATTTATGTTAATTTTGGCGACCTTGGTCTTTAATGACTATATTTGCAAGCCCGAGTTTCACACTTATCGGGAAAGACTAGGATCGTAAGAGAAAGAACAGGCTACAGAATAACTGTATTATAGCTGATATGCATGTGAAATTGTAGCTGTCAAATTTTCGAGACATCGCATCGAATCCGAATTACGTATCCCCATAAAAACACATGAATCACAAATTCATCAATACAAACGAATAATCTCCGAATCACGTACAATTGTACAAAATTTGAACGATCAATCGTCAATTCAACAGCAATTAAAAGATCAAATCAACTTTTGAGGATGAACTCATTTGAACAAAGAAGCAACACAGAATTTGGCCGCGGAAGTGAAACTCGAGTATTCGTTAGTTAATCAATAACCTATCATCCTAAGACCTCATTAGAACACATAATATATATTTTATCAATCATCCTAAAGCACTCTAATATATATTTTATCAATCAAATTCAACTACTTCAACACATAATTTTTATTCACAACTATTCTAGTATTCATATTCAAGTATTCTAATATATATATATTCAACTATTCTAAGATTACAATTCCCCTAAATAAAGTACTCTAATATATATATATATTTTATCATTCAATTTCAACACCAACACAGAATTTTCATGCACAGCTATTCTAATATGCTTATTCAAATACTCTAATATATATATTCAAGTATTCTAAAATCACCTAAAGTTGATCTATACTTAAACATACGAATTCAGTTATTCCAACCTATATATTCAAGTATTCTAATACATATATTCAAGTACTCCAATATTCAACATCAACTTTTTTAATTATTTAAGTACTCTAATACATATATTCAAGTACTCCAAAAATTAGAAACCCTAACTCGTAAATAATTTTATAAACAACAAAAATTAAGCAAAATTGAAGAAATCAGAGTGAAGAAGGACAACAAGTTAAACTCGTCATTCGTCAATGACAGTAATCGAGAACAAAATTACAAAAAAAAAGTCGTAAATGGAGTGCGAAGTGTTATACCAGAATTGTTGAGGTAAATCGATGTTAGGATTGAAATTGACGAGATTCAACTGAGAAATCAGCAAAAACAACCGCACAAAAATCAGCAATCAACCACAAATCTCGAGAATTTAAAGTGAAAATTAAGAAATTACTCACCGAAACTGAAGAAACTATGGCGCGCAGAACTGTAGAAGCAAGCTGAAGTAATTAAGTGGAACTATTAGAATGAAACTAAAGAAATTGAATGATGATTATTATGGAGATGATGTAAAGATTGTGAGAAGTGATAATTTATTCAATGAAGATACAAGAGTATAAATACATGAGGAGGCCTTGTAAGGCAAGCAACGTATCTACGAAAATCTATCTAACTTAGGAAAAGACTAGCTAAAGAATAATATAGACTAAAGAATAATACAGATTAAGGAAAATATAACAATTCCTAACTAAGGAAAATATATGGAAAATATTACACAGAATATTACACAAAATAAACAAGATATCAAGTATCTTTAACACGCTCCCGCAAGATGGACGATCCTACGGATAGACCAATCTTGAACAAAATAGGATACAAATGAGACCGGGAAAGCGGCTTGGTAAGAGCATCTGCGAGCTGATCATTTGCCGAGATATGCTGAACCCGTAAAAGACCCGCAGAGACCTGTTCGCGGACAAAATGAAAGGAAATAGCAACATGCTTCATACGAGAATGAAAAACCGGGTTTGCTGCATAGTGAGTTGCACTCAAATTATCACAATAGACGACTAATGGACTGGGAACCGTAACACGAAGCTCGGATAAGAGGGACCGGATCCATATTAGCTCGGCTGTGGTGTCAGCCACAGCCCGATATTCAGCTTCAGTAGATGAACGAGATAAGGATTTTTGCTTACGAGAAACCCACGAAATAGGGTTGCGACCAAGATAGACTAAATAACCCGTAGTGGAGATGTAGTCACCTTTATCGTCTGCATGATCTGCATCGCTAAAGGCATGTAAAGTAAGTGGTGAGTCACGAGTTAGATGAATACCAACATCTAATGTACCTGAAAGATAACGAAGAAGACGTTTAAGCGCGGTCCAATGACACTCCTGAGGTACCTGCATAAATTGGGCTAATTTATTGACACTAAAGGCAATGTCGGGACGAGTGAGGGATAGGTATTGTAGGGAGCCAAGAATGGCCCGATAAACGGTAGGGTTATCAATAGGGTGCCCGGTTGAGGCTAAGAGTGGGGGATAGGCGACGAGAGGGGTGGGGGCGGGTTTAGCATTGATCATGTCGTGTTTAGTTAGTAGGTCAGAGATGTATTTTGTTTGGGTTAGCTTAAGACCAGTTTTAGTGGGTGTAAGTTCAACTCCTAGGAAGTACGATGGAAAGCCAAGATCCTTGAGAGAAAAGCGGGAGGAGAAGGCAGTGAGGAACGAGGTGAGCGAGGGAGATGACGGAGCTGCAATTATAATGTCGTCAACATAGACAAGTAAGTATATTGTAGTTAGGTCAGAAGTATAAATAAAAAGCGATGGGTCCGAGAGAGAGTGACGAAACCCATATGATGTGAGATAATTTTTGAGTTCAGTATACCAAGCTCGAGGAGCTTGTTTAAGACCATAGATAGCTTTAGAGAGTTTACAGACATGGTTAGGAAAAGAAGAGTTAATAAATCCAGGTGGCTGAGACATGTAAACTGTCTCAGAGAGCGTACCTTGCAGGAAAGCATTATTGATGTCTAGCTGCTTCAGGGACCAACCTCGGGCAAGGGCAAGAGATAATATCAAGCGAACTGTGGCGGGTTTGACGACCGGACTGAACGTTTCCGAGTAATCAATACCAGGACGTTGGTGAAACCCCTTGGCAACTAAACGAGCTTTAAACTTATCAATGGTGTTGTCAGGTTTATACTTGACACGATAGACCCATTTACAACCTACGACATTCTGAGACTCATGAGGAGGAACTAAGGACCAAGTGTTGTTGGCAAGGAGGGCACGATGCTCGGCGTCCATGGCCTCTCGCCAATGAGGTTGGGAGAGGGCAGATTTAGTGGTGAGAGGGAGAGCGGTGGGCCGTGTAAGGGAGGAGGTGTGGAGATATTTCGGGTTAGGCTTACGAATACCCGATTTGGATCGGGTATTAATGTGGGAAGTCGTGGTAGACGCGGGCGGACGGGGAAGAGGGGGAGGGGGAGGAGGTTGAGGAATCGGGGAGGGATTCGGGGAGGGGTTCGGGGAGGGGGGAATCGAGGAGGGCGGGTTGTGTTCGGTGGGTGTGGTGGGAATAACGGGTAGAGATAGGTGACACCATGAGGTGGGGGGGATGGGCGGGTCTAGGGGTGTAGAGGACAGTTTGGGGTAAGGAAATTCGGTCTCAACAAACTTAACATGCCTAGACGTATAAATCTTATTTTTTGAGATATCATAACAGTGATAAGCACTTTGAGTGGAGGAGTATCCTATGAAAATACATGGAGTAGATTTAGGGTCAAGTTTGTGGTGATTGTACGGACGAAGCCAAGGGTAACATAAACATCCAAAATTTCTTAGTTTAAGATAATTTGGTTCCTTGAGAAAGAGTTTGTGGTAAGGAGAAGTGTTGTTAAGGGTAGGTGTAGGCATGCGGTTAATTAGATAGACCGCGGTGACAAAGGCGAAGGACCAAAAAGTAGAGGGTAAAGATGCGTGAGAAAGAAGAGCCATACCGGTTTCGACAATGTGACGATGACGACGCTCAGCATAGCCATTGTGTTCAGGTGTGTGAGGTGGAGAGGTGAGATGTGTGATGCCATCCGAGGTGATGGAGGGAGTTAATTTTAGGTATTCTCCACCATTGTCGGAGAAAATTTGAATAATTGGTCGTTTAAAAAAATTTTCGACAAGAGCTTTAAAGCGAGTAAAGATAGAGGAGGTGTCGGATTTATTTTTTAGTGGATAAATCCAAGTGTATTTAGTGTAGTGGTCGACAAAGATGACGTAATACTTGTAATTATCTATTGAGAAAATAGGTGAAGTCCAAACATCTGAGTATAAAAGCTCTAAAGGAGCGCTAGACGTAATACTAGAAATAGAAAAAGGTAGCTTGTGACTTTTATTTATGTCACAAGCGTTACAATTACTAAACGACTTTATTGAAAGTGGGAGTTTGAGACTCTTATTAATTAGACCTAGTATAGTAGTTGATGGATGACCTAACTTGTGATGCCAAGACTCGGTGGTGGAGAGATGAGTGTGATGTGTCGTGGGACTAGGTGACCGGGGGCGCCAAACGTACAAACCCGCTTCAAGTTCCCCTTGGAGAAGAGCCTTGCCCGTCGATTGATCCTGAAGAATACAAGACATAGATGAGAAAATTGCAATGGAATTATTGTCACGACAAAATTGAGAAATCGAAAGAATATTTTTAGATATTTTAGGAACATGTAGGACAGATGTAAATAAAAGAGAGGGAGAAGAGTAAGTAAAGGAACCAATATTAGAGATGGGAAGAGAGGTGCCATCTCCAAGGAGGAGGTCATCGTTTCCATCGTACGGGGAGTGAAGAGCAAGGTTATTTAGGTCATGGGTTATGTGATGAGATGCTCCACTATCAAGTAGCCAGTCAGTGGAGGTGGGAGAGCCAAGGGTCATAGTGTTGGCGCGAGGTTGAGTTCGGCGGGTTTGTGGTGGGGGAGGGGGACGGTCGGGTACGGTTATGGTAGGGAAGAGTTGTCTAAATATGGGGCATTGTTTGAGGTAGTGGGCTTGTGCATGGCACCATTGGCACTTGCCTTTGAAAGGTGGTGCGCCGGTAGAGGAGTCGGGTGACGTGGGGTTCGGCGGGGTGGGTAGGAGTGGCGGGTTGGTTGTGCGAGGTGGGCGATTGGTTGGGTTTCGGTACACTAGATGGGCCGACGTGGGAAGGTTGGTCGGGGATGGGTTGTTTTTGATACCAAGGTCGAATTGGATTAGTTTTTCGTGAAGGGCATCGAATGAAATAGGAGTGTCTCGTGCCTTGATAGCGTCAATGAGCCAACGATAGGTACCATAATGGAGGCCATTGATAACCTTTGCTATGACATCTTCTTCATCCATCTTCTTTCCTAGATGTTGGAGTTCATCAACACAGGATTTGATTGATTGCATATACTCCGTGGCGGATGAGGTGCCTTTTGAGATCGAATCAAGGCGATCTTTGATAGATAGGATGTGGCCACGGGAAGGGTTAGCATAGGTGGTGGCCAAATATTTCCAAATTTCACAAGAAGTTGCGAGATTGTTGAGGAGAGGAGTTATTGTAGAGGAAATAGTTCCTCTAAGAGCTCCACTGAGAAGGCGATCTTGTCTTACCCAAGTTGAATAAGCCGGGTTGGGAATGGTTTCCTTCTTGTCATTGGTAGTAGTTTTCTCAGGGCAAGGGTGTGTTCCATCAACAAATTTGTATAGATCGAAGCCAAAAAGTAGGTCCTCGACTTGCTTACACCATGAACGGTATGTTGATGGTGTAAGTTCAATGCACTTGGTAAGGTTAATGACAATACGGGGGGCGTTTGGGTCGGCCGGATTGGGAAGGACATTAGCATTGCTTGTCATGATTCCGGTTGGCCGTGTGTTTTAGGGTTTGTGTGGGTTTTATTTTTTTTTGTGATCGGTATGCTCTGATACCATGTAAAGATTGTGAGAAGTGATAATTTATTCAATGAAGATACAAGAGTATAAATACATGAGGAGGCCTTGTAAGGCAAGCAACGTATCTACGAAAATCTATGTAACTTAGGAAAAGACTAGCTAAAGAATAATACAGACTAAAGAATAATACAGATTAAGGAAAATATAACAATTCCTAACTAAGGAAAATATATGGAAAATATTACACAGAATATTACACAAAATAAACAAGATATCAAGTATCTTTAACAGATGATGGAGATGGGAAGGAAATAAAGAGAGGGGAAATGAAGAGAGAGAAAAAAGAGAAATCAAATGAGCGTCTGAGTGAGAGAGTGAAAGAGGGTTTTGTTTATTGGTGAGATCAAATCTAAGCCGTTGATCAAATATTAGATCAACGGTCCAGATTGTTAGGGTATTTACACCAAATTGGTGTGTTTACACCAGATCTTGTTTCTATATATATATAAATATAAATATATATATATATATATATTTAGGTTCATGTGAGAACCACCCCTTCAATGAGAACTGTGAGAACTATAATATGAGCCATTGGATCATAGTGTTCAATCTCATTCGTTGGATTCTTCAAAATTCTTCAATCAAATTAATTCATCACAATTGCTTCAACCTTCAACCCGTAACTCCTTCTCTTTCTACAAAATTCTTCGACCCATAATCCTTTAATCGATAAATTCTTCAATCGACCATTGAATCTGATTCTTCAATCCATCAATTTTTCAATCGGCTTTTCTTCAATCCATTAATTCATCACAATTGGGTATTGAACCCGAATAACCTAAGTAGTTTTAATTTTTTTTAATTAATCATTTTATGATTAACTTATTCAATTAAATTCATTAATTCATTACAATAGTAACAATATTATCGTCAGCAAATATAATTGCAATAATTGATCTCAGCAATGGTGTGTTATCGTTTTTTTTTTTCAAATTTCCTGATTGATTTAAGAGTTCATCTAAAATATTGCCATTTAATTTCCTTTTGTACGGATTTTATATGAAATACAAACCCTTCTTTTTCTAGCGCTAATCGATTTAATTTTCTTTTTAAATTGTGGTGTACCCTATTTCAATTTTAGCGTACCCTTTCTCACTATTAGCGTACCCTTTTTTCTATTTTAGCATACTCTTTTTCAATTTCAATTTTAATTTTAGCGTACCCTTTTTCAATTTTAGCGTACCCTTTTTCACTTTTAGTGTACCCTTTTTTCTATTTTAACATACCCCTTTTCGATTTCAATTTTACCGTACCCTTTTTCACTTTTAGCGTACCCTTTTTCAATTTCAATTTTAGTGTATCATTTTTAAATTTTAGCGTATACTTTTTAAATTTTAGCATACAATTTTTCACTTTTAGGATACCCTTTTTTCAATTTTAGCTTACCATTTTTCAATTTCAATTTTAACGTATCCTTTTTTTTAATTTCAATTTAGCGTACCCTTTTTAAATTTTAGCGTACCTTTTTTACACTTTTAACGTACCTTTTTAAATTGTAATGTGGCTACAACTACTACTGTAAAAGTAGTGTAACAAATAAGATGATTAATATAAGTATAATTAGAGGGGAATGAAGCATTGAATAATTCCACAATAGGTGTTCAGAGAAAACAAGAACCCTTAATTTGATATTCAAAAACCCTAATTACACAAAAATCTCTAATCAAGTGGACATATTTAATGGTTTTAACGAAAATATAAACCCTAATTGAAAGAAATCCTCAATTTTATATAATTTCCCAATTTTATGAACACCGGAACCCTAATTTATTAAGATTAGGCCACAAATCTCCTGAATTTGCATTGATGAACAAAGCTTCATCTGCCTTTTCTTGATTTTTAGTGAATTTGTTGAATTTTTTTCTTCAATTTCAGTCATTGTTGATGAAGGGAATGAGAAGGAAGAGAGAAAGAAAGAGAAGGAAGAGAGAGAGAGAAAGAAACGGATTTGTTTTATTTTGTTAAAGGAAGAGTGGATGTTTTTAAGAATAATGTCAAGTATGATGTGAATAAGATCTAATGGTTCTAAATAGTTCTCACAGTTCTCATTAAGAGATAGGTTCTCACCCGATCTCAACTCATATATATATTTAGGTTCATGTGAGAACCACTCCTTCAATGAGAACCGTGAGAACTATAATATGAGTCATTAGATCATAGTGTTCAATCTCATTCGTTGGATCCTTCAAAATTCTTCAATCTCATCAATTAATCACAATTGCTTGAGTCTTCAACCCGTAAGGTCGTAACTCTTTATCCTTCTACAAAAATTTTCGACCCGTAATCCTTTAATCCATAATTCTTCAATCGACCATTGAATCCGATTTTCAATCTATCAAATTTTCAATCGACTTTTCTTCAATTCATCACAATTGGGTATTGAATCCCAGTAACCTAAGTAACCTTTAATTTTTTTAATTATTTTATTAGTTAACTTATTCGATTAAATTCATTATTTCATTATAATAGTAATAGTATTATCGCCGGCAAATATAATTGCAATAATCCTCGCTATCATTTTTTTATCGTTTTTTTCTTCCCAAATTTCTTCATTGACTTACGAGTTCATCTAAATATCGTCCTTTAATTTCTTTTTGTACGAATTTTATATGAAATACAACACTTTTTCTTCAAGCCCTACTCGATTTAATTTCTTTTTCAATTTTAGCGTACCATTTTTCAATTTTAGCATACCATTGTCGTACCCTCCTTTAAATATGGTGTATCTCTTATCAATTTTAGCGTACCCTTTCTTAAATTTATCGTATTCTTTTTCAATTTTAGCGTACCCTTTTTCAATTTTCAATTTTAGTGTACCCTTTTTCAATTTTAGCGTACTCTTTTTCAATTTTCAATTTTAGTGTACCCTTTTTCAATTTTCAATTTTAGCGTACCCTTTTTCAATTTTAGCGTACCCTTTTTCAATTTTAGTGTACCTTGTATCATATCTTTTTTTAATTTTATCGTACCCTCTTTTAATTATGGTGTACCCTTTTTCAATTTTACTATGCCATTTTTCAATTGAATGAATGGATATCCGCTGCTTATTAATTCCTCTAATTATTGACTTTACTTAGTAAAAATACAACTCAAGCATGATTTTTTAAGTGTGTATACAATTATACTTGTGTTAACCTTCATCAAGTCCTTTGAGTTAATGATACGGAGTATTTGTTTTGGGCATGCAGGCAGAGACCCCAATAGATGTGTACAAAGATTCTGAAGACCGATTTCGGACCTGGCATTTCCCTTCATCCAGCTTCACTCTCCTGATCTTATGGTCCAAATTCCTCGTCAAGTCGGAAGAAAGAATGTTAAAGGATGAGGGGAATATTTTTAAGAATAATGTCGGCCATTAGATCTGAATAAGATCTAATGGTTCTAAAAGGTTCTCACAGTTCTTATTGAGTGATAGGTTCTCACCCGATCTTAACTCTCTCTCTCTCTCTCTCTCTCTCTCTCTATATATATATATATATATATAAAGGAGGAAGTTTTCGATCGATATGATTGATACGTTACATCAAAACACAATTTAGGAAACTTTCATTATTAATAATAAAAAATCAAATAGAGAATCTTTTAATTATTTTAATAATACATTTAATCTATTATACTAATACTAGTGTAATGTTTTATAATTTTCATCTAAAAATCTTTAAATTTTGTTTAACAAAAAGTTACCGTAAATAAAATTGTAAAAATGAATTATTTAGATTCGTGGTAGAAAATGCTTTCATTAGAGTATAAATTTCATATTATTTGCTCCAAAAAAGTGATAGAATTTATTGCATATAAAGATATTAAAGTTATCCCACATCGACAAATTATAATAAGGTGATGAAATTTTATATTATAAATAATAGTAATCATCCGTTCTTAGATATCTATCAAAATCTTTTGAGCCATAAAGAATTCTTAAGATTATAACCTTAAATATTATGATGAGGTTATGAAATTCTATAATATAAATAAGAGTAATCATTGATTTTAAATATCGACAAAAAAACTTTTGAGTCTTAAAAAACTCTTAATAAGACTACTTAAAATTGTCCACATCGAAACAATTAAAATAAAATGATGATTCTATATTATAAATAAGAGTAATCATGTGTTCTTTTGGTCTTAAAATGAGTTTAAATTATCTCACATCAAAAAATTATGATAATGGAATTCTATATTGTAAATAAGACTAATCATTCGTTCTTAAAATCAATAAAAAAAACTTTTGAATCTTAATAAGACTACAAACTTAAGTGACATAATCTCTCATCGAAAAATTATAACAAGGTGATGAAACATATTATAAATAAGAAATAAGAGTAATTAATTCTACCATAAGACAATGAAATTCTAGATCTATTATACAAATAAAAGTAATCATTCCTCCAAATTATGACTAATCATTCGTTATTAGAATTCTTCCAAGACTTAATTGACTCTTAAAAACCTCTTAAGACTATAAACTCAAGTAAAATTATTACCAAAGTTCTTAAGACTATATCTAAACTTAAGTCAGAATTATTCTATATCAAAAAATTATGAGGTGATGGAATTTGATATTATAAATAAGATAAATCATTCCTTCTTAGATATCAAAAAAAAATTGAGTCTTACAAAAGTACTTGAGACTATAAACTTAGGTAAGATTATCCACATCGAAAAATTATAATAAGACGATCGAATTTTATTATATAAATAAGAGTAATCGTCTATTCTTAAGTTAGATATAAAAACAAACTCTTTTATTATTATAATTATCCTAGCGTTGTCTCACATCGAAAAATTATGATGATGTGATGAATTCTATATTATAAATAATAATCATTTGTACTTGGATATCAGCTAAAAAAAATTTGAGTCTTAAAAATGCTCTTAGGACAGTAAGCTAATGGAAAAGAGAAATCATTCGTGTTTAGATATTAACAAAAATCTGAGTTCTAAAAAGAGTTTTTTAGACTATAATTATGAGGTGATGAAATTCTATATCACAAATAAGAGACATAATTCGTTTTTCGATATTAACCAAAAAAATTATTTTATAAAAGCTCTTAAAGCTATAAATTTAAGTAAAATTATCCCACATCGAGAAATTATATATAAGGTGATAGAAATTCTACTATATAAATACGGAATAAAAGCAATCATTTGTTTTTAGATATCAACGAGAAATCTTTTGAGTCATAAAGAACTTTTTAAAACTATAAACTTAATTATTTATCTCACATCGAAAAATTATGATGAGTACATCATCAATAAGAAATTATTCGTTTTAGATATTGATCAAAAATCTTTTGAATCTTATAATACTCTTATTAAGGCTATAAATTGAAGTAAAAATTATCTCACATAAAAAAATTACGAAAAAATGATGAAATTCTATTATATAAATAAAAGTAATCATCGTCTTTAAATATCAATCATAAATCTTTTGAGTACTAAAAAAAGTTATTAAAACTATAAATTTAAGTAAAATTATCACACATCGAAAAATTATGATGAAATATCATAAATAATAGAAATCATTTGTTTTAGATAATCATTTGTCCAAAAGTATACTCCGTAATAAGGAGATCGAATTCTAATATAGTAAGAGTAATCGTTCGTCCTTAATAACTTAGATGGAAAAACAAACTCTTTTGGGTCTTAAAAAAAATTCTTAAGACCATAAGCTTAATTGAGTAAAATTATCTCACACTTTTGAGTCTTAAAAACTCTTAAGACTATAAACGTGTGCGAAATTTTCCCACATCGAAAAATTATTATAAAGTTATGAATTTCATATTATTTGTTCGAAAAAGTAAGAAATCTATTACATATAGAAATAGTAAATCATCTCACATCGAAAAATTATATTAATGTGATGAATTTTTATATTATAAATAAGAATAATCATTCGTTCTTAGATATTTACAAAAAAATCTTTTGATCCATAATCTTTTAAGACTATAAAATTAAGTAAAATTATCCTCCATCGAAAAATTATGATGAGCTGATTAAATTCTATATAATAAATAAGAGTAATCATTCGTCCATAGATATTAACAAACCTCTTTTTAGTCTTAGAAAAAAAACTCTATCTCACACCGAAAAATTTGAAGGAGTTATGTCCACTGTCCTACGGATTTACCCGCTTAAGTCTATGTATCCGATATGCCTTGCTAGAGGTCGATGTCGGGTTGACATATAAATGGGTTATATGTCTGGTAGTCTTAAGTGGGCCCATTGGGTCACACGCAATGTGTGCGGGATATTATTAATATATCGGTATATTAATATATCGGGTCAGTAGTAATACGACTCAGCTGTGTTGTCGGGTTATGGTAATTAGAGTTATAGTAATAATCTAGTTATGGTAACTAGAGTTATTGTGATAATCTAATTATACCAATATTAGTTGTGAAATAACTTTTATATGGTAACTAGAATTATTGTAATAATCTAAATATACCAATTTGAGTTATGGAATGACTTCTAGGTTAAGTAACCTAGCTCTCTAGCTCTCCTATATAAGGAGGTTCATATGATGAACCAAAACATACAATTCAGAGTATTATTCCATATATTATTAGAGAGAGAGAATTTTGTGAGACCGTCTCACAAAACCCTTATACTAGCATATACACCGCAGTTTCGTACCTGTGTGGATACTAACGGAGGCATCACATCTGGGTTGCTTTATTCTGTCCGTGGGGAATTATATATACTTCTGGGTTATTATATTTCTTATTATTCTTATTAATACGCTCTTCCGCTGCCCATAAGGTATATTCGTTATCCCTCTATTGTTTGTCTTTTCGGTTAATACTTATAACAGATCCTTGGGTTTAAGGGTTGTAACCCTTCAGTGGTATCAGAGCCTCTGTTATTAGTATTAATCAAATCGACTTGAATCCATGGCTCATAATTGGTTATGAGGGATTCAATCCGTGTATTAATTTGATTTTATGCGATGTCCAGAATTATGTCTATATGTTGCGGTAATTATGATTTTGATCATATCATCACATAAGTAATTGTTACTGATTTGACTCACCTGGTGTATGCATATTGATGTGTTATTGTTGCTTTGTCAATTGCATGACGCATGTTATAAGGGATATTAAATTCTCTACTAGTTTTACCTTTTCGTTAAACCTATATCCGTATATGTTTATGATTATTATGTTGATTTTGATCGAATACTTCAAGTATATAATCTGAAAACGTATAACTTTGTATGCAACTTTTAGTAATTGTCGATTATGTTAAGGGTGACTTAATTTACGAATTTAAATTGTTAAATTATGAAATTAACTCTTAAATTTAAGATATAATATAGATTATGTTTTAATTTTATTGACCCTCATAATACTCGATTTCCTTGTTGACGATGAGGCTAATAAGATTGGTCAAGATTCGATTGAAATTGAGAAATTAAAATTACTAGAATTTTATTAACGATGAATTCTAATATGATTAGGACAAGACTCGATTTTTGTAAAACGGACCAATTAATGGAATTTAGTCACTTTTACATACATAATAATTTCATTCGGGTTCCTTATAAAACCTTGTTCTATACATGATAATAATTGAATATTATGTCATATGATGCATGAATGTTTATGAGACTTGTGTGTTTAGAACTAATAGGTCGCCTTGTTAGATGACCTAGAAACATGGTTAGGACCCATAATGCAATTATTCCCTCACAAATATTTAAGTCTTGCCTTTCCAGAACTAACCACTACAATAATTTCATATCATTGGTTAAAGTGACTGCCTAAGCAGTGCTTTGTCAATGTGTGTGGATTGAGTAGGTGGGTAACGGTTACCCACAGGTTTAGTTTGGTTTTCTTAAACATCGCTATCAAGTCGGACTTGGGCTTTGAGGCAAATAGTTGGTTTCATATGATGAATTATACCGACAAACCAAGAATTACATGGTATGTAATCGACAAATAGTTGTCTACCTTTACTTTTGGAGTTTGAGCTGTGAGCCCAAGTTCACTTAAGCGACAAAAGGTTTAGGATCTTGGAATATTATGTGAATTTGAGGGTAGTTTTCATAATTTGTCTTAAAATTGTTTAAGATTTTATTGCATTTTTCAGCATATTAATTAGTCTGCATTTATTTATTTATTGTAGATATGTCGTCGTCAAATAATTTTTCGCTCCGTTCAATGCTTGAGAAAGAAAAGTTGAAAGGTTCAAATTTTCTGGAATGGTATCGCTCTTTGAGAATTGTTCTCAAACAGGAGAGAAAGGAATATGTCCTTGAGAAGGAACTTCCTTTAGAACCAAATTCTGATGCTGACGTCTGCTGTCTCATGCTTGCGACTATGAATTCTGAGCTTCAGAAGCAATATGAAAACACTGAGTCGGCATATGAGATTATTGAGAGCCTGAAGTCAATGTTTCAGGAGCAGGCTAGGACCGAGAGGTATAATACTGTCGTTGCACTATTCAATTGCAAAATGGGCGACAAAGACCCAGTTAGCCCGCATGTGATGAAAATGATGGGTTATTTTGATAACCTTGATCGTCTCGGTGCGGGGTTTGAATACCAAATGCAGACAGATATTTTACTTCAATCCTTATCATCTATCTGGAAGGATTTTGTGTTGAACTTTAACATGCATGATCTAAAGAGATCGATGCAAGAGTTGCACGGAATGCTTAAGACGGCTGAACCAAACGTCAGGAAGGGTCTAACTCCTGAAGTACTTATGGTACAAAAGGGAAAGGGTTTCAAAGGCAAAAATAAAGGAAAGGCGGCTAAGGCAAATGTTGCTAAAGCCAAGCCGAAGTCTAAGAATTCGCCTAAGAAATCTGATGAGGACCTTTGTCACTACTGTAGTGAAAAGGGGCATTGGAAGAGAAACTGTCCAAAATACCTAGAAGATAAGAAGAATGGGAATGTTGCTTCTACCTCTACAGGTATTAATGTTATATTAGTAAATGTTACTACTAGCTGCTCTACATCATGGGTATTTGATACTGGATGTGGTTCTCATATTTGCTGTAATGTACAGGGATTGAGAGACGTGAGGGCTCTGGCAAAAGGTGAAGTGGACCTGCGCGTAGGCAATGGAGCAAGAGTTGCTGCTTTAGCTGTAGGAATATTTCATTTAGAGTTGCCAAGTGGCTTAATTTTAGAACTAGATAATTGTTATCATGTACCTGCCATTAGCAGGAATATTATTTCCATTTCTTGTTTGGACATGAAAGGTTTCGATATTTCAATAAAGAACAAATGTTGTTCCGTTTCGCGTAATGGTATTGTGTATTGTCAAGCATTCATTTTTGATGGCTTATATGTTCTTGATTCACCTAAGCAGCTATATAATATTAATAATGCAAAGAGGTTGAAATCTAAGGATTCTAATCCTACTTACTTGTGGCATTGTCGTTTGGATCATATAAACGAGAAACGCATACAAAAGCTCCATAAGGATGGACTTTTAGATCATTTTGATTATGAATCATATGATATATGTGAATCTTGTTTGCTTGGCAAGATGACTAAGACGCCTTTCACTGGATACAATGAAAGGGCATCTGACTTATTAGGACTAATACATTCGGATGTATGTGGTCCAATGAGTACCACAGCTCGGGGAGGATTTTCATACTTCATTACATTTACTGATGATTTCAGTAGATATGGTTATGTGTACCTGATGAGGCACAAATCGGAGTCATTTGAAAAGTTCAAAGAATTCCAAAATGAAGTACAGAATCAACTAGGCAAGACAATTAAAGCCCTTCGATCGGATCGAGGTGGTGAATATTTGAGTCAAGATTTCAATGATCATCTTAGGAGTTGTGGAATTGTTTCACAACTCACTCCACCTGGAACACCACAATGGAATGGTGTGTCTGAGAGGAGAAATCGAACCTTACTAGATATGGTTCGATCTATGATGAGTCATGCAGACCTTCCTATTTACTTCTGGGGCTATGCGCTCGAAACTTCTGCTTTTACACTTAATAGGTGTCCATCTAAGTCAGTTGAAAAGACACCACATGAGATGTGGACAGGAAAGGTTCCTAGTTTGTCTTTCATGAAAATTTGGGGTTGCGAAGCTTATGTTAGGAAATTGATTCCTGAAAAGCTAGGACCTAAATATGACAAATGTGTTTTTGTTGGTTATCCAAAGGAAACTAAAGGCTATTACTTCTACAATCCTACTGAGAACAAAGTGTTTGTTGCTCGGAATGGAGTCTTCTTGGAAAAAGAGTTCATTTCCAAAAGAAGTAGTGGGAGTAAGGTTGATCTTGAAGAAATTCGGGATATTCAGGCATCCACAATTCCTAATGAGGAAGTTGAGGATGAGGAGGGGAATGTGCAAGATGTTGCGATCCCACCACTTGAAGAAGAACCTACACCTGTTTCTAATGATTTTGTCCCTCGTAAATCTGTAAGATCTAACATTGGGCAAACTCCGGCCAGGTATCGTCATGATTTATACTTGATAGAAAATGATGAACCTGAAACCTACAAAGAGGCAGTGATGGGACCAGACTCTGAAAAATGGCTTGAGGCCATGAAGTCCGAAATGGATTCCATGTACCATAACGAAGTATGGACTTTGATAGACGCACCCGAAGGTGTCAAAACCATCGAGTGCAAATGGGTCTTTAAGAAGAAGATTGACATGGAAGGACATGTAGATGTCTATAAAGCTCGCTTGGTGGCTAAAGGTTTCAAGCAAACTCATGGTATCGACTATGATGAAACTTACTCACCAGTAGCGATGCTTAAATCCATTAGGATTCTCTTAGCAATTGCAGCTTTTCATGATTATGAAATTTGGCAAATGGATGTGAAAACAACTTTCCTTAACGGGAATCTGCAAGAGGATGCGTACATGACACAACCCGAGGGTTTCATATCAAAGGATGCTAAGAAAATATGCAAACTTCAGCGTTCCATTTATGGACTGAAGCAAGCATCTCGGAGTTGGAATCTTCGTTTTGATGTGGCAGTTAAAGCCTTTGGCTTCTGTAAAAACGAAGTTGAGCCTTGTGTGTATAAGAAAATTAGTGGGAGTGCAATAGCAATTTTGGTTCTATATGTCAATGACATACTCCTAATTGGAAATAACGTTCCATTGTTGCAATCCGTAAAAGGTTGGCTTGGAAGTTGTTTTTCCATGAAAGACATGGGTGAAGCAGCCTACATCTTAGGAATAAGAATCTATAGAGATAGATCAAAGAGGTTTATTGGACTTAGTCAAGGAACTTATATTGATAAGATCCTTAAACGGTTCAATATGACGGATTCCAAAAGAGGGTTCTTACCAATGTCACATGGTGTCAATCTAAGCAAGAGTCAGTGTCCCTCGACACCTGATGAGCTAGAGCGCATGAGTAAGGTTCCCTATGCCTCGGCCATAGGATCCATCATGTATGCCATGTTGTGTACTCGTCCTGATGTAGCTTGTGCTCTAAGCATGACGAGTAGATACCAGTCGAATCCGGGTGAAAGTCACTGGATAGCAACCAAGAATATTCTGAAGTACTTAAGAAGGACTAAAGACTTATTCTTGGTATATGGAGGTGAAGAGCAGCTCGTTGTAAATGGTTACACCGATGCTAGCTTCCAGACAGACAGGGATGATTCCAAATCACAGTCCGGTTTTGTCTTTTGTTTGAACGGTGGTGCTGTAAGTTGGAAAAGTTCCAAGCAGAGCACAGTGGCAGATTCTGCAACAGAAGCTGAGTATATTGCTGCTTCGGAAGCATCAAAAGAAGCTGTTTGGATTAGGCAGTTCATCGAGGAGCTGGGAATCGTCCCTAGCATTTCAAGCCCCGTGGACCTTTATTGTGATAATAATGGTGCCATAGCGCAAGCTAAGGAACCTAGGTCTCATCAAAAATCCAAACACATACTTAGAAGATTTCACCTAATCAGAGAGTTCATTGAGAGAGGTGATGTCAAGATATGCAGAGTACCATCGGAAGCAAATGTTGCTGATCCCTTGACAAAGCCCCTCCCGCAGCCTAAGCATGAGAGTCATAGAGCTGCGATAGGCATTAGACGCATGAGCGAATGGTCTTAAGTCCTATTTAGGAGATCCTTGTTTTAGTGGGAGTATTAATTTTATGTTGAACTTTGTAATTTTTACTATTGCTTTTATTTAATAAAGTGCAATTTTTATTCAATTCTTGTATGGATTGTTTGTCCCTAAATAATATACATTGATGAAATAGACCACTAAGTACGTGACTTAGTCTTGGAACTCTATTTGGATGATGTAATTATTTTGTCTCTAGTCAGGGTATTGTGTTGGGACATTTGAATACCCTTGAATGACTATGTGTGAGTTGGTTGATGACTAAGTTCCTTGAGTCATAGGTATCGAGATACTAAACCAGGCACACGGGTGTGTGTTAAGAACATACATTAGATAGACCCGCCAAAAAAGATTTTACTAAGATTTCGCTTAGTGTCAGTAAAGTTCTTTGCAAGTTATGAACTTGTACGGTCTTTAGACCTGAGTCTTTGACTATTCTATACATGTGATGTGTATGCTTTGATACTATTCCTCGTCAGCTGTGAAAGGAGACTATGGATGGTTATTGGGCATGCATGGAACATGTGATAGGATGTGGTTAGACAAGAGGGGATTTGCTCTTCCTTTATTGAAGGGAATTTATTGTTTCTTGGCCACTCGAAGAGTGTGACTTGTGCAAATGCGTGGCCGCGCTCAGATAGGATGATTGTCATCTATCTGCTCTTTTAACAAGTCAACTCAGAGATTCGAGTAAAAGATTGAGATATGCGAGGATGACACTTTTTCTTGCCTCATTCTCAATAGGAGACAATAGTAGCAAAGAGACTTAACGTCGTTCTTGAGAGGACATGTACAAGTGGGAGACTGAAGAAGTTATGTCCACTGTCCTACGGATTTACCCGCTTAAGTCTATGTATCCGATATGCCTTGCTAGAGGTCGATGTCGGGTTGACATATAAATGGGTTATATGTCTGGTAGTCTTAAGTGGGCCCATTGGGTCACACACAATGTGTGCGGGATATTATTAATATATCGGTATATTAATATATCGGGTCAGTAGTAATACGACTCAGCTGTGTTGTCGGGTTATGGTAATTAGAGTTATAGTAATAATCTAGTTATAGTAACTAGAGTTATTGTGATAATCTAATTATACCAATATTAGTTGTGAAATAACTTTTATATGGTAACTAGAATTATTGTAATAATCTAAATATACCAATTTGAGTTATGGAATGACTTCTAGGTTAAGTAACCTAGCTCTCTAGCTCTCCTATATAAGGAGGTTCATATGATGAACCAAAACATACAATTCAGAGTATTATTCCATATATTATTAGAGAGAGAGAATTTTGTGAGACCGTCTCACAAAACCCTTATACTAGCATATACACCGCAGTTTCGTACCTGTGTGGATACTAACGGAGGCATCACATCTGGGTTGCTTTATTCTGTCCGTGGGGAATTATATATACTTCTGGGTTATTATATTTCTTATTATTCTTATTAATATGCTCTTCCGCTGCCAATAAGGTATATTCGTTATCCCTCTATTGTTTGTCTTTTCGGTTAATACTTATAACAGATCCTTGGGTTTAAGGGTTGTAACCCTTCAAAATTATAATAGGGCGATGAATTTTCATTATATAATTCGGCCTTAAATATCGACAAAAATTAAAGAGCTTTTAAGACTATAAAATTAAATAAAAATATCTCACATTGAAAGAATAATGTCATTGAAAGACTAATGTCATATGTATAAATTAAATATTTCTCCATTCTATAATTGTAGTTATAAGTAAAAAGTGAGATTAATATATATATATATATATATATATATATATATATATATAGAGAAAAAAGATTGAACCAAATAAAAAATATTTGCGATGGGAAGAAGATAGAAAGAGAAACGAAAATAGAATATGGAAGAAGATAGAAGGAAGGAGGAGTACTCCGTAGTATAATTGTACCACTTTGAAAAATTATCATAAGGGGATGACCATATGATTATAAATTGAAGTCATTATTGGTTCTTAGATATCAACTATCAACCCAAATATTTACCGAGTATTTCTTAAAGAGAGATATTACGAGTTTTAAATACAATGCATGCGTATAATTAATTTGACGTTTACTGCATGCATGACCTCCCAAAAAACACATTCACGTAAGTGGTTAGTATTCCTCTACTATTAAACCTACTCTTACCTTCGACCTACTTTCTACTGTTGCACAATCTCACAAATTTACGTAATCCTGTAACTTGGTGTCATTATCATTGTCACTAAAAATCGGCCCGTGCATATCGTCGGTATTGTTAATGAATATCGTCGGTGTAAAAACGTTGAATATCGAATGGTGGCGAGTAAAACTCGTTTTTCGTGAATCGGTATTTACATTTCCGTGTTTTTTGAAGACGGCTTTCTATCATAGAGTATGGTAAATGAAACTTATAATGAAGTAATTTACTATATAGTGGTGCAATCGATCGTAGAATGTCTATTAATAATAGCTATCATCAAATGTTTAGAGATTCGACTCCCCTAAACGAAATCTCTGGGAACTCATTATAAGGATGAGATGGATTGAACGTAACGATGTAATGACGTAGACCTATTTCCGATAATTTCTTTTATGACAATCCTATTTTGATCATTTGTTTTAGTTTCCTGCCATTATTTAAATAAAAATGCATGAATGAAATATTGAAATGTAGGAAGGACGTTAGAAAAGTCAAGGTCTAGTTTTGGCATTGTCTTGCTCGATTGCATGTTTTGGGCTAAGCATTACATAAACAATGGCAATAAATTTAAAGGGTAGTCTTGTGAATTGTGACATCTGAATCACGGCACATGTGACCTAACTATTTTAATGTACAACTCCTTACTCCCCTAACACAAATTGAGAGCCAGCCATTCTAACTTCCGACCTCACGCTTGCTCCTCCTCCTTTCAGTGTAATATGGAGTACTCTGTACTAATTGTACATACTATCCCATTTGTACGGCACCAACATTTATTTAATAAACATGAACTAGCACAACCACCATCTGCCAATTCACACACTCATTTGTCTGATGCATTCAAAGATCACGAACTCTGGTTAGCGACGGGTATATCTGTCACAAAGAGGTAGTGGAAGTAGGACAAAAATCATATTCCATGTTAAGGGACTGAAGCAAATGGCTTATCATTATTTATTTAAATAAACAATGCTTTATTTGTCATCAGTTTGTAACGGATATTTTTGTCACAGAAAACTTTCCGTTCAGAGATATGTGGAATAAATACACTCATTGCCCAAAAAAGAATAAATACTACTTCCTTTTATCCATTAAATTCTTTACACAGAAGATTTCACCACTTTTAAAAAAAGTGATAAAAGTAAAGATATTATTGATAAATCAAATAGTTTTAATGATCCATCAAACTTAAAGTAAGAAAAAAAGTAGTGACATTTTGTGTAAATAAAGAAATAATATGAGATTATGAGGTAGAGTGTTTTGCCAAAAAAAAGAATGTAGAATTGATTGAATTATCCATTTACAATAAGAGTAAATAATTGTTTGAAAATCAACTAGACCGGGGAAAAATCCAAGAAGAAAATCTCATATACATGTGATATTATTCGGATAATACAATCTTAAATCTAAAAATTAAAGGGAAACAAGTAGAAAAAAATAAAGGAATTATGTTTACACTGTGAATTACTGTGTATTATAATTAAGTTACACATGTTAGAAAAACAAAAGAAGCTATGGTGTTGGTACAAAGTAGACATTTCCTTGTAAATTACAAATGGCTAATCAACAAAAAAATTGTACTCCTATATCAAATGTTTTGGGTAAACAAAAATCATACAACCAAAAAAAAGATGAGTGATTTTTACAATTCCGAGTTTAGTTTCGAAAAAAACTCCCCATGTTTTGATTGTAGGACAATGTTAAACCCAAAATTGGTAAAGATGGATCATGAATCAAAAACATCTTGGCATATGATACAATGGTTAGAAATTAGTCTTCCGATCACACTCTTTTTACCAATTTTTAGACCACGAGTTTGTCTGTTCCACAGATGAATTCCGTAAGACTCCCCATTGATCTCCCCGAACTTGCTCTGAACCCAACGCGGTCCATTCTTGCTAGGTTTTTCGAATAATCGGGCAATCGAAATCGAATCAATTGGGTAAAATCCCAGAGGAACCATGACACTGAATTGAAAGTTTGAATCATTAACCGCTTTTGACACCACCCGGGTTGCCAATTCCGGCCCATTAAAACCCCACTTAAACCCATCAAAATTCCACGCAAATTCCTCCATGAATTTCCACAACAATGGATGCCACTGATCGAATATCAACACCGCATTGTTCACCGTTCTCCACGACCTCATGTCGCGGTCAACTGACTCGATCCCAATCGTGTTTCTCAAACTCGAAACATCCTTCAGAATGATCATATCACTATCGAAATACACCCCGCCGTATTTATACAATACGGCCAATCTCAAGAGGTTCGAGAGGTTAAGAGTAATGGGGACGGTCCCTGGATCGACCTCCCCAGACTCTAACCTCTCGAGCCACCCTTGCGCCGGAGTTCCATTAAAGAGGTGGTGAAAATCCGGAGCAAGGGTGAGGACTCGATGGCCACGGTCCAAGATTGGTTTTAGGACAGACCGACCTGGGTTCGAGTCCATTGTCCTAGAGAGTATGACAACGCACCCTTCCGGGTGCGCCTTGAGCATACTCTCTAAGGCAAAAATCTCCCTCTTACCAAACAATTTTGCTGGGTAAATCCAAGTCAAGAAAATCCTTACCCTGCAATTGGTGAGAAATGGTTGAATCTTGGCATCGAAATTCTGGGTTCTACTCGTTGACTTGATCAACTTTGTCTGTTGGAGCTTCTCCTTGAGCCACAGGATCCGTTCTTCCCTTGAACAATTCCAAGGAGGATTCGCGAATACATCAATTGACGGGATTTTATCGTATTCCTCATCCGATTCTTCCTCAATTTGATGCTTAGTTGTTGTTGGCTCAGAAGGTTGAACCTGCTGCTGGTTGGTTGTGGAATTAGAGGGTGGGGGCTCATTTAATAGTGGTTCATCCTCAACCTGCTGGTTGCTGCTTGTGGGGAGCTCAATGACCGATGATGAGTCATTGGTGGACTTAGAGGAGTCGGAATAAGGCACATTATTCTTGGATGTGGTGTCGGAGAAGTTAGTTTGATTGGAAACATTAAAGTTGGAAGAAGGGTGGATAGTGGTATTGGGCAACTGATCGTTGTTAACCTTGAGGAGATTGAGGCAATTATCGGCGTCGCGAGGGTAAAGATAAAGAAAGGAGACGAAGCAGAGGGCGAAGAGAGAGCCGAACCAGCAAAGAGTAACAAAAGATGAAGGAATAGAGAATTTCCTCATCTTCATGCTACTGGAATTAGTTTTAATGGAGGCAGCAGCAGCAGCAGAAGAAATGTAAGAGGAGGGAGGATAAGCAAGTTTTGTCGGTCTAGGAACTATCATCATAAATGGAAGTTAATTACAACTTACAAGGGAGGTTAATCATAAATAATTAGTACAAGCAACTTGGTGGAGTTTATTAATTCACTGTTGATTGTCAGAGAGTGGGTAGGAAATTAGGAATAATAATGTGGCCGGACGGGTGACTATAATTTTTTTTGGTTCATTTGGTTGTGTGTTTAGGTTATAAAGGAGGGAATCCATAGAATTTTCTAAAGGTTTGGGTACGGACAAAAGGATGACTTTAGAGATCCAGCTTAAGCGCTAGGTTGTAATCATACATACATATATATATATATACTCATCTTATTTCAATCATACTTTACTAATTACTTTTTGTTTTTTTTTCATGGGTGTGGGATTGACCAAGTATTTCTTTGACCCATCATATCATGAGCAAAAAAATGATTTTTACTCTTCTATTGACTTTTCTTCAAATACTGTTCTCCAAAATTAAATTTTGAATAATCAATGATTAAAACTTCGATGACTCTAAGTTACTCCGTATTTGTTTGCGATAGTCAAATAGAATAATATGATAAAAATCAGAAGGTTTAAAAAGAGCAAATTACTTACTCATATTGAGTGATTTAAAACGATTAAATATTGAATGAAACCAAATCATTATTCCACTGCTCCCTCCTTCTCGGTCATTTGTTGATCTTTTATTATTTGTGAGAATTACTTTAATCGAAGAACAACAAATAACTGAGATGGAAATAGGAGAATTCTAGAAATTAAAAGAAACCAAAAAAAGGGTAGAAGATCGGGGTATAATATATGGGTTTATGGCCTAGGGGAATTGTGATTTCACATGGGTTACTCAATAAACAAGCTAAAGTCGTTATCATCCTTTTAAACACACTAATGTTAGTTGTATGTAGGGGTTCCATTTTTAGAGTAATTTGAACATGTTTAATTGTGAATGATTATATCAGCAATCAATAGTTACATAAGATAACGATAGGAGATGAATGATTCCTTTGCTATTCTTTTTTTCTGTATGAAACAAGGAGAAGCATCTGGTTTGACACTACTCAATTTTGAATGGGTATCGCTATCGTCGTGAGCTCCTACTTACAGAAAAATGAGCTCTTCCTAAAGTCCTACCAAATACTACTACTAAGTACATTAATGCATTATTTCATAGTCTCTATATTGTTGTTTGGTGTGTGAGTAGTTGAACTACAATCCGCTTCTGCTTATATAATTCACTTCATCATCTTTTTTGGGATTACGTATCACAAGGTAGTAAGCTCGACACGCGGATCTAAAAGGATTCATCACACCCGGTCCGTTACTGCAACAGATGCTTCCTCTGCCATACTACACTTAAAATGATCTTAAGAACAACTTCAAATTGGGTAGGGATTGCCATATGTCAAAACTCAAAAGTTGATTCCATTACTGAATTTGTCCCCAGGATGCATTCAGAAATACAGAGCTAACAAAAGTTGACCCGATCCAACCCGTCTGAAGCCCAATTAAATGGTACCCAAAAATTTAGTCACTCAAAATCGACCCGCTAGTGACCCAACACCCGATTTACTCATATAATTCAATAATTAGTGACGCAAATCAGACCCGACCCCACCCTCCTGATTTGATATTTTTGATGACCAGACAAATATTACGGAGTAATTTTTTAGATTTATCCAAATGAAAGTGATTAATTGTTTTGTTTGATACGTTAGAATTAATAGCAAACTAATCAAACCAGATAATAGTAAAAAAAATTAAACTTATTAGGAAAACATTATTGAAATAATATGATAAAATAACTAGATCCGATAATGACTCGACCCGATCTGTTAGATCAATTGACCCAAAATGACCCGCGATCCGATATAAATACGATTCTATGACCCAAACATGATATGACCCGACCCGACCTGACTTAACCAACCTCATTGCCACTACCAGTTTTAATGTCTTTACTTCCTTGTTCGTTGCTGGTAGGGCTTCTTCATTATTATGGTTATTTTTGTCCCCAAATAAATAGATCTATTACTGAATAGTGAATACTGACCAGTGAGCAACTGAGCACTACCTCATGCCTTCAAAAAGATCTCACTGGGAGCATTCCACACGAGATTAAACGTGATACTACCTTACTCGAGAAACCAGCCCATTAATCTTAGTTATATGGAGGACAAGGAAATTAGGCAAAATCTTGTCTGCTAGTTATGACAAATATCCATCATAAACTTACAAAGTATCAAATAATACTCCGTATTCACTTGGGTTAGATAAAGAATTATTTGTCTCATTACAAGGAGACACATTTAAAAAAATTACTCTTTCAATCTCAGTCATTGGTTTCTCACAAATAATATAAAAGGACAACAAATGATCGAGACGAAAGGAGTATACATAAAACACGTTGACACGGAAACCCCTATACGCTAGGAAGCCATAAATAAAGAAACATGGAAGTGAAGTTGGTTGAGTGGAATCATATGGACTCATGTACGTTACGTTGGGGTGAAATCCCATGCATCCCATACCAATCATAGGCTAACAGAATTCTTTTTATATTTTAAACAAGTAGTACAGAGAACTGAGTGACAGCCAAACACAAGACAAACACGTCCTGCTAGGTGTAGGCGGCTGCATCAAATTTTCAAAAAGATACAAACAAATAGCCTCGAAAGGAGCCTTGCATCAAACTTACTAAACAACGAAAGTTTAGTCCCCCCACCCCAAGTGTCCCCAACCCCCACCCCCACCCTGACCCCCACCCCATTTCTTTCTTTGAAATTTCTTTATGCAGCAGCACCACAAGCTCATGCTCATAAAAGAGGACCATTTCAATTAGCAGATAATACAATTCCTAACACAAAATATAATACGTCGTCTTGTAAGCTGTATACCACTTACTAATGGCAAGGGACTATGACTAGTTAGCGACATGTTCCCCTCAACTCAAGAAGTATGGTCAGTGTTACATATTTTCTGTTTATCTAGATTTTTCACTTGCTCCTCGTAGAATTTTACATTAAACCCGCATTTACAAGATGGTACCCTGCATCAAGCGTGACCTATTCTAAACATGGACAAAATAAATGCCTAATTCCAACTCTTACAACGCGCCTATGACAAAAGCGATGCATACATTAGGCAATGTAAACACCAAACATCATGACTCTTCAAAATGATGGTCCGTCTCATCATAGATTTCCTCCTGCAACAACAATAAGTTAGAAACTCTCCCACGCATAATCGAGCATCAGATATGGCTATTTTGGGCGCAACTTTCAGTTTTTTGGTCTAAAATGAAGTATCAAAGTGAAGTATCAAAGTGAAGTATTGTGTCGGACAAATGACATGGCACCAAGGTGATGTGTCAGAGTAAAATATACTCCGTAGCAATATGTAGGGGCAGATCTAAGAACAAGATATAGAGAAAGCTAGGTTAGGTATGAATAATTTGAGTGTAACTCAACAGACATTACCTGTAGTAACTCCTCAATGACATCTTCTAAAGTTATTACTCCCACAGCTTCTTCTTCATCAGGCTTTGGCAGGGGATGATGATCAACCTCCAAGATGTCCGAATAGATATCCCTGTTCCATTTCTTGGTCCTAACTCCCTTGTTTGACTTGTTGCTGTTGGGGTAGCTTTTCCACTTGTACAAGTTCTTCTTTTGTAGACTATTTTCCTTCTTTAGATTGGTTTGGTCCTCTTGATCTTCAGCATCAATTGTTACACTCACTTCCTTCACTGGATCAAATTAAAAGATTACATCACAGTAACTTATCTTTTTTCAATACCCAAGTGAATGTTCAAAGCATATTAAAATGCTGGGAAGAATCGACAAGGGAAATAGTGCGTCCCACGGGCATTGGCCCATGAAAAACTGGCAAGCCACATAAGAATAGAAGCAACCCGTAAACTAGCTTACATTTATGAAGTCACATTAAGGACGTGTCATCAAGTATACCAAAGGTGCTAAGCACAGAAAATATAATTGCAACTAATTTAAATTAAAGTTAACTTTAAGGAGAAACCCTTATGAGAAGCTTAAGTTCCTGGCTTAAGTTTGATGAGCAAACTTGGAAGATGGCTGATCTTAACTTCACAAAGTCAGTAAGAAGACAGGGTTAAACACCTAAACTCAATGGCAAAAGATGGTGTCATGAAGATGACTTTGTTGAGCATCGGTAGGTCTGATACGAGATTCCTTGGGTGTCAGCACTAAAAAATGCTTTGACGAGCCTAGACCAGAGTTATCACATATAATGGGTCAGGAAAAGCCCATTTGTCTAAACACCTAAATTTCAGATATAATCTATTGAGCACAATTCAATGGTAAAGCAGATCATCAGGCAGGAAAAGAGAAAGCCATGGCATACCAGTCGCGAGACCTCCATTGGCATACTGTATCTCTGATTTGGTCGTCTGTCTTATGACAACTGCGATGTGGCTATGCCCTTTTTGAAACTCATTCAAGATGTCATACAGCGGCATTGTTTCAGGAACCCTACAAAAAGGAAGAGTTCTATCCAATATAATATCCACAGAACAATAAATTTATCCCAGGAATGCAACCCTACTAAAACTTTTAATTACTACCCAGTATCCAAGTTGGATCTTTAGATTGGTCAGCTTGTTTACGAGTATGCTCCTAATTATCTCATACAATAAATAAAAAGTCAGGAAACCGAGAAAAATACATCTCTTTATACTCCTTAGTCCTTATAGGCGATAGATAATGAGGAACATAGAAGAAAAGGAGTTCAACCTTAAGGACAACCTGATCATGACTCGAACTAAACTCAAAGTACCCCAGACTCCCAGAGGTCCACACCTACCCTTTAGACAGGATCGCCATTTTAGGAATCCTCAGAACAATAAGTACTCTGAGATGTTAAAAATTCTCATCTCACTGTAATAAAGCCATAGGATAAATCAGTTCAGGAGCTCAAGTGACAAGGGAATTAATTCGTCAAAAACTTCAATTGTATATCGGAAAATCAGCAATCGAAAAATGCCAGCCTTCACAGAAGCCTAATCTAAAGTAGCAATTTCCTCCTGATGATATTCAAATTCATAACTCAGGATATCCATGTGTACGAAAAAGATAGCAAAATACATCCACCTTCTCAAAATTATCTTCCCGCTTCCATTTTGCTTGGAAACCAATTTATATAGTTAAATAACAAAAAGTAGGGAGAAGTGAGATAAATTTTACACGGAAACCCATAGTTTTTAGTATTGAAAAACAAAAGTGATGATTATTTTGGGATGACCCAAACGAATGTGGGAAGATATATAGCATCAGCATTGTCTAACATCTATAAGCATGTAATCTCCTAAACAGAATCGTAAATCATAACCACAAAGGCACAAACCTAGGGATCTTGCGAATCGTTACACTCTTTACAGGCACCTCATCCTCTGGGTTAACAGTAAGCAGATTTTTCACCTAATCAAAAATAAACGGTCATTGGAACTTGATGTTGGAGAAAAGGAAATAGCAAACATTTTTAACTGAAATACAAAAACATAGGCTTAATCCCAAAATGATTTGGGCACAACTCGCATGAACCATCATCTGAAACTGCCTTTCGGGTACACGTACATTCATGTGAATAAAGAAAAAAAAGATACAAAATTTTCCAACTGACCACGATGAAACTTAGTTGATATTTCATTGATGGGATTGTCACATCACGATAAAAAAATGTGCATACATTTTAGTTTTATTCATCATATTTCCAAGCCGCACATATTTTGGATAATGATTCATGTTAGCCCGACCCCAAATCTTTTTGGGACTAAGGCTCTGACATTGTTACATCATATTTTCAAGGCGCACAATAGTGACTCTTTGATTCATTCCAAAATCCAAAACCATGTACATCATAGCGCCCTGAAAAGTTGTTATGCTAACAAAACAAACAAGCAAACTAAAATAATGAACACATAAAAGTGCGAGCAGCATCCTGATTAGGAGTATACAGAAATTGACACCATTGTATTCATTGAACATAAACATACAAAAGAATTATCACAGAGAACAGTTATTAGCCTGTATTTAAGAACACATGACATGCAAAATTTCATACGGAGTACATATTTAATAAGCATCAGTCACCAAACCAATGCAATCTAAATGTCAAATCGGACACCAGATAAAAGAACTATACAATGAAAGAAAAATCCAATTCTGATACCGAGTCAAATACGCGAAACCTACCAGGATACATCCGATAATATTAGTCTGCTCCTCATAATAGACTGGAATTCGGCTATGGCCATTATCCATTATTGAGTTCATCAAGTCCCTACATAGACGAGCATATATGAGTTCTACAAAGTACAAAATTTGTAGTCATTTTTTATCCTGAAGCTGATGTTGCAGAATGTCAAAACTATATTATGTTTGGAGGTGTCAAGTAAAGGCTGCTCAAAATTTAACCTATCAAGTTTGCCATTGATGTCAATCGAAAATATGTCAGCTATAGGAGTCATTGCATCACCAGCTTTTTTCTCTGTTAGTTCCAACGCTCCAGCGATAATAGTAGTTTCATCATGTGTTAATTCTCCGCCCTTTCCAGCCTGGGTAAGAAAACATAGCAAAGAGATAAGCATCATCAATGTATCAGAACAAGAGAAACTAACCAACGTCAATAATAATCAAAATTTTAGGACACGTTAATTAAACATCAACTTTATCCCGAGATCGAAAGCTTCGGCTCGCAAATTCTTCACAAGCAAAAAGAGTGAAATAAAAATAGAACGTTTATAGCCAGAAAAAACTACATACGTCATTTCCATGCAGATCGACAAGTGTCTTTAGCTCAGCTCTACGGAAAAGAGCTACATGTCCTTTCCCTAGAAGTAAGTCCAACAGCTGCAAGCCAATCAAAGTACGTATAATCAAACAAAATTGTAGGGCACAAAAAGGATTATATACCGGATACGAGTAAAACCCAACCTTGCTAATAGGGTAGGCAATAGGAGAGCAAATCCAAACAAGCACACGAACAAAAGGAGCAATTGTTGCACCAATCACCAAACCATAGCGTGTACAGATTGATTGCGGTATAATCTGCAAGTGACAAAAAAAAATGCAAAATCAGTGACAGCGATAAGAGGCCGATTGTGGTCATACAAAAAGAATGACTTTGATGCTTTAGCCGAGGGACATGTTATTGCACTCCAATCAGACTTGACCTTTCACAAAGCAAACTCCGCCTCTATTCCACTTTCTCAGAGTTATGTTATGTTTCAGATGGCCACGTTAAGCAAATCACATTTTTACACAAACTATTTCACACAACAAGAATTCATCCACTGACCTCGCCAAACAGAAGTATGAGTGTCACTGAAATAAGGATGGCACCCCAAGCTGTTACCAATTTATCCAGGAAAATTGGGAGTGCCTGAAAATAGGTCGTACAATTATGACATAAACACAGATTAGAATAAATAAATTTTATTCCATCCCAAAAGAATTTACCTCCATGGCGGCAGCATTGCAGATAAGCAAGGTACAGAGCAGTAAATGCTGATTCTTAACAACAGGCAATATCTTCTCTGGCATTAGAAGAACATAAAGCATCTATCAAGGCAATTGAATTAAAATAATGCAAAGGATGTGTTTAGAATGACATGAGTTTAATGTAAATTTCACAAGCCAAGAAGCGTTTTGCTTGTGCGGTCTAACCTCAACTTTGTTATACACTACTCGTACTCCGTATAAGTTAAACAAAATCCGCCTCCTAATTAGGCAGAAAATCTGGTATGCTCAACGGAAATTACCGATATCAGTTTCCGCACTTGCCATGGGAAATTATAATCAACCTCAACAACCAAATACTCTTCTTTCCAATCATTTGTTCGTATCAGATTACTAAACGAGTAAACGGCGGCAACCAAAAAAAGAAAAGAAAAGAAATTGAGTGATGCAGAGGAAGTATTGTTTAAAATTAGTTAGCGACAAATAACACCTGAGCTAAAATCTTAAATCCACGCTACAAATACAATCATAAAGACAGTAATCAGGAATTCAGTTCATACAAAACAGAGCTTAATCACACATGAACTCGAATAGATTCCCCTAAACTAAAAAGAGGCGTGGAAGAATGATAGTGTACCAGCGTATTTGCGATCCTTGGGAGTACCAGATTTAGCAAGAACTTCGAGATCAACAAGGCTCAAAGACATAAGACCTAGGGTTAATCCAGACATAATTCCAGCGAAAATCACCAGAAAAGCTACAATTCCTATGTTCAAGAAAAAGTTGGTCTCGCAGCACCGGTACTCCACCGCCATTACAGCACACACTACAGCTACAATTCAGCTTCTCTTCTGCTACTAATCTCTGCTACGGTTGTTGTTGTTGTTGAAGTAGGAAGTGAGTTTATGCACTATGCCATATTTATCGGAAACCCTCGCTTTGCTTTGAATTTGGGAGTAATTTAATTAATTGGAGGTGTGAGTGTAGAATTAGAATGTAAAATGTGGAAGCCGGGTTCCAAGAGTAAATGGCGGTGTCAGTGTGTTGTCTTTTCAGAACAAAGGAAGGAAGATAGGGACACGATTCGCTTCTTTTTTGCCAGATACTGTCATACTGACGTGACCCTCGTCGCAATGTGGCCAATCCGTTAGACTTTCTGTTCACCTCACGTCGGCTACGTTACTCATTCAAAATAAGTCCACTTTCACTCATTTTCCTTGGGACATTAGACACCCGCATTAGTTTTTCATCTTCTTCTTAGAAAAATTTCAAAATCTTCTTTTCATCTCACCTTGTCTACTTATTTCAATCATTCACCTTTTTTTCATTCTCTCTCCTATTTTATTATATCTCACACATTTACACATCAAATTTACCTTAACTCAATCATTTATTTTCATACTATTATAATTTTGACACTTAAACACGAAGCGGTTGAGTTGAAGAACGAAACTCAGGGGAAGCAAGGATGACACTGATAACGGTTTCCATGGGAAAGAGGCCAGGCCGGCCACGGAAACAACCGCGACAATCATCTTCCCCCCCGCCTCACCAACATGACTATGTTGATGACTCTATTAACGAATCTCAGGTACTTCAAACTCCCACCAAATCTCTGATCAATGATGTTATCATATCTGCAATTGAGCGCAATTGCTCACTGACACATTCTGCTCGAGCTGATGATGGTGTGGGATTGGGTGATTCAAAGCTTAAAAAGGTCGAGAATCCCCAATTCCCACCACCGGAATTGTTTGATGTAGCCCATGAATATGGAGAATACATATTTGGATCAACTGTTATAGGCAATGATGGGGTTAATGTTGGGTCCGACTTGAACAATCCAGTGATTGATGAGAGCTCGAGACTTAAAAAAGGGGAGAGTTCTTCATCAATTGCAACGGATCAAGCTCTGATGAATGAAATAGTAACAAGCCTTAAAAAAGGGGAGGGGCCTATTTCGTTTACTGAACAAAGTTCGGGTGGGGGAATTGTTACGTTTTATTTTGTAGTACCGCAAGCGTACGGGTATTGTAGCATATGGGTCGATCTCAGGGAGGTGAATAATTAGGTACTAGCTAATTTCTGACTACGAGTTATCTACGTCGAGTAAGAAGAAGTTGATTTTATGACTAATTTTAACAAACTAGATGTGATAAATCGAGATGAAATCAATAATAAAAAGACCTAGGGCAATGGTTCACCATTAACATGGATTATCGATGCAATCAAAAAGTGACACAACTTTGTCAAATTACCGTCTTGGGTGAGACTAGCATTCCAATTTTAATCATTACTTTAAATTCTCCGTCGAGACATAAAAAGCTTATCTAGCATGTTATAAATCCTATTCTCATGACACAAATAACAAAACTAGATGCATTAAGAATCGATACTAACATGTCCCAATTATTCCAATTCACTATTCTCATGTGAAAGTTCAAATCTTGTTTCGGTTCTCTAAATTAAAACCCGACTCTCGTCGTAATTAGAATTGAGTAGAAATTAATCGACAAAGATACAAACTTCTAGGTATGATTCATATGAAAACATCCAACTTTCGTTGTAATGATAATCTAGACTCAAACCTAGCAATTCAAACTAATCAATCAATTATTAAGCACAACCGAAACAAACCCAATTCAATAATTCAACAAAGCGCGATTAAAATCAAAGCATCAATAACCCATATTATCGGCTCACCGAGCCCTAGATAAAAGAACTACTCACAATTCATCATCACAATAACAATCAACAAATAAAATAAAGAGTAGGGAATTAGAAAAACTTAGTCTTGAATAATGAACAAAATGATGAACGATCGTTTTCTTCAAAGTCTTGGAGTAATAAAACTAAAATGCCTAAATCTAATAAAATTGTATAACTTTTATGTATGTAGTCTAGGAATGATAAGACTCTTCTAATAATAATAGTGATCTAATATAAATAGGATAGAATAGAGGGAGATCAAAAGTCACACGCGGGTAGCTGTTCGCTAGTAGCGGCCATTTTCGCTACTAGCGGCACTCTGGAAGCTTCACAAATTGCATGAATTCTGATGAAGCCTCTACTAGCGGCAGTTTTGCTCTTCGTCATCCGCTAGTAGCGGCACTTGAAATTCTTTATTCTCTCTTCTTTGCTTTTCCTTTGATTTCTTCTCTTCTTTTCTTCATTCAATCCTCGATATAACCCGGCATTTGACACGTATACCACCACTATCATCCGGGCATAATACATGAATTTTTCGGCTCTTCAAAATAGCTAGAAGCGTCATCAAAAAACACATATATAATCAAACCATGTGAGATCATCGAAAATCACTCAAATATCACTATATCGCCCCAAATCCACTCTTAAACACTACAAATATGACGATATGCACTCACAAATAGTGCTAAAAATAGCACTTAACAAATTCCCCCATGCTAAACCTTTACTCGTCCTCGAGTAAACTCAAAAGGCATAAGACGATATCAATGCAAGGTCTAGCTAACTCCCTCACTCACAAATGGTTAGCTTACAACTTCCTTCTTATATCGCCCTCACTACCTACTCCGAAATCGTCTAGCTTAGCATGGTCAACACCAAAAGATAAACCAAGGAGTCAAAGTCAGTGTATGACTCCCCCATGCTAGCTCAAAAACACTCTCTAACCACAAGCCAATAATATCAACATCAATAAACATCAATTCACAAACATATCCAAAAAAATAGGATCACAGCAAACAACGATCCCCAACACACAATCCAATTCCAACACAAAACTACGACGCTAAAAAATGATCTTAATCCTAACCCTTACCTCCGAACGCCGTCTTCTTATGTCGCCATCCGTCATGATGTTTATTATTTGCCCATAGTACGGGATATTATGGCCCCTTTTCTTTCGATATTATGGCCCCTTTTCTTTCTTGCGGCTCTTTTTTTTTCTTTTTTTTCTCTTTATTTTTTCAAATTTTTTTCATTTTTTTTAATCCCTCATTTTGCCTAGGCCGCCCTTTCGGGTTTTCAACCTAGCTCTTTTTTTTTAGCTCACTTTTTCCACTCACAACCTCAATGTTGCCTAGAACGTCTGCCCTTGCAGATTTTCATTCTAGCGAGGCCTCCCATTTTTTTGCCTAAGCCGCCCTTTCGGGTTTTCGACTTAGCGGGATTTTTTTTTCTTTTTATTTCTTTATTTCTTTTTTTTTTGAGAAAATAAATATATACAAAAGTGAAATGTCCCTCCCCCATGCTTGAATCGAGCAATGTCCTCAATGCGACAAAGACAAAAATAAAATAGGAAAGAGGGGACAAATCACCTATCATGAAGAATCAGAGGAGTCTCCAGAAGATCGACGAGAGCCACTACGTGTCTCCCGACGACTGTTAATAGCGCTCCTCTCAGCTGCCAACTCCGCATAAAACTGCTCCGAAGGGGAAGTGTATGTGTCAGGATGCTTAGCTGATAAGAACTTGTCGAAACCTCGACACAACTCTAGCACTTCCCGCATAAGTAACCCTTGTTCTGCCCTCCAATCATCGACCTCTAACCTCCACATATCGAACTCCCTAGAAGAGGAAGAAGCATGTGTGAATGAGGGAGAAGGTCTCTCAGTCGCATTTCCATCATCACTACCATCCATAGCATCATCATCATTTGACATCTCATCATCATTTTCTAGAACTCGCTTCGCTACCCTTTTGTCACCCGGCTCCAAGAGAGTAAGTGGGTCACGTGGTATATATAAATCGATGGTCCTTGGCCCGGTAGGAATAGATTGCTCCGTAGAACGAGGCAATCGTAAGTAAGGTGAAGCTTTCGGACCACGTCGCCATAAAAAATAACCACGGGCCACCGAATCTTGAAGCATAAATGTACGCTCCAATGTATCAAAATCGAGCAAGTGACCTCCCGTCACCGGTGTAACTGTGCTAGGAATAGTGACTTTCAAATGGGTAAGTAACAATGTGACCATGCCACCCATGCTAATTTTTCCCTTAACGTTCTTCCTACACTTAAGGCAGCTCGATACAAATAGGTCAACCCAATCAGGCACCATCGAAGCTTCGGGCATCAATGCCCACAAGTAACCCATTCCAATTTTCCCGCACCTTCACAATTTTTTCCCTTTTCTTTTTCTTTTCTTTTTTTCCCTTTTCTTTTTCTTTTTTTTCTTTTTTTTTTCTTTACATAAATAAAACGGAAAAAAAATACATACGTAACTTGGGTTGCCTCCCAAGAAGCGCTTGTTTAACATCATTAGCTTGATGCATTCTTTTGTAGTGTAATTCTTAAGAAGATGCAGTCAAAGCTCTTAGGAGACTATCATAAACCTGTGAATGCGACTTAGATAACTGTGAATAACAACATGTTAACCAATAGACAAAGACCCAACCAAAAGATCGTAGGAACTTATCATACATTTTTGAGGAACTATTATCATACATAAACACATCAATCCATGTTAGAGTCTTAAGTCCATCAAATTTTGTAGCATGAGATTTAGAGGATGAGACATCATCCTCAATATCACAAAGTAAAGGCAAAATATCATTAATAATCATCTTAGAAATTTCAGGAGGCTTACCTTTATCTGTTCCAAAACTATCACAAAGAGAAGGTGATCGACACCAAGCAGACTCTTTCATACTTATGGAATTATAAGAGGGTAATGAGCTTAGACAAGGTGGAGGATAAAGGAGAGGAAAAGATGGAACCATATTAAGGGGATTATATTTGAAAGATGGATATGAAGTACAACCATAAAGAGTGATATTAGAATGGTTGTGAGGAACAAATTCCTCCCAATCACAATCCTTAACTTCCTCCTCAGCCAAAAATCCCTCAATAGGATGGTAAATTTCTCTCACGCTCCTATCATGCTCAATACAATTATTTACAAGCTCACAATTATCACTAGTTTTCACATAAATATTGTCTTTAACACACAAAGAAAAAGAGAAATTTGGCTTACAACCGTCACGAGATAGCCAGTCATAGAATTTCAATGCTTCATCATCAGACCTGGAAGGAAAATTTCCATTAGAAAAGTTAAGCATTGATTGTGTACAACTGTTGATACCTTTCTCTATTGTTAGACATAGCTCTTCGTCACTAAAGCCATGACCATCCAGTGAGACAAGATATTGTTTAAGTCGATCAAGGTAGGCCCAAAATTCTTCATCTTCATATTGTGGAAAACCGAGATAAAACATAATTAAAGAAAAATAACGTAGTCTAACAAATCAAAAATCTAAGCTAATATTAATCCATCACCTCCCCGGCAACGGCGCCAAAAACTTGTTACGTTTTATTTTGTAGTACCGCAAGCGTACGAGTATTGTAGCATACGGGTCGATCTCAGGGAGGTGAATGATTAGGTACTAGCTAATTTCTGACTACGAGTTATCTACATCGAGTAAGAAGGTGTTGATTTTATGACTAATTTTAACAAACTAGATGTGATAAATCGAGATGAAATCAATAATAAAAAGACCTAGGGCAATGGTTCACCATTAACATGGATTATCGATGCAATCAAAAAGTGACACAACTTTGTCAAATTACCGTCTTGGGTGAGACTAGCATTCCAATTTTAATCATTACTTTAAATTCTCTGTCGAGACATAAAAAGCCTATCTAGCATGTTATAAATCCTATTCTCATGGCACGAATAACAAAACTAGATGCATTAAGAATCGATACTAACATGTCCCAATTATTCCAATTCACTATTCTCATGTGAAAGTTCAAATCTTGTTTCGGTTCTCTAAATTAAAACCCGACTCTCGTCGTAATTAGAATTGAGTAGAAATTAATCGACAAAGATACAAACTTCTAGGTATGATTCATATGAAAACATCCAACTTTCGTTGTAATGATAATCTAGACTCAAACCTAGCAATTCAAACTAATCAATCAATTATTAAGCACAACCGAAACAAACCCAATTCAATAATTCAACAAAGCGCGATTAAAATCAAAGCATCAATAACCCATATTATCGGCTCACCGAGCCCTAGATAAAAGAACTACTCACAATTCATCATCACAATAACAATCAACAAATAAAATAAAGAGTAGGGAATTAGAAAAACTTAGTCTTGAATAATGAACAAAATGATGAACGATCGTTTTCTTCAAAGTCTTGGAGTAATAAAACTAAAATGCCTAAATCTAATAAAATTGTATAACTTTTATGTATGTAGTCTAGGAATGATAAGACTCTTCTAATAATAATAGTGATCTAATATAAATAGGATAGAATAGAGGGAGATCAAAAGTCACACGCGGGTAGATGTTCGCTAGTAGCGGCCATTTTCGCTACTAGCGGCACTCTGGAAGCTTCACAAATTGCATGAATTCTGATGAAGCCTCTACTAGCGGCAGTTTTGCTCTTCGTCATCCGCTAGTAGCGACACTTGAAATTCTTTATTCTCTCTTCTTTGCTTTTCCTTTGATTTCTTCTCTTCTTTTCTTCATTCAATCCTCGATATAACCCGGCATTTGACACGTATACCACCACTATCATCCGGGCATAATACATGAATTTCTCGGCTCTTCAAAATAGCTAGAAGCGTCATCAAAAAACACATATATAATCAAACCATGTGAGATCATCGAAAATCACTCAAATATCACTATATCGCCCCAAATCCACTCTTAAACACTACAAATATGACGATATGCACTCACAAATAGTGCTAAAAATAGCACTTAACAGGAATGCCAAGACTTAAAAAAGGGGCGGCGGACCCTCCACCTACTTACAATGATGCTCCAGTGAAACCAAACCCGAGACTTAAAAAAGGGGAGGGAATGGCCACTTGGGCATCAAAACTTCAGCAAGACAAAGGGTTGGAACTTCACTATGTCCCGGAATGTGCTCAAATGGATTCCATCACCATTGAGCCTGATGACATAGCTGATGAACTGAAGGCATGGCAAACTACTCCAGTTGGGCATGTTTTGGGAGCACGTATAACAATTCTGCAGCTAAATGAATTTGTTGCAGCAAATTGGAGGGACAAGGGGCACCCAACAGTATTATACTACAAGAAGGGCTGGTTTTGTTTCAGGTTTAAAAACCTTGGGGATATGAATACGGTCTTGAAGGAAGGACCATGGGAAATTGGTAAGTCCATCTTGCTTCTCAAACAATGGACGCCAAATTTCCACAAAGAAATGGATCATTTGTCATGTCTTCCCATTTGGGTCACCTTCCCCAACTTAGACCCTTTCTTTTGGTCAGAAAAGGCCTTGAGTAAGCTTGCTAGTCGGGTTGGAAAACCTATCTGTGCTGACAGAGTTACTACGAACCAAGAGCGGATTTCTTTTGCTCGACTTCTGATTGAGGCAAATGTTGCTGAGGCACTCTCATCTCAGGTCGTTCTCAACACTCCTTTTGGGCAAATACTCTAGCAAATTGAGTACGAATGGGTACCTTATTTCTGTAAGAAATGTAAGAAACTTGGGCATATCGAGGAGAAATGTCGTCTTACACAAAAGATTTATAAGAAGAAAGACATGGTTGTTCACCCGGAACCTGTTCTAGCTCCGGTTACTGCTGAAAATGAGATTGTGACCACCCATGTCCTTATTGACTCGGAGGGGTTCGCTACTGTTATCAAGGGAAGCAATCCCAAGCCAAAAACGCCTCCTCCAATCCCGGTTCTGGAAGCAAACCAGTTCACCCCATTGGAAGAGCTTGGCTTTGAGGAAAATGTGGTTTGCCGAGATATGCTCCTGGAGGGGGAACCTTCTGATCGGGGGAGTGTAAATGAAGATTATCACATGGAATATTAGGGGCATGAATGAGCCCCTAAAGCAACATGAGGTCTTGAGCCTCATGTTGGCTAATAAGGTCGATGTTATGGCCATTATTGAGACGCGAATTAAGGAAAAAAAATTAAAAAAATTTGGAGTAAGAAATTTAATCATCTTGCAGGCTATGCTAACTATCGAAGTCATCATAATGGGCGTATATGGGTATGTTGGAAGGCCCAGACTAAGAAATTGGAGATTTTGGAAGAAGATGCTCAATATGTTCACTGTAAATTCAAGTACTTGCCACTTAACTATGATGGCCTATTTACGGCTGTTTATGCTTACAATGGTTCGCATGCTAGGCATACTTTATGGGATTTCCTAAGAAGATGCCCGGCTCACCTTCCTTGGCTTTGTAGTGGTGATTTCAATGTCACCCTAACACCTGATGAAAGAATCACTAAAAGTGAAATTAATTATGCTGACATCACTGACTTTGAGGACTGTGTGAATGTGTAGACACCCGCATTTTGACTGCCAGGTGTCTATGGTAGTTTCCCAAAAAACACCCGATGATGATCGGACGCTAACGTGTTTCTATGCGCACGGATACGGGCTCAAATCCATTAATTGCTGGCTAACACACTTACAGAGTACAAATCTCACAAAATCAACCTCGAATCCAGGTCCAGTGGGCCGTTTCCAATCAAATAAGACTAATTTGGGTCAAAACCGACTCCGGAAATAAAACCGACTTTTAGCGATTGGGTCAACCCCGGTCAAAGTCGTTCCGAGACACACAAAACAACCCCTCACATCATCAAAAAATCCAAGTCAAACACAAAACCCATCAAACATCCAATGTACAATCCAAAAAGACAGACCTTTACACTACAACTGACCTACCCGGTCGAATGGGCCCGACCGGACGGACCGTGCTGCTCAACCAAGCCCGGGGGCTACCCGGTCACCTAACCCTAGCTAGGGGATGTATAGCCTTGCCTATATAAGCAACTCCCATGCAATGCAATAGACAACTTTTTACCACTTCAAAAAAACCCTAATCTTACACATACAACCCTAATCAAACCCTAGCAATTCTACACTAGCAAAAACCCTAAACCTAGTTCTAGGAATCAACCCCGAGCCACCATAACTTAACCTCCATAAAACCTCGAAGACTCTTGTGTAAAGCCACGGTTACGAGTCCGTTCCGAGACAAGAACATGTAGGTTGAGGGTGTCAAAACCCCGTTTCTTCTCTTCTCCTTCTCCTTCTTGTGTCGCGTCGTCGTTATCTTCATACGGGTCGCGTTTTTCTATTTTATTTTATCGTTATTATCGCACCTTAATATCATTAATATCGATAGTATCAAAGCATTAAAATACTTATCAATTTGTGTCGAATAAGAGGGGTATCGGAATAAGGAAACACGAATATACAAGTGTACTGCGCGTTGACGGTCGCTTGTTCCAATACCCCGATTATTTGGTTATTGAGATAAGTTAACTTAAACAATATTTTTTTAATTTTTTTTTCTTTCGTTTTCATTATTGTTCGAGTCTTATATTTACATTAATTTTCAAAAACAAGCATCAATTTTAATAAGGGTCGAAACCCGTTGACGCGGATCCGACATCACAATCCCTCGGGATTTATTTCGATGTCGGAAAAGCCGAGGGAATCAAGTCTTCATTCAAGCAAAGTGTCGATATGTTAGATCCGATGCCAATTCCATAATTGGATGTCGAGTCTAATAATTTAATCAAGCAATTTAGCCAATTCAATTTTTCGTTGATGCTAACGTAGATGTTATTTAATTCGTTCGAATGATGACACTACAAACGCGGAGGAATATTTATATCGTCTTGATTATTTCAAATGATTCAAATCAATTTTTTTATCTTTTTCACTCTAGTATTCCATATCGATTCCGTAATCGAATATGGGATATGACGAGCGTCACAATTAGAATCGAGTATAAATCATTCCAAGTATTCAATATCGATTTCATAATCGAATATTGAATATAACGAATGTCGAAAATATTAAATCGGGTATAAATCAGTCCATATTTGTACGCGATTTGTCAAATTAACAGTTTTCGAAAAACCGAGTCCGGGGCAGCCTGTGGCGCGAGTCGCGCCCTTCTCGGGCGAGTCGCGCCCCTCTTGGGCGAGTCGCACGGTTCCCTGAAAACCACGACGCATATCTTCGTTTTCTTTTCTTTAAAACATCGACTTTTCCGGCATACTTCAAGTTTTTGATATATTTTTCCTTGACCTCGGTCAACACGTGTTAATTAATCACGTGTACTACTATCTTTTCAAACCATGCATCATCTCGTTTACATCATTCAAATCAATTCAATGTTTGCACAAACCGTTATTATTCGTTATATCGTTACTAACAGTTTGTTCGTTTCTTTTGTCAATTTTCATTGTTTATTTTATTTTACTAAAATGAACCCGCATGCTAAAATTCAACTTCGACGTTAGAATTTAATTGCATTAAATTGACTTAGAAACCCTTTTCAATTCCATTCACATGTTTAGGGAAAATAATCTTTGCATATCATTTTCCCGTTTAACTAACGCGCGTATTGGAAAGTCATTCAAATTCTTAGTAGAGGCCGCTAATGTGCGGGCGGGGTTGGATGTCCTTCGTGGGCTTCCCGACACGTACCCTCACCCCTTACTCAGAACCTCGGTTTCCGGATGCCCGAAACCGTTGGCGCACGAGAGTCATTCAATACACGATATCCGATAATGTCGGTATCGGTATCAAATGCAAAGGGACGAGCCCAATAAACTCTGACATCGGAAATGGGCCGTATTTTGTATACGGACCACTACGACATAGAGTGGGCTCGAATGGTTCCGAATAACCACAAAATTCGGTGGCGACTCCATTTCGACCTAAATTTCAATTCGATCCGTTTCATATGGAGATTCATTTGCCTACCCAAACCCGCACGTGGCCACGTCGGGGTGGACCTATGTCATGTCCACAATTTGGCGACTCCGCTGGGGATTAACTGATGCGTGACTCTTACCATCGGCATCCTCAGGGTGAGACTCGAATAGAAATCATTTGACAAATACAATACGCGTTTTAGTTTTACGGTTCATGCATAACCCATATTTTCCCGGGCCGGTACTGGTGACCGACGTCCCACTATACCATTGATGTACTCCAACATGGATATGTCAAAAGGTGTCCATAGTCGATTCGAGTGGGTTTCGCGGCATGTTCTAAGCTCAATTCGACTTAGAGAGTCCGTCCCGATCAACGTCTAGACTATGTACACTGGTATAGACCCTCTCAGACCGACCGAGACTTAGTGTAGAGCATACATGGCGTCGTTATAATGCTTGTGTGACTATGTGCTACTTGGTTTCCGAGTCGTTTTCAAAAATGTCAACTTTTCAAAAATTGCATCTTTTTCAAGACATTCGATTTCAAAACCCGGGACATACCGAATTTAGGACTTATGATTTTACTCAAAATAGCCTATTTTCTAGACGATATGCTGCCCAATTCAAAACTCAAAGCATTTTCGAACTCTCAAAACCGAGGCCCAATACACTTTCCGATTTTTCTCGAAAAATTGGGCCTCTCCACCGAGTTTGTCTCGGAACTTTCAAATCAATCAATTTTCAAAACTTTTCTCTTCTTAGGACTTCCCGTATTTATCAGTGTCGGGTCGTGTCTTAAGTTGTCGAGGTCTTTAGCGTCGAAACTCCGCCGATCCTACATCGCGAGTTTCTTCCCTATCCCAGTCCGCCTTATTAGACTAAGGTAAGGCCCACCTAAGTAGGACATACTCTTACGAAGAAGGGTCCGTCAACACAATCGAGTCAAAAGTCTGGGGATGTCTCACGTGAACCTTCCTTCGAACAGGACTAGGCCCACTTGCCGAATCCTAAGGAAGGCCCACACTTCACAAGTCACCCGTCTAGGTGTCTTTTCTCGAGTCATTTCCCTCTTAGTCTTGTTCGGGATGTACTTTCTATTCCGGGATTTCTGAGCTAGTTTCTGATTATGCGGTGTTCTTACAGACAGGCCACCCGCAACCCGACATCAACACAAAATGGAAGAGTTGAAAGATGCCCTAACCAAGATCGAGACTCAACTGACCTCCATCCTTGCTAACCAAGCAATTTTGGACACTCGCCTGAGCACTGTGGAGAAGACGGTCCCTGTTGCAGGAGCTGAACCCACTGAGCCCATAGCCGAATTGGTCAGTGTTGTTCGCAGGCTCGAGGAGCAAGTTCACTTATCGACAAGCAGCTCAATCCACTCCGAAAATGCTCGCATTTATTCACCTTTGAATAACGAGCTACCTGCCAACCTCAACTTGACGGGAATTCCTATGTTTGAGGGTACCGAAGACCCGGTCCATCATATCCGGGCCTTCAAAGACTTCATGACAGTCAAAGGGGTAAAGTCCGCCATGTTCAAGCACCTATTCCCTTCCTCCTTGGAGAAGCATCCCAGGGCCTGGTTTTACAGACTCGATCCCAAGAAATACAAGACTTGGGATGATGTGGCGACCGAATTTGCTCGAAACTACGCCGATAACACTGAAATCCAGACTACAATGCGTACTCTGGAGGTCATGGCTCAGGAGCCCAAAGAAGGGTTCACAAAATACTTGCAAAGATGGAGGGCCGAGAGTGTGAAGCTAGTCGACAAGCCCGGCGAGAGGCCCTAGTGGAAGCCTTCGTCAAAAATCTACTCCCATCCTACCGGGTCCATCTCCGGTATGCTATCATCCCAAACTTCGCTGTCCTTACTGAAATGGGCACGAGAATCGAGGATGACTTGAGACTAGAGAGCCTGACTAAGGCCTCTACCAAAGGCTATCAAGGGGCAAGTTCATCTACAATCAAGCCCAAACCTGCGGTTGCAACTCGCAGCATCTTTGACGAGGTAAACCTGCTCGACACCTCATCTAAGAAGAATACACCAAATCGGGTATTCACAGATATAGGGACTACCTATACTTATGCTTTACAAAGGCTATCATCAAAGGGCCTGATCCAGCCGATAGGCCCAACTGCAGAACCTCCAGTAGAAAAGAGGCCCAAAACTTACAATGCCCAAGCCTACTGTCAGTATCACCGGGGTAACGGGCATGATACTGAAAAGTGTTGGAGGTTAAAGCACTTGATCCAAGATCTTATCGAGAGCGGGAAAATCCCGTTGCCCGGAGACAAGCCGAGCAACAAAGAAAACCCGTTCAGCGCCCATGCTATATTCACAGGGGAAGTAGTCGACTGTTCTCACCTCATTTCTCCTCTTATCCCACAAATCAATGGGATATGGTTCGATGACGAGGACGACGTGTATTTAACCAAAGGGGAAGCTGTCCCCATCACCCCTGAAGAGGTCCGAAAGGCTAAGTCCAAAGCCTTAGCCACCAACCACCTCGCCGCTGCCGGGCGCTATACTCCTGTATCCGTCACTGAACCTGCCAGGACGGAACCCACCCTTGAAGAATCGAGCGCTGACACGGCTCTGGTCCAACAAATGAAAAGGGTCCAAGCTGATCTAACCATATGGCAGCTATTGGTTAGCTCACAAGCACATCGAGAAGCACTGACTAAGGCTCTCGATGAAATCAAGGTCGATTCACAAGCTACCCCTTCTGAAATGGTAGCCACTATTATGCCTTTTCTGAAGGGCAAGTCAAAGGAAGAAGGCCCGCTCATAACCTTCTCCGAAGCTGACCTACCACCATTTGGGCCCAATCACAATTTGGCCCTATACATCACGGTCATCTGCAAGGGTAAATACCTCCCGATGACCCTTATCGACGATGGATCAGCCGTGAATGTCCTTCCTCTGAGGACCGCAAAAGCACTCGACATCACCGATGCCGATTACCTTCCGACGGCGCAGACTATCCAGGCTTTCGACGGAAGCCCAAAACCTGTCGCCGGGGCCGTGAAATTGAAGATCATAACGGGCCCAATCGAAAAGGAGTTGGAATTTCAAGTGATAGATGTCACCTCATCATTCAATCTCTTACTAGGAAGGCCTTGGATCCACGCAGTCAAGGCCGTGTCATCTACCCTCCATCAAAAAGTCAAGATGCCTCTCAAAGATGGTATCATCACGCTGGAGGCGACCCCAATTACCGTAGCAAGCTGCAACGCTACGGGCCGGATCGACCCACGAGGATTTGATTTCGTGGGCATGATCGAAGAAGAATATCTCTTTAGGCCCTACTTCACAACTAGCATCGACACGATGCTGCAAAATCTGGGTTACCTACCCGGAATAACCTCAAGGCCATATCTTCCAGCTGGGAAGATTATCGAGGTCCTAAATGATGGCGAATCACATTTCGGATTAGGGTATGCTATAACCCCGGAAAACGTGGTTCGGGTCGGTATTCACAAGGCCATCGACATTTTCAAGGGTACTTGCATAAGCCCTTATAGCCCGAAGTTAACGGATTACTTCGTCACTCCAGTCTTCGGAGCCATCCAAGTGGGCCTCTACCAACCCACCGTCACATATCCCGAGACCAAAAAGGCCCGGGAATTCAATTTCATACCTGATGATATATTCACCATCGTCCAAACCGAATCAAAGGAGGGCGAAGACAACTCCGAGCCCGTGCTGGGGCTCTTATTCGGAGAAGACAAGGCTTTCTCCGCTCCAAAAGATGACTTGGTCAACCTGATCCTTCGCAGCGATCGGTTTGACCCAACCAAGCTAATCACCGAGGTCGGTACCAACACCGAGACGAGGGCTTGGAGGAAGACCAGAAAATGGACCGACGGTCAAGGACGGGTCTACAAGCTGACCACCGGCGAAGGAGACATGCCGGATACCGAGTCAGAGTCAGAGTCAGAGTCAGAGTCGGAGTCTGAGTCTGAGTCCGAGTCTAGAGGGTCTGGTGCTAAAGTCGAGTCTGTAACCCCTCTTCCCTTATCCACTGAGGTCTCGGGGCCTGTCCCAAGACCTCTCCCTATCCCGCCACTGACCAATGATCAGATGGCAGCTCTATTCGAGCTATTTTCAAAATTTACCATCAATAATAATAACGAACACCGTTCTGCTTACGACTTGTCTTATTTCCAAAATTTTCTGAATTTCAAAAATTTTATATGCAATGACATTGAGAAACCCGACGAATAGGTACCTTTACCTCAACATCTGGTCCAGCAGCTCGAGCAAAGGGAATCTCGAGATCCGGTAATCGAAGAAACCGAGTCCATAAATGTGGGAACCACTTTAGAGCCCCAGATGCTTAAGTTGGGCCTATCTTTAGATCTAGAGGAGAGAAAACAATTCGCAGACCTCCTCCAGGAATTCAAAGACGTCTTTGCATGGTCCTACAAGGACATGCCTGGTATAGACCGGGAGATAGCCGAACACCGAATACCCATCAAAGATGGGTGCAAGCCGGTAAAGCAAAAACTCAGAAGAATGAAGCCTGAGTGGTCTCTTAAAGTCAAGGAAGAGGTCGATAAGCAATTCAAAGTAGGCTTTATACAAGTGTCTGAATATCCAGACTGGGCTGCAAACATCGTGCCAGTACCCAAGAAGGAGGCAAGGTGCGAGTTTGCGTGGATTTCCGGGACCTTAACAAGGCAAGCCCAAAAGACGATTTTCCGTTACCACACATCGACATACTGGTGGATAACACGGCCGATCATGCCCTTCTATCGTTCATGGATGGGTATGCCGGGTACAATCAGATTAAAATGGCAGAAGAGGATATGGGTAAGACCACCTTCATTACACCTTAGGGTACTTACTGTTACACCGTCATGCCATTTGGGCTTATCAACGCCGGGGCCACTTATCAACGGACCGCCACTACTTTGCTCCACGACATGATGCATAAGGAAGTGGAGGTCTGTGTGGACGACATGATCGTCAAATCCAAGGACCGAAGCGGGCACATTTCAGCCTTAAGAAAGTTCTTCACCCGGCTACGTAAATTCAACATGAGACTGAACCCACAAAAAAGCAGTTTTGGGGTAACGTCGGGCAAATTACTGGGTCAAATTAACAGTTTTCGAAAAACCAAGTCCGGGGCAGCCTGTGGCGCGAGTCGCGCCCTTCTCGGGCGAGTCGCGCGTCTCGGGCGAGTCGCGCCCCTCTTGGGCGAGTCGCACGGTTCCCTGAAAACCACGACGCATATCTTCGTTTTCTTTTCTTTAAAACATCGACTTTTCCGGCATACTTCAAGTTTTTTATATATTTTTCCTTGACCTCGGTCAACACGTGTTAATTAATCACGTGTACTACTATCTTTTCAAACCATGCATCATCTCGTTTACATCATTCAAATCAATTCAATGTTTGCACAAACCGTTATTATTCGTTATATCGTTACTAACAGTTTGTTCGTTTCTTTTGTCAATTTTCATTGTTTATTTTATTTTACTAAAATGAACCCGCATGCTAAAATTCAACTTCGACGTTAGAATTTAATTGCATTAAATTGACTTAGAAACCCTTTTCAATTCCATTCACATGTTTAGGGAAAATAATCTTTGCATATCATTTTCCCGTTTAACTAACGCGCGTATTGGAAAGTCATTCAAATTCTTAGTAGAGGCCGCTAATGTGCGGGCGGGGTTGGATGTCCTTCGTGGGCTCCCAACACGTACCCTCACCCCTTACTCAGAACCTCGGTTTCCGGATGCCCGAAACCGTTGGCGCACGAGAGTCATTCAATACACGATATCCGATAATGTTGGTATTGGTATCAAATGCAAAGGGACGAGCCCAATAAACTCTGACATCGGAAATGGGCCGTATTTTGTATACGGACCACTACGACATAGAGTGGACTCGAATGGTTCCGAATAACCACAAAATTCGGTGGCGACTCCACTTCGACCTAAATTTCAATTCGATCCGTTTCATATGGAGATTCATTCGCCTACCCAAACCCGCGCGTGGCCGCGTCGGGGTGGACCTATGTCATGTCCACAGAATGACGCCCATTTGCAGGATCTAACTTGTACTGGGGCCAGATTCACTTGGTGCAACCACCAACAGGAGGATGACATAGTTTGGGCGAGATTAGATCGTGCACTGGGAAATTCCCTTTGGTTTCAGATTTTTCCTTCTAGCCACTCCATTGCCCTTGAACCGGGGGTCTCTGACCATTCCCTCATACTCACAGTTATACCTCACGTTGTGGACTCCGTTGCTCGGCCATTTAGATATCTTAATTGTTGGGCGGACCACCCAAACTTCCATGCGCTGGTGGAGGCGGAGTGGCAGGCCTATGTACCAGGGGTACCTATGTATCGCCTAGTTCAGAAGACTAAGAGATTAAAGCGAGCTTTTAAACAGCTGCACCAGCAACACTACAATCAGTTATCTCTACGGGTGAAGAATCTAAAGGCTCAACTTGTTAAGTGTCAGGCTGAGCTCATTAATGCACCGATAAACCCAGTTTTTCTGGGTTTGGAAAGTACCCTTAGAAAGGAGTATATTCACTATAGACAGGCTGAACTCTCAGCCTTGGCACAGAGGGCGAAAGTCACTCACCTTGAACTTAACGATGGGAACACTACTTACTTCTATGCGCATCTACAGGCTCGGAAGTCGCATAGTTTTATTGGCTCAATAAAGGACATGAATGGTGGCCGCCACACCACACAAGAGGGGATATCAAATGCTTTTCTAGAGTATTATAAGTCTCTAATTGGTTCCAGCACGGAGGTTCAGCCCATTGATTCTTCGCTTTTTGGTCAGAATACTTTATCTCGGGATGAGGCTACTGGACTGCTCAGACCGGTGTCAGATATGGAAATAAAAAGCGCCCTCTTCTCTATTGATTCTAAGAAGAGTCCGGGACCGGATGGGTTCTCTTCTGGGTTCTATCAACAGGCCTGGTCCCTTATTTCCCGTGACTTTATACTAGCTATTCAGGATTTTTTCTCCACTGGGAAGATGCTTGGTGAGGTAAACTCTACCCTTATTACTTTGGTACCAAAGGTGGCTGTTCCTGACTCTGTTATGGACTTTCGTCCTATATCCTGCTGCTCCACGGTGTACAAGACGATTAGTAAACTAATTGCTAATAGACTTAGTCCAATTATGCATAAAATTGTTGGATTAGAGCAATCAACTTTTATCTCGGGTCGAGATATTTTTGATAACATTCTCACATCCCAAGAATTAATCAAAAATTATACCAGGGCTCATCTCTCCCCCCGTTGCACAATTAAAGTCGATATTAGGAAGGCTTTCGACTTTGTGAATTGGGTGTTCTTACAACAGATTCTCCCCCTCTTTGGCATTCCTACTAAAATGGTCAATTGGATTATGCAATGTCTTCATTCCACTAGGTTTTCCTTAAAATTAAATGGTATGTCACATGGCTATTTCTCTGGAAAAAGGGGTCTTCGACAGGGTGATCCACTCTCATCCCTCCTCTTTATCTTGTGTATGGAAACGTTGTCCCGAATGCTCCGTAACTGTGCTAAGGAAAAGGGGTTTTCCTATCACCCTAAATGCTCCCGACTTGCTCTTAACCACTTGGTTTTCGCAGATGACTTGCTCATCTTCACTAGAGGTGATGTGCCGTCAGTAATGATTATCTCGGAATGCTTGAAAAAATTTGCTTCTGTTTTCGGGTTAACAGCAAACCCTGCAAAAACAGCTATTTATTTTGGGGGAATAAAGATGGATATTGGCCAACAAATCTTGGCTGCTTGTAGATATTCTGAGGGTCACTTCCATTTTAACTATTTGGGGATTCCGCTTAATACTTCTAGAGTCAATGTGAGCATGTACCACTACCTCCTTGCTAAGATTAAAGATAGGTTAGTTGGATGGGCAAGCCATCTTCTCTCCTATGCGGGCAAAGTCCAAATTATAAACTCGTTGATATTCGGTATGCATCAGTATTGGGCGACTTGCCTACTTCTTCCAAAGGCGGTCGTAAAAATGATTAAGAGATTGTGTTGAGAATTCCTATGGGGCAAAGATGGTAGGGGACTGATTTGGAAGAATTGGGACTCTTGTTGCAGACCAAAGGATGAAGGAGGATTTGATATCCGAGAGATATTGAGCTGGAATAAAAGTTTGCTACTGAAATGGCTTTGGAAATTAGATCAAGAAAGGGCAGACATCTGGTCTACATGGTCTGCCAAATACCACCTTCGTGGATGTTCTGTATGGGATGTTGAGGAAAAAACGGAGGATAGCCTAACTTGGAAGTACATCCTCTGAACACGTGACGAGCTAGTTGTTGTTCTTGGCACCACTAGTCTTGCTCGGGAAATGCTGCAGCAGAATGCACGGGCTGGGAAATTGAATCTTCGACCCTTCTATGACATATTTCGAAATAGAGGCCAGAAGACCAAATGGGCACCACTGGTTTGGGATAGAATAAACGCCCTAAAACATGCGTTTATATCCACTTTGGCTATTGAAAATTCTCTTGCTACGGTGGAGGGGCATTCACTGTGCTAACCGTTGTGTTCTCTGCCTAGTGTCGGCGGAATCACAGAGGCATCTCTTCTTCGACTGTGCTACAGCAAAGGTTGTTTGGACGGAAATACAAATGTGGCTACGGATGCGCGCCTCTTCCTCCCTTCCTGCTCTCCTACGATGGTTTACTCATTGTAATAGGGGGACGAGCATTCTGAAGAGACTCCAGAGATGTGCGCTCCTTGCCTCTATATATGAAATTTGGCAAGAACGGAACGTAAGAATATTCCAAGGAAAATGTCGCACTCGGCAAACCATTATTAACGCAATCAAGTATAATGTTAGTATTAGAGTCTTATATGTATGTAAAAGCGAAGAGAAACAACCTATAATCGATCTCCTCATGTCCTAGCTAATCACCTTGCTATGATTTACTTTGTATTCTTTTTGGAAATTCTTGAATGAGAATCAATGATTTTTCCCAAAAAAAAAAAATTTGACACTTAATTTGCTTACATTTATTTAAATATTATTGTTTCTAAAAAAAATGAAAGTGAAAAATGAAAATAAAACATACGGAAAAAAATTAAAGTTAAATAAATTAAAATGAAAACAGACGAAGACTTAATAATTAATACATTGTACAACCTAATTTAATTCAGACTTGCTAAATTTAAACAAGCATAAAATCAATCAATATATATTAATAAAGTAGGAACTTTTCGAGCGATATGATTGGTCCAAATTTTTTAATATATTTTTTAAGTTAAATAAAGAATATAAAAATTTGTATATATGAAAAAACAATCCTACCCCACCTGAGACTCGATTTTTTAAAAAAATAAAAAAATAAAGAATATAACAATTTGTATAGGAAAAAAACAATCCTACCCCATTTAAGACTCAAAAAAATTACCACTATATAAACCGACGATTATCACCTCATAAGGCAATAAAAATCAATTCTGTTTGATAATCATTTTAATATTTATTTATTTACCATAATTTAAATTTAGAATTTTTTAAATAATCATTATTATAGTTTTAATATATTTTTTAATTTAAATAAAGAATATATACAAATTTCTGTGAGTAAAAAAAATCTTACATGAGTATGATGAGGTGATGAAATTCTATATAAATAAGAGCAATAATTCGTTTTTCGATTTCAACCAACAATCTTTTGAATTATTAAAAAGTTTCTAAGATTACAAACTTGAGTAAAAATTATCCCACATCAAAAAAATATTATCTTATAAATAAGAGCAATCATTCATTCTTAGATATCGATGCGATCAACGATCTTTTGAGTCTTAAGAAAGCTCTTAAGATTATAAACTTAACTAATATTATCCCACATCGATAAATTATGATAAAGTGATGAAATTCTATATTTATAAGAGCAATCATTCGTTCTTAGTTATCAACCAACACTTCAAAATTATCCCACATTGAAAAGTTATAGTAGGTTGATGAAATTTTATATTATAAATTAAGATCAATCATTCATTTTTAGATATTAACCAAAAATATTTTGAATCTTATAACAGCTCTTAAGACTATAAATTTAAGTAAAATTATCCTGCATCGAAAAATTATATAATAAGTTGATGGAATTCTATTATATGGAATAATTAAGAGTAGTAATCATTCGTCTTTAGATGTCAACCTGAAATCTTTTGAGTCCTAGAAAGAGTTTTTAAGGCTATAAACTTAATACGGAGTATAATTTTATCCCACATCAAAAAATAATATCGAGGTGATGAAATTCTTTATCATAAATAAGAGAAATCATTTGTTTTTAGATATTAACCAAAAATCCTTTTAGAGTATAATAAGGTGATGAAATTTTATTATATAAATAAATGTAATCATTCGTCTTTAAAAATAACTGGAAATCTTTTGAGTCGTCAAAAGAGTTCTTAGACTATAAACTTAATTAGAATTATCTCACATCGAAAAATTATGACGAGTTGATGAAATTCTATATCATGTATAAGAGAAATCAATCGTGTTTAGATATCAACCAAAAATCTTTTTAGTCTTACCACAACTCTTATGGTTATAAATTTAATTAAAATTATCCCATATCGAAAAATTATATTAAGGTGATAGAAATTATATTATATTATAAGAATAATCATTCATTCTTAGATATCAACTAAAAATATTAATGGGAATAACGAGCGTACATCATCAGTGTACTTACCCATTTTGAGGTTCCTGAACCATTTTTCTCGTCCCAAACCCAAAATCATCCATTAATCATGTAATCGATCAACTTAGTGTCTTTATCAACAAACGTCACTAAAAAACGGTCGTGCATCGCTATATTTGACTATAATTTATTATTACTAATAGTATGATTAATTCAAGAGTTATATTTTTAAGAAAGTGAGATAAATCAAGATATTTATATTCGACAATTTATAAAAAAAATTCTTAAAGTGTTGCACAATCTTACGTGTACTTAGTTAATCATCTGAGCAATATTTTTTAAATGAAACTAATCCAACAATAATCGAATTTAGGAGTGTAACTTATCATCCTAATCTCCTATTAGATCAACTATTTATACCTTTATATGTAAGAAATAAACACGTGTCTTTATACTATCATAAAATTTAATTACTCATATCGTTATATTCACGGCAACGTATAATATATTTTAGAAATATCAATGTCAAATCGGTTCTCTTACTTTACATTGATACGTGAATATTATTTGTCATTTTATTTATTAGTCATTACATTTATAATAATATTCCGTAGATGATATTGTTGAATGCAAAACTACGTGAAATATAAATGAATATTGGTATCAATATATATGTAGTTGAAGATGTGCGAGATAATTTAATTAGTCTTTCTTACTACAATGTACGCCTATAATTTAATTTTGACGTTTACCGCATATATTACCTACATAGCTAGAAATACATTCAGGTATGTGGATAGTATTCGTTTACTATTAGACATACTCTTACCTTTGACTGACTAAGCAATCATCCAACTTAATATTGTCAACGTCACTAACAAGCTGCCCGTGCATTGCACGGGCTTTCCAACTAGTAAATAAAAAGAGAGGACGACAACGACAGTACTTAAAAACTCTTACAAACAGAAAGACTCGACGGTTAATATGGACAAAATCCATTATTTTCTAATAGGCTCATGGTCCCCATCGTAATCGTAATCTGGATTGTTCATCCAACCGTCTGGGTTTTCGTCTCCAAGAAGTTCAATTTCATTGAGCCGGTCCTCCTCCGTTGTAATTTTGTCATAAATAGTCCAGTAGTAAACCTCTTCACGCTGAACAAATGTTCGTCCACTACCAGACAAAAGATCACTTAAAACATTTTTATCAACTATTTTGAACAATCTACGAATCATCTAAACAACTTCACTTTCTAAGGTTGTAAGTTCTTCGTTTTTAGTCATCCATGTCTCTGAAGTATTAGAAATAATATAATCAAAATCTGCATATATCATAGAGTTTCATATATAGTAATAGTAAGAATCATACCATAAGTATTATTGACTGTCATTGAATTGGAGGACTAATTACAGCTTCTGCATTTCCAGTAATTATATCATAGAGTTTGGTTAGGGCCGGTGAACTATTTAATAATAACATATACATGTTTTCTATTACGATTAAGTTAACACGAGTAAAAAAGTTGGGAGCTTCATCCTTAATTTTATTGATTTTCCACTGAGTTTTTTCAACTTCCTCATCATAGTGGCCTGGGCAGACATGTTATATATTTTAGTTAATTTTATGTAGGAGAGAAAGAGGTGTGAGGAGATGTAAAACGAAGTCGTAACTTATACAGAGCTATTTTTTTCCATATATTTTCTTTTTCTTTTTTCTGACTTTGTATTGTCTTATCAGTACAGTAATGTCGAATGGAGTACTGTGTAGTCACTTCAATTTTGATATCTTATTAATTAAAGCATCCGTCAGAAAATATAATTGAGTTTTCAATTTTGGTGCAGTGTGTAGTCACTTCGTTTTTGAAAATTGTATCAATTAAAGCATCTGTCATAATGAATAATCGAGTTGTCAATTTTTACCACATTGATTTTGTATTGTCTTATCAGAATAGTGTATGTCTGAATGCTGTAGTGTGTAGTCACTTCATTTTTGAAAATCGTATCAATTAAATCACCTGTCATAATAAATAATAGAGTTGTCAATTTTACCACATTGATTTTGTATTGTCTTATCAGAATAGTGTATATCGGAATGATGTAGTGTGTAGGGACTTCGTTTTCAGAATAATTAAACAAAAGTTTTGAGAATTATTAAACATAAGTTTACAAGTACGTAGAAAGAAAATTAAGATCTAATTAAACAAAACAGGTTACAAATACATTGAATAAAACTTAACCTAAGTGATGAAACATTTGTCAAAGATTCTCAATAAGATCCTTTCTAAGAGATAAATGTCGAGCCGAATCTTCCATACGATCTCGATTAGACACAACTTGATGTATATCAAGAATGTATCCTACATCTTACTCAGGTTGTTGAATATTAGTAGATGCTTCTTCATTGTCTTCTTCCATATACTCATTCGCAATGTCGTATCCAGCATATGTATCACGTTCATCTTCCACAATCATGTTATGTAATATAATACATGTTGTCATAACTTTTCACAAAGTAATTGTATCCCATGATAGTGCTGGTCTACGAATTACCGTAAACTTAGCTTGTAGGACACCAAACACACGCTCCACATCCTTTCTTACACTCTCTTATTGTCTTTTTGAAAAGCACCTATCTTTAGGTGTTTGTGGATGTCTTATAGACGAGATAAAAGTAAACCGCCTTGGGTATATCTCATCTGCTAAATAATAAGCAGTATTGTGGTAATTACCGTTTACCCAATAACTAACACATGGGGCTCGCCCGTTCAAGAGATCATCAAAGACGGGGGAACGATGAAGCACGTTTAGATCGTTAGCTGATCCGGGCGTGCCAAAATAAGAATGTCATATCCACAAATCTTGAGAAGCTATAGTCTAAAGAATCATCGACGGTTTTGTTGACCGTCCTTGATATTGGCCTTGACAAGCCACTGGACAATTTTTCCATGTCCATACAATCAATACTCCCCAACATACCTGGAAATCCTCGTGTTTCATTGATTTGAAGTAGCCTTTGAGCATCTGCAACTGTTGGAGTTCTGAGATAATCTTCACCAAATGGAGTAATGATAACTTCGACGAACACTAAAAGACATTTCCGTGCTGTTGATTCACCAAGTCTTAAGTATCCATCGACCCTATCAACGGCCTCTCCGTATGCTAACATACGAATAGCGGCAGTACATTTTTGCAAAGCTGATAAACCTGGTCTTCCGGTAGCATCACGTCTTTGTCGAAAAAAATCGTGAGTAGACTCAACAGCATGTACCAAACGTAGAAACAGATGGCTTCGCATCCGAAATCTACGTCGAAACATCCTATCATCATACACAGGTTCATCAGCGAAGTAGTCGCTGTAGAGTCTACGATGACCATCTTCTCGGTTTCTTTTAATGAATTTCCTTTGTTTCCAAAGTGGTGGTTGGTTTTGATGGGGAGTATTTTGTGCTTGTATTTGTAATAGTCGAGTACTCAGTAAATTTCTTAATTGAATCCTTTGAGCTCGACGTCTATCATAGTCTTCTGAGGATGAGGAAGAATGTGTTGAAGATGGTGGGGATGAAGAATAATTACACATGATGTGTGACTGATTGAAATTGGCGTGAATTTTTTTAAAGTAGAATCATCCATATATAGTCATTTTTTATAAAGATATGGATAAGAAGATGAAATCTATATGGATATTTTTTAGATAAGGATAAGGATGTCCACACACTCCAGATACTCTAACGACTTTAATACAGATAAGAAAAATCCAATAACGACTCTATTTTTCAGATACAAATCATCCAACGACTCAAATTCAAATACTCCAACGACTACATTCAATTGAAAACACAACTTAAAAACTAATATAAAGTAAACACACAACTTGAATACAAATAAGTAAAAACTTGAGTACATAACGACTACTACAAATTTGAAAAAAATAAAAAAGTAACATTAAAAGACTACCAAACTTATTAAGCAAATTAATCTTCAAAGTTTCTAACTGTGGTGGTAGCGATGGAGCTTGCAACAATTGTTGAAGCATTTGTCAGTCATTCTTCGACTGTTCAATCTCTTGGTCCTTTCTCTTTCTTTCTTCTCTTTTGTTATTTAACGCCAATTGTTGCAAAGCAAGCTCCGCATTTGTCTTCTTAACTTGCAATTTCTCCCTCTCCAAAGCTAGATCAATTGCAGTTGTTTCATTCATCGCTGCAAACTGCAAGTTTATTTCATCTAACTCAACATTACTGACTTTTTTCTTACCTTTATTTCTCTTTGCCTGTTGTCGGCCCTCAGGACGTTGAGTGCACGCACTCTCAATATCATTAGAGGTAGGATTTGACTGCTCATCATCAAGTCGTACTCTTTTACCACTACTGGTGTTGTCTTCATTTACACCGCCGGTAGATGTCCATCCAACGTAACCCGTTTTGGAAGCATTGGCATTGAAGGGAGCTAAATAAACTTTCCATTTCTGATGCCCTTTTAACATATCCCAAACATGATCCAAGTTGAATTTGGTTTTATATAATGCTCTGATCTCTGTTAAGACTCTTTCTTCATTCCACCCACTGACCTTTCTTCTACCAGCCGTCTCATAGCACGAACCCATTTCATGATTATGGTAGATATTCTTCTAAATCGATTATCGAGCATTCCAATAGAGCGATGTTGTAGTGCAAGATTGTAAGCTCTTGCCAATTCCTATTTTTCAAATACGTGCTTCCAGAAAACATTCTTGTTTTGGTCAGTACCAATAGCACCATCTTCAGAAATAGTAATAAAAGAGGAAATTAGTGTTTCATCCTCCTTTACGGAGAAAGTAGAGCCCTGTTCGAGTTTCGTGATGTTGGGGTTGATAAATTTTTGACTACATTTTCATCAACATCGTCATCAACATGATATTGACTCTGAAAATTTGCAGGAGTTTGGGTAGAGAATATAGGAAAATGGTTAGTATTATCATATGTTGATTGACTTGAATTTTGTGTAGGTAATATTGTATTATCTGGAAATTGTTGTGTGTCTTGATATTCATCTAAATATTCTGAATTAATATCAAAATTGTAATGATAATTTGATGAATTGTTATTATTATTACTCGTATAACTCATAATTATAAATAATATTTATATAATATTATATAATTGTGAGAATGAGTAGGGAAGAGTTGTGTGAAAAGAGGTAAATAATGGAGTATATTTATAGAGGTGGAAGTAGGGTCAGTCGGGTCAGGTTGGGGCCGGGTATATATACTCGGGTTGGGTAATATTGTGTTCGGGCCGTAAGTTTCGGATAATTTAGGTTCGAATGGATCAGGTTGCGGGCGGGTAGGGTCATCGTCCACCAGCTAAACGTATTAAAAAAAATATGAAATTTACATTGATAATCTGAAAATAAAAGTACGACTTGGGGAAATGATAACTTTTTAATAAAAAAGTTACAGCGCAAACGTAGTGAGTTCGGAAATATAGTACGATACACTTAATCTGAAAATAAAAGTACGACTCGGGGAAATGATAACTTTTTAATAAAAAAGGTTACATCGCAAACGTAGTGAGTTCGGAAATATAGTACGATACACTTTGAAAAAAAATCTAAACCAACCCAAAACGCTAGTAATTTATTTAACGAACATTAATTTCTAAATAGTGTCGTATCGATTAATTTTTTTTAATCCATAACAATTTGACACCGATTACGTTTTTTACCAATTTGTTGCATCAATTAATTTTTTCCTAATTCGTGGCATGATTGTATTTTGTTTACCAATTTGTCACTTCGGTACCACTTTTTTTACCTATTTGGTACCGGCGACATTTTTAAAATATTGGGTCACTAGGTCGGGTTCGGGTCATTTTGCAAAAGGTTTGTGTAGGATCGGTTTCGGGTGACAAAATGTTTGGGTTAAATTTTAAATGTTAAACTGAAAATATACGTACGGTCCGGGTTAATGATAATTTTTTAATATATAAAGTTCAAGAAAAAAAATATACGTTCGGAAATATAATCTTCGAGAAAGAGTAAATACGGATGTTGGAACCAAACAAATTAAGAAAAAAAAGAATAAAATTAAAACAAAATTGCTTTTTGGGCCACTTGGGCGTCCTTTCTCAGCAATAAAGCCAAATTATGTCTGACAAATAGCAGTACCACCTCCCATCTCTCTTCAATTTCAAGTTTTCATCTTGATGAAATCCTTTCTTCTTTTCATCTTCGTCTTCTTCAATTTCATTCAGGGCCGTCTCAAAAAATTTGGTGGCCCGATGCGGATTTTAAAATAGGGCTTCATTTTATCAATAATAATTTTAAAGTAAAATGTCCAAGTTATAGTGTTAAATTATGTGGGTTTTTTCATAAGAAATCTTCTCTTACGAAGAGTATTTTAGTCACAAATGCTTTATTTTCTAACTAAGATTCTTATAGTTAGCAAACAAAATCATAAAATAATTGATACTGCATCTGCATAATTAAAATTATTGAAATTTGTACGAGTATTTTATTTCTAGATTCATTTTACACAATACAACTATAAACGAATTCAAAATGGAAAAAATGAAAATAAGTATATTAATTCATAACCATAAAAAAGAAATAAATAACCGACATAAACATGTAGGTAAATCACATTATAAGCGTCTTACTCCGTATTTCTTATCGTTTTAATTCAATTTTTTATCTTTATATGGGTGTTAGTATAATTTTTATGGTTAACTGAATGATTATAAAGAATTTCTAAAAGAATAAAAAGAAGAGAATTAAAGAACTTGTCTTATTTATGGAATAGAGTTAAATGGGTAATCTTCTTTCTATAAAAGAAGACATCACTCCCAACTAGGTGTCACAATATAGGAGCTCCATTTCAAAATTAGTCCTTATTTTTATACTTTTGCAATTGTAATGTACTTTAGGTTTAGGAATTGAAATTAGATTGTTTAGGGGAGAAGTAATCCTCATCCCTATTAATGACCCATGTTTCGTGAACTGCATTTCCTCACGGGTGAATGTGTTAGGGTGCTATGGAAAATGCACACATTCATTGCTGGCTATTCGTTGCTCTTTCGTATCTTTCCCATGTTTCCATTGCATCTACACCATTATCAAGTCACTGCTCATATATTTACGGTGTGTTTTCGTCAACTTTTCCCTCATCTCAAACACCTTCAAATCGTTCATTACCTTCAAAAATCAAGGCCTCTGTTGCTCTGCTTTAATATTTCCATTACTGTCACTACAATGTCTCTGTCGAACACTGTTTCCATTGCCACTCTTTGCCAAGGTGTGAGGCTGAGAGAATTGAATGTGAGGGTGATATACATGTGGGAGCGACCGGAGTTCAAGGATAAGTCGAAAACTGAATCTGTTGAACTGCTCCTAATTGATGCCAAGGTATGTACACTGCTTTTCCTAAATCCAATCGCTCTATCTCTCCGTCGACATTGTCTGAACTCCGTCTCTGTGTGCACTACTTTTCAGAACGACTGTGTCTAAGCTACAATTAAGAAGCCTCTGATTAAGAGGTTCAAAGACAAATTTGTTGTTGGAGAAGTTTACAACATCAAAAGTTTAACTGTTTCCAAGAACGGCGGGTATGACAAGGCTACAACACATGCTTGCAGGCTGAATGTTGAGTTCTCATCGAGAATTACACATGTGCCTAATGACGAATCCATACCAACAAATTGTTATGGGTTTGTTAGTTTCGATGATATTATCAACGGCAGAGTACTAACAACGCAGTATATCGGTGAGAGTCAACAACATTTCGTTCATTGTTACTGCAAACTATTCAATTCAGATTCGATTTCAATCTGTATTTCAATCAGTAGTTCTTATTTATCCATCCTCTCCTTTACAAATTTGTGTTCTTCTCCTGCGCAGACATTGTCGGCAAGCTCTATGAGATTGGACCACTGATCGAGACGAAGAACGGCTTCAAATGCAGGAGTATCAAATTGGAAGACACTAAGTACAATCATCAATTCTCAAACTTCAATTCTGCTCTTTCTGTTTTCTCTTACGTAACACATCCCTCCCAGTCTGTCTCACTAATCTATTCCGATTTATATTTCATCGTCATCGTACACATCAGAGGTTTGGTGCTCTAGTGCACCCTATGGTCACCACATGCCACTGAGCTTCCTGAAGTTCTGAAGAGTCTACCAAATCCGGACCATTCCAAAGTCATTGTTTGTCGATGCATTGAGGCCAAAACTTTTGAATGTATTTTCTTCAGTCTAACATCTTTTGCGTCTTCCTTTTCTTTTGGAGATTTTCACTTACATACTACCTCGTGCTAACTATTTCTCACCACAAATCAACAGCTTCCTGGTGTGCAAACAACCTATAACGGCACCAAACTTGAGATTAATCCAAACATACCTGAAGTTGATGCATTCCAAGAGAGGTATGTAGTTGTCCTCCACAAGCAATCTTCAAATACTTTAACGCATTAGTTGTCCTGTTCTCAAATTAGAATTCCTGCAGTCTTTCATCGCAAGCTCCTAGTAATTCGCTCCAATATGTAGCGGAGGGTACGGAGCAGGAAAGTTTTGAACTTAGTGTCGATGAAGTGCTCTCGATCAGTCAGATTATCAAGAATGAAAAGGTCATACGTTTTAAATTTTAGAGTTAAATTTTCGACCATGTTCTTCGTCTTCTTCCTTCTTACACAAAACACCTATTACTTACTCACTTTTAATGTTTCCAATCAGAGTGGATCTTTCTACACCGTTGCAACCATAGTTGACTTGGAGACTACCGCTGGGTGGTACTATCACAGCTGCAAGTTCTGCAGGTCGAAGGCTGCGAGGAATGAATAGGGAAGGTGGATTTGCAGTCGTCCAGGCTGCGATGGTAATACTTCCGGTTTTCCAGGTCAAGTTCCAAGGTAAGTATTATTTACTCACAAATGGAATTAATTTCGCTAGAGCAGATGTCCTCTATAATAAGCCCCAAATTATATGAGTATTTCTGTTGATCTGTCTTACGATTTCCGTTAAAGGTACCAGGTGAAGTTCACTGTCAAAGATTTCTCAGATATTGAGTGTCATTTCGTTGTTTTCGACAACCAAATACAACAGTATGTTGACGACTCAGCACAAGCTTTGCTTTCCAGAATGGAGCAGGTAAGTTGTCCACAATATCATGCTATCGCCCTTAATCCTATTTTCCTTATGCATTACAAGAAGTTGCATATATACATGACACTTAAACTCTATTCCACAGGATGGGGACGGTGATTCAATTACAGGAGAGCTTGCCACTTTTGTCGACAATCGTTACCTATTCAAGATCTTCATACACGACAAGTTCAATGTTGAGCAATCTTCAAAGTCTTAGACCGTCCAATTGATGTCGGATGACGTCGACAAGATTCATCATTTTGTCATGAAATACGAAGAAGCTCTAAAGGTTTACCTTTCACTGAACATTCACTACTCCGTCTCCCACATTAATTGCGTCCACTTATAAAAATTTTCATTTCGTCTTCGGTACACGCAGCGGGAAGTTGAGGAGTACAGTCTGACAACGACAAACCTTTGACGGATGACGGTTAATAGAAATGTACAACGTACTGCTATTGTATATTACAAAATGTAATTTCTTTTCAATACCTAATGGACTCTGACAGTTTAAATTCCCCTGCAGCATGGTGGACCTTCCTCCAGTGGCGAGAAGATAACTGACCAATTGACGACTCTAGGTGAAGGTTCTTCTGGAGGATCCATTTCCAAGGAGGCAACAACCGTCACCAATGCTATTGAGGTTTATATTTATAACTATCGCCGCCGTAATTCCATTACTGCATGCACTGCTCTTTTGATTTTGACCATACAATGATTTTGTTGACGTTTCAGGTTATCGATTGTGAAGCATCGTCTAATTCATCCTGTATCACTCCGCTTAAGAGGACCAGTACTGGGATTTTATATGACTCGGCTACAGCAACGAAACTGATGCTGTATTTGACGTCAGCTCCGCCACCAAACACCCCAACGTTATTACCAAGAAGGAGAAGACTGATTAGGAGGAGAACCAATTATGCAATTTTAATTTCCTTTTGTGTACTCCCATAGATCCGAAGTGCTCTAATTAAAACAATCTAGATTCACAATTGATTTCCCCAATTCTACTATGAAATTCTATTTCGTACTTTAATATATTTTCTGAGAAAGAAAGTTCCGTCTTAGTTTCACCCAATTCTTCATGGTACCTTAGTTTACTCCCATGGATTCAAAGTGCTCTGATTAAATCTCTTTTAGATTCGCAATTGATTTCCCCAATTTCAAATCTTTGGAACCATCTTTGTCGGCAGTTTAGATTCGCAATTGATTTCCCCAATTGCATCATGAAATTGTATTTCATATTTTCATATATTTTCTGCGGAATACAGCTTCATAAAGGTTTTACCCACTTCTTCCTGCTAACTTTCCTTCATTCCTGCACTTAGCACCTTACCTACAAACCCGAACAACCTTCTCAGTAATTAAGACACCAGGTTATTATGATGATCGCTTATGCAATTTTCAGTACTGTACTCCCACAGATCCTAGAATATACTTCTTGATCAATACAGCTTCATCTGAATTCTACAACATCACTGCGAACCTACTAATCCTATTAGGAGGCATATAAGTTATTGTCATTAGTCCTTCGTCGAAATCATATTAGATTGACAGCAGAAAATTGAGATCCCGCATATGTACTCGTAAAATTATATGTCGGATTAATTACTTATATTTGTAGCACCCTTATCTTTGCTGTGAAATACGTAGTCTGCAATGCGGATTTTCTCGACTACATACGGTTACTGTTGACTGCAGCAGCACCCGTAAACTCTCATAATAAGGAAATGCTACATATTACTGCAGCTACGTTATCATACGTTGATAGTCAATGTTCCATTCAAGTAGAATCTCAGTGTTCACATCGAATTTTTGATCGTGCATGCAGCAGTTAACAAGATCTATTCCTCACTAACTCTACAGTGTCCGTTATTATCTGCTGTAGAATCTTCATCCCATTGGGAATACAACACGTAGTTTTCAGTTGCAACTACTCAACTACAAGCCTTTTCGAATTCTCTTCACTTACAACAAACTTCCATTAATATATATATATATATATATATATATATATATATATATATATATATATATTTATCTCCCACAATTCATTGTCTTCAGTCACACCCAGTTGTATAGTGTAATTTCTACATTCAACTGTCATGGATAGTTGCAGAAACGAAACCCCGAATACTGTCACCAAAACTCCAAAGAGGAGGACGTTCCGAAGTGACCAAACAACAACTCCTGATTTTGATCCGTGCGTTACACTAATAGGCAACTCAAAGAAGACGAAAAATGTACATGGTTAGGATTCCTCATTTCTGTACATTGTACTTCATTTTTATAGTCGTTTAATGCTTACTTTCATCTTGCACGTTCTACTTAAGTTCATTTCTTTTTAGTAAGTACCATGAAGATTGGCAAACCGAAGTTCATTTTCAGTTGCTTCTAGGTCACCTTTCAAGGATATTACTAACGTGTGTAGCAGTCCTGAACCTACAATTCGCTCAACTCTAGCAAATACACTGATCTATGATTCTACAAATGTCACAAATTCTGATGTCTGCCCCAACTCAGGTGATACCTTTTCATTCTACTTGACCAATTTAATGTACTATCCTTCGCTATATTTTATGGACAGTCTATTGCTTTTGCTGCAGCTGTTATACCCTCGCGCAATGATACAGAAGCACTGCCTGGAAATATCGACTTACTACGAAAGGAAAAAGGTCTCGAATACTACTCTATTGCTGCTTTGTTTATAGCACCTGATTATACTATAGATGAAATTAAGTTCCGCTAAGTCATGGACGGTTCTCTGTTCGTTTTCTTCAAAATACAGGGAAGCGTATTTTGGCACATTCCGTTAGTAATGGTACTTCGAACAGTGACGAAAACCCTCAATCTGGTGACCAATTTTTTGTTAGTGTCAAATTATTATAAAATTACTGATTTTGTCAAAAAGGTTCATTACTTACTATCTCGCTCAATGTCTGTGTCCTACTTCGTCTTCAGGTGTGACAGTTTACACCGATGATCTTACCCGTGCAACTGATGATCAATCACGAACTCAACTACTTCTTGACGGTATGTACCCTGCCCTGCAGTAATCATTGACCTCCTCCATAAACAATTTACTAATATGAGTAGTCAGTCTGATTGAAATTCATTCATTGTATATCTGTTTATTACCAGCTACCGAACTTGAGGGACATTTAATAACATACCTGCTTGCCAAACAAGCGCGTAGGGATCGAAAACATATTTTGTCCGATAGGAGGAATGGTCATAATTCGTACCAAGATGCAATGTACACTATTAACGACCCACATCGAGATTGGCGTACAAAACTTGCAAGGCGTAAAAACATGGTAAAAATAACGGGTAAAAGATCAAGGAAATTAATTCAATCGTCTCCTCAAAGCACTCCCAACAAGCAGATAGAGGATTTGACCACAGGTTCTATTTTCGGAGTTTTAAAGTTGTATAGTTACTTATTGTACCACAGTTCATCTTAATGAATAATATGCATCCTCTCTTTTGTTACGTGTAGCATCTGTTCGCCGTGTTGTGGAGGACATTCGTGAAGCAGCAGGGAACGATTCATAAACGCCTAGAAGCCTAATGTCCAACAGACTGTTCAACTCATCGACTCATAGCGGTGTAATAATTCGTAGTTTAGCACGTGACATATTTGGAGAAGCTAGTGAAGACCATCACTGTGATGATAATTCAACGCAGGCAACAGGTTAGTTCATGTCTATTCCAACGCATAGACTCTACGAATTCTATAGTATAACGTATTTTAAAGTCTTTCAACTCTTTACAGGGTGGGAAGGATATGATGGTATTGGGGATCCGGAGTATAAGTGCCAAAGATGCGCTGCATTGCTATGGTACGGTGAGAGAGACAGGATGGATCGAAGACCGTTGGTGCCTACTTTCAATATGTGTTGTAGGGATGGCATCGTCGAGTTGCCTTACTTAACTGAACCGCCGCAACCTTTGAAAGATCTCCTTCACGGTGTGCACCCGAGAAGTGTTCATTTCAAGGATAATATCAGGTGTTACAACTCGATGCACGCTTTCACGTCAAGTGGCGGGAAGATTAACCACTCCGTAAATCAGGGTAGAGGGCCATACACTTTCAGGATAGGTGGGCAGAATTCGCATTGAATTGGAAGTTTACTACCAGTAGATAATCAGCCACCCAAATTCTGCCAACTTTATATATATGACACCGAGGACGAAATTAAAAACAGGAAGAGAGTTTTTATGTAAGTTTGTGTGGTTACCTCATGACGTTATTAACGGTATACTACATTATCGTATCAAACTTTTCACGTTTTAACATACTTCATGCATCCTCAGGGGTCAGTCGCAGACAGTTGAAGTTTGACGATTCACTCATGGCTAAAATTAAGTCCATGATCAACGACTACAACCCTTTGGCTAAGTCATTCCGTATGGCGAGAGACAGTATTTTGAACTCAAAAAATAGGTGTGAGGTCCGGTTGCGCCTTATAAGTGGGAGACATACCGATGGCAGAATTTACAATTTGCCTAATGTTTCAAAAGTTGCAGCGCTCATAGTTGGTGACGTTGAGGACATTGTGGAGAGTAGGGACATTGTTAATGAAGAAAAAAGTGGACAACTTCAGCGTATTTCAGAATTGCATCCGTCTTACTTGGCACTTCAGTATCCCCTCTTTTTTCCACGAGGTGAGGACGGGTTTCGCCTCGGTATTAGCCGCTGCCAGGACTCCGTTGACTCAAGTTCAAACCCAGAAACTGCACGCAATAAGCTCACACTAAGGGAGTGGTTTGTGTTTTGTTTGCAAGATTGGCCCCCAGACGTCGAGCCTGACACGTTGCTTAGAGGGTGTAGGCTTCTTCAGCAGATAATTGTCGGCGGGTACACAATGATTGAGGCACAAAGACTGTAATTTCTTCGATATAATCAGCCTAGCTTACGATCTGAGAACTACAAACAATTGTCTACTGCAGTCGCCAATGGGGAGACTGATTCGTCATCAGTCAGAGTAAAATACATTGTTTCTTCAAGCTTTGTTGGCAGAAAAGGTTACATGAAGGAGTACTATCAGGATACGATGATGATTTGCAAGTGGTGCGGCTATCCTGATTTATTCATCACGTTCACTTGCAACCCTAAGTGGCCCGAAATCAAACGTTTTGTATCTAAGCGTGGTTTGAAAGCTGAAGACAGGCCCGACATAGTAACACGGGTATTCAAGCAGAAACTCGATCTACCGATGAGAGATTTGAAGGAGAGCCACATTTTTGGTAGAACAAGAGCAGGTATGCATCTATTTTTTTCCCTTTTTCCTGTACATCGCTTGCAATCATATCACAGTTCGTCTAATTTGTATATGTACACTTATATGTTTACGATTTTCTCCCAGTCGTCTACACAATCGAGTTTCAGAAACGTGGTCTTCCTCATGCTCACATCTTGCTTTTTCTCCAACGCGAGGACAAGTTCCCAGATGCAACTGATGTTGACAGTATATTCTCCGCAGAGATCTCTGATTCATTGGATAACCCAACTTTACATCAAGCAGTTCGAGACTTAATGATTCACTGGCCATGTGGTCTCGCAAATCTGAAGTCCCCTTGCATGGTTGATGGCGTGTGTACCAAAAGGTTCCCCAAGGCCTTCTCCCAAAGAACTACAGTTGATGGGGACGATTATCCTATGTATAGGAGGAGAGACAATGGTGTTACCGTTGATAAATCAGGTATTTAAGTGCAGAATGAATATGTTGTTCCGTACAACGCTAAGTTGTTGGAGAAGTACCGTGCCCACATAATTGTCGAGTGGTGATCAAGCGCGTTCTATTAAATATTTATTCAAGTACATTAATAAGGGATACGACCGTGTTACCGCTGGCGCTGCAACTAGGAAGAATCCAGATGAAATCGATCAAATCCAGGAATATTACGACTGCCGATATATATCCCCATGTGAGGCAATCTAGCGTATATTTGCATTTGATATTCACTACAGGACCCCACCCGTTTTGCATTTGGATTATCATCTCCCGAATGAACAGAATGTAGTGTACAATGACGACGATCCTATTTAAGATATCGTTGCACGCTCAGGCTGAGCAAGGACGAAGTTCACTGCGTGGTTAGAGTACAATGCTGACCATGAAGAAGCTAGACATCTGACTTACGCTGAGTTCCCCACAAAGTACGTTTGGCATCAGAAAGAGAAATGTTGGTCACCTCGCAAACAAGGTTTCAGTTTAGAGAGAATGTACCACATGCCACTGACTGGAGGTGAGCGGTATTACATGAGAACTCTTCTGAATTTCGTAAAGGGACCTACCAGTTATGAGGATATCTGTACTGTCAATGGCACTGTTCACGAGACATTCAAAGATGCGTGCTACGCCCTGGGGTTACTTGGCGATGATAAAGAATATATCGATGCAATAGTGGAGGCAAGTGATTGGGGTTCAGGATCGTATTTGAGGAATTTGTTCGCAACATTGCTTCTCTCCGGCAGTTTGATACGCCCAAAGTATGTATGGGAACAGACCTGGAACCATCTTTGTGACGATATACTTTGTCGACGCAGAAGAGAACTGCTGAACTTTGGTATGTGACAATGCATCCACCTAATTGCTTTCCCACATGTTTGATTCATAATTTTAATCTTTTAATTACTTCTAAGCAGATTTGAAGATGACGGATGTCGAGCTACAGAATTATGCGTTGGTAGAAATAGAAGCCTCACTACAGACAGACGGCAGCTCGCTTTCCAAATACCCTGAAATGCCTCTGCCAGACTACAACCTGAAGTGCTTCGACTCCAGCAGACTAATATCAGACGAACTGAACTACGATAGGGAGAAGTTGCTTGCCAACCACCAACTCTACATGTCGTCTATAACTGATGAGCAGAGGTCGTTGTACAATGAAATTATGGCCGCAGTTGAGAAGAACAAAGGAGGTGTTTTCTTCTTATATGGTTATGGAGGAACGGGTAAAACCTTTATCTGGAATACTTTGTGTGCAGCTTTGAGAAGCAAAGGGGAAATAGTCCTGCCCGTTGCGTCTAGCGGTATAGCTGCAATCCTACTACCAAGAGATCGGACGACACATTCGAGGTTTAGCATTCCTATTAATGTGGATGAGAGATCTACCTGTTCAGGTATCAGACCAGGGATTGATCTTGCTGAATTACTCATAAAAACCAAACTCATCATTTGGGATGAAGCACCAATGGTAAGTCGATACTGTTTTGAAGCACTTGACCGGAGTCTGAAAGATATAATGAGAACGGTTCACCCCCATTTCGCCGATAAGTCTTTTGGTGGAAAGGTTGTCGTTTTAGGAGGCGACTTCAGGCAAATATTACCTGTTGTTCCGAAAGACAGCAGACAAGACATCGTTCACGCAACGATATGTTCTTCACCTATATGGAGGGACTGCAAGGTATAACTATCTTTCTTCTGCATACCTGATGTAAAAAGCACGATTAAGTACATTGGTCCTGTGATATTATACTTCCGTATTGTAGGTATTGGAACTTACACAAAACATGAGGTTACAAACTGGTGGACAAGAGGCGAATACCGAAGAGATAGGGCAGTTTTCCGAATGGATTCTAAGCATTGGTGATGGCAGAGCTGGTGGTCCGAATGATGGTACAGCGACTGTGCAATTAACGAACGAAGTTCTAATTGAGCCCGGTCCGGACCCAATTGCATCGATTGTCACCAGCACTTACCCCGGTTTACTTGAAAACCTCAACAATCCGCAATATCTGCAGGAGAGAGCTGTCCTTGCACCTACCTACGGTGAGGTCGAAAAGGTTAATCAGTACATGCTGTCACTTATGCCAGGAGACGAGGGTGTGTATTTAAGTGCAGACGAGATCAGTATCGATGAGACAAGCAATGTTGTGAAAGATTTGTATTCTACGGAGTTCCTAAATTCCATTCAATGTTCAGGTTTGCCAAATCACGTTCTTACCCTTAAAGTTGGCGCTATTGTCATGCTTCTTAGAAATATTGATCAGGCCAACGGTCTCTGCAACGGAACACGGATGGTCATATCGAGACTTGGGGATCGTGTTTTGGAGGCTACTATCATTTCCGGTTGCAGAAAAGGCGCTCAGGTTTATGTACCACGTATCAAGCTGTCACCTTCAGACGAGAATAAGTTCCCCGTTCGTTTCGAAAGGAGACAATTCCCACTTTCTGTGTGCTTCGCAATGACGATAAACAAGAGCCAAGGACAGTCACTCTCGAATGTAGGTCTTTTCCTCCCCAAATCGGTATTCACTCATGACCAACTGTATGTCGCCTTCTCGAGGGTTACAAGTAAGAGTGGGCTCAAAGTCCTCATACTGGACGAAGACTGCTTTGACACTAACTCGACGACGAACGTTGTCTTCAAAGAAGTATTCTCCATGTTGAATTAGATAGTTGTTGGTATATTTCCGTACAATTTCATACTGGCAGTAGTCTACTTTCATTGCTACCCTGTGAACATCTTTTTCTAAGTTTACTCTGAGCTTACACCTTCGCAATAACATCTGCTTCAATGTTTAATATTTGACCTAATTGTTCACGTACTCCAGAACCACATGACTTGGGGTCCTTCCTCATTCCAGATTTATTTATTCACGACGTCAGTTCTTTCAGAATTACAGCCTTATCTCTTCGGTAGTCCAACGTCAAACCTAAGTTCTACTCCAGTATTAAAATGGACTCGGAACATAGACATTATTCATTCTAAGTTGTGTTTTCTTCAACACCAAATTGTTTGCTCCAGTAGAAACACTTAGAACTGAAGTCACAGTTCTTTTATCTCCCATCCTGCCTGTACATGTTGAAATTTAATCTAAGTACGAAATTCGATGTATGAATGTTGAGAAAAGTGAAAATTCAGAGCTGATAACTTAGGCCGTGTAGGATCAATTAAGTTGCAAATAATACTTTGCATTCCGATAACATTTCATAGATAAGGTAAGGACTAATACATTACACCGGGAAAATTTGTCCATGTACATGGACAAAAAGTACTAACAATTATTAGTCATTCGTTACAACCGACAACCACCGACATGAAAAACTTACCAACCACATAGATTAATACCATGACAATTAAAAAACATATATATATATATATACTCCGATCATTGAGTACTGATTTCTGCAACCAACCACATACATGAAAAAGGTAGGTTTAAACAAAGACATATATGTCGACACTAGACGTTACTTCGATAAAACTTTGGATACTGGAGAGCGAGCAGGGTCATCACAGACATATATGTCGAAATTGGATCTTTGTCAGAGTCATCGTAACCACCCACTATGACATCATCTGAAACCACCCTGTAAGCTGTCTCCACCTTTGTGAACAGTATGTCGTCTTCAGTTGCCACCCAAGCGTGTGGTCCTGCTGTTGTTTCAAGCTGATTTTCATATTCCGCCTTCCCCTTCCCAGCCCTCTCGAATGCACGCTGCAACTTGAACGCCTGCCTGTAGTTATCCATACCAGACTCAAACTCGAGTACAATTGACCTCATGAAACACTTTGTCTTACCATTGTAAATAGGGCGATACTGCCTCACAAGGTACCCAAGACGCCTCAGCTCATCACGCACTCTAATGAAACTCCTTCCTTTCACTATGTTACCCTGCGTTTCATAGGGTATATTGTGCATTATTACCATGGGAGGGTAAGAGTACTTAGTAAACATTTTCAGTTAATAGAATTTTGGCTTCCTATTGGTTTTCCCTATTTAACAAAAGAAGATGACATCCAATTTATAGAGTCTCAAAATCTACCATGCAATTACCACGATTTTCTATGCTTGACAGATGTAATTGAACCCAGCTGCAAACAGTGAAAAACAAACCTAATTGATTACAAATTTGAATTGCAGGATTTGCAATGGTCAAATCCAACTACATGAATCACGACAGGTGTTGGGGGAAGTTTACCATAGCAAGTAACGTATCAGTACCAATACTTATTGATGCGAGACAACTTGGAGTGAAAGAAAATTACCTTTTCAATATGCACTCCTTCCCAGATGTTCTTCCCCAATTTCCCGAGATGTCATTAGCACTAAACCAAAAATGCTGTGAAATCACTATCGTCTGATTGACCACTCAATACAAGTACCAGATTTCATGGGCAACATCATTAGCGGAAGTGAGATTCCTTAAGTCTCATGCTTCAGTTTATCAATCGGCAGCATTTCCAATTGATAGAAAGACTTTAGTAGCTGAACAGAATTTTTTTGGGAAGGGGAAAGTGTATCCCTTGAAGAATGTTGTTGATGACCTCGACCCATGTCAATACGATATTTTTTTTACTAATACAAAACGGATACTTAACATATCTTTCTACCGTAATTTCTATAACATGTGTTATTTCTGAAATGAGAAGTGTTTATTACCTTCATAGGTTTTGTACGCCGCACATTTCCAAGACTGAACATTACTTTAGTTGGTACACTATCCGTTTCCATAACTTTCTTCAAATGTTTGTAGACGACCTTCCAACCGTATCTTGGATATAAAATAAAAAGAAAAACAAAATACTTCATGTGATATTTTTTTTCATTTACACCCTATTAATGCTTCAAGTATTTGACTAAAATGCTGACGTCTGTCTCTCTCTCTCTATATATATATAATTACGACCAACTTTTAAAGGTATAGTACAACGCTTTTCTTGCTTATTTGTTAGTTTACGAAGTCTTCACCGTACAACCCCGTGACGTCTCACGGGTATTAGAAAAATGAGCCACAAGGGATTCGAACCCCTGCCCTCTAATACCAAAACCAAGCACCCCACCACCAAGCTACTTTCAATTAATGAATAATTTGAACTCCAAATAACTTATGAGGTCCCCAAAATGTTGAGGCCCAGTGCAAAAGCGCCTATAGCGCTGCCCCTTAGACGGGTATGATTTCATTCACTGCTGCAACAATTTCATCTTCCTCTTCATCCCTCTCTCCATTATCCTCATTTCATCTTCTTATTTTTCAACCATTGAAGGTGGTCTTAGACTCTTAGCAATGGTAGGAACTTCATACCATATTTTTTATTGCCACATCAACATATTCTTCTACATATGGAACTCCTATATTTTTACCTCAATGGTTGGAGTTTCATAATATCTCAAAGAAAATATGAAGAGAGAAGAATATGAACAATTCCCAAAGCATATCTTCAACATGTGTAAAAAAATCTCCATCTTTTGTCACGAGTGCAATACACCCCCCAATCTCTTAATTGTTTCATTCTCACACACCCGTTTTTCTTTCTCCTTTTTTTCTCCTCCAACTTATGAAGTTGGTTTTTAGTTTTAGAAAGCAACTTCTTAACGAGGAGCTCCTTATGTGTACAACAATGGATAAGGAGCTTCTTATTGTATTGATTGATCTAGGAAGCAAGCAAGAAGAAGCCACTGAACTATGGTGCGATAATAGATCTGCAATAGCAATGACAAGGAATCCGGCATTCCATGCTAGGACCAAACATATTGATGTTCAACATCACTTTATCAGGAAGCTAATCAATGATGAAACAGTTGAGCTGAATAACTGTGGAACAAGTGAACAAAGTGCAGATTTGTTCACCAAAGGTCTGTCACAAGTCAAGCATCCGTTTTTCATGGATAAGATTGGAATGAGAAGAGTTTGAATCAAGGGGAGGTGTTGAAAGATGATTCAAACACCCTTGAACAAGTCATCCTACTAATTAGAAAGTAGTGGGCATTAGTGACCCTAGAATAATGTCGTTAAGTTTGTTTTACAGTTTGAGAGTCATAGGCCTAAGTTTAAGGCATTTCTTTTCTGCACACTTAGTGGAGTCAGTTAGAGTACTAAGTTCCTATTTAAAGTTATGTAATTCATCTTATTCAGCAAGTAATTCAAGAAGCTTTCCCTTTCCATTCATATATAACCTCACATAAAACCAACAGTGAATACCTTCCTCCTTATATTGTAATGCGACTAAGGATATTCTTTGTTAAAATAAATAAATAAATGACTAGTTATTGCATCACTTATATTCCTAAATCCACGCTCCTACTACATACTAATACCGTTCCATCAGGGATGATTAATTTAGGATGCACAAATATGGAAAAAAAGACAATAAATTTGGGATAGCGAGATACAGTACTGCTGTACTGTACTAATTAAGTGTAAGGAAAATACGAGCTAAACCATGCAACATAATCTTGTAGTTATGATCGATTCCAGCATGCTTTGTTCATGGACGTCATGGCGATTTAGCATCTTTGATGATGAAGGATTGATCCGTGGACAATGGTTTACGTATACATTATAATCATCACCAATTACAAGCACGTATCATGCTGTCTATTACCTCATAATAATAAGTCTCTTATTAGCTTACATATTGCAAAATCTGACTTAATAGTGTTACCGGTCTTGCCTTGGTGATTGAATTACTTTGTACTCATACCAATGGATAATTATAGTCCCTCCAATACTTCCCCTTGATCTCTACTTTACGACTTTTCACACATTCAACGAATTATAGATTTTCAGTGAATGAGAAACAATACTTAAGTAACTTACGTAACGTAGATCATAACTTCTTGTTTTGGAAAAATTTCGAATTATCATCGCATAACCATCTAATGCATGGGATTATTTATATTTACTTCTTTCCAGTTTGGAATTGGATTTTGAGTTGTCTAATCTTCATAAGGCCTAGGACAATTAGAGTAAATATTGTTCTATTGATTTTGTGTCCACCGAATCAAGATATGTTTAAGCTCCATAAGACATACTCCTTTCATCTTTAATCATTTGTTTACTTTTGATTAAAATACTTGTCACAAGTACTTCCCCGTCTTGGTCATTTGTTATCTTTATATTATTTGTGACGAATATTTTAATCAAGGAAGAACAAATGACCGAGATGGAGAGAGTAAAATAAGAAAAAAAATAAATGACTAATAAGATGAAAAAATATTATTATTATTATTATTATTTTTGGCATTTTGATTTCGATTTCGATTCATGCCTAATAGTAAACGTCAGAAAATGACTCACAGGTGACCCCATTAATTATTGTATTGTGAGCAGGTGTCCAAATAATTGCCCTAGCTTGTGGGCTTGTATAAATAGTAGAGAAGAATATGCATGCTTTTAGATAAGCGAAGAACAACAAACTCATTAAACTCTTCCACTCACATGCCATCATACACTTTACAACTCTCGACGTCTTCTGCCTTAAATCTTAATTATTAATTTCTATTTCTAACTCTTAATTATTAAAGATTGTTGTTTCAAAAACCCTGTTTCGTTACCATGGATCAGGGTTCTATACTAGCATTGATATCTTGCATTTTATTTGTTTGCTTTCACCTCGTCAAAACTTTTACTAAAAATTATCGTACCAACTTTACCAACCAACTTCCACCCGGACCCAAACAAATCCCAATCTTCGGCAACATTTTCGACCTAGGCGAGAAGCCTCATCGATCATGTGCAAATTTAGCCAAGATTCACGGTCCTTTAATTAGCTTGAAATTAGGAAGTGTCACAACTATCGTGGTATCTTCCAAAGATGTTGCAAAAGAGATGTTCCTTAAAAACGACCAATCCCTATCCAACCGACCCATCCCAGACTCAGTCAGGGCGAGCAACCATGACAAACTTTCCATGACATGGTTGCCCGTCTCTGCCACATGGCGCAACCTTAGAAAGATCGCAGCTGTTCAATTACTCTCCCCACAACGACTCGACGCTAGCCAAAGTCCTAGACTAGCAAAGGTGGAACAACTCCTTAAATACGTCAAAGAGTGTTCGCTAAAACAACAAGCTATTGGGATAAGCAGCGCAGCATTTACTACCTCGCTTAACTTATTATCAAACTCGGTTTTTTCAAGGGAATTTGCGAATTATGATTCAAGTGCATCGCAAGAGTTTAAGCAACTCATGTGGTGCATTATGGTGGAGATTGGAAGGCCTAACTACGCCGATTTTTTCCCTATACTTGGCTACATTGATCCCTTGGGTATACGTCGCCGTCTTACGACTTACTTTGACAAACTAATTGCTATGTTTCAAGTAGTTGTTCGTGAAAGACAACAAGATCGACTCACTAATCGTTATGATGTCAAGCCTACAAATGACATTTTAGACACTCTTCTCAATATCTACGAGGATAATCAGTTGAGTATGGGAGAGCTCAATCATTTACTTGTGGTCAGTTTTTTCTTTCTCTCATACGTATTTATCTGATTTATTATTCTTTCCACCTCCCTTGTTTATTTATTTTGATTTAAATATTTTCAGAAAAAAAATATAGAAACAAATGACTGAGACGGAAAGAATACTTATTAAATGGAATTCTTGACCTCACCTCACCAATTTTACTCGATAATTAAATTCAGCCTAAAATCTTTGGTACTCGTGCAAGATATTCATCCAGTTAAATAAACAACTCCTACATTGTATGTGTAAATGTCCATTTGAGTTTATCCAAGGATATTTCATTGTTAATAAGAATTTACATGAGTCTTAACGTTAAAATATCATTAGACCTTCAAATAAATTCAATCCAGTGGTCGACATTATACTTTTATTAGTTAACTTAATGGTTACAAGTTCGAATCCTAGTAACAGTGTGAAATGACAATGGATGGCATGCAGGACATATTTGATGCAGGAACGGACACAACGGCTAGCACTTTGGAGTGGGCAATGGCAGAGTTAGTGAAAAACCCTAACATTATGACAAAGGTACAAAACGAATTTCAACAAGTCCTAGGAGACAATTGCTCGTTGGTCCAGGAATCAGACATTCCTAACCTACCATACTTACAAGCTATCATCAAAGAGACGTTCCGACTACACCCACCAACCGTGTTCCTCCTACCGCGAAAGGCTGAAGTAGATGTGAGCTTGTATGGGTACGTGGTGCCCAAGAATGCACAACTCCTGGTGAACCTATGGGCCATCGGCCGAGACCCCAAGATATGGTCTAACCCTGAAGTGTTCCTGCCTGAGAGGTTTGTAGGGTCGACCATTGACTTCAAAGGCCGCGATTTTGAGCTGTTGCCCTTCGGAGCAGGAAGGAGGATATGCCCCGGCCTTGGATTTGCTAATAGGATGTTGAGCTTGATGCTCGCCAACCTCCTCCATTCCTTTGACTGGAAGCTTGCTAATGGTATGCACCCAAAAGACTTGGATATGGAGGAGAAATTTGGGATTACTTTGCAAAAGGTTCAACCTTTGCAACTCATTCCTATCCCAAGACAATAATCTGTTTAATTAAGGTTTCGTACCATGCATCATGCATGCATGCCTTAATAATATATAAGCACAAATGATTGCATCTTGTAGGCTTATAATACTTCATGCTACCTATTTTCCTACCTTCATTTTGAGAATAAGACTTGTATTTTGTGGTTGCAAGCACTAGCAACAAAATTAAAGGCTCAGATCAGATCACTCAAGTTTATATATACATTACTCCACTTTTCTTCTTTCGTTCATTTGTTTGTCTTTGATTAAAATACTTCACATATAATGAATATAAAATATAAATAAATTGTTAAGAGAAGTATATTTGGGAGAGCATGTCAAGAGAAGTATATTTGACTTAAATTGTGTTGTGTTATTACTCATATGAATGTAGTTTTTTTTTTTTGATGAACGAGGGAACCCGCAGCCGCTACCTTTCTGGCATATGAATGTAGTTTATATAGTACATCACATAGATGAATACATCGAACATGAATTACGATATTCAATGTATCATCTAACTCTTCACTTTACGAATTCCCAAAACATTAAGTCACATTCATATCATATTTCTAATATAAATAAATAAAATGGAGGGAGTAATATCAAAATATCAAATAAAAGGGTGTTCTTAAAGCTCCAAAGTACTCCTAAATGTTTTTATATCGTCCGACGAATAGTTATCTATCTATCACTACAATGCTTTCTTTTTCGGCCTATTCAATAGGATTCATAACATCTACATCTATTTATATTATCTTGGGAGATAATCAAATTGGGAAAGGTTTAGAACGAGAATTAGGGTTTAGAGTTGAGAGGGTGAGGGAAACTGTGTGAGTGGGTGAGTGGCCTGGCCAGGTGAGATCAATGAGTAGATTATACAATCAGTTTACATAACTCTACATACCATTGTTTTTATGATTATGCTCTTTTATAAACTATACAAATAATATCCACTATTGATAGGATTAATGACTAGCAATTGTGGTATTTGAGACTCGAGTTGAATGTCGAACTAGGTGCGGAAATAAGATGATGTATTTTGTTAAGAATGTGGTTTGTCCCACATCTAAAGAGTAGTGGAATGTGGTAGTTTTTCTATGTATAAATAGAAAAAGTTGTCCCACATCGATAGATTAACTAAGTGGAGGTGATTCTTTTTGTATAAATAGAGGTCACCCTTCCACCTTAGTAATCAACCCAAAATTGAAATCTCTTAAGCATCGTCTTAGAGAGAGTTCCTCGGAGTTGTACTATTACCTCCACAGTAGTGAATATTGTTCTCCTTGTCGGTGTGGACGTATGTAACCAGTGATTTTGTTGGTGAACCACGTAATTCCGTGTCTCAGTTTAAATATTGTTTGTTCGGTGTTTTGTTCTTCTCGCGTAGTCAACAAATCGTTGGTAACGGGACGCCTCCCTTACAACAACTATTAAAATCATTTCGAAGAAAATGGTGGTTCACTGGCTAAAAATTTCGCCATTGCTTTGCGAATTGACTTCTAAACCCATATAGTCACATGTGAGTATCACATTGATAAAAGAGAGAAAAATAATTTAGAGTAGAACCCTCTTGTCGTGTGAAGCTGACTCTTTTCGACTCTCGGGTATGGCTCATGCCCGTTATGAATTTCACACCTACACAATAATTTTAGGGTTATTTAACAAAAATAATAATTCCAACTTTGGGTGGTATTTCATAAATAAAATCAACTTTAATTAATTTGGGAATAAACCATGTATGAGACGCATCAACCATAGGAATCTAACATCTCAAAAGATGTTTTCCGCAACCACAAGTTACAGGCCGTGGTTAGGACTATCAAGAAGGGAGAAACCACTGGGAAAAGTTTTATGGACATCCATTATGGCAGGTAAGCTTAATATATAATTACGATTATGGTTATCAGTTAGTTTAATAGTAACATAACCATAATGAAATAGTGTACAGGCGTAGCAGGTAGTAGGTAACCTGAATCTATTCGTGTTTGATATGTCTTGTTAGGAAATAAGTGCCTAGCAATTGTCCTTTTGGACCTTGAATTGATTTGTTGCTGATATCTTTCCTAAAGTTGATCTTCTTGTTTTGGTAACATAAGATTGTTTGGTTTTAGGAAAGATTGAACCGTGTTTCCTAATTAGTTTAGGTAACTAGTTTAGGTGGAATAATACTATATAAAGACCTGACTAGTTTCTAGGTTAATTAGGACAGAGAGATGATTTGAGAGCACAATATAGAGGGCCGATTTGTGAGGGTTTTCTTGAGGGAAAAACTATGTTTGTTCCGAGTCTCTATTATTTGGTGGTTCTATTGATCTCGTCTTCGTTGGAGACCGTTGAAGTTTGTTCGGATCTTGGTTGGCCGCAAGATCGTTCGTCCTTCGTCTCGTCGGTGAGTTCGTCGCAGGTCGACTCAGTCTGGGTAGTCTCTTTCCAGTTTGAGATTACGATCTGGTTGGTAGAATTGGTAGTACTTTTGGCTTTAGCTGTGAGCTATTAAGCACGTGTATTACGGTCTACTGTTGTACTATTATCTCCACAATAGTAAATTTGGTCTCCTTGTCGGTGTGGACGTAGCCAGTGAGTTTGCTGGTGAACCACGTAAATCTGTGTGTCAATTTTACTATTGTTTGCTATTTGTTTTGTTCTTCTCACATAATTAACAAACCGTAGGTAACGGGACGCCTCCGTTACAACAAACTGGTATCAGAGCTTCAGGTTGTTCCGCTTCCGCTTCTGAGCTTCAGGTTGTTTCGCTTCCGCTTCTGAGCTCCAGGTTTTGCTTCCGCTGAGTCAGGCGTTATTTGGGTTTGTTGAATTTTTGGTGAGAAGATGTCTGGAGCAACAATTTTAAAGGTTGATAAATTCACGAGGAGTAATAGTTTTGGGTTGATAGGCTTGGGTGAAGATGGTAGTGTTGGCGGTAAGGTGGAGTTTTCATCTGTACTGGTCGAACTACGTAATTCTGAAGACAAACTATCGACGGTTGTTTCCGCTTCTCAATGAGGCGGGCTCCTAGGTGGAGAAGACCCGTGCCTTGGGTGAAAAAAGGCAAGGCCCGTGCCTTGGGTTAAAAAGGCAAAGCCCGTGCCTTGGGTTAAAAAGGCAGGACCCGTGCCTTGGGTGAAAAAGGCAGGACCCGTGTCTTGGGTGAAAAAGGCAGGACCCGTGTCTTGGGTGAAAAAGGCAGGACCCGTGCCTTGGGTGAAAAAGGCAAGACCCGTGTCTTGGGTGAAAAAGACAATCGGAAAGGAGAAAAATTACTATTGACTGAAGACCGTTGAAAGATGCGATCGTTCAGGTTAAGGTGGAGACTATTGGGACAAGTAGTGACTTGAGAATCGACTGTTCGAAGCTGCACTTTGAAGATTGGTTCGGGTTGGACAATTCTAGTCAAGGTGGAGATTGTTAGGAAATAAGTGCCTAGCAATTGTCCTTTTGGACCTTGAATTGATCTGTTGTTGATATCTTTCCTAAAGTTGATCTTCTTGTTTTGGTAACATAAGATTGTTTGGTTTTAAGAAAGATTGAACCGTGTTTCCTAATTAGTTTAGGTAACTAGTTTAGGTGGAATAATACTATATAAATACCTGACTAGTTTCTAGGTTAATTAGGACAGAGAGATGATTTGAGAGCACAATATAGAGGGCCGATTTGTGAGGGTTTTCTTGAGGGAAAAACTCTGTTTGTTCCGAGTCTCTATTATTTGGTGGTTCTATTGATCTCGTCTTCGTTGGAGACCGTTGGAGTTTGTTCGGATCTTGGTTGGCCGCAAGATCGTTCGTTCTTCGTCTCGTCGGTGAGTTCGTCGCAGGTCGACTCAGTCTGGGTAGTCTCTTTCCAGTTTGAGATTACTATCTGGTTGGTAGAATTGGTAGTACTTTTGGCTTTAGCTGTGAGCTATTAAGCACGTGTATTACGGTCTACTGTTGTACTATTATCTCCACAATAGTGAATTTGGTCTCCTGTCGGTGTGGACGTAGCCAGTGAGTTTGCTGATGAACCACGTAAATCTGTGTGTCAATTTTACTATTGTTTGCTATTTGTTTTGTTCTTCTCACATAATCAACAAACCGTAGGTAATGGGACGCCCCCGTTACAACATGTCTCATACATGAGTTTATTCACAGGTTAATTAGAGTTGGTTTTATTTATGTAATATCATCCGAAGTTGGTATTATTCCAGTTAAATAACTCATAATTTTTCCCATCAAGTGAATAATTTGAACTGAATCCTCCATAATATTCAACTTTGTTTCTTTATTTTTTTATTATCAAGAAATGTGGAGTAGAAATTATTGTCATCACTCTCTTCCCCAAGAAAATTAGAGACGCACTTCCTTAGAACTATTTTTGGTGCTTTTTTTTCCTAATCTTTTTCCAAATAAAAGAAGTTGGCTATTCTTAACAATTTTTTTCTGAGGAAAGGTTATTCTTAAGATTACCAATGAATTATATGGAGGGATTTTTCTTTACCCCATGCTTTAGAATGTCTTTTCATGAGGGTATTATAAATATTGCTTAACGTTTAACGTGTAGCAATTTCCATTACAAAAATTGCACATCCTCCCTACTTTTTTTTATCATATTGAATTGTGTTTTCTCTTGCCGTTTGATAGAGGATATTGTCTACAGTATCCTCTATCACCTTTACATTTTTACTATTCCCTCCGTTCATTATTTTTTTTGTATCATTTCATTAAAATATTTCTTATAAATATTTATGAAATTGAGTGAAAACTCACGACCAGAGGTAGTATCTTTTAGAAATTTCTGATAGGTGTTTAGATTGAAGTCAGGGAACCCCAAGAAACTAAAGAAAGCAGGCCTTCGTTAATTGAATGTGGAATTAGCTGCTAGGGTCAAAATCTGTTGGTAATTGTAAAGTAGAGAAACTTTTATTATTTTCCACGTAATTATCAACTTTTGCGACGTGTGATTTATTTCTACATCAAGGAACGTACGTACTCCGTAATTCCTTAGATAAACATATCATCTTCTTCTTCAACCCTATGTATAGATATACATAATACATGTCCTACTCCTACATGCGTATTTACGTGACAACAAGAGTAGTAGCACCGAAATTCCTACGATCTTTTATTCATTTCTAGATTTGAATTTGTCATAAATTTGAAACTTGTGATTTTTGGTGAATGTATGTGCACCATGGAGTACACTACATTAACCATGCTATTTTCAATTGTGCTAATCTACCTCTTAAAAACATTTTTGCACCACCCTAAAACTAATAGACTTCCTCCCGGCCCAAAGTCTATGCCCATTTTTGGCAACATTTTCGACCTCGGAGACAAACCTCATAGGTCCTTCACCAATCTATCTAAGCGATACGGTCCCTTAATTTCGTTGAGGCTAGGAAGTGTCACAACCATCGTTGTCTCCTCACGTGACGTGGCAAAAGAAATGTTCACTAAGAACGATAAAGTTCTTTCAAATCGAACAATCCCAAACTCAGTTAAGGCTGGAGATCACGACAAACTCTCTTTGTCATGGTTACCCGTGTCACCAAAATGGCAGAATCTTAGGAAAATCATGGCCGTCCAATTGTTCTCGATCCAACGACTAGATGCAACCCAAGGCCTTAGGAAAGCCAAGGTTGAGCGACTTCTTGAGTACGTACAAGAGAGTTGCAATTCCGGATTACCGGTTGATATAGGGAGGGCTGCATTTACCACCACCCTTAGCTTGTTATCAAACACTTTTTTCTCAAAGGAATTGGCCCACTATGATTGCACCAAGTCCCAAGAGTTTAAGAAGCTAATGTGGGGCATTATGGAAGAAATTGGTAGGCCCAATTACGTGGATTACTTCCCCATACTAGGATTCATGGACCCGTCTAGCATACGACGACGTTTGGCTAATTACTTTGATAAATTAATTGGGGTATTTCAGGATATTATTGGTGAACGATTATTGTTGAAGGAGTCACGGGACAACGATGTGTTAAGTACACTGCTTGATCTTTACGAACAAAAGCAGCTAAGTATGGAAGAGATAAACCATCTACTGGCGGTACGTAATAAATTCCTTCATACACTACACTCCCTCTTACGGAGTATTATTTTTTATCTTTTATATTTATTGTGATTTTTTTTTTAATCAAAAGCCAAACAAATGAACAATACAGGGGAGTAATATTTGACCTCTTATATAAAAATATAGGCGCTTTCAAAAGAAAATATAGACGCTTTCAAAAAAAATATAGGCTTGTATTACTATAATGAAGGTGATGATGATGAATTTGATGATGATGATGCAGGTCAATGATAATTAGAGTCGTTTAGTGGAAAATAAGATGAAACCTACCGGCTTATGTTAAGCATTATTACTCCTTATGTCTTGGTCACTCATTTGGCTATTCCATTTTAAGTTGTCTCAGTCATTTGTTTGTCTTTCTATTTTAGGAATGTTCATACAATAATTGTTCATACTTTACCGTTTTACAAGATGCAGTCGTTAATTGCAGAATAACTGGTTTTAATGCTCGTGCGATGCACGGGTGTAACAATAACGTTACTAAATCAACATTAATATTTTCTTTTATAATTATTGACTGCGATGGAATGATTCCGATTATTTCAAATAATTGTCATTTTAGAAGAATAACACTCCACGTTTGCATGTATTTTATACGAAAAGTAGCAGACGCGGGTTATGATGCTATACTTAGACAGTTAGACCTGTCAAATTCGACTCCACCCATAAACCCGACCATAATTTAATACATACTAATCCCTCCGAGTCTGAATGATCTTCCCGTTTGTTTATAACCTCTTCTGTTGATTGAATAAGTGATGATCCAATGATTCTTACTCAAAGGAATCTTTAGGCTTAGCTTTAAGGTGGAGTCATCGTGGTTATTGTATGAATCTGGGGTTTCAATCAATTCATAGGGTCTTAACAAGAAAAATACTATGTGAGGTATATTTTAATCAAAGGGGAAGATCATTCAGACTCGGAAGGAGTATTTTTTTACTTTAAAAGTTGTAACAAAATTAGGTGTTTGAAACTATTTTCGAGCATGACCCGTATACCCCGACCGGTAACAGGGCTAGTGTGTACATTAGCTACACGGCTAAAACAAACGATGCTCATCATAATACCTGATCACTGTTAGCAATTTTAATGTCTGTGACAACTCATTTGGAATATTGGGTCTAACTGTGTCTTTTGTTCTCTAAGCGTTTGACTTTCGCATTAAATATATTTGTATGTATTTCATCATCTCACTCTAAATTTGACCTGACCCACCTGACACGTTTTTAGAGGCATGAGCCTTTTTTTTACTCGCAACCCGTTTAACTCAAATCCTATATGATCCGATTTTGGGTCATGATCTAGCCCGACCTATTCAATTCGTTGGAAAAAAGAGACCACAAAACTTTAGTCTAAAAGCCAATTTTTAGCTATCTATTTCTATGTCTGGATTTTGCTAAAACTCAAATTTTAACATATAAAATAGTACTCTCCCTATCTGTAAAAGAGTCACTCTTTCCTTTTTGGGTTGTCTTTCTAAAAAGTCATTTTTTGCTTTATTCTTATTTTCTGATTTTTCTGGTTAACATTGGTTCTAACTTAACTTATTTTTCATCTTTCATTTTCCAGTACACCTTTATGTACACCTTAATTCTCACTAAGAAGGTGGGACGACCCTTTTAGTGAGACGAATGGAGTATTAGTTAGGCGACGAAGTGATTATGATTATTTCAAAGCATTGTCATTTCGAATATTTGACACCGCTTATCAATGTTTATCTTAAGGAAATGACACTAAGTGAAATCAAGAAGTGAAACAGGCTAAGAAAATTTTGATTTTTTTTAAATATATTTTTTTGCTTAAAAAGTGGTAAAAAATTAAGCATTCGAAACTATTTATGTCTCATACTCTGACCATAACCCGATACGGGACCAGTATTTGACCCGACCTACTCGACAGTTCTAGTGTCTTCATTAGTTACCTGGGTGAAACAAATGACACTCATCAAAATACCAGGTTTTGCGCCTGTGAGCAATATTAATATGTCCGTGAGATCATGACAACTCATCTGCGAACATTGAGTTTATCTATGTCTTTTACTCGCTAACCATTTGACTCTACTACATCTAATATATTTTATTTCCCCGTATATATTATCCTTTTATTTGAATATAATTTTATGTCTAATCTTAACTTAAATCATCTAACATTTTTAGTAATTTACTCTCCTGTACAGTTGCACATAAGAGACAAAAGTTGTGTTCTCGTGTTAAATAGTACTCAACATTACTATAAGACAAAACCTAACCCGACATGCCCAACTCAGTTTTTTGTAGGTCAAGAGTCAGGATCTCTAAATCTTGATCTATGACTCGATATTTTAATTAAAAATATAAACTAATATTCAATTTATTTTTTGTCTTTTAATTATAAAAGAATTTTAAAAATTTATATATAAAGTCCGTGCGATGAATATTAGTTTAAATAATTGAAATATAACATCATAATTAAGGAACATAAAAATAATACGAAGTACTATTAAAATAAATAAAAAGAGGTAAAAAAATCGGCATTCGAAACTATCCGTATTCTGACCATAACCCGTTTCGGACCCATATAACACAACTCATAATTAAACCGACCAGTATTTAGTATTTTGACCCGACATGTTTAAAGTTATTTAAAAAAATTATGTACATTAAAAAAAATCTGTCTTATAAGGTTAGAAATATGAATTCTACTTTCAATCAAAATTTATTATTTTATACTATTACTAATAATAATCAATAATAATCAATATACTCAATATAATGATAATCATCTTTATGTGTTACATAATCAATCAATTTTAAGCTCATGCATTATTGTTATTGTTATATATAATATGACATACTCGTATTACCCGTGTTGCGTATAATAATTATCGTAATGTAATTAGTAATTAGTAGTACTTGTGTTGTTTATAAAAAGAATTCTACTTTCACTCAAAACCGTCTTAGGTTAGAATTTAGAAGTCTACTTCTAACCTCATATTTATTCAAAACCCGGAAATAAAATAATAATATAGTTAATATTGATGGTAAAATAAAAAAAGTCTCCTTTAATTATATATATTGATTGATGGGGATTACATGTATATTTGGGTGGTATAAACAAGGTTGCTTGTACTAAAATGACAGGATATCTTTAATGCGGGGACGGACACAATTGCTAGTACACTAGAGTGGTCAATGGCAGAGCTGATGAAAAACCCTGAAATCATGCAAAAAGCTCAAACCGAGATTGAACAAGCCTTTGGTAAAAATTGCTCGATGATTCAAGAATCGGACATCTCAAAGCTCCCTTATTTGGAAGCTATAATCAAAGAAACATTACGACTACATCCTCCAACCGTATTCTTGTTGCCTAGAAAAGCCGAGGTAGACGTTGAGCTATACGGCTTCATTGTGCCGAAAAATGCACAAGTTCTAGTCAACCTATGGGCTATTGGACGGGATGAAAAGATATGGGAAAACCCAGAGTTATTCAATCCCGAAAGATTTGTAGGATCAGACATTGATGTAAAAGGCCGAAGTTTTGAACTTTTGCCATTTGGAGCAGGGAGGAGGATATGCCCTGGAGTCGCATTGGCTTACCGAATGCTATGCTTAATGTTAGCCAATCTGGTTAATTCCTTTGATTGGAAGCTTGAAGACGAGATTAGTCCAAGTGATTTGGATATGAATGAGAAATTTGGGATCACTTTGCAAAAGGTCATTCCCCTCAAAGTCATTCCGGTTGCTAAGTAGGACTGTAGGAGTAATGTTTTTATTTATTTAATACAAGTACATGAAACTGTAAGTTAGAGATTACGCAGTTTATCTTATCATACGGAGTACGTACTCCGTATTGAGCAAAACTGCTTGTATTCCAAATTCGTATAAAATTTCTTGTATTTTTTTTAGAAGGTATTACTCAATATTTTAATTTTAGTTTCCAGAGAGGAGTATTAGTGTAACATCCCAAGATTTCGACCGTTTTAGTTATTTCTAATAACAATTAATGTTAATAAATTAAGTCAACAAACTATTTTAAATAATAATATTCAATTCTTGTGCCTTTGTAACCTTTCTACTTCACTCTACGGTTTGCAAACATGAAATTTCTATCGTTATCTAATATTGCGCGATTTCGTAAAACGGTTCCAATTTTCTCATACAGACTCTGATTGAGGGGTAACAAAAGCATAGATTTATTATTTTTCCGAGATGTGTCCACTGATGATATTCAAAATTACAATTTCAAAGTGGGTAAAAAAATATTGTACTGGACAACCTCTTAGCTAGCAACGAAAATCATCATCGCCCGATTAATAATCATTTCTCCACTTTCGATTTCGGTACTTAAATCCTAACCATTCTGCAACCAAACTAACTAAAAAAATATTGTGCTCTCCGAAGAGCAACTCTTCTCAAAATCTCAATGAGTTGGAATCCCATTCTAACTAAGGATTCGTGTGGTTCCGGAGGATCTAGCTACAGGAGAACCAGGAACAGAGAGCTTTCCCCCCTTTTCCGTCCGACTCTGTGGTCTTAAGAATGCCCATTTCAATTGAAAAAGCAAATACCTTTTAAGGTAGAAATGGTTTCTGCTTCTGGATTACTCTTGTCTTGTTTTTTTTCCATCCGCCACAGGGTAAACCACCGTCTCTCAGGCCCCCGACTGACTGATTCTACCATAGAGGCCAACGATAGACAATAACTCCCCCCCGAACACAGCTTACAACTTTCATCGTACTGTGCTCTCCGAAGAGCAACTCTTCTCAAAATCTCAATGAGTTGGAATCCCATTCTAACTAAGGATTCGTGTGGTTCCGGAGGATCCAGCTACAGGAGAACCAGGAATCTTTAATCATCCTGTACCGTCATGTTGAAGCCGAAGGATCAAGGAATGCTTCACTATTAAAAAAAACAACATTTCTAGTAATGTATTTCTTAAAGCCTGATTAACTATTTTGAGTAATTGTCTATTCTTTGTCTACTCTTTGTTTCCTCCTCATTTAGGACGTGTCTAAGCTCAATTAACTAGTCTTATAACTCCATTTAACACACTCATTCACTCGATCACTTAATAACTCCCTTAAACATCCACTACAAAAATCAAGTCGGGATTGCGTCGGACAAATCTGACGCAAAATGGTCGAAATCCGACACAAATTGTAGTTTGCGCCGGATTAGCCGACGCAACAGTCTGCCATTATAATTCGACGCAAATTTTTGTTTTTGCGTCGGCTATTCCGACGAATGAACTTCGCGTCGGCTAATCAGACGCGAGGTTTGGGGGTCCCCAGTCAACACGCATTGAGTCGGATTAGTTGACGCAACGCTTAATTTCTCGTCGATGTTGCGTCGGCTAATCCAACGCAATGAGTGTTGACTGGGACATCTGCGTCGGATTAGTCGACGCAAAGTCGACAGAAATTAAGCATTGTGTCGGCTAATCCGACGCAAGTTCGTGTATAAAATAATAAGTTTTGTTGTTTTTAGCTCCTCATATGCGCCAAAATAAACCCACCTACAATTACATGCTACTCCTACAACAAACCCCAACAGAATCATATCCGCCACAAAAATCACCCAAAACTCCAATCAAAGCTTCCATACATATCTTCTTCACAGAACTCCACAAAACTCAACAAATCTAAACCAAGATACTGATATAGAAAATGAAAATATAATACAAAGAACGTGTGTTGGGTTTACAATTCTATCTACGAATTAGTGACTTTCGACAACAATTCCAACAAATTAAATCTATCTAGGAGTTAGAAATGTATACATAAATATATACTCTCCTGGTTGTAGCCCCAGTGACATCGTGGAAGATCTTCAAGGTGTTCGGTGACTGATCAGAAGCTCGTGCCTCCTCCACCGCTTTCTCAAAGTTCTCCAAAAACAGCAACAGGAAACAGTGTTAGAACTTTCAGAACAATATATACTTTCACATCATAATTTTTGGGAGTAGTATTTTCTTGAAAAACTTTACTACTACTCACAACGATCTCCGGTCCTCGGGGGTCAATCCACTTCCCATCCTTCCCCTTCTTCGTCTTCTCCAAAAGCTGCACCGGGGTTGCGGTTGGGCCCTTCATAAAACAGTGTTAGTACTACGAGAAACATGTTTACGCAAAGTTTAAATATAGAGTCAATTAGTTTAGGGTAATCTAGGAATTTAGTAGTATTAGTAGTAGATTAATAGTATTAGCTAGTAGTGGTTGTATATTAGTAGTAGTAGTAGCAGCAGTAGTAGTAGTAGAAGTAGAAAATTAGTGATAGTAGTAGTAATAGTGATAGTAGTAGCAATATTAGTAGTAGTACTAGTATTAGTAGTAGTGAAGTAACATAAGTAATATTAGTACTATACTACTAATACTACTACTACTACTACTAGTACTAATATTACTAATCTACTACTACTACTACTAACACTACAAGAAAAGATGCCCCAGGCGTCCACCCAGTGACGTCCGTCAGTGGACGCTATAATGATCCGGGCGTCCACAAACAGACGCCAGAAAGCGGAAGCCATGACCGGTCGCCCGTTTTCAAAACGGGCGTCCACTATCGGACGCCAAGGGAATTGACGACCGACAATGGACGCCAAGGGTGGCGTCCGACTGTGGACGCCAGGTCTCCCTGGGTGGCGTCCACAGTCGGACGCCATGTTCCTTGAGTTGGCGACCGACTGTGGACGCCTCCCAGGGAGACTTTGCGTCCACAGTCGGACGCCATTTCCGCTTCCCCTGGCGTCTGTCATGGCGTCCGTTATTGGACGCTATTTACGCTGTTGCATGACCGTAAACATGCGTTCAATGTTTAGCCAAAACCTGCAAAATAAACCACAACCAACTCTCAACCGACCACAAGTGTCGAGTATCCACAATACCGCAACCACAGTCACTCTCAGTCAACCAAAAGAGTTCATCTCTCGACTCATTTCTGCTGAAAAAACATATATAAAAAGATTGAACATACGGTTTGAAGGTACACAATTCTAAACTAGTTCGAAGATACATAATCCGTATATACAGTTAAAACAACAACAACAACAACAAACAATCAACTAACTGTGAAGCTAGCTGCAGCACCGGAGTTACCACCATCCCCGTTAAAGGGGTCTCTGTCGTCTGGAGGGGGTGAGGGAGGACGACCTTGGTTGCATTTCTGAAGCACGGTCTGAAACATGGCCATCTGTTCCTCAATTCTCTTGATGTGTTCTGCCTGGTCCTTCAGTTGTTGTTGCTGCGCTGTCAACTGCTCCTTTGTAACCCTTGACGACCTTGAACCAAGTAGCATTTGGGTCGACTTCCTCAACATCAGGGTCAGCCTCGAGTCTCGCCATCTCTTCTTGGTAGGCATCCTGCGTACAGAAGAACGATTTCAATTTAAGTTATTATTAGATGAAATTATTGAAGATAGTTATCGGGTGAAAAACCACTATAGATGACATGTTCCTTCACTACAAGGACCTCAAGAAATTTTAGGTTCTTGCATTTAGTACACGGACACCTACTTTAATTTATAACTTACTAAACGAATATTTAATCACCATTTAACTTAAACTTCATTTCTCTAACTAATACGTCGAAATAAACCCAAATGTCTTATTAATTTAGAATTGACCTTACAAAAATTTAGTAAACCCAATTTTTAATTTGCAAATGTCTTATTAATTATTAATTGACCTTACAAAAATTAGTCACCGAATTTAATCACAATTTAATCCCAATTTACAAAAACCCTAGCTAATTTATCAATGTAATCCCAATTTAACCGAACAAAACACAAACAATTCATGGCTTAGGTCACACAGAAGCAGCTTAAACAGGTCAAAAAAGGGTCAAATTTTCGGATACAGATATCAAAATTCCGAAAGCGCCGCTAACACCTATTTACAACCCCGATCAGGATAGAAGTGGTTTCGGGAAAATCCGGCGTTATTACGACACCTTTTGGTCCGTCTCAAGTCACACAAAACCTCAAGGAAGGCCCTAGAGGTCATTCTAGCTCAATTCAACCAAATTGATCAAACCCTAGTCAAAATAACGATGGGCAAAAATAATCTAACTAAGCGAATTTGGGATAAACTAATCAACCTAATCGAACTTGGCCTAAACTAATCAACCTAATCGAAATTTAGACCTAGACGAAATTAACTAACAAATTATCAATAAATAACGCTAACAATGGAGAATACGAACTAATTATAATGAATAGAAACGAAATAAACTAAGAAAACGTACCAAAATTAGGAATAAAGGATGAAAAGTGGGAGAGAAATGGGGGTCGGCGAGCGTAGAGGGAGAGTGTAGAGAGATTTTTTTTTTAACAAATGAAGGGGGAGAGGGGGGTGAACGGCTATTTGACGCCACATTGAAGACGACGGGCGTCCACTATCGGACGCCACATGTGGACGCCATTTTGCTGAATATGGCGTCCGACAGTGGACGCCATTTTGGTTAAATGGCGTCCGCCTGTGGACGCCTTTCGTCCTCAATTTTGTCGTCCCAACCTTCAGTCGGACGCCAAGTTTGGCGTCCGACTGCGGACGCCCGTCTGACTTTTCGGACGCCATGTAGGCGTCCGTATGCCCAGGACGCCAATCAGGTGGATGCCCGGGACAGTTTTTCTTGTAGTGTAATACTAATATTAGTAATCTACTACTAATACTACTAATCTACTACTAATACTAATAGTACCATCAAAGGGAAAGGGAATGAAATCAAAAAAGGGAAACAGAGGGAAAGGAATGGGATTACCCCAAATTTAGGTTGTTGTTTGGTTTCAATGAGAGAGAATGAATTTCACCCAACTTTCACTCAAACTCGACATTAGCGGTGTGCCATCATATTATTTATGCTTATGTAAAATAAAAAAATTATAAAATAAATAAATTAATATCTAAATTGTAAAAATAATAAAAATTAATTTTTGTAGTATCTTTTGATAATAAAATACCTATAATATAAGGAGTATTATTTTTACACTTTTTAAATTGTAAATATGGTAAATATACGGAGTAATAATTACTGCAATACGATAAATTTAAAAAAATAAATTTTCTTTTTAATTGATAAATTAAGGTATCAAAATTTATTTTGACCCAACTTCGACTCATATTTGACTTGACCCGAAAGTGTGGTGGTGTTCGTAATGGTGGTAGGTGGGTCTTGGTGGTGGTGGTGGTCGTAGTGGTGCGGTGGTGGGTGGACTTTGGTGGTGGTGGTGGTGGTGTGGTGGTGGTGGCGGTTGCTGGTGATGGTGACGTGATGACTAGGTTGGTGAGTGGGGGAAAGGGAATGCAAATACCTTGGGGGGTGGGGGTAAGAAGGTAGAGGAGTTTGGGGGAAAAGGAGGGGGAAAGGGAATGATTGATTTGGCTAAACAAACGCAAACAAAGAGAATCGTGAACTTTGATTCCCTTTCCCTTTCCTGAATACCTCATACCAAACGGCCCCTAATACTACTACTACTAACACTACTAACACTAATCTTCTACTACTCCTACTAATCTTCTACTTCTACTAGAACCACTAATCTTCTACTTCTACTACCACTACTAATCAATATATATTAATAAAGCAGGAACTTTTCGAACGATATGATTGGTCCAAATTTTTTAATATTTTTTTTAAGTTAAATAAATAATATAAAAATTTGTATATGAAAAAAAAATCCTACCCCACCTAAGTCATGATTTTTTAAATTTAAATAAAGAATATATAGGAGAAAAACAATCATACTCCATTTAATATTAAAAAAATATCACTATATAAACCGACGATTATCACCACATTAGGCAACAAAAATTGGACAACGACAGCGTGAAACGCTTAGTCAATTCTGTTTAATAAGTAATTGTTTTAATATTTATTTATTCACCCTAAAAAAATATAAAATTAAAATTTTGAATTTTTAAAATAATTATTATTAATAACTATTATAGTTTAATACTCCCTCCGGACACTACTTTTTTGCCTCATTTCATTAAAATACTTCTATCAAATATTGAGGTTATGGGGCAAAAAATAATGAAATTTGTGTTGGGAAAAATAATCCTATACGAGTATTATGATGAATGATTAAATTCTATATAAATAAGAGCAATAATTCGTTCTTAGATATCAAACCAACAATGTTTTGAATCTATAAATCCCTTAAATGCACGAAGTTAGGAAACTAGGAAGAAAGTCCCCCCTTATGAACAGTAACTTCACGTGCCTTACGCGTGATGCTCCTCTGCCTCCCTTTCCCCTGCTCCTCCTCCCCTGCTTCTTCTTCGGCTCTCCCTTCTTCCTTATTCCTCCTTCCTCCTTTTTATGTGTCCGATCTCCTGCGTCCTTGAACCCTCCCTTCTCTCCTGCGTTCCTCTTCTGCGTTCGTTTCGCTTCCTGGTGAGTCCGCTTCTTTTGTAGTTAGTTTAGGTTTTTTTTTGGGGTTTTCGTTGTTCCCGGTTGCCGCCCTTGTCCGATCTCTGATGTGTCTGGGGGGTTCTGCGTGTTGGGTTGTTTTTGGTCTTCCATGATTCTCGATTATTTGTTGGGTGTGGTCCTGTTGTTGCGGTGTTAGTGTCTGAGTCTGAATGTTCGGTTTGGGCGTTCAGTTTCTGACCAGTTTGGGGATGTGTTGCTCTGGGTTCTGTGGGTTTTTATCTAGGCTCCTCAGTTTTTGTCGATTGTTTCACTTTTTTGGGGGCTTCCGATGGTACGGCTTCCAAGTACCATTTCTGATTTGTTTGACTCGATCGTGGCTTTTGAGACCTTTTCAGTGGTTTTGTATGTCTATGGGCGATTGCAGCACTGGTTTTTGGCTCTTCTAGATTGGCTATAACCAAGCGTTCGTTTCCATTTGTTTTTGGTGTCGTAGCGTCCCGTTTCAGGGCGGAATTTATCAGTGGTTCAGAGTGTCTAGGTGCGACTGCAGCTTTGGTTTTCGATTTTCGTGGATTGGTTATAGGTCTAGATCGTTTCCAATTCTTTTGGTGTCGAAGCGTCGCGTTTCGGAACGGACTTTTTCAGTGGTTTGGGATGTCTGGGGGCGATTGCAGCATTGGTTTTCAGCTTTTGTAGATTGGTTATAATCAAGGGTTCGTTTCCATTTGTTTTTGGTGTCGTAGCGTCGCGTTTTGGAACAGACTTTTTCAGTGGTTTGGGATGTCTAGGGGCGATTGCAGCATTGGTTTTCGGCTTTTGTAGATTGGTTATAATCAAGGGTTCGTTTCCAGTTGTTTTTGGTGTCGTAGCGTCGCGTCTCGGAACGGCCTTTATCGGTGGTGTTGAATGTCTAGGGGCGACAGCAGCTTTGGTCTTCGGTTTTCGTGTATTGGTCATAAGTCTGGACCGTTCCCATATGTTTTCGTGTCGTAGCATCGCGTTTCGTGACGGGATCACCAGTGGGTTTGAATGTCTAGGGGTGGTTGCAGCTTTGGTTTTCGGCTTTTATTGGTTGGTTATAACCAAGGGTTCGTTTCCATTTGTTTTGGGTGTCCTAGCGTCGCGTTTCGGAACGGGCTTTATCGGTGGTTTTGAATGTCTAGGGGCGACTGTAGCTTCGATTTTTAGTTTTCGTAGATTGGGTATAAGTTTGGACCGTTTCCATATGTTTCGGTGTTGTAGCGTGATACGAGTAAGCTCGAACCCGACCCGATTGTGCTTGGACCGAACAAAGCCCACAATGAGACGATGCACTCACTCGGGGTATTCGAACCAAGCCCAATAAAGCTAGGCGTGTGCATGCTTACCCATGTCCCAAATATGGTCTAGGTGCATTAGAGAAAATAAAGATTATGGAGGATATGTGGATGATATCAAGCGTGATCCTTACTCCAAATAATCAGGAACAATCTTCTCATATTTGGCAACAAAATGAATGAGTATCAAGGTTGATTTGATATTTATTTCATGGGAGATATGCGTGAGATCTACCACCCAAATAAAGAGGAAATCTTCTTTTAATTAGGAAGTAAGAATAATAATGATATCTTCAATATCATTTCAAGATATACCTAGGATAAGATATTATATTCTCTAGATTAATTACTAGTTTTAATTTGATTAGTATCTCGTAAAATATATTCGAGATTATATTTGTGTAAGGTTATAAAAGCCACGTTCCATGTTAGCATAAGGCATTCAATGATTAAGCAATAAAAATTCAGCAAAGTTTTTGATTTATCATACCTTGTGAAAACTCATTTCGAAAAAGTACTTCGAAATCGCGTCGAGGAATTGGTGCGCCAATCTCTACGTTATTAGTTTCGGATTCAAGGTCGAATTCGGGCTAAATATCTTTGGTTACGTTTGTCTTTTATTTCATCACAAAAATCCTTACGTAATTCAAAGTATTTTCTTTCCTAAAATAGACGTGCCACAAAACACAAAAATCCAGGAAGACCTTAACCACGAACCAAGGTTATATTAACCTTAGTTCAATTTCACTCCAAAATCCACGTCATCACTCAAGGTTACATTAACCTTTGACCCAACTTTATTTTCTTATTCTAAACCGCTTCCGCATTCGCATCATAGCGTCGCGTTTCGGGACGGGTTCTTCAGTGGGTTTGAATGTCTATGGGCGATTGCAGATTTGGTTTCCGGCTTTTGTAGGTTGGTGATAACTAGGGGTTCGTTTCCATTTGTTTTTGGTTCCGTAGCGTCGCGGTTCGAAACGGACTTCATCAGTGGTTTTGAATGTCTAGGGGCGAATGCAGCTCTGGTTTTCGGTTTTAGTTGATCGGTTATAGGTCTAGATCGTTTCAATTTTATTTAGTGTCGTAGCGGCGCGTTTCGGAACATGCTTTTTTGGTGGTTTTTAGTGTCTAGGGGAGATTGCAGTTTTGGTTTTTGGCTTTCGTAGATTGTTTCCATTTGTTTGTGGATTTCGGTTGTTTGGCTTTCAGATATCGTTTCTGATTTGTTTGGTTCGATTGTCGATTATGACTGTGGGTCTGGACCGTTTCCATTTTGGTCGGGTGTTCTGGCGTCGTGTTTGGGAACAGACTTTTCCAGGGGTTTTAGAATGTCCAGCTGCGATTGGAGCTCCGTGTCTTCTGATTTTGCGTATTCAGTCGTACCCTTTGGTTTTAAGTCTGGATCGTTTCTGCCTCTTTAGGGGCTTTCCTCACGTTTGGTGGACAAATCTAGATTTGCAGATTATTTAGGGGCTTGTTTGTGCTTGTTGTGTTCTTTGGTTGGGTGCGTGTTCTATCCTTCTCCTTTTTTTCTTCTCTGCCAAATGTAGATGGCTTCGTTTTAAGTGGTTGGAAAACCCTGACAGATCAGTGGTGGTAGGCGGGTAAGGGTCGCAGTATTTAGTGGCTTCCCACACTGTAGACTATAGGTAGATGTAGTGCAGTGTGTTCTCCTTCTGGCCCGGATTGGGTATTGCGGACACGTGATTTAGCTTTAGATCTTGCCGTAACCGTTTCGTCTTATTGATGGAGTGGTAGTCCATTTGAGTTTCCTGGTTATTTGGTAGACTAATGCGTTTTTTTTTGTAGTCTGTTGCGATACTGGCACATGATGGAAGGTGTGCACGATTTTGGTACCTGTGTCGCTGAAAATGCCTGTCTAGCTCGCGTGCACGATACCGGTGCTTGTGTCGCTGAGTATGCGTATCCTGCTAGGTGTATTGTTGATGATATGCCGTATCACATACAGAACACGCGATCGGCAGCGAAGCTCCACGTGATGCTCGAGAACAGGCTGAGGAAACTAGGCTATCCAGTAGTGTATTTGGGGCCCGTACTTAGACGGCAAGGTGTCGCTTTCAACAAAGCTGTATTCTTAGAGTTTGGAGAAGGTCTGGACAAATTCTGTCATGCTTTTAGGCTTGAAAATCTCTTCAGAGAACATGGCTACGGAAAGGAGCACATCTCAGAATAGACCGATACTTTTAGTGGCATTCATTTGTGGACTGCAACGCGGGAGGACAGCGAGTACTTGCCTGGACAAATGCAATTCCAGTTCTTACCGGACGCTATTAGAGCGGATGCAATTTCTAAGGCGTGCCACGACAGTGAGAATGCGTTTGAGATTTTGTTAGATGTACTGCTAACCCTATATCCATGACTATTTATGTGATATGCTGACGTATGCTTTCCGTTTTTTCCTGGGACAAAGTCTTCGATGAATCGTGAGTTGTGTAATGAAGACCATGATAAAACTAAGTTCAGTTGGATCTGTTTCAGGACATGTTGATTGTGCTTGGTTTGATGATCATTTAAGATGTTACTATTTAGTAATGAAGAGCCTTAGATTTCCACTTATTCACAGCGTGACATATCAGTACCTAAGTCTGTGTCGTTTCCATTTGTTTGGTGTCGTAGCGCCGCGTTTGAGAACGGATCCTTTTCAGTGATTGTGAATGTCTAGGGGCGATTGTAGCCTTGTGTTTTCAAATCAGCCGACACAGGTATGCAGTTTCTCCCCTTCTTCACCATTCTTTTGTGGGCGGAAGTTGCGACCCACGGGTGAGCACCAGACATATGGTTGAAGCTGTCCTTGAACTCAGATCTCCCCCTTTCAAGTCTCTCAAGGCACTGCTGCAGCTTGAAAGCACTCCTGTACCTTTCCTTGCCGCTTCAAAATTCTATTGCTATAGCCCTTGAAAAATGACCACTCGGATTGTTCCAAACATGGTAGATTTTTCTAGCCGGAAAGTGCAGTCTGATTAGTTCATCCCTGACGCAATTAAAACTCTTGCCAATCGTTCCCATGTCGTCTACACTCTCGTAGAGTAAGTTGTGCATGATGCAGGTTGGTGGGTACACAAATCTTTCAGCCATTGATTTCAGTCTGCTTATTTCTTTTCTCTGCTAATGGATCTTTCAATTGCAAGGTATATTCGATTTGGTGATGAAAATATATTTGAAAACCGCGCACCTGTAGCTGTGTAGTTATTATAAAGTTTTGCATGCGGCAAGATTTTGCTTCCTTTAATGAGTAAGTGATGGCAGTTGAGGCTGGTGCCACATTTACTGCAGTGGGTAAATGCAGGGACAGTGATTGGGGGCAGTGACTACTTTTGGGAGTAAGAAATGACTCTTTAGTTGCCAACTGGAGTAAGTTATCATCATTACTCGTCGTTTCTCTCGAATGTTTACTTATTACCGTATAAACCTTGCCCACTTGTATCGTTAAGGAATGATCAATGCAAGCGTAGACCGTAACGTGTTTACGTGGTAGTACTCTGTTATATATCTAATATGTTATGTCATATGATAATAAATATTTACGGTGCCTGTCCTGAACGCTCCCGATATTAGTTTACCTATTTGATTTTGGGCAGTATTTTGTAGTACTGTGGTGCGTAACGTAAGCGTACTCCAAGTGATTAACACAGTTAAGTTCACGCGAACCGTACACCTTCCTATACGTCGCTCACACGTGTATTTATTAGTGTTGTACTCTATTTTACTTTGCGTAAAACATGGTTTGAATCTTAAAAAAATTCTTAAGATTATAAATTTAAATAAAATTATCCCACATCGAAAAATTATGATGAGGTGATGACATTTTATATTAATAAAAAATAGATTTGGCTTGGCATGTTCTATTCGATATAGGTAGGAGAAGAACCCGACTCAGTTTCCATTTTTATTTGATTTAACTTATGGATTTCATCATTCGTTTTTAGATATCAACCAACAATCTTTTGAGTCTTAAAAAAACTTAAGAGCAACCTTTCGTTCTTAGTTATCAAAAAAAAATCTTTTGAGTCTTAAAAAAAACTCCGGAGATTATAAACTTGGTGATGAAATTTTATATTATAAATAAGAACAATCATTCATTCTTAGATATCGATCAACAATATTTTGACTCTTAACAAAGTAAGATTATACACTTAAGTAATATTATCCCACATCGATAAATTCTGATAAAGTGATGAAATTCTATATTAATAAGATCGAACAATCATTCATTCTTTAGTTATCAACCACACTTCAAAATTATCCTATACCCTCCACCCATGATAATTTCCCTTCTTTCATTTTTGGGTTTAGTACACTTATCTTTCTCTTTCTATTTGGGTTGTACTTTAATCATTTCTTTATTCGTTCTTCAATTTTTTTATTCTTTCCTTACCCACAAACCTCACCATATTTTCACTTTATACCCCATTTTTTTCTTACTTTAATCAATTTTTTTTATTCTCTTCTTAATTTTTGTACAAAAAAAAGATAGAAGATCATGGGTAACAGGAGGTTGATGAAATTTTATATTATAAATTATCATTCATTCGTTCTTGGTTACCAACCAATAATCTTTTGAGTCTTAAAAAAATTTAAGTTATAAATTTAATTAAAAATTATTTAAAAATTTAATTAAAAAAACCAACAATCATGTTTAAATATTAACCAAAAATCTTTTGAGTTTTACAACAACTCTTAAGTTATAAATTTAATTAAAATTATCGCACATCGAGAAATTATAATAAGTTGATGAAATTCTATTATATGAATAAGAGTAATCACATTCTTAGATTTCAACCAAAAATATTTATGGAAATAACAAGCGTACATTATCAGTGTGCTTACCCGTTTTTGGAGGTTCATGAACCATTTTTCCTTACCCAAACCCGAAATATCCATTAATCATGTAATCGATCAACTTAGTGTCCTTATCAAAGTGTGGACATGAAATAGGTCCACCCCAACACGGCCACGCGCGAGTTTGGGGAGGCGAATGAATCTCGTGGTAATTAAGATTGATCTCGGGTGGAAATTTAAATCTATTTAGGAGTCGCCACCGAACTTTGCGGGAATTCAGGCCCATTCGAACTTACTCTATATGTTGGTGGGCCGTGCACAGAGTACGACCCATTCCGGTTTCAGAGTTTATGTGGTTCGTCCCTTTGCATTGCGATACCGATACCGACATCATCAGAAATCGTGTATTAAATGACTCTCGTATGCCAACGGTTTCGGACATCCGGAAACCACGGTTCTGAGTAAGGTATCGTTCACAAAGAACACCCAACCCCGCCCGCACTTAGCGGCCTCTACTTAGATATCGTTCGTTTTTTGTGTACGCGCGTTAGTTTGACGATTGAATGTTATGCAAACAATGTTTTACGAGATATAGAAATTGAATAAGTTGCTACGTCGATTTAATGCATCTAAACTAACGTCAAAGTTATTTAGCATGCGAGGTTCATTTTAGTATAGTAAAACAAACAACGAAATAAAAGTGCGAAAGTAAATTACAAACACGCGAGCGGCATACCACCCGGAATAATACAACAAACGACAATATGCACAATTGCGATAATAACGAATCGTAAATAAGTTAGATGATGTAAATATGATACAATGCATGGTTTTGAAAAGATGAACACGTGATTGACTTAGCACGTGACGACCGAAGTCGTTAAAAAAGATTTGCCGAGACTTGTAATGTGTAGAAGGCTCGTTATTTTAGGTGTAATTGGGACCACTCGGCCGAGTCATAGGAGGGACTCGGTCGAGTGTCCCTCAAAAAACTTTCTGCCCAATTTTTGGGGTGCCACTCGATCGAGTGCCCCCTGTTCGAGGGATTACTCGAGCTTGGATGATGATGAATCCAATTTTTACTGATTTTGAAATTGATAGCCAATCGAGCCAAATAAAAATATGACATAATTTGTATTCAACTCGGTTTTTGATGCTTGATTATAGAATATTCATTATAAACGTCTTTTACAAAATTCACTCTAAATATTAGATACTGATTCTATAATCAGTATCTAATATTTAGAGTGAATTTTGTAAAAGACGTTTATAAGTTATTTTAAATTGAACTAGGATGAAATATTTCCCTCCGCGTTATAATGTCATAATTAGTCCTTTCAGACTATGTGACAATTATTTCGGCATCAACGGGTTCGTTCTAACCTTGAAAAAAAGGAATCGAATATGTTTAAGAAAATCGATATATGTGCGATGTTGATGATGATAAAAATGCTATTGACGAAGTAAAATAAAATAAAATAAAATAAGAAGAAGTAGAAAACGAGATGAAGAAGAGAGGAAGAAGAGAATCGGGATTTTAGTTAACACCCTCAACCTACATGCTTAATTATCTCGGAAACAGACTCATATAGTAGTGGCCTAGGCACGGGAGCATCGAGATGTATATAGGAGAGTTATGGTGTGTATAATTGGGAAGGGATTTGACGAGTTTTGCTCTCGAGTTTCCTAAAGGATTTCTAGAGGAAAGATCGGGGTTGTATGTGTGTATAGTTTGCCTAAGATTGCTGAAATTCTAGGATGTTAATTGTGTAAGGTTGTAAAGTCGTGGAGGTTGTCGGGTTGTTGTCCTCAATTATGTTGAGGGGGTGAGGTATTTATAGGAAAATACCCCGGCTTTGGATAGGAAAAGGTTCCGATTTTGGATAGAAAATGAGCCACTCGACCGAGTGGTGCATGGCACTCGATCGAGTGCCCGGTCTGACACCGGTTCTTGCGGGTTTTATGAGCCTACTCGACCGAGTGGGCCGGTCTACTCGATCGAGTGGGTCTGGACGGGTGGGAGACCTCTTTAGAGATAAAAATTTATCTCTAACGGAGAGGTTTAGTTGCTTGGATCTTCTTTGTAACTGATTTTTGTAGTTTTTGACTTCGAATCAGATTTTCGAAGTCTGCGTGGCTGATTTTTATGTCTCGGAAATGCCTTTGGCCGAGGTTTGACCCGGTCACTAAAAGACGGTTTTGCTCTTTGTGTCGGTTTTGACCCAAATTAGTCTTATTTTATTGGAAACGACCCACTGGTCCTCAATTTGGGGTCGATTTTGTGAGATTGGTACTCCGTAAAAAGCCCAAGCCAAATACTAACAACTTTGAGCCCATATTCGAGTATGTTAAAGCACGTTTCCGTCCGATCATCATCGGGTGTTTGTTGGAAATAGCTATAGACACCTAGCAGCCAAATGTGGGTGTCTACACAAAGTCACTAATAAGCGATCGTGCATCGTTATATGTGATGTACTATAATGTATTGCTAATAGTACGATTAATTCAAGAGTTATATTTTCAAGAAAGTGAGATAAATCATGAGATTTATATTCGACAATTTGTAAAAAAATTCTTGAAGTATTGCACAATCTTATGTGTACTTTGTTAATCATTTGAGCAATACTTTTTAAATGAAACTAATCCAACAGTAATCGAATTTAGGAGTGGTAACTTATCATCCTAATCTTCTATTAGATCAACTATTTATACATTTATTATGTAAGAAATAAACACGTGTCTTTACACTGTCATGAAATTTAATTACTTATCATACCGTTATATTTACGACAACGAATAATATATTTTAGAAATATCTATATTAAATTGGCTCTCTTACTTTACATAGATACGTGATTATTATTTGTCATTTTATTTATTAGTTATTGCATTTATAATAATACTCCATGGATAATATTGTTGAATGCAAAACTACGTGAAATGTAAATGAACATAGGCACCAATATGTAGTTGAAGATGTATTTGTGTGCGAGGTACTTTAATTCATCTTTCTTACTACAATGTACGCTTATAATTTAATTTGACGTTTACCACAGATATTACCTACCTAGAAATACATTCACGTATGTGGATAGTATTCGTTTACTATTATGCATACTAACTTGATGTCATTATCAACGTCACTAAAAATCGGCCCTTGCATCGCACGGGCTTTCCAACTACTACTCCATTATAGTAAACCAAATATCAACTACTATAATACTCCAAATATTATCCTCATATTTCCACTAATACTCCAAATATCCACTAGTACTCCAAATATCCATTAATACTCCAAACATTTCACCAAATACTCCACTACTACTCTAAATATCCATTAATACTCCTAATACTCCAATATTTTACTAATAAACCAAACTCTCATTAATACTCCACAACTAACTTAATTAAACATAAGTAACCAACAATCTACTACTACTACTCCTACTAATCTTCTACTTCTACTAGAACTACTAATCTTCCACTTCTACTACCACTACTAATACTCCATTATAGTAAACCAAATATCAACTACTATAATACTCCAAATATTATCCTCATTTTTCCACTAATACTCCAAATATCTACCAGTACTCCAAATATCCACTAATACTCCAAACATTTCACCAAATACTCCACTACTACTTTAAATATCCGTTATTACTCCATTAATACTCCTAATACTCCATCAAATAATCCACTACTACTCCAAACTACTCCAAATACTTCACCAATATACTAGTACTATTACTAATACCACTAATGTACTACTACTACTACCAATCTACTACTAATACTACTAATACTACTACTACAAGTACTACTACTAATACTACTAATCTTTTCCTACCACTACTATAACTAATCTACTACTAATACTACTACTAATCTACAAGTACTACTACTAATACTACTAATCTTCTCCTACTACTACTACTACTACTAATATTATTACAAATCAACTAACACTACTACTACTATTGTACTACTAATCTAATACTAGTAATTTACTACATTCCACCATTCCACAACATCATTCCACCATACTACTAATCTACTAATTTAATACTTGTAGACACCCGCATTTTGCCTGCTAGTGTCTATAGCAGTTCCCGACAAACACCCGATGATGATCGGACGCAAACGTGACTTGGTATACTCGGATTTGAGCTCAAAATCAATAATATCCGACATGGACTTTTAGCGGAGTAATAATCTCACAAAACAGACCTCAAATCCAGGCCCAGTGGGTCGTTCCGAGCAAAATAAGACTAATTTGGGCCAAAACCGACACCAAAAATAAAACCCGTCTTTTGGCGATCGGGTCAAAACCCGGTCAAAGACGAACCCGTCACAAAAATCAGCCAAATTCACCTTCTAGAAACTGGCGCCCAAATCAAATTCAAAAAAGACAAACAAATCAAACAAGGTCAACTCCTTCCTATTTTAGCTCGATCCTCTTGATCCACTCGATCGAGTGGATTGACCCACTCGGTCGAGTGGAGCGTCATTTTCCGGATCAGGCCCATTTCTAGGGCACTCGACCGAGTGCACTAGGGCCACTCGATCGAGTGACCCTAGGTCGTGGGGTAAACTCTATAAATACCCCACGACCCCCTCTCATTTGATAAGGTTTTTACCTACATTTTACCCTACATTTTCAGCCATAATCCTCCTATGCTCTTCACACTACAACCCTAAACAAATACACACAAAAACGGAGCCCTTCGTCCCTCGAAAACCGACGAATCATCCACACACACACACACCATAACTTGCATACATCCTCGATACTCCGACGTCCCGTCGCTATTTACGAGTCCATTTTCGAGGTCCCTACTAAACATGTATGTTGAGGGTGTCCTAAACCCCATTTCGATCCTTATTACTTCATTTCTATTTACGTTTTTTATCATCTATATAATAACTATACTAGTATCCTAACACTAACTTTAACATAACTCTAACATTTCATTTCTTGTATACTAACTTTTACCTTTTTTTCGTTACTAACATTATCATACCGTGTATATATATGTACTAGTATTAAAATCTGGTTTTAAATACGTTTGACTATAATTATCGCCTAAAGTCCGTCTAATCCCTTTACGAGCAACGACGGAGGTGGAGCTCTTTCAAGAAGCCCCGCCCCAATGTACTCAAGGGCGTGACGTGATCGCGATTAATAATAGTTGAACGCATTTGATCCCATTTTTATTAGTACGGAACCCGTTGACACGAAAATCAACATCACATAATCCGAAAGGGTTAGTTTCGATGTCGTGACGTAGAGGGATGCAATTTCGTTATTTCGTCACCAGTACAAAATTTCTAATCTAGCACAAGCATTTTCATAAAACTCCGATAACGGTATTATAATGGCATGCATACGCGATTATAGCATCGGAAGCCAAGTTAAATACAAATCGTGCGATATTTGTATTTGATTTGTCCGACCATCGATTTTAAACCCAAAAATGACGCGAGTTGGTACTCGTACAGGGGCTACTCGACCGAGTACGTAGGCTACTCGATCGAGTAGCGTCCATAAACCTGGGCAGAATCCTTTTCGAGGACACACTCGACCGAGTCAGACCATGACTCGACCGAGTGGGTCCTGCAGTCCAGTAATCCGAGAGCTTTAAATGCAACATTTAAGCCTCGTCTTTTTTTTACGACTTTTAGTCGACACGTGTAAAGTCAATCACGTGAATCCATTTTTCAAAACGCATACATATCACGACACTTTAACGATTTTGATCGACGGTCTTGCACTATCGATTTTGTGTCGACGACTCTTTAGTCGTATCCGACACATAATTAATTTAGACTCCATTTCTCGAGGTGATAAGTCGGGACAAGACATCGAGGTTCGAGATCGGGTTAGAATCACGCCTAGGTCTCGAACCTCCGTCCTTTGATTAATATGCAATATAATGCGTTATTAATTAAGGTTCGTCCGTCTAACTAATTCACGATCTAGGGTACATTTATTATATACGGGTCTTTGTCGAGTCGTGTATTTTATTTATCGTCCTTCTTATTTTAGTTTATTATTTTGTTTAGTCGTTATAATAATCGTTGTATTGTGAATTCCCGGTTGTATTTCCGCCCGTGTAACTTGTATGTTATTTATTTTCGAGTTTTGTTTATTTACTTGCTTATCGCTTTATAAATGAACCTCGCATGCTAAATCACTTCGACCATAATTAGATGCATTAAATGACGTAATTCACATATAATTCACATGCTTAGCCCGAAAACGCTGTTTGCATATCATTTAATCATTTTACTAGCGCGCGTATACGAACACGAACGATGTCTTAGTAGAGGCCGCCATGTGCGGGCGGGGTTGGGTGTCCTTAGTGGGCTTCCCAACACGTACCCTCACCCCTTACTCAGAACCTTGGTTTCCGGATGCCCAAAACCATTGGCGCACGAGAGTCATTCTATATACGAAAGCCGGTTTAAACGGTATCGATATTGCAATGCAAAGGGACGAGCCCAATAAACTCTGAAATCGAAGCGGGCCGTACTTTGTGTATAGCCCATGACGACATAGAGTGGGCTCGAATGGTTCCGAATTACCACAAAATTCGGTGGCGACTCCATTTTGACTTAAATTTCGAACCCGAGAACAATCTCACCACGAGATTCATTCGCCTACCCAAACCCGCGCGTGGCCGCGTCGGGGTGGACCTACGTCATGTCCACAATACTAAATTTACTAATTTACTAATTTACTAACCTAATTCTACCAACATCATTCCACCACAATCTAAACAATTAACCAACAAAATCCAACAATTAACAATCCTAATAACCCAAAATAAATAATCATTCTAAAATCGAACATAAATCTAACAATTGTAACTCAATTAAATCAATAAATCAATTAACTCAAATAAAACATAATTATGTCAATTAACATAATTATCCACAAATCAAACAATTATTATGTCAATTAACTTAATTATACACAAATCTAACAATTATTATGTCAATTAACTTAATTCCAACAATTCTAACTCAAATCCAACCAATTATCCTTAAATCTAACCCAATTAATAAAATTCAATCCATATAAACAATACAAGGATTAAGTAAAGAACACAAACCGAAAGAAGGACGAAAATTATACCTCCGCCGGAGCTGAGCTGGGTCTGGTGGTTGTCGCCGGAAAAGAGGATGTGAGGGGCCTAGGGTTTTGATTTAGGGGGGCGATTTAGAGCGCAGGTGATTCGGCCAGAGATGGGTTGGTCGTCGGTGGTGGAAGGGACGCCGGAGAGAGGTGGCACGCCGGAGGGGGTTGGGACGGAGGGGGTTGGTCATTCTCGTTCGCCTTCGAAATCGCCTTTGAAGGGGGGAAGGGGTTTGTGTGTTTTGCGTTGTGACTGTGAATGTTACGTCGTGTTATTTTTTTAAAGTTAAAGAAATTTTGCGTCGGCTTAGCCGACGCAACGGCCGTCGCAAGATTCAGTTTTGCATCGGCTAATCCGACACAGTGCACGTGGCTGTGTTGGCTGACAACGGCAACTGACACATAGATTTGACTAGGTTACGTCGGATTAGCCGACGCAAACCCCTCATATTGTGTCGCCATTGCGTCGACTAATCTGACGAAATGCTTTCACGTAGTGGCGCCAACGTGAAATTGGTGGCGCCAGTTCCATTGAGGCGGACACCATCGGTTATTCCGACGCAAATAATTTGCGACGGATTAACCGACGCAAAATCGACAGCTGCGTCAGTTTAGAAGTCCGACGCAAAATATCCGACGCAAATTCCACTGTTTTTAGTAGTGATCCCTCTAAAAACCCAAGAAAAACATCCAAATATTTCTAAGTTGTGCGGCTTTATACCACGCATCATATTTCAAGAGCTCTTATCCTTTCTTTATCTTAACTTCTAATCTCTCTTTTCAAAGTTATTTCCTAGCATAACTACTAACCTAGTTTGTTTTTGTGTCCTTCTGACTAATTTATGAAGAGGAGCAAGAGGAAGGAAGCATCGATCTTCGTTTTTCTTTTATGTTGTAGACCTGGTTATTTTGCTTAAGGTAATTTAACTTTTCTTTGCTCTTAAATCTTGTAGTATAGTGTTTAGATTTGTTACCTGAATCTATTCGATTAGAGTTTACTAATTTAAATTTGTATATCTATTTAATTAGGACTTCCTAATTAATATGAGAGGTCCCATCAGGGGTGGATTTGGGGGTAGGACTAGGTAGGCACGTGCCCTCCAGCCAAACTCAGACATAAAAATATATTTTAGGTTGCATTTTGAACATACTAACTAAGTTGCATAGGTGGTAATGATGTTTGCTGACAAGAGAAGTTGTCCGTGTTCAATTCTTATTGTTTGCAGTTTTTTTGTTAACGTTATTATATGTGTGTACATACCCTACGTAGGCACGTGCCCTCCCCCCAAATTCAGACATAATTATATTTTAGGTTGTGTTTTGAACATACTAACTAAGTTGCATAGGTAGTAATGATGTTTGCTCACAAGAGAAGTTGCCCGGGTTCAATTCTTGTTGTTTGCTGATTCTGTTAACATTATTATGTGTGTATACAGACTAAAGAGTTATAAAATTGTTTGTAAGGGGATTTGAACCCACCATCATGCCAATATGATAAGCTCTCAAGTCTCAACCATCACACCACTACCACTTAAAGATTATATATTAATAAAGTAATAATATTAGCATAGGAACATTAATGTTGAGTATAATTTACGAGATGAAATTTAGAGAGTTTGTAACGAAAATTCAAAACAAAGAATTATTAATTGTTTTTTTTTTCAATCTATAACATAGTATAAATTAAAGCTTATACTAGTATTAAGAAAAAAACAGGTCAAAATTTAGATAATCGAGGCGAAAAAAATTGTGTCCTCCCTACATCGAAATCCTGCATCCCCCCGAGTCCCATAATAATAATCGTATTGTGACACCGCTCACATGCATAATTTCTCTTTCTCTTTTTGTTTGTTTTAGTGTGGTAAATTTAGGTCTTACAATATATCTGTGTAAGATAGTCTCACAATAAACTTTCTAGTTTGTAGGATCACTTCCCTTAATTAAGTTTTGCCTTACACAACTATTAATTTCATCATCAAACAAAATTAATGAGTTTTATCAATCACCAATTTACTCGGAATGATATACTCTAGTGAATAATCTAATCTGTTTGGGTACCAATCAATCGGATCTAAACCCGGTTTGGATCTTGGTGTTTATCGAACTCGAATTTATGTTCTTGCTCACGTACTTACTTTCTCCCTCTCTATCTAGATGGACCATTACTACAATTAAGATTATATATAGATTTGTGTTGTATTTTTTCATCTTGGCAAAATTAAATAAATACTCATTTGAATACTTGGTTACAATAATGCCCTGAATAAAATATATGAAACGTCAAGAAGCAATATAAAAATCTACAACACTAATCTTGGACCTCTATCTTGGTCATATTTTTGTATTTGATTAAAATACTTATCTCAAACAATATAAAAAATAAACAAACGACAAAAAGAATTACAGACAAGGATCCAACAAAATAAAAGTGTCACATATTGGTCCGTGAACTAAAGTTTTTCGCCTACAAAACCCGCATAAAAATAGTTTCTTGCCAAAATTATAATACGAAGTACTAAGATATTACTCTCCCCAGGACGATCCCAGATGTTTCTGAGGCCATGTACGAAAATTCAAATGAGGCCCCATTTAATGTGGTATTGTTAGGTCCAATTGTACACGAACTCCCCCAGGACAAATAGAGTTAACAAAAGGGTTTAGCAAATATAATCGGCCCATCTTATTTCAAAACTGTTGGGTTTGTTGATGATGACTTAACCTATTTAATTTGTGTTTTCCTAGTTCAAACTTTTCAGGTTGTGCTTAATCGAGAATTAGTTGATGAATGTTTAGAATGATTGATTGAATATCAAGACAAGCTACCCAAAGAATCAAGAATGTCAATGAGTGTCACTTTGTAAAGATAAGAGTTTTGACACATTGTGAGTTCAAGTAACTAGCCAACCTAATTGTATGTCACAGTTTGGTTGACTATTACTTCAGTTCAACTCATTGTAAAAATAAAAGATTTCAATCTAAGTTTCAAACTTTTCATCCTCTCAAAATCTTTTATTAAATCTGACTTTAAAATGAGAAGTGTTGATCAAGCAATAATTTTTATTTTAATAAAAACCATTTCCCAAAACTATCCTCAATTTGGTTGAATAGCTTTTTACAAACTATCCTCAAAAATTGCTATTTGTCCGTTTCTTCTTGTTTCAACCTCGAATCTGATTTCACTCTTATTTTTGGAAAATGATAGAGTTGCTTTATAGTACCCATCTTTCTAAGTTTGCTCTTTTATGCAATTCTTTTAAAACAAACCTTCTATCTCTTTCAAAAAGGTTTGACTTTCTCAATAGCTAACTTGCTTCAATATAAATAGAGAAGTTCTCCTCCTTTATTTCTCAAGACTTTCAGTACAAAAATCTCATATTGCAAATTGTTCATCAAAAGTTTTAATCTTAAAACTCTTTGCAAAATATTTTCAAAGTCTTCAAAGTTACAGTCGAATGAACTGCTACATTGAATCTTGAATGCTCTTTTCTAACTTGCATTGGTTATATTGTAATCTTGTAACTTTTCTAAGTTATTAAGAGTCGTCATCGGAGTAGGTCATTAGTGAGTTAGAGACGGAGTAGTCTTGTAAACTCAAAGTCGTAGCCGGAGTAGGCTATTGGTCGTGACCGGAGTAGGTCAATGGAGGGTTTAGAAACGGAGTAATCTTGTAAACTCAAGAGTCGTAACCGGAGTAGGTTATTGGTAGCTTTTTATTGTAAGGGTTTTAGTTTTTGGGGTAGATTACTTAACTTTATTAATAAAAAGAGCATCGGACGTATGCCTTTAGAGTGTTGGCCGAACCAATTCAAAAACGTAATAGGTTCAATCTTCTTGCTTTATTTCCGCCGCATACAACATAGAACCCATGTCGTTTAGCTTCACTTTAATTTGTTCGTGGATTAATATTAACTTTAGTTGTGTTTCTCATCATGCATGCAACAATCAATATATTGTAACATTCCTCTATAACATAATCTTCTGTTAAGAGGAATATATTGTAACAACAGTCGACTATACTGTGACATTTGTTCTGTGGCCAGACTCTTTGCCAAGACAAATTTGTTACAGTCTGACTGTCTGTTGCATTCACTTATCTTCACTTCTTTCATTTTTCTTTATCTACGTAGCTTAATTTACTTTCGTTAATAAAATTTAAGTTTAATTTTTAAAAGATGCCTAATTCACCCATTCCCCTCTTAGGTACTTGGGATCCATAAACTCTTCAAAAACATCAAATAAAGACGGAACACCCAAGACTCCAAGCAAGAGAAGAATTCAAGAATCTGCCGCAAGCATTAATGACTAAAGAATGTACAAGATCAATTTGCATACATTTGGATCAGATATCCAATTTAACTTTGATTTCAATTCGGATCTAAATCCAACCGGTATTTTTCCTTTTCCACTACAAGAAAAACATGAGTTTGGGACCGACTTTTTGGGACCGACAATGAAAACGGTCCCAAATATTATTTTGGGACTGCCCACGGTCCCAAACTATCTAATGTAGTTGCGAATTTGAGACCGCATTATAAATAGTCCCAAATATAACTGGTCAGTTGCAAATTTGAGACTGCTTTTAATTTTTGGGACCAAAGTCGATCCCAATTTATTTTTTTATTTGGGACTGCCTTTTTTTTAGATATAACATGTATCAGTAACCAATATTAGTAAACTTTAACTCGAAAAATAATTTCCACTGCATTTCGTATTCTCCTTCATTTCTTAACCAATATTCTCCCAATATCCTTCGTTTCTTCGAGCAGCTCCCATGGAGGAACCCTAATTTTCGTCGTTGATCATGTTATGTGGATAACGCTCAGTCCTTCGTTCTTTCATTTCTTCGTCCTTCGTTCTCGTTCATTTCTGTCGATTTGCTTGTCGATTAGGGTTCGTCCTTCATCTTCTTCAGCTCCGTTTCTGATCTTCTTCGTTTTCCTTTATCTTCTTCGTTCTTCTTCGATTAATCAGGTAATCCCTAATTTCGTATACAACAGAATGTAATCCCTAATTTCTTCGATTATATTCTTCGATTACCTAATTTGATTCAACAACATGTCATCGACCTGCGTTTTTGTGCTTCGATTTTGTTTTTAATTGCTCGAATCTGTGATTTAATGGCGTAGATTCATGTTTGAGTGATTTTTTGCTAATCTTCGAGTATTTTGATCTGATTTCACACATTTTGATCTGTTGATGCTCTCCTTTTTTCAACCTCGTAAATCTCGATTTAAGGAGGTTTTGAGCTTAACTTCCATTGATTTCTCTCCGCGATCTCCAGTTAGAGGTATGATTTTAGCTCATTGTACTGTTTTTGCTGATGATTTTTGTGGAGGTATGTTGTTTTTTTAAGCTAGGGTTTAGGAATTGGGGGAAGTTGTTGCGGTAATGGCTGAAGTGCAGTTGAATTGAGGATTGCAGAGTTAGTATTGAGTGTCGAGTGATTGGTTGAATGATTAGTGATTGACTATCGATTGGAGCTCATTTATAAACTTGTCTAATCACATTTGTTAGTCTAATGAATAATAGGTCTCCGGGTTCCACTCAGACTCAGTTGGTAATTGCCTGTGTTTCATTAACCAAAGCTTTCTAGTTTAGTGCTCAATTGTGTTTTATTAATTACTCGTACTTGTTTGTTGAGTAATGAAGAAAAATTTATATACTAAACCTTTACTTACTTACTTATTAAATAGGTTGCGTTTCTAGTAGTGACGGATCTCAGTTACATGAGTCAAGCAACAATGCTTATTAATTAGCTGACTGATCTCGAGATATATCGATAAAATTTACATGTTTTTCTCAAAACTTGTATGGAAGCTCAGCTCCTTAAATAAGCAAAGTGATGATGAAAGGGAGTTTGTAAGAAATGAAGGAAATCAAAGCGAGTATATTCGGTTACGATTCGAAAGGGAAATACAGAAAGATTGAAATGGAAATGCAAGGTAATGGTGTTGGTAATGATGGTGATAATGGTATTTTTATTATGTTTTTAAAAAGAGCAGGTAATAAAGGAAGTGTAAGATGCAACCAAACAGAAACTGAAACTGCATCAACTTTTAGGATAAGCTGAGGTTATACGAAGTTTGGTTGTTTTTTTGACAGGCTTGAATTGGATTACAATGTGTTGAAGGAAACCTCCAAATATATAATGCTCTTAAAGTAACAATAATAAAGGTGCATGCTAGGTTGGGTGATGACTGTGATGGCCTCCTGTCTGCCCAGACCTCCCGTACGGATTCTATCATTTCATTTGGATGCATACTCTAAACTTATACTGGTTTTGTTTGCTTGATCCAAAACTATGTTCAAAATGATATAGTTTTGATGCTTTCTTACTTTAATTTTGTCTATGCTTCTGTCTGTTTTGAATCTGGCTCATCTATCGTTCACAGGAAATGCTTCTAAGCTATGTTTCAAGATTGTAGTCCTACTTAGACGCCTATTGTCTTGTTTTTCTTTCTGTTTGGTTGAACTTCTAGTATGCTGTCACTGCTGTATGATTTTGATTCCATTTGGTCGGGAAAGATGAAAAGGGTTTAGGAGCTTGTTTTTCTTTTCTTGTTCTAAAACTCAATGCTTTGCAAAATTATACTCCGTATTTGTTTGTTGTATCTATATGTTGCTGATCCTGTCATGTATTTTGCGGATTGCAGAATGTTTAGTTATATATATACACTACTATTTTCTGTCTCGAAACTTAGACTGGTGAATGTTATCAGATGGTTTGCCTTTGACAGGTCTGGTTTCTTCTGTTTCTTTCCACTCCTTTTCAAACTCATTTCCCCCTTCAACAAATTTAGTGGCCTGAATTATTTTGGGGCTCAGCTAAGATACCTACCTGTTGTTATTGTGGGAAGATGAGACCAGTCAAAGCTGATACCATCTGAACAAGAAAATTTGGTGGAGACAAAACAAATGAAGTGGAGAAAGTGGTACAGTATTTAATCTTTGGCTCAAATTTAAAATCATCCCCATGCCATGTTCACCTCAGCTACATGTCCTAACCCAATCAATCTACCCTATCAATCAATAATCAATAATAGACTTATTTCACTGTCATGTACGGAGTATATAACATATCTTAAGATTTTCTTCTGTTTCTTCTGAAGAACAGTTTTCCATTGTAATGTATGTTTATTTTATGACATGAAAACCAAGGCAAGTTACATTTGTGGCCTAAATTATTCTTACTATACATATTTCAGACTAAGGAAAGCCAAGACAAGTTACCTTCTGCTTCAGAAGTTTTCTACCGGGTTCATAGTGTTGAAGTCGAGGGTAGAAGAGAACTCAATTATAAGAAAGCCAAGGATGTTTTTGTGAGTACATGTTTGGTTTAATCAATTTTGTTTATCTCTTTAGCTCCGTTTTCATTTCTAAATTTTTTATACATTCGGTAATATTTCCTTTATAGGAGAAATACAATACAAAATTGAAGGACTCCGGGAAGAATGTGGGAGAAAATGAAGTCTTTTTCGATGTTGTTGGTGGGCGAAAAAAAGGAAAGGTGTATGGAATTGGTAATGCCGACGAGTTGTTTTTCGAGAAGAAGTTCAAAAGTAAATCTTCGAATTCTACGGCTACTTCTTATTGTCCCGGGGTTATGATTCAACTTGAAGAAAGACTTCAACAATCGGAGAAGACACGTGAAGATGAACGATTACTCATGGAACAACAAATGGAACAACAAATAGAACAAATAGAAGCAAGATTGGCCGCACAAAAGGAGCAAATGATGAAGGAAATGGAACAACAAATAGAGGCTCGATTTCTTAAGATACAACAACAGTTCAATTGTCACAACAACTTCTCTTCTAATTCTCGACCCGATGAAGATCCATTTGGTGGTACCGGTGGTGGTTTAAGTGGTTTAAATGTGATGAGACTTTAGTCATGTGTTGAAGTTTATTCTTAGTGTGTGGATTGTAGTGACATTTTCTATGTGTGTGGGTTGTATGAATATTTGTTTTATTAATTATAAATTGAGACTTTTCGATTAGCATTTGGAGATTGTGATTGGTGTCATGTTATTTGGTTTATATGCAGGTTAAAATTTAATTGGTGGGTAGCCCGATAATATAATTATTATATAATTAATTCTGGAATTTTTGGGACCGCCTAGGAAATTTTGGGACCGACTTCGGTCCCAAAATTGGGACCGCCGAGGCAGTTTTGGGACCGACTTCGGTCTCAAATTTGGGACCGCCGAGGCATTTTTGGGACCGACAACGGTCCCAAATTTGGGACCGCCGAGACATTTTTGGGACCGACTTCGGTCCCGATTTTGGGACCACTTAACACAATAGTCGGTCCCAAATTTGAGACCGAAAATAAGATTTGAGACCGCTTGCGACGGTCACAAAGTTGGGACCGATTTGCTTTTCGGTCCCAAAATTTGTGTTTTGTTACCAGATTTTGCAACCGCTCAAAAGCGGTCTCAAAGTCCCAAAGTCGGTCCCAAAACTGAGATTTGAGACCGTTTTTTCAGTTTTGGGACCGATTTTGACGGACCCAAAATGACTTTTCTCTTGTAGTGTTCGATCCTAAAAGTGGGGCAGAGATAGAAATGAAATTTGGGGTATAGTTATCCTTATTTTGATAATTTTAAAATCTTGCTAAATTATCGTATTGTTTGAATAGAGAAAATCAAATGTTAACTATTTTTCGAAAATTTATGAAAGCGAATGTTACTCCTTTTCCCTACCTAGCTGGCTAGCTTCCTCTCGGCTAGCTAAGAAGTGTCCAATTGGCATACAAAAACATGCATGCACGGCTAATTGCTTCCCCGTAAATGATTTAAGAAGAAAAAAAGTGAAGGCAGCACAATGAAAAATTATAGCCTTCGCTTCAGTTTTTATAATCTCCCCGTTGAATATTTATTATAATAATAAAAGGCCAAACGAAGTACATATATTTAGCTAACATAAAAACGTATAAATAAGTAATGAGCCGAAGATGTCACTTTATTTAAACAACTAACTCACGTATAAATGAGTTTGATGCGTACATGAAAGTCGATAGTAGTACCGATGAATTCAGTACCACATAATAAACGTATTACTCCATATTCCATATATATATATATATATGAAATAATGGGTGGATTAATATATGTTAATATAACTAGTAAGGTTTTTGGCCAACAAAGTTGCCAGGAGGGTCATAGCTACAAACGACGAAAAACCCGCCGTTGTTGCATTGAACACGAGCACAACCAAGACGAACTGAGTTGCGCCACACCACCTGAGTGTAGTGTCCGCAAACCTGGCCAGCAGCACAAGTATTGGAGTTGTAATCATAGTTACTTTTTTCATTCACCCACAGTTGCACGGCCGCCGTTCCTGTCAAAAAAGCGCCTGACCCCTCGGCTATGTTCTCGCCATATGGCCCCCCGGAATGCTGGAGGGCGCAGTCCGTCCTTTGGTTTGCGTATTGTTGTGCATACGCTGCTACCGTGTTGTCCCATGCTATGTTTCCAACACCTGAATATAATCCATTACATTAACATAATTCTCATTTACAGCACCTTTTATGGGTCAAAGTTCTTGAACATTGGCCAACAATACATGAAAAATAGTGAAAATTACACATTACAGCCTTATAAAAATTAATTTTCTTCAATTACAGCCTTATCAAAAAAAATTCAACAATTACTACCTAATAAAGCACTTTCATTTGTTTTTGCTACCTTAACTGAACTTCGGTAGATTAATAAGTTGATTGTGTTTCGAAAGTCGTGAACAGACCAAAATACCCCTCAGTTAAAAAACCGTTTCCACTTCATTGACCCTCATTAAACCCCTTAAGCTCTTCTACCCACTCCGTATGTCTCCCCCACCAAATCATTCTCTAACCCTAATTAATCTGACAAATCCAACAATATTCCGTAAAAAATTGAAACCTAGATTTGCAATTGAAGAAAACCACAAATCTACAAGTAAGCTTTCAATCGATTCAATCGTTAATTTAGGGTTTTCAATCGATTCTTACAATAAAACCCATATTTGCATTTAAATTTAGTTTTTCGTGCATGAATTAAGTCTATTGTTTAGTTTAATTGCAATTTAGAATTTCTCCAATTTGTTTTAACTAGATTAAATGTTAGCTAACTAGATCAAAAATAATGGAGAGGTAGAAACAGTAAAGAAGGAGAGTGAAGAAATTGGAGAACAACAAGATAGAAATTGAAAAACAATAAGAGTGATAAAGTTGATGAAAGGGTGAATAGACTCAGTACATTAGATGCAGGGGTAAAATGGTCACATAATTTTGGACGAAAATCAACTTAATAATCCACCGGAGCTCACTTAAGGTAGCAAAAGTAAATAGAAAGTGTTTTATTAGGTAGTAATTGTTGAATTTTTTTTATAAGTCTGTAATTGAAAAAAAGTGATTTTTATAAGGTTGTAATGTATAATTTTCCCTGAAAAATATAATCACAAACCTTTATGAAATAGAGTAACATTTACATGATTATATTTGGCATTATAAAACTTTACAAAATCAAATTTCGAACAAGAAAATTACGAGTACATTAATAAGTACAATAAAACACGATAAAAATGATGCCTCAAAAACTGTGAAAATGTTACCAAGTGCTACTCTTTATTTATGCGGAAATACTATATAAAAAGTAATTAATTAAATGTTGAGATTTTGCCTGAGGTATTATCGTACTCCTATATTGGAAGAAGTACAATACAAACATTTTAATGAATATCTATTCATTTTGTCCCAATGGAACATTTAGCGGATATAAGAGGCAGTCAATATGGAAGTAATTCTATTGAGGAACCATCAAACATAATGTAAACCGCGTTACCAAAGATGTGGCATTAGAGTCACTACTTAGTACTTACCCACGGCAGACCTAGCTGCGTTATGGGCATCAACGTAGTCTTGTGGTGCATTTTGTGCATGGGTTGTTTGCACAAAAGCTATAAATGCTATTATGAAGCATGCAAACGTTACTTGGGTTTTGAAGAAATGCATTTTTTTTTACTAATGCTTATATTAAATGTAATTTACTTGGGAGTGATGAAGAATGAAGGGAGACATATAGGCTTCTTTTATAGTTAGGGTTCGTTTGAAAATTCAAATCAAGGACAAAATATAATTGAAATTAAAGGTAGACTATTCAGACTAATAATGTTCTGTCAAAGGACGATCATATCGTTTGAATTGGAATTATATAAACTATCATGCATGCACCATTTTCCTTACGTATATCGGTATATGAGTCTAAAATAATGTACGAGTAATTGGAAGGTAGACTATTCAGACCTAATGTTCCGCCAAACTATCATATCGTTTTAGTTGAAACTAGTTTTACACCAATGCAAATGCACGACTTATATAAGTGCATGCATTAGCAATGACATTAACTTTATAATGACACACAGATTTATCTTAATTTTTTAAATAGTCGTTCTTTTGGTATATAATAAAGGACGATCCACTAATCTTACACCATATATAGCGCTATCTCATAGGATAGGACTACTACAATTTTTTTTTCGGATGAAGTGAACATTTAGTCGCATTACAATATAGGGGAGAGAGATTCAAACCTGTGACCTAAAGTATAGTACCTAATCTTAACCTTTATGCTAAGAGATCTGCAGTTGGACAGTTGGACTAGTACATTAGTACACAAACTGAATGCGAGGCATAGTAAAATCCCCTTATAATAAGAGAATAAGAATTTCTTGAGAAGCGATGACGTGTCATCACCACAACGAAAATTTCCCCGCTCGAATTTATTATATTTAGTATTTGATTATGAAAATATTATACAATATATTTAGTAGTATATTACACAATAAATGAATTATAATAGCACCAATTATATATTTCTAATAAGAGGTATAACCAATAAACCAAATACTAGAAATATATAATAGAATTAGAATATATTCCTAAAATTGTCGAATCTAAAAAATCATGATATATAATAGAAATATATAATACTTTGTGTATAAGAAATAAATAAAATAGGTATATACGGAGTAATATACAACATATTTTAGTAATGAATAATCTGAAATATATGACCAAGCAAATAATAGAAAGATATACGGTGTATTTCGTAATAAAATTAGAATATATTTCTAAAATTGTCAAATCTAAAAAAGTTATGATATATAATACTCCCTCGTTTATATTTCCCTTTTTGCACAAATATTAAGAAGATAATAAAAAATTGATTAAAGTAACAAAATGTGGGGTATAAAGTAGAAATATTGTGGGGTTTGTGAGTAAAGGAAAAAATAAAGAATTGAAAGAAGAATTAGTACAACCCAAAAATGAAAAGAGGAAGATAATCGAACTAGTGCCAAGAAAGAGAGAGAAGATAAAAAAACCAAGAGGGAGTAGGAATGTATAATATATACCAGAAATAGATAAAAAGAAATTTGCACTTTGATTTTTAATATAAAAGTGACAAATCTTTTTTTAATTTTATTTAATATGACAAAACAAAATTGACATGATCTAGATGAGTTAAATTGAGTGACATATTGAAACTGATGAGTTTAAATTTAGGGTCATACTTTTTCATAATTGCTTATTACTCATTTGTACCTAAAAATTATACGAATGTCCCTCTCATTTTCCCCTCCCCTCACACACTAACATTAGAGGTTTCAGTGAAATCCAAATAAATTACGAAACTCCCAAATTTTATCTCCCTCCACCATCTCACTACGCCCGCAACAACTCCAGCCCGCCACTCCGACCACCACTCTGGCCACCAATTTTTTTATTTTTTTTCCCCAGTTTTTTCCGATTTTTTAAAAGACGCTTTTTGTTTTGAAAAAATGATTAATACTTGTATTTTTTTTGTAATTTTTGGGGAAAAAATATTTATTTAAATTTTTGTTCAATAATTTATTTATAATAATTACCTCATATATTACACTCAAATAATAGAAAAACAAGAAAACTAAATTCTACAATAATAATAATAATAATTTAAATACGAGAATTAGAAAAGTATAAATCAAAATTAATTCGATAATTAAAATAAAAATATAATTACAAAATATTCAAAAACAGCCAAAATCAAAAAACAAAAAAAATTCTTGAAAAACTTAAACCTAATTCCTAAAATATTAAACCTAATTTTCGATTACAGTAAAAAACATTAAACCTGATTCAATTAGGATAAATCATAGTAAGTAATTTGCAAGTAAAATAAAAACATCGATTACTGAACTATAATCCATAGCGAATTGATCGATTCATTTTAAAATTAACGAAGTTGGAGAAAGAGGTTTAGAAAAGAAGAGAAAAGAAGTAAAACAACAGGTATGGAAAAATTATGGCAAGGGTAGTATAGGAATAATCAGAAAATTTTAGGTATGATTGAGTAATATGCAATTATGAAAAAGTAATTCCTTAAGTTTATCTCAACTATTGAAAATATTTTTTTGTCCGTGAAGAGGTAGTTTGTTTTGTTTAACGAGATGGACACCTAATTGCATTATAACATAAAGAAGAGGAATTCGAATTGGAGACTTGTTGTCCAGGCCAGGATATATAACTAGTCTTAACCAGGCCATTAGATTAAAACATCTTCGCATCGTTAGATAAAATGTTAGTATTGGGGTAACGAATACTCTTTCCGTCTCGATCAATAAAAGTAAACAAATGATTAAGATGGTACTTCATGTGTCATTCTTTCATTACAGTTACTCTAAGATGGACGAAGGTCGTGGAAAAACAAATGAAATACGAAGTGTCATTGAAATTAAATCATTTTGATTTGCGATGGCGATTTGGAAAGAGACAAACTACTTCTCCAGACTTTTACTAATATAATAATATTCGGATGGTCGAGAGTCAGAGACTAGCTAGTGGATGAAAGCCAAATGTAAAATGCCTTCCTAATCCTACGTACTCTTCAGTTTCTTAGGAAATATATATAGAAGTAGTTAGGCTTGCTCTATTTTCCACAGTCTAAATTATCAATGTCTATCTCCATCATCATACTGTATATAATTGTACTATTATCACTAAACTACAGCAATTACCATGGAAAATTGAGGTGAAAGATGATGGGTTATATCCATTTCTTATTTTCTTAAGCTGGAAAATTGAGGCGATTGATAATTTGATAAATACTACTGCAAGTCCACTAGCGAGAGCGGACAAAGGATTTAGCTTAGACTCCTCCGTGATTGGTGAGCGTGGAAAACTGGAAACGTGTGAATTACTCACTAAGTACGGAGTAACCTTTTTTTCCATTTTGTACAAAAGATTCCTCCGTCAATATGGATAACTAGACTTATTTTCGGATTTAGTTCAAATTCAATCCGGTTTATTTTCGTTAGTCATCTCTATCGATTTCTCGGAACTACTTTTTACCGTCGGCGCTTTACTGATAGAAAATTCAGAGTCGGTAGCAAGATATTCGGTGAAAGGTTTCGTGTCTATTCATTCAATCAAGCGTTCAATACATTTATACATCGTAACTAGAATCTACGAAGAAGGGAAACAAATATTAACCAATATTACATCGAACCTAATTACAATATATTTACCAAGATGAAGTGAGAACACTATCCCGAGAAGTATATTTGCATATTCTCGATATCCTAAAGATATCGAGACATATACCGTTGTATTACCCCCTCAAGTTGGAGCATGGAGGTTCGAAATGTCCAACTTGGAGAGCAAATATTCAAACGAAGACCGTCCTAGAGCTTTTGTTAAGATGTCGGCTAGCTGGACTTTAGTGTGGACATAGCTCGGGTTAATAATGCCGCGAACAATTTCATCACGAATAAAATGACAATCAATCTCGATATGTTTTGTTCACTCATGGAAAGTAGGATTCCGAGCTAGATGAAGAGTCGATTTGTTGTCACAATAAAGAGTGGTCGAGTCACATGAAACACCGATAGTCGAAAGGAGGCCGCGTAGCCATTTAACCTCGCAAACAGCAAATGCCATAGGTCGATATTCGGCTTCCGTGGAGGACCGCGAGACAGTGTCCTGTTTCTTAGTCTTCCAAGAAATTGGAGAATTTCCCAAGAAAAGAATATATGTCGTTAAAGAACGTTGACTTAAAGGACAACTCGTATGAGCGGAGTCACAATATGCGTTTAAACGGAGATCACAATCAGCACAGAGCAACAGACCTTGACCCGGACTATTTTTTAAATAACGAACTACCTGAAGAGCAATGTTCCAATGATCGAGGCGGGGAGCATGCATAAATTGAGCCAAAATATGCACGGAATAACAGAGCTCGGGCCGAGTAAGCGTAAGATACACAAGCCGTCCAACTAACCGACGGTATCAAAGCGGATCATGTAATAAATCTCCTTCAGCGAGGGCTAGGCGATGACTTGGTTCGATAGGAACGCTGGCTGGCTTTGCACCGAGTAGTCCAGCCTCCTGAAGGATATCGAGAGAATATTTTCGTTGAGAAAGAAAAATCCCCATCGGATTTCGAGCTACCTCATTGCCAAGTAAATATTTGAGGAGGCCAAGGTCCTTCATGTGAAAACAAGAGCTCAAATATTTCTTAACCCGAGAAATAGCAGACTCGTTATTACCTGTTAAGACGAGGTCGTCGACATAGACCAGAAGATATACCTCGATAGAAGACCGCCGAAGGGAAAATAAAGAGTGATCGTAAGCATTTTGAGTAAAGCCGTAAGACGTAAGAGCATCATGGAGCTTTGCATACCAACATCGGGGAGCTTGTCGTAATCCGTAAAGAGACTTTCGAAGACGACACACTTGACCGGGAATTTTATTATCAAATCCGGGAGGAAAACGCATATAAACTTCTTCGTGAAGATCACCGTGAAGGAAAGCATTATGAACGTCCATTTGGTGAAGGGACCAATGTTTAGCCGCAGCGACAGCTAATAAGGTACGAACCGTGACAATTTTGACTGTCGAGGCAAAAGTTTCATGAAAGTCGATGCCCTCGACTTGATTATTGCCGAGAATAACAAGCCGAGCCTTATAACGTTCGATCGAACCGTCTGAGTTATACTTTATCTTATAGATCCACTTACAGCCAATAGCCTTTTTACCCGCTGGAAGATATGCAACCGTCCATGTATTATTGCATTCAAGGGCATCGATTTCTAATTTCATAGCTTGTTGCCATGAAGGATGTTGCATTGCTTCCCGAAATGACTGTGGTTCGTGACCACTTGTGACAGACGCCAAAAATACACGATGACGGAGTGAGAATTTATCATAATTCACAAAGTGAGAGATAGGAAAACGCGTACCTGAGGAGTGGGTCGGAGCAGGTGAGCCGGACGAGGGACTAAGGACGGTGATATGACGAACATATCCTTGAAGACGGGAGTTTGGAACTTTGGAACGACGACCGCGACCCAGATCATTAGTAGTGGTTGAAGAGTCGATTTCTTCAATAGCAGGCTGTTCTGTAGATGAATTGGCCCCATCTCGGTCGGGACAGGGGTCGCCCCGGTCGGGAGGAACAGAGGAGACAAGGGCGACATCCAACGGACTCACAGGAATGGAGAGTTGTACGTCATCGACAAAAGCATGGTGATTTTCAGGGCGAGAGTCAGATACGTGAAGATCATTAAATGGAAACTCGTGCTCAATAAAAACCACGTCCCGAGAGGAGAAGTATTCTCCGGTATCCAAGTCGTAGACACACCATCCTTTCTTCCCAAATGGGTAACCCAAAAGAATGCATTTCCGGCTACGACTGGCGAATTTATCGTGTTCACGGTTAATGTTCCGAGCATAGCATAGGCAACCGATGACCCGTAAGTGGGACAAGGAAGGGGTCGTGCCAAAGAGTGATTCAAACGAAGTTTTGCCATCGAGAAGGGGGGTCGGAGTGCTATTAATGAGATAAACTGCTGTAAGAATGCATTCGCCCCAAAAATAAATAGGTAATCCGGCTTGAAAAAGCAAAGCGCGAGCGACATTTAATATGTGACGATGCTTGCGTTTGACCCGTCCATTTTGTTGGGGCGTGTCCACCAGGGAGGTTTGGTGAATAATACCATGTTCGTCGAAATAGGGACGGAGGCACGTAAACTCTGAACCGTTGTCGGAGCGAATAGTTTTAATAAATTTTCCAAATTGACGAGAGATCATGGATATAAAATTATGTAACTTCTGAGGTGCTTCGCTTTTGTTTCGAATTAAATAGACCCATACCGAACGAGAAAAATCATCGACCAAGGTCAAAAAATAACGTGACCCACAAGCACTGTTAGCGGAATATGGGCCCCATATATCACAGTGAATAATGTCAAAACAAGAAGAAGCTTTATTATCACTTAAACCAAAAATAGCACGAGTCTGCTTAGCCCATAAACAGATGTCACAATGTTTACTCTCAAAACGATTATTAGTAGAACTTGAAATAAAAGGCAGTGTAGCAATAACTTTAGAGGACGGGTAACCCATCCGTCGGTGCCAAAGTTCGTCTATGTTAGGAGCTCCCACCGTACAAGCATGAGCATCCAGATTCCGAACTCCACGCAGATAATAAAGTCCCTCGCGTTGCTCACCCGCACCAATCACCATCCTCGAGGCACGGTCCTGTATAAGACAAAGTTCGTGAGTAAATTGTATAGTTAGTGAAGCATCACCGAGAAGACTCGAGACGGAGATTAAGTTACAATTTAAATGGGGAGCATAAAGAGCATTCTTGAGAGTCAAAGTAGCAGACCCGAGTTTTATATCACCACTTTTGTTGGCGATTGCTAAGTCACCATTAGGCATACCGACCGGACTCGGTTCAATGTCAACGAGATTAGAAAAAAAAATTAATGTTACCCGACATATAATGAGAAGCTCCAGTATCAATAATCCAAGAATAAACAGAGACATTACCATCTAGACGATCATTACCATTTTCGGAGCTTTTCCGATTCTGCCACAGCCGGTGAAGTTCTCCCAGCTCGACTTGATTCAAATTATTCAAGTCAAGTCGATCTCCCTCGGTGGGTGCACCGCCACGAGAGCTATTGGAGACACCGACGACAGCCATGTTGGCCCGAGCCTGAGTTCCGCCTCGACCCGAATGTACAGGCCGGTTAGAGGGTCCAATATCACGTTGCTCAGTACCTGTAACAGGGGGCAACACAATTTGATCTCGGGGTCGATTACCCCACCACTCAGGGAATCGACCGGAGACACGAAAGCAAGTAGTAACGACATGACCACTTCGATTACAGGCCACACATGTATCGGAAGCAACGCCTTCATTTTTAGTACTCCCTCCATTCAAATCCACTTGTCTCATTTTCTTTTGGCACATTTGCCGAGACGCGTTTTACACTAGCGATATCTTTCATTTTACATTAGCAAAAATTATAAAAATGTGATATTCTTAATGTGCACATAAAGACGAATCAAACAAAATCTCACATGACTATATTCTCACTTATAGATTGTCGAGAATATCGAAGATTCCCCTCAAGTGTGAATAGTGTCAAAAAATGAATAAGACAAGTGGATTTGAATGGAGGGAGTATCACGTTTGTAACTAGGACCCCCACGAGATCCCCCTTGGACGCGAGTCGCAAAGGCGAGAGGTTCGACTCGATTATTATCGGTTTTATGAGTAAAGGCGTGAATTCCTTCCTCTTGGGTATGCATATTATAGGTTCGATTGAGATTAGGAAGAGGTTCGGTGCCTAGAATATGGGATCGGAGTTTCGTGTATTTTGAGTCAAGTCCCATCAGAAACTCCCGGACATGCTCTTCCTCGCGTCGCTTAGTCAAAGTGGTAGAAATAGCGCACTTGCAGCCGGTACAAGTACAAGATGGTAATGGATCACAATCATTAAGATCATTCCACAATTTTTTCAAACGACCGAAATAAAGCATAATAGTTTCAGAAGATTGTTGCTTACATTCGGTGATGGCCGTCTTGAGTTGATATACGCGAGTGCCAAGTCCGGTCGAGAAGCGTTGCTTAATGTCGTCCCATAATGACTTTGCAAGAAGGGTGTGCGAGATGGAAGATCGAATTTTTTCGTCGATGGAGTTACAGATCGAAGCGACAACCATGCGTTAATGGTTATCCACGAGTCATAATCGTCAGAGTCTAGTTTGAGTTCGGAGACCTTACCAGTAATGTAACCAAGTTTCATTTTGGCTTGGAGGGAAATTTGAATTCCTCGAGCCCATTCGTCATAATTTGTACCCTTAAAAACAACAGAGGTAATTGGGATTCCCGGATTGTCGTTTGCGAGGATGGTATAAGGAGTAATTTTATTTGAATTTTCGGACTTAGAATCATCCCCCCCGCCATTGTGCAAGGATCGAGAATTTCTGGTTTTTTTTATTTTTTTTATTTTTAGTGTAGCTCTGATATCATGATAGGAAATTCAGAGTCGGTAGCAAGATATTCGGTGAAAATTTTTCGTGTCTATTCATTCAATCAAGCGTTCAATACATTTATACATCGTAACTAGAATCTACGAAGAAGGAAAACAAATATTAACCAATATTGCATCGAACCTAATTACAATATATTTACCAAGATGAAGTGAGAACACTATCCCGAGAAGGATATTTGCATATTCTTGATATCCTGAAGATATCGAGACATATACCGTTGTATTATTTAATTCTTACCGTCACCGTTAATTACGTAAAATGACGACTTTGTCCCTACTATTTATTCTCAAAATAATATTACTTTTACATTTTATTGATTATCGGTTTATTAAAACTCGATAATAAAACCGTGTTTTTCGATTATTGTAATAAACCAAAACCGACTAGCTATATAGTTAGTATATGGAATTACGTAAAAATGACGAGTTCTCCCTTACAATTAATTCTCGAAATATTATCACATTTACATTTTATAGAGTATCAATTTATTAGAACTCGATAATAAAATCATCTTTTTTGATTATCTTAATAAACCAAAACCGACTAGCTATATAGTTAGTATTTGGAATTACGTAAAATGACGAGTTCTCCCTTACAATTAATTCTCGAAATATTATCACATTTACATTTTATAGAGTATTGGTTTATTATAACTCGATAATAAAACCGCTTTTTCGATTATCGTTACGCCTCCGGTTTTAAACAGTTTAGATTAATTAATGACTTAATACAATTTAATAAACGTAAATAACAAATACGAGTAATACGCAAATTAAATCCTAATTAATCTACGACAAGTCGACATTCAAGATTTATTATACAAATCGACGCAATTTATTTATTTTTTAAAAAACATTGGTCGAAGAACTTTTTCGACAGGCCCATCGGCTGGTCGAAGAACTTTTTCGACTGGCCCATGGGCTGGTCGAAAAAGTTCTTCGACTAACCCATGATCCAGTCGAAAAAGTTCTTCGACCAATTTTTTTTTTTTAAATTTGTTTTTCGAAATAAGCAGTTTTGAACCATTTGAAATATCAGCTTATTGATGTTGGTGCAGTGGTTTAGTTATTTGTCTTATAGTCAATTGGTGAGGGGTTCGATCCTTGTAATATGAATGTCTAAATAGAGGGATTTGAACTTGAGCCACTTGTATGAAAAGTTATCAATGTAACCAACTTCAAGTATTATGGAGAAAATAATAGCGTAAAATATGGAGTAATTTATAAAGAAAATAATAACATAAAATGTGGAGTAATTTATAAACTTTAAAAATCTCAGAATTTTTTTTGTGCCCCATAGGTGAAAAATCCTAGGTCCGCCACTGCACATACACAGCGAAACGGAGATTCATAAGTCGACCTAAACCGATAAATCTATCCCGATCTACGATATGAATCAATTTATTTGTGTAAATAAGTAAAAGTCGTGAAAAAAAATCGAAGAATACATCCAATTGTAGCACGATAAATCGATTAACACCGCTTTTGGAAGTGTAAAACCCGGTCCTCAAGGTTCATGAAATAAGAGACCCGATATTTTAGAAAACCGCTTCGTAATACTCGATTTGCAATTTTGATTTTCTAGAGAGATGAAATGGAAATGAATGATGAAATATTTTTGAAATTTATATAATAAGTTGTGGGCTTTTAATGAGGACGAATTGTGTGGATTTATGTCGAATTTTTTAAACGGTTTTTAAAAAAATGCTTCATTTGTGTCGAGTTTCAAAATAAAATACTAAACACATTTTTTATAATATATGAAGTGAAAAAAACGACGTAATAAGTGTCAATTAAAACACGGTTTCGAAAAAAGTCGATTTGGTGGAGTCGGTTTCAAAATTAGAAATCGTAAATATTACCGACTTCGTGAATCGAAAATATTAGAAACAAAAAATAAGAGTAAATTAGAAATTACTCCCTTCAAAGATGTGTTTATTAAAATTTACTCCCTTGTGAATTTTTTTTAATATTTTACACCCAAAAAGATGCAAAACTTCAAAATTTACTTGCAAATCACTATTCTGATGAGTTTATGATTTTATTGACCAAAATGCCCTTCATTAATAGTACACCCCTCCCCCACCCCACCTCATTCTCATTTCGACTTTCCCAACTCTTTCATTCCTAATTCCAGGAGAACCCTAAATTCCCAAATCGAAAATCACCAAACCCAAAACTCGAGCATCCATTCATCAATTGTGGGGATTTTTTTTACAAGTCTGCAAACTAAATGAGAACATAAGGGAAGGGGGAAAGAAGGGTAGGAAGAAGAAAGGGGCACTTTCGGTATAAAAAATAGGAAACAAGCAAAATAATTCAAACTCACCGGATTAACTCGTCGGAGTAGTGATTTGCAAGTAAATGTTTAAGTTTTGCATCTTTTTGGGTGTAAAATATTAAAAAAAAAGTCACAAGGGAGTAAATTTTAATAAACGCATATTTGAAGGAAGTAATTTCTAATTTCTAAATAAAATCTAATGAAGGGCAAAATCGTCATTTTATGTAATTAGCGCCGACAGTAAGAAGTAAAGCGCCGACGGTAAAGAGTAGTCCCCCGATTTCTGTTATTTCGAGTCATGTACGGTTTAGGACAAGTTAGTATCAGTTCTGGTGGGATTTTGGTCATAATGTAGTAAGAACGAATGATTACTTTTATTTATATAGAATTTCATCAACATATCATAATTTTTCGACGTGAGATAATTTTTACTTAAGTTTGTAATCTTAGGAAATTTTTTAAGATTCAAAAGATCGTTGATTAATATCTAAGGAACGAATTGTTGCTTTTATTTATACAGAATTTCATCACCTAATCATAATACTCGTGTAGGATTATTTTTTCCTACACAAATTTCTATATATTTTTTATTTGAATTAAAAAATATATTAAAACTATAATAATTATTTAAAAAATTTAAAATTTTAATTTTATAATTTTTGAGGGTAAATAAATAAATAAATATTAAAACAATTATCAAACAGAATTGACGAAGCGTTACACGTTATCGCGGTCCAATTTTTGTTGTCTTGTGTGGTGATATTCGTCGATTTATATAGTGATAATTTTCAGTCTTAAAATGGGGTAGATTGTTTTTTTTCCTATACAAATTTTTATATTCTTTATTTAATTTTTTTTTAAAATCGAGCCTTAGATGGAGTATGATTTTTTTCATATACAAACTTTTATATTCTTTATTTAACTTTAAAAAATATATATTGAAAATTGACCAATCATATTAAGAAATCGAGTCTTAGGTGGAGTAGGATTTTTATTTATAATCTTTATTTAATCTAAAAAAAATATATTAAAAAACTTGGAACAATCATATCGCTCAAAAAGTTCCTACTTTATTAATATATATATATTGATTGATTGATTTATTATTCAAAGTAACATTAATAAATAATAAAAATAATGAAAAAAACCCTAAATTGGAGATGTATGTTTTTATAAATAAAAAATGCTCATTCCCTCCATAGTAAGAGTCCGGATCCTCTATCCCATGTATTTGTCTCACTCCATTATATCACTCACCAAAAATTTGACACGTACCAAAAAATAAAGTTGAAGAAAAAAATAACATGCTACCCAACTTTGATCATCTTCAATCATGTTCATCATAATTCATAATCTAGGGTCACCGTTTTCTCTATTTCGACCACCAATATATTATATATAGTCCATCTATCCTCAATAATTCATACTTTCTTTTATTCTTTGAAATTGCAACATTTATTTTTTGCACATAGAAAAAAGGGTGTGAACGTGGATGATGAGTTTCACTGATAAAGTAAAACATTCACCGCTAACAAAAACATATCCATTATAGAAATGTGTTAATTCTAATAATGAAACTACTCTAAAAGAAATATATTGCAATTCCAAATAACCGGGGGAATATATATTAGCTAGGCCAGCCAAGCACGCGACTTCCACCATTCGTCGTCAAACCACGCACAGGTGCGATCACCAGACAGTGAACCACATATTTATAGTCTAACAAGAAAAGAGGGAAAAAGATTAAATTCAGCTCAAAAGTAAAGAGGAAAAAATAGAAACTCGGAGGGAGTATATACTATCAGAAGGAACCCATGCTACTTTATTTTAATTAAGAGGTGTAATATGGTTTATGTTCAGGGTGGTTAGATGCATCGGATATACCGTCTCACTCCCTGATGTCTTAAGACATATAGGTAGTGGATATACAATATACGGGGCTACTCTTTACCGTCGTTGGCGTTAATTACGTAAAATACTGACTTTCCTCTTCATTAGTTTTTTTTCCTAATATTTTCGATTTACAAAGTCGATAATATTTACAATTTCTATTTTTAAAACCGAATCCACAAAATCGCTTTTTTTAAAAACCATGTTTTAATTGACAATTATTACGTTGTTGTATTGTTTCGCTTCATATTTAAAACCCGTGTTTATTATTTTATATTGAAACTCGACTTGAAGCGTATTTTAAAAAACCGTTTGTAAGTGGGTAGTATGTTCTCATTAAAAGCCCACAACTTATTACAAAACTTTAAAAGCGATCCATTATTCATTTCTGTTTCATCTCTCTAGAAAATTAAAATTACAAATCGAGTATTACGAAGCGGTTTTCTAAAATATCGGGTTTCTTATTTCACGAACCTTGAAGAACGAGTTTTACACTTCCACAAGCGGTGTTAATCAATCGATCGTGCTACAATTGGACCTATTTTCGCTAATTTGACTTATTTATGAAATTTAATCGATTCATATCGCAGATCATGGTAGATTTACCGGTTTATGTTGACTTATGATTTTCCGTTTCGCCGAATATCACGGAAATCGATACAAACTGAAAAAAAAATTGCATCGATTTGTATAATAAATCTTGATTGTCAACTGTCGTAGAATAATTAGGATTTAATTTCCGTAGTACGCATATTTGTTAATTAGGTGTATTAAATTGTATTAAGTAATTAATTATCTAATTAATTGCTTAAAACGTGTGGTTTATTATTATGTTGTTCATTCATAATTATATTATTCCCTGTTTATTTAATATATTGATTTTTGTTTTTTTTACGAAATTTGTAATCCCTTGTTTTCGTTTGCGACGTGCTTCTATTGTTTTTTTTTTTTTTTTTAATTTCTTGTTTTTTTTAGTTATGTGATTATTTATTGTTTTCGAAATATTTGAATTTCTTGTTTTTGTTGGTTATGTGATTACTTTTTGTTTTCGAAATATTTTAATCCATTGTTTTCCTTGGTTTTGTGATTATTTATTCTCTTCGTAATTATTTAATTCATAGTTTTCCTTGTTTTCTTTATTTTGTTGTTCATGTAATTTTTTGTATATTATTATTTGTTTCCGTTCTTAATTAATTAATTATATCAAAAACTGCATGTACGTTTTCTTTTATTTTGTTGTGTGACACAAAATGATTCCTAAATTTACATCGAAATCTATATTTAGTTATATTCCTAAATTTTAATTCTTGTCATCAAACAGATAGTTGTTAAGGGTAAAGGTTGCGCTGGACAGAGTCGAGTAGATGGTCGTACTGTAACGGCTTCTGGTCGTGCTATGGCATCACAGGCGACTTTAGCTCCATCAATTTCTCCGACCCCACAGGTTGACGGTGCGTCACGATCAGTTGCGTCAGCTCATTTTGATTTTTTGGAGTATCAAGGTGGTGGGGGTGGGGGAGGACGAGGTTGACAACACTGAACAATAAACTCTGGCATTAATGGAGGAGGAAACATAAGCACCTCGAGCGAAATATGTGAAATACAAGCGTGTGGTACAATGGGTCATTTTGAGGGTGTTACTGTTGGCAGCTCAAGTAGTGCTAGCTCCACGAAGAAGGGGAAGAAGGATATGTCTTGGTTGATTACGGGGGCTTGTCCTGGAGGTCCTCGGGTGCCAGACGTGATTCCGAGTTTTGGTGGTCACGTAGCCCATGTCCTTTGGTCTGAACCAGAAAAAGCTCGAGGTTTGTTGAAGGTGCACAAAGGGCATTTGAAAGTCGATGCATTAGCAAAAAGATGCACACTCTGTTATCGGCTAGTGACCTTTGGCACCTTAAAGGTATTGTGTCTAAGAACTTAAACGCCCACCTCATATGTGCTTTTGTTGAGCGTTGGTAACCAGATACGAACACATTCCACATGCCTTTCAGAGAGATGTCCATCATGCTTCTTTTGATTTTAGTCGTATCCTTGGTTTAATTTACCTATCATAGGGGATGTTTGCTGTATTTTGGACCAAAAAAAAGGTAGTTGATGGTTATGGTGATGTTGTGGACTTTTTTTGTGAGACGCTTCCGCAGTTGAAGGCTTCTTTGCCGTACAGAAAAACTGCGGCTTACAGAAGCGGGGCGGCGTTGTCTAAGGCAATATTAGAGAGGATGAAGACCGGTACACTGAAAGAGAGAGTACATGATTACTTGGCAATATTGTTGGGAGAGGCTGTTTTCGTGGACACAACGGGCGATAGGGTCCCTCGAGAGTTGTTCTCGTTGTTGAAGGATCCGTCAAAGATACGAGAGTACGCCTGGGGTGTAGCTACCTTAGCACACTTGTACAGGCGGTTGGGGTTGGCCTCTCAAGCTGAGGTGATGGGACTTTCTGGATGTATAACTTTGTTGCAGGTATGAATATTTAAATTCTTCCCCAACTCCTTTCCTTTATTTATTATTACTTTCAAGTAGTTCTCCATCAATGACGTTGTAGGTGTGGATATTTGAGTATTTTCTCATGTTTCGACCTGGTTTTCTCACCACTATCTCCTACGTGGGGTAATGTCGTGAAGACATGTTGTAGAGCGGGACCATTTGAGTGCACAGATGATGCATTATTGGAGTACCGTTGGTGAAACACCCCAGTCATCACTTGTGGACTGTGGTATCACCTATGGCGCTCAACTGGCCGTGTACTGGCCTCAAAGATCAACACAGGACTTTTCCAGCGTATTTTGACCACATTCATGCGCATCCCAGAACCTTCCCAAGAGGTCACTATCCTTAGACTACACTTGTTGATGTTTTTGAGATACTTAGTAAAGAATCAAAATCCGTCGATGATCGTGCTAAAGCCGTAAATGGGATTGGTTACCTTGAATATTTTGAGTTTGTTTTTATGTTACATCTAATGAAGGTCGTGTATGGATACACCAACTCTTTGTGTGAAACATTACAAAGAAGATCAAGAGATTGTTAATGCCATGACTATTCTTGATTTGACTAAAGAGCATTTGGGAAAGTTTAGGAATGATGGATGAGACCAATTTCTTAGTACGGTTTCTAAATTTTGTGAAAAACATAAGATTAAAGTCCCGAATATATGACCGATTTTATGCTCCTCCGGGAAGATCAAGATGTCGTCTTACTAATGTGACAAACTTACACCGATTTCAAGTTGACATGTTTATAAGTGTTTTAGATTCGCAACTCCAAGAACTAGATAGCCGATTTAATGAGAGAAGCATGGATATGCTAATATGTATGGCTTGTTTTAATCCCGTCGATGTGTTTGCTTCTTTCGATAAGGACAAAATGGTGAGACTTGCAAAGTTCTATCCTAATGAGTTTGATGATGTTGATATCCAAACACTTGAGTTTGAACTTGATATTTTTGTAAGTGATATGCGAGGGCCGGGGATTCAAAGTTTCATCATATCAAGAGCCTTTGTGAACTTTCAACTATGCTTGTTGAGACAAAGAAACATGTTGCATATCCACGTATGTATTTATTTGTTATTGAAGCTTGTGTTGATACTTCCGGTGGCAACGACAAGTGTGGAAAGAGTTTTCTCCTCCACGAAGTATGTGAAGAATTATATGCGAAATAGTATGACCGACGATTTTTTGAATGATTGCTTAGTCCCTTATATTGAAAGAGATTTTTTTACACAAGTTAGGGATGATGATGTTATAAGGCGCTTCCAAGATATGAATCCTCGTCGGATGATTTTAGATTTTTCTTAGATGGTTAAGCATGTAATATCAACAATGAAATTTAAATATTTTTATGTATTTTTTCTTTTAAGATATCGTCCATGAATTTTTTTAATAGTGCCCCCTATCACCAAATCCTAGATTCGCCCCTGTAGAGAGATCTATTTTACATTTTAATTTCAATCAAGAAAAGGTAAAAATATCAACTAATTTACGATTATACCCCGATGGTACTGAATTTCAGTATCATCGCACTACAAGAAAAACATGAGTTTGGGACCGACTTTTTGGGACCGACAATGAAAACGGTCCCAAATATTATTTTGGGACTGCCCACGGTCCCAAACTATCTAATGTAGTTGCGAATTTGAGACCGCATTATAAATAGTCCCAAATATAACTGGTCAGTTGCAAATTTGAGACTGCTTTTAATTTTTGGGACCAAAGTCGATCCCAATTTATTTTTTTATTTGGGACTGCCTTTTTTTTAGATATAACATGTATCAGTAACCAATATTAGTAAACTTTAACTCGAAAAATAATTTCCACTGCATTTCGTATTCTCCTTCATTTCTTAACCAATATTCTCCCAATATCCTTCGTTTCTTCGAGCAGCTCCCATGGAGGAACCCTAATTTTCGTCGTTGATCATGTTATGTGGATAACGCTCAGTCCTTCGTTCTTTCATTTCTTCGTCCTTCGTTCTCGTTCATTTCTGTCGATTTGCTTGTCGATTAGGGTTCGTCCTTCATCTTCTTCAGCTCCGTTTCTGATCTTCTTCGTTTTCCTTTATCTTCTTCGTTCTTCTTCGATTAATCAGGTAATCCCTAATTTCGTATACAACAGAATGTAATCCCTAATTTCTTCGATTATATTCTTCGATTACCTAATTTGATTCAACAACATGTCATCGACCTGCGTTTTTGTGCTTCGATTTTGTTTTTAATTGCTCGAATCTGTGATTTAATGGCGTAGATTCATGTTTGAGTGATTTTTTGCTAATCTTCGAGTATTTTGATCTGATTTCACACATTTTGATCTGTTGATGCTCTCCTTTTTTCAACCTCGTAAATCTCGATTTAAGGAGGTTTTGAGCTTAACTTCCATTGATTTCTCTCCGCGATCTCCAGTTAGAGGTATGATTTTAGCTCATTGTACTGTTTTTGCTGATGATTTTTGTGGAGGTATGTTGTTTTTTAAGCTAGGGTTTAGGAATTGGGGGAAGTTGTTGCGGTAATGGCTGAAGTGCAGTTGAATTGAGGATTGCAGAGTTAGTATTGAGTGTCGAGTGATTGGTTGAATGATTAGTGATTGACTATCGATTGGAGCTCATTTATAAACTTGTCTAATCACATTTGTTAGTCTAATGAATAATAGGTCTCCGGGTTCCACTCAGACTCAGTTGGTAATTGCCTGTGTTTCATTAACCAAAGCTTTCTAGTTTAGTGCTCAATTGTGTTTTATTAATTACTCGTACTTGTTTGTTGAGTAATGAAGAAAAATTTATATACTAAACCTTTACTTACTTACTTATTAAATAGGTTGCGTTTCTAGTAGTGACGGATCTCAGTTACATGAGTCAAGCAACAATGCTTATTAATTAGCTGACTGATCTCGAGATATATCGATAAAATTTACATGTTTTTCTCAAAACTTGTATGGAAGCTCAGCTCCTTAAATAAGCAAAGTGATGATGAAAGGGAGTTTGTAAGAAATGAAGGAAATCAAAGCGAGTATATTCGGTTAGGATTCGAAAGGGAAATACAGAAAGATTGAAATGGAAATGCAAGGTAATGGTGTTGGTAATGATGGTGATAATGGTATTTTTATTATGTTTTTAAAAAGAGCAGGTAATAAAGGAAGTGTAAGATGCAACCAAACAGAAACTGAAACTGCATCAACTTTTAGGATAAGCTGAGGTTATACGAAGTTTGGTTGTTTTTTTGACAGGCTTGAATTGGATTACAATGTGTTGAAGGAAACCTCCAAATATATAATGCTCTTAAAGTAACAATAATAAAGGTGCATGCTAGGTTGGGTGATGACTGTGATGGCCTCCTGTCTGCCCAGACCTCCCGTACGGATTCTATCATTTCATTTGGATGCATACTCTAAACTTATACTGGTTTTGTTTGCTTGATCCAAAACTATGTTCAAAATGATATAGTTTTGATGCTTTCTTACTTTAATTTTGTCTATGCTTCTGTCTGTTTTGAATCTGGCCCATCTATCGTTCACAGGAAATGCTTCTAAGCTATGTTTCAAGATTGTAGTCCTACTTAGACGCCTATTGTCTTGTTTTTCTTTCTGTTTGGTTGAACTTCTAGTATGCTGTCACTGCTGTATGATTTTGATTCCATTTGGTCGGGAAAGATGAAAAGGGTTTAGGAGCTTGTTTTTCTTTTCTTGTTCTAAAACTCAATGCTTTGCAAAATTATACTCCGTATTTGTTTGTTGTATCTATATGTTGCTGATCCTGTCATGTATTTTGCGGATTGCAGAATGTTTAGTTATATATATACACTACTATTTTCTGTCTCGAAACTTAGACTGGTGAATGTTATCAGATGGTTTGCCTTTGACAGGTCTGGTTTCTTCTGTTTCTTTCCACTCCTTTTCAAACTCATTTCCCCCTTCAACAAATTTAGTGGCCTGAATTATTTTGGGGCTCAGCTAAGATACCTACCTGTTGTTATTGTGGGAAGATGAGACCAGTCAAAGCTGATACCATCTGAACAAGAAAATTTGGTGGAGACAAAACAAATGAAGTGGAGAAAGTGGTACAGTATTTAATCTTTGGCTCAAATTTAAAATCATCCCCATGCCATGTTCACCTCAGCTACATGTCCTAACCCAATCAATCTACCCTATCAATCAATAATCAATAATAGACTTATTTCACTGTCATGTACGGAGTATATAACATATCTTAAGATTTTCTTCTGTTTCTTCTGAAGAACAGTTTTCCATTGTAATGTATGTTTATTTTATGACATGAAAACCAAGGCAAGTTACATTTGTGGCCTAAATTATTCTTACTATACATATTTCAGACTAAGGAAAGCCAAGACAAGTTACCTTCTGCTTCAGAAGTTTTCTACCGGGTTCATAGTGTTGAAGTCGAGGGTAGAAGAGAACTCAATTATAAGAAAGCCAAGGATGTTTTTGTGAGTACATGTTTGGTTTAATCAATTTTGTTTATCTCTTTAGCTCCGTTTTCATTTCTAAATTTTTTATACATTCGGTAATATTTCCTTTATAGGAGAAATACAATACAAAATTGAAGGACTCCGGGGAGAATGTGGGAGAAAATGAAGTCTTTTTCGATGTTGTTGGTGGGCGAAAAAAAGGAAAGGTGTATGGAATTGGTAATGCCGACGAGTTGTTTTTCGAGAAGAAGTTCAAAAGTAAATCTTCGAATTCTACGGCTACTTCTTATTGTCCCGGGGTTATGATTCAACTTGAAGAAAGACTTCAACAATCGGAGAAGACACGTGAAGATGAACGATTACTCATGGAACAACAAATGGAACAACAAATAGAACAAATAGAAGCAAGATTGGCCGCACAAAAGGAGCAAATGATGAAGGAAATGGAACAACAAATAGAGGCTCGATTTCTTAAGATACAACAACAGTTCAATTGTCACAACAACTTCTCTTCTAATTCTCGACCCGATGAAGATCCATTTGGTGGTACCGGTGGTGGTTTAAGTGGTTTAAATGTGATGAGACTTTAGTCATGTGTTGAAGTTTATTCTTAGTGTGTGGATTGTAGTGACATTTTCTATGTGTGTGGGTTGTATGAATATTTGTTTTATTAATTATAAATTGAGACTTTTCGATTAGCATTTGGAGATTGTGATTGGTGTCATGTTATTTGGTTTATATGCAGGTTAAAATTTAATTGGTGGGTAGCCCGATAATATAATTATTATATAATTAATTCTGGAATTTTTGGGACCGCCTAGGAAATTTTGGGACCGACTTCGGTCCCAAAATTGGGACCGCCGAGGCAGTTTTGGGACCGACTTCGGTCTCAAATTTGGGACCGCCGAGGCATTTTTGGGACCGACAACGGTCCCAAATTTGGGACCGCCGAGACATTTTTGGGACCGACTTCGGTCCCGATTTTGGGACCACTTAACACAATAGTCGGTCCCAAATTTGAGACCGAAAATAAGATTTGAGACCGCTTGCGACGGTCACAAAGTTGGGACCGATTTGCTTTTCGGTCCCAAAATTTGTGTTTTGTTACCAGATTTTGCAACCGCTCAAAAGCGGTCTCAAAGTCCCAAAGTCGGTCCCAAAACTGAGATTTGAGACCGTTTTTTCAGTTTTGGGACCGATTTTGGCGGACCCAAAATGACTTTTCTCTTGTAGTGCGATCGGGTGACGCATCTCATTTTTCTTTAAAATTTAAGCAAAAACAATTACTCCCTATAATAATTTTGTTAGATTTTATTATTTTAAGATGGTAGTATTTAGATTGAGTACCACCCATTGTCCCATTGGCATGGTTGGTTTAAACCATGTTGGCGTTTGGGAGCCAATCAGCGATTATCATGATTCATGAGCAAGGGGTAGGCAGGGCATGCATTTTAATGGATGCAGAATACAAATTATCAAATATAAGATCCGTTATATACTTATATGGCGTATAATACGGAGTACGTAAATTTGTACGTTAAATTGGATTAGAGTGAAGATTCGTTGTGATCGGTCACTTGAACTTTTTCTCGTATTAATTTGCGATATGGAGTATAAATTAAACGACACTTGACGTTCACAACTAAATAATGTAATCCCAATCTGACTTGTGTCTAGTAGATAGTCGGACATCCAATTGCATCTGATTGTAAACGGTTCAAACCTGCATTATTCTTTACTACTCCGTATATGAGTCAAGGCGTAAGTACACAATCAACAAAACTATGTTTTTATTCGTCTTCTTCAACAAGTTTTACATCCATTGACATACAGACACATACACATACACATACACAGACGCAGATGCGAACACAGACACAGACGCAGATGCGGACACAGACACATGCACAGACACAGACACAGGCGCGGACATAGACACCTCTCGTATAGTAGTCAGTAGTACGTAGCTCAGTATTGGTCTAGAAGTGACACACACACACTTTAACAAATATAGAGAGAACTATTAGTAAGGGGATTGGCCAAGAACGTTGCCAGGGGGGTCATAGCTACAAATGACATAAAACCAGCCGCTGTTGCATTGAACACGAGCACAGCCAAGACGAACAGAGTTGCGCCACACCACCTGAGTGTAGTGTCCACAAACCTTACCAGTAGCGCAAGTGTTGGTACTGTAGAAATAGTTACTCTTCTCATTCACCCATAGTTGTACGGCTGCCGTTCCTGTAAATGCGCCGCTCCCTGCCGCCAGATTCTCACCGTACGGGCCACCTGAATGCACCATCGCACAGTCCGCTATCCTTTGGTTCGCGTACGTTTGTGCGTACGCAGCTACTGTCGTATCCCATGTTATGTTTCCAACACCTGATCGATCAATTATTCAAATTTATATTTACTCTTATATTTATTCATTACGTACCACTTACTAGGAATTAACCTTTAGGTTAAACTTCCTCTGATCCATTTAATTGGTTGTCTTTTATATTATTGTGATGAGTATTTTAATCAAAGACAAACAATTGAATGGAACAAAGAGAGCAGTTGAAGATTAATCAATTTATTTATCTTGTGATCTTTTTATTAGTTTTTACCGATATAATTTAACAAATAACATATATATATATAGTGACCTATATATTGAACAACATATATATAGTTTTTTTTTGTTCATCGAAAAGCGCACCTAGTCACATTACAACACCATATAACAAGATAGATATAATACGGAGTACTAAGATATAACAAGATAGATATATTATGGATCAAAGTATGTAGAGGAAATGCAATGCCCTAGCTGGTAGCTTAGCATTATAATGAATAGAGTACAAGTACATACCGACGGCAGACCTAGCGGTGTTGTGGGCATTAACATAGTCTTGAGGTAAATTTTGTGCATCAGAAATTTGCACCAAAGCTACTCCTATGAAACATGCAAACGTGGTTGCAATGGCGGTTTTGAGACAGTAATAATAACTCATTCTTTCTTTTTGCTTGAGATGCTAGCTACTGATAAGCAAGTAATGAAGATTTAAGGAAATGATAAGGCTGCTTTTATAGGGGAAGGTTGCTTTAAAACTGATTTCCACTTGTTAATGAAAATTACCAAAAGTAGTACTCCCGTATATAGTTAATATTATCCCATCGTCGTCCATCCCGTCTTTTAACGCAATAGTATCACAGTATAACTCTTAACTATATATAGATTATTACAGGTATAAAAGAAGCTAATAACCCCTGATTATCAACGGAACGTTAATACTATCCCTGGTACCTTAAGACCCTGCTAATTAGTGGCGGAGGGAAAGGGTTTTAAATGAATTAAACGGGATGAGCTGAGATCGAGTAGTACTACCACTTTGTCTTCAACTAAATTAAAGTTCCGATCCAACTGAAAGACTAGGTGTTGTGGACAATAGATCCCATGATCGAATTCATTTCTCTTCATTGAACGAAAAAACACTAGAGTTCCGATCCAAGTTAGTTTTAGCTAGCTCTCAATATCTAATTTAAATTCAGTTTTATACTCCTTTCCTCTAATTATTTGTTTACCCTTTTATTTTATTTTGTGAAGTATTTTAATTTGATATGGACGGTATATATTAAACAAAAGATTGGGACGATGTGATTGATAAATATGTCCTTAATTGTTAAATAAATTATTTTGTGAAATCTGAATTTTGTTAGACACTTTGTTTGAGTTGAGGTCAATATTAGTTTTATTATTATGTTTGAACTTAAATAAAGTCTGACGATTTATCATTTACATTATACTCGATTCATTGTATTCATGTTACTGTTTGTTCAAGTAAAACTCAATTTTGTCCAACTGTTGATTGCTTGCTACTCAGAGATAATGTTACTGCGATATATATGCACATTAAATTGTTTTTGAGATAATAATTTGTTGGACAGAATTTTCCAAAGTTTTAACAATATTATTCTTTGCCTAAAAAGAACATAAAATTTATAAATTACCTTTTATCGTCAATTTATTTAAATTAAAAAAATCTTAGAAGGAAAATACAAATATTAAGTACAGTACAATTATAACATGACATCCTCTCATTTTATTAACAACCATTGCATTGATTGTTAAGAGAAGTATATATTTGGGTAAATTGTGTTGTGGATTTATTCATCCACGGCACATATTTAACTCAATCTAGTTAAAGGGCACATAATTAACTCAATCTAGCTAGCACTATGTGTCTTACTTCTTATTTCCTCTTAAATCCTAATACTCTGTATCTCCTAATATTGATTTACTTTATACTCTTGTCCAGATTAACCCCCTCCTTTTATTATTTGCATTGACAGATCGAAAACAGACTGAGCTAAATTTATAGGAGCTGATGAGTTGAATTCTATGGAACGAGCCATAGCAGAACTAGTTGACCTAGACTTGTAAGAGTTCTAACTCATCAACTTATAATATAATTAAGGTGATCTCAACTTATAATGGAAGTTGAACTTTACTTCTAGGATGTTAGCCCAATTTATAGGAGTTTAGTTTTGAGAGTTTAGCTAAACTTATAAAAACTGATGAGTAGATCGAAATGGAGCTGGAATGAATAAGAACTAACAATATATACTCTATGAATATGTGTTTGAGAGTTTGAGACCAGTGACATCAAAGCCAAATGCTTGCTTAGTTTCTTGCGATAAATCTCGTTAAGGCCCTGTTCTGCAAAACAAGTTGATAATCTAGTCGAAAGTTGAAAAGATATATAGCTGAAAATCAATGATGATAAGCTATCTGAAATCATTAAAAGTGCGACAAAAATAACTGAAAACCTAGTTAGCTGATATTTGACAAAAGGTTGTAAATTGATAGTTGTAGTAGTATGGTTATGACTTATGTTAATTGAAGAGACAAAATTAGAAATTCAAAAACTTATTGTACGATTATAATCAAACTTATTTCAATAGGTTATTTCAAACAGATTTTTTTCCCAGATAGCTATGCCGTATGCTAATTGCAAATAAGTTACTTATCAAATACATACTCCATACATAAAAATAAGTTAACTAAAATTTTGGTAAAAAAATTTACTTTGATCGAATAAGTTAGCTTACTCTATTCGTCCAACCGAATCGATCTAAGTTTACTCATTTTCTAACGGTATAAAAAAATCTTGTTAAAATTAAAGACGACTAACATGTCCACTAGTGAGGATAAAACTTTAATCTTGTGAAGTTAAATCGTACAATATAATCCTCACCACGTACATACATTGCAGCAATTACAGTACTAGATAGGGTAAATATACATTAAGTTGGAAAAATAAGACGACTAACATGTCTACTAGTCAGTCAAGTTGGACAATTGAAAGAACCAATACACATACACGTCCACTTGACCTCATCGCGAAGAGCGGAGTAATAACGGATCAAGATTATTTTGCATACAAAGGATCTATCACCAACGATCGATCGAGTTGAAGATGGACTACATACATGAAATTGGTTCTCTTCTTAATTGCCTCCAAATAAACACCGATCCAGTACATACGTTCGATCACCCAATCCTCACTCAAGTCTCGATAACTCAACTCGATCTCATGAGACATGAGTAGTGCGGGTGGCTAAATTATAAAAACTCGAAAGCCGACTTTTCTATGACCGTAATAGATTTAGTACATGCCTAAATAAAGAATGCTAGCAAAAAAAATAAAATCAAATGTCTTCGACCAAAAATAAATCATCAAATATTATAAATAAACAGTATTGTTTGTAAATGTTTTAGTTTTATTTTACATAGTTAACTCTCTTAAGAAATCGTCATATACTCATATACTACTCCTCATAAGATGAAACCAAATTATAGTTACACAAATTTTTGTATGAGACTCACAGTAAGTTTTATTTTAATTTTTTTTTTATTAGTCTATCTCACGATAAGTTTCTTATACATGCCAACCAACACTAGCAACAAAGTCCCGGGGAATGCAAGCCCAACTGAAGCACTCAGCTTAGAGGCCTAGCCCAATCTAGTCACTAGGAAGACGGATGATCCAGAAAGGATGGAATGATGGATTGAGGGAATATAATGCATCGGTGATAAGTGAGGGAATATGCCAACACTCCAAGGGGCAAGGATCAAGGGGGAGGATATAATGTCACCAAAGGACAAGCCTTAAAAGAGACCACTATTGGAAAATAGGGGCTAAGTCTCTTTTTCTAATTGTCCCATATCGGTGGGATAGTAGTGTTTTTGTTTATATACACTACTCTCTACATGTATCACTAGTGGTGAAAGAGGGCATTTTATATGGACTTGCGAGTTGCTTAATTCTGCTCGCACGCACGCGCGTGCCCGTGCTCGAGCCCGGCCCGGATTCAGTGGGGTGCGGAGGAGTACTTTACACTACTGTTTTCACTATTTTCTAGAAACTTAGAAAAATTTTAAATCTTAACCTTTTTACCTTAATTCATCCCTTATGACCAGGGGCGTCTTGCCAAGTTCGAGTTTCGAGTTTGAGGCCCTTGTATGGATGTAATATAAAAAAATGAATTTGGAAATTTTTAAATCTTAACTTTTTTACCTTAATTCATCCCTTATGACCAGAGGCGTCTTGCCCAGTTCGTGTCTCGAGTTTGAGGCCCTTATATGGATGTAATATAAAAAAATAAAATTGCATCCAACAAGGTTTGAACTCACGATCTTTTAACAAAGGAGTAAACTCAAACCACCACATACACTACAAGTCACCCTACTTTTAAGTTTGTTCTCATGGTAATCTTGAGTTTTATAATTTAGTTCCCGATTTGACCTTACCCAAATTTCTGTCATGACGCCGTTAAATTATCACCAAAATTAATTACATTACTCAACAACTACTTTCTTCAAAAGGAGATCGAGGGGTTTCCATGGTACCCCTAAGTTTTCATAGTTGTTCCAATGGTACCCTTAAGTTTTCACAGTTGTTCTCATGGTATCCTTAAGTTTTTCATAGTTGTTCTCATGGTACCCCTGAAGGAAAGCAACGACTAGTTTACTGAACTAGTCATTTCACAAGTGCTTAAAAATTCACTTCCTTTTCTATTTTGGCAGAAAAAGAACAAACAATCCACACTGGCTCACTCAACCTTTTCACCTCTTTCTTCACTTGTACAAACAAATGGAATAAATTGATGTTTTCGGATGATCGAACTTCAAGGTTATGGTGATGAAGTTTTTCGGATGATCGAACTAGTTCAGTAAATATAGACACCTAGCAGCCAAATGTGGGTGTCTACAGAGCCCCCACTTTGACTGAGGCTTGGACAAGGCAAAAGTCAGAGTAGCTACCAGGCCAATCAAGGATTAAAACCTGGAGCTCAATTTTGTGGCGCTAAGGCTTCGAGGGTAAGGTATTGCAATGCGGTAGGAAAGGGAGAAGTCGAGTAAAAATGACTCGAACTGCGATCGGGGTAGGTTTGATAATGCGGGATCTGATTTCCATGTCTGGCCCTAATGGTTAAGGTGTATCCTATGGAGTTTGAATCCTCAAAATTCTGGGCTGTCTCTAGCCTCGGTCTCGAGAAGGTCTTGAGAGTTGTAATGTGGGAAGGCTAGATGTGCAGTTAGCTGACCAACCTGATTATCTCTTCCTATTGGATGGTATGGGTGTTGATAATTTTGAAGTGACCGTTAACTACGGTCATGGATTTTTGAATTTTTTTTGTTGGTTGACCTCTTAGCCCCGGTCATAGGATTCTTCATTTGAGTTGACCGTGTCTCGGTCAAAGGATTGACCGTATCTGGTCGAGGGATGTTGATAATTCTTTTTGATCATGTCAGCTCTTCTGTTTTGGCCTTCGCTTTTTATATAGTTATATAAAAATAGAATAATGGGGGGTTTGTTTTGGGTTGGTTTTATGCTAAACTAATTAACTAAAATCAAATAAATAAAACTAATAATACTAATAATCGCAATAAACAAGTAGAAAGTTCTTATAAAGGATAAATAGGAGGTATGTAATTTTCCATAGATGTTGGGTAAAATCATCGATTCACTTAATTAATTATCGGATAGATTAGTTAATCGGTTAATCCTTGAACGCAAGTAAATTACCAATTTTATCTTTCTGACTCGTTAAACCCCGTGAACGCACGCAAGTTTAATCCTAACCAATTTATCAAATTAACCATGAACGCATGAATCAAATTAATAAATTAAGTCGCTTTAAGATCACTAATCAGTTGAATAAAATATAACCAGAACGCTACAATTATATCTGACTCAACTACTACACAAGATTCTAGCAATTAAGATTAGACCAGAACGCTGCAACCTAACCAAAATTACTATTAATTCAACGACCGATTCATGAATACAATTAAGTTGGCCAAACAAAATTAATAAATACGAATCAAATAGTCAAATAATGAATCTTATATTAATACCCAATAAACTAATTAATCAATCAGAACAATATCATAATCTCATAAACCCTAACATCAATAGTCAATTACATACTCCAATTAAAAATTACTCTAAACTAAACATAATAATAGTAAAAATAAGATAAAGAATAGAAAAACTCATAAAAATCGGGACAGAATTTGATTTAGACGGAGCCGAGCCCGTGTCTCTCCGTGGTCCGTCGTGTGGCTTCTGTGCTCTTCTTGGTCTTCTCTTTTTCTTCTTCTTCACGTCTCCTCATTAAAAGCCTTATGACTTCTTTTATAGTGTTGATTTGCTCTTGTTGAAATTATTTCTTTCCTAAATTAATTGATCTTGCTCTTATAATTCCAAAATAAGGATTGACCGTATCTGGTCGAGGGATGCTGATAATTCTTTTTGATCATGTCAGCTCTTCTGTTTTGGCCTTCGCTTTTTCCTTGGACTTTTTGATTTTTTTTTGTCCAGCTTTTTTTCTTTTTTTGTTGGTCAGACTAACACCTAAGGTAGGGATTGGTCGATCTTATTGGAGGGGTGTTTATTGTGGGAAATGAGCTTGCCTTCCGTCTTGAACCCAAACTAGGAGACTGCCTAGGTTTGTCATAGGATTCGATACCGCTCCTACTAAAGGTAGTTATGTGGCTTTCTATGTCAGACATGGAACAGGTAAAGGAAAACACGGGTCTCGATTTACTGTAGTCATTATAGATGTGCCTATAATAGTCAAGTGCATGTGCTCCCAGTGTAGGATGATGTTCATCATGTCCTCGGAAACACATAAGGAAAGTATATATGAGAGATAGAATATTGAAAGCTAGCTTTATTGAATTTTGAAAAGAGGACAGAATACAGCTGACTCTGACTCTGACATTGAAATTGAACGAAATAGTACATCCTAGACTCGGACTTAAACCAAATCTAGACTCTCGGATGATGTCGTCAGTAGTCTTCGGCTTCTAAGAACTCGAATTGATGTCCAGTATAGCCTTCGGTAGAAGTTTCACCCAGATCTTCATTATGTTGAAGATCGTCTTCAATCCTAGTGCCCATTTCGGTAAGCACTAGGGGTGAGCAAAAATATACGATACGGTTTTATTATACGTATACGATACGGTATACGCTTTCAATTATACGAATTTCCGTATATCCGATACGAATAACCGGATATACGATACGGTTTTCCTTAAAACCGTAGCGGATACGTATTGGGAAAAATAGAAACCGGATATCCGGTTTTTTAAAAACAATAAAAAATATGAAAAATATAATTCCAATATGAATTATACAATAAAGAATTCAAAACCCACCAATTATTTTCAAAGGTAAAAAACAAAACTATTAGTAAATTTATGATATTATGTATTGAAACGTAATATTTTGTTAGAATAATTGTACCGTAAGACATATATACCATTTTCCGAGGTTTTTTTAATATATTTTATTATATCAATTTATATAAAACATAACGTTGCTTAAAAATCAATTAATTACTCTTAATTAAAATGAAAAAAAATTGTTTTAAAAAAAAAAAAGTAGAAGAAAAATATAAAACCGGATACCGGATATCCGGAAAAACCGGATATCCGGAAAAAATCGGATCGGATACGGATCGGGAATTTTTTGATTTTTAAAACCGGATATTCGATACGGTTTACAAAACCGGATCGGATATCCGGTTTTGCTCACCCCTAGTAAGCACCACAAAGTTTGAAACGCCAGCATACCTAAGATGGATGCGATAGGAGGGTAGGAGGTTGTTGATGAATGCCTCCACTAGTGTCTTCTCGCTGGGCTTGTCTACCAGCTTAACACTCTCAGTCCGCCAACGTTGAAGGTATTTGGTGAAACCCTCTGTTGGATCTTGAGCCGTGACTTCTAAAGTACTGTAGACACCTACATTTGGCTGCTAGGTGTCTATAGCAGTTTCCAAAGAACACTCGATGATGATCGGACGCAAACGTGCTTTAACATACTCGAATATGGGCTCAAAATCGTTAGTTTCTGGCTTGGGCTTTTTACAGAGTACAAATCTCACAAAACTGACCTCAAATTCAGATCCAGTGGGTTATTCCAATCAAATAAGACTAATTTGGGTCAAAATCGACACCGGAAATAAAACCGTCTTTTGGCGACCGGGTCAAACCCCAGTCAAAGTCGTTTCCGAGACACAAAAAAAAAGCTACAAACCTCAAGAGTCCGATTCAAACACAAAAACTCCAAAATATCTCGTCAACCCGACCTACTCGATCGAGTATCAGCTCACTCGGTCGAGTGGGCCTTCAAAAGGCCCGCTGATTGCCATTTAATGGGCCGCTCGATCGAGTCCATGGGGGCACTTGATGGAGTCCATGGGGGCACTCGATCGAGTAACCCTAGGATGGAGAGGCTGAATTTTCTTATAAATACACCTCTTTGCAACACAAATTTCACACACACAATTTCAGAATTTTACACACAATTTTACAACCCTACATTAGCAAACCCGAGAGCAAAACTCGTAAAATCCCTTCCCTAATCATACCTTAAACCACCATAACTTCATCTACATAATCTCGACGCTCCCGTGCCTAAGCCACAACTAGACGAGCCCCGTTCCGAGTATATAAAGCATGTAGGTTGAGGGTGCCAATTCAATCTCGATCTCTTCCTTTCTTCTCTTCCCTCTTCTCGTCTTCCTCGTCCTTCTTTTTCGTTTTTTTATTTTATTTATCTTTTCTTTCGTTTCTAATATCGTTAATATTACTACTATCAAATCAAAATAAAATATTCGCCTATTCGTGTCGAATGCAAGGGATGACGGGATAAGGAAACACGAATACGAGGGTATCGCACCCGATGTTGCTGGTCGCTTATCCCGACACCCCAAGTATTTAATTGTCGAAGTGAATCAACATCAACAAGATCGTTTTTTTTATCGCGCCGTTAGTCTCGTTTTAGTAGTTACATAAAGGTCATCATTAACATCACGCGTACATCGAATTTACAAAATAATCTCGAATCGAATACGTTTAATGTCGAAATTCGTATAAGACCCTTTTAATCCTTTTACGAGTCGTAACAGTGGTGGAACCCTTTCGAGGATCCCCGCCCTAAACACTCAAAGGCCTGATGGGATCGCGAATGTTCCACGTTAAACATATCCGATTCCCCGTTTTCAAAAAAGGTTAGGACGAAACCCTTTGATACAAATCGAATATCACATAATCCGCAAGGATTAATTACGATGTCGTGACACGGAGGGAATCAGCTTTCGTTCTAATCAAACCAATAAAACGTTATTCTTAAGACGCGATATCGACTCCGTAGTCGAATATTATGTCTAAAAGAACGAGTCGACAAATTAAACTAGCACGAACTCGTTGATGCTAAAGTAATTGTCACATAGTCCGAAAGGACTAAATACGACATTACAACGCGGAGAGGATTATTTCGTCTTAGTTCAATTTAAAACGACTTATAACGTCTTTTCTAAATTTTCATTCTAGTTAGATCTTGATTTCGAAATCAAATATCGAATATAACGAGTATCGAAAACTGAATTGAGTGTAAATCATATTATATTTACACGCGATTTAGCAAAGTTATCGATTTCAAAATTAAAAGCAAATTCACGAACCATAGTTCGTACAGGAGTCACTCGACCGAGTGCCTAGTCCACTCGATCAAGTGACACCCCAAATCAGAGGCAGAAAGCTTTTTTGAGGTCCACTCGATCGAGTGTCACGCCTGACTCGATCGAGTGGCATCTCAAAATCGAGGCAGGAGGGTTTTTCAAGAAGCACTCGATCGAGTCCCTCCATGACTCGACCGAGTGACCTCTGTCACGTCAGAACCATGAGCCTTCAACATATTTCAAGCCTCGATAAAATTCTATTTATGACTTCGGTCAACACGTCTCAAGTAGTCCATCACGTGTCCTACTGTTTTCAAAACCATGCATCATGTCTTTATATCATTCTAATCTATTTGCAAACCGTTATCATCGTTACTAACTCGTTCGTTCCTTTTTTTAGCATTTTATTCTCGTTGTTTGTTTTATTATACTGAAACGAACCTCACATACTAAAACAACTTTGATTTAGTTCAAAGATAGATTAAATCAACGTAGCAACTTATTCAAATCTTCGCATGCTTAGTCAAAATATTGTCTGCATATCATTCAATCGAATTACTAACGCGCGTATTCTAAAATCGAACGATATCTCAGTAGAGGCCGCTAAGTGCGGGCGGGGTTGGGTGTTCTTTGTGAACTTCCCAACACGTACCCTCACCCCTTACTCAGAACCGTGGTTTCCGGATGTCCGAAACCATTAGCGCACGAGAGTCATTAATCTTGGAATTTGATAAGAAGACGAATATGAAGCCGTTCTCGCAGGCATTAATCTGGCCAAAGCCGCGGGAGCAGAGCGGGTCGTCTTAGCAACAGACTCCCAACTCATCGCAAATCAGATTAACGGAGAATATGAAGCTAGAGATCAGGCGATGGCCACATATCTGGATAAGGTGAAGCAGGGATTGTCAGGGCTCAAGTCCTATGAAGTCAGGCAGGTCCCCCGGTCCCAGAATAACCGGGCGGATGCCCTGTCAAAATTGGCCAGTTCCAGCCTGCAGGACATACGAAGGTCGGTCTGGGTAGACGTGGTCCAGAAAAAATCTACCCCCCCTTGCCAGCCAGTCAACGTCATTGAAGAAGCAGGTCCTGAAGATTGGATGACCCCAATCATCCAATTCAAAAAACACGGAACTCTGCCATCTGACCCTACTCAAAGAAGAAAGATGCCGGCGAGAGCCGCGTGGTTCACGCTGATAGGCGAAGACCTGTACAAGAAATCATTCTCCTCACCCCTGCTCAAGTGTCTGGGGGCAAGGCAGGCTGCAGAGGTCCTAGATGACATCCACTCGGGGATCTGCGACCATCATATAGGAGGGAAGTCGCTGGCCCACAAGGCCTTGAGAGCAGAATATTACTGGCCAACCCTGCTAGCAGACGCAAAAGATTTAACTCGAAGGTGCAGGAAGTGCCAGCTCTTCGCCCCATCGATTCATGCCCCGGCCCAGGAACTCAGGCCAATTCTGTCTCCCATCCCCTTCGCCCAATGGGGAATGGACATATTGGGCCCCTTCACTGCAGCTACGGGAGGCCGGAAGTTTTTGATAGTGGAGATTGACTACTTTACAAAATGGATTGAAGCCGAAGCAGTCCCTAACATCACTGAGCCTGCAGTCAGGAAGGTAATCTGGAGGAATATCATAACCAGATTTGGCCTGCCAAAAATGCTGGTATTTGATCATGGGAGGCAATTTGACAATGACCCCTTGAGAGTTTGGCTGGAGGATCATGGTATAGCAGTCGCCTATTCCGCCGTCTGCCATCCACAAACTAACGGACATGCTAAGGCTGTGATGCGTGTCGTAATCGCAGTCAAAATTAAATTTATAAATCACTTACAAGACTCTAACTAACTAGTAGTAGGGCAAGTAAGGGTCGAACCCACAGGGACTAATGATACTATCTCAGATTAACTTAGTATTATTTATATAGTTATATAAAAATAGAATAATGGGGGGTTTGTTTTGGGTTGGTTTTATGCTAAACTAATTAACTAAAATCAAATAAATAAAACTAATAATACTAATAATCGCAATAAACAAGTAGAAAGTTCTTATAAAGGATAAATAGGAGGTATGTAATTTTCCATAGATGTTGGGTAAAATCATCGATTCACTTAATTAATTATCGGATAGATTAGTTAATCGGTTAATCCTTGAACGCAAGTAAATTACCAATTTTATCTTTCTGACTCGTTAAACCCCGTGAACGCACGCAAGTTTAATCCTAACCAATTTATCAAATTAACCATGAACGCATGAATCAAATTAATAAATAAGTCGCTTTAAGATCACTAATCAGTTGAATAAAATATAACCAGAACGCTGCAATTATATCTGACTCAACTACAACACAAGATTCTAGCAATTAAGATTAGACCAGAACGCTGCAACCTAACCAAAATTACTATTAATTCAACGACCGATTCATACAATTAAGTTGGCCAAACAAAATTAATAAATACGAATCAAATAGTCAAATAATGAATCTTATATAAATACCCAATAAACTAATTAATCAATCAGAACAATATCATAATCTCATAAACCCTAACATCAATAGTCAATTACATACTCCAATTAAAAATTACTCTAAACTAAACATAATAATAGTAAAAATAAGATAAAGAATAGAAAAACTCATAAAAATCGGGACAGAATTTGATTTAGACGGAGCCGAGCCCGTGTCTCTCCGTGGTCCGTCGTGTGGCTTCTGTGCCCTTCTTGGTCTTCTCTTTTTCTTCTTCTTCACGTCTCTTCATTAAAAGCCTTATGACTTCTTTTATAGTGTTGATTTGCTCTTGTTGAAATTATTTCTTTCCTAAATTAATTGATCTTGCTCTTATAATTCCAAATCTTCTTCTTTCCTTTTTTTTGTCCTGAAATTTATTGCTCTTTCCTTGCTTTCCAGAATGGGTTGATGTTTTCAAGCTTGATTTTGACCCATTAGATGATGGAATTAGACCTGTAAACATACATACGATTTTAGTAGTCTTTTTCTTAATCTATGTGGGTTATTACTAATTAATTAAAATATATATTAAAAACTCAATTTAGTACAAAAATATCAAAAGTTCAATAATAAACCCAACTTATATAAAATAATCATTTTAACTCAAATATTACGAAAGACGACATAAAAAATATAATATTAAAGGGGTAAAAATACGCATAAATATCGACTTATCAAATTCCCCCACACTTAGTCCATTGTCGTCTTCGACAATGAGAACTCACGAGCTAAAACAAAGAACCAAAACATTAACCTTAAAAATATTTTAGACTAACCAAACTAGGTACGATCGACGACAAACTAAAAAATATTTTATAAGTTAGTAAGTTAGTAAAGTTAAGAAACATATTACGAGTTAGATTAGCAAGTAATATATACATAAATTTCTCCTCCACTATAAACTATTCAATTAATTAATTTAACAACATATAATATTTTAAATCGCTTCTAAATCTAAACTAGAAATAAACTCATTATCCTTCCCACTTATCTAACTACCTTCAAAAAATTGGGTAAGAATTGACTCAAGAAGACGGGTTTCAGCAGTTTATGGTCTTAGGGGAAAGGGGATCTACTTTCGGTACATTCCTATTACCAGTTCAGTACGAGGATCGTTCTCCCGAGCACATAAGGCAAACTAGATACCTCGTCTCACTTTTTTTCGCTCTTATTCCATTTTATTTTTATTTTTCTCTCATTCTATTTTTTTCTTTTTTTTTTCTTCGTATGATCTTTTTCATTTATTCATTTTTTTCAAATTTTTTTTCAATCAAGTGACCCATGTAGCGAGCTTTCAACCAATGACTCCCGCCCTTCCGGACAAGGCATTAGGCATTCTCCCAATCACATTAAGACTAGGTTCCCCTCAGATTTACTAACTCGAGTCACAAGACCGATTCACTCACTCTTGAGGCATCTAATCTTCCTTATAGCCCTAATTAGGAGTCACCTACGAAAGTAAATTAATTGAAACAAGACCGGCTTACCGCTCGTACCTCCAGAGTCAACGAAAAAAAAGTTAAGGTAGCTAAAACAAGTGATATTCTTTATAATTTATTTGTAACTTAAATTAAAAAGAGACTTAAAATATCGTCTATTATCAAATTAATTAATCCAAGTCTAATCGGAAGGAAAAATAAATGCATACACAAAAACGAATTTTTAAGTTAGTAACAGTTAAAGTTAGTTAATATTTTTTTTTTTAAAAAAAAGTTAGATTAGAATTTGTCGTCGACTTCTCTATTCTAGTTAGTCGAATAAAAACAAAGGTTTTTTAAACAATAAGCTCCATTTATTTAAAAAAATTTCCAAATTTTTTTTTTCCAAAAGAATTAACTTTTCCATTTTTTTTCCGTAAGAATTAACCACTCCCCCACACTTAAACTCGACATCGTCCTCGATGTCAAAAATACACATTGAGAACTCAAACATTAAGCATATAATAAGAGGGTGGAGGGACTTAGCGGATTCCAATTATTCGATAGTTGGTCTGGTGATATCATGTTACTTGGACGCAAAAATATCATTGTTCCCTTGTTTTTCCATGCTCCAAGCGAAATAAGCAACCCGACACCAACTCAAAAGTCCTTTTACTATCTGCAAAATATAACATTGACCAAGGAAAGTAAAGCACAAAGGAAACAAAACACACATAGTATCGATAGGAAAAAAAAATATATAAAAAAAAACTATAATAATCAAATTAATAAAGTAAAGATTTTTTTTTTTGCGCAACCGACACTATTAACATCCCCTTACAAAGGTTGCGAAACTCAGGGAGGCACTTAAGCCGACTCAACTAATAAAACAAAAACATACTAGTAATAATAAGGGTAATAATAATAAGCAGATAATGTCTAAGACAATAAACAATCACTCCCCGGCAACGGCGCCAAAATTTGATGCGTGTCGTAATCGCAGTCAAAATTAAATTTATAAATCACTTACAAGACTCTAACTAACTAGTAGTAGGGCAAGTAAGGGTCGAACCCACAGGGACTAATGATACTATCTCAGATTAACTTAGTATTATTTATATAGTTATATAAAAATAGAATAATGGGGGGTTTGTTTGGGTTGGTTTTATGCTAAACTAATTAACTAAAATCAAATAAATAAAACTAATAATACTAATAATCGCAATAAACAAGTAGAAAGTTCTTATAAAGGATAAATAGGAGGTATGTAATTTTCCATAGATGTTGGGTAAAATCATCGATTCACTTAATTAATTATCGGATAGATTAGTTAATCGGTTAATCCTTGAACGCAAGTAAATTACCAATTTTATCTTTCTGACTCGTTAAACCCCGTGAACGCACGCAAGTTTAATCCTAACCAATTTATCAAATTAACCATGAACGCATGAATCAAATTAATAAATTAAGTCGCTTTAAGATCACTAATCAGTTGAATAAAATATAACCAGAACGCTGCAATTATATCTGACTCAACTACTACACAAGATTCTAGCAATTAAGATTAGACCAGAACGCTGCAACCTAACCAAAATTACTATTAATTCAACGACCGATTCATGAATACAATTAAGTTGGCCAAACAAAATTAATAAATACGAATCAAATAGTCAAATAATGAATCTTATATAAATACCCAATAAACTAATTAATCAATCAGAACAATATCATAATCTCATAAACCCTAACATCAATAGTCAATTACATACTCCAATTAAAAATTACTCTAAACTAAACATAATAATAGTAAAAATAAGATAAAGAATAGAAAAACTCATAAAAATCGGGACAGAATTTGATTTAGACGGAGCCGAGCCCGTGTCTCTCCGTGGTCCGTCGTGTGGCTTCTGTGCCCTTCTTGGTCTTCTCTTTTTCTTCTTCTTCACGTCTCTTCATTAAAAGCCTTATGACTTCTTTTATAGTGTTGATTTGCTCTTGTTGAAATTATTTCTTTCCTAAATTAATTGATCTTGCTCTTATAATTCCAAATCTTCTTCTTTCCTTTTTTTTTTGTCCTGAAATTTATTGCTCTTTCCTTGCTTTCCATAATGGGTTGATGTTTTCAAGCTTGATTTTGACCCATTAGATGATGGAATTAGACCTGTAAACATACATACGATTTTAGTAGTCTTTTTCTTAATCTATGTGGGTTATTACTAATTAATTAAAATATATATTAAAAACTCAATTTAGTACAAAAATATCAAAAGTTCAATAATAAACCCAACTTATATAAAATAATCATTTTAACTCAAATATTACGAAAGACGACATAAAAAATATAATATTAAAGGGGTAAAAATACGCATAAATATCGACTTATCAGGCTGCCAACAAGCAAATCCTGAATGGACTAAAAAAGATGCTGGATGACCTCAAGGGCAGGTGGGCAGATGAGTTGCCAAGCATCCTATGGTCAATCAGGACCACCCGGAAAGAATCTACGGGTCAAACCTCTTTTGGCCTGGTCTATGGGGCAGAGGCCCTGCTACCCATTGAAGCGCGAATACCTACCTTGAGATCCCAGAAATATGATAGGGCGGATAACAAGGCAGCAATGACTGAGGCCCTAGACCTAGTCAGCGAAGTCAGGCAGGAAGCCAGCATTAACATAGCCGCCTACCAACAACGGATAAGGAAGGCGTACAACAAAAAAGTAAACGAAAGAAGTTTCCATGTAGGAGATCTGGTTTTAAGAAAAATGCAGGCTGTAGGAAGGTCTAGAGAGCATGGAAAACTGAGCGCCAACTGGGAGGACCCATATGAGGTGACCCGGATTATGGGGCCAGGTACCTACAGAATTGCTAATCTTGAGGGACAAGAGCTGGCCGTCTACTAGAATGCGGACACCTTAAAGAAATATTATGTCTAACCACTAGGAAGCTAAGTACTTTTCCTTTCAAGAAAAACTGGCGGAGGACGGTCAAAATAGAATGTCGACGACTTCGACCACAAATTACTGTAAAAGTTTTTGAAGAAATGAAAGTCTAAAATTTATACTCGTTGTATGTTCAAACTGGCGTTTTTTCACACACAAACGAGCAGGGGGCAATAGGGGGAGGCCCCCCTGTTGCTAAAACCAAGGGAAATCGACCCCCCAACAAAAATTGAAGTCCCCCTACCTACCTCTGGGCAGGCAGGGGGCAGGTCCCCTGGACTTCGACCAGAAGCCAGGGTCAGGCCGGGCCCCACGCGCCGAACGAACAAGGACTGGGGGCAGCCCCCCAACCTTGTATAAAAAGTACAAAGTCCCCCTGCCTACCTCTGGGCAGACAGTGGGCAAGCCCCCTGGACTTCGAACAGAAGCCAGGGTCAGGCCAGGCCTCGCACGCCAAAAGAACAACGACTGGGGGCAACCCCCCAACCTTGTATATTAAAAACACAATGTCCCCCTGCCTACCTCTGGGCAGGCAGGGGGCAGGCCCCCTGGACTTCGACCAGAAGCCAGGGTCAGGCCATACCTTAGAAAAAGAACATCAAACAAAAGTAAAGAAAATATATTCATAACAGATAAAATGAGTTTGAACAAAGAAGAGACTAAGAATCCAGGAACAAATAGAAGTTAAGATATTACATCAGATAAGGCAGCCGACCACATCAGGGCTCGGCGCGCAAAAAAGTTAAAATGTCAGCGAGGAAGCAAAGGCGCAGTAGGATAAGGGCAAGAGCCCTCAGAGGACGACTGCCCTGCATGTTAAACATTGGGAGCATCTTGACTAGGGCTAGTAGCCTCGTCAGGCGGCCTATTTGCCCGAGCTTCGTTCTTAGTAGCATAAAGACCTCAGAAGGCATCCTCATTAAAATCAGGGAACATTTCCCTAATAACTTCCATAACAAGCTCCAAGGAAGAAGAGGCCCCATCATGAAAACTCGTTTCCACTGCGGCATCGGCTTCCTGCAGAATGGCATCCTTCTCCTTCTGCCATTCCTCGCCCTTTACCTTCAAGTCATCCTGGGCCTTCTTGAGGTCTGAATCAGCCTTGGACAGACGCTCTACCAGGTCAACTACCCTTCTTTTGGTATGCTCCACCTCAGCCACCGCTTTTTTAGCCTGCTCAACTTCTTGCCTGCCCTCTTTCAGCTCCGCCTCCAGTTTAGACGCCTCCCTCACAGCTCTTTCATCCTGAACCTTCCACTGGGTCGCCTGACCCTTGGCCTCTTCCAAATCGCCTTCCTGCTTCGCCAGCTGGTCCTTCAAGTTGGTGATAAGGGTAACATCCTTTTCAACCATAGCCAGGCGATCAGGGGGAGGGAGCCCAGGGGTAACAACTAACTCTTCATCACTCAGACGGCTAAAGGCCGCCAGCTCAGCAGAAGCTTGAAGCACCCTGGAAGTGCGCTGGATCTACTGGATCACCTGATTAGTAGTGGAAGTTACAGATTTGGTGAGGTGATCCGCCAAAACAGCACCGGAGTCTGAGAGCAGGACGGAGACGTCCAGACTGTCGCCAGCAGTATAGTGGAACTCAGTGTTTTCCTCTAAAAAGAGGGTGCCTGGGACATCGCGAGCAGGGCGCTTGGGGTCAGGAGTGTCGGCGTCGGCCTCTAAATCGACCACATGCGTAGCACCCGAGGGCTCTCTGTTCCTCTTCTTCATGCTCTCCAGGGAAACGCTCTCCCCGGTTTCTTCAGAGTCAACAGGTCGTGGTCCCAGGGGAGTATGAGTCCCTGCAGGGGAACCACCCTGCTTGCTGGCAGGAGAGGGGGTGGCCTCCAAGGTAGCCTCCGTCTCCACGCCACGGGTAGCATAAAGAGGAACCGTCGGCTTTGCAGGCGGTAGCCTCGGAGGGAGAGGAATTCTTGTTCGGCTGGCGGAGATACTCTTCACGTACTTCATCAAGTTTTTCTCACCTTTCTTGTAGCTGGAAGGAAGGGAGGGACGCTTTGAAACAATGGTGAAGTCTTCGTCTAAACCGAGGTTTCTTACCTCCTTCCTTGACCAGAGACGAGTGGCGAGATCTGCAGGGCAAAAGAAAATCATGTTAGAAAAATATAGAAAGGTAGAGCCGAAAGGAGACAATGCCAATAAAGTCCCTAAACTACCTCCTTCGAGGCCAGGGATTAGGCCCACTCGGCCCAAATATTCATCAGTGGCTATGAGCTCCACATGAGGAAGCCAGAAGCCAAGACCACATACGTCTGATTTATCTACAATAGCAACAAACTTCTCAACCAGCTCCTGGTCCCGTTTATTCAGTTTCACTTCCAGGGCCCTCCCCCCAACGCCCGGGTGATACTCCTCGCGGGTTTCTAGGCGGGTATGGACATGATTCCTAAAGTGTCGAGGAATCCGCCACCCTGAAGCACTGTGCACATACAGGAAGTTGTTTTTCCAGTTCTTCAGACTGTTCAGAGCTGGCCAGACCGAAGTGTATCCCTTCTGCCTTTGGATAGACCAATATCCAGGGGAACCCTCTCCCCCAGAAGAGGACACCATCAGCAGTCCGACCATATATCTCTGAGCGTTGGTTGAGGGCCCCTCGCCATGAAATAGGCAGGTTCACGTATAAGCTATTAATGATCTTACCGCCACAGCGGTCAACTGAGCTATGGCCACATTCATCCGCCTGAAAGTCTCCTCCAAGAAGGGGTGCAAGGGGAAACGCAGGCCAAATTCTAGACATTTGTGGTAGACGGCTATGCAGCCATCAGGGGGCAACATACGGTGTCCTTCTGATCTCTCCTGGGACAACAATTGTGTACCCCTCCCCAAAATTGTAAAATCGCTCAATCGCCCCGGCAGCGTTCTTCGCTAAGATCAAGTCCCGGTTCTTGGACTCCGGGTAGGTTTTCATGGGGACCTGGTACTTAGCCTTCTCTAAGTAATAGATTCTCCCCGCTTCCCTGGGGACAAGTGGGTCGGCAATTCTGGAAGGATCAATTTCCATTTCCTCGTCTTCAGAATCGACGACGTCAAAAGGAGCAGGGTCAGGAGAGTTGGCATCTTCGCTCCTCTCCGAATAATCTTCTTCAATCGTCCTAACACCAGTCCCCCCAGAAGAGGAGGCAAGGTCAGCTATACCCTCTTCCCTACCCTCCGTCTTCTCAGTCAACGGGTCGATAAATGTAAGGATGCAAGCGCGGTGACTAGGCATAATGATTTAAGAAGAAGGAAAAGCGAGGAAATGAAAAAGACGAGGACTTAGGACAAGATTATAACCTAAATCGACGGCTGCCGGATGAAGGTCCAAGGGAGAGAGCTCCTCAGTCTAGAACGTTTTTGGTGGTGAAAGAGTATGAAGAAAGGCTTGGGTTTTTCTTTCAAAAAGCGTAAAGAGGGAAATGGGGGGAGTAGGAATGCTTATATAAGCCAGGGCAAGTGAAGAGTCGCCCATCCTAAAGAACTTCCCCCAGGAAATGCCCCCACGTGTCACGCTTTCAAAACCGACCACCCACCGCTTCCCAAGAAAAACCTCGAAACAAGAGGTCAGAGGGTTAATCATTCCATGACGTCACCCCTTCATTCAAAAAAAAAACCCACATAAGGAAGTCAAAAGGGCCCACCTGATTTTGCATTAAGTTTAAAAGACCTTAAAGGTCCAAAATTACATAGTGGAAAAATAAAAATTTACAAAAAGAGCCTGATATCGTGGCTCGAGCAGCCTGCGAAGCAGGCCTAATCATCATCGAAATCTGGGGAATAATCCCTAGGGCTGTCATCATCTAAAGCGGACCCCCAGTCCCAGTCGTCAGAATCCTTAAAAGGATCATCAGGGCCTTCATCTTCGCCCTTACCAGAAGAATAGCCCTGACCTTCACTATCTTCAGAGTCATGGCTGCTTGTATCCCAATCATGGCAAAAAAGGACGGCCCTGGCATCATCAGAAAAACCACGGTCCACCCTCCTCACCAGAGGAGAGGAAGGGCTTGATTCAAGAGAAGAGGTCAGTTCAGAGCAATTGGGATCAAATTGCTTTGGATGCAACCAAGGGAAGCACCTATGGCATCCCCTGTCATAGCAGCCCCCTGCCTGGGTGCAATATCCAGAGGGAGGATCAGCAGAAGGGGGAGACCTCCCAGGGCGTTTGCCAGCCTTGGAGAGGGTCTTCCTCTTAGCAGCCCGTTGAGGGCGGGAGCTTTTCCGTCTACAACGGCGAAGAATTTGGTGAGCCCGCTTAGAATACTTCAACCGACGACGTCCTCTGAAACAGAGGACCTCCACGTAAACTCCGCAGCGGAAGACTGTTTTCTTAATCCAAGACATTGACTATTTTTGGAAAAGAATAGTGGAGAGGTTGAAGATGAGGCGTGAAAATGATGGAGAAGACCAGAACTTTTATAAGAACAAAAGCAAGCCATTAATGGTGCTCCAACCACCTCTGTAAGAGGGAGAGCCAATCATCAAATTGACATGCTGCCCAAAAATCCTCTTTAAAAGAGAAGTAATCATGAGAAAAAGACATTCCAACTCTTTGCATGCCCAATACGGTTGAGTAGTTTTCTCCCTCGGGAACATGCTGCGCATTAAATGCTAAGTTGTTCAAAAGAGTCAACCTCCCATCCCAATCAAGAGATCGCCTGCCAAAGGGAAGCCCTGCTTCCCCTCGGCCAGTGAGGGCCAATTGATGGGGGTCGATAGCCTGCTGCGGGTCGCCCGCCATTTGCGCCCCAGGATGGCCCGACCCAGGAACAGAGGAGGGTCTGCCCTGCAGACCACCGAACAAAGATCACTGAAACCTCCAAGGTATTCACCTGCCCGACAAAGCCATGCCGCCAGCCAAACAGGGCAGTCAAGCCCCCCTGCCTGGCCCCCAGGGTGTTCTCGCTCCCAGTAGAGGCAGGGGAAACCAGGGGCCCCTCCGTCATTTTGCCTAAGGTAAAGAAGAATGAGTGAGTGAGGTGAGTCCACTTGTCACCCTCTCATCCACTCATTTTTCCTCTCTCCTTTTCTCTCTTCTCTCTCTTGTAGGAAGGTATAAATACTCTCCCATTTCCCACATTGAGGGAGTTGGATTTTCTCTCTCTAGACTCACTCTCTAAAAAACGTCACCTAGCTCCTCACGAACTAGGTTCATTAAGGCATTTCACGGACTGACTTAGGCATCGGAGAGGGTTCCCTCGGACACCTCCGAGGCCCTGTGCGTTCACTGTGCAGGGAGCAGGCCATACTCGCCGGGAAAGTCCGACAACCGGATTGAGATAAAGGAGAGACCAAAGAGAGTCAGACAATCAATATTCGAGCAACGTTATAATCATAAGATCCGAATCCGAAGTCGGGTCTATTGTTTCCATAACCGGAACAAATGTAATTAAGCCAATTAACCCTAAGCCAACTAACCCGTGCAGCGCACGGGGTTTAATCTAGTTTTATAATATTCTAGAGATATTATATTAATATCTCTAATAAGACAAACTCTATTTAAGTGATATGAACTGAATTGAACCGTGTTACTCTCTCCGTTCAAATTCAAATGGTACACTCCCATTTTCTTTTGGACACTATTTACAACTCATAAAAGAAAAAATATAGTCACGTGAGATTTTGCTTGATTCGTTTAATGAGTAGATTAAAAATATCAAATTTTTATAATTTTTGTAAATGTAAAACGAAAGATATTGACGGTGTAAACGTGACTCCACAAGTGTGATAAATGAAACGTACTCTTCGATTTGAACGGAGAGAGTATTTTTTACGTTGTAAATTTTTTATCACCCCATCCCGAAATTTCGCACTGCCTATTGTGGAAGAAAAATTGAAGAAGAGAAGAGAAATATGATGTAGATAAGATAGTGAAAAATATAGTAGAGGAGAAAGAATATTAGGTGTCAAAAAAATAGAGGAAGAAAGAAGAAATAAGATCGAGAATATAAGTCTCATCTCTATTGTACATGGTCTAAGGTCACACAAGTCCGAGTATACAATTAGTTTCCAAGTGTGAATATAACATCCCCCTTACTACTAAATAGATAGGGAACCTCCAAAAGTATGACACGTGGCGTCACCACATTCAATAAACTCCCGCCTAAAGGTCCTAGATTCCGTGTACAAAACTACAAGTGGGTCAGCCCACGAAATAAACATAAACATATATAGTGATATAAAAATATGGACAGCCCACGATATCATTATAATGATATACAACTACATAACATTTTGAATGGATCAGCCCACGATATTTTGGTATCCATGAGGATTACACATATTGTTGTTAAGATATTTTTAATAATAATACGTATAATATCCCCTTACTACCATATTATTCATAATAATAGTACTATTACTACACACACATATTATTATTAAGGGCATATTTACGTGTAATAGTAGTAAGTGGATATTTACGATATTTTTATTATACACACATATTACTACTACTATTGTTAACAATAATAGTACTATTATTATTACACACACATAATTGCAATCCAGTATATACGTCATATATTAATATTTCATATAATATTATAGTGTGTACGCATAATCCCTCTTCTACTAAAAGGATAGGAGTCACTACAAATACGCTGACGTGTCGCTCCCTCATTCAATATTTTCCCTCCAAATTAAATCACTATCACTATTAGTTCAATAAGGAAACAAATTAATAAGTAAACAAATAATTACTCTATAATTTAATATTTCGTACGGTTATCTTAATTCAAGTCAAACTAAATATTTGCGTAAATTAGATGGAAAAAATCTCCAATAATTAAATTTTTGTGTATGGACTATGAAAAAAATAGATATTTTTTATACGGATTTATTTTGTAACAAAATAAAAGTGTCACAACCTATCGAATTCAAGTGTCAACGTAAAAATTTATAAAACATTTGATGAGTGGAAACTATATAAAATACTTTCAAATTTTGATTTTAATATATTAATAAAATATTTTCTTATCTAATAATATCTGAAGTATTATGTCATCTTCTAATTTATTAACAAAATTTATAACTGATTTGAATATATACGAGGATGTATTTTGATTCATGATGGTTGATTTCATGATAAAAAAAAAGTAAAAAATTACGTATAAAATATTATCATTAGCTTTGTAAAAAAAAAGTGTTCAGTAAACTATATAAGTATTAAATAAGATTACTCGATTATCTTTAGCATTTTTAAATATTTTCTCAAATCAAAGTGTAACAATTAAAAATGTGAAAAGCTAATAGGTTACCAATTAGATATTTTTATATGTAATCACTAATAAATATAAAATTCTAAATATACCGTGCATTACTGCGCGGGATCTGTACTAGTTGGATAGTAATGCATTGGGTTGTGCAATAGGAGGATAGATGAGAGTGGAAGCATGTAGGCATTATCAGCAATTCCAAAAACGATATGGTGCGTCTCCGAGGTTGATCAAATTAATAACCACCACCAGTAGTCTATTCAAGTGTGTGTGTGTGATGCGTCGTCGGTCCATAATACTCCAATACTCCATCCATAGCATAGTATCCTTGCTCCTTTCCTGATGCAGAATAATGGTGGCACAGCTTACAGCTATGCATTGTATTTTGCATATTTGCATGCATGCCAAACATCGATCAAAATAATTGGCCCATGGTTTTACTTAAGCAAGCAATATACTGCTTGCAAGTTGCTACTACCTGTAATTGCTAGATAGGGTGATGTATGTGCCTGGCTTGCTCTAACATACACGTGCTCCTTAATTGGCTGCTTCACTCGCATCCAATTATAACTTATCTTTATTTTGACAACCTTGCATTACTTCATTTCCACTATGGATCCCATTCCCAACTCATCAGATCATCATCCCATTCCAGGTACACATCTGCATGCCCTGGACATACATGGACCCAACCAAATTTATGAGTAATCATAATATTCACTGATATTATAGAAATATTACAAAATTATTGTACTATAAATAAGCGGACACATTTCAATAATAATCGTCTCATTCAGTTATCCTACTATTATTGAACTTCAACTAAGAGTACGAGTAATATTTACAAAGCACTAATCACTATGCTAACTTGATTATTTACAAAGTTCATTTGTTTCTTGGAGGTTCAGTTTCAACGATTGAACCCCCTTGGAAACATCTTTGAGCGCATCAAACCTGACCCACAACCAATAAAAAGCATGCAAACTGGAAAAAGAACAAGAGGACGTACACCTCACTAACGTCTATCAAGACTTCACAAGCATGTTTATGACTGGTGGTGAAAGGGACGAAAGGAGAAGGTGCTATAACAATGATATTGAACCAAGTCGTTGAGATGGACAAACAACGTCGCCCAAGAACGCCAACCTGTGGACATGACATAGGTCCACCCCGACGTGGCCACGCGCGGGTTTGGGTAGGCGAATGAATCTCCATATGAAACGGATCGAATTGAAATTTAGGTCTATGTGGAGTCGCCACCGAATTTTGTGGTTATTCGGAACCATTCGAGCCCACTCTATGTCGTAGTGGTCCGTATACAAAATACGGCCCATTTCCGATGTCAGAGTTTATTGGGCTCGTCCCTTTGCATTTGATACCAATACCGACATTATCGGATATTGTGTATTGAATGACTCTCGTGCGCCAACGGTTTCGGGCATCCGGAAACCGAGGTTCTGAGTAAGGGGTGAGGGTACGTGTTGGGAAGCCCACGAAGGACACCCAACCCCGCCCGCACATTAGCGGCCTCTACTAAGAATTCGAATGACTTACAATACGCGCGCTAGTAAAACGGGAAAATGAGATGCAAACAGTATTTTCCCTAAACATGCGAATTGAATTGAAACGGGTTTCTAAGTCAATTTAATGCAGCTAAGATTAACGTCAAAGTTGTATTTTAGCATGCGGGTTCATTTAGTACAATAAACGAACAAAATTAAATTAACAAGAGAAACAACAAACGCGTTAGTAATGATATAATAATATAACGAATAATAACGGTTTGTGCAAAATTGAATTGAATTGAAAAGATGCAAATATGAGGATGCATGATTTGAAAAGATAGTATACACGTGATTAATTATGCACGTGTTGACCTAAGTCGTAAAATACTATCGAGCTTGAAAAATAGGGTAATGTACGACGCGTGTTTGAGTCGTTATGAGGGCACTCGATCGAGTGGTCGGTAGACTCGATCGAATAGGCCCTGAAAAGAGGTTTCTGTTTCGTGTTATGGGCCGTACTCGGCCGAGTTATTGACCAACTCGGCCGAGTACGTGGCCACTCGACCGAGTCACTGTGAGACTCGACCGAGTGAGTACTTGAAAAGTATTCTGTCCAGATCTGGTGACCCTACTCGACCGAGTTATTGACCAACTCGACCGAGTAGGTCTCCACTCGATCGAGTCACTGGAAGACTCGACCGAGTAGAGGTCCTGCAGACCATTCTGTCTCGATTTTGTGATGTCACTCGATCGAGTGACATAGGCACTCGACCGAGTGGCACCTGTACGTAACCAGAAAACGCTTGCAATTGATTTGAATCGTTTAAAGTAGCCGAGACAATAATAAATGTTCCTCCGTGTTTGTAGTGTCATAATTGGACAACATCTACGTTAACATCAACGGAAAATCGAAACGGCTAAATTATTTGATTTGATTTATTAGACTCGACGTCCAATTACGGAATTGTCATCGGGTCTAACATATCGATGCTTTGCTTAAAATAAAGAAAAGGACTTGATTCCCTCGACTTCCCCGACATCGGAATAAATCCCTAGGGATTGTGATGTCGGGTCCGTGTCAACGGGTTTCGACCCTTATTGAAATACGATGCTCGTTTTTTTGAGAAATTGATGAGATATGCGGATAATAACAATGATACAAACGGTATGAAAAATTATTGTTGAAATTGACCTATCTCAATAATCAAGTAACCGGGATATCGGAACGAGCGACCGTCAACGCTGTGTGCAGTACACTTGTATGTTCGTGTTTCCTCATTCCGATATCACTTATACTCGACACAAATTGACAGGTACTTTAATGTTTTGATACTAGTATTATTGATATTAATGATGCGATAATAACGATAAAAATAAAATAAAACGACCCGTATGAAATAGACACGACGCGAGAAAAAGGAAGAGAAGGGAAGAAACGGGGTTTTGACACCCTCAACCTACATGTTCTTGTCTCGGTGCGGACTCGTAACCGTGGCTATAACACAAGAGTCTTCGAGGTTTATGGAGGTCGAGTTATGGTGGCTCGGGTTGTTGATTCCTAAACTAGGTTTAGGGTTTGCTAGGATGTTGCTTAGGGTTTGCTTAGGGTTTGTAGAGGATGTAGTATGTGTGTATGAGGTTGCTCTAGGGTTTCGATAATTGTGTCAAAAAAGTTCTTGAAGAGGGGTGCATGGGGGTTCCTTTTATAGGAAAAGTTAGGGCTTCGGATTAGGGTTACTCGACCGAGTAGGTGGCTGACTCGGTCGAGTAGGCTTGTGCGTCAGCCGTCGGGCCTAAATAAGGGCCCACTCGATCGAGTGGATGAGGCACTCGATCGAGTGGCCCAGTTGGGTCGCGCGGGTCACTTGCTTGGACCTTGACCGTGGGTATTTGAAGGGTTTGAGTTGGACTTTTGATGATTGATGGGTTGTTTTTGTGTGTCTCGGAAATGACTTTGACCGGGATTGACCCAATCGTGACAAGTCGGTTTTAATTCCGGTGTCGGTTTTAGCCCAAATTAGTCTTGTTTGACTCGAAATGGTCCGCTGGGCCTGGATTTGAGGTTGATTTTGTGAGATTTGTACTCCGTAAGTGCGTTAGCCAACGATTAATGGATTTGAGCCCGTATCCGAGCGCATAGAAGCATGTTAGCGTCCGATCATCATCGGGTGTTTTTTGGGAAACTGCCATAGACACCTGGCAGTCAAAATGCGGGTGTCTACAGAGCCCCCACTCTGACTGAGGCTTGGACAGGGCGAGAGTCAGAGTATCCACCAGGCCAATCGAGGATTGAAACCTGGCGGACTTCCGGCCGGGTCGTTTATAGTCCGTTAGACTTGCGTGAAGGGCTCGCCAGCCGCAAGCTAGAAGTCATACCTGAGCTGATAACTCCGTGGGGGATTGGACTTGTCTCGTAAGTCCTGGGTGTGCCTGTATGTAGACTCATCCCTTGAAATGCCGTCGTTGGCTTCCGCTGGGGAATTATCGTGGGTCGCACTTCCCTAATTGAGTTGTACCTGTATGAGTCACATAAAACGCATGCAACACGTAGGCAGTAAAATGACTCGCGCTGGGGAGAAATGGTTTGAAAATTTGAATTTTTTGAAATCTTGAAAATTTGAGACTTTTGAATTTTGGAAACTTTGAGATTCTTGACTCCTAACAAAGATTAGGAAAGTTTGGGATGGAAATTCCCGTGCTAGTATTGAGACTAGGATGTGGTTTGATTCCTAATTAGGATCAGGAAATTTTCCTAAATACTTTGCAAGGCTAATGCTATATATAGCCCTTCCATGCTCTTGATTTTCTTCATAATTCCCAACACAAATCAAAAGAAAGTCTCTCTATTTCCCTTTAGGCAAAAGAAAGTCTCTTTATTTTCTTAAGAAGTTTAGCCATGGGAATTGATAGGTTGACCGTGATGCTGCAGGAGTGGTCCCGTCGCTTTAGGGACGTAGATAGGGTGGCTTTGAATCAGACGGGGATAACCCAATTGTACCCGTTCCGTCAGATGGTGGTTGACCGCTACTTTCTGGATGCTTGCTTGGCTTATTGGGATGACATATATCATGTCTTTTCTTTCCCTCGGGGCGAAGTTTGCCCTTTACCGGAGGAGATTGCAGCTATAGGAGGATGGAATCCGATTCTTCGCCCTGCTGTCCCCTATTCGATCTATGACCCGAGGAGGAAACTGAGGGAATTTCTAGGGCTCTCTCACAATGAGGTATCCCGCATGATGGATGGTGACAAAATTTCTCTGATCGACTTGGCTGAGAAATTCATGAATTCACTCGATGTTCGGGTTAGACCGGCTTACAGCCGCAGGGCCTTCTCTTTTTGCATGCTTCACGTATATGCTTTCGAGGGTCATATGGATTTGTTATCCTGTATGGGAAACACCCGTCTCCTGACCGTAGTGGATCTGATGGAGACCGAGCACAGCCCGGCTTGGTTGATCACAGGCGAGATAATCCAAGGATTGGACGATCGCAAAAGGGACTCATCCATTCGCCTTACCGGTAGCACCCGTTTGTTGCAAGTATGTCACTTGGCTTTTTTTTTTTTTTTCAATTCTTGATTTTTTCTTTCTTCTTTCTTTTTCGAGAATTTTTCTTACTGCAGGGGGTACTCGATCGAGTCACCCAAGCACTCGGTCGAGTACCCTCAATTAGACGCTTCTGACCTGTTTTCGGAGGTGCCACTCGGTCGAGTCACCCTGGCACTCGATCGAGTGCCCTCGCAAAGAGTCTCCTGTTTGCGTTCAGGGGCACCACTCGATCGAGTATCCCAAGCACTCGATCGAGTGGCCTTTAGGCGAACGCCTATTTTGCCTATGAGCCTCATGTTTTGTTTTCTTTTGCAGATTTGGCTATATGAGAGACTATCAGTGATAGATCCTCCTCTTGATGCGGGCAACTACCGTCATAACCAGGTGATGACGAGGAGGCGGGCAATTGACTTTTCTCGTCAGATTACGCAGAAGTATTGGGACGAGGTTTTGTCCTTTCATGGCGGCCCGTTAATTCGATGGGTGGTTCCATGGTGGCCCATCTACCTTTGGAGTGGCTTGGATCCGAGGGACAGAGCCCGCTATCAGGTGATCCTTTCCTTCAGGCAGACGGTTCATCTTTATCCTGATCGCATACTAAGGCAGTATGGATGGACCCAGCGAATCCCTGAAGTTGAAGCAGTTGTGAGTGACCCTACCCAACTGACTGATGTAATGTGTGATACCTGGATGCAAAGGTGGTATACACGGCATACTTGGCCCGTTGTCAAATCTCGCCATTCAATCTGGGTTTCAGATTCTTATACGAAGTGGACCAAAGCCGGAGATGCCAAAGCTCGAGCCGCTTTGAAAGTCGATGAAGCCTTCGACCTGCTGAGAAGAGAGCAAGCTAAAGACAACAGGGGGTTCTTTGATGAGGGAGACACTCCAGCTACCCTAGTCCGCCTAATGTCAGGGCAAAAGAAGAAGACTAAGACTCAAGCTGAAGGGTCTAGTGCTAAAGGTGCTTGGGGGAAAGTGAGCCCCCAGACGGACTTAGAAAGGAGACTGGGCCCAAGACTACCCGTGCAGGACCGACTTGGCCCACGGGATAGACTGCCTGAGCACGTGCGGGCCCGACTTGGGCCGAAGACCGTGATTGAAGACCCGTCGCCAAAGAAACGGGCCCGGGCTAAAGAGGTTCCACTCGTGATTCGGGAACGCTCGTCGCCACCCCGAAGACCTCAGGCTCCACGCGACCCGAAGGACAAGGGGAAGGGGAAGATGCCCGGATACTAGTCTCCTTATTTTATTATTTGAATAGTATTATTATTTGTGTGGTGTGGTTTTTTTGTGTGAATGCCGTTTTTTTTTTTTTTTTTTTGTTTTTTTTTTGTAATCCCGAGTTTATCGAGATATTAATAAAAGACATATTATTGAACACCGCTCCCGTCAGTGGTTGTACCCTTTTGAGGGGTTGCCTACGTATCCGCAAATGGCGGAATCAAACCTAACGTAGTTCAAAAATTTGATTTGATTGATGATTGCAATTTTCGAAATACATCAAGATTATTAATTCAAGATGTGCGACAGTAGAATAATTAATTCTAGCTTATCGACTTGTCTATAATTTTGAAAATTTATAAAAAGGACAGATTTTTATAAATTTTTGCAAATGACATTGAGATGGGGGTTTATGGGTAATAGCGCTTCAGCTGGTCCAAGTTGGTTGGGTTGACAAATTCGTTCCCGTCCAAGTCTGTCAGCATTACCGCTCCTCCTGATAGAACCTTCTTGACCAAGTATGGCCCAGCCCAGTTGGGTTTGAATTTACCCCTTGGGTCAACCGGCAGTAAGGCACGAACCGATTTTAGGACCAGATCCCCTTCCTTGATGTTCCTGGGCCTAACCCGCTTGTTGAAAGCCCGTTGGATCCTTTTTTGATATATTTGAATGTTGTTGAGAGCCCGGGATCGCCGTTCGTCTAAAAGGACTAGCGAATCGTATCGGGCTTGGACCCAATCTGCCTCAGGTACTTGGCTTTCAAGTAGGATCCTAAGGGATGGCACCTCTAGCTCGACTGGTTGGACCGCTTCCATTCCGTATGTCAAGTAATACGGGGTTGCCCCGGTCGCGGTGCGGATTGAGGTTCGATATCCCCATAGCGCAAAAGGTATTTTGTCGGGCCAGTCCCGGTAATTTTCAGCCATCTTTTTAAGTATGGTGACAATTGTTTTATTGGCCGCCTCTACCGCTCCATTTGTTTGAGGCCGGTAAGGCGAAGATGTATGCCTTTGAATTTTGTATTTTGCCAGCAATGCGGCAGTTTCGGCTTGGAAGTGGGTCCCGTGATCGCTGATGAACTCGTGAGGGATCCCATATCGGCATATTATTTTATTTTGGATGAATTTGGCCACGTGCTTGGCGTTCAAGACACGGTATGACTCGGCTTCGACCCATTTGGTGAAGTAGTCGATGGCCACTGAGATGAAGCAATGACCTCCCGTCCCGGAAGGATGCACCTTTCCAATTATGTCAATACCCCATGTCGAAAATGGCCATGGTGATGTCATGGTATATAATAGGGAAGATGGCATATGCTGTACATTGGCGAAGATCTGACAGTTATGGCAGTGTTTGACATACAACTGACAGTCTGTTTCCATGGTGTTCCAATAGTACCCGAGCCTCGTGATTTTTCGGGCTAGCATATGGGCGTTCATATGAGGGCCGTTTTCACCATCATGGACCTCGGCCATGACCTTTTCGGCCTGTATTTTGTCGATGCATAGGAGTAGAGCCCCCTGTGCCGTCTTTTTGTACAATTGCCCGTCATCAGTTCGAACAAATTGGGTTGCCAATCTTCGTAGGGCCTTTTTGGCCCGATTTTCCGCTCCCGCGGGATATTCTCCCATTGCCAAGTAGGTTAGGACAGCTTGATACCAAGGCTCCGGGTCCATTATCTCGATATCCTGAATGGCGTGGATGTAGGCTGGCTCGGACCGTCTTTCGACACAGATTGGCATGCTGGTCAGGTGATCCGGGATGTTTAGTAGAGATGCTAGTTTGGAAAGTGCATCTGCAAACTGATTCTCCTCCCGGGGCAGATAAATGTATTCTACCTTTTGAAATTGTTTTTCTAGAACCCTTACCCGTGCTTGGTAAGCCACGAGATTGGCGTTCCGAGTTTTCCATTTTTGGAGTGCTTGGTTGATGACCAATGATGAATCACCGTGGACTCGGAGGTTTGTTACCCCTAAATCAGCGGCGGCTTGCAACCCGTGAATACATGCTTCGTATTCGGCTGCGTTATTGGTCACGTCGAAGTCTAACTTGATGGATAAGGGAGTGTGTTCCCCTCGGGGTGAAATTAACAGGATTCCGACCCCAAATCCTCGGAAGTTGGATGCCCCATCGAAATACAAATCCCACACTTCCGTATCGGTATGGAATATGTCTTCATCAGGAAAGGCCCATGTATCGGTGTGGCCTTCTTCGGGTATTGGGCTGTCAGCGAGGAATTCGGCAACTACCCGGCCTTTGATGGCCTTTAATGGTACAAATTTGAGATCGAACTCGGATAACATTAAAGTCCATCTTGATATCCTACCGTTGAGGATGGGCTTCTCGAACAAGTATTTGATAGGATCCATTTTGGATAACACATGTACCTCGTGACTGAGCATGTAATGTCGGAGCTTTTTAGTGGCCCAAACCAATGCTAGGCACGTCTTTTCGAGCATTGTATATTTACACTCATATTCGAGGAACTTTTTACTGATGTAGTAAATAGCCCGTTCTTCTGAATCAACTGTCTGGGCCAGCATAGCCCCCATGGCCGTCTCTGTCGTCGTTAGGTATAACGACAAAGGCAGACCGTGCTGAGGTGACATTAGTACCGGCGGAGCAGACAGCATCTCCTTGATTTTGTCGAAAGCCGCTTGACATTTGTCGTCCCATAGCACCCGTTCTCCGATTTTTAGCTTTTTGAAGATGGGCTCGCATACCATGGTTAGTTTTGAAATGAACCGGCTGATGTATTGGACTTTCCCGAGAAACCCCCGTATTTCTTTTTCGGTTTTGGGTGGTTGCATCTCGGTGATGGCTTTGATTTTAGCTGGGTCGACCTCGATGCCGCGTTGGCTAACGATATGGCCCAGTAATTTGCCCGACGTTACCCCAAAACTGCATTTTTGTGGGTTCAGTCTCACGTTGTATTTACGTAGCCGGGTGAAGAACTTTCTTAGGGCTGAAATGTGCCCGCTTCGGTCCTTGGATTTGACGATCATGTCGTCCACATAGACCTCCACTTCTTTATGCATCATGTCGTGGAGCAAAGTAGTGGCAGTCCGTTGGTAAGTGGCCCCGGCGTTGATAAGCCCAAATGGCATGACGGTGTAACAGTAAGTACCCCAAGGTGTAATGAAGGTGGTCTTACCCATGTCCTCTTCTGCCATTTTAATCTGATTGTACCCGGCATACCCGTCCATGAACGATAGAAGGGCATGATCGGCCGTGTTATCCACCAGTATGTCGATGTGTGGTAACGGAAAATCGTCTTTTGGGCTTGCCTTGTTAAGATCCCGGAAGTCCACGCAAACCCGCACCTTGCCGTCCTTCTTGGGTACCGGCACGATGTTTGCAACCCAGTCTGGATATTCAGACACTTGTATAAAGCCTGCTTTGAATTGTTTATCGACCTCTTCCTTGACTTTAAGAGACCATTCGGGCTTCATTCTTCTGAGTTTTTGCTTTACCGGCTTGCACCCATCTTTGATGGGTATTCGGTGTTCGGCTATCTCCCTGTCTATACCCGGCATGTCCTTGTAGGACCATGCAAAGACATCTTTGAATTCGTGGAGGAGGTCTGTGAATTGTTTTCTCTCCTCTGGATCTAAAGATAGGCCCAACTTAAGCATCTGGGGCTCTAAAGTGGTTCCCACATTGATGGACTCGGTTTCTTCGATTACCGGATCTCGGGATTCCCTTTGTTCGAGCTGCTCGACCAGATGTTGAGGTAGGGGTACCTGTTCGTCGGGTTTCTCAATGTCATTGCATATAAAATTTTTGAAGTTGAGAAAATTTTGGAAATAAGACAAGTCGTAAGCAGAACGGTGTTCGTTATTATTATTGATGGTAAATTTTGAAAATAGCTCGAATAGAGCTGCCATCTGATCATTGGTCAGTGGCGGGATAGGGAGAGGTCTTGGGACAGGCCCCGAGACCTCAGTGGATAATGGAAGAGGGGTTACAGACTCGACTTTAGCACCAGACCCTCTAGACCCGGACTCAGACTCCGACTCTGACTCTGACTCAGACTCGGTATCCGGCATGTCTCCCTCGCCGGTGGTCAGCTTGTAGACCCGTCCTTGACTATCGGTCCACTTTATGGTCTTCCTCCAAGCCCTCGTCTCGGTGTTGGCACCGACTTCGGTGATTAGCTTGGTTGGGTCAAACCGATCGCTGCGAAGGATCAAGTTGACCAGGTCGTCTTTTGGAGGAGGAATGGCCTTGTCTTCCCCGAATAAGAGCCCCAGTACGGGTTCGGAGTTGTTTTCGCCCTCCTTTGATTCGGCCTGAACGATGGTGAATATATCATCAGGGATGAAATTGCATTCCCGAGCCTTTTTGGTCTCGGGATATGTGATGGTGGGTTGGTAAAGGCCCACTTGGATAGCTCCGAAGACTGGAGTGACGAAATAATCCGTTAGCTTCAGGCTATACGGGCTTATGTAAGTACCCTTGATAATGTCGATGGCCTTGTGAATACCGGCCCGAACCACGTTCTCCGGGGTTATAGCATACCCTAATCCGAAATGTGACTCGCCGTCGTTTAGAACCTCGATGATCCTCCCTGCTGGAAGGTACGGCCTTGAGGTTATTCCGGGTAGGTAACCCAGATTTTGTAGCATCGTGTCGATGCTAGTTGTGAAGTAGGGCCTAAAGAGATATTCTTCTTCGATCATGCCCACGAAATCGAATCCTCGTGGGTCGGCCCGTCCCGTAGCGTTGCAGCTTGCTACGGTAATTGGGGTCGCCTCCAGCGTGATGATACCGTCTTTGAGGGGCATCTTGACTTTTCGGTGGAGGGTAGATGACACGGCCTTAACTGCGTGGATCCAAGGCCTTCCCAGCAAGAGATTGAATGATGAGGTGACATCTATCACCTGAAATTCCAATTCCTTTTCGATTGGGCCCGTTATGATCTTCAATTTCACGGCCCCGGCGACAGGTTTTGGGCTTCCGTCGAAAGCCTGGATGGTCTGCGCCGTTGGAAGGTAATCGGCATCGGTGATGCCGAGTGCTTTTGCGGTCCTTAGAGGAAGGACGTTTACGGCTGATCCATCGTCGATAAGGGTCATCGGGAGATATTTACCTTTGCAGATGACCGTGATGTATAGGGCCAGATTGTGATTGGGCCCAAATGGTGGTAGGTCAGCTTCGGAGAAGGTTATGAGTGGGCCTTCTTCTTTGGATTTGCCCTTAAGGTAGGGCATGATGGTGGCTACCATTTCAGCGGGGGTAGCCTCTGAATCGACCTTGATTTCATCGAGAGCCTTAGTCAGTGCTTCCCGATGAGCTTGCGAGCTAACCAATAGTTGCCATATAGTTAGATCGGCTCGGACCCTCTTCATTTGTTGGACCAGAGCCGTGTCTGGGCTTGGTTCTTCGAGGGTAGGCTCCGTCCTGGCGGGTTCAGTGACGGATATAGGGATGGAACGCCCAGCCGCGGCGAGATGATTGGTGGCTAAAGCTTTGGACTTTGCCTTTCGGACCTCTTCAAGGGTGATGGGGACAGCTTCCCCTTTGGTTAAGTACACATCATCCTCGTCGTCGAACCATATCCCGTTGATTTGTGGGATATAGGGAGAGATGAGGTGAGAACAGTCAATTACCTCACCGGTGAAGATAGCGTGGGCGCTGAACGGGTTTTCTTTGTTGCTCGGCTTGTCTCCGGGCAACGGGATTTTCCCGCTCTCGATAAGGTCCTGGATTAGATGTTTTAACCTCCAACATTTTTCAGTATCATGTCCGTTGCCCCGGTGATACTGACAGTAGGCTTGGGCATTGTAAGTTTTGGGCCTTTTTTCCGCTGGAGGTTCTGCAGTTGGGCCTATCGGTTGGATTAGGCCCTTTGAGGATAGCCTCTGTAAGGCATAAGTATAGGTAGTCCCTATATCTGTGAATACCCGATTTGGTGTATTCTTTTTAGATGAGGTGTCGAGCAGGTTTACCTCGTCGAAGATGCTGCGAGTTGCAGCTGCAGGTGTGGGCTTGATTGTGGATGAACTTGTCCCTTGATACCCTTTGGTAGAGGCCTTAGTCAGGCTCTCCAACCTCAAATCGTCTTCGATCCTTGTGCCCATTTCAGTAAGGACAGCAAAGTTCGGGATAATAGCATACCGGAGATGGACCCGGTAGGATGAGAGTAGATTTTTGACGAAGGCTTCCACTAGGGCCTTCTCGCCGGGCTTGTCAACCAGCTTCACACTCTCAGCCCTCCACCTTTGCAGATATTTTGTGAACCCTTCTTTGGGCTCCTAGGCCATTACCTCCAGAGTACGCATTGTAATCTGGATTTCAGTGTTATCGGCGTAGTTCCGAGCGAAATTCGGTTGCCACATCATCCCAAGTCTTGTACTTCTTGGGGTCGAGCCTGTAGAACCAGGCCCTGGGATGCTTCTCCAAGGAGGAAGGGAATAAGTGCTTGAACATGGTGGACTTTACCCCTTTAACCGCCATGAAGTCTTTGAAGGCCCGGATGTGATGGACCGGGTCTTCGGTACCCTCAAACATGGGAATTCCCGTCAAGTTGAGGTTTGCCGGTAGCTCGTCATTCAAAGGTGAATAAATGCGAGCATTCTCGGAGTGGATCGAGTTGCTTGTTGACAAGTGGACTTGCTCCTCGAGCCTGCGAACGACACTGACCAATTCGGCTATGGGCCCAGCGGAATCAGCCCCTTCAACTGGGACCGTCTTCTCCACAGTGCTCAGACGGGTGTCCAAAGTTGCTTGGTTAGCGAGGATGGAGGTCAGTTGAGTCTCGATCTTGGCTAAGGCGTTTTTCAGCTCGTCCATCTTGCGTTGGTGTCGGGTTGTGGCTGGCCTGTCTGTAAGAACACCACGTAATCAGAAACTAGCCCAGAAATCCCGGAACAGAAAGTACATCCCAAACGAGACTAAAGGGAAATGACTCGAAGAAGACACTTAGACGGGTGACTCGTGAAGTGTGGGCCTTCCTTAGGTTTCGGCAAGTGGGCCTAGTCCTGTTCGAAGGAAGGTTCACGCGAGACATCCCCAGACTTTTGACTCGATCGTGTTGACGGGCCCTCCTTTGTAAGAGTATGTCCTACTTAGGTGGGCCTTGCCTTAGTCTAATAAGGCGGACCGGGATAGGGAAGAAACTCGTGATGTAAGATCGACAGAGTTTCGACGCTAGAAACCTTGACAACTTAAGACTCGACCCGACACTGCTAAAAACGGGAAGTCCTAGAAGAGGAAGGTTTTGAAAATTGATCGATTTTGAAAAAGGACCGAGAAAACTCGGTGGAGAGGTCCAAATTTCGAAAAAGACGAAATGTTTAATTGGGCCACGATTTTTGAAAGCTTGAGTTTTGATTTGGGCAGCATACCGGCTAGAAAATAGGCTATTTTGAGTAAAATCATAAGTCCTAAATTCGATATGTCCCGGGTTTTGAAAATTGAATATTTTGAAAAGGAGGATGTAATTTTGAAAAGTTGATATTTTTGAAAATGACTCGGAAACCAAGTAGCACGTAGTCACACAAGCATTATAACGACGCCATGTATGCTCTACACTAAGTCTCGGTCGGTCTGAAAGGGTCTATACCAGTGTACATAGTCTAGACGTTGATCGGGACGGACTCTCTAAGTCGAATTGAGCTTAGAACATGCCGCGAAACCCACTCGAATCGACTATGGACACCTTTTGACATATCCATGTTGGAGTACATCAACGGTATAGTGGGACGTCGGTCACCAGTACCGGCCCGGGAAAATATGGGTTATGCATGAACCGTAGAACTAACACGCGTATAGTATTCGTCAAACGATTTCTATTCGAGTCTCACCCTGAGGATGCCGATGGTAAGTCACGCATCAGTTAATCCCCAGCGGAGTCGCCAAATTGTGGACATGACATAGGTCCACCCCGACGCGGCCACGCGCGGGTTTGGGTAGGCGAATGAATCTCCATATGAAACGGATCGAATTGAAATTTAGGTCTATGTGGAGTCGCCACCGAATTTTGTGGTTATTCGGAACCATTCGAGCCCACTCTATGTCGTAGTGGTCCGTATACAAAATACGGCCCATTTCCGATGTCAGAGTTTATTGGGCTCGTCCCTTTGCATTTGATACCAATACCGACATTATCGGATATTGTGTATTGAATGACTCTCGTGCGCCAACGGTTTCGGGCATCCGGAAACCGAGGTTCTGAGTAAGGGGTGAGGGTACGTGTTGGGAAGCCCACGAAGGACACCCAACCCCGCCCGCACATTAGCGGCCTCTACTAAGAATTCGAATGACTTACAATACGCGCGCTAGTAAAACGGGAAAATGAGATGCAAACAGTATTTTCCCTAAACATGCGAATTGAATTGAAACGGGTTTCTAAGTCAATTTAATGCAGCTAAGATTAACGTCAAAGTTGTATTTTAGCATGCGGGTTCATTTAGTACAATAAACGAACAAAATTAAATTAACAAGAGAAACAACAAACGCGTTAGTAATGATATGATAATATAACGAATAATAACGGTTTGTGCAAAATTGAATTGAATTGAAAAGATGCAAATATGAGGATGCATGATTTGAAAAGATAGTATACACGTGATTAATTATGCACGTGTTGACCTAAGTCGTAAAATACTATCGAGCTTGAAAAATAGGGTAATGTACGACGCGTGTTTGAGTCGTTATGAGGGCACTCGATCGAGTGGTCGGTAGACTCGATCGAATAGGCCCTGAAAAGAGGTTTCTGTTTCGTGTTATGGGCCGTACTCGGCCGAGTTATTGACCAACTCGGCCGAGTACGTGGCCACTCGACCGAGTCACTGTGAGACTCGACCGAGTGAGTACTTGAAAAGTATTCTGTCCAGATCTGGTGACCCTACTCGACCGAGTTATTGACCAACTCGACCGAGTAGGTCTCCACTCGATCGAGTCACTGGAAGACTCGACCGAGTAGAGGTCCTGCAGACCATTCTGTCTCGATTTTGTGATGTCACTCGATCGAGTGACATAGGCACTCGACCGAGTGGCACCTGTACGTAACCAGAAAACGCTTGCAATTGATTTCAATCGTTTAAAGTAGCCGAGACAATAATAAATGTTCCTCCGTGTTTGTAGTGTCATAATTGGACAACATCTACGTTAACATCAACGGAAAATCGAAACGGCTAAATTATTTGATTTGATTTATTAGACTCGACGTCCAATTACGGAATTGTCATCGGGTCTAACATATCGATGCTTTGCTTAAAATAAAGAAAAGGACTTGATTCCCTCGACTTCCCCGACATCGGAATAAATCCCTAGGGATTGTGATGTCGGGTCCGTGTCAACGGGTTTCGACCCTTATTGAAATACGATGCTCGTTTTTTTGAGAAATTGATGAGATATGCGGATAATAACAATGATACAAACGGTATGAAAAATTATTGTTGAAATTGACCTATCTCAATAATCAAGTAACCGGGATATCGGAACGAGCGACCGTCAACGCTGTGTGCAGTACACTTGTATGTTCGTGTTTCCTCATTCCGATATCACTTATACTCGACACAAATTGACAGGTACTTTAATGTTTTGATACTAGTATTATTGATATTAATGATGCGATAATAACGATAAAAATAAAATAAAACGACCCGTATGAAATAGACACGACGCGAGAAAAAGGAAGAGAAGGGAAGAAACGGGGTTTTGACACCCTCAACCTACATGTTCTTGTCTCGGTGCGGACTCGTAACCGTGGCTATAACACAAGAGTCTTCGAGGTTTATGGAGGTCGAGTTATGGTGGCTCGGGTTGTTGATTCCTAAACTAGGTTTAGGGTTTGCTAGGATGTTGCTTAGGGTTTGCTTAGGGTTTGTAGAGGATGTAGTATGTGTGTATGAGGTTGCTCTAGGGTTTCGATAATTGTGTCAAAAAAGTTCTTGAAGAGGGGTGCATGGGGGTTCCTTTTATAGGAAAAGCTAGGGCTTCGGATTAGGGTTACTCGACCGAGTAGGTGGCTGACTCGGTCGAGTAGGCTTGTGCGTCAGCCGTCGGGCCTAAATAAGGGCCCACTCGATCGAGTGGATGAGGCACTCGATCGAGTGGCCCAGTTGGGTCGCGCGGGTCACTTGCTTGGACCTTGACCGTGGGTATTTGAAGGGTTTGAGTTGGACTTTTGATGATTGATGGGTTGTTTTTGTGTGTCTCGGAAATGACTTTGACCGGGATTGACCCAATCGTGACAAGTCGGTTTTAATTCCGGTGTCGGTTTTAGCCCAAATTAGTCTTGTTTGACTCGAAATGGTCCGCTGGGCCTGGATTTGAGGTTGATTTTGTGAGATTTGTACTCCGTAAGTGCGTTAGCCAACGATTAATGGATTTGAGCCCGTATCCGAGCGCATAGAAGCATGTTAGCGTCCGATCATCATCGGGTGTTTTTTGGGAAACTGCCATAGACACCTGGCAGTCAAAATGCGGGTGTCTACACAACCAATGAGAGTCGATGGGAGGAGGAACATCTCGCCGGCTGGCAACATCCAAGAGAATTTGGGATACTTGGGAATGGTCGGAAGGAGTTCAATGCCGCTGCCACGGCGATTAGGATAAAACAAGAGATTAACTTTGGGATAACTACTATCCATTTCAGTTCAAAAAACCTAGCTATTTGGATCCTTAGACTCATTTTATTGACTTTTTTTGTTTAAAGGAAGAGGGTAAAGACTCAACGTATACAAAGACAAGAGTCTAAAATACGAGTATTGTCCAATAAGGAGTTGGTGAGATCAAGTAGTATGTGAGTCAAAAACTTAATCCATGCACAGAAAATGTAGAGGGTGAAAACTTGGCTCTTGCATTTCAATTCTCAACTTTAAGATCTCAAAAAAAAAATGGAAAAATGGACTGTACAAACAAGGAAAAAGCCGTTATACCCAACAAACCCCAGGAAAATAGCAAAAATTACAAAGAATCAAAAAGGGTCTGAATCAAACGACAAAGCAAACAGTATCAAACGACAAACTCTCCACTATTTTGCCTCAGCTCTTTCCTTAGTTTTTGTGAGAAGGGCCTACATGCATCCATACTTAGATCCATAGCCGCGGCTAAGGCAACAAATACAGCTGCATCCTCTGCGCATGTCACGTGCTGTGACCCCACCTCCACCTCTGGCCTGCTTGCCTTCCCTTCCCCTCCCACCGTCGACGACATCACAAACCCCCTGTACACCAACCCCGCCCACCACCCCGTTCCGGGCCCTGGCTCCGACCCTGAAGATGAAGCAGATCCCGATCCGCTCCACGATCCAAAGTCAATGCTGCTGTTGGGGCTGCTCGCAGGGGAGGGGCCGGTGGTGATGTCGATGGAGAATTTGCCCCCAGACCGCGCTGGGACCGAGCCTTGCGCCAGGGTTATCCCGGCCGGACCCATCACGGAAGCGGGCACTCCCACGTCCGGGATGAGCTCGAAACGGTGCCCAACCCCATCGGTCCCCGCCCGCTCCCGCCATGATTCAAGCCGGCCCCAAGGCTTCCACGTCCCCTCCCCCGGGCGCATGATTAGCCACGCACCCGGGTTGGAGCGGCTTACCCAGTCGGACCCTTGGGAGGGGACAAAAGGGGTAACCATAGAAGCAGCGGCAACAGGGGAGCCAGAGAGGTCATGGATTGTAATGGACCAGCCTTTACGCTCTTTCGATGGGTGGTTCTGGTGGTCCTTGTCAACTTTGAGTGTGCTTAGCCAACTTCTTGAAGTACTTGTCTCTGAGCTGTTAAGAATATGACATATTCAGAAACATCAGCACTCTATTAAACCGGGTCAATTTAATTTAATTGTGTTTTTGAATTATAATCAATTTAAGTGGCCTAATTAAGATCATTTAAATTATTACTACTACTTCTGCCTACTAATACAATATGTACAAGTATCAAGTTGAAAGAAGTGGTCCAACAATCCATCTGTAACTAATCTACCCAGCTGTAAAAGTAGGTTTCCAGCTAGACATTCTAACCATCACATACTGCCTTGCCTTGATCATCATCTTCAAACTAACTCCTAATTACTCAATTCATGAATTCTCAATTTATTCCATCAGGATTAAACCTTGCAATTCTTTTAAATTACTGCATTTGATTATAATAATTTTCACAAATCTTAAAAAATGTAGCAATTCTAAAGAATCGGAGGAGGCAGTAACATAAATGAACAAGGATCTCAAGTTTAAACCCTAACAAAAGTAATTTACCAATGGCATCGGTAGAGATACAAGTGTCTGAAATTAAAAATAGAAAGAAAGAAAGAAGAAAAGCAATGTATGACAGACAAACCTTGATCTAGAAATCCAATCAGCAGGCTGTCTACAACTGAAATTGCAAGAGAAAACAGGCTGTCTAGCATTCCCTTTAACTTGAAACACTTGTGGACTACATTCGGGTTCACCATCAAAAGCGAATACGAATCTCGGGTCAGGTTGAACCTTTACACTCACAAACACCTGCGGATTCAAACTCTTATTTTTCCTCTCACCCACCAAAACCCACCCATTCTGCACCACCGTACCGTTTTTCCCTTCCAGCACCTGGGTACTAATCTCCAAGGGAACCGACACCCGACCCAGATACCTCCCGGACGACCCGAACCCGCAGCTGGTACCCGCGCCGGACCCATCGTAGACGTCGACCTTGAGCACGGCGTTGGTGGAGGTGGCGGTGGGGGGTTTCTTAGATGGACTTTTTCTGGCGGCAATGAGTTTCTGGACGTCGGATTTGGTGAGGTTGAAGCAGGCGGAGACGGAGTGGGAGCCGCTGTCAGGGTGGGTGCCCTCCTGGGGGATGACAGGGATGGCAGCGGACTGAGGGGTCAAATCCTTGAACTTGATCCTGCAGAAGCAGGAGGACGGGGGGTTGGGATTCGAACCCGGGAACCTGATCGCCAGGTTCCCCACCACTATCTTCAGGAACTGGCACGGATCCATTGCATATACTATATGCTATACGTACGAGAATAAAGCAAACGTATGTAACCCAATAAATTTGAGTTGGGAGAGGGAATAGTGTTGGGGGAAAGGGTGAGCTTTTAAGTGAGGGGGAAAGAGAGGAGAAACAGGCTGGAAAATATAGGGAGGGGAGGGGAGGGGGGGAATAATAGTAGAGAGGGGGGAATGGAAGTAATTAAGGAATGAAGCAAATAAGGGAAGGGGAGCTTAGCTGTGGAGTGGTGGACAGTGCGCACGTACAGCTAAAATATAAGTTTGCCAGCTAATTATTATACGTATTTTTTCCCCAATCAATCATGGTTTTTGTCATTTTTACCTTTTTAAGTATTTTTTAATTAATTAGGTTCCTTTGGATACATAGAGCCCATAGACCCACCCACGTAAAATCATGTTTCTGGCTCTGGTATACCATATTATACACCATATACTGTATCTGTATGTACATCCTGTTTGTGTGTGTATATGAAATTATGAGGTTTAATTAAATGAAAGATAAACATTTATCCAGCACAGGATTAGTAGGTGGTGATTTGATTTTATCCCAATTTCAGTGATAATCTACATCTATATGATTGTTTTTTTTACTAAAATAGTTGTATGTGGGAATATGATTTTTTTTTATTTTTTTTGTTAAGAATGCATTTAGTCGCATTATATTATAGGAGATGGGGATTCGAACCTGAAACTTACTGTCCAGAGTATCTAATTTTAACCACTAAATTAAGACATTTCGTCGTCGGCATTTCAGTCACGTCGTCGACGCTTTATACGTGAATTTACTCTTTTGCTCTTCTTTAATTATGATTAATAATATTAATTATTTTACTTAATTAATCTAATTAATATTTCACGACTACTTTAAGATTACGGTTTCGATAATTTTTGACGGTTTTTGAGACACGTGTCTCAATAAAGCTCGGGAATTTTTATATTTTGTAAATGATTTTATTTAGGTCGATTAATTTCTTTATAATTGTGATCAGGTTGATAGTTTAATCTCCCCGTAGCTAGTATGTGGTTAAGTAATCAATGAATTATTCGATTTTAGTTGTTACGGTTTGACGTATTCGATTTTATACGTCCCGATCGTTGATTTCCGTACGAAAAATTATTAAAAAAGGACACGAAAAATATGTCGAACATCCAAAACTGACGCCTATGGGGCCTGCAAAGCGTCGGTTTTGGGCGCCTATGGGGCCCGCTGGGTGTCGGTTTTGCTCGAACCCACAACCCTCTCGAACACAAATGAGTCTCTTTACCACTAAACCAATTGAACATTGCTGATAAACCTTACTAAAATATTATCTATATTTGATTCTAAAACTCCCTAAAATCGCCTATTAATACAATTTTAATATTATTAATAATATTAGTGTTGTTGTGGGTGGGGGAGGATATATAATATAACATAATCCGTAACATAATAAAATGACGGTTTTCAAAAAAAAAACCGTTTCATTATCGAGTTTCATTAACATGATTAAACTTTTTAATTTCATTAACAAAGTTAGTGAATGTAATTAGGGAAGAACGTTGTTGTCTTTTCACATTAAAAAGCGCCGACAACCTAATTTCTAGAAAAGTCGGGTTTCTAGAAAAGTCATGTTTCTCTAAAGAAAAGACGCTTTTTTTTAAGTGAAAGAAAATAAAATCAAATATGGTGAGTGGAATTTGAGTGAATATATAATAAGGACAAGATAATAACAGAACGATTTGAAAAATTAAAAACCGCTTCATTAACGAGTTTCAATAACTAACCTAACTTCTAAAATTACATAACATTAGTTAACTAATCTAATTAAGGCAAGGGCAAGATCGTCTTTTACATTAAAAAGCGTCGACGACGTGGCTGAAATGCCGACGATGAAAAACAGCACTCTAAAACTCAGGAAAAATACCACTTCAAGAATTCGAGATTCAACATTCTACATTAACATCTAATCAAGTAAGTTTTATTTTTACTTCATCATTTGAAATTTGTAATTTTTGTACATGGATTTTAGGTAGGTGGCACCCATTAATTTGGTAGTCGGATTAAGTTTTTTTAAAAAAAAGGTATGATGATACACGTCCACCCCGTGGATCGTATGTGTGTCCAGACGTTGAGCCCACACATGTGGCTATGTGTTGGACATTTACAATTTTTTTTTTAAATGCATGATGTAAAAACTGGAGTGTTTATTCCATAAACTTAATATTTAAGAAATTGTGTTTTTTATCCGACTGCATGTTGCAATGTTCTCTACAAGTGCATCTTTAAAGTTATATGCAATCGCCTGGGAACCATAGTGCTTTTATAAAAGGAAGGGATATAGTTGACAATATTTTGATATGACAGGATATTGTTATAATCTATAATAGGCTACTCTCCGTGAAGTATTATGAAGGGGGACTACTCATCGTCGTCGGCGATTTACTTAAAATCGTCGGCAAATATGATAGTAAATGACCGAATCGTCCTCTGTTTAATTACTAACTAAACAGAATCTAAACTAACCTAACTAAATTATATTTAACCTAACTACTATTATATTATCACGATTTATTAACTAAATTAACGTAATTACTATTATTTAACCTACCAGTATTTAACCTAAAGAAATTATATTTAAATTTAACCGAATCATCATCGGAATAACATCGAAAAGCTTATATTTTGATTTTTCCAATAACATTGACAATTGTCCGGAATGTCGAACACGGTTAACAATTTCCCTTTTGATTTGAATTTGCCGTATACCGAAAACAATTCGGAAGACGACGTCATTGACGAGATTAGTTTTAATTTCCCTTGTTATGTACGCGGTGTAATTTCATTGGTTATCACGGAAAAAGAAAAGACAGTCGTGATAGACTATTTGGTATAGGCGTGAAAGATAGTCCGAGAATAGCCTATAGGCGTAGGGATGCCACTAAGTAAAATTATGGGTATATTCGACGTAAAATTATTAGGTAAAAACTAAGTAAAATATACCCATTTTACCTAATAAACACTTTCGCTTCTCGTCTATTTTACCTAATAGACTTCAAGTTTTAACGTCTATGCCCAGGCGTAGATTTCGAGTCTTGAAGTCTATGCCCAGGAGTAGACTACGAGTCTTAAAGTCTATGCCCAGGCGTAGACTTCGAGTTTTGAAGTCAACGCCCAGGCGTAGACTTCGAGATCTAAAGTCTATGCCCAGGCGTAGACTTCGAGTTTTAAAGTCTATGCCCAGGCGTAGACTTCGAGTTTTAAAGTCTATGCCTAGGCTGCCAATTGGACGATTGTCTAATGTGAATTCCATTGATTCAGTAGTAACATGATTTCTCGGGGTATTGCAATTGAGATTTCTAATTGTGAGAATCTAGAGTATTTGGATTTGACTTCAAATAACTTGACTGGTGTTATTCCTCAGAATTTGGGGAATCTTCAAAAGTTGAGTTTTCTGATTGATCGTTTTTGTTTTGATCGGATAGAGATGCAGTAACTTGTTTTGTTTTGATGTTTTCGTTTTGTTTTTGTTTTGTTTTGTTGGGTTGATCGTTTTTGTTTTAAAGTAATTTTTGTTTTTGTTTAGTTAAGGAAGGAAAATGGAGTAAAGGGTAAAATAGGTAAATTATGTAAAATTGTCGACGATTTTAAGTAAATCGCCGACGACGAGAAGCGAAAGTGATTATGAAAATAGATTTAAGGAAAGAGTATGATTACATTGAGTGGAATTTTATTAAGGATATGATGAAAGGACTGAATATATTATGATTAACTGGGTGATGAAATGTACTACACAACGACATACACTTTGGCCTTGAATGGTTCTGATCAATTTGGAAACTTTCAAGGGAAACGGGGGATACGCCAAGGGGATCTCGAATGCTGTTTCAGGTCGTCGACATTTCAGCCAGGTTGTCGGCGCTTTTTAACGTGAAAAGACAGCAACACCCTTCACTAATTACATTAATTAACTTTGTTAATTAAAATCCTCAATCCTCACTACTTCTCACTCCACTGACTCACCACACAAAAAATAGTATAACTCAATTCTCTCACTAAAAAACCTAAATTTTCTTTAAAAAAAAGCTGATTTTCCTTAAAAATGGATTTTCCTTTAAAAAACCGACTTTCCACAAAATGAAGCAACAATCGCATTTTGGGTTACTGCACTCTTAATTTAATTTTAATTAATTTTAATCATTTTTTCTCGTTTAATATGTCGTTGTTTATGTCAATGTATTAGTATGTCATTGTTTATGTTAACGTATATTAGTTATGGCTGTCCAAGTGGAAGCATGAGGGTGGTCCAGGTAAAAGCTTTGATCCATGGGCTAGCTAAAGGCTAGCCAAACCAAAGTCAAAGACGTACTCGTAGCATAAAGTATTCTAATCAAAGACGAAAAAAAGATACGAAACACCCAGTAGGCGTAAAAATTTCACGCTTGGGAGACCAGTCAGGCATCAATTTTCGACGCCAATGTGGCTAGGTGGGCGTCAAAAATTGACGTTTGATAGGTCAGAGAGGCGTCAGTTTTTGACGCCCAACCGGCCACATAGGCGTCGAAAATTGACGCCTGACTGGTCTCCCAGGCGTCAATTTTAGATGCCTGGCCAATCACATAGACGTCGTGAATTGACGCCATACTGTATTTTGCGTATTTTTTTATATAAAATCGTACGAGTATTATACGACGTTATACGTTACAAAATATGTTTAGTTTGTTTTCATTTTTTTCGTTAATACGTATATTTAAGTTTCAATTCGTGGCTCGGGTTTTTCGTGGCAGTTTTGTAATTAATTCGTCATATTATGCAGGTATATCAGGAGGATTTCGGTGGCGATGGTATCGAGTATCGTTGATGCTTTATCGTTGGGCGACCATTTGCTACGTCCGACCTCCCATTCAACTACGCTAATGAGATCACGTTGGCTCTCAGATTTAATTTGGTGAAAACTAGCAACAAATCGAAGAGCAACATAATTGTGAACCTTCTTTGGGTGAATTATTTCAATTGCGACCACAACAGAAATTTGAGACCTAGTGTCAAGCACTCTCAAAAGATCGGTTGTAAGATCTGGGTGAAAGCGTGCCAAAGCTTCGATAAGGAATGATGGATTCTAGCAATTGGTCCATGTGACACGCAGAATCACCAGTTTCGGGTTTATGATGATGGGCACAGACGTCTAGCTGCCCTTGATGACGCCGAAAAAGAGTACGTCATGACATGTCTTCGGACGTATGTTACACCGGCGCCCTTCACCAGGCAAACCCGTAAAAGCCACACCCTCCATCGAGACGATATATAATATGAGGACGAAATTGAGGGCGCATGCAAGAGAATGGCGGGACGCCATAGAGAGTAGATGATCGTGCTAGCACATCGGGGGAGGTACGTTCATTTCATCAGCCAGAACAAGATTATGACCGAGGTCGAACGTGTATTCATGACTCACTCCAAAGTCCGTGAAAATGTTCCGTACGTGGTTTCACATTGTCACTATGGATGCGACGTACAAGACGAACATGTACGATATGAAATTAGTTAAGATGGTTGAGGTAACACCCGTTGGGAAACCTTTTGTGATTGCCTATGCCCTCCTTCGATATAAGGACAAGTTCTCCTATATTTGGGTGCTCCGTAAGTTGAAGCTGCTCATTGGGGACAACGTATCGAATGTGATTGTCATGTACCGTGATATGATGTTGACGGGGGCAATCCCGGATGTGTTTCCAGCTCCGCAGACCCAGAACCTGCTCTGTACATGGCACATATCGAACCGTGTGGAAACATGTGCCTTGCACAGGTTTAATGGTCAGAAAGACCGAGCAACAACCTTCATGCAAGTAGTGTTGTACCCTTTCTAGTATTCTAACAGTATCCCAGATATGCAAACAAAATGGGCTAATATGAGGACGAAGTGGTACATGTCGGGAGTTCCGCAGTACATAGGAGATGTTTGGTATAGTACTCTTAGGGGATGGAATCACGCGTTCACATATCGAGTCCTCCATTTCGGCAACAACACCATATAATTCATCGAATCTGCACATGCGAGCTTGAAGAAGGCTCTTGACACTTCTACGGCAACCTTAGTTCGCTTGTTCGAGAGGATTGACAAGCTACTTGGTCGTCAGCAGTCGAAATTAAGGAAGAAACTGGAGAACTCCCGCAAGAAGTGATTATCTAATTTGCCTCTGATTTTCAGTAACTTGAGACTCCAGATCAGTCGTAAGGCGCTGAAAAAGCTAATTGGGGAACTGACGAGGATGCATGAGTTGGTTGATCGGGTGTATGACGATTGCGGCTGTGTTTTGAGGACATCCCTGGGTTTGCCGTGCACCTGTGAACTTGCTGGGATGCTGGCACAGGGTTCTCGGGTGCAGATGACCGATGTGCATGTATTTTGGAGGACGCTCAACTACACTGGGGAAGAAGCTATGCCCGTCATCGACAGTTTCCATCTGGACGGGTTGCTTGCCGAGATTCGTCAGAGCGATACGAGTATGTGGCTGCATTACATTGACGTACTAAGTTCAGCATTAAATCCCGAGGAATCAAGCTTAGTCGACCCTTCTTCGAATCCGAAGCCTAGGAAACCATCGGGGACGGGGAGGCTGTGATACGGAATAGAACATGCGAGAAAGATGTTCGGTACCACTAATAAGTCAACCACTCCGAGTAAGTCCGCCAGGACTACCCGTATGTCAGCACCTGGGAACTGTCAGTCGACCAAGAACACCGGACCGCCGACGCCTACCTGCACCGAGTCAACAACAGGCACATAGTAAGGTGTGCCAAACGCACCCCTAGATCTTAACTACATGAGAGGCCCGTTCCCTTACCGTGATCACCTTGATGGTTTCATGTAGCGTTATTTCGTCAACTGGATAGAAGTTATTGGGGAAGGTCATTGTGGATTGCGTGTCATGTCCCATGCGGTGTACGGAGACCAATCCAGTTTTACTCGGCTGAGGATGACATTGTGAGAGCATATTCAGTCACCCCTATATGGACTTGTCTACTCGTCCTACACTAATGGAGGTGTTCAGGCGGCCATGCATCGTATAGGTACAATGTGCCCAGGTCCGGTGGGCCAAGCGCACAATCAACACGACCTTGATTTATTTGGTTTACCACAATCAACAAGTGGGTTATATGTCGACTATCGTCTAACTTGGAGTATCTCACCTATTACCCATTGCGGGCCATGCCAGGTAACCATGTACCATTTAACGTAATGTGGATAATGCATATTGATGATGGGTTAGGTCACTGGATTAGGTTGAGAATGAAAGACGATTGTCCAATGCCTCCTACGCATCTCTTGTGGAAGAACTGGCATGACGGTACCACGATACATTATTCTTCCATTTTTCAGACGCGTCTAGACAAGTGGAAGGATGAGTGGGAGGCGTACTTCCCAACGCCTCCAAATTACGGTGATCAAGGGGGTCAGGACAACCGTATCAACATCCTAGACGACGATGAACAAGGTGCAACATCGAATTCGGGTGCTAGGTACAACAGTGGTTACACGACAGAGGCTCTGTTTTTCGATTTCAACCCCTTCGATTACTAGAAATGTACACTACGTATGTAAATTGTTTTCTTAGTACAGTGTTGTATATTTTAGTATGTTCTGTAGTTCATTGTTGTATATTTTTGTGTATTTTGTGTATACTTGGTACAGTTTTGTGTACTAGTTTTGTGTATACTTAGTACAGTGTTATATATTTTTGTATATATTTTAGTAAATTATTTTACTATTATTTACTTAGTAGGTTATTGTACAATTATTTAATTCCGGTTATGATTCATCAAAACATAAATTTAATACCGAAGATCTGTGTACTGATAAATAATACAAATCGTCCGAATTATCCGAAGATGAACAAGAAACCAGTATTCAACACAACATAAAATCCAAAACTCTCCAGAATTGAACAAATTACAAATAACCACTAATCGATCAAGGACAACCTCGTTTCCCCTGGGGTCTGGGTGAGCGCTCATTCAGGCGTGGAAAAACGGGCATGTACGTCTCGAACAACTCGTTGAAGTACGCATGCTGGACATCTGGGTCATCCTGGAAGTGTCGGGCTGCGGCGAAGCACTGCAGCAACGAAACTGCGACCTGAAACAAAATGGACAACATTAATATATGTAAATAAAAAATTTCGTAAATAAATATTTGAAGAAACGTATGTACTACATGCTGTGACCCCCCGACAAGCATCGCCTGCTCCTGAACCTCGTTGGTGGTTAGTGGGATGATCCGTGGATGAGGGACTTTCATATACCATGGAAGGTAATCCTGAGCCACCTCCCCCGGGTAATCCATAGCCCTCGAGATTTTCCTCGGGTCAGCACGATGGGTCGTGAAACTCCTCCACGGATGGTCCTCATAACCCCCAGTGTAGGTGACACTATAACCCCTACCGCCCTGGCCCGGCCGGTGCTCCCTAGTGGGTCGAGACACGGGCTCGAGTATGGTCTGAACGTACCTTAACTGACTCAGGACCCGGTCAGCCTGGTACGGCCCAACAATGTCCATAAAGCGCAGTGTTCCCGAGAAGGCAGTAATCCGGTGGGCTGTATGCGCACGGTGAAGAAAAGGCTCCCTGTTGACTAGGGATGGCAATGGGTCGGATTCGAATCGGGTGAAGCCTCACCCGCATCCATCACCCGTCTCTATTCGCCCACTCGATCCATCCATCATCCACTAGGAGTGTCATCCATATCCGATCCACCTGTCATCCACGGGTGAAACGGGTGGTTCGGGTGATTTAACGGGTGAAATAAATAACAAATCGAAAAATATTCTTGCGAGACCTAACTTGCGACTTAACACCTTTCGTCGCCATGACAGTATTATTTGAGTTAGGTCTAATCTAGGAAATAAAAATGAATGAGGTTTTAGGAAAACAAGGAGCATTCTCTTATTTTTGGGTAATTTTTATAATATATATTTTTTAAATGGGTGGATGTCGGGTGGTTAACGGATTACGGGTGGGATAAAGCTCCACCCGCATCCGACCCAATCCATCACCTGTCTCATCCATCACCCGCTATTCATCCATTTAATCGGGTTTTCACCATTTATTTTTCTCGGGTGGATCGGGTGCGGGGTGGATGCGGGTGAAATTGTCATCCCTACTGTTGACCCGATCTGCTGTGAGCCGATCCAGTGCTCTCCGATACTCCAACACCTTGCTGTCCTTCGCCGCCGGTTTACCGACACCAATCCAAGAAGTCGCACGTTGAGAAGTCGGGAGAATCTGGTGGAGTGCGCCAATCCTAAAGTCTAGGAAGTGCTCGTATATCCAGACCTGAAGAAATGTCAAACACCCGCCAATCCCGGTGTACCCATCCTCGTAGCCATCCCAACTGCCTCTAAAGGTACGCCAATGTACCAACACCCCATGCGAAATCTGGAACCGGCGCCAAGTTGTTCGTCAGTGGGAAGACGGACGGACAAATACTGTCGTTAGACTTACCAACGAAGAGAAACTCCCCTAGCAACGTGTTCAAATACCCCTGCATAGCCTGCTCCGGGGTCCCAAGGCCCATGACCTCATACACGGCCCTCGCTAGTATACCCTCGCCCCTGTAAATGGGTGCAGACGCTCTAGGCATGGGAAGTCTCAACTGCTCATCACTCAGGCCGAAGAAGTTCCCCACAGCGGCCATCTTATCAGCTAGTCCCCCTGTATCATTACGAACCATGCAGGACTCACCCTCGATAGGGAGCCCAAAAATCCTACCGACATCGTGCATCATAATAGTCATCTCCCTGAACGGCATGTGGAATGTGTTCGTATCTGGATGTCACCTCTCAACGAATGCAGTAATAAGCGGTGCATCCAAATAGGGTAGAACGCACGCCCGTAGATGGATCAGATCTGACTCTCCAACGGCAGCCACTAAGGGCAGAAGGACATCGTAAGGACCCAACTCCCTAACAAGCCTAGCATGATGAAAGGGCTTGAGCATCATCAGTGTCGTCCCTGGATGAGACCACAAACTGCACGCAACTTGACCACCAAAGCTCGGGATCACCGACGGATCGATAGGACCTCCGGAGCTAGATCCCTGCAGACGCCAGGAAGTGTCCTCTTGCGGACCCGGGGTGGCACTCGTGCCCGAAGTGCCAACGCTCCCCTGAAACCGACCACCCGGTTCCTTCCTGTAAAAAACAACCTTTCCCTTCCTCCGTGTGTCAGCGTCTGACTACTCCTCCTCTTCCTTGGCGTACTGTGGGATGTCCTCCGGAAGATCGTACTGTCTCTCATTCTCGTCAAACTCCACATCTAGGTCGGTAGACTGAAACGACCTAGACGTCTCGGGGACACCAGCACTCCCGATACCCTTCGAAGTAACGGGTCGGCCATTTCACATGATACGAAAACGAGGAACAGAAGACTGTGCCCCTCCCCCAAAGAAGCTCCTACCCTCCACCTGCGCAACAAGTGTTTGTAGCGCCTCTGTGGTAGCCGATGCCTCTGGTGGCCCGGTAAGGGGTTGTCGCGCCCTACCCCTAGCGCGCGTGAAAGCCGTGACTACCCTACCATCAACACAGCTACCCCCAACCTTACCCTTCCCCTCATCAGCCATCTACGTACTTTTGATAATTTGACACGATAAAGGAAACTAAGTTAATTGTTAATAATATTACAATTTCACGTTACTAGCATTTAGAAACAGCTAATACCTGAACTGAATTTTATGTATACGAATTTATTGAAAAATGAAACTAAACTAAATGGATTGTTAATAATATTAAAACTTCATAATATTATCATTTTCGTATTACCGTAATATTAAACATTTATAATAGTAACATCCGAGTCACGAATTGGAACTCAAATATACATATTATTTATTGAAAAACGAAAACAAACTAAATGTATTTTGTAACGTATAACATCGTATAATACTCGTATGAAAATTTATTTTTAAAAAAAAATGTGCGAGACGTAATAAGTTAGCGCCTGGGCGACCAAATAGGCGCCAGTTTTTGACGCCTATGTGGCCAGTTAGACGTCAGAAATTGGCGCCCGGGTGACCAGTCAAGCGTCAATTTTTGACGCCCAACCGGTCACATAAGTGTCAAAAATTGACGTCTGACTGGTCGCCCAGGCGCCAATTTCTGACGTCCGACTTATTTTTTTTTCTTTTAAATTTTTCCATACGGAAATCGCCTATATGGACGTATAAAATCGAATATGACAAACCGCAACTACTAAAATTGGATACTACATTGACAAAGCAAGCAAAGGCTAGCTACATACGGGGAGCTTAAACTATCAACCTAATCACAATTATAATGAAACTAATCAACCTAAATAAAATCACTTACAAAATATAAAGTACTAAAACATTGATATATACTTACTTGACTAAGGATTAAGTGAAGTGGAGTGGAAGTGGAAGCAGTTTTATACTTGAAAAATGGTTTTTTTTAGGAATTATTTTAGAGAGATAAAGAAATGAAAGTGAATTATGAGGAAGAAGGGGAGGTTTATATAGAAATTTCCTAAAAAGATTTCCGAGCTTTATTGCGACAAGTGTCTCAAAAACCGTCAAAAATTAGCAAAACCGTAATCTTCAAGTAGTCGGGAAATAATAATTAGATTTATTAAGTAAAATAATTCATATTATTAATCATAATTAACGGAGGGCAAAAGAGTAAAATCACGTATAAAGTACCGACGACCTGGCTGAAATACCGACGACCTGATGTAGTGGTTGGGATCTCATGTCCTCTTTAATATTTGTGATGTGTATGGAGTATCTCCACTACTACAAAACATACAAAAGATTACAATTGAAAACCGTTCTACAATAAGATTGTAACCGTCATATAGGTCAGCGTGATCGTTGATAATCAATCACGGTTTAAAGCAACTAAAACCGTGATTGTTGTTATTTTTGCAGATCACGGTTCAACTACAAAACCGTTATTGTTGTTATTCTTGCAGAGCACGGTTGAACTACAAGACCGTCATTGTTGTTATTTTCTTGCAGAACATGCTTTCTTACTGAAACCATGATCTTTGTTATTCCTCTAAGAGATCACATTTCCTTGATAAAACTGTGATCTTTGTTGCACTTCTAAAGCAACTCACTTTCTTGTTAAAACCATTATCTTTGTAAAAGAAAATATGTACCAAAAAATCACGGTTACATATTTTGTTTTCAATACATCCTATAATCAAATAGAACCCAACATTGCATTGCGACAAATAAAGTTACTAAAGAAACCGCGATTCCATAAACTTCAGTATATTAAAAACAGTAGGAGCAATTCCATGAACTTCAATATATTACAAAGGGTAGGAATTCGAGAAAATAACTTTACGCATGAAGATTGCAAGAACATCAATATTTACAAACAAAATACATATTTTTGCAAAAACAAACCAAATTACATCATAAGAGCAACTTGTAATTGCATGGTCTTTGCAAATCAGTGAATGCTAGCCAAGTCAACCCACTCCAAGTGCTTGATGACTTCGTGTAGACATTGCGGATACGCTGGAGAATGACATAAAACCAAAAACGAAAGCTTGTTATTAACTAGCCATATAATTTTTATAAGTTCTACTTGAGAGTACTAAATAAACATCACAAAACTACAAGTCAATAGATTTAAACACACAATTATTAATCCACCATAAGTCAAATTTAATCAGGAAAACAGGAACTATGAATACAATTAGTGCTACAAACATAAAGTTTGATAGAAATTCATCTTGGCTAACCTAAACTTCAGTAACACTTATTACTTCTTGAATAATTGGAGTGGATAATTAGTCCAAATATTAGGCACCTCGTCAATTTGTTGAGCTGAATATCTCTTTGGGGATCTAATCATAAACTGAAATATAACAACGAAATTAAGCAATGAGAATAATATATGTATGATATATAGAATAAAAGTTTAAAAAGTAAGTATATATGAATTCTAAGATAAAAACATACATCCGGAATAATAGATATGTATCTTCCTCAGATGATCTCCAACATGTATCGGCAAACATAATATCCGCATAGAATGGTGCCTGGAGGCTGCTTAGGACACTAAAATACAAACTCGTAATCAGACATATACATACATATCAACCCCCCTCTATCAATTCTTTACATTAGTATTGGAACAAAGAATATGGACATTCTATAAATCAAATATTCACTTTAATACTCTTTCTCATCCATTCAATTCTTTACACTTACTATAAATGGACAATCCAATCAATTGTTTACATTCCCCTTTTGACAAAAGACTTTACCATATAATCTTCATATCCTACATCCATTTACACAAAATGTCACTACTTTTTACTAACTTTAAGTTTGGTGGACCCATAAAACCATTTGATTTACCAATAATTCCTTCACTTTTACCACTTTTCTTAAAAGTTGTGAAAAAACCTATGTTAAGAATTGAATGGATGAGAGGGAGTAGTAGGTAATTTCCTAAAATAGAAACATTAGGAGTTCAATAAGACACGTAAAAAAGAAATACGTAAAGAATTCACTTACACGGATGATGTATTTGGTATGACAATCTTTGCAGGGACACAAGTAAGTAAATATATAACCTTCAAATTTGGTTATTTTAACAACCGTTTAAATGTTTTTCTAACCACAACCGTCAGTTATTTTATGTTATACGAGTTCTATTTAGATAGCTAGCAAAATATCTCACTTTTTTCAAAAAAATACCCGAAATGGGTGAATTAGAAGGTTATTTATTATCCAAGTTTTTTGAATCGTTTTGATCTCAAAATTAAATGTCTCCAAATCCACACAATAACTATTCCATACATTGTAGAAACGTCTCGGTGTAACAGAAGTTACATATGGTTTCAAATAAGTACATTTAAAAGACATTCGACTATATTTTGAGTAACGTCAGATTAGGACAAAATCCTCGATATATATACACTAGAAAGTGAACTATTTAAGATTTTTTTTAACAACTCTCAGTCATTTTATGTTATACGGGTACTATTTAAATGACCAACAAAATATCTCACATTTTGAAAAAACAGTGAAATAGCTGAATTTGAAAGTTATTATTATCCATGTTTTTCTGGCCGATTTGGTCCCAAAATATAAAGGTCTCCAAATTCGCACAGTAACTACTTCATACAATGTATAAATGTCTCGGTGTAATAGAAGGTATGTATGGTTTCGAATATACACATTTAAAAGACATTCTACTATCTTTCGAATAACGTCGGATTAGCCTCTATCTTCGACATATGTACTAGAAACTGAACTATTTAACAGTTTTTTTAACAACCGTCGGTCACTTTATGTTATACAGTTTCTATTTAGATGGCCAGCAAAATATCTCACATTTTTCGAAAATCACCCGAAACGACCGAATTTGGAGGTTATTATCCACGTTTTTTAGGCCGATTTGGTCCCAATATTAAATGTCTCCTAATTCGCACAGTAACAACTTCATACATTGTAAAAATATCACGGTGTAACAAAAGGTACGTATGGTTTCAAATAACACATTTAAAAAACATTCGACTATATTTCAACACGAGTAACGTCAGATTAGCTCTTATCTTTGATATATATACTATAAAATGAACTATTTAGGAGTGTTTTTAACAACAGTCAGCCATTTTATAGTATACAGGTTCTATTTAGATGAGCAGCAAAATATATCACATTTTTGAAATATCACCTGAAACATCCGAATTTCAAGGTTATTTGAAAAGTCAATTTAGTCCCAAAAATTAAAGGTCTCCAAATTCGCACAGTAACTACTTCATACATTTAAGAAATGTCTCGGTGTAACAGAAGGTACGTATGGTTTCAAATAAACACATTTAAAAGACATTCGATTATCTTTCGAGTAATGTCAGATTACACCCTATCTTCGATACATCCCCTTCGTTCCACTCAATTGTTTGCCTTTTATTTTTACTGTGATGAGTATTTTAATCAAAGGCAAACAATTGAATAGAAGAGAGGGAGTATATACTAGAAACTGAACTATTTACCATCGTCAGTCATTTTATGTTATAGAGTTTTATTTAGATGACCAGCAAAATATATCTCACATTTTTTGAAAATCACCGAAACGGCCGAATTTGAAGGTTATTATCCACGTATTTCGGGCTGATTTGGTCCCAAATTAAATGTCTCCGAATTCACACAGTATCAACTTCGTACATTGTAGAAATGTCTCGGTGTAACAGAAGGTACGTATGGTTTCATACTTTGAGATGCATTTGTAGATTACAGTAAAGAATACTCGAGCCATATATAAATTCATGTCAATCTAATTATTACTTCGTACTACGTAACAGAGGATCTGATACCATTTTAGGGTTACAACCCTTAAAGCCATGAACTTGTTACAAGTATCAACCGAAAAGAAAATAGTACTCCCTCCATTCATATGATTGTTTGCATTTACTTTTTCACACTTGTCAATGCACGTTTTCTTTTGTCTATATCTTTAGTTACGTATTTTTAAAAATTATAAAAAATTGATATTTATAACGTACTCGATTAAACAATTTAAACAAGATCTCACATGACTATGTTTTATCTTATATATTAGAAGTTACATTGACGATTTCACTCACCTATGAATAATGCCCAAAAATAAAACGCAAACAATCAAATGGAACGGAGGGAGTGTAGAGATAACAACAAGAAAATATTTTATTGACAGCAGAGCAACGTGTTAATTAGTACTTCATCTATTTCAATTAAAGCTTCTACTTTTCCTTTCTCGTATTTTTTTCATATCTTCCACTCTTTGTTTGTATCAGTGTTCTCTCTTACCTAAGTGGCCCACCTACTTTACTCTCTCTCCCTCTCTATTTTGAATATTCTATTATTGTCCTTAAAAATTGCGTCTTTCCTTTGTGTAAGCTTTCAATGAAATCGAGAAAGTAATAACTTAAAGAAGTATAATAAACCCTATGGACAAAATAAAGCATGCAACCCAAATGTGATGCTTCATTTGGTATCCAAACAAATACTCCTTCCTTTCATATTCAAATACCCGGCCCTCATAAGTCATTTTCACAACGATGGGGTCGGTAATCCACCGACAACTATCCACCGAACTCAGACTCGGATCAACCCCACTTGGGGGAAGTTTCAGAGTCTTCAGGGCTGACGCCGGGGAATCAGGCCGGACCCTTCCGGCCGACCCCTAGACGTGCGTCAACGAAGAACTCCACAATCCTCGGCTCGGCCTCGAGGCCCGACCTCAGGTCGGATCAGCCGAGCCCTAGCCCATCCCTGCCAAAGACGTCCCAAGAACCTAGGTCATCCCGACCCCGAGGGTATGTCTAGAGGTAGGCCCTCAGACCCTCGCCTAAGGTAAGGGGAACGTCCTAGTCACATGCTATCTCCCTCTCTCTCTCTCTTGAAAACCCTATAAATACCCCTTAATGTCCATTCATTAAGGGGTAATCAATTTTCTCTCACTATAAGTTCTTTCTCTAGAAAACGCCACCTTATTTCTCGCGAATAAGGTCCGTTAAGTGCTTCCAAAAGACTGATTTAGGCATCGAAGAGGGTCCCCTCGGACAACTCTGATGCCCTTGTTTCCTTCTTGTCCAGACAAGGCTGACCCGCTCCTCTAAGAACGTATATACTAGAGGAAGAAAGAAGTGAGCGCTTGGACAAGGCCAAGGTCCAAGTCGAATTCGATAAACATCCAAACCCGATTTAGATCCGATTGTTTCCTACAAGAAGAATTTGGCGCTGTCTGTGGGGAGAAACTGAGATAATATCCCAGAAGAACAAAGTCACAAGAAGAATGCCCGATATCGAGGAAATAGTCACGGAAACCGATCCGACGGGGCAAGCCACCATTCCCCATTACGGGATGTTGATGCCTTCACCGCAAACCGTTGTGCCAGCCGCTGCCCCCGGGGTGGCGGGCAGGCCACAATTTATGGTACCCCTAGCAAAGGAGCAGGGGCCTTGAAAGTGCAGGAGGAGGTGGAGCGAGGGCTCAACTTCGAGCTTACACCTGCCCAGGCTGCACAGGCCGCCTGTTTCTTTTCAGCAATGTTGAACAAAGATATCACTCCCAAAGACCTGGTCGGCGGTATTCCAACGACCCCAAGGCGTCTCATGTTTCCCAGCTCGACAACCGCGAGAGGAATGAAGCGGACCACCGCTAGAAGGATCCAGAGAAAGGGAAAGATGGCCGCCTTGAGGTATGCTCAGGCTAAGAGATGGCTTCAAATCACTCCGCCGGAGCCGGAACCCCCCAAGGAGGCCGGTTCGGTGCCGCAATGGAATCCACTGCCTATGCCGAAATGGGATCTCTGTCGCAGGGCATGAAGAACCGTCTCAAGCCTCAAGAACATGTCACAAAACATCTGGGCCCAAAACGGGCCAGAGTGTTCGACAAGATAACCCCCACGGAGAATCGACCAAAGATGGAGGGTCTGTCAAAGCGCATGCAGGCTAGACTCACTCACGGTCCGCAACCCGAGCAGCGGCACCAACAGTTAGGGGGCGAAGGAAGGTCTGAAGACAAGGTTCAAGCCGCCACCCCAAGGCAAGCGCTCGGGACCCCGACACCAATCCCCTGAGATAGAGCCCGAGGCTATAAGCCGGCACAGTCAACCGTACCAATACTACCCGCCGAACGGTAAAACCTCGAGCTAATGAGAGGATCATGGAGCATACAACGATCAATCTGAAAGAGGTCGGTCGAAGGTCCAAGGCAGACAAACAAGAACTCCGCTACATCCGGATGTCCAGAGCTGCCCCATCCCCAAATTAAGATGCCAACGATCCGATTCGACGGGACTACAGATCCCGAGGACCACCTGGCGGCTTATGAGAGTCATATGGGAATGTATGACACGGAAGATGCAAGCTGATGCAAATGCTTCCCGACCACCCTCGTAGGTCTCTCCTAGGGATGGTTCAGAGATCTCCCCCGAGAATCCTCATACATCTTTCAACAGTTAACTGACGTTTTCCTTGATCAGTACGCCGGAAACAAGAGGCACTGACTCACTCGTTTTGACCTCATGACGTTGAAGCAAAGTGAAGGTGAGTCTATCCGGGAGTACTTGAAGAGGTTTAACCTAGAGTTCAAGCAAGTAAAAGAGATCGACGACCCCAAAGCCGCCTACGCTTTGACCAACTCGCTCATGCCAGGCGAGCTAAAAAATTAGCTAATTCGAGCCCAGCCCGAGTCCATTGCGAAGGCTCACAAGATAGGCAAGGGCATCATGGTCGAAGAAGGGCATCATAGCAGGCACGTAACAGCCCTAAATTTCCGCAACCAAAATACGAGAATAAAACAGAAAATTTGAAGTCGTTACTCCGCACTTAGCTTACAAGGCCAAGTGCAAGGCAAAAGAATAATATAAGAATTTAAAAGAAATATAAATCCGATAAATAATTAAATGAAAACGTTGCAGCGGAAGACTTAAGTCCCACAAAATCCAAAACGGTTTAAAACAACTTCAACCCAAAATTCAACATAAATATAAACAGTTCGGAGGTAAATGTTAAATAATAAAGTCCTTCTTCGCTCAGCATCCCGAAACCAAATGCACCCATGCAGCATATTAATTGTACCTATCAACTATACCCAAAACACAAATAGGTACAGGTTCCAGCGGGGGAACGACCCAAAACAAAAAGGACGTCAGCAAAGCTGAGTAAAATATATTATAATGAAAACGTAACACAATAATTATTATAATTTATAGTAAACTGAAATCAGAGTTAAATATCATTGTCTCGATACCAAACCAAAAGTATTGTGAAAACAGTAGTCAAAACCAAAACCAACCAAAATATATTGTTAGCACCTGTGTGCCAAGGTGCTATCCTTTTAGCACGATCTAGAGGTACCACCTATGCTTAGCTAGACTTACTATAGTGCGCACTACTCACATTTGGGCAGTCAGTAGGATGAGGCTGCCAAAGGAGGAAGTCTAACTACCTAGCAAGTGGGGGTCGGAAAACCCCACTTAACACAACTCGGGCCAGGAGTTCAGTTTCGGGACGAAATCCCAGGAACGTCTCAGACGCACCTTAACCAAATAGACCAACAGAGCTCCCAGAGTCTGTTATAACCACCAAAATTATACCAAAATAATACCAATATGTGACTTGTGTCACAAAGTTCCAATATTCAAAATATACAAGAATATCGTAGAAATTCACCATTGACAAAATAATTATAAAACCATTTCAAAAATATAATTTAAACCGAACATGCTCTTTACTTAAAGGTGAAAAGGTCAAAACGTCCTTACCTCTCAAGACGGTCAATCCAAGCTAATATTAATCCAAAATTTCTTTCTCCTCGAACCCACAAGCTACAAATAACATAAATTGGTTCAATAACTAATCTAAGTGACTTATAAAATTATCTCGATCTATTACAAATAGAATTTTCTCAAACTAGTACAGTACGTAGTATAATGATTGGCATCCTCCTTAAGTTCAAACTTAAACCCATATTTAACCTTAAACGTTGGGGAGAAAACTAACGTACCCGACTTAATTTTTAATTAAATCCAATCACGTACAACTACTCCTTTAAGCCATTAGTATTCTTAAAACCCAAACTTACATTGTTATTCACACCCTCCCGCACTAATCATTCCTTCTGTGTACTCACTCCAACGACCCCAACAACAAATACGTCAACACCACAATCAAACCACAATACCGACTAAGTGGCCAGTGACCGCTACATACATCATATAAGATCGTAACCTTCCAACTATTTGCCATGAATATCGGGTTCCTTTCTCCGCACTAAAACAGATCGTATTCGTCTCAATATAATCGACTCCGACACAATCCAACTTCTTATAACCGCTAAATTAGATAAATATAATCAACTCCCGTTGAGACCAACCCTAGTACTAATTACTTACAAACTCTTAAATTAGATATACTGTAAAGTTAATCTACCAATTAAAAGAACAAATAGAAGAATTGGTTAAGAAACTTACGATTTAGGCGAGAATGATTTGTGACAGTGTAATCAAAGATTCAGAAACGATTTTTCAATGATAACGGAGTAATTGGACTCGGGAAAAACAGAGGAAGAGTAGTAGCAGTATTGCGGCAACAGGGTAATAATGAAGGGGATTGATGGTGAGGTGAATAAAAGGGGGAAAGGACGAGGGTTTATATAATTAGTTTAGTTTTTTTTCTCTTTCCTTTTTGTGTTTGATTCGAAATCAAATCCGATACAAAGTCGGTTTATAAAATAACGTTCCACTTTTAAGAAAATCAAAACCGATTTATTATAAGACGACATTAAAAATATTTTTCCAACCTAAAAACCCCATTTAAAAAAGTGGAAAAGTCAAGCTTTATAATTAACTCAAAAAATAACGGGGTGTTACAGACTTCCCTCCTTAAAACAAAACTTCGTTCTCGAAGTTTAAACTCATTCTCGAAATAAAGTCTTACATTACTCACGAATGTCCAAAATGACCCGCTCACTCCATATATCCAAAATCCACCAAAATCCTCATGTATATCCAAAATAAATCTTTTACTCCACATGTCCAAAATTCGTCAAATTAAATACACAACCTTAAAATAAATATCTCTCATTTATAATTTTCTCAAAAATCCAAGAGCACCTAATTCCTCAAATTTCAAAGTATACAACTTCACCACCACCTAAATCCACAAGATAAGATCACCTAATTCCATAAGATAATACCAAAATTCGAAACCACCACAATTCTCATACTCCTCTAAGGTAAAGTATCACTTGCCAAGTTAAGAGCATGTCGGACAAAATATTTGAATTAATTCAAAATTTTGAAAATCACAAGTTCAACCATTTTACAAGTGCATAATGCACAAAATCAATCAGTCAATCAAATAAGTGCGGTTAGCACTACCAAACCAACAAAACGTGCGTTGAGCACAAAATCATCAATATGTGCGTTGAGCACAAACAAACCACAAATATGTGCGTTGAGCACAAACAAATCACAAACACGTGTAAACAAGTCAATTTCAAGTAATAACCAATAACCAATAACATTGTGCTTATTAAGCATCGATAATAGCCAAAATATTCATATTTGTGACCAATAAATAGATATTAGCATGAAATCACACAAGAACATGCTTAGTTTACCACAAAAAACAACTAGTCATTCATATTTCTACCCACCTTAAAATAAAGCTTCGTCCTCGAAGCACGAAAAATTTACCTTAGGCAAAAAGATGAGGATATTTGTCTCTCATGGTTGGCTCAAATTTCTCCCAAAATACTGGAACACATATGTTCGCTACCTAATATAATATCCTTTGAAACCTCATGAAGTCCTACCACATAAAGTATATAAGCATCAGAAAGTTGCTTCTTCTCTCACATATCCTTCATGGGAATAAAATGTGCACTCTCAGATAACCTATTAATTATCACTCAAATCATATTATAACCTTTCTTTGACCTTGACAAACCAACTATAAAATCCATGGAGATTGAACTTCACTTCCACTCAGAACTTCTAAAGGTTCTAATTTCTCTAAGGTGTCCTATGTTTACTCTTTACCTTTTGACATATCAAGTATCGAACCACAAAATCTGCAAATTTGTTTCTTCATACAAAACCACCAAAAATCCAAATTTCAAATCCACATACATTTTATAAATTCCTAAATGAACAAAATATAGTGTTGGATGTGCCTCATACATTATTCTTTCCTTTGTCTTTATGGTTAGATACACAAACTCAATCTCGGAACTTAATCAATACACTCTGTCATCACGCTTGAACAAAGCAAACTCATTCATCAACTTATCCTACAAAAATTTATCACCACCTTTCAATTCTTTAATACACTCATCAATTCGCTTTCAACAGAAAACACACTATACTGGGTTCCTAATTTTGCCATTTTGATCCCAAATATCAGAAACTCTTTCCTCAGCTTATCACGGCGCATCACTAACAGTATTGTATGGGGAAAAGTTTACTCAAGTCATCGGCCACCACATTGGCATTTCCTACATGATACTGAAACTCGATCTTATAGTCCCCAATCAAATCTAACCAGCTCTATCTCACGATTAGCTCCTAATGGGTAAATATATATCTTAAAATTTACGATCATAAAAACTTTAAATGGTCCCCAAACAATATATCTTCAAATTTCTAAAGCAACTACTATGACTGCTTAGTCTAAATAAAAGGTAGGGTAATTTCTTCATAAAGGTTCAACTGCCAAAATGCATAAGCAATCACTTTCTCATTCTGCTGAAAACACTAACTAATCCATGAATCCATTCTTAATGCATAGGTATAAACTTCAGAAACTTCAATTCCATTCGGTAAGGCAAATCCTAAAGCAGTGGTCAACTTTTCCTTTAAAATTCGAAACGATTCCCCACACCCCTCATCCGAATGAAATTTATGGCTTTCTACATCAGTGCAGTCATTAATCTATCTATTTTGAAAAAAAAATCCTTCACATATCTCCTATAGTAACTAGCTAAGCCCAAAAGCTACGAATTTCAGTCACAGATTTCGGGTTAGGTCACTCCTTAACAACCTTATTCAGCAGGATCTACTGATACTCCATCCTTAGATATGATATTCCCCAAAATTACTCGTACCAGCCAAAAATCGCACCTCGAAACTTTAGCAAACACTAATTTCCTCTCAAGATGCCTAAAAAAATTCGTAAATGTTTCTCATGCTCTTCTTCATTCTTTGAATAATCAGTATGTTGTCAATGAATATCATAATAAAATTATCTAGGTAAGTCCTCAAAGTTCGATTCACATCAGGTGCACTAATCAACCCAAAAAAACATCACAGTAAACTCACAATGACAATATATATCTAGTAGAAAATGTACTCTTAGATAAATCCTTAAGCGCTATCACTAATTGGTGGTACTCAAATTGCAAATCAATTTTAGGGGAAATAAAAGCTCCCTTCAACTGGTCAAATAAGTCATCAGTCCTAGGTAAGGGAATCTTATTCTATATACTAACTTGATCAAATTCCCGATAATCAATACACAATCTTAAAGTTTCATCCTTCTTTTTCCACAAATAAATCAGGGTCACCCCAAGGCAGCACACTAGGCCTAATTCATCCCCAAAATAACATCAAAGTAGAGTAATGGAAATTCTATCAGGTTTGCCTTAAAATCATGATCACCAATAAAAACTGACACATCCCTATAAACCCTCTTACAGTTTACTAAGTTCCCGGATGGCATGGCAAAATCATAATCCACAATTTCACTAGATTCAACATTCATTTTATCCACAAACTTAGTCGAAATAAAAGAGTGAGATTCACCAGAATCAAATAAAATATGAGCTAAAATAGAATTCATTAGAAAATTACCCGAAACGATATCTGTGTTTTTGGCTTCCTCCCTATTCATGACATAGACCTTCCCAACAGGCTTTTTGCTATTCTATGCAGCATTTACTTGGCCCGCGGGTTTACTAGCTGCGGTAATGTTGGTCTGAGTCAGAGCTGGATTCCTAAAATTATTGTTAGTTGCGGACCTACCAAAATTCTGTGTGTTCCCCTGACCCTCAAATCGGTTATTCTGATTCACACTAGCACTAGCAGTTTGCGTAGCACGAGGTTTCCCTGCCTTCTTGTTCCTACACTCGAATTCTCGATGTCATAACTTCCCGCACCAGTAGCATGTCACCTTATTTCCCTTACAGTCAACGCCTGGGTGATCTCCCTTGCATAACTTACAGTAGTAATGTGGGGTAAAGTCATTAGTTGTTCCCTGATTTTTACCTCTCCAGCTATTCCCTTCTTCCTTTCCATTCCCTCCAAAAGATCGGGACTTATGTTGGGTGTTATTATTAGCATTGAAATTCCCTCTCTTTGCTGGGTTGTCAGATTGACTCCCCTGAAACTTCCTCTTCTTAGTCCCAATACTTACCATCTCAGCCTCCATCTTCTGGTTACTCCTCTCAATATTAACAGCCCTAGCATAGACATCTCTTAATGAAGTGAATGTCTCTCTAGCAAATCTACCTTTAATCTTCCAATGTAGCTTATCCTCAAACCTAGATGATTTAATCCTCTCAGTTGGCACTAGCTCCTTAGCAAAACGACTAAGTTCAACAAATTTATTATAAAAGTCTTTCACACTCATCTCATCGGTTTGCTTTAGGTCTCCAAATTCAACTAATTTTTGATGTTTCACATGTTCTGGGAAAAATTCTGCTTCTAATATTTCCTTAAGAGTATCCAAATCTTTATCATATAGTGTGTGTGTGTGTGTGCGCCATTTGGGTTTCTTATCCTAATTGGTTTCATAAAGTCCTCTTTAACAGTCTGCCACCAAATGTCCGCCTCTTTTTTCAGATAGAAGACAGTGATCCTAGCCTGAAATTCATGTGGACATCCTACAACAAGAAAAATTCTCTCCATCTCCCTAACCCAATTATCTAGTTCACTAGGATCCCCTTTCCCAGTAAAGGTCGGCGGTTTCTTCTTCTATACAGCTTCAGACATTCCAACAACAGCTGGTGTAGGATCATTCTCATTCTCAACCCTATCATTCATATTCCGGGTAACAACGGTCATTTGTTCCACAGCTTGGACAAGAGCTGCATTCTGAGCTATCAATTGTGCCATCATAGCGACCATATCATTGTTTTCATTTTCTCTTCGTGGAGGCATTATTACTATAGATATAAACAATATTCTATTAAGTCCAAGTATAAGAAGGTTCAATCACAAATCACAAATATTAATGTAAGTATCATTCATCTCTATCACATTTCAATTAGGTAAGGATAGTAATAGTACTAAACCAAGACAAATATAAATATATATAGATATAAATAACATAATTCATGCGTATGCAATGCACCCCATCCACCCAACACTCTCGGTTTACAAAGAAAGATTTTTTTTATAAAGGTAGTAGTTTTTTATAAACCATTTCAAATTTTGCAAAACCTTTCGAAAAACCTATTGCTCTGATACCAACTGTAACAACCCTAAATTTTCGCAACCAAAATACGAGAATAAAACAGAAAATTTAAAGTCGTTACTCCGCACTTAGCTTACAAGTGCAAGGCAAAAGAATAATATAAGAATTTAAAAGAAGTATAAATCCGATAAATAATTAAATGAAAACCTTGCAGCGGAAGACTTAAGTCCCACAAAATCCAAAACGGTTTAAAACAACTTCAACCCAAAATTCACCATAAATATAAATAGTTCGGAGGTAAATGTTAAATAATAAAGTCCTTCCTCGCTCAGCATCCCGAAACCAAATGCACCCATGCAGCATATTAATTGTACCTATCAACTGTACCCAAAACACAAATAGGTACAGGTTCCAGCGGGGGAACGACCCAAAACAAAAAGAACGTCAGCAAAGCTGAGTAAAATATATTATAATGAAAACGTAACACAATAATTATTATAATTTATAGTAAACTGAAATCAGAGTTAAATATCATTGTCTCGATACCAAACCAAAAGTATTGTGAAAACAGTAGTCAAAACCAAAACCAACCAAAATATATTGTCACCACCTGTGTGCCAAGGTCCTACCCTTTTAGCACGATCTAGAGGTACCACCTATGCTTAGCTAGACTTACTATAGTGCGCACTACTCACATTTGGGCAGTCAGTAGGATGAGACTGCCAAAGGAGGAAGTCTAACTACCTAGCAAGTGGGGGCCAGAAAACCCCACTTAACACAACTCGGGCCAGGAGTTCAGTTTCGGGACGAAATTCCAGGGATGTCTCAGACGCACCTTAACCAAATAGACCAACAGAGCTCCCAGAGTCTGTTATAACCACCATAATTATACCAATATGTGACTTATGTCACAAAGTTCCAATATTCAAAATATTACAAGAATATCATAGAAATTCACCATTGACAAAATAATTATAAAACCGTTTCAAAAATATAATTTAAACCGAACATGCTCTTTACTTAAAGGTGAAAATGTCAAAACGTCCTTACCTCTCAAGACGATCAATCCAAGTTAATATTAATCCAAAAATTCTTTCTCCTTGAACCCACAAGCTACAATTAACATAAATTGGTTCAATAACTAATCTAAGTGACTTATAAAATTATCTTGATCTATTACAAATAGAATTCTCTCAAACTAGTATAGTACGTAGTATAATGATTGACATCCTCCTTAAGTTCAAACTTAAACCCATATTTAACCTTAAACGTTAGGGAGAAAACTAACGTACCCAACTTAATTTTTAATTAAATCCAATCACGTACAACTACTCCTTTAAGCCATTAGTATTCTTAAAACCCAAACTTGCATTGTTATTCACACCCTCCCGCACTAATCATTCCTTCTCTGTACTCACTCCAACGACCCCAACAACAAATACGTCAACACCACAATCAAACCATAATACCGACTAAGTGGCTAGTGACCGCTACATACCTCATATTAGATTGTAACCTTCCAACTATTTGCCATGAATATCGGGTTCCTTTCTCCGCACTAAAACAGATCGTATTTGTCTCAATATAATCGACTCCGACACAATCCAACTTCTTATAACCGATAAAATAGATAAATATAATCAACTCCCGTTGAGACCAACCCTAGTACTAATTACTTACAAACTCTTAAATTAGACATACTGTAAAGTTAATCTACCAATTAAAAGAACAAATAGAAGAATTGGTTAAGAAACTTATGATTTAGGTGAGAATGATCTTTTACAGTGTAATCAAAGATTCAGAAACGATTTTTTGATGATAACGGAGTACTTGGACTCGGGAAAAATAGAGGAAGAGTAGTAGCTGTATTGCGGCAGCGGGGTAATAATGAAGGGGACTGATGGTGAGGTGAATAAAAGGGGGAAAGGACGAGGGTTTATATAATTAGTTTAGTTTTTTTTTCTCTTTCCTTTTTGTGTTTGATTCGAAATCAAATCCAATACAAAGTCGGTTTATAAAACAACGTTCCACTTTTAAGAAAATCAAAACCGATTTATTATAAGACGACATTAAAAATATTTTTCGACCTTAAAAACCCGATTTTAAAAAGTAGAAAAGTCAAGCTTTATAATTAACTCAGAAAATAACGGGGTGTTACAAGGCACGACCCTACACCGGTGTCAAACCGACCCCAGGCCACACCGCAGAACACTCGTGGCAGGGGGGAGCCGACCAGCAAGTCGAAAAGAGAGGAAATTAGTCGGAAAGAGCGGGTACTTTACCAACCAAAGTTTGAGAGCTGTACCTCTCTCAATAGGCCGAGGGCCGAGATCTTCGAGCTATAAAAGGATGCAGCTAAATGGAATCAACCAGGAAAGCCCCGAAACCCCAAAGGGGATCCAAAGAAGTTTTGCGCCTTCTATGATAACATAGGGCATACGACGGAGGAGTGTCGGCACCTCAAGGATGAAATCGAAGAACTCATTAGAAATGACTAGCTAGCCACCTACGCCGCCCGGACAAAGAATTCGAAAGTCCAGCCAGACAGGCCGAAGGGATCAAAGAAGGACAGACTTGTAATACATGTCGTGTCCAGGGACGCGGAGGGCCAGATCAGCCGGAGAGGCCGGAAACGGCACCTACACGAGCTCCACCATCAAATCTGCTACGCAGAAGTGGCACCGGCGCCCACCGCGCTAACCTTTAGCATCACACCAGGGGATGACGGGAAGATAGTGTACCTACATAGCGACCCTTTAGTCCTGTCCCTCGGAATCAGCAACCACGTCATAAAATGTTGTATGGCCGATACAAGTTAGTACACCAATCTGTTTTACAAGGAAGCCTTCAAGAAAATGAGTCTAGAACCGAGACATCTAAAGCCTTCTCGTGGGTCCCTCCACGGGTTTAGCGAGGAAGGCATAATTACAATAGAAACCATAGAACTGCTCGTCACCTTCGGAAAGGAAGATGCGGCCCGTAACATCCAAGTGTCATTTGTCGTCGTCAAGGACAAATCCGCTTATAACGCCCTCATAGAACGAGCGAGCAACTTTGAATAAAATCCAGGCCGCAATATCGATCTGAGCGCTCACAGTGGCCTATGTCACTGACCTCGAGACCGAGGGAAAGGTATACAGGGACCAAGAGTCAGCCCGCCAGTGCTACTCTGTAGCCATGCGAGGTTCTAAAACCGACCGGAAGGGAAAGCGGAAAATGCACAATACCCCCACCAGGGAGGATGAGCTTCCGACCGAGAAACTGACAATCCAGCAGTTCGCCGATCGTCCAGAATCGGGGGCGAAAACATGTTGGTGGAATTGGAACCCGAACGACTCGTCATCAAAGGCGCCGACCTAGACGAGTCATACAAAGAGAAACTGGTAGGCGTACTCAAGGACAATAGAGACGTCTTCGCATACTTAGCTGACGAGATGCCGGGGGTAAACCCGAGCCACATAGTTCACAGGCTAAATGTAGACCCAACCGCTAGACCAGTAAAGCAAAAGAAAAGAAACATGTCAGTCGAGAAGGACCTGGCCATCCGGGAGGAGGTCGAAAAACTCCTGAAGGCCGACTTCATTGAAACTTGTGATTACCAAGAACGATTAGCGAACATAGTCATGGTAAAAAAAAAGGCCTCGGAGGCATGGTGTATGTGCGTGGATTTTAAAAAATTTAATAAGGCTTGCCCCAAATATTGTTACCCCTTCCAAGAATTAATCAGTTGGTGGATGCGACCAGCGGGCACTCGATGCTCAGCTTCCTCGATGCCTTCTCAGGATACCACCAGGTCTACTTATGAGAGCCTGATAAGGTAAAAATACGCTTTCATCACAAGTGTCGGCACGTTCATGTACAAAATGATGTTGTTCAGCTTGAGGAACGATGGCGCTACATATCAACACCTGGTTGACCAGGTTTTCAAAGAGAAACGGGAGCCTGATAAGGTAAAATGCACTTTCATCACAAGTCTCGGCACGTCCATGTACAAAATGATGTCGTTCGGCTTGAAGAACGATGGCGCCACATATCAACGCCTGGTTGACCAGGTCTTCAAAGAGAAATGGGGTCGAAACCTGGAGGCGTATGTGGATGATGCCATAGTGAAAAGTAAAGAAGATGAACACCTTCAAGATTTAAGGGAAACCTTGACCTCACTCTGAAGCTACCAGATAAAGCTGAATCCCAAAAAGTACACCTTCGAAGTTCAGTCAGGAAAATTCCTCGGTTTCTTTGTCAGTGCTCGAGGGATAGACGCTAACCCTAAGAAGGTCAGAGCCATCCAGGACTTGCCAAAGCCCAGAACGATCCGGGGTATTTAGTGCCTGACCGACCGAATGGTCGCTCTCGCGTGGTTCTTCAAGGTTCTAAAAAGAAATAAGCAATTCAAATGGGAGGCTGAACAAAAAGAAGCATTTGGACAGCTCAAAGAGCATCTCAAACACTTGGCGACCTAGGCTAGACCAATGACGGGCGAAAAGCTTTACCTCTACATCGTCGTGACCAATACAACGATGAGTGCAGTCATACTAAGGGAGGACGCCGGAATGCAACAACCCATCTACTTTGTCAGCCACGTCCTCGGCCTGACTGAGGAAAACTACCTTATGGTCGAGAATGCAACATATGTTGTAGTAGTGGCGGCCTGGAAACTCCGACCCTATTTTCACGCACACCCTGTTACCGTACTCACGGACCAACTGCTCGAGAAAGTCTTGGAAAATTTTGAAAAGTCAGGAAGACTACTAAAGTGGGCAATAGAGCTTAGTGTCCTCGTTATAACCTATCAGTTCATAACCGCCATCAAGGCTCAGGCTCTTGCTGACTTCTTAGCCGAGTGTTCCCACTCAGAAGAAGACGACCCTCCCACCGGAGAATGGCTGGTGTTCACCAATGGATCGTCCAAAGCCAACGGTGCGAGGGCAAGAGTCGTACCGACAAGCCACGAGGGGGTCGATTTTGAGCATGCGTTAAGATTCACTTTTCCTGCGTCAAATAATGAGGTAAAGTACGAGGTTGTACTAGCCGGCATCAACTTAGCCACTGCTGCCGGGGTAGAGAGGATAATTCTAGCCACCGACTCTCAACTTATTGCTAACCAAATAAATGGACAGTACGAAGCCAGGGATCTGACCATGGCCTCGTACTTGGAAAAAGTAAAAGAAGAATTGTCAAAACTCAAGTCCTATGATATAAGACAGGTCCCCAGGTCACAAAAAAATCGAGTGGACGCCTTGTCCATGATAGCAAGCTCTAGCTTACAGGACATCAGAAGGTCGGTTTGGGTCGATGTGGTGAAAGAAAAATCAACCGTTGATCCTCCACTAATCAATGTGGTCGATGAGTCAGGGCCCGAAAGCTGGATGATTCCAATCATCCGATTAAAAAGGGACGGCGTATTGCTAAATGACCCGACCTTACAAAAGAGGATGCTATCCAAAGCCACATGGTACATCATGATCAACAACGAGCTGTATCGGAAGTTTTTTTCATCTCCCCTACTCAGGTGCCTTGGGTCGGAATAGGTGGCTGTGGTTTTGGACGACACCCATTCAGAGATATGTGGACACCACATAGGCGGAAGGTCGCTCGCCCACAAGGCTCTGTGAGCCGGGTACTACTGGCCCACCATGGTGGCAGATGCAAAGGAGCTGACCTCAAAATGCAGAAAATGCCAACTATTTGCGCCAGTAATACATGCACCTACCCAAGACCTACAACCAATCCTATCCCCCTTACCCTTCACCCATTGGGGAATGGATATCCTAGGACCTCTTGTTGTCGCAACTGGAAGGAATAAGTTCTTAATTGTGGCAATTGACTACTTTACCAAGTGGATTGAAGTTGAGGCCGTCCCCAGCATTACCGATTCAGCAGTCCGAAAGGTCATTTGGCGGAACGTCATAACACGCTACGGCCTACCTAAGGTCTTAGTATTCGACCACAGACGACAATTCGACAATGACCTGCTGAGGAGTTGGTTAGACGGGTACGGATCACTGTCGCTTATTCTGCCATGTGCCATCCGCAGACCAACGGTCAGGCCGAGGCTGCTAATAAACAAATCCTGAACGCTTTGAAGAAGATGGTAGATTACCTAAAAGGAAGATGGGCGGACGAGCTTCCCAACGTCCTTTGGTCAAAAGGACAACCAGGAAGGAATACATTGGACAGACACCTTACGGCCTGGTATACGGCGCTGATGCCCTCCTACCCATTGAAGAAAGTATGCCTACCCTCAGGTCACAGTTGTTCAACAGAATCAACAATGAGGCGGCAATGACCAAGGCCCTGGACCTGGTAGGCAAAATAAGGGAAGAGGCTTACGCGAACATAGTCGAATACCAATAGAGGATGATAGGGGCTTACAACAGAAGAGTGAGTGAGAGAAGCTTCCAAGTAAGAGACCTCGTCCTAAGGAAAACTCAGGCAGTGGGTAGAGCTGGAGAACATGGCAAGCTAAGTGCCAATTGGGAAGGACCCTACCAAGTCACTCAGATCCTAGGCCCCGACAGTTACAGACTTGCAAATACCGAAGGACGTAAGCTGGCAGCGCACTGGAATGCAGACATTTTGAAGAAATACCATGTCTAGACCCCAATTAACTCTTGCATAGTTTGTTTTATTTCGTCAAAATTTCCGTTTTAATTCCCCAAACGCGGAGGATGTTCAGGTAACAATGTTGACGGCTCCGTCAAGTAACATCCCAGTTTTTAAGTAATGAAAGATCTACCCTTTGTTCATACTCGTTATTTGTTGGAATTGCATCTCACAAACAAACAAGCAGGGGGCAATAGGGGGAGCCCTTGTTGCAAGGACCGAGTAAAATGGACACCTCAACAAAGTCCCTTCGCCTACCTCCAGGCAGGCAGGGAGCATGGCCCCTAGACTTCGACTAGAAGCCAAGGACAGGACAGGCGTCAAAGCCGAACCAATAAGGCCTAAGGAACACTTAGCCTTGTATAAAAAACAAATTCCTTCTGCCTACCTCCGGGCAGGGAGGGGACACGGCCCCTGGACATAGACTATAGGCTAAGGACATGCCATGCTTCAAAGCCGAACCAACAAGGCCTAAGGAACACTTAGTCTTGTATAAAAAATAAAGTCCCTCTGCCTACCTCCAAGCAAGCAGGGGGCACGGCCCCTGGATTATGACTAGAAGCCAAGGACAGGCTAGGCGTCAAATCTGAACCAACAAGGCCTAAGGAACACTTAGCCTTGTATAAAAAAAAATCATCTGCCTACCTTCAGGCAGGCAAAGGGCATGGTCAAGTACAAAATAAAAATGAACACAAAGAGTAGAAGAAACATTCATATTAATGTCAAATAAAGAGGTTCTAAAAGTTCAAAGTACAAAGGAGGAAAATAAACGACACAAGCCGGCAGCTGACCACATCTGGGCTCCGTGCGCACAAGAGAGTTAGATTAAAAAGAGGAAAACATAAGAGGCGATGAAAGTAGACACAAGCCTTAACCACTGAGACGAGATATAGCAGTCTCTAGACGCTTAAAGGGGTATGGACATGAGCCTTGAGAGGACGACTGCCCTAAATCTTACGCCTGAGGAACCCCGCTGGGCATCTCTTAGGCAGGACCCGACGGCTCGTCAGGCGTATCGTGTGATGCTTCTGCAACCCTGGCCTCATCCATCTCAGCATACTTGTTGTTAAAAGCAGCCTCGTCGAAATCTGGCACCATTGCCTTTATGACCTCCACACATAAGTCATTGGCTGTGGCAGCTCCATCATTAAAGGCCTGCCTCACCTTCTCATTAGCCTCAGTTAAGATAGCTTCTTTCTTCTTCAGCACCGCCTCCAGATCTTGACACTTGTCACGAGTCCCCAACAGCTCAGATTCCATCCCAGATAGCCGACCCACTAAGATCTTGAGCTGCACTTCCAGATCTGGGGAGCGCTGATTTACTCGGACCACCTTCTTCTTCACTTCTCCCAGCTCGGCCTCCAGCTACGACGCTTTACGCATGGCTTTCTCACCCTGCTCCTTTCAGTTCGCCGATTGACGCTGAGCCTTCTTGAGTTCACGCTCTTGGCCCGCCAACTTGGACCGCAGATTGGCAATGATCGTGACATCCCTCTCGACCGCAGATAGTCGGTCAGAAAGGGGAGCCTCTGCAGAGAGAACCAACTCCTTGTCGCTCAAACGATTGATGGCTCCCAGCTCGGCAGAGGCCCGGAAGACCATCATTGAGCAACGATAGAGGAGTTGTTGAGCCTGGACGCATGCTTGCCCAGTACCTTGGCAGACTGGTCCAAGGTAATAGCTGGAGAATCAGAAAGAAGGGCGGAGGCATTGACGCTCTTAAAATTGAAGTTCCAATCCATGGCACCCTGGCCCATCAGCGAGTCAACCTGGGTGGGGGCATGGCGTTTAGGCGCGGGCGTGTTGACTTCAGCCTCCAGGTCGATCAGTTGCTCTGCCCCTATAGGCTCCCCCTCTTTTATCTTCCAAACAAGAGGAGAAACCTGATCGTCTGTCGGTTCCGACGAGAGGGTAATAAATGCAGCAGCACCCGAAGATTGGCCAACTAGAGGATGGGTCACGCATTCGGCGACTGTCGAACGAGTAGAAGAAGAACCTCTGCCTCTCACGCGGGCAACCCCAGTAGCAGGATTTGATTCAAGTGTACGGCCAACCGACCCCCGGGGAGGTAGCGTAGTCTTTCCAGGCGTTAGGGACTTCACAAAAGACATAAGGATCTCCTTCTTCTTGTCTAGAGGAGTAGGGGGAAGTTGGTGGCAGGAGAGAGGTCATTCTTCAGGCCAATATTCCTCAGTTGCCAACGGGTGAACCTACGCCGTAGGAATCTGTAAAAAAACCATGCAAAATAAATATATATACATACTAGAGGAACAACACACATATGCAAACAAGAATAACATTTGGAGCCCCCAACTACCTAGGGGGTGAGAAGGGTTCAGTCTCAGAGGAGTCAGGTACTCGTCGGCCGTTATGAGGTCCGCCGGGGGAAGCCACACCTCTGGGGCCACGCTGTTTCCGTGTTTTAAACACTTGTAGAGTTTTACTATCTTCTTCTCCTCAGAGGTTAGCTTCACCTCCACCCCCTTCAGAGGACAGTCGATGTGGTACTCCTCGTCCGTCTCTATGCGAGTACAGACATTGTTCCGGAACCGGTGAGGGATTGACCACCCCCCCCCCACGGCGGACGTAGAGAAAATTATTTTTCCAATTTGTCACGCTAGACAACACCGGCCAAACTGGAGAATAACCTTTCATCCGGCCCAACGACAAATAGCCGGAGGGGCTCTCTACAGTCATGCTCATCATGAACCTGAGAGCATTAATGGAAGGTCGTTTTCCTTCAAACAGGCATACCCAAGCATAGGCCACCAAGGTCTGGATCGACACGGCTGTCAGCTGAGCTATGGCAACATTCATGCACTTAAAGGCTTCCTCAAAAAAGGGGTGCAAGGGGAAGCGTAGTCCATACTCCAAACTCTTGTGGTACACTACTATACATTCCCTCAATGGGTTGCAGACAGTATCTTTCTTCCCAGGTACGACGATCGAGTACCCCGCGCCAAAATCATAGAAATTGGTGATCTCCTCCTCGGCGTTGGAAATAAAAATCTCTTCGCGTGCCGCCGCATCGGTATACTGGTGCAGGGGGATCTTGTATTTGATTTTATCAAGTCGGAGAGAGCTCTCAGCCACCGCCCCCTTCAAAGGACCGAGTACATAGACCAGAGCACCCTCGAGGATCTCTGAGTCAAAGTCCGAGATATCAGAAAGGGCAGGTTTAGGAGAGCTCGCCCCCCACTTTCATCTATACCTCGACGTGTTAGAGGCGCCGCAGAAGTAGATGTATATGCCATAGTGACCCCCGCCTAGCCCACATAAATTGATGGGTTAGGAGCACAAGTGTCCTCCCCCTCGCTGTCTCCTAAAGCATCGGGAGAGAGGGCACGAAATACCAATGACATCCAACGAGATTGTGTCATCTTTTCAGACTCTCTGTCAAATCGGAAGAAAGAAAGAGGAAAAGGGGAGTGGAGAAAAATAGCAGAAAAGGAAAAAGAGGGTCGAGGTTTATAACCTATTCAAGTCTCCAGAAATCGCTCAAGTAGAACACTTGAATAGCGAGGGTAGAACCAAGCTCCAAAGATGAAGAAGATTAGAGAAAAAGATGGAGATGGGTAGGAGTTTGTAAAAACGAAGGGGAAAATGAATGGGGCAAGGGAATATATACATACATACATACATATATATATATATATATATATATATATATAGAGAGAGAGAGAGAGAGAGGTAGGTTTAAATAAGGTCAACAATTTTTTTAAGTCTATATTAAAGTTACAGATGACATACGATAAAGTTGCATTTGTTCAAAATTGATATGTAACTATAACATTCAGCACTTTTATCACTTCAAGTGATAAAGTGCAACTTTATCACTCATCTCGTGTAACTTTAAACACTTTTGTGTAACTTTAACACTGGAACTTATGAACTTAAAGAAGTTGTTGACCTTATTTGAATCTACCTAAGATCGGGTGAGAACCTATCTCTTAATAAGAACTGTGAGAACTATTTAGAACCATCAGATCTTATTCAGATCTAATACCTGACATTATTCTTAAAGCATCCCATCTTCCTTTAACAAAAAACCAAATCCGTTTCTTTCTCTCTCTCTCTCTCTCTCTCTCTCTCTTCCTTCTCTTTTCCTTCATCAACCATGGCTGAAATTGAAGAAACAAATTCAAAAAAATTCACCAAAAATCAAGAAAAGGCAGATGAAGCTTTGTTCATCAATCCAAATTCAGAAGGTTTGTTGTCTAATCTTAACAAATTAGGGTTTCGGTGTTCATAAATATGGTGATTTATATACAATTGGGGATTTCTTTAAATAGGGTTCATATTTTCGTTAAAACCATTAAATATGTCCACTTGATTCGAGATTTTTGTGTAATTAGTGTTCTTGTATGTCAAATTAAGGGGTTTGTATGGAAGCTTTCATTGTTGTATATGTAGGTAGTGTCGATTTCTTGCCTCTTGTGTGTCAAAACTTAATCGTGTATATGCCTTTTCTGTTCTCCCGGTTGACACCGAGGAGGCGAGTAGCTAGGATTCTAGGAAGTAGGCTTATTAGTTCATCTTGCTGTTTCACTCATTTTTTGCTGTTTCTGCTGCAAATCTGCTGTTATCCTATATTTCCAGTGTTATAGCTGAAAAAGATACAGTAGCACTCTATTTCTCTACTCATAAGTTCCCCATGTCTCTAAACTGGTGTCGATTTGCAAAGGGAGCAGTCCGAACATGATCATACAGATGAGGAGATTTGCAGTACACAAATTGCTTATGATTCGTTAATTTGAGATGAGGAGATAAGTATTGTTAATTTAGACACTACAATGTAGGAATAGTTATTAGTTGTACTTAGATTTGATTAGATTAAATAAGATAACTGGTGTAAGTTGTTAGTAGTTTAGGTGTGCAATTCAAAATGTATACCAACACCAACTTGAGTGTGTATTTTTTTTCTACTCCATACTATTTTTTGTTGTCTTTTGTGATTTCTTGATTTCTAATTTTGAAGTAACGTCCGTCATAAAATTGAAATCACTTAGTATAACATATACATAGTCAACTTAGGAATTTAAGATATACACGGTCCGCCTATAAACTACTGTATTCATTCTATATATCTTACGGACTACAATTATTCAATTATAGTAATAATTTTTCGGCTTTTCACAATCTAAGATTGGATCGAAGTAGTCACGTTTCTTCTTAAAATTCAAAAAGGGTACACCAAAAATGGGTACATTAAAATTGAAAAAGGATACGCTAAAATTGAAAAAGGGTACACTAAAATTGAAATTGAAAAAGGGACGCTAAAATTTAAAAAATGGTACGCTAAAAGTGAAAAAGAGTACGCTAAAAGTGAAAAAGAGTACGCTAAAATTGAAAAGGGGTACGCTAAAATTGAAAAAAGGTACGCTAAAATTTAAAAAGGATACGCTAAAATTGAAATTGAAAAAGGTACGCTAAAATAGAAAAAAGGGTACGTTAAAATTGAAATTGAAAAAGGGTACGCTAAAATTGAAAAAATGGTACGCTAAAATTGAAAAAGAGTGCGCTAAAAGTGAGTACGCGAAAATTGAAATTGAAAAAAGTGTATGCTAAAATTATGGGGAAATTGGGGGGAAAAGAGTGAAAGCTGGCAGGGGAAAGTACGAGAGAGTACTAGAAAAATAAAATCAAAGGTGGAAGAAAATTAATCGACTAATTCAGATTGCATTAAGAGATCAAAGTTCAATCTCAATCATCCATTCTCATAATATGATCTGATGGTTGGGAGGAGTTCTCATAGTTCTCATGGGAGGGGTGGTTCTCACATGAACCTAAATATATATATATATATATATATATATATATATATATATATATATATATATATATATATATATATATATATATATATATATATATATATATATATATATATATATATATATATATATATATATATATACTCCCTCCGAGTTTCTAACATTGCCCCATTTGTGTTTTGGGGGGAAAATAAGGAAGAGAAAATGAGTGGTTAAAAAATAAATGAGGAAAAGAGAGAAATTGGATGATAAACGTGAACCACGCATTTATGGCCAAAAGTAGAAAATGGGTAAAATATCAAACTCAGCCCAAAAGAGAAAATGAGGCAATGTTAGAAACTCGAAGGGAGTATATATATATGTGTGTGTATATGTGTATGTATGTATGTATGTATATATATGTATATAGAGAGAGAGAGAGAGAGAGAGGGGGTGAAAAGTCCTCCACTACCTGAACATCCCCAAGGGTCCGTACATGTGTTGCTTTCTGAACAACCTACCTATCACATCCGAAGGCGTCAAACTTCGAAAAGACGAAAACTGAAGAGGCACGGTACGTCATCCAAAGAAGATCGCAAAAAGAGAAGTTAAGAGCCAAGTAACTTTTCATTAATAAAATAACCCCTGAGGATCGGAGTACAAAGACAACATTACATATGCAAAGTAAAAGCTAAGTCAGATCCTTGGCACGGCTCGACTGAGGAAAGGAAGAGAGGGACCTTAATCCTCGACCTCACTGCTTCCTTCATCGGAGTCGGGGAGAGGGTGTTCCCTGGGACTGCCCGAGTCTTCACCATCAGACCCCCAGCCCCAGTCAACTGGGATATCCATGGGGTCACACACCCCCTCTTCATCGCTCTCACTCTCCTCATCCTCCTCCATAGCATCATCGTCTCCATAGCCCCGTTCACCATCAACCTCGCCACCCTCGTTGCCCAGGGCGTCATCAAGCTCGACAAGCTCTAGGCCCTGACGGTAGTCAAGGTCATCCCTCATCTCCTGGAAAAGGCCAACAGCTCGTTCACATCTGCATGGGAAAGCTCCATTGGGGGAGAGCGAGCAGGAGATTGGTAAGGACTTCACTGATCGCCCTCATCTCGAGGAGTGGCGGGGGTCGAAAGAGAAGACCCGGAGTCCGAAATGTCCGGATCGACATTCTCAGGCCTCAACCAAGGAAAACATCGACGATACCCCTTATAGTCGCACCCCCCGATCTGGGTGCAGGGGTCAAGCCTCGGCTTCATGAAGAAGGATATTTTCCTGGGACGGCGGATGCTGAAAGCTCATTAGAGCCTGGAGCAAAGCATGACCGGCGAGCTATCAGCTTGCACCGGTCAACAATTCTCCGAACCATTCGGGGATACCAGAACTTGAGACGATGGCCGACATACCTCGTAACCTTAGTATTGACAATCCTCTTAAAAATTCTATCAACAATCCAAGTCATAGCTACTGGAAGGAAAAGAATGCAAGAGTGTGGAAATATCTCAAGAAAGTTGGGAAGCCCTTGCACAACGGAGCTCCTTTTATACCCAGGCCAAAGGCGTTCAAGACATTAAATTGCCTGAACCATCCTTAACACATATGCCACATGTCATAACAATGCATGTCCCCAAAGGGAGTTTCTGAAAAGAAATCATTGCAAAGGGGATATTCTGACGCCTCGATCACACCAAAAATATGGGCAGCAACTTTGGGAACCAGCAAAGCATTTAATGAGGGGAGACGATGGGGCAACCCCTATCAGGCAATAGCCCAGATTTTCTAGCGCTACCTGCTAACCAACCGAATGTTGACAGCTAACAGAAGTCCCGCTCCTCCCAACTGCCGAAGGGCAATTGATGGGGTCGATAATCCGCTGACCACTATCCACCGACCCCAGACCCGAATCAACCCCACTTGGGGAAGTTTCGGAGCCTTCAGGGCTGACGACGGGGCATCAGGCCATACCCTTCCGGTCGACCCCCCAAACGCGTGTCAACGAAAAATTCCAAAACCCTCGGCTCGGCCTCGAGGCCTGAACTCGGGTCGGACCAGCAGAGCCCTAGATAGCTCGTCCCAGCCTAGAATGTCCCAAGACCCTCTGTTATCCTGACCCCGAGGGTATGTCTAGAGGTAGGCTCTTAGACCCTCGCCTAAGGTAAGGGGCACGTCCTAGTCACGTGTTCTCTCTCTCTCTCTCTCTTGAGAAACCTATAAATACCCCTTAATATCCATTCATTAAGGGGTAATCAATTTTCTCTTACTAAGTTCTTTTTCTAGAAAATGCCACCTTATTCCTCACGAATAAGGTCCATTAAGTGCTTCCAAAAGACTGACTTAGGCATCGGAGAGGGTCCCCTCGGACAACACCGAGCCCCTGTTTGCTTCCTGTGCAGGCAAGGCTGACCCACTCCTCCAAGGAAGTCTACACTAGAGGAAGGAAGAAATGAGCGCTTGGACAAGGGCAAGGTCCAAGTCGAACTCGATAAAGATTTAGACTCGATTTAGATCCGATTGTTTCCTACCGGACACTATTCACAAGTGAAGGCAATCCTCAATATTCTCGACACTCTACAAGAGAAAATATAGTAACGTGAGATCTTGTTTGATTCTTCTTTACAAGTACATATACATTAAGAATATCAGACTTTTATGATTTGTACTGATGCAAAATAAAATATATAGATGATGTAAAACACGTGTTGACAAATGGTGTGTTTGGTTATGAGAGGATTAGGAGTATGTTATGTACATAATCCCACTTGAGAGTTCGAGATATTGGAGGCTGTCAGGGTTCGAACTCGTAACCTCTTGCTCTGATAGGTGATAGTATGTTATGAAACTGACCCAGTCAACCAAAATTTTAAAATGATGATTGAAGCTCATTTATATTCTATTACGAAGTGATGGAGGAGAAAGTTGTCATGTAGCGTGGCCAAGTGCAAGTGCGGGTAGAGAGGTGGGTATAACAAGGAGGAGGTTGTCGAAAGACAACTGGATGAATTGTGTGTAAATCACCTTTTAAGCCCCTCATACAGCTGTTCTCTATTTCTGTAAAACATTCATAAAATCTGGATCGATCATACTTCGCGCTCGTATGTCGTATACATATAAGATAGCAGTATACCACCCAACAGATCAGATGGAAAGTTGGTAACAATAATATACCAACAATTATTGACTCTCTTTTCTCTTATCTTATCCTATTATTATTATTATTTCTTCCAATTCCAAGTCTTCTGTTTTTATTTGTTTGCAATTATTCTCTATCTCTCTCTGTATTTCTTTTCTTCTTGGATTTATTAGAGCCCTTCCTACTTACACAGTTACACTTGCGACTTGTAAATAGATACACTTATAAGAATGCATGCATGCATGGTTATGGATTTGTTACATATATTTGCATTTTTTGTGAAACTATTGACTTATTCCTTCCTCGTTCTAACTGATACTCCGTATCTTTCTGATACCGTGTCATCTAAAAACTCTTGCATATGCATGAGATCTGCACTAATTTTAATATTGTACTCCGTATGAATAATGTTAAATAGCTTTGCTAAAAATTGCGCAAGTATCACCAGTTGTACATGTATAATTGATGACATGACCCTTCTACTACAACGTACTCAACCCAATTAGTATACATGTGTCTTGGTAATTAACCAAAAGAAATTATTTGTAAATTGTAATTAAGTTTAAAAAAATTGAATAGTGGTAGACTGAATAAACAGTTGACCCATTGACAAAAGGTCGTTTTGAATTCCAAAGTCCGCTGGAAAATGGCCTTGATAAAAAAAACAAGATGAAGAATGAGTCTAAAGCAAGGGATTTGAATTGTTAAAACAATGGTAAGTAGTCCGTAATAAACCAGCCTAGATTCGACCCACCAAATTGATGGTCAACATCAGGACAGCTAAAACTCACTAATACTTAGCCCTAATTTCCACTAGTTTAATTAGAGGGAAGTTGAGACCTTTTTTAATGTCTCAGTTGACATTTTATGTTCGTTTTCAAACATATACTATGTGTCAATGAAATTTTATACGGAGTTGCTTGGATACATCACCATCATCTGGCCAGCATTTATCCGTTTACAAGTTTTCTAATTAGCTCATGGTAATAACACAAATTCTTGTTTGCGATGGTTATATATCTTATATTAATGTGACGGGTCAAATAAATCATGTTCATTTACATAGAAAAAGTCGAAATCAAATCACATGGGTCATACTAATGCTTTGTCATTTTCTATCTAAATGATATTATTTAAACAATTATAACAATAGAACGGATAGTTTCGGAGACTAACTGAATAATAATACTTCGTAACTCATACTCAGTACTGCAACAGGATTACAGGACCAGATCTTACTAATGATTGGAATAGATGGCCAACATGTAGGTTTTAAATTTCTTAGACCAAGTGATGGTAGTAGTAAACTAGTACTCTTAATAGTCTACGTTCATGGTTCCACTAGTTTGAATTCACAAATCAGAATATCCAGTACATTGATTTTGTCCTGCAAAACTAAGGCCTACGTTTTGGGCCTACCCCGGAGAGACGCAAGCCCTTGGTAGGCTTTAGTACGCAAGACATACAACGCTTGATGCGGCCCATGCAATGATATATTCGGGCTACACTAAGATTCCTTTTAACTGTAGATCGAGAGGATCTGTTCGTAATGTGAGATCGACCATCCTATATACTCCCCCGCCTTTGTAGAAGAGTCATTATTTCCTCTTTGAGCTGTCTTTGAAGTGTTACATTTTGCTTTATTTTGTCTTATTTTTGTGGTTAGCATCCTACATATTTTTGTGGTTATCTTTTGTTGGAGTTTTAATACCTCGCAAGCGTACGATGTAATCGTAGCACAATAGAGGGTCGATCCCACAAGGAGCAAAGTGATGCCTAGTTGTATTTACTCTAAATGTTTATCTAAGTCGATAGAAGTGATTGATGGTAGACTAAAACTAGATGAATAAGTGATAACTAATATGAAAAAAAAAAGACTAAAAGAAAATTAAAATTAAAGTAAACTAAGATGACTAAAGTAGTAACGATTGATCAAGAATAAAAAGAACTAGGGAACGATGTCGCTTCAATTCACCTAAATCGCACCAAGGTATATCAAGTATCGAAGGAATCGGGATCAAGGGCGAAGTTGTATACGTTTAGGTCGGCCACCTCCCTCCCGGGTTCGTGTCCGGCTTAATTTCCCGTTTACCTCCCTCCCGGGTTCGTAAGACGGAATCCCTAAGTCAAATCCGAGGGTCACTCCCGTGATAAACCCCGAACCGACTCAAGTCAAAAAGGTACGTATGCTAGTGTGAAGGATACCACGCTAGACACCACTCCCGTGTTCGATCTAGTACGGTAAGGCAAGATAGAGGGTCAAACCGGTTACCCATCCTAATCGACTCCCATCGATGACCAAGGGATTGGAACCGTCTCAAACTCCTAAACCAAGATAATCCAAAATCCTCAACACCACTTCACCCAATTACCCAATTCAATCAATACAAAACATACAAGAGGCACAATTTAGGCGAATTTAGGCTTCATCGACCCCTAGTGGGTGACTACTCACTAATCATGGCTAAATTACTGGAATTAAGTATAAAGGTGGAGTCTTTAACTATGAACATTGTTGTGAATTGAATTATACTACCAATTATAATAAAGTGGTCAAATTGGAATAATCTAATTGGGGATTTCTAGTACTAACATGAAATTCATAAACATGAACCAAGTGAGAGAAACTAAATTAATATCAAACTATAGTAATAAACAAAGAAAGGGGAAGACTAAGGCTAAGAACTTGAAGAAACAAGGAAGAACAAAACTAGAGTAATAAAAATGAGAAAATAACAAAATTAAAGCAAGGAGAAGTAAAAATTACTCACTTAAAGAGGATGGAGAGATTAAGAAGAAGAAATAATAATAATCATAAAAAGCTTGAATCTTTGACAATAAGGAAGATGAAGATCTTCAAGGACATACAAACCCTCTCTAAAACCCTAAATAATTCAAAATGTATGAGTTGTGTAATGAAAACTTCAGATTCTAAAGAAAATGATAAAATCGAGTATTTATAGTTCTAATTAGGTTACACAAAACCGGGCCAAAAACAGGGGAAAAAACAGAGCCGGAGTTGCGCACGGTCGGACCGTTACGCACGGTCTGATGCGCACGGTCCCTTCTTCCTGCTTGAGTTACGCACGGTGCATCGTGCGTAACTTTAGCTGCCCTTATTTTCCTGTTTCTGGTCCTCTATGCGCTTGTCTAGGCTCGAACTCGGGTCACTTGCTCCCTTTTACTCGGGCGTGCTCGATTTCATCGTTTTTGACACGGAAATGCCTAAAAACAAGTAACAAACACAAGAAAACCGAGTAATACAAAATATAGCCGAAACGAGCCAAAATGCCTAAGAAAACACGATTAATCGAGGCTAAATAAACGTCAAAATAGTGTGAAAATACGGTCAATAACGGAGTTATCAACCTCCCCACACTAGACATTTACTCGTCCTCGAGTAAGCGCGACAAAGGCAAAGACAAACACCTAAGATAAAAGGAGTGAATGCACAATATAAGCATCCCTCAATCACTAAAATATTACTAACCGCATGAGTATTAGCGCACTCAACGCCCCTTCAACTCACAACGATATTCCATGAGGATAAGCATGCCGTTGCAAGGCAAGTTGGGTCTTGCACAAAACTTTTGACACAAACAATCAATTAAGCACACAAATACATGACATGTTTGCATCACAAAAAGGAAAACACCGTCACCCTCATCAAGACGGCGGGGAAAAACACTAATCATCCACCTATTATGAAAACTAACATTCTCAAACTAGTTAACCTACAAGACATGGACAAAAATCTAATACTATAGCTATAAATTACTATGAATATCGATAATCTAGCGAATTTCCTCCCAACCTTCCAAATAAACTACAAGAGGGCGTAAGATGGCGTGGAAAGGTAGAACCGTGACGTTATAAAACACTGTAGGTAAGTGTGCCTCGACCTCTTTATAAAATAAAGAGAAGGGTCGTCCCAAAACTCACTATGACCAAATAATCCAAGTAGAAAGGAGATAGAAAAATAATAGTTCCAATGACCGGTTCACCACCGCTATCTTCCTTCCTTAGGAACTCGGTCCCTCGGTAGGCCCTTCACGATGGCTCCCCAAATCAACGGAAAATTTATTTATTTTGATGTGTGGTGATCTTTCTTCGATTTTCATAGTTTTTCATTTCTTTCTTTCTCCCCCTTGTTTTCTTTTCAATTTCTTCTTTTTCTTTGTTTCTTTTTCGATTTTTTTTTTCTTCTTTTTTCTATTTTTCTTTTCTTTTCTCTTTTTTTTTTCTTTTTTTTTCTTTTTTTTTTTCGAAGTGGGGAGAACATTACACATTAGAATCACCAATAAGCAAAAAGCAAAAAATATTGTGGAAAGTATTTGTGATTTTTGATAGATAATCTTGGATTATAAAAACGGTCACAATGAATAATGGTCACCTAGGGACACGAGACACGGTAACCAAGGAGTTTTCACACCACGGGGGATCAAAATGGTCAAGTGCAAACCCCCGAGTAATCTATTTGGTAGGAAGGGTGGACCTAAGCTAGAATGTCGATAAACCAAGTATTTTAAAGCTATTCTACTAGATTCGAGTCCTACATCAAGGTAAGTAAAACTAATAAGAAAATGTAGGCTTCCAACATAAGCTTCAAGACTAGGTTTTCGAAAATATTTACACTACCCTAAGACACACTAAACTAGACCCTAAACACACGAAAATAAAGAAAACAAATAAAACAAAACACGAATGAGTCAATTTCCACAAGTAAGCAAACAACCAACAACCCAAATGTTCATCCAAGAACCTCCAATACAATCAAAATCCCATCCTCCTTCAACAAATGCAAGGAAAAAGGAATAAGGTGGAAAGAATATACCGGAGCGGTCTTCATCCATCTACCTCGAATTTTGATTTTTTTGGCGTCCGGCGGGTTATTTACCTACACAAGGGAAAAAGAGGAAACAACACAAAAACAAATATATGTACACAAGCTACACTAAATTAAACTAGACACACTAAAAAAAAACTAGAAACAAAATCTTTTTGGATTTTTGAGATTTTTGAAATTTTTATGGTTTTTAAATTTTTGAAGAGAACTAAGCTAAGACTCCTCCCCACACTTGAACCTTGCATTGTCCTCAATGCAAAATGCAAGATGGAAAGTAGTAGGAAAATAGAGAGTTAGGGAAAAGACTAAGGGAAAATAAAATAAAATAAAAAACTAAGAAAATCTAAGAGAAAATGAAAGAAAATAAAGTAAATAATTAAAAATTTGGATTTTCAAGTGGTGCTTTAGTGTAATCAAATCACTAAAGCACCGGGAGCAAACATTTTGTATTTTTCAAATGGATTTTTGGTGTAATCACGTCACCAAAAATCCGGGAGCAAACATTTGGATTTTGGATTTTTCAAATGGATTTTTGGTGTAATCACGTCACCAAAAATCCGGGAGCAAACATTTGGATTTTTCAAAAATGGAAATTCGGTGTAATTACATCACCGAATTTCCGGGAGCAATATCTTACTCTCATCATTCCTCACTAACAACATACCAAGGTTTCACCACACAAAATTTTACCACACGAAAATTTACCACACAAAAATCTACCACATCCTCTAGCATAAACCTTTTTCCAACATCACTACACTCACCTTCCCATGCACATCACCGCTCTCACCCACATCACCACTCTCACCCACCTCTTATCTTTCAAAACGACCACTCTACTCCTCAACGATCACCGACACAACCTAAAGCCACCTCCCCACACTAAAACCTTATCATGAAGTTCATTGGGGAGGGGGGAAACGAGAAAAGAAGCTATCGAAAAAGGAATTTACCGAATTCTCAATTCGGTTAATCGATCCCAATGCTTCCTCAAGTTGTTGTCGGGACGTTGTACGGAGTTCCTCGATGGACCTACGGTTCTCCTCATGGTTTGAGGTCACAAGGTCCGAAAGTGAGGAGATTTGGGCACTAAAGGCGGACATGTCCCAAGGGGCATAACCCGGTTGTTGGTAACCTTGCCCAAATCCAAATGGTGGTGGTTGGCCATAGCCGAATTGTTGACCGGCATTCGACGAAGATGGGCCGGGTTGATGGAAAGATGGGCGAGGTGGCTCTAGGATTCGACCCTCCTCTCCCTCCTCAATGTCCTCGGTCTCGTAAATAGTGCGGGATGGGTCGTGGCCGTAGTTGGCCGGGTGCCAATTGGCATTAATGTTCCCACGAGTGTATTCATTCATTCGAAGAGGCATTCCCCAATTTTCCCGTCTATGGATTGTGACATGAGGTGGATCCGGGAGTAAGATGGATCGGAGTGGGGTTATGAAGAATCGAATTCGGGTTATCCCTTCAATTGAGACGGTTTTGATGGTGGCCCAAAGATAATCAAGGTCAATGTAGGTTCCACCTAAGGCTCGAGGCTCCGGTTCTCGGTTCATGCCTAATCCTTGGGCTATCAAGGTCACTAGGCCACCACCCACTACCGTTGGAGGGTTGCTTAGGTTCATGGAGTAGAGGTGCATGATGACGGCCTTAGTAAAATCCACGGATAAGGGCCGATGGGTCAAGACCTCCATAAGCGATTGACACGCTATAGCACTAACCCGGTGGTGGGATTCATACGGGCCTATGAGGATATTCGAGAAAAGGCGCAATACGTAACGAAGAACGGGATTCTTCACCTCACTAAGGGTTGTAGCCCTAGCCTCATAAGCTTTACCGCTCCTAGATATCTCCTCCCAAAACTCTTCCCTTTCTTTAAGCACGGCGGATTTTCAGGAGGCCTTTCCCGGGGCAAGGTGGATGAAATTAATGCCGAGCATTCGGGCCAATTGGTCTAAACTCAAGGTAATTTCGTTACCTAAGATTTGGAATGTTATGGTAGGATTTGGACCCGAGGTCTCGGTCGAGAGTGTAGCAATGAATTCACATGTCAAGGATTGGTAGGAATAAGCATGCATAAACCCAATCGGACAATTAAACCTAGTGAGCAAAACTTCTAATTCACTATCAATTCCCATAGCCATGGCGGTTTCTCGGTGAAAAAACCGAGTTGGGTCAAATGGTAATTTTAGAAGTGCCTTGTATTTAGCCCGTTGTTTTTCGGTGCGGAAACTCACATTTTCATGCTTATATTTGTGTTGATTCACAGGTTGTCGAATTAGGACGGGATTTGAAGAAGAAGAGGGAGCATCCATACCTGATGAAAACGGTCTTTTTGGGGCCATTGATGGATGCTAGCTTGATGATCAGACGAATAAATTCGCTTCTAGCCCGTCTTCAATCCGTGTCCAACCCAAAAAGTGCCCGGAATCAATCGATGAGGGTCTCAAAATGTTTAGTACGGTTAAGATAGCCGTTCTTCAAAAGATGGGTTCAATTGAAGGTGTAAAAATGGCTAAAATAACAGATCTAGGAATTCGGTGTGGTGAACTTTTGATGTTTATTCTTGGTTTTGCATGTTATGGAGTGAAGAGGAAGTGATGAGGGAGAGAATGGTGCAAAAATTGGGGGATTTGGCTTGATTTTGAAGGATTTATGAGAAAATTTGGGTGAAGGTATAATGGAGGTTTAATGGAGGTATTTGGGGGTATGAAGATGTGAATTGGGGAAGATGAAGATTGGTTTAAAGGGGAGGTGTTTGTTGTGGGGTGTTAGTAAATGATAATAATAATAATAATAATAATAATAATAGAGTAGTATGAGGGGGTGTCGGTTTAGTGGACCGTGCTTATTATAATTTTTTTTTTTTTTTTTAATATTGCGCACGGTCACTGGGTTACGCACGGTGCATTGCGCACGGTGCCTTCTTCCTGTTCGAGTTGCGCACGATGCATCGTGCGTAACTCAATCTCCCATTGTTTTCTCATTTTTCCGATTTTTGGCCCTCCAAATCCATCCCAAGCTGCACCAAACCCTTAATCAGGCTCCAAAGACGATGTACTTCGTCTCAAAAGTGCTCCTTCAAGAAAATCCAATAAAGAAGAAAAATGTCAAGTATCGGGGTTGCCTCCCTCGAAGCGCCTTTGTTTAAGGTCGTTGGCTCGACCGAATGAAGTAGATGATAATATACAACAACAATTGCTTTATGAATGAGATTAGTTGAACTTGAGCGAAGCGATTTCTCTTTGGATTGGTTGGTCGACGAAATAGTGCTTAAGTCGGCTACCATTGACTTTGAACGTTTCCTCGTTCCCCTTGATCTCCACGGAGCCATAAGGGAATACTCTCATGACCTTGAACGGTCCCGACCACCTCGACTTGAGCTTCCCCGGGAATAGCCTCAATCTTGAATTGAAGAGGAGAACCAACTCGCCTTCTTTGAATTCCCTTCGTACCAAGTTCTTGTCATGGAACTTTTTGGTCTTCTCTTTGTAGATTTTTGCATTTTCATATGAATGAAGGCGGAATTCATCGAGCTCATTCAGGTCGAGTAATCTCTTCTCGCCCGCTTTCTTCATATCCAAGTTTAGGTGCTTGATAGCCCAATATGCTTTGTGTTCCATTTCGACGGGAAGATGACAAGCTTTCCCGTATATGAGACGGAAAGGGGAAGTTCCGATAGGAGTCTTGAAGGCCGTGCGATATGCCTATAGAGCTTCATCAATTCTTAATGCCCAATCTTTCCTTGACCGGTTGAGCGTTTTTTCGAGAATCGCCTTGATTTCGCGATTTGAAATTTCCGCTTGTCCATTTGTTTGCGGATGATATGCAAGGCTCTTCTTGTGTTGGATTCCATACTTCTTTAGAACGGTGGCCAATGTCTTCTCAGGAAAATGTGTGCCCCTATCGCTAATTAAGACCCTCGGGACTCCAAATCTCGGAAATATCGTCTTAATCAAAAGCTTCATTACCGATTTTGCATCACATGTCTTCGTGGGGATTGCCTCCACCCACTTACTCACATAATCCACCGCCACTAGGATATACTCGTTTCCACAAGAGGAGGGGAAAGGACCTTGATAATCTATTCCCCACACATCGAAGATCTCGACCTCGAGCATATATTGTAGCGGCATCTCATGTCGCCTTGATATGTTCCCACTCCTTTGACATTTGTCACAACTCTTGACGTAGGCGGCTACGTCATGGTAGATGGTGGGCCAATAAAATCCGCTTTGTAGGATCTTGGTGGAAGTCTTCATCGAGCTCGCGTGGCCGCCACAAGGCATGTCGTGACAATGCATTATAATGGACTTAGTTTCTTCGTAGGGTACACATCTTCGGATTAGACCATCGGCGCATGTTTTGTATAAATTGGGATCATCCCAATGGAAATGCTTCACATCATGGAAGAACTTCTTCTTCTTGTGAGAGTCGTAGTCTTGGGGCACAATTCCCGACACAATATAGTTCACGTAATCGGCATACCATGGAAATTCCACCATTGAAAGAGCTAGTAGGTGATCATCTCGAAGGGAATCGTCAATGGGAATGTCCGGATCACGGTCATCGATCACTAAACGAGATAAATGGTCGGCGACCACGTTTTCCGTTCCTTTCTTGTCCCGGACCTCAATATCGAACTCTTGGAGTAGTAGAACCCACCGGAGCAAGCGAGCTTTAGAATCCTTCTTCGCCATGAGATACTTCAAGGCCGAATGGTCGGTGTGGACAATAACTTTTGATCCCACAAGGTAGGATCGGAACTTCTCCATCGAATATACCACCGCCAAAAGCTCTTTTTCCGTTGTGGTGTAGTTTGCTTGGGCGGAGTCGAGCGTCTTGCTTGCATAATAGATCGCGTGGAGTTTTCCTTCTTTTCTTTGACCTAAGACCGCCCCAATGGCGAAATCACTTGCGTCACACATGAGCTCGAAGGGGATATTCCAATCCGGTGCTTGGATAATGGGGGCCGAAATGAGGGCATTCTTCAACCTATTGAAAGCATCAAGACAAGCATTAGACATGATAAAGGGAACATCTTTGGCAAGAAGCTCCGTCAAAGGTCTAGCTACCTTGGAAAAATCTTTAATGAAACGGCGGTAAAATCCCGCGTGACCAAGGAAGCTACGTACCCCTTTGACATTGCTAGGTGGAGGCAATTTCTCAATTGCCTCAACCTTCGCCCTATCAACTTCTATTCCCCGGTTAGACACTACGTGTCCTAGAACTACCCCTTCCGTCACCATGAAGTGACATTTCTCCCAATTTAAAGTTAGGCCGGTTTCTTTGCACCGTTGTAGGATCTTGTCAAGGTTTTCTAAACAATTTTCGAATGAAAACCCTACAACGGAGAAATCGTCCATGAAAACTTCAAGGGTCTTTTCTACAAATTCGGAGAAAATAGACATCATGCAACGTTGGAACGTACTTGGCGCATTACATAACCCAAAGGGCATACGACGGTAGGCGTATACTCCATAGGTACAAGTGAATGTTGTCTTCTCTTGATCATCAGGATGGATCGGAATTTGGAAAAATCCCGAAAATCCATCCAAATAACAAAAGTAAGAATGTTTGGCCAAGCGTTCCAACATTTGGTCTATGAAAGGGAGGGGGAAATGGTCTTTCCGGGTGGCTTTGTTAAGTTGACAATAGTCTATGACCATGCGCCACCCGGTAACCGGTCTAGTAGACACTAACTCACCCTTATCATTTTTAACAACCGTCGTCCCACCTTTCTTAGGGACGACATGAACGGGACTTACCCACTTACTATCCGAAATTGGATAAATGATATTAGCATCAAGGAGTTTTAGCACCTCCTTCCTTACCACCTCGGCCATAGCCGGATTGAGACGTCTTTGACGCTCAATAGAAGAGGTGTTCTCATCTTCCAAGAGTATACGATGAGAGCATAAGGCGGGACTAATACCGCGAATATCATCAATAGTGTACCCAATGACTTCTCTATATTTTCTCAAAACTTCCAACAAGTCATGTACTTGATGGTCATTGAGTGCACTATTGACAATAACGGGGTATGACTCATTAGGACCTAAGAAAGCATATTTAAGAGATGAGGGAAGAGGTTTCAACTCCACTTGAGGAGGCGTAGATCTCTCCTCATATAACCCTTCTTTGGCCAAGCTTTCTAGTGACCTTGTGGTGCATTGCTTCAAAATTGAGTCCATAGTTAGAGCATATTCCATAGTATCCGTTTCCGAATTCCCGACAATGGACTCTTCAAGGACATAATGAGCGTCTTGTTCCATGGTAGACTCTTCAAGCCTTTGCACTTGGTAGCACGATCCAACATCTAAAGGCTCCTTCATGGCCTTCTCAAGTGAAAATTCCATCTTGTCGTCCCCGACTTGAAGTGAGAGCTTACCATTCTTGACATCTATAAGAGCTCCCCCGGTGGCTAGGCATGGACGACCAAGTATAATGGGAATCTTGGTGTCTTCGGGGATGTCCATAATATAGAAGTCACACGGGATGATTAAGTTCCCGACCTTGATTGGCACATCTTCGGCTACCCCCATTGGATACTTAACGGAACAATCCGCTAATTGAGAGATACTCTAGTGGGGGTTAGCTCAAAACCTTCAAGCTTGTTAAAGATGGAGAGGGGCATAAGGCTTACACTTGCCCCTAGATCACAAAATGCCTTCTCAATATTGATAGAACCAATCGAGCAAGGAATAGTAAAGCTCCCGAGATCTTCCAATTTTTGTGGCAACTTGTTTAAGAGAACGGCACTACACTCCCTTGAAAGGCTTACCGACAATTGCTCACCATATGACTTCTTTGAAATTATATCCTTCAAGAACTTGCCATAGGAGGGGATGTCCTTAATGACCTCAAGAAAAGGGAGTGTGATATGCATGCTCTTCATCATTTCCAAGAACTTACCATACTTTTGCTCAACCTTGATTCTAGCTAATCTTTGAGGAAATGGTATTGGTGGCACATATGCTTTGACTTCACTAGTTGCCTTTGGGGTTTCTTTTGCAATATGGTCATCAACAATAGGTGATTTGTCAACAACCACTTCATTTGAACTCTCTTTTTCACCATTCGCTTCTTCACTTACTTCATCTTCAACATTGGTCTTTCTCTTCTTGCTAACCACAACTTCATCTAATATGCGCCCATTCCTTAATTGAATAGCATTCAATTCGCCTTTACCTTTAGGATTTGCCTTAATGCCTCCCGGAAATGTCCCACTTGACATGGTCAACTCGTTGACTTGATTCGCGAGTTGTTGTATTTGATGATCGGTGATTCTTTGGGCATTTTGGACTTGACTCTTCAATTGAGAGATAGAAGATGTAGTCTCCTCATGGCGTTGGTCTTGGCGTTGAATGAAACTATTTTGAGTGCTCATCATTTGCTCCATAAGTATCTCCAAATTGGATTTTGGTGGTGGAGCTTGTTGTTGCACAACTTGTTGTTGTGGGACTTGTGCAAGTTGTTGTTGTGGGACTTGTGGTATAGGAGAAATGAAGGGTGTAGGAGTTTGAAATGGAACTTGAAATTGATTTTGGAGAGGAGTTTGAAATGGAGTGGTGTTGAATGTTGGTCTTGCTTGGAAATTTCTTGCTTGAAAACCCGATGTATCTTGTGCTTGGAAGTTAAACCCTTGATTAAAACCTTGATTTGGCCTTTGGAAATTTTGATTGAATGTAGTCTTTTGTTGATTGAATGGAGTTTGGAAGTTCTTGTTCCCATAAGGTGAGAATGCTCTTTGACCTTGGTGATATTGATTGTTATTGTTGTTGTATGCTTGCCTTTGGTTAGATTCCCATATACCATTGGCTTGCTCCATTGTAGTAACAACACAACACTCCGCGGCATCATGACTTGGACTTCCACACAACTCACAAGAGAACTCATTGATCTCCTTGGAAGAACTTGATCCCCCTTGCTTGAATTGAGAAAGTTGCTTTGTCAAATTATCGATCTTTGCATTAAGAGCATTCAAGGTCTCACTATTATCTTGCTTCTTCAACTTCCTCCTATCCCCACCCCAATGATGATTATTGGAGGCCATCTTCTCAATGATACCCATAGCCGCGGTGTGGTGTACTAGATCAATAGCACCACCGGCCGCCGCATCCAATCCCACTTGATACTCGGGACGCACACCATTGTAGAATGTGAGGATAACCACATGAGGGGCTATGCCATGATGAGGGCATTGTCTTAGCAATTCCTTGAACCTCTCCCATGCATCATAGAGGGATTCATGGTCTTCTTGGGCAAAATTGGTTATATCATTTCGGTACTTCGCCGTCTTGCCCGGTGGAAAGAACTTCAACAAGAAAGCCTTGGATAATTTGTCCCAAGTATCAAAAGAACCGGCCGGTTGACTTCTTAGCCATTCCTTAGCTCTCCCATTCAGTGAATAAGGGAAAAGTCTCAAGCGAATAGCTTCATCCGAGGCTCCATTGATCTTGACATTATCGCAAGCTTCCAAGAATACATTAATATGCTCATTGGGATTATCAAGAGGTAACCCGGAAAATTGATTTTGTTGCACGAATTGAATAAGAGTAGCCTTGATCTCAAAATTATTTGCTCCAATTGCGGGCCTCGTAATACTTGATTGCGACACCACTTGGGGTGTCGATTCCTCTCGTATAGACGCCATAATAGGAGGAGAAGGAGGTCTCGGAGAATTAACTTCTTCTTCGGACTCAATTGTTCCTTCGGATCTCACTTCTTCTTCGGACTCAATTGTTTCTTCGGATTCGGAAATGATGGGAGGTGAAGGTGGTTGCCCTTGATTTCTTCTTCTCTCGGCGTTGTATCGCCTTGCCGTAGCTTCAATCTCGGGATTCAACAAATGAATTGGTGAGAGCCCAAGAATCCGCCTACTCATGCAAAACAATACACAAACTAGAAAGTAGGAGTTAGATCACGAGCAAAGGCACACCGGAGTGTGCAAAGTAACCAATAACTTAGTCTAAACGCAAGAATAAAAACTACTAGTACCGCTAACACTCCCCGACAACGGCGCCAAAAACTTGTTGGAGTTTTAATACCTCGCAAGCGTACGATGTAATCGTAGCACAATAGAGGGTCGATCCCACAAGGAGCAAAGTGATGCCTAGTTGTATTTACTCTAAATCGATAGAAGTGATTGATGGTAGACTAAAACTAGATGAATAAGTGATAACTAATATGAAAAAAAAAAGACTAAAAGAAAATTAAAATTAAAGTAAACTAAGATGACTAAAGTAGTAACGATTGATCAAGAATAAAAAGAACTAGGGAACGATGTCGCTTCAATTCACCTAAATCGCACCAAGGTATATCAAGTATCGAAGGAATCGGGATCAAGGGCGAAGTTGTATACGTTTAGGTCGTCCACCTCCCTCCCGGGTTCGTGTTCGGCTTAATTTCCCGTTTACCTCCCTCCCGGGTTCGTAAGACGGAATCCCTAATTCAAATCCGAGGGTCACTCCCGTGATAAACCCCGAACCGACTCAAGTCAAAAAGGTACGTATGCTAGTGTGAAGGATACCACGCTAGACACCACTCCCGTGTTCGATCTAGTACGGTAAGGCAAGATAGAGGGTCAAACCGGTTACCCATCCTAATCGACTCCCATCGATGACCAAGGGATTGGAACCGTCTCAAACTCCTAAACCAAGATAATCCAAAATCCTCAACACCACTTCACCCAATTACCCAATTCAATCAATACAAAACATACAAGAGGCACAATTTAGGCGAATTTAGGCTTCATCGACCCCTAGTGGGTGACTACTCACTAATCATGGCTAAATTACTGGAATTAAGTATAAAGGTGGAGTCTTTAACTATGAACATTGTTGTGAATTGAATTATACTACCAATTATAATAAAGTGGTCAAATTGGAATAATCTAATTGGGGATTTCTAGTACTAACATGAAATTCATAAACATGAACCAAGTGAGAGAAACTAAATTAATATCAAACTATAGTAATAAACAAAGAAAGGGGAAGACTAAGGCTAAGAACTTGAAGAAACAAGGAAGAACTAAACTAGAGTAATAAAAATGAGAAAATAACAAAATTAAAGCAAGGAGAAGTAAAAATTACCCACTTAAAGAGGATGGAGAGATTAAGAAGAAGAAATAATAATAATCATAAAAAGCTTGAATCTTTGACAATAAGGAAGATGAAGATCTTCAAGGACATACAAACCCTCTCTAAAACCCTAAATAATTCAAAATGTATGAGTTGTGTAATGAAAACTTCAGATTCTAAAGAAAATGATAAAATCGAGTATTTATAGTTCTAATTAGGTTACACAAAACCGGGCCAAAAACAGGGGAAAAAACAGAGCGGGAGTTGCGCACGGTCGGACCGTTACGCACGGTCTGATGCGCACGGTCCCTTCTTCCTGCTTGAGTTACGCACGGTGCATCGTGCGTAACTTTAGCTGCCCTTATTTTCCTGTTTCTGGTCCTCTATGCGCTTGTCTAGGCTCGAACTCGGGTCACTTGCTCCCTTTTACTCGGGCGTGCTCGATTTCATCGTTTTTGACACGGAAATGCCTAAAAACAAGTAACAAACACAAGAAAACCGAGTAATACAAAATATAGCCGAAACGAGCCAAAATGCCTAAGAAAACACGATTAATCGAGGCTAAATAAACGTCAAAATAGTGTGAAAATACGGTCAATAACGGAGTTATCATCTTTCATTTTCCACCACATTTATATCTAACTTAATTTTTAGCTCATTTTTACTCACCTTAATTCTTCGTAAAAAGAAGGGGTGACTCTCTTAGTGAGACGGATGAAGCAGGAGGTTATTACAACTTATAAATGAGAGAATTCTGAAATTCGACCCGATTTTGTAACTCATATGCCTGGGATATCCGATTTTAAAATCTACTGTATTTTTTTTGGATCCGTATCCGCTATGGTTTTATTCTATGTATCTGGGAATCGAATATCCGAAAATGGGATATCTTGTTTTTCCGTACATCCGATTTCCAGATATCTAGTATAGGGTTATATATTTCCATTTATTTTTCATTTTTAAATAAGAGCACTTGAATTGCTTTTCGAGCACAAACATAGCTTAAAGTTTATTCATACACACATAATCTTTACATATTAAAAGAAGAATTCATCCAAAAATATGTCTTAGGAATAGTAAATTCCTTATGAATAGTGTTAGCTCTTATGAACAATGTATTGCTTAGGAACAGTGCCTCCTCTCCATCTTTCTCCTTTCCTTTCATTTTCTCGCTTCATCTCTTCTGATCTCTCGCTCTGCTTTTTTTTTTTTCCTCTGTGGATCTGCCTTTCTCCTTTCCCTTCATTTCCTCACTCCCTCGATTAGGGATTCTAGCATTAGGGGCAAGATGGGGTTAATTTATCTAGGTTCTGCTTCTTTTGTTGTCGTCTCTCTTATAATTGATTTGATTGATTGTTGTTCCGATTATCCTAAAGCAGCAGCAACAACAACAATGGCGAGAACTGTTTCGCGTGACCCAAGAGTACGACTTTGCTATGGTGGATTCCGTCGATTTTTGCGTGTGCCCAAGGTATCATCACTTTCTTTTTTCTTTTTACTTATTCAATATGGGTTGAAGGGAGATAAGATTAGATTAGTATTGGATTATTGGGAGAATATCATATGTATGGTGAAAGCTTATTGGGTTTCCAGATATCCATCCAATTACGGCCCTGTTTTCGTAAATAGCGACTAATTACAAATACTTATCACCGTATCACTACTTTTGTAACCACATGTATCAAACTTGGAATTGGATTGAACAATATGATTAAGTTTTGAAGGGATATGAGGATGTATCTTTGAGGGAGACTCCGTTTGTTGCAAGAAATTTAAAGATAGATCAACGATGGACCCTTGCAAGTGCCATTGACATGGCTATGTTTGCTGTTGATCATTATAATCGCACTCAGGTTGGTCTTTTTCCTCCCTCCCTTCCTCCTCGCTTATTATATGCATCGTAAATTATACAAATGACTTTTTTTAATGTTATCAACCAGAATGCAGTAGTTGTATGTTTGTGTTTTAATATGAGGGTTTTCATTTTTCAACTACCAATTCTGGAGCTTCCTCTATTGATTCATTTCATTTGCTCTTATGCTCCCCGCAATATCATGATTCAACATTCCATCTAATTGATTAAGCTTTCAATCTGGTATTTTTCCTGATTTCCAATTTACATTCTTCTTGAGGGGTTTTATTTGAATTTGTCTGAACCTTCTGATTCAAGTTTTCTAATTTCAACATTGTGTTAGCATAGTATTGTACTCCATTAGAGTATGAAATTTGAGGAATTGCATAGTTGGGTTGACTGACTGGTTGAGTTAAATTCCTAATTTATTCAGATCGCCAATGTTGTTTCCATCGGAAAGGCACGTCGAATGTGTTGTAGATTGTGGAGATGGATGGATCTAATCGATTCTGGTATATTTGTCGATATCTGATTTCGGTTTCATTTAAGCTTAGGTTCTATTTTTTGCAGTGTTTTTTTGCCCTTTTCGGTTGATCGTTGTTCGGTATTTGCTTTTATTGTCGGATATTTTTGGGGTTTGAAGCTGATTGTTCGATTCACCTGTTTGTAGATTGTGAAGACGGAATTTCGGATGATATTTGTCATGGATTTAGTCGATGCGGGTATGTTTATCTGCGGCTTCTTTAATGCAGCAACGTACATCTTTATACTTCAGTTTTAGCTTAGTTTGTCCATGTTCATGCAGGTGTTGACGTTGTTTACAGGAGCCCTACTCGAGAGGCAAATCGTGTTTCTTTGCTCTAATTTGGTACGTTTGTGCCTATTATCAAGCTTCTTCTTACATCTGAGATAATGTATCAGTTTCAGTGAGTTACTGTAAGACGATATACATATTGCATAGGTGTATTACTGTACTATATAAGTTCACAGACTCTAAAATTGGCGATATTGCGCACCACTTGATTCTTTTTCCTTTTCTATTAGCGTGAATCAGTTCTATTCTTGATTTCTCCATGGAAGTGATATAGTTCTTGACGGGGTACGTACAGGGAATCCTATCAGCCTCAGTTCTATCCCTTCTTCCGTTGATGCGCCCCTATCAATGCCAGAGCTTGTTAATGCCTGTACGTTTCATTTCCCCATGAATGTTTTTTTTTTCTGCGGCATTATCTTAATTTCAAATATTATACTCCGCATTCATTTGATGATCATTTTTTCATGTACATCTAGATTTTACCCAATGATATGCTGCATTTCCTTGACGCACCCGTACCGTACATAGTAAGATGCCTTTCATTTTTTTGTGTATTGTTCTCTTGTAAATCTGTGCTGAAGATTTGCTCGTTAGAAATACTCCACCCTTTACTTATCTTATGTTTTCATGTCGAATGTGTGGACATCTTCTAGCTTTCGCGCTCCTCATTGATCCGAGGTTTGGGTGAAATTCGTTTGATATCAGATTTATTGATATGACAATGTGCCATTTCACACTGTAAGAAAGAATGAGCAGTTGTTGATAGTGTGTTGTTATTTATCTTCTTTGTTGTCATTTTTACTCTGATAGTATACCATGCAGCTTTTTTTTATCATTATAGACAACTCTTCTATCATTTTTTTCCTCAAATAATTTAGTAGCATAGCACCTCAGAAGTAGAGGTGATCATTTGCGGGTTCGGGTCGGACATGGGCCGGGCTAAGTGTGAAATTTTGGCCCACGGACAAGCGGGTTAGCGGGTTTGGGACGGGTTCGCGGGCCGGGCCTTTGTATATTTTTGAAAATGTTGTGTCCAAGCCCGCTAAAAATTCGGGTCGAACGGGACGGGCCAATCGGGCGGTACGTCCCATGAACAGCTATACTCAGAAGCTCTTAGTAGAAGGATTAGCTACAAATCACTGTAACGTTTTTTTCGTTAGCTAATACCTCTTCTTTATCCCTCAGAAATTCCTATTTATCCTCTCCGTTGTAGATCTCGCACCATGTGTTGGATGTGTTGTGGTGCTTTAGTTGGCGCTTTCATACATATATTGAACTGACATGTTGTGCAAGATCAAGATGCTTCGTTATCTCCCATTTAGATAATAAATTAATAATGCATTTTTTTTGTTTTTCCTTATTCAACCATTGTTAAATTGTTGCGTTTTCTTGAGTTTGTTTGATTTGATCCATAGTTTTTATTTATTTATTTATAAGTTCAGTTGTAATATTTTATTATGCTCTCAGATTATTGAATATTTGGAATTGTTGGAGCTTGTTTTATTTGGTGTTGAATTCTGTGTTGTGTTATTATTCATTTGGAATTTGATGGTTTCCGGGTTGATTAAGTTGGAATTTGATGACATTTCTGTTAACTAAGTTGGAACTTGATGGCATTTTTGTTAATTAGGTTGGAGTTTCATGTTTTTTTTGGTTGATTAAGTTAGAGACTGATTGGATTTGTGTTAGTTAAGTTGGGGTTTGATAAATTTGGGGTTGATTATGTTGGAATTTGATGGAAATTAAGTTGGAGCTTGATGACTTCCGGGCTGATTAGTTGTACCTTGATGGGATTTATGTTTATTATGTTGTAGTTGCATGATTTTTTTGGTTGATTATGTTGGAGATTGACGGGATTTGTGTTAATTAAGTTGGAGTTTCGTCAATCTCGGTTGACCCTTTTGCCAGGTCAAAGCGGAAGTGAACTCTAACTGAGGCAAATCAAACCGAACTAAAATCAACTGACGCGAGCGGAAAATAAGTTGAAAAGAACAAAGTCCGTCATCATTCTGAACATGCACCACTAGCAAGAGTCAAACACCCATCCGATTCAATTCAGCCACCGCAATCTCGATTGCAAAGTCCAAACGACACCGCTAATCCACCACATGCCACCCCAATCTCGATTGATGTTATTTGATAGCTCAACTCCGAACTACTTGTTCTACTTTACAAGTATATAAAGACGACCCTGATTTCAGGAAATCTCTCTACCATCTTGGACTTCTCGCTCCTCCTCAGGTCTCCTCTCTGCTTTTCGATTTATCTCCTACCCCCGCCTGCTTTAGGGTTTCTTTATTGTGCTTTCTATTTTATTCGTTTTCCGATTATGTTTAATTTAGTTGATTGCGGGAAAAAAAATGTTTGAAGCCTGGCATCTAATCAATCTATTAGTTGAATAGTTTTGAATTATCTCAACCTATATTATTCCTATTGTGTTAGCTTTAATTAAGACACGTTATTAATTGTATTTTGGTTGGAAATCCATGGAACTCCGTTACAGCTAGGAGTTGGATGTATTCCAGAATTTATCACTTTGGAGTTGGTATCATGTAATTGGAGGATAGTCATGGTCTATGTTGCTCGAAAACGTTTACACGTGTTCGACACGACTAATTTTTTAACATTCGGCATATTTTGGCTTACAATGAAGAGTCCGAGTGTCAAGTATCATACCCATGTCAAGTGTCATAACCATATTTTGGCTTATAATTTTCGGGAATTACGGCACGAGTTGACGACAACCATGCACCACCTGTCCGACACGGGTACACGAGGAAATTACAAGAGTCGGAGTAACATAGGTACTTACGATTTTCGAACTCATATGTCGTCTCGCATAACATACCCAAAACATCGCTTTGGGTATCTAACCTATTACAACTAAATTAGATGGTGATTTGTGTTCTATGTCTAAACAACCTTTCTTCATAAATCATAATAAATAAATGAGTTCAGCTTACTTAAGTTCATGTTTCATGTAAACAATTTGACATTCCTTTCAACGCAGGCTGCAAAATGCATAAGAGTACAGTTACCTTAGGTAATCGATTGCTACTCTTAGAAGGCTCCCTACCAATACCACCACCAAACAAACCAGATCACCTCCTGCTACTTTTGGGCAAGCCTTTATAGGAACACTCCCTCCAGTGAAGATGATACGGAAAGGTATTCAGAAGCTTATATACTCGAGCAGTCCTGCAATTTATTTTCATGAATCTATAAACTGAAACTCACTAACATCTTGTGGTTACACCCTGTGTTTGCAGAGAAGAACAAGTTAAGGCTAAGAGATTAGCTCGCTTTAAAACTGATTTGTTCTCGTTCAACGTGGTTCATATATTCCTCAGAATAAGAAGTTTATTACTTCCATGGAATCCACGGAGAATAAGAGACCAAGGGGTGTGGGGACACAAGGGTCTGACTGAGTCCACCTTTTGTAGGAAACATGATCACCGAGCCATTTTTCAGATTAGGTTTCGCTCGCCCCTAGGGCTGAAGTTTGGTGGTCAATGTTGACGGGTACTGCTCGAGCAAGCAAGCAAGCAAGGAAGTAAGCAGCAAACTTTTGTAACTGGGTTGAGCTCCAGAGTTGAACTGATTACTTCTTTTGATTAATTCATATCCTAAACTCCACAATCCAAAACCCATTAGCATACTTTTAATATAATCTATATCCAAACTCTATCCAAAATATGATCCAAAACTTCAATTAAAATTGTGTTTGATCTGGGATGGAAATTTATTCTGTGTGATCTTTTGTTGTAGTAATTTTGTATCGAATTAGGTTAATTTAGGAGTAAGATTTGGGAAAAAAATTGAAGTGGAGGAGTATGATTCGCTGTTCAAGTTCAAGCTCACGTAATTCGATTTTGTTCGATATTTGGAGTTTGGTGATTGTAGCTAGAATGGGCGGGATAATTTCAGGTCTGTACTCCACACTACAATCAATTGAACCACTGAAAGCATCAGTAAACATCAGTGGCTTTTTCGACATTGTCAAGACCTACCTAACAACAAAATCACAACTATTCAGGTACAAAAACTTGAATTTGGGAAAAAATTGAAGTAGATGAGTATGATTTGCTGTTCAAGTTCAAGCTCACGTAATTCGAGTTTGTTCGATATTTGGAGTTTGGTGATTGTAGCTGGAATGGGCAGGATAATTTCAGGTCTGTACTCCACACTACAATCAATTGAACCACTGAAAGCATCAGTAAACATCAGTGGCTTTTTCGACATTGTCAAGACCTACCTAACAACAAATTCACAACTATTCAGGTACAAAAACAGTTTTATCACTTTGTAGCCTCGCAGCAAAACCCCAAAACTTGATGAGTTACTCTATTACGTACAGAAGTCAACCAAATATTTCAGGGTTTTTGCCGCGCTCCTCCCCACCACTATCTTCCATCTATGACATCCCATAGAATGGCTACAACTTCGAGGTCTCTAGCGCATTTGTTGTCTGTATTTTGTTTGTCACATTAATGTTTGTTTTGTAAAGAGTGTGTCTTATGTTGAATGTCAGGTCAAACATTATTTTGAATTTGTAAGCGAACATTCACGCAGCAAAGAACTTTCTATCTTGTCCTGTTTTGAACTCAACTTATTTTGACGTCTTCAACTTTGATGATGCTAAGAATATGACAATGATTGGTTACCCACAAATTGTATATGTCGATCACCGAAATGCATAGATGTATGCTAATATTTCTTTTTTTTTTCCACGCTTATCAACGGTTTCATTACTTAATAATAACGCTTATTTTTTTTAACTCTAATACACGCATTTTCCTTGGAACACTGCGTCATTCTTCCAGGATTACTTCAATCAAATTTTGTGACTACGGAACAGTGTCTCTGCTTCTTCTTTGCTCTTTTTCCTCTGCCTTAGTCTCCTTTCCTCAGCCCCTTCTCGCTCTATCTCCTTCTTCTTCTACCTCCATCAGTCTCTATCTCTTTCTAACTTCCCCATCCCCAAATCGACGCTTCAATTATTCAAATCGCCGATGTTGCTTACATCGGAAAAGCTCGCCGAATGTGTTGTAAGTTGTGAGGATGGATGGATCTAATCGATTCTGGTATGTTTGTCGATGTCTGATTTCGGTTTCATCTAAGCTCAGGTTCTATTTTTTGCGGGTTTTTTTTAGCCCTTTTCGGTTGATCGTTGTTCGGCATTTGCTTTTATTGTCGGATAGTTTTGGGGTTTCACGTTGATGGTTCGATTCACTTATTTGCTGCCAAAGTAATAAGTGTTTTGGAATATATATTTCCACATTTTTCAGGGAGGGGGGAGAGGGTGAAAGAGTTGTAGGGACGACACCTCACTGACCTAGATAAAAACAAACATATTTAAATATGGATTTAAGATGAGGAGGATGATGAGAGGAAGGAGGAGAGGGGGGAGGGAGAGGTGGGGAGATAGGGAGAGAGAGATAGATAGATAGAGAGAGAGAGAGAGAGAGAGAGGTAAGGAGAGGGGGGAAGAGAGAGAGAGAGGAAGAGAGGGGGAGGAGGGAGAAGGAGAAGGGGAGAGGGGGGAGAGGGAGATAGGGGGGGAGAGAGAGGGGGGAGGAAGGAAGGAAGGGAGAGAGGGATGAAGGAGAGGGAGAAGGAGGGGGGAGAGAGAGAGGAAAAGAGAGAGGGAAGGAGAGGGGGAAGAGAGAGATGGGGAGAGAGAGAGAGAGAGAGAGAGAGCACGGGAGGGAGAGGTGGCGAGGGAGAGAGAGCGGGAGGGGGAGGGGGGAGAGAGTGGGAGGGAGATGGGAAAGAGAGGGAGATGGGGAGATGGAGGGGGAAGAGAGAAGGAGAAGAGGAGAGGGGGAGAGAGAAGGAGAAGGGGAGAAGGGGAGAGGGGGGGAGAGGGAGATAAGGAAAGAAAGAGAGAGAGAGAGAGAGAGAGAGAGAGAGAGAGAGGGGGGGGAAGAAGGAAGGGAGAGAGGGATGAGGGAGAAGAGGGAGAGGGAGGAAGGAAGAGAGAGAGGGATGAGGGAGAGGGAGAAGGAGAGGAGGAGGGGAGAGAAGGAGAGAAGTTGGGGAGAGGTGAAGAGAGAGAAGGGGGAAGAGAGGAGATAAAGAGCGGGGGGAGGGGGAGAGAGGGAGAGGGGGAGAGAGAGAGAGAGGGAAGGGGAGGAGGAGGGAGAGGGAGAGAGAGGGAGGGACAACACCTCACTGACCTAGATAAAAAATATCATAGGGGGGGAGGGCGAAAGAGTTATAGGGACGACACCTCACTGACCTAGATAAAAAAAATAAAATCGTATTTAAAAATGGATTTAAGATGAGGAGGATGATGAGAGGAAGGAGGAGAGGGGGGAAGATAGAGAGGAGGGGAGATAGGGAGGGAGAGAGAGAGAGAGAGCAGAAGGAGGAGGAGGAGGGAGGGAAGGAGAGGGGGAAGAGAGAGAGGGAGAGAGAGTGAGGAGGAGAGAGAGGGGGGAGGGAGAAGGAGAAGGGGAGAGTGAGATAGCAGGGGGAGAGAGAGGGGGGACGATACCTCACTGACCTAGATAAAAAAAATCATAGGGTGGAGGTGAGTGAGAGGGAGGGGGGAGGGCGAAAGAGTTGTAGGGAAGACACCTCATTGACCTAGATAAAAAAAAATCATATTTAAAAATGGATTTAGGATGAGGAGGATGATGAGAGGGGGGAGGGAGAGGGGGGGAAGATAGAGAGGGGGAGATAGGGAGAGAGAGAGAGAGAGAGAGAGAGAGTGGAAGGAGGAGGGGGAGGAAGAAGGAGAGAGGGAAGAGAGAGAGAGAGAGAGGGGGAAAAGGAGAGAGGGGGGGAGAAGGAGAAGGGGAGAGGGAGATAGCAGGGGGAAAGAGAGAGAGGGGGGAGGAAGGAAGGGAGAAAGTGATGAGGGAGAGGGAGAAGAGGAAAGGGAAAGGGGGAGAGAGAGAGGGAAGGAGAGGGGGGAAGAGAGAGATGGGGAGAGAGGGAGAGAGAGAGAGCAAGAGGGAGAGAGAGGGAGAGAGAGCGGGAGGGGGAGAGGGGGAGAGAGAGCGGGAGGGGGAGGGGAGAGGGGGAAGAGAGAGAGTGAGAGCGGGAGGGAGGGAGGGAGGGAGGGAGGGAGGGAGGGGGAGGGGGAGAGAGAGATAAGGAGAAGGAGAAGGAGAGAGAGGGAGAGGGGGGTGAGGAAGATAGGGGAAGAGAGAGAGAGAGAGAGAGCGGGAAGATGAGGGGGAGAAGAGGGATGGGGGAAAGGGAGAAGGAGAGGAGGAGGAGAGAGAAGGAGAGAAGAAAGGGAGAGGTGAAGAGAGAGAGGGGGGAAGAGAGGATATAAGGAGAGAGGGGGGAGAGGGAGAGAGAGGGGGAAGGGGAGAGAAAGAGAGAGCGGTAATGGGAGAAGGAGGGAGAGGGGGAAAGAGAGATGGAGAGTGGGAGGGAGGGAGGGACGACACCTCACTGACCTAGATAAAAAAAATCATAGAGGGGAGAGAGAGGGAGAGGGAGGTGGGGGGTGGAGGGAGAAGGGGGGAGAGAGCGGGAGGGAGAGGGGGAAGCGAGAGAAAGAGCGGGAGGGAGGGAGAGAGAGATAAGGAGAAGGAGAAGGGGAGAGGGGGGTGAGGAAGATAGGGGAAGAGAGAGAGACAGAGAGAGAGAGAGAGAGAGAGAGCGGGAGGGAGAGGGGGAAGGGGAGAGAGGGATGGGGGAGAGGGAGAAGGAGAGGAGGGGAGAGAAGGAGAGAAGGATGGGAGAGGTGAAGAGAGAGAGGGGGGAAGAGAGTAGATAAGGAGAGAGGGGGAGGGGGAGAGAGGGAGAAGGGAAGAGAGAGAGGGGGAAGGGGAGAGAAAGAGAGACCGGGAAGGGGAGGAGGAGGGAGAGGGGGAGAGAGGGAGGGACGACACCTCACTGACCTAGATAAAAAAATTCATAGGGGGGGAGAGGGAGAGGGGGGAGGGCGAAAGAGTTGTAGGGACGACACCTCACTAACCTAGATAAAAAAATAATATCGTATTTAAAAATGGATTTATGATGAGGAGGATGATGAGAGGAAGGAGGAGAGGGGGGAAGGAGAGGAGGGAAGATATAAAGGAGGGGAGATAGGGAGGGAGGGAGAGAGAGAGAGAGAGAGAGAGAGAGAGAGCAGAAGAAGGGGGGGGGGAGGGAAGGAGAGGTGGAAGAGAGAGAGGGAGAGAGAGGAGGAGGGAGAAGGAGAAGGGGAGAGGGAGATAGCAGGGGGAGAGAGAGAGGGGGGACGATACCTCACTGACCTAGATAAAAAAAATCATAGGGTGGAGGGAGAGTGAGAGGGAGGGGGGAGGGCGAAAGAGTTGTAGGGACGACACCTCATTGACCTAGATAAAAAAAATCATATTTAAAAATGGATTTAGGATGAGGAGGATGATGAGAGGAGGGAGGGAGAGGGGGGGAAGATAGAGAGGGGGGAGATAGGGAGAGAGAGAGAGAGAGAGAGTTGAAGGAGGAGGGGGAGGAAGAAGGAGAGAGGGAGGTAAGGAGAGGGGGAAGAGAGAGAGAGGAAGAGAGGGGGAGGAGGAGAGAGAGGGGGGAAGGAGAAGGAGAAGGGGAAATGGAGATAAGGGGAGAGAGAGCGGGGGAGAAGAAGGACGGGAGGGAGAGAGGGATGAGGGAGAGAAAGAAGGAGAGGGGGAGAGGGGGGAGGGAGAGAGGGAAGGTGAGGGGGAAGAGAGAGAGGGGGTGAGAGAGAGAGGAAGAGAGAGAGAGAGAGAGAGAGAGAGAGAGAGAGAGAGCGGGAGGGAGAGGTGGAGAGGGAGAGGTGGAGCGGGAGGGAGAGCGGGAGGGGGATGGGGGAGAGAGAGCGGGAGGGAGAGGGGGAGGGCGGGAGGGAGGGAGAGAGGGAAGAGAGAGAGAGAGCGGAGGGAGGGAGAAAGGGGGAAGGGGAGAGAGAGATAAGGAGAAGGAGAAGGGGAGAGGGGGAGAGGGAGATAGGGGAAGAGAGAGAGAGAGAGAGAGAGTGAGAGAGAGAGAGAGAGAGTGGGAGGGGGAGGGGGAGGGGGAGGGGGAGAAGAGGAGAGGGAGGAAGGAAGGGGGGGAGAGAGGGATGGAGGAGAGGGAGAAGGAGAGGAGGGGGAGAGGGAGAGAAGGAGAGGAGGGGAGAGGTGAAGAGAGAGAGGGGGGAAGAGAAGAGATAAAGAAAGAGGGGGGAGGGGGGGAGAGGGAGAGAGAGGTGGAAGGGGAGAGAAAGAGAGAGCAGGAAAGGGAGGAGGAGGGAGAGAGAGATGGAGAGGGGGAGGGAGGGAGGGACGACACCTCACTGACCTAGGTAAAAAAAATCATAGGGGGGGAGGGAGAGGGAGAGGGAGGTGGGGGGAGAGGGCGAAAGAGTTGTAGGGACGACAAATCACTGACCTAGATAAAAAAATAAATTCATATTTAAAAATGGATTTAAGATGAGGAGGATGATGAGAGGAAGGAGGAGAGGGGGGAGGGAGATGGGGGAAGATAGAGAGGGGGGGAGATAGGGAGAGAGAGAGAGAGAGAGAGAGAGAGAGAGAGAGAGAGAGAGAGAGAGAGAGCGGGAGGAGGAGGGGGGAGAAGGAGAGAGGGAGGGAAGGAGAGGGGGAAGAGAGAGAGAGAGGGAGAGAGGGGGAGGAGGAGAGATAGGGGGAGGGAGAAGGAGAATGGGAGAAGGAGATAGGGGAGAGAGAGGGGGGAAGGAAGGGAGGGAGAGAGGGATGAGGGAGAGGGAGAAGGAGAGGGGGAGAGGGGGGAGAGAGAGAGGGAAGAGAGAGAAATGGAGAGAGAGAGAGAAGGAAGAGAGAGAGAGAGAGAGAGAAAGAGAGAAAACAGGAGGGAGAGAGAGAGCGGCTGGGGGGGAGAGAAAGCGGGAGGGAGAGGGGGAAGAGAGAGAGAGAGAGAGAGAGAGAGAGAGAGAGAGAGAGAGAGAGAGAGAGAGAGAAAGAGGGAGAGGGAGGGCGAAACAGTTGAAGGGACGACACCTCACTGACCTAGATAAAAAAATAAAATCATATTTAAAAATGGATTTAAGATGAGCAGGAGGGGGAGGGGAAGGGGAAGGGGAAGGAGAATAAAGGGTGGAGAATAAGAGGGGTAGAAGGAGTTTAAGGGATTACACTTTCATTAACCTTTAAAAAGGAAAATAATTCATATTTATTCACTGATCTTAGATTTATGCACGATTTCTACCTAACACTTCGCGCGCATCGCGCAATCCTAAACAGTCATTCGAATTATGCCAACAATTCGACAACCAATGACAACAATATGCGCCTTCAAAATACATACACAAATCGTACCTAACCATACGCGCGCATCGCGCGCGATCATAAACCCATCCGGAGCCGATGCATTTTGCTGCTCTTAAGTACTTTCGGATGCCCAACTATTCACAGCCTCCTTCTTCCCACCATGCCTGGTCCAGCACAGCTTCAGTAATTTTCGGTTTACATATGCTATTTCCCTTTCCTAAGACCGCAATCTTGGTGGTCTGGCTACTGATCATAATCAAGTAAGCTTGTATTCCGGTTGCCTTAAACCTCAATTGACATCATTTGGTAACTTTATAATCATAAGAAAAATTGTATTTAATGAACTGAATTGATGCATAGTGTTGATTATAAGAGGGATGATCGTTGAAATGATGGTGTATCAAAATAATTGAAATTTTGTTAGTCCAAAGAGGAGACGAAGGAAGAAAGGAGGGAAGGAAACGGACGTTAGAGTTGAGGATGAATGTCATCGATCTCTAATCTCTTGTCTGTTTCAATGTTTTTTTTTGTAATTTTGGTTATGGGTTGTTTCAATGCGAAAATATGTTACAATGACACGAACACACTATTTTATTAGCACGTAGATTAGCATATGAACACAAACATATGGAAACCCACCGCGTTACGAACAATTACAGAAACCTAATTGAGCACCTACGTTTCCTAATAATCACAATCATAAAACTAACACCATAAAGATTACAGTTTCCTAATCTCGGACGCTAACTCTTGCCCGTTAGAGCAAATGGACAACGTGCATGACTTCAGCACCATTACAGTTTCCTAATCTCGGACGCTTTAGCTACACTTCCGACTTACGACGGTGGTTCGAGGAGCAATCATACAACGATATTATAATACTTAATCCAAATCTAAATTCCAAGATATATTGACGACCATAAACCAACACAGCTATAAACTTGTGCAGCCGCCTACTCGAACACAATCTCAGCCAACGGGCACGGTGAAGTTTTTAAAAAAAGGCAAAACACATAAAACAAAAAAAACCGGCATATCGCCATTGCAGTCTGTGGCTAATCACACGCTGATCCACACCTTGCGACTGACGACGGCCTTCCACAGAGCGCTGATACAATGGTTTTACAATCCGTGAACCATATCTAACTTCCAAGATGTATGGCTAATCACAAGCAGTGCATATATAAAATTGTGCATCCGACTGCTCCCACAGAATCTCAGGCAACGACCACAAGTTAGCCAAACAATTCTGCATACCCAAAACAAACACAACCACCGTCAAATCGCATAAACAGATTGTACCTAACCATACGCGCGCATCGCGCGCGGTCTTCAACTAGTAGAGAAAAAAGATTTAAAAAACCAAAAACATTGAAAATGTTTGTTACATTCTTTTCACAAAATATTACATGTCTCACAATATCGACTATGAAAGGAACGAGATGCACACAGGTTTTACAACCTGTGAAAATTACATGCCTTGTCGAGAGATAGAGAGAGCGCTAAACGATTGCGCCACTTCCCTAATCCTAACCTACATCTGATACAGGCCAATAAACTTCTGAGTCAACTTGCCCTTCTTTCCGAACCTCATCACAACCCCTTTCATAGGTAACACTACTTTCAACAACGCCTTATCACCTACAACGAATTCAACCTCTCAGCGATGGAGATCGGCATAGCACCTTTAACGATCTTGAGCAGCTCGTATCTTCGATCGTATCACTTAATTAATCGAACATGTCGGATCATCTCCTCAATCATTTGAGGGGCCAACACTATCGCGCGTGTCGGCTATATCATCCCAACACACCGGACTCCTACACTTTCGTCCAAACTGAGCTTCAAACGTTGTCATTTGAATACTTGCATGGTAGCTGTTGTTGTAGGAGAACTCAGAATCTGAATAGTTTTGTTGCAAAATCAAAGTTTACGACAACATTTCCGTTGTAAACACTAAACAACGCGATGCAGCTTTTTGGCGTCACTAGTTAGGTACTTAATGGCGGTCACTAACCAACTAACCGTCCAAGTCCGTTATAAAGGTACTAACAGAATTTTCATCTGTTGCAATAATTCGTTGTTATGGTAGTAGCAGGGTTTGACATGTGTATTACCCTTGAAATTCTTAACACCCCAAATGACACCCATGCAGAGGCGGATACAAGGCAAGGTCGTATATATGGGCTATAGCCCAAGAGAAAACTAAGGATAAATAAAAATAAGTGGTAGAATATTACACTGAAAGATGTTTGTCTTGGATTGAGCAACACAAATCAATTTTTTGCAACCTCCCTCTCTCCTCACTTTTCGTGGTTTCGCATGTGCATGACACTCCCAAATCAAATGATATACGAGTACGTTTGTAAGACTTTTCATTTAAATTTTCGTAAAAATAGTCCAAGATTAGAAAAATATACTACCTCCATTACAATAAGATTGTCCCGTTTTATTAAAATACTTCTCATATATAATAGAAAAATTGGACATTGTTTTAGGGACGGAGGGAGTATACGAGTATATTTTTTAACGATGACCGAGAATATTTTTTTGATATAGTCTTACAAAAATATATTGTAAGATAAAAATTTACCATACTAAAACTAATACGGAGTAAAAAAAGAAAAAAAAAATGAACTAAAAAAAGAACCAACATATGTGAGAAGTTTACAATAAATTTAGGGTTATTTCATGGGAATAATACCAACTATGCGTGTGCTTCTTAAATTAACACAAACTATACGTAATCTCATTTTAATACGAACTACGCCTTCATTAATCTCGCTTTGTTATGGGTGACCGGCTACCTGTTGAACCTCCATTATTCAACTCTTTCTCTGACTCTTCTTCTTCTGATTTACATTTCGTGTTCATTTTCGGCCATTGAAAAAAATAATTAAATTTTCCGAAAATTCATCTTTCATTTCTTTTTCAATTAGTCTTATAGAAACAATGGAAAAAAAATGTTTTTATTATTATTTTGGCTTTTCACGATGACTGCAACGGACCTAATAAAACCCTAAAAAGTTACAACAAGTCACTATGACATGTAATAGCAAGTCATAATTTCATACATAACAAAGAGAGATTAATGAATGCGTAGTTCATATTAAAATGAGATTACGTATAATTTGTATTAATTTAAGAAGCACGCACATAGTTGGTATTATTCCCATGAAATAACCCATAAATTTATTGTATCACTGCCTCATACGGAGTATGAGAATTGAGAATTAGTTATTTTAAAAATGATAACAATAAGGTTTTGCTAAAAAAAAGCATTAACAAAAATTAGTCTTAAGAATTTGGTTAGGTTGGAAACTAATTTGTGTAATCCATATTTTATACTCCTATATTGATAGCTATGAATTCATAATTAAAAAAAGTAGTGCTTCATTATGCCTTGAGAAACATATTACTAGTACTACAAAAGAATTAATTCTTCCACATCATCGATCATAAGTTTGACACCATGATCTATTATAAATCTTGAAATGCAAAAAAAAAAAAAAATTACACTAAAATTTAGCCCAAGTTACGTTTAATTCCTGGATCCGCCCCTGCACGCATGTCCAATATACTCTAACACGCCCCCTCACACGAATGTCCATCGGGTTTGAAGTGTGGATGCAACTCAGGCCTCTTCATACCATGTTATTGAACCAATTCAAGGGGGAGAGATGGCTGAGTGGATGAAAGCGTCGGATTGCTAATCCGTTGTACGAGTTATTCGTACCGAGGGTTCGAATCCCTCTCTTTCCGCGTTCCATTTACATTTTACATTGATCGTTTAATCTTCTATTTTTTTTTTCTTTTTAATTATAATTCGACATTTTTTTATGAAATTTTAACTTCAAAAAAAATAGAGGAAAAATCAAGCAAAAAAACCTTTTGTTAGTCTTCGCGCCCAGGATTTCACCCTGGATCATTAGATAAAAATCCGAAAATAAAGAGAGAAACAAAGAATATCACTACTGTGTAAACAAACAGTTTGACAGTAAGCATTAAAAATCTTCAAGAGCTCATAACCTTAAGGCGATGGTTGCAGGCCCAGAAATGTTTATATACTCTAACATCCACCGTTCACATTTGAGGTTTGTTTTACCCTTGCAACCTTTAACACAGCTTTAAGCATTTAGTCGAAATAATTCTCTTCATCACACCTAACCATTCCTGAGAAATGTTGAGTTTATATGTACGTCTAACCACCACCGACCTTATGAAAGAACCATCGACCCATTGTTGAGTTATTATGCAATGCATGGTTGTATAAGTCTCCCTCCTTTGCACACTACAACATCATTCCCTTTGTCCCTCTCTTCTTTCCCTCTCTTTGCCTGTCCTTTTGGATTACTGTTTTTATGGGTTGGTCCCCCTCTCCATAGGCTTAACCGTGTGTCTTCATCTGTTACGCTCATAATATCCCTCTTATTTCATTTTGTCACAGAACGAAGGCTGACAAACAAACGTATACCACAAAATTCCAAAACTACAAATTAAAACAAACGAACCAAAATCATCATCATCATGAAATTTGTACTTTTCCTTCTTGTTCTACTCTTTCTTGTCACAGCAGATAGTTGGCTTCTTCTTATAGTATCAAGACCTCTCCTTCATCTCAGTCCAGAGGGTAGCAGAATTCCCGACTCCTCCAGTGGACATCAATTGGATCATCATCATCATGAAATCCAATTCGAGCTCATCAAGTCGAAGCCTAACTCCAAACCCAAGAAAATGGTAAACGACACTACTGTCGTAGACGACAAACGAAATGACACCGTCTTAGACGACAAACGGGTCGTTCCAACGGGTCCAAACCCTCTTCACAATAGGTAGCATAGGAGGTAAGAATTGACTTAGAAGAAGAGGTACAAAGTTTCAATTCTTACATAGCCAGCTAGCTAGCTAGTAACTTTTTTTTACCTCTTCAATTCCAACAAGATGATGTGATGAGTTTGTTTTGTACTACTATGTTTTTCTTAAGTAGCTTATTGGAGTAGTAGATTAGTCTTATGGCTTATATATATATGGTCAGAAATCCTATGATCATCTGTGTTATGTTTTAAAGCAGATCAGATGATCACACTTTGGTTTTAACTTAACTTCTTTGTCCTCTTGCTTTTTGCAAAAGCATTTGTATGTTTATGATGATGAAGTAATCAGTTTTATGTAACTTGGTTTATTTATTATACGAAGTGTTTAGTTTTGGTTCTGAAAAACTGCATGTGGCAACTTCTCCATCAAGAACCAAATGTAATTTAAGTAGTGTAGACTTGGGAGTATGCATGGAACTGCCTCATTAATGCATAGAGATGGTAACTAGCTAGCTAGTACCTAAAAGCTAACGGCCGGGCCGGTAATCTCAATTTTCACATGCAACAAGAAGCGATGGAGAAATAAATACTAGTGGCATACATATCCATCATGAAATCTTTGAATTATCTATAGATATACGAGTATCCTTTTGTGGTTTGAAATCTTTGAATTAATTGTTTTGAGTAATTCAAGTTAAAACATAGGGTAAGATTTGTTGTTGGGAATTAGACTATGTTTATCCACAGACCCATCATTTTTTCTCAGACTCGACCACCTCAGCTTTCCACTCACTTTTCATTCTTCAGACTCAGACTCAGACTCACTACAAAAGTACACTTTATCCACAGACTCATCTCAGACTTTCTCCCCTCACATACCTTATTTTATATTATTTTTTATTCATCTCACCTCAACTTTTTATCTACCTTATTTTATTTTTTTTATTTACATCATCTCACCTCAACTTTCTACATAACTTATTTTATTTTTTTATTTACCTCAATATCTACGTTTATTTTATAACTCGATTAATTACTCGAATAATTACAATTAAATAATTAATTTTTAAATAAATCTTGTGACATACGAATAAATTTATTTCCAAGTGGTCATTATTAAAAGTGGCAATCGGGCGGGTGGGTCGAGTTCGGGTAGGGTTGTCGATAAACTTGGCAAACAAGTCAACCGGGTGGGGTTTGGGTTAAGTGAGTTTCGCTTTGACTTTGGGTCAGGCCAGATCATTTCGGGTTTGCTATTTTCATCTTTTTAGGGATATCGACTCGTTTTTTATAATAATAGTCAAATCAATTTCGGGTTTACTCGGGTCAATTCAGGTTACGAGTCCACCTAGACTCTTTAGTTTGGATATCAGATCGGGATCGAGTTGGCTTATTAAGGTTGGGTCATTTCAGGTCGAATCAGTTTTGTCATGTTTAGTTGCCGGGTCTGGATCGGATCGTTGGTTCGGGTCGGTTTGGTGATGTTCAGGTCGAACTAGGTTTTGTTTGGTTTGGTCGGGAATAACTATCAATTCATTATCCGTTTCTATTAGTACGTGCAGTATTATTTATCATTTATTATACGAATTTGCTTTTTATCATATATATATACAACTATATCATCTAATACAAATTATTTTGATCATGTCTTTTTATAATGAAGTGAAATGAGCTAAAGTAAAATAAGTTGAACTGAACTGAGTTGAGACAAATTGAACTAAAGTAGCCTGAAATACAGAAATAATAATAACAAGTTTACTAGTTACAAAAAAATTATTAATTATTATTGTAACAACAAATAATAATGTTAATTATTGTTCAAAAATATTAATTATTATAATTATTATATTAATTTTAATTTTAATAAAAATATTATTAATAATAATATTTTATAATAATAATAATATTTATAACAATAACAATAACAATAGTAATAATAAATAATAATATTAATTATTAATAATATTATAATAATACTAATATTAATATTAATAATCAATATTAATATTTAATAGTAATAATATTAATAACAATAAAAACAATATTATTTTTTATTATTATATTAATATTAATTTTTATAAAAATGTCATTAGTTTTAATATTTAACAAATAATAATAATTAATAATAATAATAATAATAATAATAATAATAATAATAATAATAATTAATAATAATAATAATAATAATAATAATAATAACAACTTATTTGAACTGAACTTAACTAAAATGAACGGAACTGAACTGAACTGAATGAACGAGTCTGAGGATGAGTCTTTGAAATCCAAGACCCAACTTCAGACTTATCTGAGTCTCAGACCGTCTCAACCACTTTATCCAGGTATGAGTCTCAGACTCAAAGAATCTGAGACTCAGACTTTTGTTCAGACTCAACTTCAGACCTCCTTTAATCTTTCATCCGTCTGAGCCTCAGACTCGTACCAACCACATTATCCAGGTATGAGTCTCAGACTCAACAAATCTGAGTCTCAGACTCTTACTCAGACTCATACTCAGACTCCCTTTAAACTTAGCCTTAGTGGGTTGTATCTGTATGTATCAATGTGAGGAAGGAGTATTGTTCAAAAAGTTTGCAATTGCATTGATTGAGTTATGATTCATGAACATGGAAATGAGCATTAAATATGAGCCAGAAATACAGGTATTTCAGGAGGAAGCATTGATCCACTTTTTGCATGTACCTGATGCATATAGTTATTGCACCACAAAGCTGTTACATATAGACCTTTACCTAAATGCTCCCTACTCCCTACTCTGACATTTTATGGACTCTTGACTTTGGGTTTGTTTTAACTCTTTACTCATCACTTTACTCCTACTCGAACCAGACCATCTCACATATACTTATCCCAAGACAGAAATTTGGACTTTGTTCCGATAGAGAATTTGGAGAGAAAGGAAGAGAGACAAGTTACTTTGTTTGGTTAACAAAATAGGGTGAAGGAATTGCAAGAGGAAAATGGATCTCTTCATTTTCTTTCTAATAGGCAAAATATTTCTCCAACAATCATCTTCAATTTCTCTCGAGTCTCGACCCCTTCCTTTTCCTTTCCCTAACTCCTTCCCGTTCCCATCCCTTTTCCTCTCATTTTGTTATCCAAAATGAAATGGGAATGAAGGGAGGGGAACGAAGGGATGGAAGGGGATCGAAGATGATACATTTTCCTTCCAAATTTTATTGAAAGAAAATATATTTTGTTGAAAATGATAGGGAGTGATCCATTTTTCTTTCCCCTTCAAATTCATCCACTTCACATTTGCTAGCAAAACAAAGCAACTTGTCTCCCTTACATACCCTTTGTCTCCAAATCACTCTATCCAAACATACCCTTATGATTTAAAAATTAGGGAGCAATACATAATTTACGAGTGTAATAACCCATTATATGTTGAGTAACTTTCCATTATAACTGTTTATATCCGTCACAAACCTGTCACGACTCAACTTTGAAGTATCACCCATATTTGGTTGATAAGACAAAGTCACAATTCCAATAAATTAGTTAATAATGGTTATCTTTATCAATGCATACGAGTCTTTATGTAACAAATATGTACGGAGTAACTGATATACTGTCACAAATAAGAATTTGACTTATATTTTAAGTTTAACTGATGCATAATTGGCATGCAATGACAAAAATTAAATAAGGGAAAAAATATATAGTATATAAGTAATGGTTTTTCTAACGTGTGTCCATTGGGCACACGTTAATAACCTAATTAAAGCAGTTTTGAGTAGGATAATATCATGAGAAATTGTAATACCAAGTTATATTTTTCATACTTACACAATATTCTAATTAAACTTGCTTTAATTAATCTATTAACGTGTGTCCAATGGACACACGTTAGAAAAATCGAAATAGTAAATGGGCACCTAACATAAGTTGTGCAAAAGTAATTGTACAATTCTATCAATAAGTTTTTCCAACAGATTTATTATTTAAATTACATTATCTTATAGTAGTAGAATACTTCTAGATATGAAATAAGTAATACTCTATTGTACTTAAAATAATATTGCTAAAAATAATAATGTAAAAATATCAAATAAAAAGATGTGAAAATATATTTTGACGTGTTTAGCAACCTTAACCAAATCCAAACCGCTATAGCTTCCATATATTCGTACAATAATATCCTTGTCCCGAACCATTCATATTGACAAAATACTACTCCCTCCATTTTTTTTCTTTTATGTTTCTTCCCGTTTCAATTAAATTATCCTCACAAATCTTAAATCGGGAAGAAACATATAAAAACGGAGGGAGTACTCCGTAATAAGTTATGTTTTCATTTGACCTTTGACTCTCTAACTTTTATTTATCATTCTAATTAACTTAATTATCACAATTGTAATGCAACTTACCTTGTCAATGAATAACACAAAACAAAAAATGAATTAAAGATCACATATTCAAATCTAATTAAATAACCTTTTGCTTTAATTAGTAATAAGTACTGTAATAACTGGTGGGTATTGGCCTACCGGAGAAGAAGCGTAGAGGTATAGCCGGTCCATATAGGATGGTCACAAAAATAATACAGTAACGTGGGAAGTAGAGATGCTCCAATTCAAAGCTCCACCCCTTCTCGTTTTATCATACTTACTTTAGTATGCAACTAGGATTATTGTCTAATCAACTAAGAGGCCCGCTCCATTCGATATGCATGCCAATTTAAGTCCTAAACTCAAATTTCACTTTTCTTCTTCTACTCTTTTTAATATAAAACCATAAAAAATATCTACTACTCCCTATTATTACAAAATTTGATGAATTTATAAACAAGTTTTATAATCATAGAAAAAATTAATACTCGTATTATTATAATGTATAATTTATACCATAGATATACTGTTTAGTCTAATTTATATTTATTGTACTATATTGAAAGCATGTGAAATGAAGATGTGTCCGTCATTTTTTTTTCAATTTGTGAAAATATGAAGCTTTTTTCAATTATTTTGTGATTAGTATCAAAACTACTAAGTTATTTTCTAATTAAATAGAATCAGATAATATTTAAATAGATATTTGCACTTTTTTTATTTTAAAATCTTTTTCACATTTAATGATTTATCATAAAAATTAATTAGTATAACTAGAGTTTTAAAAATATGAGTTAATTGATTTGTTTTCATAATTAAAAAAATAAGACTTTCGGAGGAAAAACGTTTAACGTGATTTTGACATGTGTGCCTGCGTTATTCTTTTAGTAAATAATAACGGATGTTAGGGCAATAGCAATGGTAGAGTTTTCCTACCATTTTTTTTATGGTCACGTCAACTTATTCTAGTATTAAATATGAAACTCCTTATTTTCTCCTCAATAGTTGAAGTTCCATCACAATTTTTTAGTGAGACTCATTGTCATTTTATTCATTATTTTATTCAATTATGCACAAATATTAACTTAAGAAGTTAGTTCTTTATTTTAAAAACCAAGTTAGCAATATGAAACTTCTTATTTAGCATCATTGTTATTGCCCTTAGGACATCACCAACCCACGCACAAATGCACAATCATCTATATTCAGATTTGTTTTTTTTTTTTTTCCAAAACGTAGCAATTGATAAATATATCACAACAACTAATAATTTTAATTTTTTTGTCCGCCATCAAGCAACTAATATTGTATTCGTGTTAGGTAGATCAATTTTTTGCTCAAAAAATTTTAGGCCTCATTAGAACTTTCTAAACATGGCAACGTAGCGATGTAATATATCCCAGCATCGACTAGGGATGTTCACTGGTTCAAATCTAGATTGGATTGGATTGATCCGAAGATCGGTCACCCAACAAATCCAAACCCATAGAGCGGGCCAAGTAGAAGGGACCTGGACCGGACCAACCGGAGACCGGCTACCGATTTTTTGGAGACCCGAAGAATATACCGGTACGTACCCGATTCGGGCTGATCCGGGCACATACAGTCTGTGTCAATCTAATTCATCGATCAGGACCACTTTTTGAACACCCCTATAAACACACTTGGCATATTTTACTCAGACGGTTTTACAGAATGAAGACCTAAACATAAATTTAATCAGTTAATTACAAAGTTACAATCAAGCAGCAATTAGTACACATGCATGAGAAATGATGTACTCGAGAGTCCAGACTACTACCACTCCCTCCCATTTAAAAAGTAGAGTAATATGTGCATGTGTCCCACGTACTTTTAATTTCTTAATATTTGTCTAAAATCAGATGGTATGATCGATATGAAAGGGAGGGGTAGCAATTTACTTTGTTATACCCATACTTGTACTACTCAACCACTTAAATTCCTTGAAAATTAATACTAAGTACTTTATGTCAGTCTTATAAAACCTGTTGATTTAGATATAAGGATGGTTCACTGTGGTGTTGTTGGTTTGTATATGGGTAGCCTAGCTTAGCTTATACAGTTACAGTACAGTCTTGTCCTTGTCTACATACTTGGTGAATTTAATGCTATGTCTATTTGCCCATCACTGAATCATCATATTCAAGTATAGGCTAGGTGAAAATCATTGGGTTTTGTGAGGGACAAACAGAGTAGAGCATTAGAGCAAGGTCAGCGAAAATTTTAACTGCCATGATTTAAATGATCATTTCTTTATCATTGTACTGCATCTCCCCCCTCTTTTGTAGAGTAAATTTTTGGTTTAACATTTTCTGTTCTCTTCACAGGGTGCATGTCCTACAAGCTTGGCTACCATCGTATAATCAGGCAATGTTTCAGCAGGATGGTGTAGGGTAGAGGTGGCAATTGGGTCGAGCGAATCGGGTTCAAGTTGAATTGTCTCGGGTTCGGTTAATCGGTTTATCAAACTATCGTAGTTTAAACTCATGTGAGTTAGCGGGTGGAATCAGATTCGGTCTTATAATTTTGAGTCATGACATTGTTCAAGTATCGGGTTAGAACAACCAGCTCTTGGTCGGGCGGCGGTCGTTATAGGAACGTGTTAATTCGGATAGCATGCCCCATATAATAGTTTATATATATCGGGTTATAAATAATTTTGTGGATTTATATAGGTACAAAATTAATTTTTACTGGTTCATATTATATTTGGATGATGATTGGTTTTGTCGCGAGACTAATTAAGTCAAAGATAAATTTTCTAAATAATAACTCATGGTAAGAAGGGTCGAACACTAGAGACAAGAGATGTTATGTGATGAGTTGGGTAAAACTCTATCTTGTTACGTAATGGCTGAGATTCGTGAATTATTAACTAATGATAAAAACTACTCCGTAAGAAATCAAATGATGAAAATAATTAATGATAAAAGGGACATGCATCTAGAGGATAGGTTCACATGTAACTTAATAAGCCAACAATCTATATGTCGAATTAGGGAAGGTGAAGTCGGGATTGTCTAGGTTCTAATGCTTTTTTTTTTCTTGTCTACGCTAAGTAGGGATGACAATGGGTCGGATTCGGATCGGGTGAAGGCTCACCCGCATCCATCACCCGTCTCTATTCGCCCACCCGATCCATCCATCATCCACTAGGAGTGTCATCCATATCCGATCCACCCGTCATCCACAGGTGAAACGGTGGTTCGAGTGATTTAACGGGTGATTCACTTGTACTACGGAATATTATTTTGTGAAATAAATACCAAATCGAAAACAATTTCTTGCGACACCTAGCTTGCGACTTACACCTTTCGTCGCCATGGTAGTATTATTTGAGTTAGGTCTAGTCTAGGAAATAAAAATGAATAAGGTTTTAGGAAAACAGAGGGCATTCTCTTATTCTCGGGTAATTTTTATAATATATGAATATTTTTTAAATGGATGAATGTCGGGTGGTTAACGGATTACGGGTGGGATGATGCTCTACCCGCATCCGACCCAATCCATCACCCGCTATTCATCCATTTAATCGGGTTTTCACCAATTTATTTTTCACGGATGAATCGGGTGCGGGGTGGATGCGGGTGAAATTGTCATCCCTAACGCTAAGCATACAACAAGTCCTTGTTTCTTGTTAGACACGATAAACAAGCTAATAATATCGACGAGTAGGTGTTTCTTGTGTTTTATTATTTTTTATATGATTTGAGGCATTTTTGGGTCATTTTCGGGTCCAATTCTTACATTTTGATGAACACCGAGAAGACGAGAGCTACTGCCTAGGACAATCTAAGGGCACACAAGGACATTTTGGTTATTTTATAAAGGATAATGATAGGGCGCCACCGGGTTGCGTCGAATTTGAGCGCCACCTTAATTAATAAATCTTTACATATTAAAAGAAAAATTGTTCCTAAAAGAGGACCTTAGGAATAGTAAGTTTGCTTAGGAATAGTGTCATGCTCTTAGGAACAGTAACATCCTTAGGAATAGTGCCTGTCTATCATTTTCACCTTTCTTCTTTCCTTTCATTTGCTCGCTTCATCTCTAGATTGATAGTTTCCAGCGGATGACCACTATCAATTCGCAAACTCGCCGGAAGATGACTCGTCGCGGTCGTCATTTTGCCGGAGGTAATCCATTTCTATTACTAGATTTTAGGGTTTAATACCGATTTTTTGTAATTCATTTTCTGTTTGTACCAATTTGCCGGAGTGTAATACTGAGTAGTATTGATACAATCACGTATCCGACATTGTTTTTGTACGATTCCACTTTATTTCATCAATTAATTCGAGTGAGGAGTATTAGGGTTTTTCGATTTAGGACATCTGATGATTTAGGGGTTTTTCAATTTATGGGTTTTTCAATTTAGGACATCTGATGATCTGGATAATCCGACATGGTTTTGTACTAATTCGACTGAGTTTGTTTGATATATGTGAGGAGTATTAGGGTTTTTCAATTTAGGACATCTACTGATTAGTGTTTTCTCAATTTAGGGGTTTTTCAATTTATGGGATTTTCGATTTGGGACTTCTGATAATCTGGATAATCCGACATGCTTTTGTACTAATTCAACATTAGTTCATCAATTAATTACTCCGTATGTTTTTTCAATTTTGATATTCTGGATAATATTTATTCGGGACGATATATAGGCATGATTTCAGTACTTATTGCAAAATTGTTCCTAAAAGAGGACCTTAGGAATAGTAAGTTTGCTTAGGAATAGTGCCATGCTCTTAGGAACAGTAACATCCTTAGGAATAGTGCCTGTCTATCATTTTCACCTTTCTTCTTTCCTTTCATTTGCTCGCTTCATCTCTAGATTGATAGTTTCCAGCGGATGATCACTATCAATTCACAAACTCGCCGGAGGATGACTCGTCGCGGTCGTCATTTTGCCGGAGGTAATCCATTTCTATTACTAGATTTTAGGGTTTAATACCGATTTTTTGTAATTCATTTTCTGTTTGTACCAATTTGCCGGAGTGTAATACTGAGTAGTATTGATACAATCACGTATCCGACATTGTTTTTGTACGATTCCACTTTATTTCATCAATTAATTCGAGTGAGGAGTATTAGGGTTTTTCGATTTAGGACATCTGATGATTTAGGGGTTTTTCAATTTATGGGTTTTTCAATTTAGGACATCTGATGATCTGGATAATCCGACATGGTTTTGTACTAATTCGACTGAGTTTGTTTGATATATGTGAGGAGTATTAGGGTTTTTCAATTTAGGACATCTACTGATTAGTGTTTTCTCAATTTAGGGGTTTTTCAATTTATGGGATCTTCGATTTGGGACTTCTGATAATCTGGATAATTCGACATGCTTTTGTACTAATTCAACATTAGTTCATCAATTAATTACTCCGTATGTTTTTTCAATTTTGATATTCTGGATAATATTTATTCGTGACGATATATAGGCATGATTTCAGTACTTATTGCATACTAATTCGTTAGGCATTGTATAAAATGACGAGCGAGATGATATGTCGAGGAACATAGATTGAGGATTGAAATTGATATGTTTTTCATTTATGTGGGTAGTCGTCGAAGATTTGATATACGTAGTTGGTGGGTATATTGTCGAGTTCTTTGTCCGCTAATTATAAGGTGTTATCATCACATTAACTTTTGTTAAATGAACATCTATATACATATACGTACTTGAGACATTTCGATGAATTTTAGGTTTTGTTTAGTATTTGGGACATTTCGATGAATTTTAGGCGTTTCTTCTTGAATTTTTCTACTTAAAAAGTGATTTGGAAGTTGGTGAATCTATGCTATGAAACAAAAAATTTTGAGCTCTGTGTGACCATGGTTGATAGCAAGAGCCATCGTCCTGAAAAATTAGAAATTTTTAGTTTTAGTGATATTGGCATGCTTCTGATGTTCTTGCACCAAGTAAATGAGATCCCATGTAGGATACCCCCGAATGTCGACACAATCAGTTAGCTCAAAGAACAGATAGTTAGTCCTTGAAAATCGTCAATTACCATCTCAGTAAATCGGGTTCAAAAGCTGATAGATTTCTTGACTTACTGTTACGACATTGTCTTACTGATACTCCTAACATGTTGATATATTGCAGGCACTATATAATTTTGTCGTTCAGAGAGTGCATGTAGTAAGCAAAATTACCCCATATCAGCTGATAAATCAGCAAAGGCGGAAATGGCAAGTAGTAGGTTGGCGGAACGAGTAGAGAGTATGGTGAGACAGAGATAACAAAAGGCGCCAGTGATGGGCGCTGCCTGGCATGCCATCTCTCAATGCATTCCTCTCCTTGATTTTGTCATTGATGTCCGTGACGCCCGGGTATCACCATCATCTTTATCATATCATCTGTGTTTGCACGGCGTTTGTCTGATCATTACTGTTATTCATAATGTTATATTTAGCTTTAAAACCTTCGATTGAGATGATTTGACCTGCTATTTGATTCCAGATGTTTTGGGTGTCATGTTCTTTTACTTGATTGAACCATTATGGTCAGGTTTGATTTTCTGTGATTCAATGAGATTGTGTTTAATGAAGCAGGTCTTGTGTCCGGGGTTGTAGGAGGAAGAGGATGGAGGAGATGAAGCAAGCTGGGGTGTAGAAAATGGGTGGAGGAAGAGGGTTAGGCCGTTTGGTACAGCTTGGAATCAATATTCGTTCATCATCTTCTGCTATAGCTAAGGCAAGATTGAACTACGTTTTATGCATTCTCTTTAGAGTTTGGTGTGTCGTCTGGACGAGGTGGTGAATGGTGATCATCTTCCCCTACATATTAAAAAGTGAGGAACACTTGCTACTGTATCTTTAGCTACAGTAGTAAACAGTAGTAAACAGTGTCAAACAGTATGCAACAATACCTCTCCTTCGTTTTCGTTTTCGTCCGCTTTCCTCTCCTTCTCTCTCTATTTCTACATCTCAACATTTCGCTTCTCTGTCTCTTCAATCTTCTGCAAACCAATCGCCATTTCTGATAATCCTCGCGGTATTTTCATTCATTCTTTAACCTTTTTCCTTCTGTTATGTTGCAGATTGACGAATTTAGTGGTTTTGGTTCATAATTCGTGTTGTTCATTCGCTGATCTATCATTTGAACTCTGATTTCGCGGGTTTCTGTGGTGAAATCATGTGAGGAGATACTCAGATGTTGTATTAGAGATGAGATGAGCTGAGTGATTGCCCGATCTTGATGTTCGTCGTTTCTCCGACATTGATTTGATGTAAGTTTTGGATTGTGTTCTTCAGTTATAGGTGTCGCCCAGTTTTGAATTTTGTAATCAGGATCTATGTGAATGTTTAGGATTGCATTTATATTGTTTTGAGACGATTTTGATTTCTGCCTTTTGTTTGTTTGAATTAGGGATTTTTTGCTTTTGTTTGTTTGTTTGAATTAGGGATAGGTTTGGGTTGATCGAACTATTAGGGTTGCTGAGAATCAGTTAATAGTATGCAAAGCGATTCGGTTAAATAGAGAGAAAATATAATGGTCATTTGAATGAGGAGGATATATAATGGTACATCGAGATGGAGGGAGTATAATATCTTCCAAAATGGGGGCGTTCGTTTTGACTGATGCTTTGGTTCACCGTCCAAAATAGTGTTGCAAAAGTCGAAGGCTTAGCTTCATTTTGAGTTTGGTGGATGGATGGTAGGGAGTACATTAATATGATTCTTATTGAGTTTTCTAATCCGTATAACAGAGGTGTTGGAGAAAGCCAACACGCAAATCACTCTGATTAAAGAACACTTTACCCGACTTGCTGAGATTGTAAAGAGTGTACGGGACAGGACTGCAGGTACACAACTTAAGACTCCGACATTTGGTAGACCAAATTTCAAGATGTATGTAGCACTACTTTTGTTGATTTTGTAGGTATCATAATGATAAGAGGACCGAAACTCAGACAGTTGTCTCATTGCTTACTTTCATGCATTGGCTAGACACCGGGTCTCTCCTCATGCATCATGACGCCCAACACAAGCTTGGATGTACGCTTGATTTCTCCTCCCTCATCTTTTTGTTTCTTTACTTCAAAATGCCAATGTTCGTCATAATTATGGTTCTTGTTAGGAACTACCAATCTTATTATCTTTCGGATGTCTGGTGTTAAGACTGTTTTTTTATCAATCACTTATGAAGTCAATTGGAAACTATGTGTAGGGTACGATACACAAATTCGAGTGGGCGTGGTCAATTTATCTATTTGGCTATAATCGTACCCTGCATTAATTTGTGTATATAACCACTGAAACCCTGTATTGATCACACGGGGAATCGAGAAAACCACAAGAGCTTTAGTGACTGAACTTAAGGCGATGTCCAAAGAGGTAATTACCACTCTTGAGAATGACTCGAGTTTCCTAAGGCAATACGTTAATTCTTAAGTGCTTTACTACTGGTTGAAGACAGTGAACTTGCTGATGTTGCCGCTATTGGTGCTAGCAACAACTATGAAATTGGTAATATGATTGTTGAAGCGATGTCCAAGGTTGGAAGGAAAGGTGTTGTGACATTTGAAGAAGGAAAAGTGCCAAAAACAGTTTTTATATTGCTGAACGAATGACCATTTGTGATATTTGTCATTGATCTAATCGATTTCGATTGTGTTTTCTTGGGTTTTGTTGGAGTCTTGTGTGATTAAGTGAGTTTTTGATTCGATTCATTGGCTTGTCGATCTGATTCATTGGTTGGATCTGATTAAGTGGGTTTTGATTCGATTTAGGAATTCAAAGTGACTGAATTTACAATTCACAAAAGCAAGTTTGCATTTCTTTTCCGAGTTACAGACTCATTCTCTTGTTGCAGGCATGCGAAGTATTATCAAAACCGCAGAAATCCCTAGCTTACTTACTCGAGAGTTATTGTGGTGTCAGTACGAACAAATTATTCCAGGTAAGGATTCTCTCGCGTTCTTGTCTTCATGTTGCTGCGTTCATTCATAGTTGTTTCACTGTACTGCTTTTACAATTTTAAAGATATTGAGGGAACAAGCATTGGAATGCAGTGTTCATGACAAACAATCATTCATAATTCCTTTTTGAAAATACAATTGATATCTGCCATTTTCATAGCGTGAAGACTGGAGACAACGCCCGCTGCCTGTAGAGATGGTTGGTTATGCTCAATCAGATGCTCATTATCTTCTCTATATTGCAAAGTGCTTGATTGAAGAGCTTGCAGCGAATGATAATAGTATACTTCTCTTCTCTATTTGCATTCTTTGTAAATTTGATATATGGCACTGTTTAGATCGAAACAGCAACACAAGTTCGCAATGCATAATTAGCTCATGCATCATTCTGTTAATGTTGAAAAATTTATATAGACGGTTGACAGATTAATACCTTTGCACTAAAGTTTTGGTTTGTTTGGTTATTTTGGTATATTGGGTGATTTACATGTCAAGTTGATAAATTTGAGTCCTTGATTTGATAAATTGAGGCTGTTTTAGATAGGTTGAGTGTAGTATTAGCCCTCATGTAGTGAACTTACTTATTTACATGAATATTTTCTTTAGTAGCAATCTGCTTTACTTGAGATAAGGTCGAGTTAAAACCCCACTATCTGTTTTTTTAATTTTATTTTACTTTTTCCATTTTCATTGTTTCAGTTCAAAGCAATTTTATAAATAAAACTATAACAAGTCGAAAGGGTGCTTTTAAGGTTGGATTTCTTTGGGTCAATTGAGCCTGAAGACTGCTATTTTATTTTGGTCGTCGTAAGGTGGGAAAACTTACTCTTTGTGCTGATATCTTGGCCTGGTTATGCCTTGTCTTATGTTGTCACTGAGTATTTAATTCGAAGTGAGGGAAGTCTTTAATATTCGAAAGTGCAGTCTGTTTTGATTGGTTAATTAATTAAATCGCATGGAGTTGGGTAAGTAATTTTAGGTTCCGTTTGTTTGATTAGTAATATGAAGTGGGTAACACTTAATTTTGATGGGATGAAGTCATTTTGTATTCAATTTATTTGTGAAAAACCCAAGAACTCTGTGTCATTGTATTTGCTACTCGCCTACTCCATACTTATTCTCCTTTTCTACTAATATCTCCTCTGCTACACCATACACTCATTTATATGTGTGAAGAATGATGGTTGTTTTAGTTGTGGATTTTTGTATCATAATCTTAAGAATCTTACGACAAACTAACCACTACGATCATTGCTTGCTCTAATTTGTTTTAGGGTAAGAGGCCTTGGCTTTTTTGGCGCAGATTTTTTTGAATTCCTTGGGATTTTTTGGCCTTGAAGGCTTAAAATGACCTGCCAACCTCCATAGCATTATAGCGATGATTTCTGTGAGGTTAGCTCTTACTTATTTCTCACTATTTTTACTGTAATTGTAGTATTACATCGTGTTTTCTTACTTTATTGTCGGTTTTCTCTAATTGGTATCTTCTGGGGCTACTTTTCGGCTTGTTTGATGCATATAATTTGATGCGTTCTGGTTTTTTAATTGATTAATTTGATGTTTGATTCTGTATTATTTCTGGTTTGTGTACTATGTTTTCTTGATTTTTAAAAATTAGGGTTTATCAGCGTATTCTTGATTTCTTCCATGATGAATTTAATTAATGTTTTACCTGACTATCATGTTCTTGAAATTTGGGGTAATGTTTTTGATGAAATTTGAACCTTGAATGTTGAATCTGGTGATTCATATTAGGATTTGTGTTCGTAGTGTATGATTTTTCATCCGTTAAAATTGTGTCCATTGATTTCATTCATCAACATAGTTGATTTCCCAGAAATTAGAGGTGCTTGCTTAAAATAAAGGTTCGTGAACGGAATACCTTGCAATAATTTAAGTAATTAGGTTTTTCGTCAAGTGCCTTCTGCTCAATTAATTAGGTTTTTAATCAATTAATCAGGGACTACTTTCAATCAATAACTTGGTTGCTTAATTGTACAATTGTTTTGATACAGATGGCTCGTACAAAGCAAACTGCCCGTAAGAGTACAGGAGGGAAGGTCCCAAGGAAGCAGTTGGCGACCAGCGCATAAGTCGGCGCCCACTACAGGAGGAGTGAAGAAGCCTCACAGGAGGTACCGTCCTGTTGCACTCCGTGAAATCAGGAAGTACCAGAAGAGCACAGAGTTGTGGATCAGGAAGCTGCCATTCCAGAGGTTGGTTCGTGAGATTGCACAAGACTTCAAGACCGATCTCCATTTCTAGAGTCATGCTGTCTTGGCTCTTCAGGAAGCTGCTGAAGCTTACCTTGTCGGTTTACTGACCAGGTGCTTTTAGATTGTGTTAATAAACAAGAAAATAATTGTTTGCTTCTACTATACTTTTTAATGTTTTCTTTTGTGCGTGTGCACGCGTGCACACCATAAGTGAGGATCGTAGATATGATTGAATTTGACCATCTCTAATGATCTAAAGATAGTCCCTTTGACATAAGTTGGGATGTGGAGGCTTGAACTTAGGAAATTTGGCCGTGATTATGTGTAAACTTTGCAAGCAGAGCACTGGGGTTGAGTACGGGCTGGGATAGTTCGGGTACATATCATTTTTGGATATTTTCGCATTTGAGGTTTGTTTGACGGGTCTAGACTCTGTGAGTACTAATTCTTGTTCGTGCAGGTTGTGGAGTAGGAATACGAAATGGAAAAACTTACCGAGAGAATTGCTAAACTTGCCGGTGATATGACCGTGATCCAGGTATTGATTTCTTCTCGTCTCCTTGTTGTATAGTCGATGTATGAGAGTGTAGAAAGCATCAAGATCATGATTTGCTCCTTTTTTTCTAATTGTTAGGTCGGACCACTGACGAAAATCGGGCTGAAAGAAAAGAAGTTGAGAGTAGAAGATGCTCCGAATACAACCAAGGCATGTTCTCTCCTCTCTATAATAGGATTAGATCATGTTTTATTTAACTTCTGTTTCAAAGAGTTGACGTTATCGCTTGTTAATATGTCTTCTCAGGCGGCTGCGGAGAAAGGAATTGCTGTCAGTGGTGGATGTACTTTACTGCACCTCTCTTCGAAAGCTGATGCTATCAAGGAAAAACTCGATAACGCAGAAGAGAAGGTGCGGTTTTGCGCCTTTCAAATGTTTAATGTCTCTCAACTTTCTAGATAAACACTTATGCAAGTTATCGATACAAGTTGGAGCAGATGCCTTGAAGAGGGTGTTCAATTATCCCTTGAAATTAATCGTGACAAATGCACTTGTGTAAACGGAAACTGAGTGAAGAGCGCACTCAGTTCCAATGTTTCTGCTCCTTTTCTGTTTTTTTGCAGGAAATTAATACTGGTGTTCTTGTTCTATGGTTTCGGTGGTGTTTGATTGCTCTTGTATTTGTCTGAACTTTCTGAGAATTGTTTCTTTGAATTGTGATTTGATTCCGTTCTAAGGCTTTATGGTCTATAAACAGCTACTTATTATCCATGTTCGTTATATGTGCAGCTTACTTTAGCGACGCACAGAGGCAAGCTACCAAGGATGCATGAGTCATCGTTGGTTTGAATGTCGCTAGGATCATTAACGAGCCAACTGCAACAGCCATTGCTTACGGTATGTATTAAAGCTTTAGATAAAATTTGATCAATTTTCATTTCATTTGGGTATTTTTTTGGGGAAATCCTTTTTTTTGCCAACATTTTGGGGAAATCCTTAATTTGATCAAATTTGGTGTGATTTTGGTGAAATTTGTTTGGACATCCATGAAAGTTACAAACTTTAGCTCAATTTTGATCAAGTTTGGCGTATTTTAGTTATGATTAGCTTGAAAATTGCGAAAACAAAAATTGGAGGATGGTTATCTCTTCGCTTTCTTCTGTTAACGATTTTGAGCATGAACTGTTGTGAATGCATTTTGTTTTGGGGGTCTCTTCTTGTTTTGTTTACGTATAATATATCTTGTTTGTCGTTTTATGACTACAATATTATTAATATTGATTGTTATTTTTTGTTTTTGTTGATGTTGATGATATTGAAACCCTAGCTTGAGCGATTCAAATTCGTAATTCGATTGTGTTATTGATGTTCATTGTGTAGGAAGTATAGTAAGGTAGAGTATAATCAAATTAGAGAACCCTTTACAATTAGAGTTCTTCAAGTTTTCACTGGTTTTAGCTTCAGTTATGGGTTTGGTACCGTGTTCGCAAACCTGTAAACCTAGGTACCAAATTTTCTTTTATATATATATATATATATATATATATATATATATATATATTGTTTATTTCACTTGAATTAATTAATCCCCCCACCTCCCAAATTTTTATTATATTTTAAGCTCTTTGTTCTGGATTTTGCTCAGTATGGACCTTGGAAATTTGACCGTTTTTTTAAGTGTGTTATTTGACCGTTCATATATATCCGTCACAAGAGAGAATTGTGTGTGTCGAATATGAATAGGTTCGAGTTGTTGGATGTTTACATTGTACTCACTTGACATAAAAATCTAAACATGATGAAATGACTGATTATATTATGTTGCCAAGTGCCAACTAACCAACATGACAAATCAATCCGATTATAATTTTGAACAAATTCGTGTTTAAGATTGTTATATCTGTCATCTTAAAATGGGTTAAATACAATAGATGAGATATAGACATAATCGTCTTTGAAGTAGCTCAAATGGATTGTAAATGTCATCTTAAAACTGGTCAAATACAATAGATGAGACATAAGACATAATCGTCTTTGGAGTAGCTCAAATGGGTAGTAAATGTCATATTAAAACGGGTCAAATACAATAGATGAGACATAAGACATAATACGTTTGCAAAACCTGATATCTGGCTGGACTAAGACCAGTTTTTTCAATTCATAATGAAATGTACAAAGCTGGACTCCCAAGACTTTCATGAAATGTACAAGCCTCAGACTGAAATGTTTGTACGTTTTAGGTCTAACCACATTGAAGTCAATGTTAGACCCAAATAGAACCTGACATTTACGCCCAATTATAATCATCATCCTCGTACGTCCTCATTCTTCATTGATTATTTTTCCACATTTTGTAGCAATTGAGAAATTCTAAACCTAATTCCAGATTTTATTGCTAATTGAATGATTTGTCAGTGCATTCTATGAACTGATTACTATGATTTGTACGAATTTCATGTTTTGATTGCTCCAAGTTCACCTTTCTATCACTTACCGATTTTGCTCCGTAATTGTTTTCATTCTTTATCCCAATTATTCTCCAGATTTTATATATATGTTTGAGAAATTGTAAGCCTAATCTCAGATTTTATTGCTACTTATATTCTTTATTAGTGCATTCTACGAACTGATTGCTCTAATTTTTACGGTTTTCATGCTTTGATTGCTCCAATTTCGGCTTTTTATCACTTACTGATTTCGCTCCGGAATTGTTTTCATTGTTTATCCCCAATTATTCTCCAGATTTTATAGCAATTTGAGAAATTATAAGCCTAATCTCAGATTTTATAACCAAAAAACTCTCCCGCTCATTTCGCTTGAAGAGCAAAAGAATGGCTTGAATACGTACGAGTAGTTATTTTTGCTAACTCTGTGAAATAGGTAAAGGGGCTTCTTAATTTGTTTTTAATACAAAATATTTGAAATTTTTTAGTAGTTATATGAAAGATGGTGAATTTATGCTATGAAGCTCAAAGTTTTGAGCTTTGTCGAAAATTTTGAATTTTTCGTTGTACAGATATGGAAGTTGGTGAATTGATGCTATGAATCTCAAAGTTCTGAGCTTTGTGTCATGGTGGAACCATGGTGGCTTGAAGAAGCCGCCATCCCCGAAAACTTGAAACTTTTTAGAAATGGGATTCGGTGATTTTGTGTTATGAAGCTCAAAGTTTGGAGCTTTAAGGCTTAGTGAGTTAGCGGAACCATGAGGAGCTACAGCAGGAGCGGTCGCCACGAGACAGTTTGAAACATTTTGTTAAAATTTTTGATATTCCCCCCCTAATTTAACCTATTTCCTCACTAATTCTTCCTCTTAACTATAAATCCTGGTTCCACGACTAACTTTGTGCGTAGCTTGATATGCCTTCCAGGTGTGTGTAATTCTTGATGTTTGTTACAATTTGATATTCCTTTTATGGTGTGTATTAAATATTATTACGTGGTTGTTGTTTCATTTGAGAGGATGTAATTTGTAGTTTTAGGCAATCAGAGCTGAATATGGAGAAGGTTTGAAGACGTTTAGACCAGATGGACCTTTAAAAGTCGATATAGTATGAATTTTTTAATTAATATATACTTGAATGCTTGCTTATATGAATTCTCGTGCAAAAGACCATATAATTAAAACAATATAATTTGGTGCAAATGTACAAAAGAAAAAGAATTAAACCGTATTAAATATATACTCCGTAATTCAAAAGAAAAAGAAAAAAAATCGTATTAAGACCATATCTATGTTTTTAAGTGTGCAAATTTGATTGATAGTTGCTTGCTTATATCTTGCAATTCTAGACCAGATGGTAACATATAAGCACAGAAGAAGTTCTCGTGCAACTCTTTTAGAAACTTTTAAGATGGTCTTTGCTCAAAATTGTCAGGTTTGCAGGCGCTGAATGGCATCCTCGAATCAAAGTCGAGAAAAATCATTTTGTCTGCTGTGATCTGCCACATTTTTTCATGGATTCTTATGAAGAATGTTGTGAACCTCCTCGACTGCCATTGCTCGATAGGTAGACTTCACTCCTTAAACTGTCGCCAGTCGGTGATCCTTGTTTAGAAAATTGCACTTTTAATCTATTGTTTCTAGGTTTGACACGAGTGAGGATATACCGATCCAACTTTCTTTAGGAAGCCATCATCATCAGCCGGTTCTGAAGCACGCTTTAAGGATAAAACTCGAAAGAAAAGGAAGGCTCGTAAATTCAAGAGATACGTACGAACACCTAATATTTGGTGTGTTCGTATGTAAATTAAAGAAAGTTGCATTCTTCGGGTTTCTGAGACAAACTATCATGAGTTGGTGGTTTCAGAATGCGGATGTCGTCTCAAACAGGCCGAGGAGCGTCTTCTCTATCACGAACTGGCTCCAGTTTTGATCAGAATCCCGGATCAGATTATCTTATTTCAAATGAGGGCTCTCATCCAAATATTTCGATTCTACCCGATGAACCAAAGAGTGAGAATAAAGACATGGTGAGCAGTAGTAATATACTAACACGGTAATACCGCAACTGGTAAAGGTATTCAGTGTGGCTTGTCACCCAAGACTACTGTGTGTCGTCTTTCTAATGTCACGTGGGATGAGAAACTGGAAAGTATGGAGCATATGGGTTCAAATCACGGGATTGAGGATAATGTCGAAGCTAATCCTGAGATGAACTGTGATCTGCATGAACAAAAAATTATGTCGTTTGTGGTCTGTTTTAAAGTTGGATCCCCTTGTTAGAATGTTGTTTGCCAATTGTTTTTGTAAGTCATAGTGTGTTCATCTTGTTGACGACTTTGGACATAGGCAGTGAGTGTAAGGAGGCATATTTATTAGTATAAGGTGGCAGACTTTGGTTTATTAGTTTTGCCATAAGTTTAGTCAGGAGGAGATTGGGATGAAGTTCTTTAAGGTTTATCACCATTTGGCCATCTGGGTATCTTTTTTCTTATGCGAATTGTGTGAATCAAATTTGATCGTTGTTTCTATGATTCTTATGCATCATAGTTCTCTCTGTTTTTCACTTGATTTTGATGGTATAATTTGAGGTATGAATGAATATACCAAGTTTTCGAGGTTATTGATTACTGATTGCTGTAACGGTGTTTGGGAGCACGACCCTGTAAACTAGATTAGATTTTAGCATTCCGACTTTTGTGGGAAGTTTGAATTCATGTGAATCGTGTGATCAAATAAGTCGCAAATTCTATGATATAATTCTTATGCATGCTTTGTGTAATGTTACATATTAGGTGAATTTGCAGAAAAAGCTATGTTTGGTAAGGATAATGGAATTGGAGTTCTACATGAACAAGAGTCAGAAATCCTAGGAAATTCCAATTCATGGGAATCGTGTTGGTGTTGATTTCTAGGCTGTGTGTTGTGGTTGTGATTAGGTACATGAAACCAATGTTGGAGGCGAGCTTCTGCTTACAACCACCCGGAGAAACACCAGAAAGACGGTCAACATTCGATGGGATGATCGCAGGCTGCATACCTGTCTTCGAGTACCAGTCAGCGAAAACCCAAATCCAATGGCATCTTCCCCCAGGCAAATTCAGAGAGTTTTCAGTATCAATACCTAAGGAGTGACATCGAGGTTATTGACTAACCCATTCTTATCATTTTTAACCACTTTTGTGCCCATGCGGTACTTGCCCTCGGCTTTAGTGCTCGTAGTTGGTTATGGTGATCCATTACATTAACATGCACCTACTTTCGATAACTTGATGGTAATAATGTAATTTGATGTTGTAACATTTTCGGTAATTATAATTTCTTATCTATAATTTTATTGCTTCCAATTTTTGTAATGCTATTTCTTTTGTAGTCAGTTAATGTCTAAGAGACTAGCTCTTTTGTAAAAATCGGTCTCTTGAGAGTGTATAGTTAGTTGAGGCAAAAACCGATTGAATTGAATTTATAAAATTGGTAAAACCTAAAAAGGAAATATATTGGAGATACTACAATTATGAGTACAAGTTTGTTCAATTTCGTTAGCTTATTTATGAAATACGGAGTGAATTTTTAATCGGCCTTTATAAAATGTGTGCATTTTTTACTAGCTTTCCTAGACTACAATGGTACACATCAACAAAAATGCATCACAAGACTTTCCATATAACTTCGATGAACTTCCGCCTAAGGAGATACAAAGGGCATATATAATAGTTTCAGCGTTGCTAAGCGGTGAACATATCGGGGTGACCCGGCCCGCTAATATGTTTTTATGAATTTGTATAATAACGCACTTGATTTCGTGGTTTTGTTTGCTGTACCTACAACTACGGTCCTTTTTCATACTTTGCTTTGAATGGCGGGAAAAAGCCAATATTACTATTTTTTGTATTACAGTAGCCTGTTTTGCGCAAGATGATATTACAACGCGTACTTTCTAGATTAGTAGATAGTTTCATCTAGAACTATAAACGTATGGCAAAAATAAAAAAGTCTCAAACAATAGTTCGAATTATGCCAACAATTCGACAATCAATGACAACAATATGCGTCATCAAAATATATACACGAATCGTACCTAACCGTGTTGATGTAGTTATTAGGTCAGTATTTTAATCTGATTTTGCAAATTACTGCAAAATTGATTGATAATTTGTTCGATTATAATGCTGATTTACTTATTTTAGCTTTACCATTCAAGTATTTTAATTCTACTTTGCTAATTGCTTCGAAATTAATTGATGACTTGTTTGTTTATATTGTTGAATCAGCAGCCATTGCTTACGGTATGTATTAAAGCTTTAGATAAAATTTGATCAATTTTCATTTCATTTGGGTATTTTTTTTGGGGAAATCCTTAATTTGATCAAATTTGGTGTGATTTTGGTGAAATTTGTTTGGACATCCATGAAAGTTACAAACTTTAGCTCAATTTTGATCAAGTTTGGTGTATTTTAGTTATGATTGGCTTGAAAATTGCGAAAACAAAAATTGGAGGATGGTTATCTCTTCGCTTTCTTCTGTAGGGACGACACCTCACTGACCTAGATAAAAAAAAAATCATATTTAAAAATGGATTTAAGATGAGGAGGATGATGAGAGAAAGTAGGAGAGGGGGGAGGGAGAGGGGGGAAGATAGAGAAGGGGGAGATAGGGAGAGAGAGAGAGCGGGAGGAGGAGGGGGAGGGAGAAGGAGAGGAGGAGGGAAGGAGAGGGGGAAGAGAGAGAGAGAGAGAGGGAGAGAGGGGGAGGGGGAGAGAGGGGGGCGGGAGGGAGAAGGAGTAGGGGAGAGGGGGGAGGGGGAGGGGGGAGAGGAAGGAAGGGAGGGAGAGAGGGATGAGGGAGAGGGGGGAGAGGGGGGAGAGGGAGAGAGAGAGGGGGAAGAGAGGAGGGGAGAGGGGGAGGGGGAGATAGGGAGAGGGGGGGAAGAGAGAGGGGGGGAGGGTGAGAGAGCGGGAGGGGGAGGGGGGAGAGAGAGAGAGAGAGCGGGAGGGGGAGGGGGGGAGAGAGAAAGAGAGAGCGGGAGGGGGAGGGGGAGAGAGAAAGAGAGCGGGAGGGAGAGGGAGAGGGGGAAGTGAGAGAGAGAGAGGGAGGGAGAAACTGTTGAAGGAGAATAAGAGGGGCAGAAGGAGTTGAAGGGATTACACTTTCATTAACCTTAAAAAAGGATAATAATTCATATTTATGCACTGATCTTAGATTTATGCACGATTTCTGCCTAACACTTAGCGCGCATCGCGCAATCTCAAACAGTCGTTCGAATTACGCCAACAATTCGACAATCAATGACAACAATATGTGCCTTCAAAATACATACACAAATCGTACCTAACCATACGCGCGCATCGCGCGCGATCAGGAACTAGTAAGAAAAAATAAAAATTTGAAAGATTGTATTTTGATTTTGCACCAAATACAAAAGGGTATACATGTAATTTATTATTTATTACTTCCCCAATATTTTAAATAAATTAATCATCTTATTTATTCCATTAAAACGATAAAATAATACGATACCAAATTAGCTGTTAATTTAGAGTCGGAACCCGACTCGAACGGGTCGACCTTTTGAATTGAGGTTGCGTCGTCGATTTTTTATGGTCAATTTACGGGACCTCAATTTGATTGTGTGACAAATTAATTTAATTTTTTTTAAATTATTAGATCGTTTGGACTCCTGCTCGTTTTAGGCCACTCCATCAATTGTATTTATATGCTTATAAATGTGATAAAATTATATACGTATATAGTATAAATAGATTTTTTTCTGAGTATATGACTAACCATTACCAATCCCTACAACGAAGCTAGCTTTTTTTTTTGTAATATTCCTTCAATTATTCTTTGATTTTTTTTCTTTTTTTAAATTATATAATTATAATTTATTTTATAATGGAATGCCGAATTTACCCTTTACAACTAACTCATTTTGAAATCAATTTTTAAAGAAAGTAAATAAAATAATTCTAGTCAATGACTAAAATACCCTCGGTGGCGCACAAATTCGGCACCATCCGGTGGCGCCATCTCATTTTCCTTTTATAAAAGTCTCAGGATCAAGAATAATCACAAATCATAACAAGTTAAGAGCATCAAAGTCCAACCCCAAGCGTCAAATTAAACCTCAAGTGTCAAATTAAACCCCAAGTGTCAAACTCCTACTACCTAGGGGTTGACCAACATTTCACCAAGTCAAAGAAGAGTTTAGGAATGTAGTTGCTAAATCATACCAGGTTTTACTAGTTCATACTCAATTTTTCATTATTTTTTCGTTTTCTACCCTTTTCTCATCTCTCAATACTAACACTTTGTTTCTTTTCTTAACCCCTCAAAACCTAATTAAATTCTTCGATAACTTTAGGATTATGGATCATAATTTATACGTAAGACTAGTAATTTTGTTGTTTTTATTAATAACTTCCTTTTTTTATTCGATTAAGCCTAAATTTTGTTATTATTAATAAACTTAGTTTTTATTGATTAATTTTGTATTCGATTTTTTTTAAACCCTAATTTTTTATTCAATTTCTAATTAAATCCTAATTAGATTTAAGTCTAACAAATCATAAGTTATATTTGAGACAATTAAGTGTATTGTTTTTATTAATAATTTACTTTTTAATATAGTCATTGAATTTGATTTTATATTATACGTAGATTTTTTCTCCTTAAACCTTAATTAGGGGTGGTGGTTGCAAGAAAGGTGGTGGAAATAGTGGTTAGAGTTACGACCGACGACGATAGGTAGTAATGGTGAATTAATCGAGGAAAAGAAAGAGCGTGGTGGCGAATTGATGGGGGAAAAGAGAGAAAGAGGAAAAAGATAAAGTGGTGATTAATTGATTGAGAAAAATGAGGAAGGTAGTTTGGAAAAGCTGGATATAAAATAGTAAAAAGTTGGGTTTGATTTTGCATGTCTCAAAATTAAAAGTTGCAATTTAATTTAGTCAACAAACCCTACAGGGGTGCAACACCACGATCCTATTAATTAAGAGGGAAGCTAACAAAACCCGACCAGGGGCGACCAACCTCGGGTACCTGGCCTGCTAGACCTTTCTGATGTTATTTCGTCTTCTATAAATTCCAAGTGTTACAAACAACTTTGACACACCATTCACTTACGATTTACTTAGGGTGTGTTTGGATAGCAAAATGAAAGGAAAAGGGAGGGGAGGGGAAGGAGAATGAGGGAAGAGAAAGGTAAGAAAGGGGAGGGGAGGGAGAATGGAAACCAAATCCTGCCTATTTTGGAGGAAAAATATTTTGTCTTGGAGGAGAGAAATAGAGGGATCCATTTTTCTTCCCTCTTCAAATCCCTTCATCCCATTTTTTTAACCAAACAATGGAACTTGATGTCCTCTCTTTTCCTCCCTTTCCTCTATCCAAACACACCCTTATGATTATCAAATGGATTTGAGTGACCCTATTCTAAATTGAGAAATGAGGCCTTAGACACTACCAACACTATTACTTTAATCCATTTCAATAAAATTATTTGTGTTTGTTGTGTTAAAAATTTGCAAATGCTCATTTTTGAGATTGAGTTAACTTAGCTTCTTTATTTTTCTTTTCCATATTTAGATTATTTTCTTCTTTTTTTCATTCTTAAGGACATACACTGATTAATACGGTAACTAACACAGTATAGATTAATTTGATTCATCGGATAAGTAGCATGTAGATGAGATGAGATTTACTATTTATTTATTTTTACTCAAATCCAAGAGTACAACTCCAACTTAAAAAGAAAAACAAATCAACTTAGTTGACGAAAAGATGATTAACGAAATAGATAATCAATTTCAACTGTACAAGTAAGACTAAATAGATTGAAATCTATCTGATGGTGATAAACCCCTTAGGTATATAAGGTCGAGTCCCTAGACTGAACCCCGTGTCGACCGGACCATGAATCGATCGATCCCGTGTCGGCCGAACCCGATGTCGTGCCTAAGGGAAAGTTAATTGGTGTGGTTTCATTCGTACCCCTTGGTTGGTTCCCATCCATCGACTTGCTCACATCTTTTGACGCGCCACTCTTGTCCTTGCGTTCCTTCGTCATGTCTTTTGGTATCATGCCTTGACATGTTTTGCTTGGGTATTGATGTCTCGTGCCTCTTCAGTCCTTCACACCTTTTGGCATTATTTGGTGTGTCTTGGCCTGGTGCCATATGAGCGTGGACCTTCATGATTTATAGTCCACGGACATGCCAGGCTAACCTCGACCGAGCGAGTCATCTTGAGGTTAGGTTGAACTCCTTGTGAGCTGGATGCATCGCCGTGAACTAAACTTTAGCTGGGTGAACTACTGTTGAGCTGATTAAAGCTAGCCAAGCTGTGTCTTGATCGAGTGAAGACAAACGTCTTGAGCGTGCCTCAAGGTGAGAAATACACAAGTTGTGACACCTTTATCCAAGAACATGGGTAACACTTCCATGTAGCTAGAGATGGGAAGCCTGATCCTACCCGAGTACCCGACTGGCCCGACCCAAAGCTGAGTAAAATTGACCCGATCTGATCCGAAAATTAGTGACATGACTCGACCCAACCCAACCCAATGATGACTCCTAACCCGATACGACCCACTTCAGGCCGACCTGAACCCGACCCGAGACGACCCGTAACCGAAAACGACTCAATAAATTATCTGACCTGATCCGACCCGACTTGACCCGAAAGCTGACTCGACCCAAAAGTTGACCTGATGTGATCCAATGAAGATTAAAAAATAATGTTAAATTAAAATATTTTTTAGTGTTTTTTTATAGATATTCTTAACCAAACATCGTTAAAAAAAAAAAAACAAAAAATAACCTTTAAATATTAAATAAAAATTGTTTAAAATATATTAATCACATCTAAGTCAACTAGTTACTTATTGATCCGACAAGACTTGACCCGACCTGACCCATCCAATTTCCACTCCAAGACATATTTTATAAAATTCATCATTCGTGGTATTTTTGGTTTTAATCTTCAATCACAACTAATTTTTTTTTGTAAGAATTAGCTCTTTATTCTTCCAAAAGAAGGGAAAAAAGATAGACTTACAAAAGGCCTCGACCAAAACCTCCAAAAACTACCACAACTCCAAAAAGGCCACCAAAACAATCGGCCACTAAGCTTGAAGACAACTAATCATCTCATCGTTTTCTATATTACAATTATACAAAAGTTTACCGCAAACATGAAATTTGATGGCATAAATAAGCTTCTCCACGCTGCTCTTTAGGCCAACAAATATCCTACGATTTCGTTCCTGCCAAATCTTGTAAATGCAAGTCACAACACTACTAATGTACCACCTTCTCTTCCATTTAGCCTTCAATTTATATCGATGCAGCCTTTTCACTTCATAGTGCAGGCTCCTCGGGGCTTGGGTACATCCCAACCAAGTCAAAGTTGCCTGCAAAACACGGTAAGAAAAAGGGCAAGCAAAAAATAGATGATCGATATTCTCCTCATGGATCTCACACAGAGCACACCGGTTAGCTAAAGCGAATCCTCTAGCTTTCAAAACATCAACAGACAACAACTTGCGTTGAACAGCAAGTGAAGCGATGAAACTATGCTTGGGGATAGTAGCAGGGTGCCAAAGAGACTGAAGCGATCTTTTCTCCTTGTACTTAGTTCGAAAGAAATCATACGCCTTAGAGGGAATGAATCGACCGTTGTTAGACCAAGAATCAATTAAGTTGGCCGCAGAACCCGACCCTCCTGTAAGCTCAAGAAGCTCGCCCCTCACTTTCAAAATGCTTGTCCATGACTCAGCATCAGACGAACCATGGCGAACAGTCCAAATGCAATTACCCTTCAGTTTGTACCTAGAGATCCAACTCCCCAAGACCGTCTTGTGTCTATTATGGAGGCGCTAAATATGTTTCGCTAAAAGGCATTTATTCCATGCCAAGACCTCCCTGATATTGAAACCTCCTTCGCAATGAGGTGCACAAGAACTCGCCCAACTTTTAACTAACATCTTGTTGTGGCCTTCTTCGACATTCCAAAGAAAATCCTTACAAAGCTTGTTAATGAGCTTAAGGATCTTCTTGGGTAAGAGGAAGATACCACACCAGAAATTGTCGATACCAAATAAGACAGAGTTAATAAGTTCAACACGACCCGCATAGGAGAGAAGCTTACTAGTCCAATGAGAGATATTAGCCCGAATTTTATCGATGAGGGCTAAGTACATATCAGCCTTGAGCCTAGCCGAATTAAGGGGAAGGCCTAGGTACCGAAAGGGAAAAGAACCCTCAGAGAACCCAGAAGAGAGGAGAATAGCATTTTTCACATCGCTACTAACACCCCCGAAGCAAATCTCAGTTTTCAAGGGACTAGCATGGAGCGCAAAGGAGGAGGCAAACTGAGAGAGGCAGGAGATAGCAGCGTCAACAGAGGGAACATCTCCCCGAACAAAAATCATAAGGTCATGATGCGTGCCGTTCCTATTCGATTTTTCACCTATTTTGGCACGCATTTCTGTGTCGATTTATTATTTTAGGAGTCGGATTACGCTATTTTCTCCCATATTTGCTACTCGGGTACTCTTTTGTTGTTTTGCAGATAATCGAGACCGATTAGTTAAAAGAGCTAAAAATTGCATCAAAAATCTTAAAGCTCTGAAACCGATTCGTTGTAGACCAAGAAGAAGGAAGCAAGTCTATAGACTAGACTGTGAGTCTATAGACTGAGAAGAAGAAGGAATAAAGCTGTAGACTAAAGCACAAATCTATAGACTGGGAAACAAGTCTATAGACTGAGAAAGTGCAGCAAACAGTCCGTAGACTGAGGAGAAGTCCGTTGGAAGCCTAGATTGAACTCAGTCTGCAGACTTGGATCTCAAGTCTACCAGCCTAAAATCCAAGTCTGGAGGATAGGATACCACTCCAAGACTAATTCAGTTGACGTTACCCACTACTCCCCCTATTACGCTCTTCAGTTCTTCCCACTACCTAGTTAATGGGATTGAAGATAGCAGGAAAGAGAGGACAGTTATGGAGGGCTTAAGCAGTTTAAATACAGCTTTAATTTTATGATCTTTGATCTCTTTCATCTATCTTCTTTCTCAGTAATCCTCTCATCATTCATCTTCATCTTTAGTTTAGTTTTAGTTTGTAGTTTACTGTAAATATTTAGTATTTTGCACAATTTCAGTATTATTTATTATTTTCAATCAAGACTCGGTTTTCATTATTATTCTCCGTCTTCGTTCTAATTAGTTATTCCAATTTTGGTAATTCCTTCTTCTTCCCTAACCTCTCTTCGTCTTAGTTTACTGTAACTTTTATTTTTTCTTCCTTCCGTTTGTTTCCTGTAACTTTTATCCTCTTTTATTTTTAGCTTTTTCTCATCCTCCTTCATCCTTCATCATGTTTTGGCTTCATCATGTTTAGCTAATCTTCCGTCAGAGTTTAGTCGCGTCACCGTAATCAAAATAATCCTAGATTACTACTAACGGGTAGCTAGCGGTAAGCAGGGTCGATTCCACAGGGAGGCAGGTTGAAAATTATAAGTTAGTCAATTAAATTATCGGGTCACGATTTTATGGTTTGGTGAGCTGACGGTCTAATAAAATCTAAATAATAAAATCAATGAATTAATAAAAAATGAGAAAAGCACCAGATTCTTCGGATCACCATGAATTAAAACAAGCATACATACGATTTCCAAATAATCAGTTAAGACGAGTTAAAGGATATCGACACGGTCCTCTCGGATCACTAGTCATCCTAGAAGTCACCTAACGGGCTCTCGCTACTTATTAGGGAATTCTATCGATTACAACGAGTCTAATCCGTTCCAGGCTTTCGGTCTTAGGTCGGGATTTACAAGATACAAACAATCAATTACGGCCTATAATTAATTATTCGTTGTTATAATGTTGCAAGAGCGATTTAACTCATAAAGGTCGATTATTCAGTTATCACATATAAACTCGATTCAATTCGCAGTTCACCTAAACTCTAGTGAAGAAGATTAGCTAAGCATAATAATTACAGTAATGAAAATAACAATATGATTAATTAACATGATAATATTGAAGAAGGGAAGAAACAGTAATAAAAGAATAAGAAAATAAATAATTACAGGAAACAGGATTATAAAGAAAAGAAGAACAGTGACTAGAGAGGAGGTTGGGGAAGGAGAGAAAAATTACCAAAATCGGAATAGAGTAGAATGAGACGAAAGTAATAACAATAACCCAAAAATATGAACACCGTAAACTTCTGTGAACTAATTAAATAGATTATAAAAGAAAACCTAAAAACTAAAAGTTTACAGGAATCTAAACTAAACTAAAAGATGATGTGATGATGAGAAGATTAATGAGGAAAAGATAGAAGAAGAAGATGAGAAGAAGAGATAAAAGATCATAAAATTAAAGCTGTATTTAAACTGCTTATGCCCTCCATAACTGTCCTCCCTTTCCTGCTATCTTTAATCTCATTAAGCGTAATAGGGGGAGTAGTGGGTAACGTCAACTGAATTAGTCTTGGAGTGGTATCCTATCCTCCAGACTTGGATTATAGGTTGGTAGACTTGAGATCCAAGTCTGCAGACTGAGTTCAATCTAGGCTTTCAACGGACTTCTCCTCAGTCTACGGACTGTTTGCTGCACTTTCTCAGTCTATAGACTTGTTTCCCAGTCTATAGATTTGTGCTTTAGTCTACAGCTTTAATCCTTCTTCTTCTCAGTCTATAGACTCACAGTCTAGTCTATAGACTTGCTTCCTTCTTCTTGGTCTACAACGAATCGGTTTCAGAGCTTTAAGATTTTTGATGCAATTTTTAGCTCTTTTAACTAATCGGTCTCGATTATCTGCAAAACAACAAAAGAGTACCCGAGTAGCAAATATGGGAGAAAATAGCATAATCCGACTCCTAAAATAATAAATCGACACAGAAATGCGTCCCAAAATAGGTGAAAAATCGAATAGGAACGGCACGCATCGAATCTCTTCAGTTCTTCCCACTACCTAGTTAATGGGATTGAAGATAGCAGGAAAGATAGGACAGTTATGGAGGGCTTAAGCAGTTTAAATACAGCTTTAATTTTATGATCTTTGATCTCTTTCATCTATCTTCTTCCTCAGTAATCCTCTCATCATTCATCTTCATCTTTAGTTTAGTTTTAGTTTGTAGTTTACTGTAAATATTTAGTATTTCGCACAATTTCAGTATTATTTATTATTTTCAATCAAGACTCGGTTTTCATTATTATTCTCCGTCTTCGTTCTAATTAGTTATTCCAATTTCGGTAATTCCTTCTTCTTCCCTAACCTCTCTCCGTCTTAGTTTACTGTAACTTTTATTTTTTCTTCCTTCTGTTTGTTTCCTGTAACTTTTATCCTCTTTTATTTTTAGCTTTTTCTCATCCTCCTTCATCCTTCATCATGTTTTGGCTTCATCATGTTTAGCTAATCTTCCGTCAGAGTTTAGGTGAACTGCGAATTGAATTGAGTTTATATGTGATAACTAAATAATCGACCTTTACGAGTTAAATCGCTCTTGCAACATTATAACGACGAATAATTAATTATAGGCCGTAATTGATTGTTTGTATCTTGTAAATCCCGACCTAAGACCGAAAGCCTGGAACGGATTAGACTCGTTGTAATCGATAGAATTTCCTAATAAGTAGCGAGAGCCCGTTAGGTGACTTCTAGGATGACTAGTGATCCGAGAGGACCGTGTCGATATCCTTTAACTCGTCTTAATTGATTATTTGGAAATCGTATGTATGCTTGTTTTAATTCGTGGTGATCCGAAGACTCTGGTGCTTTTCTTATTTTGATTAATTCATTATTTTTATTATTTAGATTTTATTAGACCGTCAGCTCACCAAACCATAAAATCGTGACCCGATAATTTAATTGACTAACTTATAATTTTCAACCTGCCTCCCTGTGGAATCGACCCTGCTTACCGCTAGCTACCCATTAGTAGTAATCTAGGATTATTTTGATTACGGTGACGCGACTAACCCGTATCAGGTCATCAGCAAAAATGAGGTGAGTGAGTTTCGTACCAGCATACTTGGGATGGAAAGAGAAGCCGGAAGAAGTATGGATCAAACGGAGAGAACGAGACAGGCCTTCCATCACAAGAACAAAGAGGTAAGGCGAGATGGGATCCCCCTGTCTAATAATACCGGATTTACCCGGGAAAAACCCCCGAATCTGGCCATTAATTCTAAGCGAGTACCAAGCAGAGGTAATACAAACCATAATCCAATCAACGAAGAGTCTGGGAAAGTTCATAAGCACGAGCAATTGCTCCAAATATTTCCAGTTAAGAGAGTCGAACGCTTTGCGAATATCGACCTTAATGATATGAGGCACCGAGGAGTGAGATAAGCCCTGTCATACCCTTTTACCAGCATTTGGGATAGCATTATATTGTCAAAAATGTTTCTATCCTTGACAAAAGCCGATTGTTCAGGGCCAATAATATGGGGTAGGATCTTCTTAAGCCTCCTAGCAAGGATTTTGCTAATGATTTTGTAGATAGTAGTACAACAGGCAATGGGTCTAAAGTCAAGCACCGAGTCAACATTAAGTTTTTTCGGGACTAGGGAGAAAATAGTGGTATTTACCTGTCTGAGCATGAGAGTCGAACGCCTTGCGAATATCGACCTTAATGATATGAGGCACCGAGGAGTGAGATAAGCCCTGTCATACCCTTTTACTAGCATTTGGGATAGCATTATATTGTCAAAAATGTTTCTATCCTTGACAAAAGCCGATTGTTCAGGGCCAATAATATAGGGTAGGATCTTCTTAAGCCTCCTAGCAAGGATTTTGCTAATGATTTTATAGATAGTAGTACAACAGGCAATGGGTCTAAAGTCAAGCACCGAGTCAACATTAAGTTTTTTCGGGACTAGGGAGAGAAGAGTGGTATTTACCTGCCTGAGCATTTTCTTCTTATCAAAAAAAATCTGTAACCGCCTTACATAAATCATGGCCAACAATGTCCCAAGCCTGACGAAAGAACCCCGAAGAGAAGCCGTCTATCCCCGGGCTTTTGTTAGGGCAGATGGAAAAGAGGGTCGTCTTAACTTCCTCATTCGTAATAGGACGAGAAAGCCAAGCACGGTCAGACTCATCCAAACAGTTGCCTCTTTTAATAATGCAAGGATCCGCTGGGGAGAAGGAAGATAAGGTGCCAAATAGAGTCTTGAAGTAATCAATGAAGCCGTTGTCAACCCCCTCGGGATCAGTATGTAAGACCCCATTAGCATCTCTAATTTGCCCAATTGAACTTTGGTGCCTATGAGTGGCAATTTTATTATAAAAGTAGCGGGACGAACAATCGGCGAGATTCAAATCAGTGATTTTGGCCCTTTGGGAAAGAACGCTGAGTTCCGCTTTTTTAAGGCAGGTAAAATTATGGAGCAGGGACTTCTCCTCCGCTAAGAGGGTGACATCCAGCGGATTAAGATTGTGACCGTGCTGGCAGTCAAGAAGAGTTGTACGGCAAGCCACGACTCTGTTTCCCAAATCATGGAAGTTTCTTTTATGGAGGCACTTCAATTCTCTTTTCACCCTCTTCAATTTCTCAAAAATACAGTACATAGGCGACCCAAAAACTTTGCTTCTCCAGGTGTTTGATCAACGTATTTTATATCGTATTTTATTGTCCCCCGACAACCATTTTTGAGCTTTTCTTCTTCCATAATTATATGTTTAATGTCGATTTCTATTAGAAAGTCGATACTGTCGGTTCTCGTGCTATTTTGAAGGTTAAGTGCAATTTCGAGCATATTTAGGAGTGATAGCCCAGATAGCCGAGACGAGGACGAAGGACCAGGAAGAAAACGAAAAAGCCGAGAAGCAAATGAATAGCTCAATCACGAGCTCAGCAGCACCCACTCGATCGAGTGGTGCTAAGCACTCGATCGAGTGCCTATTTCCGTGCTCAACCAGACTGCAGATACGGATCCACTCGATCGAGTGCATGCATGTACTCGATCGAGTGTGTTACACCCAGGCCGCGGATCAGATTTTAGCTTATTAGAATTGTGGGCCTGTTTTGTAAGTCCAACTGATTTCTTTTAAATTAGTTGGAGGAGGATTGTCAGAGACACTTTTTACTTTGAAAAAAACACACATTACGTTACTTTTGCTAGGATAGAAGACTACGTTCGTTTCCGTTTTCTTTCGCAAGGTTCATCGAATTCCGTTCTTCTTTTTTAGATCTCAATTGTTTGGTATTGATAATCTTTAATTTTAATTTCAATTTCTATTTCAATTCTCTAGTTTAATTCTTGTCTTAATTCTCTAGTTTAATTCTTGTCTTAGTTCGTTCTTAGTTTTCATAGTTATCTGATTTCAGTCTTGTAGTTTAATTTAATTCGCATTTATCATGTTTAATTGCAATTCATATTTTGTTAGTTTTATTACAATCATCATTAGCTAATTTTTATCTAGGGTTTAAGGGGATCGATGGGTGTTAATTGGGTTATAGAAAATTGACCTGTCTCTGATCATATGAACTGTCGCCTGAATGTTGTTTTAATTCTGATTGATTAATTACTGGCCAGGATTAATTAGTTAGTATCACAATTAGGACGTTTCGCCGACCGGGTTAAGGACTAATTAGGTCACGACATTTTGGGTAGACTAGCTTAATTTTAGCGACCGCAGGTTAAGTTTAGTTCTAAAGTTTGTAGTAGTACCGACCGGACCTACACCTTAGACAGTTCGATTATTGACCTGTTAGTTGACTCCCTGACCCGATTGATATTCATTGTGAACCTGAGACCCTAGACCTTTTTATTATTGATTTACCTTATAGCAGTTAGTTGTCAGTCCACTTAACAAACAGAAAAACAGTGACCCGTAATCTTTAGTCTAGACCTTAGAACAAGTAATTGAGTCCCGTCTCCTGGTGGTTCGACCCCTACTTCACTATCTACATTAGTTAGTGGACCTTAGGGTATCTTTGATTATGGATACGACTACCCCTGCCAAATTTTGGCGCCGTTGCCGGGGAGACGGTGTTATTTATTTACTTGTTTTGTGGTTTAGCCTTTTGATTGCTTGTCTCGAGGAACTTCAGTTCCTTGAGACCGTTTCTCACTTTTTTTTTGTAGTTTCCTTGTATGCCCAGGTCCTCTCGAATTTCATGCTACGTACCACTATTCAATCCTGAACCAGAGAGAACTTTCCGCAGGTCTAGGAAATTCTACAAGGAGATTGCTGAGACAGAAAGATCAGAATCAGTGGAACATTCGGACGACGAGCACATATCCGAAGCACTGTCCTTTGAAGAGGATAATTCCACTACTGCCCCCGAGACACCGCTAGTCAAGATGCCTCCCAAACTTGCTAGCCATTCCGAGCCGGAGCAAAGTGCCCTACCGAAACCGTTGAAGAGGCCCACTGCCACTACGGGTACGTTCGAGATTCGCCACGCCTTTATTACAATGGTGGAGCGAAATCAATTCGGTGGAGGTCCCGATGAAGACCCGGCGAAGCACATGAAGCTCTTCACCGATTATTGCTCAACTATACCACTCCCCGCGGGAGTGACACAAGAAGAAGTGATGGAGATGCTATTCATGTTCTCCCTACGCGATAACGCAAGAAACTGGATCACGGATCTAGACCGCGTTTCTGAGGGAATCACAGATTGGAACTCCCTAGCGTTAGCTTTTTATAAGCACTACTACACGCCGCAGAAGACCAACATGTTGAGGAGTCAGATTACTAACTTCCGACAGACATCTCACGAGAATATCTACGAGACGTGGGTAAGGTTTAAAAAGCTAGTCAAGGAGTGTCCACATCACGGATTCGAGGTATGGTTTTTGGGCAATCAATTCTATAACGGTTGACGATTGCCGAGCTACGCTCGATTATGCAGCTAATGGCAGGTTCCAAAACAACGTTGATGATGATAAAGCATGGAAATTAATTGAAGATATGGCTACTCATCACTCACGTTGGGGAAATCCACGAGGTAGCACCTGGGGAAATAGTGGTGACTCCGAGTCATCAAATGTCATAGTTAGCCACCTAGCCGCTTTAACTAAGCGGCTTGATTCCATGGAGCTTGCTAGAACCCAAAACCAACAACAACAAGGCGGTATGTACCAAGTTAATGCAATGTCCGAGGTTGTTTGTGAGAATTACGGGAATACGGGTCATTATGCCCAAGAGTGTGTGAGTTTAGAAACGCCGAACGCATTCCAATCCATGAGACCACACCTCCCATACATGAACCAACCGGGCTATGACAAGTCATTGTTGTCTTGTAGGAGTCAAAACGTGCTTAACCCACCACCACCCGGCAGTAACAAAACCGTCTCATATGTAGCACCCCATAACCGACCCTCCCAAAGCCATAGCAATAACCGACAACAATTCCAAGGAGGGTAACAAAATTGGGGTAACCAACAAGGATGGGGGAACCAACAATGAGGCAATAACCAACCTTGGGGTAACCAACAAGGGTGGGGGAACCAACAACAATTTCAGCCGGTCCCACAAAACCAAAACCAAGCCCAAGCTCAAGCTCCAACCAACACCGAGTATGCGGAGATCAAAGCTTTATTGATGCAAGGTATCCAAAGTCATAATAAGCTAGAAACCCAAGTCAACCAGATACTTGCACATAACAAGATCCTAGACACCCAAGTAGCACAACTTGCCACCCAAAAGCAAGTTAGGCCACTGGGTAGTCTACCTCCTCAAGGCGAACAATCACACGAGCAAGTCAATGTGATCACATTGAGAAGCGGAACCCATTATGACGGTCCGAAGATGCCCGAGGAGTATGTTGTGGTTGATGAGACCGAGTTGGAGAAGCAAGAGCTAACCGAAGAAGCATCGAGCAGGCCACGGATGGAGGACACTCGATCGAGTAACACCACCTCACTCGATCGAGTAGACCCCCAAAATCCTGGCAGAGAGCAGTCACGTAGTCAACTCAACCGAGTCACACCTGACTCGATCGAGTTGGAGGTCACTCGACCGAGTGGTGTCAGCCCACTCGATCGAGTAGACCCTCAAAAATCAACCAGTAGCCTCCCAGTGATACCACTCGATCGAGTGCTTTCAGGTGACTCGACCGAGTATACTGACACTCGACCGAGTCAGCCTGAACTCGATCGAGTGAAGACCGTAACGCCTGATTCTTCTACTTTTCATCCCCAGGTTTCAATTAAGGATGCTAATTCTTCTCAATCATCCTCGTCTCAAGTCAAGGAGCCTGCAATTCCGATCATACTTCCATTTCCCCACCGACAGCGTAAGACAAAGCTTGATCAACAGTTCGGTAAGTTTGTGGAAGTCGTCAAGAATCTGCAGGTAAGTGTACCTTTTACTGATTTGATCACTCAAGTTCCTGCTTACGTGAAATTTATGAAAGAAATACTAACTCGTAAGCGTTCTTTTAGTGAGATTGAGACAATTGTCTTCACAGAGGAATGCAGCGCGCTACTACAGAGTCGTACTCCGCCCAAGCTCAAGGATCCAGGGAGTTTTTCTATCCCTTGTACTATAGGGACATTAGCTATTGATAAAGCCCTGTGTGACTTAGGAGCTAGCGTCAGTGTCATGCCGTATTCTATTTGTCAGAAATTGAATATGGGTGTTTTAAAATGTACTACTATGACTCTGCAGATGGCTGATCGATCGGTCAAATATCCTTTAGGTGTTTTAGAGGATGTTCCGGTCCAAGTAGGGAAATTCTTTATTTCCGTAGACTTTGTAGTCCTAGACATGGCTGAGGACGCCATAATCCCTATTATTCTCGGTCACCCTTTCCTACACACGGCATGGGCGATCATCGATGTCAAAAATGGGAAGCTCACACTCTCCGTAGGAGATGACACCGTGACTTTTAGTCTCGATCACGCTCTTAGGAAGCCCATGATAGAGGAGTCCTTTTATAGTATAGATGTCATTGATTTGGAAATAGAAAGCTATATTGACGATTATCTTGACAGGGACCCTTTGGAGAAATTGCTGACATCCGGCGATGCTGATGCCGAGAAGAGATCATGGAGCACGGAAGTGGACGAGCTGGAACGCATGCTAAACGAAAAGGAGGGCACTATCGAGAAGGTATACAGTCTCGGCACCCCTAAAAAGGAGGTCGAGGTAAGTAAACCTGAACTAAAACCCCTTCCCCCTAATCTGAAATACGCATTCCTAGATGATAAGGGTCTAAACCCCGTAATTGTCAACGCTGCACTCACAGATAGCCAACTTTCGGAGTTGTTAGTCATCTTACGACGACATAAGAAGGCTATTGGGTACAGTATTGATGACCTACGTGGTATTAGTCCCGAGTTTTGCATGCATCGCATTCACTTAGAGGGGAACCATAGACCATCCATTCAGGGACAACGTAGGTTGAACCCGAACATGCAGGATGTGGTTAGGAAGGAGGTTATGAAACTCCTAGATGCTGGCATTATCTATCCCATTTCCGACTCTAAATGGGTTAGTCCAGTCCAAGTGGTCCCTAAGAAGGGTGGGACCACAGTTATCACGAACGAGAGGAATGAACTTATTTCTACTCGATTAGTGACTGGATGGAGAATGTGTATTGACTACCGTAAGCTGAACGTAGCTACTAGGAAAGACCATTTTCCACTCCCCTTCATTGACCAGATGCTAGAGCGTCTTGCTTGCCATAAGTACTTTCGTTACTTAGATGGCTACTCGGGATTTTTCCAAATCCCGATTCACCCGGACGACCAGGAAAAAACAACATTCACCTGTCCCTACGGCACCTTCGCATACCGAAGGATGCCTTTTGGCCTTTGTAATGCCCCGGCCACTTTCCAACGTTGTATGATGTCCATATTTTCGGACCTTATCGAGTCTGTCATGGAAGTCTTCATGGATGACTTCAGTGTATATGGCGCTGATTATAATGCATGTCTACTTAATCTTTCACGGGTCTTACAACGTTGTGAGGAGACCAATTTGGTCTTAAACTGGGAGAAATGTCACTTCATGGTGACCGAGGGAGTCGTCTTGGGTCATTTAGTGTCCGAACGTGGCATCCAAGTGGATAAAGCGAAGGTCGAGGTAATTGAGCAATTACCATACCCCGTTAATGTTAAGGGTGTGCGGAGTTTTCTTGGTCACGCGGGTTTTTACCGCCGTTTCATCCAAGATTTCTCCAAGATTGCCAAGCCTCTGACTCAGCTGCTCCTCAAAGATGCCTCGTTCGTCTTTACTGACGAGTGTGCTCGAGCTTTTGACAGGATTAAGCAGGCTCTTATTTCCGCACCTATTATCCGAGCTCCCGATTAGGATTTGCCTTTTGAGGTTATGTGCGATGCTAGCGATTACGCTGTAGGAGCCGTTTTCGGGCAAAGGAAAGACAAGGCTTTACATGCGATCTACTATGCTAGTCGGACGTTAGATATGGCGCAGATCAATTATGCTACCACAGAGAAGGAGTTATTGGCCATCATCTATGCTCTAGACAAGTTTCGGGCCTATCTCATTGGCTCGAAGGTGATAGTGTATACGGATCATGCAGCCTTGAAGTACCTTCTAGCGAAGAAGGAGGCCAAACCGAGACTTACTAGATGGATCCTATTACTGCAGGAGTTTGATTTGGAGATCCGTGATAAGTCTGGGGCCGAGAATGTCGTAGCCGATCACCTATCCCGGCTAAGATATGATGGTGGGGATCTTGCCCCAATTGACGATTCATTCCCCGATGACCATTTGCTCGCTATTACCATGGACACTCCATGGTTTGCTGATTATGCCAACTTTCTAGTTGGAGGTACTCTACCTCCCGACCTTCAGTATCAGCAGAAGAAGCGATTTCTACATGATGTGAAGAGGTATTTTTGGGACGACCCGTATCTCTTTCGAGAATGTGCAGATGGCCTATTTAGGAGGTGTATTCCCGAGAGTGAGGTACATGCTATCCTCACTAGATGCCACTCCTCCCCTTATGGTGAACATCACGGTCCTTCGAAGACCTTCGCGAAGGTAATGCAATCGGACTTTTATTGGCCCACTATTCTCAAGGATGCCACCACCTTCATCCGTTCTTGCGACGCATGTCAACGAACGGGAAATATTTCTTTGCGACATGAAATGCCTCAAACCGGGATTCTTGAGGTAGAATTATTTGACGTTTGGGGTATAGATTATCAAGGACCGTTCCCTTCTTCTTATGAGAATCGGTATATTTTGGTCGCCGTAGATTATGTTTCGAAGTGGGTGGAAGCCATCGCTTCACCTACTAACGATGCTAACGTGGTGATCCGGCTCTTTAAGAAGACAATATTCCCGCGTTTTGGGGTCCCATGGGCTGTTATTAGTGATGGTGGTTCACATTTTCATGAAGGCCAACTCACTAAGCTATTGAAGAAATACGGTGTTCACCACCGTACCGGGCTACCCTATCATCCACAGACTAGTGGACAAGTCGAGATCTCGAACCGTGAGATCAAGTCTATTCTCGAGAAGGTTGTCCATACCTCGAGAAAAGATTGGAGTTCGAAGCTCGATGATTCTCTTTGGGCTTACCGGACCGCATTCAAGACTCCTATTGGGACATCCCCGTATAGGCTTTTTTATGGCAAGGCTTGCCATCTACCCGTAGAGCTCGAGTTCAAGGCTATGTGGGCCTTAAAGGAGCTCAATCTCGATCCGAAGCTAGCCGGAGAGAAGCACTTCATGCAATTGAACGAACTAGATGAATTCCGTCTCCATGCTTATGATAGCGCGAGAATTTATAAGGAGCGGACCAAAAGATGGCATGATAAGAGCATCATCCCCCGAGAGTTCCATGTCGGTGATAAGGTACTTTTATTTAATTCCCGACTTAGACTCTTTCCCGTGAAACTTAAATCCCGATGGTCTGGACCGTTCACGGTAACTGAAGTGAACAAATTCGGGTCAGTTACACTCACTACTGACAAAGGCGAAATATTGAAGGTGAACGGTAAACGCCTCAAGCTTTATCACGAAGGTGCATATGTCGGTGTCATAGAGGCCATGGACCTCAACGACACTCTCGATTCCACCTAATCCAATTGAGGTTAACCGGTCGAGCGGGACCGTAAAAACCAGCGCTAACCGGGAGGCAACCCGACACCACTTGTATAAATGTGTAATTTCCCTTTCCGCATTTTTTTTTTATTTTTTTTATTTTTTTGCTTGGTAGCTCTAATTATGAGTTTGTATTAATTATCGAGTGAGGATGAGGGAATTTTACGGTTTAATTGATTTAATTTCAGGATTTTGAAGCAATTTAGAGGAAAAAAGGCGAGTAGTAGTAGGTGCAGTGGTCACTCGACCGAGTGGCCTATGCACTCGGTCGAGTGCCCTGACGAAGGAGCTTCTGTCCACTTTTCATGGGATCACTCGATCGAGTGGGTCACGCACTCGGTCGAGTGCCCTGACGGAGTGATTCTGCCCAGTTCTCAAGGGATCACTCGATCGAGTGGTCCTTGCACTCGGTCGAGTGCTCCTGAACCGGGTCCATAAACGGTTTTTCGTCCTTCTTTCTTTGCTTCTCACTCCTTTTCTCAAATCAGTTTTCCAAATTAAAACCCCTCCCCCCTTACTAGTCTTAAGAACCTTAAACCCCCAAATCACTCAATTCACTCCTATTTCATCAATTCTTGACCAAATTTCACAATTTTTGCTTCTAAATTGCAATTGGGAGTGTTTATTTGTGTTTCTTGGTGTTGATTTCTGAAAATTTCGTCCCTTTCTCCCCTATTCTCGTCACTTTCGTGCCCTCTTAAGGTATATTTCGGGTTTTTGATTTTCTTGCTTCTTTTCTTAGTTTTATGGTATAATTTCATCCTTAGTTATATATTAATCCCATTGCATGCCTGATTTTGTGTTAATTTCACCACTTTGTGCTCAAAAATCGATTTTTGTGTATGGGGTCTGATTTTGGCCGAAATTTTCGTACTTTTTGTGGGATTTTTGTATGATTGTGTTTTGTTATTATGCTATAGTCATGGCAGGAAGAAGGAATCCACCCCGGAACAACAACAGGAACAGGAATGCAAGGCAGCCGGCTGTTCAGCCTGTGCCAGGCTATGAAGAAATTGTGTGCAAGGACGAGGCCCAGAGAGCTCGTTTAGTTGCCTTGATACCTAGGTCGATGGAGGCTACCCGGTGCTGCTCGTCACAATTCACAATCGAGCTTGGTTTGAACGAGCAATTATTGCACCTCTTGTCCATGACCGGATTCGGTGGCTTATGGACACTACGTGAGTTATCTTACCGAGTACTCACTTTAGAATTCTTAAGTTCATTTGAGTTTGATAGACGAGATAACGAGATATCCTTTCGGTTGAACAATGAGGAGCAATCCATCCTCCTTAGTACCTTATCCGAGTGTCTCAGGCTTACCTCTAACCAGAATGAAGACATCCTAGACATACCAGAGAGTTCGAAAGCACCTCCCTACTTTCAGTTATTTTCGGGTCGTCGTGCAAGTGTCACCGCTATGGCACTCAATGCCATCCCACACCCTAATATCCGCCTCTTCTTGTGGATTTTGAGTCATGTGGTTTTTCCACGCTCCAACATGAGTAAACTTCACTCATTGGAGGTGTTGATTCTAGGACACTACCTGAACCCCTTTAGGAAATCCCTAAAGGCATTCAATGCACCCGGTATGATATGTGTCGGTATCGAGCGCCAGATCAGTGGATCTGGACCGCTCGGTTGTGGAGCCATTGTCACGCGCTAGCAAAGCGCTATATTATGGGTTTTGGGGAAACAGTCACTTTTGAGAGTCTCACCGACCGAGTCCCTTTGCTAGACCGTAGCTACCTCTTCTCCACTTTGAAGTGGATTCGGGGCAATCCCCCAGACTTTCTGTGGCGCGTCCATGACAAGATTTGGATGAAACTCCCGGTTGTCGAAGGGACAATCCTACCACCACTCCTCGCCTCGCAACCCACTCCCGCAGGCGAGGACACACCCGACCCGCCGAGCTACCTCATTCCCGAGGAGCTCTTCATTTTTTACGAGGGCGTTCAACCCCCTCGACGTAGGGTTCGTGTAGAGACCGAACCTGATGAGACCGAGCCCCCCAGGGCCACACACACACACACCCCAACTTTTCTGTTCCAGACTCCGGGTGGCGAGTTTCCGCACCCGTATCCGTTTATGTATGATCCAGTTTACGAGCACCAGCGGCGGGTACACGAGGGGATTAACCAGAGCATCGTCAACCGGGAGATCCACGAGTTCATGCTTACTCAAGGAATCTCGGCGCCTCAACACCCGTCTTACTGGAGAGGTCCGGGAGATACTAGTGGTATTTTCCACGATTATGGGGTTGATCCAGCTGCTTGGGGTCCGGACTACCAGCACACCTACGGCGGCCTAGGAGCACAATGGTTGAGGGACTTGCGACAGTCGGGTCAGCAGGGTGGTACTAGCGGCTCAGGCCAGGGCGATACTGGAGCCGGTCCATCTGGGACCGGTGGAGATGATGAGATGGTTGATTAGCCGGTTTGGAGGAGCTACCATTGTATATACGGTACTTTCTTTCCTTTTTATTTCTGTTTTTATTGATTTCCTAGATTTTTATTACTTCCCCTTAGGTTGAGTTGTTCTTAGGATTGACTGTGGATTTGTTTGTCATATATGCTGTAGAGTCACATTGAGGACACTGTGACATTTAGGTTTGGGGGAGAATTTGTGTGTTTTTGTGTGCTTTTATTTTCTTTTGTGTGCTTTCAAAAATTCTAAAAATCCAAAAAAATTGAAAAATCAAAAAAATTCAAAAAGATTTTATTTTTGTGTGTCTTGTGTTTGTCTTGAGTCCGGTGTGAAACATGCAAAACCGCGATGATGACAATGCGTTTTACTTGATTTTTCCTAATTGACAGTTGACTCCGTACCTGAATGCATGTAATACTTGAGATGAGATGATTTTAATATGATTGTCTATTAAACTGTTAATTGCCAAATGAGTAAATTTGACCATTTTGTCGGCAAACCACAAAAATTCTGAGAATTTAGAGCTTCCTAGGCCAGTAACATCTATAACTGGTCTCATTTATAATTAGGAATTGAGTGGTTTCTCCTTATGGAATGTGTAACGTAAATTTGCATAAATATGACATCCGTCTCTTGATATTGAATACGCGTTTGGTTTGAGGAGGAGGTACATGAGGAAAGACATTTTTGTTTTTGATGAGCTCCACATAGCCAAACGACCCATTTTTACTACCCTCTAGATTTAGGTCAGTTTCCCTTTGTTCAGCCCGTTTCAGCTGTTGTAAGCCTGTTTTCATGATTTTTATATCAATTAGCTACAACCCAGAATAGCCTACCTTACCAGGACAGTCGCAGTGAACGTAATTGGAATCACCTTGATCATATTTTGGGATTTTTACATCTTTTGGATCGTAGTGTGTAATATTATTGTGCGACCTTGTATTCGCCTTCCCTTCGTCTGAATTGAAAAAAATATAGAAGCATGAAAAAGAAGGAAAAAGAAGAAAAAATGGAATTAGAAAAAGAAGAAAAATTCCAAGAAAAGAAAAAGAAAAGAAAAACATATATGCTTCTTATAATATTTCGGGGAACGGTCGAGATGTTGGAACTAGAATTGAATTATAATTAGGAGGATGACAAAATTCCCTCTTATGCTCTTTTGAGTTTTATTTCTAGATAGTGGCCATAATTCATAGTTGAGGTTTTTGGATGGATAGTTTTTATTGTGTAGCTGCGACTACTGGTCTTAGCCCCACATTCCCATACGTGCTTTAAGCACAATCCATTTTATTCCCTCACATATAGGCCACCCCTTGTAAGTCCTTGGCATGTACTATGGTCCCGATTGGTGGAGCACGTATTTGATTGGGGAGATTAATTTCATATTCGATTGCATGCATATTCCATAAGTCGAGTGAGTGTCTGTATTCTTTCCTATCTTCACATATATACTTACCCGTACTTATGAGTGTCGAGCGACAACTGTAAGGAAGTCCAACGTTATTGGTCTTGCAAGATTGAAAGTTTGGCAGACAATTGTTTGATTATGGCATGATTATTGATCTCGTGCATTCTTGAGCATTACGTGTTTTCTCGTCGGTTTTAGTCGATTTTAGGAGAATGATTGTAATTCAGCTCTGAGTCATGTATCACATCACTTGTCCTCATTTGTATATATTAGTTGTTTGCTTGAGGACAAGCAAAGGTTTGGTTTGGGGGAGTTTGATCAACGTATTTTATATCGTATTTTATTGTCCCCCGACAACCGTTTTTGAGCTTTTCTTCTTCCATAATTATATGTTTAATGTCGATTTCTATTAGAAAGTCGATACTGTCGGTTCTCGTGCTATTTTGCAGGTTAAGTGCAATTTCGAGCATATTTAGAAGTGATAGCCCAGATAGCCGAGATGAGGACGAAGGACGAGGAAGAAAACGAAAAAGCCGAGAAGCAAATGAATAGCTCAATCACGAGCTCAGCAGCACCCACTCGATCGAGTGGTGCTAAGCACTCGATCGAGTGCCTATTTCCGTGCTCAACCAGACTGCAGATACGGATCCACTCGATCGAGTGCACGCATGTACTCGATTGAGTGCGTTACACCTAGGCCGCGGATCAGATTTTAGCTTATTAGAATTGTGGGCCTGTTTTGTAAGTCCAACTGATTTCTTTTAAATCAGTTAGAGGAGGATTGTCAGAGATACTTTTTACTTTGAAAAAAACACACATTACGTTACTTTTGCTAGGATAGAAGACTACGTTCGTTTCCGTTTTATTTCGCAAGGTTCATCGAATTCCGTTCTTCTTTTTTAGATCTCAATTGTTTGGTATTGATAATCTTTAATTTTAATTTCTATTTCTATTTCAATTCTCTAGTTTAATTCTTGTCTTAATTCTCTAGTTTAATTCTTGTCTTAGTTCGTTCTTAGTTTTCATAGTTATCTGATTTCAGTCTTGTAGTTTAATTTAATTCGCATTTATCATGTTTAATTGCAATTCATATTTTGTTAGTTTTATTACAATCATCATGAGTAGCTAATTTTTATCTAGGGTTTAAGGGGATCAATGGGTGTTAATTGGGTTATAGAAAATTGACCTATCTCTGATCATATTAACTGTCGCCTGAATGTTGTTTTAATTCTGATTGATTAATTACTGGTCAGGATTAATTAGTTAGTATCACAATTAGGACTTTTTGCCGACCGGGTTAAGGACCAATTTGGTCACGACATTTTGGGTAGACTAGCTTAATTCTAGCGCCCGCAGGTTAAGTTTAGTTCTAAAGTTTGTAGTAGTACCGACCGGACCTACACCTTAGACAGTTCGATTATTGACCTGTTAGTTGACTCTCTGACCCGATTGATATTCATTGTGAACCTGAGACCCTAGACCTTTTTATTATTGATTTACCTTACAGCAGTTAGTTGTCAGTCCACTTAACAAACAGAAAAACAGTGACCCGTAATCTTTAGTCTAGACCTTAGAACAAGTAATTGAGTCCCGTCTCCTGGTGGTTCAACCCCTACTTCACTATCTACATTAGTTAGTGGACCTTAGGGTATCTTTGATTAGGGATACGACTACCCCTGTCAGTGTTCTTAGTGATTGACCCGAAAGAAGGATGATGAGCCCAACAATTCAAATAATGAAAGTGTGAGGGTCTCCTATCAAAGCGACCAACCTTAATCTCAATAGGCGAATGATCTGAAACCCCGGGAGTCAAAAAGTTTGCAACAGAACCCGGGAAGGTTTGGACCCATTCACTATTCAACAGTACTCGGTCAAGCGGGGACCAAGTAAGAGTCTGCCTATCTTGCTTGTTAGTCCAACTAAACTTGCATCCCACATGGGGAAGCTCATCTAACATACATTTCGCAAGGCAATCGTTAAACTGAGTCATGTCGTTAGTGTCGGGGGGTTAGGACCTAGTCGCTCCTCCCCAAAACGAACCACATTGAAGTCTCCCAAAATGGCCCATGGCTTATCAATGTTGTTGGCTAAGTCGTGCAGATCAGCCCATAACTGGCAACGGTCAGCAGCATGGTTGAACCCATAAACAACGGTACAAAGACAATCCACCTCATGAGTCTTTATATAGCAATGTATAAATTGAGCATGGTGAGAAATAATAGAAACGGAGAGTGAGGAAGGGTTCCAAATAACCCAAATCCTACCATTATGGTGATAATCATAGTTGCATTCAACCCTCCACCTAGCAAAATTCCTATCAATAGTGTTTGGAACTTTATGAGGCTTAATCCGAGTTTCAGGACACCCAAATAGTCTAATCCCCTACTACTAAAGAGCTCTTTTATTTCCCCTAATTTATGAGGCTCGTTCGAGCCTCTAATGTTCCAAGTCGCTATAATCATTAATACCTGGGTCATGAGGTTTAGTACCCCTAGCCTCCGTTTCTTGTTCCAGTAAAAGATTAAGATTAGTGGTCGCCTTCTCTTCTTATTGAAGCTCCGAGAAGCTATTTGTAAGTGTAATAGTAGAGCCAGTAGTAGTGGGACTGCTGGAAGTAGCAGTAGCAGAAGGAGCAGGTCTGCTGGTCGGGACAAAAGGTACCATACTAGCCCCAACTTGGTCACCGGACTGGACAACTTTCCTCGCTGTAGTAACCTCAACAGAAGGGGAAATGGTAGCAACAATAACTGTTGCCTGAACATCAAGTACCTTACCTTCCTTATGTAACGAGGTTAAAGGTTTATCATAGTTGCTCTTCTTGCACTTACTAACCTTATGACCCAATTTTTTGCAGCCTGTACAATAGAATGGGAGCCATTCGTAATCGACTTTCTGAGTTATTTGTCGTCCAAAAGGGGTGTTAATGATGACCGAGTCAACCAACTCCTCAGCCAGATTAACCTCGACTATAACTCGTGCAAAGCCTAACCTTTCTTTGTAGGTGGTGACATTATCAGCAAACATTGGTTTTCCAATTTTACTTGCGATTTTACTGAGGGCAGAACTTGACCAGAGGTGTAGGGTTCTAGATCTGGTAATAACACCTAGGTGGGTAAAGTGGAAACTACCTCCAATTACTCTCCAAAATCAGGAGACCATTTCTTGAGGATGAATGCGTTACCTCCGTACAACCAAGGGCCATTTTTCAGCACAGCAATAAGGTCATCATGAGAATTAAATCAAAAAGTGAACCAACCCCGTCTAAAGTATTGGACCACAGGCTTGTCAATGTGATTCCAATGCTTATCGACAAAGTCTTGAACCTGCGCTTGTTGAACCTTCTTGCCTAGAACCATTCCAACTAGTGTGTTTTCCCATAAGTTGAGTTCATCCTTAACATCCTCTAGATCTATTGAGATTTCAGGCGAATTATGTGATGTTTCACAGAAATACAGATCCATACCAGATTGAGGTTGTGGACGCTTAAGATTTTTCCAATGAATTGCTGCTGCTTCCGTCATATTTGTTGCTGCTTCCGTTCGAGGTTTGGACGAAGTTTGCTACTCTTGCTCGAGGTCAGTAACAGCGTTCACCGTACCTGAGTCTCTATTCTGGATAGTGATTGGGACTTCCACAAACTTCAGAGATCTGGGTTAACGATAACCTCTCCTACTTCCAATGCTTGGTTTCCATTTAAGAGCATCAAAGCTTGCTCCAAATGAAGCTCAGGTAAAGCCTCGGGTGTTATGATTTCTAGGACAGAAACAGTACCAATTGAATCCTCATGAGAAGAGGAATTAAGATTTGAGATTTTTTTTGTTTTTAGCCGGCCTATCAGGGCCTCGCGTGCTTCCCCCTTTACCCATGGAACTAGGGATAAGTCTCTCGCATCTTAGATATGGTTTCATATAAAATTACTCTGTGTCTAAACTATTGAAAAACACAATAAAAATTGGAAATAATTTGTATCAGATGATGTACTTATATACTTCATAGATGAATAAACAATCAAATTCTTGTAATAAATGATAAATAAAAGAAATCGTAGAATTGATGGTTTAAAGTTTAAACTAAACCAAACCTAACAAAACCTAGTCTGACCCGAACAAGACCTGATCCGATAATGACCTGAACCCGACCCAAACTCGGATGACCCGACAACTCAACCTGATGGTCCGACCCGGAAGTGACCCGAATCCGCCCCAACCAGAACCCGACACAAAAGTTGACCCGACTAACCCGACCCGAAACTGACTCGAACCTGACCCGTCGACAGTCATGACCTAATAATGTCCCGACCCGACGGTGACTCGACCCTATATGACCCAACCCAAACCCGACCCGCTCGTCCGATCGCCACCTCTACATGGAGCAGAAATGCACAATGGATCCTAATGAGTGTGTGGCAAAAGGTTGTGCTTTGGAGTTTGGAGTGCGCAATCCTTAGCCATGGTTTCAATATTAAAGACTTTGAGGTTATCATATTAGTCAAGGTGGATCCAGATTATCACGATAGTCTAACAAAATCGTATCGCTATTGAAAAGTCATACTCATCAACGCTTTTATAAAATATCACATATTTAAAATATTGATCGATATGTCTCTTTGTTACTGGGTTAAATAAATTTCACAAACTTTGTACTTCTGATCTTCCGGTTCATTTTTAACTTCCCATTGGAAAATGGCACGCAGTTTTTTTTGGCAACTATAAAATAATGAAGTATAATGAGGGATGATACAAGTGTGTGTGTTTAAAATAATGAAGTATAATGAGGTTAGTGTATAAATAAGTTGGTCTATAAAAATCGTATCGCTAGTGAAAATGGAAAATAAGGGTATTGTATCTTTAAAATTTGGAAAACCCAAATAAATAAATAAATATATATATATATATATATATATATATATATGAGATATATAGAAAAATATGTACCCCTCCGTCTCATTTATTTCAATGAATATAAAAGACAAACAAATTAATTTTTAATTTTGTGTTAATATAATGTTACACATACTCATGTAGACATTCATGCCATTTTATAAACTAAGAAGTTAGAACAAAATTTTATGAACGAAAAATATTTTTGTGAGGTCTCTTATTATTATCATTAAAAGTTCGTATCTTTTTTATATAAAAGAAGACATCAAGCTCAATGAGGAGTCTCAAACTCTCAATCACAATGCTCAAGTTGGAAATAAGTTCCATTTTTTAGTGTTTTAGATCAGTTTAGTTAATTAGGTTACTAGAATGGAAATGAGATTGTTTAGGGAAAAACAATCTCCACCTTCATTTAAGACTACAGTTAAATTTACCTCAAAAATTAGCCAACAGTAGAGAAATAAATGAGGTTAAGTAGGGATGGCAACGGGTCCAGGACCCGGTCCAGACCCGGCGGGTCGGACCCATATGGGTCGGGTCTGGGTCTCATTTATTCAGACCCGGCGGATCCGGGTCGGGTCTGGATCTTATTTTTGAAAACCGGGTCCGGGTCCGGGTCTGAAATACTGGACCCGGACCCGACCCGTGGACCCGGCACTTTAATTAAAAAAAAAAAACAAACAAAAATCTACCATCATACCTACGCAAAACTGCCAGCAAACAACTAAATTACTAAAATAAGTCACTCTCTTACTTCTTTCCTCACCATTTCAATGTTCATTCAAGGTTTCCTAAGACCGTTATGAATGAGTTTGTAAGAGTGTTTAATTTCTTAGTACAATATATGTCGTAGATAATTTTGTACGTGATAAAAAATACCGGCAAAATTTGAAATTTGGAAGAAATGAGGAATGTAGGACAAAATAAAATAAAATAGTGAGACCCGCGGGTAGACCCGGACCCGGCGGGTCTGGATCCGGGTCTTAAAATTTTGGACCCGGCCGGGTCCGGGTCTAGGGTAATTTTGACGGGTCCGGGTCCGGATCCTAGTGGACCCGGTCCAGATCCGGTCCATTGCCATCTCTAGGGTTAAGACTTGCATTGGAAAATAGAGAAAACTCTCCCTTTTCCATGTTTCCAACTCTTTATTCATTAATAATTAGATAGGCATGCACATATCTCATCTCACTTTATCCACATTTCTATTAACCTTTCATTCTTTCAGTAGTCAGAACCTTCAATTTACGATTATTCAAAATATTTTCATGAGTCCCAATATTTTCATTATTATTCAATCTACAATTATTCAATGAGTCCCAATATTTTCATTTAATTGCATGGATCACATAACAAGAATGATCTCTCCCCATTTATTTGCTCAAGTATATGTATAAATATACTCTAAATTCAGAAAAAACTCTTCCAAATCTGATTTTGCAATCTGAACTTGCGACATCACTGGCCCCTTTTCAAGTAAGTTTACACAAACTAAATCATACTCCGTACTAAGAATGTTGTTCAACTATGATTAATCAATAAACTATGATTAATCAATAACTCATTTATCTTCGTGATGATTTGCAGGACGATAATGATGATGTTTAATTTGAGATCTGGAAATTACACTGTCGATGCTTGCGATGATGAAGATGGACAATTAGAAGTAGTCTAGAGTTGACACAATCTTTTTAGTCCGTCATAGTGTAAAACATAAAATTTCGCACCTGCGATAATTAAATAACAGATACAAAATAATATGAAACAAGAGTTTTATTTGATAATCGAAAGATTGAGCGTTACAACTTCCGTGAATCTCTTGATTCCAATCTCAAAGGTAGGGTTTTTTTTATAGTTCTACGGAGGTCTTATCGACTTAAATCCGTAGGGGGAAGATGGGGACTTTTTGATGACTTATTCCATTTACCTACAATTTGGTAGTAAGATGATGGGGTCGTTTGAGACTTATTCCATCTGACCTCCCCTAAACCCTAGATGGAGATCTATATTTATAGTTAGATAGCTTAGGGAGGAAGTTAAGAATATTCTAAAGTATCCTAAGATATTATCACAATATTTATTGATAATTATCTCTAAATACTAAAGATATTAGACATAAATAGATACCGAAATATACAAAATTTTGGTGTCTACAAATGCCCCATCGAGACTTGTTGTAGAGACTTCGAAGTCGGTTGCAACTTTGTCTCGAAACTTTGTAGAAAGACTTGAGGTCGATTTTGTTTGCCCCCATGACTTCTACAGATCTTGATCCTTCGAGATTGGAGATGAAGAGCGAAAATCTTCACGTCGGGTTCACCAATTTGTAAAACATAAAATTTCGCACCTGCGATAATTAAATAACAGATACAAAATAATATGAAACAAGAGTTTTATTTGATAATCGAAAGATTGAGTGTTACAACTTCCGTGGATCTCTTGATTCCAATCTCGAAGGTAGGGTTTTTTATAGTTCTACGGAGGTCTTATCGACTTAAATCCGTAGGGGGGAGATGGGGTCTTTTTGATGACTTGTTCCATTTACCTACAATTTGGTAGTAAGATGATGGGGTCGTTTGAGACTTATTCCATCTGACCTCCCCTAAACCCTAGATGGAGATCTATATTTATAGTTAGATAGCTTAGGGAGGAAGTTAAGAATATTCTAAAGTATCTAAGATATTATCACAATATTTATTGATAATTATTTCTAAATACTAAAATATTAGACATAAATAGATACCGAAATATACAAAATTTTGGTGTCTACACATAGTTTTAAGAAGACGACAATTAGATATAATAATTTTGAGAGAAAAGTTTTGAGAAGAAGGATTGATAGCCAGGATAAGGATAAAGATCTTACTTGATTAAGAATAAAAATTGATAGCCAGGATAAATTTTGATTAGTCTCTTAATAAGTTGCAATTTGAGTCTGCGCTTGATAATATATAATACGGAGTATAATTTATTTTTCTATAATTGTTCGTGGATATTGATTATCAACAATTTTTATCAACGATAGGTACAAATAAATCTAACAAGATCTGTCTAATTTTAAAAATTCAAGGGTAGTGTGAGACAATCTCTCATAAGACTTATTCATCATGTAAATCACATTCCCAATCCAAATTATTAGTGATTATTCCTTAGCAAACGTAAAGAACCTATTGGAACGGAGTAAATAATCCCTATAAGATTGAGTTGAGTTGTTATCAGGTCACCTAATTATGATCAACTAATGTGCAATTTGTGTTTGTTTTGATTGTTCTAATTAAAAACTGCAAACTAAAGTTTAGGCCGAGTTTCAAATATATCACAACGGGTTGATCAACAAATATTTTATTATAAGGTTGAGTCAAACCGTTATCGTGTCAGCTATTTATGATTGTACAATGGATCAATTTGGATTTTGTGTTATTTTAATTTGTCCGTTTTAAGAGAGTTTCTTATTTCCTCCATTTTTTTAATCGTCCATTTTAATATAATACCAAACCCATGTACTGGGGATAGGAAGATTAAAAAAAAAAGAAAAGGGTACTTACATTTAAAATCAATTTATCGTCAACTTATTTTCATGTAATATGAGAAAAATAACATGTACTTGGTGTATAATATTATTTTGTCCAATTACACAAAAACTCCTATGAGATGGTCTTACAGTAAACTTATCGTGAGACCTCTCACATAGGAGGTTATTATTAATTTAATAACTAACTCTATGTGAGAGGTCTCATAGTAATTTTACCGTAAGACCGTCTCACAAGAAACTTATTGGTCAAACACAACTTCAATTGTTTAAAATATACTCCGTATCACCAAGCATATCATCAAACATATCAACAAACCTAAGCCTTTGTAATGCGTTTGAAAAATGTAAATAAATTGTTAAAAAATGTCGGGTTCGAGTTAAAAACCGTCAAAAAAATGTCGGGCTTCGGGTTAAAAATCGTTAATAACGCGTCCGAAAAATGTTAATTGTCTTTATTTTTTTAAATATAAATACAATTTCATTCTTAGTTTCAATTCTTAATCATTTACTCTGTATTTCTCTTTTATTTAATATTGCATTTATATTAGAATATCGATATACACTTTTTTTTCACACATAACAAACTGTGACTCGATTTATTGAACTTTTTATCATTATAATAATCATGTAATAAAAATATGATATAAAACATACTACTCCGTATTTTTTTATAATACTATAATTATCAAAGAAATTTTGAAAATAAATACACCGTCATAAATACTCCCTCCCCTTCTTTATATGATCCACATTAGTTTCGGGGATAAAATTAATAAGGATGGAATAGTGGAATGTTGATGAAAATGAAAGTGGAAAAATAAAGTGGGGTCACAAATAATAAGAACCACAAAAGACATACTCCACTAAAAAGGAAAATGAAAAAAATAATATAGAATTACCAAAATACGAAATGCGTAGGATTATAGAGAAGGGGATGAAGTATTTTTTTTACTCCGTACTATTTTGTGAAATTTTAGTCTAAAATATTACGGAGTAATTTTTTTTAGTTACCTAATTTCGGCTCGGGTCATGGCTTGGGCGGGTTCCGCCCAAAAATATTTGCATTTTAAAGGCGTATATTGTTAAGTGCTATTTTAAGCACTAATTGTGAGTATATATCGTCGTATTTGTGGTGTTGAGAGTTAATTTTGGGGCGATATAGTGACATTTGAAGCATTTCCGATGATCTCGCATGGTTTGATTATATATGTGTTTTTTGATGACGCTTCTAGCTATTTTGAAGAGCCGAGAAATTCATGTATTATGCCCGGATTATAGTGGTGGTATACGTGTCAAATGCCGGGTTATAACGAGGATTGAATGAAGAAAAGAAGAGAAAAAATTAAAGGAAAAGCAAAGAAGAAAGAATTGGGAGTCTTTAAGTGCCGCTACTAGCGGATGACGAAGAGCAAAACTGCCGCTAGTAGAGGCTTCATCAGAATTCATGCAAAAAGCAAAGAAGAAACTTGTTACGTTATATTTTGTAGTACCGCAAGCGTACGGGTATTGTAGCATACGGGTTGATCTCAGAGAGGTGAATGATTAAGTACTAGCTAATTTCTGACTCAAGTTATCTACGTCGAATAAATCAAAATGGTGATTGTATAACTAATTTCTAACAAACTAGTACGGAAGGTAATAAATCTAGATGAAATCAATAATAGAAAGACCTAGGGCAGTGGTTCACCAATAACATGGATTATCGATGCAATCAAAAGGTAGCACAACTTTGTCAAATTACCGTCTTGGGTGAGACTAGCATTCCAATTTTAATCAATACTTTAAATTCTCCGTCGAGACATAAAAACCCTATCTAGCATGTTATAAATCTTATTCTCATGGCACGAATAACAAAACTAGACGCATTAAGAATCGATACTAACATGTCCAATTATTCCAATTCACTATTCTCATGTGAAAGTTCAAATCTTGTTTCGGTTCTCTAAATTAAAACCCGACTCTCGTCGTAATTCAAATTGAGTAGAAATTAATCGACAAGGATACAAACTTTTAGGCATGATTCATATGAAAACATCCAACTCTCGTTGTAATGATAATCTAGACTCAAACCTAGCAATTCAAACTAATCAATCAATTATTAAGCACAACCGAAACAAACCCAATTCAACAATTCAACAAACCGCGATTAAAATCAAAGCATCAATAACCCATCATCGGCTCACCGAGCCCTAGATAAAAGAACTACTCACAATTCATAATCAAAATACCAATCAACAAATAAAATAAAGAGTAGGGAATTAGAAAACTTAGTCTTGATTAATGAACAAAATGATGAACGATCGTTTCTTCAAGGTCTTGAACAATAAAACTAAATTTGCATAAATCTAATAAAATTGCATAATTTTTATGTATGTAGTCTAGGAATGATAAGCATGTTCTAATAATAATAGTAATCACATATAAGTAGGATAGAATAGAGGGAGATCAAAAGTCACACGCGGGTAGCTATTCGCTAGTAGCGGCACATTTCGCTACTAGCGGCACTCTGGAAGCTTCACAAATTGCATGAATTCTGATGAAGCCTCTACTAGCGGCAGTTTTGCTCTTCGTCATCCGCTAGTAGCGGCACTTAAAGACTCCCAATTCTTTCTTCTTTGCTTTTCCTTTAATTTTTTCTCTTCTTTTCTTCATTCAATCCTTGTTATAACCCGGCATTTGACACGTATACCACCACTATAATCCGGGCATAATACATGAATTTCTCGGCTCTTCAAAATAGCTAGAAGCGTCATCAAAAAACACATATATAATCAAACCATGCGAGATCATCGAAAATGCTTCAAATGTCACTATATCGCCCCAAAATTAACTCTCAACACCACAAATACGACGATATATACTCACAATTAGTGCTAAAAATAGCACTTAACATATATTATAGGCCTTCTTCTTTTTTGTATGAATTATGTCAAACACATACTATACACGTACTCATTTTGACGTCATATGTCGTTATACTTAAGACATCTACATTTATCATACCCTCTCCGAATTGTTATTTACCTACATACTCACGTGATTTTTTTACTTCGATATTGACACACTATAATAATCAAATGCGTCAATATTCATTTCATACGCGTTATTTTAAGCCAATATTGTCTTCCCGTTCACCCACCTATGGATTGTGATTTACCTTTTTGATACAAAAAACGCTTGAATTCCGTGAATTTTCACGGGTATTACACTTTATTTCTAACTTTCTATTATTTTCAAAAAATGTTCACAAACCCGTGACCTGTCGCGGGTATTACACTAGTTTAATTTAATTCATTAAAATTTACTAATTTCGTTTAAGCATGCGCTTTGGTTTTAGTTTCTCGGAAAGCGTCTATTATTGTACGGAGTATCACTTTTTAATTAATGTATGAGTGTAATGTATTATTTTTCTACCATTGTAAAAAAACGTACTCGTATTTTATTTCATAATGAAAATTAAAATATTTATAACGTCATTACTTTTAGGTTGTCTTAAAAAGAAATAAAAGTAAACAATAATCTCAAAATAAATTAAGGAGTCGAAATTTTGAATTTAAAACATCGCTTATTATTTAACTACTCGTAATTACCAACTTTACGAAAAAAATAATATGAGGTGATTGATGTAAATTTAATGGAAAGATGAGTAAAAATTAATGTGTATGGTAGGATAAATGAGGTGGATATGGTGGGTCCTTTATGGAGAAAAAATTGAATCAATGGATGGAGGAATTTTTTTCAGTAGGTCTTGCTTGTGACGGGTATATCCGTCACAAGCTTGCGACGGGTCAAATTGTACCAATGTGGTAGATAAGACAAAAGATATTACCACATGTTGCTTTTGTCTTATCTCCCCACATGATAATACTTGACCCGTCATACACATACGACGGATATGGCCGTCACAAGTAAGAATTTGTGATTTTTTTTAGGGGAGATAAAGTGAGATAGAAAAAGTGAGGTGGATGGGTGATGGGAGGGATTTGTCGTGGATCCCCACCGATCAATAAAAAACCAACTATTCTTAACACGTAGATAGGTCAAGTTGGGTCGAGTCCACAGGGACGGTAAAGAGGGTTTGGACCAAGTTTCACCCAAATACAAGCCTAGGTCTCGGGACTAAGCTAATCTAGGACGATAGGAAGGGGGGTAAACTAAGACTAGGACTAAGCTAAGGACAAAGAATAAGGAAATAATAGGGTTAGGTCGGGTTCATAAGTGTAGTAGGATGGTTGGGAGATCGATGGTGCAAGGTTCACCTAGTTACTAAGGATGGTCCGCGCTCTCGCGTCAAGGCATATGTCTGCACTCTCGTGTCAAAGACAAAACCCGAATGCTTATGCAAGGTCGGTCCGCGCTCTCGCGTCAAAACCAAAGTCCGCACTCTCGTGTCAAAGACAAAACCCGAAAACACAAGAATTCAATCACAAGTCGACCACAAAATGAGAAGAAGAAGACTAGCATGAGAGGAATGGCCAATTCTACTCAAACAAGCAATTCAACAAACACATGGAGTGCTCAACATGTGACTAGCAACAAAAGGATCAACCTTTACCCTCAATCAAACCCTAATCATCCATAATCAACACTTAATCAACCTACTAACCCCACAAAAAGTCTACTAACACATATCTAAACAAACATTAACATAAACAAGAGAAATCAACACAAACAACAAAACATACATAATGAAACTAGTGAAAACTATGAACTATGAACAAAACAATGAACAAAGATTAAACCTTGAATGATAAAACAAGATTAAGAGAAGGGAAAAGAGAGATTATACCATACTAGAAGATGAATGGAAGAAGGAAAACTTGCATAAACGAGAAAACCCAAATACATCAGCCAAGGTTGTCAATCTTGGTAGAGATCTTCAAGAATTCAATTAATACAAGGATAATCTAAGATTAAGGATTAACTAAGGACTAATCTACACTAATCTAGGCTAATCTAACCTAAAGTAGTCTAGGGTTTAGTGGGTAATGTCTAACATAAGCTAAGATTACAAGAGGGAGGGTATATATAGGGTTACAAGAGGAAAGGAGAAGAAAAGAAGCAAAAGCGGGCTGCAGCTCTCCCATCCCGGCCGGGAAGGTGGTGGTCCCGACCGGGATGAGGTGGTTCCGACCGGGACGAAGTCCTTCTCGGCCGGGACGACTCAAAACAGGAGCTGTCTCTTTTGTGCACTCCTTCCCGACCGGGAAGGCACTTGATCTCGGTCGGGAAGGCTTTGTAGGCCTCCAATAAGAGCTCTAAGGTCCCTCCTTGCTTCTCATGGGCTTCTCATTGATTCTCGGGGCTCGGGATCGAGTCTAAGGGGCTCGGGAATGGGTCCCAAGGTCTCGGGATCGAGTCTAAGCCACCGGGTGATCGTTGCTTCTCTTCGTTGGTTCCAAAAGTGCCGGAAACGAGTCGGAATCGTTCCATTTCTCCATGAATGGTCTTGGGAACCTAAAACGAACTAGAAGAAGCATAAGTAGCTCAGAAACCTCTCCAAAGAGCGATTTCACAAGAAAAACCGGGACTAAACACAACAAAATGGGCACTACAAACTACACTTATCAAAGAGGTGGGGTCCAATATGGAGAGAAAATGGATCCATGGAGGGACATGGCCTTAAAAGCATCCGGAGCCACAAGTATAATGACATTCGTCATATTATTACTGGGTTAATGTGTTATGTGAAAAAATGTGCAGATTTTTTTGGTCTCCGCAATTTAGCATACTAGGTATAAATTCATTATTTTAACCCAAATTCTTGTTTGTGATAGTGGTATCCATCACAAATGTGTGACGGGTCAAGTAGTGCATATAAGATAAAAAGGTATAGTGCATACTCCGTAGGAAATAGAAAATGTCTTGATTACCAATCAAGTAGCCAATACTTGACCCGTGACAAGGGAGACTTGTGGTTATTTTAACCCAAAGTTTGATGACGGGTCAAATAGTTATTACTCTCTCCGGATACTACTTTTTGTCACATTACCTCAATATTTGTGAGGAGTATTTGAATGAAATGAGACAAAAAATAGTGTCCAGAGGGAGTATGAGTATAATACAAATTTTATGTGATTAGGCTGTAACAAAATATTTGACATTTCCTTTCTAATTGCCTAATTGGACCATATTTGACTCATTTTAATATTAAGACGGATATGTCTGTCGTAAGTCTTAGGGTACTAAGTACTCTGTATCATATAACTAGAAGATTATAAGAGATACAAATTACATAAACTAATAATTTTAAGAGATATACACTACTAAACTGAATGATATTATTAGAGGTGGCAATCGGATGGGGCGGATCGGGTTCGAGTCGAGCAGTCTCGGGTCCGGATTACCAAACTATCGGATTTTTTCGGCTCATTTGAATTAGCAGGTCGATTCGGATTCAGTCGGGTAGTTTCGAGTCATGATATTGTACGGATATCGGGTTAGAACGGCTAAGTCTTGGTCGGATTGCGGTTGTTTTAGGAACGGGTTCGTTCGGATAATATGTCATGTAGTAGTAGTTTATGTCAAATGAACACGAAATTCAAATTAATCTTAACCGAGTTAACCCGATATCAAATAAAAATACTCCGTATACACATATAATAAATTATTTGTTTCGTATAATTCCATGTAAGTAAACTTTATACTCCATGTTATAAAAGATACGGAATCATACGAGCCGCTTGTTAGTTACTACGTATACCAAACATGACAATCCCACATTCACCCCATGTTCCCATGTTTATATATTTAAGTTCCAACTTGCGTGTCTTCAATTAATGAAGTATGAATCTATTTTGCATGTACTCCGTACATAGGAATTCATTATTGGTCACTTGATTGGTTATATGGTTACTTATTTTTTGGATAATTTTTTATTACTTTAGTTGGATCTGGATCGGGTATTTTCGGGTACGTTTATTTTGGGTAATTTTCGGTTATTCGAGTCAGATTTGGGTCAGGTATTTTCTTGTCGAGTTTAACCAACTCGGTTGTTACCGAATTCGGAATTTATCGGTTATCGGATATAATCAGGTATCGGATTGAGTCAAATCAAACCAGGTCGGTTTCGGTCACTAAGATATTTCAGTATTGTCGATTGTCGAACGGGTCCGATCTCGGGTGATCCGGATCGGTTTTGTCGAGTCGGATCGGGTTTTGCCAAGTCTAGATATTATACCAATCATATGGGTAAATAAGATGGAGTATTCTAAACTACTAGTGTGTTACCCGTGAAAAATTTCACGGGTTGTCCAGTTTTAGTTTCATATAAAATATTATGAAGCCAATATCGTTTGGAGAGAATACGTTAGGGGACTGAAAGTTAGTTAGTATACTAAGGGTGCATTTGGTTGGTGATGGGAAAGGGAATGAAATCAACAAAGGGTATGGAAAGGAAAGGAAAAGGTTACCCTTTGATGTTACTTGTTGTTTGTTTGCAAAAGTAAGAGGATCATAAACAACTACAGGTCAGATATGAATACGAGTTGAGTCAAAATTGGGTCGAATTATATGAGTCATAATTCAGGTTATGGTTAGAAATAATTTCCGACGTCTTTCTTTTTACCAATTAAAAAAGTTGGATTTTTTTCCTTTATTGAGTATGCTGCTATTATATTAATTACACCGTATTTAAAATTTTAAAATTGTAAAAAAAAACTATTTGTATAATATTTTACAATTTTTTTATTGATAAATGATACTTTTATAAATTTTATTTTTTAATTATTTTAATTATTTATCATGTTAACGTTAATAACTTTTTAATTATTATTTTAAATATAATAAATTAACGGCTCAGGTCTCAAATGAGTCATCTCAAGTTCGGGTCAAATGGGTCATGGATAAAAAAATATGGACCTTGACTCTAAAATAAATGGGTCAAGTGGGTTGAGTCAAAATTTAACGGGTTTGGTGGCGATTGATGGTGAGGCTAGACAATGGGTAATGATCCAAACCCTAGGGAGTGAGGGGAATGGAGATAGAAGGGTTAGGGGTAATGGGGAGGAATGAAGGAAGGAAAAGGAATGGAAAAAATGAGAAACAAACAAGAACAAAGGAAATGGGAAAGATTGTTTCCCTTTCCTTTTCCTAGAGACCCCAAACCAAACGCCCCCTAATAGGTGTACGAAACTAAAAACAACACGTTACACATTGAAATGTGTGTCTAAGAAAAGTATGATACCCGTGAAAATCAATAGTAGTTTTGTAAATCATTGTCATTGAAAACTAAAACTACATTAATGTACAATTGAAAATTGATTAATGTGTGTTTCATTTTCTATGCAATTAGTATTAATGCAGAGACGTGATTAAACTTAGACGTGATTTTCATACTCGGGTTGTTTGACATTTTTATACGAAATGTTCTGAAGCAAAAAAATAATAATTAATTTAGATTCGACGCAACGAATCAATTAATTTAAATATTTAAGTTTGTTAATAATGATTTTGATACATTTTGCGGAATTATTTTTTCATAATTTTGTATTACTCAATCATCCCTAAAATTTCATAAATTTTCCAATATTATCCTTTTTTTATTTTTCATTATTTTTCTCCTAAACTAAACCCTAATTTTTTTCATCAACATTAATTCTCGTCAATTCTAAAACTGATTCCATCAATTATTTGCGAATTAAATATGGATCATAATTTGTTAATCGATATTTTATTGTAAATTAGTTATAATTCATTAATTAAGGGATTCGATTTAGGGTTAATTGAGTAACATTTAATTTCAGGGTTTAGGATTTAAAGCTTGTACGTTTTTTTTTTAATTTGAATTGTATTATTATTTGAATTGTATTTTCTAATTTGAATAGTATCGAAATAATTTCATCTTTTTAATTTTGTTATACTTTTAATTAATTATAGTTAATTTTAATTTTAATCTTGAAAAAATAATAACATTAATAATAACCTTTTAGGAAAACCCAAAAAAAAACCGAAAAACAATTGAGATGGCCGGGGTGGAACTAATTTATTGGAATAAGTAATAGCGGAATAAGTAAAAGTGGATTAACGTGTAATTGTGTAATTAATTGGATATTTTTTGTTCAAATTTTCATTTTTTTTAAATTGGTCAAATTTTCATTTTTTAGTTCAACCTTTTTTTTCTTTTGAATACTTTCTTTGTAAGTGTAATTAATTAGAGATTGATTTTGATTATATTCCATGATATAATAGGTAAGTTTTCAAAAAATTTAAAATTACATGACATCAACTATATAGATTTGACAATTGTGAGAAGAATTTGAAATATAAAGAAATACTCCGTATATAATAACAATTAAATTTCATACTTAGACGAAGTTACATAGTAAAACAAAATCAAATTTCAAGTTAACTAATTAATAAATAGATAACCTAATAACCTGCAAATATAACCGTCTACTCGATACAACCTGTTACTCCATCCCCCTTTCCACTAACCAAATAACAATCCTCCAATTTTCCCCGCCTAAAGTTATCCACTACAAAAAATAAAAAGAATTAATAAATCTTTGAAATGAGTTACATGAGAATCGAACCCTTGACCTTAGATATGTGGTACTTATTCTCTACCACTACACCACAATATCTCATTGTCTTAATTATCACTAAATTAATCCTAACACTATACACTCCAATAATTTAATTAAGGAAAATTAAGAAAATAATTCGTTTCTACAGTATTAAATTACTCCGTATTAATTAACCAAAATATAACCAAATTATTCAATATTAATCAATCCTCAAACTAGAATATGTTTGTTTAAAACTTCACTATATGAATACCAACGGAAATACATTTTATTTTTGTAATAATCATGACTGATATAACACTGTAATTAAATATTGTAATTCTTTATTAGCTGCTAAGAGAATAAAAATTCTCAAAACTTTTTCCCGAATGAATTTTAAGCACTTAATCTGGATAAAATCAATATAACAAATAAGAAAAGAATCACACTCAATTATGAATCATATCATATAAAGAATATTTACAAGTTACGTATTTAAAAACTAATGATGGGTGTATCGTTGAAAATAAATTGCATAAATATAGTTGCTTGAATCTCGAACAACAACTATGAACTTTTATGAACAAGTGATATATACTGAGATCATAGAGAATAACTACTCTCTTCGTTCCATTCATTTGTTTGTCTTTTATATTTATTGTGAGTAGTATTTTAATTAAAGGCAAACAAACGAACGAGACGGAGTGAGTACATCTAAACATCTGGAGTAGAAAATTATATACTCTATTTTAAAATAAATTTAAAGTGAATATACATTTCACAATTTATTCATATATTATAATAAAAAATATTTAAACGAGAAATGATTGTAATAATAATTTTTTGGACTACATATTTCATGATATTAGTCGAGGTCGTTATTTTGATTAATTATGCATCAAATTGTTTTATTATATCCAAAAACAAAGATCGAAAAAATGAAAAATTATCAGATTGTTAATTAAAATCCATTTTGTATAAATAATTAACTAAAAATATATAAATTTCTATAAATACCGTGCATACATGCACGGGGTCTATACTAGAAATGAAATTTTGGTTAATTGAGTCTATACTAGAAGATATTATTATAATTAGTTCTACACGATATAATTATATATCTTTTTTATTTAAAATCAATCTTTTAATTATAGAAGACGATCAATCTTTTGATTTTGTATATAACTGACAGGATTTGTGTGATTGGTTTAGATAGACTTTTTTAATTGGATACTATCATATACGGAGTATAATATATATACTCATATATACTCATATAGAATATAGAATATAACTATTATTTGATTGGTATACTACTATCTTGTATAATCATATACTCCCTCCGATTTTTAATAATCTTTCCCTTTGTTTAATATAATGTGAGATATAGATAAATAAAGATTGGAGGAGGTATAATTCGAGAATATTACTACATTCGAGAATAAATTCGAGATACTGCCACATTCGTAGATGATCATAAATATAGAATATTCTTCTAAATTATGTCATATATGTATGGTGCATAATATTGATTATATAATATATATATATATATATATATATAGTAATAAAGTGATATATAATAATATAATAATATATAATTTGACTCAATTTTGTAAAATGATTGATACGGATTTATGATGATGTATGATTTATGATTGTTTATCTAATGAATAATATTGCTACTAATTAACTAGATTAGAGAAAATAATACCAAGTTCGTAGATGATAATTATTATGAGATATACTACCAAATTCATTTTTGTTATTTGATTGATTGATTTATTAATTGCGCAAATATAGTTGATTGATTGATTGATTGATTATATTATATTCCATATAATTAAAACTTGCTTAACTCATTCGTCGTGTATTTAATCCGTGCACATTTCACATACAAACATCATTCTAGCTTCTCTTCTATAGTATACTTAATAGTCTTTGAATTTTCTAATCTTTTTATTTTATTTACACTATACCCAAAAAATGGTTGTCTCTCAGTCCCGACGTTTCAATATGGTCGGTGACATTAATGACACCAAGGAGACGTGGAGAATCAGGGTAAGAATCATTAGGATGTATTCCCTACCGGCTTGGAATAATTCAAATGAATTTAGTCGGTTTGAAATGATCCTACTTGATGAGAAGGTATAAATTACATGTAACACGTTTTCAACATTTATATTTTCAAATATTGACTACACATTAACTTATCTTATGATTTGACTTCTCACAGAATCTCAAGATACAAGCTTCTTTCCGAGATAGACTAATAAGACAGTTCCAACCTCAGATTCGTGAGAGAAATCTCTACAACATTTCTAATTTTGTGGTGCAAGAAAACAAGGATAATCACAAAGTCTGTCACAATAAATGGAAAATTGTTTTCCATAGAAATACATCAGTAAGACAATGCGAGGGTATCGATATTCCAAAATTTGGATTTGACTTCACTTCATTCAAAGATATTTTTGAGCAACGTCCATCTCCCAATGTTTTTGTAGGTATATCTTCTTAAAAACGTTGACTACAACGTTTTCTCTTTTTTTATACTTTTGAAGTAGTTTCTAACCATAATTACTTTATAAATATCGTTTGCAGATATTATTGGTATCCTTACCGGGAAGAGTCCTGTTGAGATGGTAGATGGCGTATCCAAAACTCAAAAAATGAAGATCAAGTTAGAGAATGAGAGGTATACTTTTTACATACATAAACTATGAAGCATCCCCTTTCCACTAAAAGAATAACACAACTCACGTTTTTCCCGCCTAAAGTTGTCCACCATCACAAAATAAAAAAAAAACAAGATAGTAAGCGAAATTGGCTATATGCAAATCGAACCCTTGACCTTAGATACTTATTCTCTACCACTACACTCCAATATCTCATTGATTCATCATCACTAAATTAACCCTAAAGCTATATACTCCAATAATTTAATTAAGGAAAATTAAGAAAATAATATGTTTCTAACGGTATTAATTAATTAACCAAAATGTAACCAAATTGTAGTATATATCCATAATATACTAACAGATTAACACCCCTATATTTTTCTGCCTATTCATATTGGATCTTTGTTGTTTTGATTATGTACTGCTGAAATTTAGTTATCTTGACATGATCAGATACATTACCAATTAACCAACATAATTAAACTATTAATCATTCGTGCAAATTAGAATGTTTTATTATAAATGAAAGATAGTCATGATTTAGGGATGATTGACTAAATTAACGTGCAGATTGGAATATTTAAGTATAAATGAACGACATTCATAATTTAGGATTGATATATGCATGAAAATGACTAAATTAACGTCTAAATGTAGCTTCATGACTGATATGATAAGTATATTTTACAATCTCTATAATTTGCATTAGTGTATACTAAATACCGAGAGCTTATATACCAAAGGAAATACTCCGTACATAATAATCATGTGTAATTAAATATTGTAATCCTCTATTAGATAAGAGAATAAAAATTCTCAAAACTTTTTCCCGCATAAATTTTAAGCACTTAATTTGGACAAAATGAATATAACAAATAAGGAAAGAATCACACTCAATTATCAATCATATCATATAAAGAATATTTACAGGTTAAATATTTAAAAACTAACAATGAGTGTATCGATGAAAATAAATTGTAGAAATATAGTTGCTTAAATTTGAACAACAATTATGAATTATTTTTATGAACAAATGATATATACTGTTATAATAGAAAATAACTACTCCCTCTGTTTTATTCATTTGTTTATTTTTTATATTTATTGTGAAAAATATTTTAATTAAAGTCAAACAAATGAACGAGAAGGAGAGAGTACATCCAAACAACAAGAGTGTAAAGTTATATATCAAATAGAATTTAAAGTGAATATACATTTCACAATTTATTCATATATTATACTAAAAAATATTTAAAAGAGAAATGATTGTCTCAAGAAATATGAATGACAAATACATATTTCATGATATTAGTCGGGATCGTTATTTTGATTAATTATGCAATTTCAAATTATTTTATTATATCCAAAAACAAAGATAAAAATAATGAAAAATTATCGGATTGCTAATTAAAATCTATTTTGTATAAATAATTAACTAAAAAAAAATAAAATTCTATAAATACCGTGCATACATGCACGGGGTCTATATAGTATTATATTGTACATATCCTCTTAGCTCTGAAGTTGAGAGATAATCCTTCACATCAAGCGTCTACTACTCTGCTTCCCGGACATGCACCACGCTTATTTGCAAAAACTTACCCTACATAACCAACGGTCTGTCGCGAACTCAGTTTTACTTGCCGAATAAGAGCATGTTTTGAAGCCCGACATTATCAATACTGCACCGTGCATAAAACTAACAAAAATCAATCATCAAATATACTAACAAAAACCATACCAATGTTAAGATTACTAATGTTCCAATATTTATTTTTTCTAATACTGATATTTATTTTAATTTTGAGTTTGTCTCGAATATTTATTTTAACTTATTAGTATGACTTTGGTCTATTTATATATTTATTTCTCTCGCTCGTTTATAACCCGATTTCATACCTGTGTCGACTTTTGTACCGTGACAGTGTAACACTCTACTTACGAAACAAATTTATGGGAAGGGTAGTAATTTATGATGAGATATAAATTTATCTGATCAACTTTTCTTTAATGCAAAATTAAAAGATGAGTTTCTCAAGAAATTGGAATAAGTAACAGTGGATTAATGTGTGAGTGTAATTAATTGGACATTTTTTGGTCAAATTTTCATATTTTTAGTTCAGCCTTTTTTTCTTTTGAATTAATTACTTCCTTTATAAGTGTAATTAATTGGAGATTGATTTTGATTATATTCCATGATATAATAGTTAAGTTTTTTTTTTAAAAAAAAAAACATGACATCAACTAATAACTTGTGCCGACTTTTGTAAAAAAATTATCCTAAAACTTAAAAATAATTTTTAAAAAAATAAAAAAATTTAACCCGATTTCATACTTTTGTACCGTGACAGTGTGACACGCTATTTTCGAAACCCGACTCTTATAGTTAATATTTTTAACATGCGTTAACAAACCGTTTTCTCATGAAATCCCTTTAAACCCGGCCCGCAACCCATATTTGACCCGAAAGCAAACCAAAACCGTATAAATGTAATTTCGTGTAACCCGTATTTAAATTTATAAATCTAAAAACTTACTTGCAATTAGAACTATATGTAACTATTATTGCATTAATATATATATATATATATATATATATATATATATATATATATATATATATATATATATATATATATATATATATATATAGAGTGAAGATCCGGTGAGTCTCCCTCTTTAGATGAGTCCGTCCTTTCAATCTGGACCACACAATCAAACAAGATTGAATGGCTGAGATTGGACCACGTCATTAAGGAAGAGTAACAAGGCTGCCTTTGCATACACAAACATATAACTCTTTAATTCTATATTACTGTGATATTATTACTGTGACATTATTACTGTAATTCCTTATTACTGTGACAGTGTCACAGTAAGATATTTGTGTTACTGTAATAGTGCTATGTTATTGTAACAGTGCTACTGTTAATCTCATGTTGATGTTACTTTGTAGTGTCAATTGATAAATGAATTTGACATTATTACTGTGACATTATACTGTGATTTCTTATTACTGTGACACTGTCACAGTAAGATATTTATAACTCTTTAATTTCATATTACTGTGATATTATTACTGTGACATTATTATTGTAATTCCTTATAACTGTGACACTGTCACAGTAAGATTTTTGTGTTACTATAATAGTGTTCTGTTACTGTAACAGTATTACTCTGACATTATTATTGTAATTCCTTATTACTGTGACAGTGTCACAGTAAGATATTTGTGTTACTGTAATAGTTTTTTTTTTCAATTTTTTTTTATAAAAAAAAAAAATAGTGTTCTGTTACTGTAACAGTAAGATTATATACGATGAAGATGACGTTAAGATTGAATCTCAGCCATTCATGTGATTTGATCATGTGGCTGTGATTTGCGGGACGGACTCTGTAGACACCCACATTTTGACCGCCAGGTGTCTATAGCAGTTTCCGACAAACACCCGATGATGATCGGACGCTAACGTGCTTTAACGTACTCGGAAATGGACTCGAAATCATGGATATTTGGCTTAGGCATTTTACGGAGTACAAATCTCACAGAAGCAACCTCAAAATCAGGCCCAGTGGGTCGTTTCGAGTCAAATAACAATATCTTCTCAAAAATCAATACCGCCCTAGATAACCTAAATGCCAGGGTGACCACCATCGAAGAAGACCTTGTAAGAACCCGAGCCCGTCTAACACAACTAGAGCGGGTAAGACAGCCTATCACCCAACTGAGCCATTTGAAAGGTGAACACTCTTACGAAACTGTCCGATACCCTCAAGATGGCGAGGCCGAGAGAGGTAACCCTCAAGTCACCTCTCCGAAAATCAAGAACCAGTCAAAGGGAAGGACATTTACCCACCTGGATATGTCCTACACCGTTGCTTTCCAGAAATTGGTTCCGAAGGGCCTAATACTACCTATAGGCCCAACAGCCGACCCACCTTTGGAAAAACGCTCCAAAGCATGGAACGACGAGCATTACTGCAAATTCCACAGAGGGAGGGGACACGATACAGAACGGTGCTGGAAACTGAAACACCTCATTCAAGACTTCCTCGATGCCGGGAAAACTCCCGTTTTGGAAACTTTGTCACTTGCAAAGCCCCTCATGGACTATACAGGGCCCGATGACCAAAGCATCCAATCTACCTCTTATGCATCCAAGAGTCCGGATTTGATTTAAGTCCAGTCTGAGTTCGAGTCTAGGATATACTATTTATTTCTATTTCAAAGTCAGAGTCAGAGTCAATTGTATTCTGTCCTCTTTTTCAAAATTCAATAAAATCAGCTTTTCTATTTCTCATATATACTTTCCTTATGTGTTTCCGAGAACATGATGAACACTATCATACACTGTGAGCACACGCACGTGACTATTATAGGCACATCTATAATGACTGCAGGAAACCGAGCCCGTGTTTTCCTTTTACCTATTCCATGTTTGGTATAGAAAGCCGCATAACTACCCTTAGCAGGAGCGGTATCGAATCCTATGACAAATCTAGGTAATCTCCTAGTTTGGGTTAAAGACGGGAGGCAAGCCCATTTCCCACAATAAAACACCCCTCCAATAAGACTAACCGATCCCTACCTTAGGTGTTAGTCTGACCAGCCAAAAAAAAAAGCAAAAGACCAAAATAAAAGAGCTGGCCATGATAAAAAAAAAACTGGACAAAAAAAAAACAAAAGTCCAAAAGAAAAAAAAAGCAAAAGGCCAAAACAAAAAAAGCAGGCCATTATTAAAAAAAAAAGAGGCACCCATGACCGAGGTTAAGCGGTCAATCCAAATGAAGAATCCCGAGATCGGGGCTAAGAGGTCAACCAAAAAATATTCAAAAAACCATGACCATGATCAACGGTCAATTCAAGTGTACGATCAAAATTCATACCATCCAATAAGGGAGAGACAATCAAGCTGGTCAGCTAACACCACATTTAGCCTTCCCACATTACAACCCTCAAGACCTTCCCGAGACCCAGGCCAGAGACAGCCCGGAATTTTGAGGATTCAAGCTCCATAGGATACCCCTAACCATTAGGGTCAGACATGGAAATCAGATCTCGCATTATCAAAACTTATCCCGATCAAAGTTCGAGCCATTTTACTCGACTTCCCCTTTACATAACAAAATTCACAATCACCATACAAAGACCCGAGAGCAAAACTCGTTAAAATCCCCGAGAACAAAACTCGTCAAATCCCCCCGAGAGCAAAACTCGTCAAATCCCCCGAGAGCAAAACTCGTCAAATCCCCCGAGAGCAAAACTCGTCAAATCCCCCCGAGAGCAAAACTCGTCAATTCCCCCGAGAGCAAAACTCGTCAAATCCCCCCGAGAGCAAAACTCGTCAAATCCCCCCGAGAGCAAAACTCGTCAAATCCCCCGAGAGCAAAACTCGTCAAATCCCCCCGAGAGCAAAACTCGTCAAATCCCCCGAGAGCAAAACTCATCAAATCCCCGAGAGCAAAACTCGTTAAAATCCCCGAGAGCAAAACTCATCAAATCCCCGAGAGCAGAACTCGTTAAAATCCCCAAGAGCAGAACTCGTTGAAATCTCATCCCAATTCTTCTCATTCAAACCAGTTACCAACCCCGAACACGGGAACTCAAACTGCGGTCGGCATAGAACATGCCCAAATAGTTCACACCACCTCTGGGGGCTATCCCGGAGAACGCTCATAGTCACAGGATCAATATCCTAACCATTCTAGCCCTTTGATCAAGACATCACTGGGAATGCACCTAGCCTACACCATTACTATGGCTAGTTACACACAAAGCCCTAATAAACTAGGCACCATAATCCACCGAACTACGGCTTGGTTTGATTTCACCACATGTGAATACGTAGGCAGCCTTTCAACAGAGGCACAACCACCCACATTGACACACATTCAAAAAGCACCATCATTCCGGTCACGACACTGTCATGTTCTCGACAGTTAGCTTTGTCATTCTGGGGGCTTCTCCTAGGCAGAAGTTCTCCATCCACTCACATAATCCAAATACATTCAAAGTCTAGCCTCCTTTCTATAGTGTGTCCTAGTACTCGGCTCAGTCAAAGACAAGAATCTATCAGGACTCGAGGCAATACCCACCTTGGAAATGTACCCAAAACACCAAATATCCAGAAGAGCGCTAGACTACGGCATTGCTACTGCTAAAAGTCCTGTCATGCCAAAACAGTCTCATTACAGACTATTGCAATCCCCTCATAGCACAGCCTTCCTATTCCGAGGATTCGACCGTGTTGTCACTCGCCTAGGCTACGGAATAGCGCAACTTAAGAGTCTTGTCATCTTAGGTGGCCCACCTCCTTACCAAGTCACGGTCCAACCCTTAGAGAGTCTAAGTCGTGTCTGTCAACTCGTCCTGTCGTGTCCAGAGTCGAGTCTGCCGGTAGGCCTCTCTTTTCAAATTCTCATTTTAAAATTTGCAAAAACTTAGCCATTTGAAAAAAAATCCTTTTCGACAAGGTCAAATTCCAGTCTATTTAAACTGCAAATTTCTCCTCCACCTCTTTCAATTTTGGAAACCCATCTCCTAGCACGTGAGTTGCTTTCAGGACTTCGATTTCAAAATGCAGCAAAAATCATTTTTATTCCCCAGCGTGAGTCATATTTGTTTCGCCTACGTGTTGCATGCAAAATTTTATGTAGCTTATACAGGTACAAATCACGACAGCGCAATTCACATAACTCCCCAGCGGCATTTAACAAGATGAGCCCACATACAGGCCCATTTTAAGTCTTATGCGACGAGTTCAATTCCCCACGGAGTTATCATCAGTTCAGGTACATTTCTAGCCCATGGCCGGCGGGCCCTCCACGCAGGTCTAATGGACCTTAAACGACCCGACCGGAAGCTACCGGATTTTAATCCTTGATTGACCTGGTAGCTACTCTGACTTTCGCCCTGTCCAAGCCTCAGTCAGAGTGGGGGCTCTGTAGACACCCACATTTTGACCGCCAGGTGTCTATAGCAGTTTTCGACAAACACCCGATGATGATCGGACGCTAACGTGCTTTAACGTACTCGGAAATGGACTCGAAATCATGGATATTTGGCTTAGGCATTTTACGGAGTACAAATCTCACAGAACCAACCTCAAAATCAGGCCCAGTGGGTCGTTTCGAGTCAAATAACACTAATTTGGGTCGAATCCGTCACCAGGGGTAAAACCGTCTTTTAGCGACCGAGTCAATACCCGGTCAAAGATATTTCTCGAAACCCGTGAGTCCACCGTGACATCTCACACGGTTGGTTCACACTCCAACTCTACAAAAATCAGCCATTCACAAAATAATAAACAATTCCGTTTAAGATAGAATTCGATCCCAAGTAGGAATCCTATCCGAGAACCGACTCAGACACTCAACCGAGTGCAACCACTCGGCCAAGTAGTACGTACCAGCCGGTATTCCTCTTTTCTTCCCACACAAGAAAACGGAATTCTCGTTCTCCTCAGCTTCTTACCCAAGCGGTAATTCTAGCTCAAACAGGAGTCCTATTCAAAAACCGATTCGAGCATCCGACCGAGTGTAAAACACTCGGCCGAAACAGCCTAAAACCAGCCGGTTTGCCTTTCTTTCTCCACAAGAAAGCGGAATCCTTATTTCCCTCAAGTTCCCTCGTTTCCTATCCTAAGCGGTAGTCAAACTCTCCCAAGCCAAGGTCGGGAATTTCCTATAAATAGCCCCTTGCATCCAACATCAGAAAGGACCGAAAAACAATTAATCAATACGATTTTCACCAACAATTCTTCCTACACAATTCATACACACACACATAATTCCTTTAGCATCGAGAAACCGATAATACATCCAAAACCCGAAGGAAACCGGTCCCGATATCCGACACCCTTCACCCGTCAAAACCGTACCACCCTAACCCGACCGACGTTGCCTCGACACTCCCGTGCCTAGCCACATTCCGACGAGTCCCGATCCGAGTCAACAAGAGCATGTAGGTTGAGGGTGTAATCAAACCCGATTTCCTCCTTTCTCTCCTTTTCTCCTCTTCGTCCGTTTCGCTTTTTACGGGTCTAGAGTCGATTTTTTTATTTTTCTAATATCGTTATTAACGAAAAACTATTTTCATAACGAATATTCTTAAACATACGATATCGATTTCTCTATAATCGAATATCGTATCAAAAAGAATTATATTAAGATTTCGACGATATCAGAAATCGTTACATCTTTTTTGTCAAAATTCTTTTCTTTTACTTTTCGTTCAAAATAACAATTTTCGAACAAAAAATAAAGACGGACAGACCCGCACGCGAGTCGCGCCATGCCCAGGCGACTCGCGCGCAGGCCTGGAATCCGGGACTTCTTTTTTTCAACTTTTTCGTTCATTTTATTATTTATTCTTCGATCGATTTCTAAAATTTACATCTTTTCCAAAGCTATTCTAAGTATTCGATATTAATTTCGTAGTTAACTGTCGAATATAACGAATATCGAAAATATTAAGTCAAGTACGAATCATGCAATATTCATACGCGATTTAATACGAGCTTTGAGTTTTCGAAAACCGGACCCGAAACAGGCCACCACGCGACCCGCCGGCGTCCCAGGCGAGTCGCGCGGCCGGCTGGTTGCCACGGCCCTTTTCCTTCTTTTTTATTATTTTTCGAACTTCGTTTTTTATACAAAACAACGTTCTTTTCAACGATATTTTTCAGATTTCGATTAATATTTATTTTCTCGATTTCGCATATTTATTTTGCTATTATTATTTACAAATCGATACTAACTCGTTTGTTTGTTTTGTAGCAAATTCATCATTTTATTTCATTTGTTTTATTATACTAAAACGAATCTTGCATGCTAAATTCAACTTTGACGTTAATCAATTTTGCATGCATTAAACGACATAGCAACCCATTCAATTCCTCACATGCTTAGGAAAACAATGTTTGCATATCATTCATCGTTCAACTAACGCGCGCATTAAAACGTCATTCGATATCCTAGTATAGGCCACTAATGTGCGGGCGGGGTTGGGTGTTCTTAGTGAACTTCCCAACACGTACCCTCACCCCTTACTCAGAACCGTGGTTTCCGGATGTCCGAAACCATTGGCAACGAGAGTCATTCAATATACGATTAACCGCTGCAGTCGGCATCTATATCGATATGCAAAAGGGACGAGCCCAATAAACTCTGACATCGGAAATGGGCCGTATTTTGTACACGGCCCACTACGACATAGAGTGGGCTCGAACGGTTCCGAATAACCATAAAATTCGGTGGCGACTCCGACTTCGATTTAAATTTCCATTTGACCATCTCATGGAGATTCATTCGCCTCCCCAAAACCCGCGCGTGGCCGCGTCGGGGTGGACCTATGTCATGTCCACAGACTCATTTAAAGAAGACCAACTCACCGGATGCAATTTCTATATATATATATATGTAACCCGTAGAAAATATTACATATAAATTTTTTGAAATTATATGACTGTTCATAAATTTATTTTTTGACCCGTAATAAATTTCAGAAATTTATAACCCGTAATAGTTTAATTATATGAATTACTTCCTCCGAGTTCCTATTATTGTCCCAAAAACTTTTGGGGTGGAAAATAAAGAAGGAGAAATGAGTGGCTCAAAAAAGAAGGAGGAAGAAAGAGAAATGAGAGGGTAATTGTGAACCACATATTGATGACCTAAAAAGAAAAGTGGGACAAAAATCAAACTCAGTCCAAAAAGAAAAGTGGGACAATAATAGAAACTCGGAGGGAGTATATAATACGGATTATATGAACAGTCAAAAAATTTCTGAATTAATATATAGAGGATTTTTTCTTCCAATTAAAGCTTTACTTTCATCCTTCTTCTTAACTTAAATAAAAACACATCAAAAATAAAAACAATATTAGAAAATACCACAATTGTAGATATTTAAAATCAGAAATCACACTATTATAACTATTAAAATCGCCAAAAAATAATTAAATTAGTTTTCAAATAGTTATAAAAGAATTAATGGACTTTAATTCCAAAAATATCTCTACGAAATTCACTTTATCATCTTCGTTCATCATCACCTGCAAAAAAAAGCGCCCTTCATCAAAAATTAACATCACCGTCTATCTTCATCATATCCTGAATTAAACACAACCTACAACATAACGAAGATTATTACACACATTAAAAATCCTCCATAAAAACTCAATGAATTAGTTTTTGTTACTAAATCTCAAAAAATTGATTTCGATTAAATTTAAAAATAAAAATTAATCTGCACATGAAATAAACTAAATCAAAAATCGAAAAATTACTGGGATGATTAAATCTTTCACTTTTCTCTTATTTTGGCTTTCTTCCGCCTGCAAATTCACCAATCAATTTAAAAAATAATCAGATTTCTGAAATATCAATAAATTCAAAAAATTAAAGACATATTTATAAATATGCAAATTAAAATAGAAAAATAAAATTAAGATTGTGCATCTGAATAACCGAATGAAATAGAAAAACAATATGAAAAATATGAATGAGAATAGAATAGTAGATTATGGGTTGCAGATTGAATGGGAAGATGATGGAATAATCGATCTAATATATATCAGAAGATTGAAAATGCACGAATGGTCGCTGGTTAAGATGGAAAATGCACGAACTTGATTAAAGTAATATATAGTACTTTGCTGGAAGTAATTGATGAAGGCGGGTGGAGACGATGGGACGGCCGTAATTGTGATCACCGTTTTCATAGGAGAATAATTGATGAAGAATTGCAACTTCCTAAATCAATTAAATTGATGATGCATTTTCGAGAAGAGAATTGAAGAATCAATGTACAAAGAGTATGAGAAAACGGAAAAATAAATTATGGAGAATAATGAAGAAGACGATGAATTAATGAAGGAGTGGGAAAACCAAGAGCAGTAATTATGGAGAACAATCAAGAAGAATGCTTCGCGAACTACGCTGAAGAGCAGTCAAGGCTAATGTATTTTTGTTCTACAATTTTGTCATAGCTCATTGGTTTGGTGAAGTGGGATTGACCTCAGAGGACATGGGTTCGAATCCCGTTGTTGTTGTTTTAGCTTCACATGCCCTTAATTTCTGGGAAGTGGTTTTTGTTTTAATATATAGAGGATTCTAGAGATATTCAATTAATATCTCTAATATGCTTTCGCTAGATGGATGCCGGAATGGAAGGTCCAACCTTGGAGAAAATAAGATGAACGAATATCGGGTGTATAACTCGTCAGTCTCGGGTGTCGGAACATAATTGTCCGAAAATACCCGGCAAAATATTTGACCGAAGAAAAAAAGTGAGAGAATTTGAATTAGAAATTAAGGAAGGATAAATTTTACTCCATAATAGAAATTAGGGGATAAAGAAATAACTTTATATTTAAAGTAGAAGACTGAATGTGAGACTGAATTTTTGTTAGGTCTAGTATACAATGACATCTTGTTTATATTTTTCACCATTGGGAGCAGCCTGAATTTCATGATGAGGCTAGCTCTGTCACATACCAGTGTATCGGGTACTCTTGGGATGGAGCCTAGCTATAGTGTGGTGGCGCAGCAAAAGAAGATGGTCCATGAAGTCAACAATTGCATGATCGAGTTTAGGACTGGACAATCTCTTACTGATGCCGAGCTATTACAGTTAAGAGGGGCCGTGAATGAGGTGCGTGAGAAACTCGGTGCCGTGAACAATCAAAGCATTAACTTGTGTGGGCTTGTGAAATGTGAAACAATGGAGGAAGCTACGATTTGAGTTGATAACATTAGGGCTGAGCAAATTATCCGACTATCCGAATCCGATCCGCTATCCGATTTGTATTCGATCCGAAAAACCGGATATTCGATCCGAAAAATGATTTCGGATCGGATATCCGATCCGAAAATTTCGGATATCGGATCGGATTCGGATATCCAAAATAATTTTTTCGGATATCCGATCCGATCCGAACAATGAATTTTTTTTGTAATTTTTATATTGGGTTAGTGTATTCTAATGTAAGTAGGTTATAATTTAATTCATTTTACATTAGGCATTAATTAAGATTAGGATTTTTCGAGTTGAATTGAACTTCATTTAGAATTTTATTTGACCAAAAATCTCAACCAAATCGGATATCGGATATTTCGGATATCCGGTCCGAAATTTTCGGATATCAAAAATCGGATATCCGAAGTGATTCGGATCGGATATTAAAATTTTCGGATTTTCGGATCGGATATCCGATCCGTGCTCTGCCCTAGATAACATTGTGCAATTGGTAAGCGTGATTGTGTACTCGACGATTTCATTTGCACAAATTAAAGGACAAAAATGAAACAGCTGACATAAATTTTACTACTTTGGACTGTCCGAACAAGATGTAAATCAGCGATATGATGATTCACCATGGTCAAGTAAAAGCTGAAGAAAAAAAAAAGTAAAAGCTGAAAACCTCAGTTAGAGAATTCATAAGCCGGAAAATATTCCGCCTGTAAACTGATCATCAAAGTGAATAATAATCAATAAAAGCATCAACATCAAACGACATTGCACCGTCATCATCAGACCCACCGAAACAAGAGCAACAATCAGGGTAGTCACCATAAGAGTAATCACAGCCGTCGTCCTCATGGAGGCAATCAAGGTGGTCGTCAACAGGGGCATGAGGGTGGTCTACAGCGGGGGGATGAACGTAGTCTTCAGCATAGTAATCAGGACCATAGTCTTCAGGATTATTGCTACTATAGTCATCAAAAAGGCAAAGAAGCTGCTTGTTTGCTGCAATTCTCTCACCTAAAACCCCTGATAGGTCGATGTGGAAACAACGACGTACATCCAGGAAATCAAGATGAGGGCATCCATCTAAGATTGCCTCCAACCCTTCATTGTTCATGCCATTCCCAAGTAGCTGGAGTCGTCCCAGTTTAGGCATGCTCCTAGAAATGGCCAGAGCTTCCCCATTGTAGACGTCATCTGCTGTCTCAGACACGCCAGCATTCAACATGAATGAAGCGCCAGCATTTAACATGAATACTAACAGTGAGGGGCAAGCATGGCCGATTGCCTCAACTGTCTCATCTGAGAATGAATTCAATACAATATGGATTCCCTTGAGCACCGGCAGCTTTTTTACTGCTTCGATAAGTGTATCATCAGACACACATACCTCTTCGCCAAGGCTCAGAGATTCAAGATTCTTGCATCTGTTAAGATGTGTCCACAAATACAAGCATTCGATCATAAAAAAAATACACAATATTCAGTCAGCAGATCAGAGATCAAAAATAAGCCACGTAAGTAATTACAGGCCAAACCCACAGAGAATCAAGTAACTCCCATTTGACGGTAAATAATCAAAAGCTATACAAACATTAAGAAGATAGAATAAACATTACACAACTCCATCAAAGTCAAAGGTCCTCGCCTTTATCAGTTGGTCACCCTTATGATAAGAATATCCATTTTAACGGGTCAAATATCACCCAATTCACATGACTAGATGAATGATCTTCCCATTTATTTAATATGTGAGGTACATTTTAATCAAAGGGAAGATCATTCAGACTCGGAGGGAGCAGTATATACCTGTCAACGATATACATAAACGCGTCATCATCACAAAGATAGTCGATATGGATGTTAAGCAAACCACCCGCGCTAGAATGGAGAGCGTAGCGAGTCATAGCGGAGAGACTAAAAGGCAAGTTATTGTAAGTATAACCAGGAGGAAGGCGGAGATCAATGCTTCGGAAGAGGGAGGGTTGCTTGCATATCTTGCGAAAAAGCATACACACTCTCTGAACTCTGTCAATTATCTCCATTGTCTTCAATTTGGAAAAGATTAGGAGCCATATGTCTTCTAGTAGCTCCAACCAATTCGGGAATTGGGTTTTCTTGTTGTTGTTTTCAACATCTAAATCCATTTTCTGTCTCTTCGAAGAATTAGGGCTCCATGATATTGGAGGCATTATATATATTGGAGACAACAAGGTAACCAACCGTAACCGTAAGAGAGAGAAAGAGTTATTAGTGAAGGAAGTGGAGAGGTTTGCATTCTTTTATCTTGTTCAATACGGAGCATACAAGTAGTGGAGTGGAGTGGAGTGGAGTACCGTCCGTTTTGGTCTATCAGAGTAGTACGTAGTACTCCGTATCATATGATGAGACTAGACTATTTGTACCTCATGCTGACCTAGGGAGCAAAGCAATAAAGCGTGGCCTTAAAAAGTTAAAAGCATCGTCACCGGGTAGGGATGACAACGGGTCGGGTTCACCCAAATCTCAGACCCGAAATTCGAACGTTGACTTGAATTCAGTCCAAACTCAACCAAATCTCAGACCCAATGTTCGAACGTTGACTTGAATTCAGTCCAAACTCAAATGGATCCAAAATTATCGTATCAAGGCCTGGAGCGGGTCTGGGTCTACCCGCGCATCCACACAAAAATATTCCGCAAAACTTTTAATATTGTTAAGGATATAGCTAGCAATAATTACTCCCTCCCTTCCTAACCAAACATATCATTTATTTTTTCACATTTGTCGAGACGCATTTTACATCATCATATCTTTCATTTTACATTATCAAAAATTATAAAAATTTAATGTTCTTGATCAACCCATATAGACAGGGCCGGTCCTGACCTTTTCGAGGCCCTAGGCAAAATAATAGGTTGGGGCCCCTTTCAAAATTATCGTAACTGTTATTTTTGACATTTTCATTGATCTCATCCTCATATATTCACATTTTTAGCAACAAATTTGTCAATAAAAGCTAATCAGTGATTTTCTTAAATCCACAGCATGACAATTTGAAGTTTACAAAATTTTAAATATTACTTCGTATGAGTGTATTGACGGATAAATATTGTACTTCGTAACTATCTTCAATCCTTGAAACTTGTGGACCGTAAATACACTTAAACTGTGTAATATTAATAAAAATAAAAATGTTGGTCATTTGTATAAATAAAATATTCAGACTAATGATCTGTACTTTTTTATAGATGCGCTTTAAAAAGTTAACAAAATACCCGCAATTTTGTACTAATTGAAATAATATACTATGCTTACTTTTTTGAAGATGCGCTTTAAAAAGTTAACAAAATACCCGCAATTTTGTACTAATTGAAATAATATACTCGTATGTTAGGTTAATATAAATATTTTTTAAGATGTGTATTGAATACATTTTTATTTTTTTAATACATAACTAAAAAAACATAACATGTCCGAAAAAACAAAGAATTGTTATTGAAAAATTGCATGGACTAGGAATTGATCCCTGGGCCCCTTATATAAAGGCCAACAAGTTGACCACTACACCAAAGATGAAATATTGACGAATATCATAGCTAAATATGCTTTATATGTTCATGTATTCCTCAATTTTGGGCCCCTTCCCAGCATGGGCCCTGGGCCGTCGCCCCTCCAAACTAGGCCCAGGGCCGGCCCTGCATATAGACGAATCAAACAAAATCCCCACATGAACATATTTTCTCTTGTAAATTGTCGAGAATATCGAATATTCTTTTCACTTATCAATAGTGTCAAAATAAATGTTGGTGTGTTTGGTTTTGAAAGGAGAGAGTATAAAATAAAGATGCTTACTCCATTAATGAGCTAATCAAGAAAGGAGGAGATGAAGAAGAAGATATGAACGAATGAGAGGGAGTACTATACTACGTAATTTGTCTAATTCATTTACTTATATATATCATTTTTTTTCAATATCTTAATGAGAACGGGTCTAGGGTTGGGTCCGGGTAGACCTGGCAAACGGGTCAACCGGGTCGGTTTTCAAGTAAGTCATCTTTAGGTCGGTTTGACTTCGTGCCGGGGCGGATCATTTCAGGTTCAGGTACATTTTGGATTTGCTATTTTCAACTTTTTTTTAGAGATATCGAATCGTTTTCTATAATAATAGTCGGGTTACTTTTGGTTTACAGTTCAAAATCGGGTTTTCAGTTCGGGTTCAAGTTGACTTATTCGGATCGGATCAGTTTTGCTAGGTCTAGGTCCAGGTTCTAAAACTTAGAACCGAAATCAAACCCAAATTTTTTTTAGAGGATCCAGACCCATCACGTCTGGAAATATTAGAACCAGACATGAACCATCCGGATGGCAGAACTTTGAAACCATCAGCCGCCAAAAGTGTAATGACATTCGTGGTATTATTAATGGGGTAATGTGAAACTCATTTTATGTGAAATCTTTCGCACGTGATTTTAAATTTTTTGAGAAATGCTCTCCAATCATGCTAGAGTACGTGTTAAGGCAAGGAGAAGAAGAGAATGGGTGTTCCACTCAAAATGCGACCCCCACCCCCTTGCTTTCAGTTCATACGCATTACTACTCATTTACTCAAATTGCGTCCTCGGTGCAGCAAATCAACTTCAAATATAGAGCCGTTCCATTACTCGAGTTAGGAGCAGCAAATAGCACTTCAGATTGCATTGCAGTCCAGATCATTAATGCAGCCTCAAAGCACAACTGATTTCAGCCCAAAAGCTCAGTCTTCACATCCAATGTAGAGCAGCCTTGCATCCACATAAACGCAGACTGTCCAGACATGAAACCGCGGCGTGTCTGGACATTGCATTCTGAATTAGCGGAACCCACGACCTACTAATAATAGAACGAACATAAACCACTAAACTGCAGCCTAAAACAATTAGAAATGAACGCGGTACTTTCGAGTTAAATAGCAGCCTGCAGTATTTGAGTAGCATCGTGGCATTCCACAACAGGTGTAGGCGTAGCATCCTGTACTGTGTAGCCTGAACTGACGGTTAGAGCAGCCTGATTCACCCATATACTGCTAGACGTATGCAGCCTGTATCACCCATCAATGAGTATGGGCCTGTAGTTCAGTCTACATTGATACAGTTGCAAATTGCAATCCAATAGATGCATCAACTTCTTTCTGAGGTGCAGCTTGTCATATACGAGTATGCCATTTCATCTCCTAGCTTCTTCGTCAATTGTGTGGAAAATGAGCTCGGGAATATGATACTAGTATTCGAAAGCCAAGGCCTCCGATTCTAACATAAATACAACCTCGAGCTAAAAACTCAGAATTACAAGTTCATATCAAATCCGACATCAAGCATGAAACTCCATTTAAAACCGGATAATAATAGTGTGAAATGAGGTGAAATGAGAGCATCATAAAACACGACTACCACCTATCAATTTAATAGTATTGACCAGCTTTATTTACATCTTTAAATTGTTATATAGCCATCCCCGTCATAGGATTGTATAATAAACTCGTATCTGATAAAATGAAAGGCAAGATATACGAATCTGCAACAAGTACTTGCTACTAGCATGTTTTAATTAGCCATCTGCTGGTAAACATATGAATCAAATCAAATCAAATCAAACAGAAAGTACAACAGTTTGCCAAATGATCACAAAGTAGATTCAACAAACCTATATGAAGACACTAACAGCAAACCAGATTTGCCCAATAGAGACACACACCCCTATTTCGTAGTCATTTGCAGCTAACCGACCTGAAGTTAGAAACTAACTGAACAATGAAAAGGGCAGTATGGAATTAACTAAGCTCTAAAAATAGGAAGCATCATTTCGCAAGATTAAGCTTCCTGTCACGGAGAAGTGACCTTGCTCCTGATTCGGTTTGAACGTCTAACAGGAGTCACCACTTCACCATCTCCCTGAAAATAAGACAAAAATTCAGTCAGTTTTGAGCAAGTGTTGGGTGGTTGTGGGTTCGGTCCATTATACACGTTAAGTGGATGATGACTTACACGCTTGGGATGGATGACGCTGTAGGTACTGAAACTCCCATAAGATGGATCCATGCTGTATTCTGATGAGGAAGAAGCAAGGGACTCTCTTTTGAAGTTCCTTTTAGAACTCTTTTGCAAATTTTGCACTTCGTCATCTCCCTCCATCGGTTTACTCTTGCTGTCACTGTCAGCTGTGTTCTGAAAGCTGCTCATCTCTGTAGGGCATGACTCACCAACCATGTCCACCTCAACTGGACCGCTATAAGATGATGGACTTGCATCAAGTGAAGGCTCCTTCTCGACTATGCACTGATCAGCCTGAGGACTGTCTTTCTTTGGCTTCATCATATACATGAAGGCTGCCAATATAGATACAATTACTAAGGTGATAGCAGCAGCTGCTATCGGATTCAAGTTTTTCTCAGTTGATTTAAAAAACTGGGAAATTCCAGATGATCTGATCATGTCTTTCTCTACTGGTTGCATATCACCATCGCCATTAGTATTAGCTTCATCAGATTGCTTGTTTGTGGTCAGAACCTCCGCTTGGATCTCTGGAGCTTCTGGTACTTCCTGCTTATTTTGCACAAATAACATACTCAGAGATTTATAGACAGTAAAATAAAAATTCAGTTTATTCATGGACAAAGAAATTACCTTAACACCACTTTGATGCTCACCAACTTTGAACTCATCTACCATATTTTCAAGTTCATCGCCTGAATGGCCTGATAATGCTTGTTCGGCCATTACAACAATGTCGTTGTTCTCCATCAGAAAATTGTCTTCGTTTGTAAATTTAACAGCATTTACAGGTTCATCTTTTTCAGTCGAAATCTCACTGTCTTCAGGTGTGAAGTAGGTTGGCATTTGTGCAGAAGCTTCATCATCAGAATCAACTGGTTTTGGAAGTTCAGCTTCTTGAGTCAAACCTCCACTGTCATCAGAATTAGTGTAGCAAGCGTCATCTTCAATTTCATGATCTTGTTTCATTTCTTCTGGTTGAGAATCATCTAGCTTGACAACATCAGCACCTTCAGTAGAACTGTCATTGTTGTCTTCAGGAGTAGAATAGCTTTGCATTTGTGCAACAGCGGCATCTTCAATCTCGTGATCTTGTTTCACTTCTTCTCTTTGAGAATCATATAGCTTTACAGCATTGGTACCTTCCATGGAACTGTAATTGTTTTCTTCAGGTGTAGGATAGCTTTGCATTTGTGCAGAAGATTCATCTTTGACCTCATGATTTTGTGAAATAGTTTGATCAATTTGAAGTTCACCGTGGCCCTGGATTTCCTCTACACTCTCAAAATAAGACGCAACCTCGAATTTGTTAACAGAATAATAGCCCCAATCTTCCTCTTCTTGCCAAGCAGTCAAGTTAACGAAGGCAAGAGAGCTAAACCTTTCAACTCCTCTTGCATTCTGTAGTATCTGAGAGAAATAGTCAGCACAGCTAGCTGACCATAACTTGGCATTTTCAGTGAACACTCCTAAATGTTCAACCAAAGCAGATGTATGAGGGTTGTTATACATGCGAGAAATAATCTCATCTCCGTAAATAGCATTCCCGGTGTCTGGATGAGATGTCAACAAAATCGACACTAATCCAAGTGAGACCAACAAAAGCACAGCAACAAATTTCCAGCTTGTAAACCACCGAGACCTCTTAGGCTCCGGGAGTGCTTCAATCATTTCATCAAGATGCTGACTTTTAGTGGGATTTGGTTCTGATAGAGATACCCCCAATGCCGGAGAAGAAGAAGAAGAAGAAACATCTTCTTGGTCTATCAGAGAATCTTCAGACTGGACTTCTTCGCTGCTGTTTTCAATCTCAGAAACGCTTTCGCAGGTAAAATCATCTTCGAGATTTGTGCCTTGGCCAACATAGTTATCAGTTCTCCAATTGGGATTGTAGTGAAGAAATTGTGGCCTTGGCGACAGATAATTCTGTTTTGGATCATAGGGTGGAAGAGATTGATCAGCAGCATCAAGAGACGCTTTATCAACCAGCACTTTAGACATCTCGCTTAAAGTCGGGAGAGATTTCTCAACCATCACTTTAGGCATCTCACTTAAAGGCAAGGAACCGGAAGATTTTGCTGTATTAATTATAGGTAGTACTTCGGGGCTAAGTACCACTAAATCTGCGTCTAATGCTTCAATCTTGACCTCCCCGCGACTGAAATCAGAACCATTTTGATGTTGAAAATCCTGATCATCGGGTTCTGATGCTGATACCTTGTTGAAACTGGTGGGAATGACAGCCTCTGACTCAAGTACATCATCAAAGTCTAATGAATTAGTAGAGAAGAAATGAAATTTGCCATCAGATAGAGAGGCAGAAGTGCGGATAGCTTCATTCCGCTCACCCAATACTTTCTTGCGTGGTGACGGGGTGATCTTAGACGCCGCTGAGATTGTTGGAGACATGAAGTGCTTAGTCGTCGTCCCCTTTGTGTTAATGGAGGGGGACTTGGCCCTTGCAATTGGCTTTACGTTGAGATCGCTTTGGTTTTCTTTCTGCTCTTGATCTCGGAATGAGACCATACCTGGATTTCTACCATCTAATCCTCTTGCATATTCTGAAAATAGTAGTAGAAATACAGTTACTTAGCAGATTACTCCAACAAAAACGAAACATATCTCGAAAATACAATTGATGACATTATGTAGAAACATCACAAGTCATTACAGTAGGTAATTAGCTAGACACTACTACTAGTAGTATCTTACAGTATATAACAGGCTTACAAGCTGAACATCAACAAAGGCCTTACATGATTAGGGGTTAACTAAGTTGAATGCGGTTCATAAATTATAACACCAACCAAGCCGTGCGCACTCTCCCATCACACCAACAAGGGCAGGCCACCCCCTAACCAAGTCACAAACGCCACAACAGCTCAGATTCTCAGCTTTCTCTTGTTGCTTTGAATATTTTACAATAACGCTCAATACATATCGGACAGTCGTACGATGTTGAAGGCAATATTCGAAATTTTTTTCAAAATAATGCTTTTAAATAAACTTATTATCGTTTCGGGTCGGATTGAAAACTAATTAACAAAATGGGGCTCTAGGAGGTTCGTGTGTAGGCGGAGCAATCCCGCCATTAGAAATGGCGGGTTTTTGAAATAATAAATTTCCGAAGAAAAAAAAAAATCGAACCCAGGACCTCTAGATAGAGGTTAGACTCCTTACCACTAGACTACGATGTATGCCTTGGTAGTTTACTACATTTATATCATCTTATCCTTGCTCATTTAAAAAAAAAAATTCACCTTGACCCGCCACATGGCGGGTTAGTGCTCAATAACCCGCCATTCCCAATGGCGGGTTTAAGAGTTTTTTTTTTTTTTTCCGGAAATTTATTATTTCAAAAACCCGCCATTTCTAATGGCGGGATTGCTCCGCCTAAACACGACCCTCACTCCGAACCTCCTAGAGCCCCATTTTGTTAATTAGTTTTCAATCCGAACCGAAACGATAATAAGTTTATTTAAGAGCATTATTTTGAAATTTTTTTCGCAATATTCATACTAATGTATAGTAAGCATTATTGGGTTTCGCATAATATATCTCATTCTTAAATTACTCTAGAGATAAAAAATAAAAAATAAAAAAAATAAAAAAAAAAAAAAATAAATAAATAAAAAGTCCCAATTTGGTAACAACATTATGCACACCTAAATTATTGAAAACTACTGTATTTATTTATTTATTTAATTTAAGAACTATCGACTTTTACATCATGAATATAATATCGACAACAAGAAAAAAATCTCGAGATTAAACGGACAACAAGATCAAAGGTCACTCATATGAATAAAAACACAGCACAAATTAAGATAGATAATCAATCCTAATTCAGAAATTAATGACAAATTAGAATCTTGATTAAGAAGAAAAAAGGGATACCTGCAGGGCTATTAACAGGAGTATTAGGAACAAGACTTTTGTGTTGATAAACCAGGGAAGATTTCACTAATGGGTAGCCATTAAAGCTCTTTCTAACCCCAGCTCCTTTTCTTTCAGGATTATTCGGGTTAGGGTTTGGCCTCGTCGACATTGGTGAAGACGATCTAATTGGTGAACTACCCACCATTGAATGATTGATTGATTCAATGACTGCTCGAGTGATTTTGAAGCGTCTGGTTTAAGAAAGTGAAGATGTTTGATGAGGGTATTTTGTGTTTCTTGTGAATCGCAGATAGTTTGATAGATGCAGAGGAAATACAGAGAGCAAGAGAGTGGATAAAGTAAGGAGATTTGTAACGGCTAGTTTCTTTTTTGTTAGTAGTGGGAAAGTGGCGAGCTGCGTTGAAATTTGAATTTTGCTGCCTTCGCGACCGTTATAAGTTGGTACGTACGATATGGGAATAATTTAAGTTGGGTGGATGCGATGCGATACGATAGGGTGGGGTTCTTTAATGGTGAAAAGGGGGATCTCAATTTTTGAACGAGGGGATTACTACAATTACTAGTATAGATCCCGCGCAATAATGCGTGGTACATTTGGCACTTTATATTTAGTACTCCCTCCCCTTCACTAAGATGTTCTACATTTCCTTTTTAAGAAAATTCACTAAGATGTTCTACTTTTCTTTTTAGTACTATATTTTGTGGTTCTTATTGTTTGTGACCCCCACTTCCTTTTCTTCCCATTCATTTTCCTCCACATATTCCCTCCTTCTTAAAAACTTCCCAAAACCAATTGTGGAATATCATAGAGAAGGGGAGGGAGTAATTATTTATAAATATATATTACTCGGTAACCTATCAGTGTTTTCTAAACATTTTTAATCTTATTTTCATTTTGATTTGAGAAAAAAATTAAAATTCTAATGATAATCAAATAATCTGATTTGATGTATATTATAATATTTTAATGAGCATATTTCTTTTACAAACCTAATACTTTCTCTAACTTTCTAAGATCTTCCCACTTGATTATTTAATTTTCTCTCAAATCAATATCCTATTGTAAGATCATAGAAAGTTGGAGGAAGTAATAATATTTTATAATTTATTTTATCACAAAACCAATAGTCACGAATCAAAATACATTAGCTTATATATTCAGGTCATTAAAAATTTTATTTAACAATTTAGAAAATAACATAATATATTCCAAATATTATTAGATAAAAAATTATTTTATTTATATATTAAAAAATTTGAAAGAGTTTTATTGCTGTGTATTGGATTTTTCGTATAGTTTTTCCGATGATCAAATATTTTATATTCGTCTACGTCAACACTTTAATTCGATTGTATTTATTGAAAAAAAATCTTGTGATTGTATTTTTATATTGCTTTGTTTCCTTATTGAAATTGTGTTTTAGTTTTTGGAGGGAAAAAAGCTCATGAGAGGATGACACATGCATAATCATGTGTTATCCTCTTAGTATATAGGGGATTAAAAATAAAAATATTATAGTCATCCATTCTAAGAATAAAGGCTCGAAGTTTAGAAGGCACAACCTGAGATTATTGGACTGATAACCACAAGTTTTAACCACTAGGCAACACCCTTCCAGATCCTATTTTTTTGTATCATAGGTTTTTCATCCTTATTGTACATTTGTATTCCGTATTATTTAGTGCATACGTAAATTAAGAAATTACTCCACAATAATGTCATTTCCTTACTTTTGTTTGTTACTGAGTAGTAATCTAACTTTAGTCAATGACCTAATTTTGGATGGAGTGGTAATTGATTTTCGATGAAAGTTTCTAAATCATAAAAGCAAATCTATCTATTTATATCTTCTATCTTCTTTTATATACGGAGTATTTATTACTCCGTAAAAAGAATAATCTCAACTATACTTCATCGTTTACAAAATAATCAAAACTTAATTTAATCTGAAATTAAACCTTATTGTACACCTCATCTTTCTAAAATGAACCGAAGTGTAAGAGCAACAACAATGAGTTTGTCCATTACAAAAATAAGTTTGTCATTCATTTGACAAATAAGTTTGATTTTAAGAATTAAGTTCTTAAACCTAAATAAGAGAGTTAGTCAATTACTCATATAACTAAACCTAATAATACTTGTTAGATATTTGTTTCTTAAAAAAATGATTGAATAAATCTAAGAACATTTTTCAATAAGTTCTTCCATTGTAAGCAGAGGCGAAACTGTGTAAGCAAAAGTGGGTCATGGCCCCATGTGTAGGCAAAAGTGAGTCATGGCCCCATGTGTTTTTTAGATTTCATGTTGTATTTAGTGAGTAATATAGTCAATAAGTAGTTGTTGCTCAAGTGCTCAACTGGTTATAGCTAATTTAATAATTAAGTTGCATGACTTCTGATACCTGAGTTCGAATCTACTATATTTACTTTACCGTTAAATTAATTTTGGCATATTTTTAAGTGGTACGAGTAATATTTTTTTCGGCATATTTTTTTGTTTGATTTCATATTGTAGATTTTAAATTTTTTCAAATGATTGAATATCTAAATTTTGCCGTAATGATTTTAAAAGTACTATACAATCATTGGTTCATCTTAATACTAAATGGTGATTTATTATATTATCATCGACATTTAAAAAGTAACCATAGTTTTTCGCTCTCGCTCAACTTTTCATCCTGACTTCGTCATTGTAAGTAAAAATTCTTAATTATTGAGATTGTGAATATGTTTACATGGCAAGGAAGAACTTATTTTTGAGTTCTACCATTGTGAATGCTTTAAGGCCCCGCTTCAACGGGTAAATATGGCTTAATTTTAAGAAGAAAAAATAACAATGGATGTGTCCCTTTTCTATTTGCATATAAAGCTCGACTTAGGAGTTGTTTGGTTCACCATGGAAAGTTGAATTTATCGGAAACTTAAGTTTACGTGAATTTGAAAAAAAAATTGTTTGGTTGCCACGAAGGAAATTAGATCATGTGAGAAGTTGTACACACCAATGGAGGCTTGGTGAACAACTTCCCCCATTATGAACGAATTGAAGTTCCTTGGGGAGTTGTAATTTGATAAACGACATTTTACCCACATTTATGTTCTTATTCGTTTCAATTTTGTGTGCTTAAATGATTAAATAACTCGATTCTAGTTATTATTAAGTAATTAGTTTATTTAGCTTAGTTTTTTAGTAATAATCATTATTTTCGAGAGTTTTGGTACTGCTTTGTCTTATTTCTATTTTGTAGGTACCGTCTCGGGAATAATAATCGAATAAAGTCAAGAAATGGAGCGAGTGAAAACCAAGTCATCGACTAGTTTGACTTGACTCAAGTACATCCCGATCGAGATGTCGGGTTCGAAGCAAAAGAGGAACGAAGTTTATGTTCGGAATGAAGCAATTAGGTGAGAAAGAAAGTCTAAAGCCAAGAACCGAGGAGGAAGGGCGGACCAACACAGGGCCGACCGACCCCCCTTCACTCTGTCAAGCCCCCCTCCTCTGCCGTGGCCGGCCGACCATGGCCATGTCGCGCCCCTTCGTTTCCTTTATCTTCTTCTTTCTTTTTGGGCTTCCTTAATTAGAACTCGCTACTATATATACCTATTTTGTTTTTTTTGCAAAAGAGAAGCGAGATCAACCCTTAACAAGTAAGCTAGAAAAATAAAAGAAATAAACTACCGAACAAAAACAAAAGAACCCCTTTACGTGGTAATCAGGACTAATCGTGGCCAAGCCTCCATTAGAGATAATCCTATTTTGTAACCCTTTCTAAGGATAGGAACCTTAGATTAATTTAGCCTCCATTAGAGATAATCTTAGCTTAATCCTTCCTTAATCTTTCTTTAATTTTAGTTTAATTCTAGTCAATTCTTGTGTCATTGAGGACCTTTTGAAGACATCTTCTATATTGACAACATCGAGGATTCTTCTTAGGTTAATTTTATACAAGATTTAGTCTTTTGTTCATCACTTTTATATTGGTATAATTTCCCTTCTCCAAATCTTCTCTATTTTAGTTTTCTCTTGTTTATTTTCTTGTTTGACAATTTTCAATCTCATATCATGAACCTCCGTTGTTATGCTTGTTTTGTGATGTGTGTTGTGGTTGTCATCTTGAGTATGAGTAAGTAGATTTCCTTGCTAGGGTTAGTAGGGGAATTGGGTGCTGATTATGGGTGATTAGGGTGAAATTGGTGATGTTTGGTGTCAATTACTTTGCCTCTTTGTTGTGTGCTAAATTTAGACCATTTCCCCTCCCATTTAGACCCGTTTTCCTTCATTTTTCGAGAATAGAGTGCAATTATCGCCTTATTTTGAATATTTCTCGCATTAGCGTCCCTCTTGTGCATTTTACGTGTTTTTGATAGTTTTTCTATCAATTTTGATAGGTTTTGGCACCAAAAGCATGATCGAGCTTCCACGAGTACAAGAGAGGGGAATACCGTCCGAAAAGCAGAGCACACAACTTAAAGTTCAAAGCCATCCAATCATACGACAAAGAATGAGACAAGAAAAGGAGGCCAGAATATGACCGGGTGAAATTTCACCCGATGAAAAACCACCGAGCGAAATTTCGCCCGACGGTAAAATTGCCTCTCCGAAGATTTTCACCGAGCTTCTCCACCGGGCAAAATGACCGGGCGAAATTTCGCTCACCGGGTGAAGTTTCGCCCGACGGTAAAGGCGTCCAAAATTGCAAAACCGGAAGAAAATTACCGGGTGAATTTTTACCCGGCGGTATTGATCCGTGTACGACGGGGCGAAGTTTCACCTCATGAAGATTAAAGGATGATTGTCTCACTAATGGAGCAAAAAGTGGATTTGGACTTTAGGTTAAGAGATCCATTAATGCATTACTATATATATGTATACCCTAGTTTGTTACCTAAGCTACCACATTACAACTCCATCATTCCATAACACTTCCATTAGTTTAGCCTCCATTAGTAGATCCTTCTAGCAGTAAATTTAGTAATTCTCTATAATCCTAGTAGTTTACATAGTAATTTAGTAGTAGATATTCATAGTTTCCATCAATTTCCTTCATTTAGATCTTATTTTCAAGTTTGTAGAAGATTATTTCAAGTTTTTGTTAAAGATTTGTGAAGATTATCAAGAGATTAGTGACAAATCCTCTATTCTCTTCATCAAAGATTCAACATTTATTTATGCAATTTTCTTCTTTATTGTTGATCTTCATAGTTGGTATATTTCTCATCCACTATCTAATCTCTAGTTTAGATTTTATCATTGTTCTTTCAATATTGTTCATTTAATTATATTGTTCTTTCATTATTGTCTTGTTTTGATCATCTTAGTGTTGTTAATTTTTCTAGATCTAGTTTATATTGTTCTAGATTATTCTCAAGTTTATTTTGTGGTTAATTTGGTAGATCGTAATCTTGTTATTGTTTTGTCGTTGTTTTCTTTAGATTTAGTTAATATGCATGTTTTATTTGTTTCCTCCTTTGTTAATGTTTTGTTATTTTTCATTATGAGTAGTGAGTAGATTTCTTGTTGGGGAGTTTAGGGATGAGGACTTGGATTATTTGAATTGAGGGATGTTGGTGGGTTGCTTCCTTGTTGGTTTATCTTGTTTATGGTTGTTGTGTCATCATTGTTTTAGTCCGGCCAACTAGACCGACCTTGACAAATTTCTATCAATATGGGGAAACTCGGGATAGAAATTACCTTAACTTGAGAGTTACCCTTCTTCGCCGCAAAAGCGGGTTTTTAGGTGGGTTGGGTGAAGAAACCGAAAGGTGTCATTCTCCCTTTATCGATGTTGTGACCAACCTAATTCCGAGACTCTTAGACCCCAGTTTCCAAATCCCGACTTCCCCTTAACACCTTTTCCTTGATTGATCATCTCTAGTTATTTTTATTGTTATTTTTCTTGTCATTTAATTTATGTCTTTTAGCGTATTTCTAGCTTAGACTCGACCTTAAAAACCCCCTCTCTAGATCCCAAACACGTTCCTCTTAACTCAATATCGTTCCGTTCCCTGTGGACCGACCTCGACTTACCACGAATACACTTGTTGTTTTTGTGTTTATGCGAGTCTATAAATATTGTTTGATCTCCCATCCTTCGCTAAACGACCGAACCGATTGTGCCGCGCATCAAAATGGCGCCGTTGCCGGGGAACGACGATTAATTGTGTTTTTAGTTATTGTATTTGGTTATTTGTCTTAATTTATTTTTTCTCCCTCTTCCCTAGTACCGTTAGGTGTTAGGAGACTTACCGTTTAATTGAGTTTATGCCCAGAACACCAACCCCACATCTCATCCCAAATAATCCTTCCACATCATCCACTTCACAAAATTCACCATCAACCCCACCATCACCAAGAACACCACCACCAAATCAAAATCTAACCCCTCCAAATCTATCACCACCACCAATCCAACCAATGGCGACCTTGCTTAGCCTCCCGTTCACAACTTACACATGAAGAAAACACCTTCACCGGTTGATTTCGGAGTGATACCCAAGAATTATGAATTGAAAGCTTCTTTGACAAATGCGGTTCAACAAGATACTTTTCATGGTTTTTCTCAAGAAGATGCCCAAGAGCACATCGCTTCATTTAAAGAAAATTTAGTAGGGGCCCGTCTCAACGGGTTAACTTGATGTCAATTGCACCGATTATTATTTCCAAAGATCTTGAAAGATGGAGCTCGTAGATGGCTTCAAGGCCATCCCGCTAATACATTCACAACATGGGATCAATTATCTAATGCCTTCTTGGAGAAATATTTTCCGTCGTCAAAGTCCAACCAATATCGCATGGAAATACGTACAAACATTCAAACAAGATGAATTCGAAGGCCTAAGTGAGGCTTGGGAAAGATTTAGAGACTTATTGCGCAAGTGTCATCACCATGGAATACCCGATTGGCTAACAACTCAAACGATTTACAACACCCTTTCATCGAGAACCAAGGAGAACCTCAATTCGGCCGCCGGAGGAGACTTCTCTTCTCTTACCGATGAGACATCTAAGAATCTTATTGAAAAGATGGCAATGAATGATTCTAGAATGGGTCAATCGAGGGATTCTAGGAAGAAAGTTGAAGTGAACTCATCTAAGAGTTCTAATGAATTGAAACTTCAAGCACAAGTTGAAGAATTAACAAAGAGAATGGATGCCATGAGTTCTAAGCCTACTCCTAGAGGTATGTACCAAATTCAAGGGAGTGTTCCAACAAGGCAACTCACCTCCTAAACAAATAACATGGGAAGTACGTTGTGATAATTGTGGCAATTATGGCCATGATTCTAGCTCTTGCATTCCTAATGAAGAAACTTATTTTGAAGAGCCAAATGAAGTCCAAGCTATACAAGTGTATGAGCAAAGACCTCAATTAGATCCCTTTTCCAATACTTATAATGTCGGCACAAGGTTTCATCCTAATTTTTCTATGGAAACAAAAATGTTCAAAATCCGATGCCACGTGCCCAAGGGAGTAAACCGAGGCCATTTAATCAAAGTCTACAAAGGCTCTTTAATCAAGATCCTCCAAAGATGCCCCCATATTTGCCTCCTCACCAAAGAAGCAACTTCAATCAACAAGGTAGCAACTTCCATGTTCCAAACAATTACAACAATTACCAAAATCCACATGGTAACAATTTCAATCATGGATACGATCAAGGGTTCCAAGGCAATTTTCAAGGAAATCAAGGTTACAATCAACAACCATTTAATCAACCCTCTCAATCTTATGGCCAATCAAGCAATTTCCAATATGATCAAGGAGGAGTTACATGGGATAATATTAGTGATTTGCAAAGAGCCGTTGGGAACTATGGAGTGAGCATCAAGATACCAAAGCAAGGCTAAAGGTTTGGGAATCACAAGAAACAACAAAAGCCTTAGTGTAGACACCCACATTTTGACCGCCAGGTGTCTATAATAGTTCCCGCCAAACACCCGATGATGATTGGACGTAAACATGCTTTGATGGACTCGGATATGGACTCGTAATCATGGACATTTGGTTTAGGCTTATTACGGAGTACAAATCTTACAAAACCAACCTCAAATCCAGACCCAATGGGTCGTTTCGAGTCAAATAAGACTAATTTGGGTCGAATCCGGCACCAAGGGCAAAACCGTCTTTTAGCGAACGAGTCAAAACCCGGTCAAAGATATTTCCCGAGACTCACGGACCAACCGTGACACCTCACGTGTCCGGTTTGGACTCCAACTGCTTCAAAAATCAACTTCGAAAATATTAAACAATTCCGTTAAAGGTAGAATTTGATCGCGAGTGGAATTCTATCCGAAAACCAAAACAGTTCACAAACCGAGCTCAAATACTCGGCTAAGGCATCCCAAACAGCCGAAACACCTCACCAACCAGCCGATGAAACACCCCACATTGATTGAAGATGTCCTATTTATGAGCTTTGCTTAAAGGGATTGAAAGTACTACTCATATCAACAAAGTGCACTTTCTTTTCTGGTCATCCATGCAAAAGAACTCCGCAGTTAAGCGTGCTTGGCTGGGAGCAATCTTAGGATGGGTGACCTCCTGGGAAGGTTTCCAGGATGCACATGAGTGAGGACAAAGTGCGCTGGAAAGGACTCGTGTTGGTCTGTGGGACCAGTACAAAGTCTGGCGAGCTACCGCGGTTAACATTTCCGGTCCTAGGATTGGGCCGGGGTGTTACAGCCGAGTTCTTTGCCTTCTTCACCAAGAAAGCGAGTTTTCGTTCCTTTCGAACTCTTACGTTTCCTATCCAAACCGGTGTTTCTTGTTGTCCAAGCAAGACACCTCTCCTAAACCTCTGCTCCTATAAATAGGACCCTCACGACACACATTGACACATGAAATATACATCCATCATCATCATTCATCAAAAACTCAGAATTAATCTAGAATTATTCATCAACCTCGACACACATTTATCGTTCATACAAGCACCAAAATACCGACGAATCCGACCCCGAGAAGCCGGCCGAAACCCGTCCCATCACACATCAAAAAACCGCACCATCCTAAACTCATCCACATCATCTCGACGCTCCCGAGCTCTATCCCGAGAAAACAAAGCATGTAGGTTGAGGGTGTAAATCAAACCTGACTCTTCTCTTTTCTCTCTCTCTTTCTCGTGTCGAGTCGTCGGTCCTCGTTTAATATGGGTCGTTTTCGCATATTTTTCATTATTCCTAATAATCGATACTACAAAAACTATTTTTTATAACGTTCTTAAAATACGATATCGATTCTTTAGTCGAATATCGTATCTAACAAGAACTAAACTAATTAATTCTCGTTGATGCTAATAAAATCGTTACATCTTTTTTTTAAAATTCGACGATTTTATACGCGGAGAGAATTAACATCTTTTTCGTTCAAAATTCTTTTTTTTACTTTTCGTTCAAAACAAACTTTTTTTCAAAACCTTGTTTAAAATCATTCCGACTATTCGATATCGATTTCATAATCGAATATCGAATACGACGAATATCGAAAATGTGAATCGGGTATAAATTAACCCATATTTGTACGCGATTTATAAAAATTAACGATTTTCGACAAAATAAAAAAAAACCGAACAGACCGCCACGCGAGTCGCGCGCCTGTCAGGCTACTCGCGCGGTGGCCTGGTTGGCCGGGTCCTCTTTTTTTCGTTTCCTCGCTTTTCTATTTTTTATTCTTTTCGAATCTTACATAAAAAGCGACTTTCGCGACATATTTCGATAAATACCTTTTTTGACCTCGGTCAACGCGTGCTAATCCATCACGTGACATAAATCTTTTCAAAAATCATGCATATTATTTATTTACATCTTTATTCAATTTATTCATCGTTACTAACTCGTTTTCTCGTGTTTGTAGCAATTTATTTATTTCTTTGTTTTATTAGACTAAAACGAACTTCACATGCTAAAATAACTTTGATGTTATTAGTTTAATATGCATTAAACGACTTAGCAACCCATTTATTTTTCTCTCACATGTCTAGGGAAAATAATCTTTGCATATCATTCAACCGTCGAACTAACGCGTGTACACCAAAAACGAACGATATCTTAGTAAAGGCCGCTAAGTGCGGGCGGGGTTGGGTGTTCTTAGTGAACTTCCCAACACGTACCCTCATCTCTTACTCAGAACCATGGTTTCCGGATGTCCAAATCCATTGGCAACGAGAGTCATTCAATACACGATATCCGATAATGTCGGTATCGGTATCAAATGCTAAGGGACGAACCCGATAAACTCTGACATCGGAAATGAGCCATATTTTGTATATGGCCCACTAAGACATAGAGTGGGTTCGAACGGGCCCGAACTCCCACAAAGTTCGGTGGCGACTCCTACTTCGATTTAAAATTCAATTCGACCCATCTCATATGGAGATTCATTCGCCTCCCCAAACCCGCGCGTGGTCGCGTCGGGGTGGACCTATGTCATGTCCACAATTTGGCGACTCCGCTGGGGATCAACTGATGAGTCACTTACCATTGGGGATGAGACTCGAAAAGAAATCGTTCGATTAGTAATGTACACGTTTTAGTTCAATGGTTCATGCATAACCCAATTCTTTCCCGGGCCGGTTACTTGTGACCGACGTCCTACTATACCACGGTGCATTCCTACATGGGTGCACTAAAGACTTCGATGGCAGAACTCGCATGGGTTTTACGGCAGGTTCTATGACCAACTCGGCTTAGGAAGTCCGTCCTGATTGCGAGAATGCTATCGTCGTTGGTATAGACCCTATTCGACCGACCGAGACTTAGACTAAGAGCATACATGGCGTCATTATACTGTTTTCGTGACTACATGTCACTTGATCTTCTTTGGTCTTTTCAAAAACCGTCATTTTCAAAAACCCGCATCTTTTCAAACCCATCTATTTTTCAAAACCCGGAAAGCTACCAAATTTAGGACTTATGATTTTGACTAAAAATAGCCTATTTTTAGCCGGTATGCTGTCCAAAATTTCCAAAAAGAAATTCAAAATCTCGGCCCGGTAACCCTTTTTTTTCGGTTTTTCAAAAAAAATCGGGCCTTCCAATCCGACCTTGCTCGGTTTTCAAATCCAAATTCCCTTTTCAAAACTTTCTTCTTCTTAGGACTTCCCGTATTTAGCAGTGTCGGGTCTTGTCATAAGTTGTTAGAATCTCTAGCGTCGAAACTCCGTCGATCTTACATCATGAGTTTCTACCCCATCCCAGTCCGCGTTATTTGTCAAGGCACGGCCCACCTTCGTAGGACAAACTCCTGCAAAGGGAAGCCCGTTTACACATTCGAGTCCAAAGTCTGGGGAATTCTCACGTAGACCTTCCTTCGAACGGGACTAGGCCCACTTTGCCGAATCCTAAGGAAGGCCACCGTCCACGCGTCATCCGTCTAGAAGTCGGTCTTCGGTCTTTTTCTTGTCTAGTCTTTTCCTTGCTCGGGATGTACTCTTTGATTCTAAGATCTGGGTCAGTTACTGATTACGCGGTGCCCTTACAGACAGGCCACCCCACACCCGAGCCATGACGCAACAAGCCATAGACGAATTGAGGGCCTCATTGACCAAGCTGGAAAACATGATCACGTCGATGAGAGGGGACCAGATCGCCATCCTTACCCGGGTAAGTGCCGTGGAGCAGGGAACTCCCAGCGGCAGTGTCGATACTACTGGGCCTTTAGCTGAATTGTCCAGCGCAGTTCATAAACTGCAGGAACAGGTCCATCTGTCGACCCAAAACTCCATCCACACGGAGAATGCTCAGATCTACACACCACTGACCGACGAACTACCCGCCAATCTTAATCTGACGGGCCTGCCAATGTTCGAGGGTACTGAAGACCCGGTCCACCATATCCGAGCCTTCAAGGAGTTCATGGCCCTTAAGGGGGTTAAGTCCAACATGTTCAAGCACCTGTTCGCTTCTTCTCTCGAGAAGCACCCAAGGGCCTGGTACTACCGGCTCGATTCCAAGAAATACAAAACTTGGGATGATGTGGCAACGGAATTCGCTCGGAATTACGCCGACAACACAGAAATCCAGACCACTATGCGCACCTTGGAAGTAATGGCCCAGGAACCTAAGGAAGGATTCACGAAATACCTTCAACGCTGGAGGGCTGAAAGCGTCAAACTGGTCGATAAGCCCAGTGAAAAAGTGTTGGTTGAAGCCTTCGTCAAGAACCTCCTTCCAGCTTACCGGGTCCATCTCCGGTACGCCATCATACCTAGCTTCGCGGTCCTAACTGAGATGGGAACGAGAATCGAAGATGATTTAAGGTTGGAAAGCCTCACTAAGGCCTCCGCCAAGGGATACCATGGGGCCAGCTCATCAACAAGCAAGCCCACATCTACTGCCGCCACTCGTAGCATTTTTGACAAAGTAAACGCACTTGATACCTCGTCCCAGAAGAATACCACCCCCCGGGTATTCACCAACATAGGCACCACCTACGAAAATGCCTTGCAGAGGCTTTCATCAAAAGGCCTGATCACCCCGATAGGCCCAACACCTGATCTCATGGTCGAGCGTCGCTCCAAGGCCTACAATCTCCAGGCCTACTGTCAGTACCATCGTGGTAAGGGACATGATACCGAGAAATGTTGGAAGCTAAAGCACCTTATCCAAGATCTCATCGAGAGCGGGAAGATCCCTTTGCCCGGGAGCAAACCCAACAACAAGGATAACCTGTTAGCCACTCACGCCATCTTCTCCGGGGAAATAATGGATTGTTCACACCTCATTTCTCCATTTGTCCCGCAAATAAACGGGATCTGGTGCGACGACGAAGACAACGTCTACCTCACCAAAGGGGAAGTTGTCCCCATCACGCCTGAGGAGATTCAGAAGGTTAAGTCCAAGGTCTTAGCCACTAGTCAAGCCCTCATCATCGCCGAGCCACTTAGGGTGGAGCCCGCCCCAGAAGAGCCAACTGCTGAAAAGGCTCTTGTAAAGCAGCTGAACAGGACTCGAGTCGACCTCTCTATATGGCAACTCCTAGTTAGCTCCCAGGAACATCGAGAGGCACTCACTAAGGCCCTCGATCAGGTCAAAATTGACTCTATGGCTACTCCAGCTGAAATGGTAGCCACGGTTCTGCCCCACCTAAAGGGGAAAGCTAAAGAAGAAGGCCCACTGATTACCTTCTCCAATGCTGATCTACCACCATTTGGGCCAGCCCACAACATGGCCCTCTACATCACGGTCATCTGCCGTGGAAAGTACCTACCCATGACCCTAATTGACGACGGGTCAGCAGTCAACGTCCTCCCCTTGAGGACCGCCAAAGCCCTCGGCATCACCGAGGCTGACTACATTCCCACAGCTCAAACCATTCAGGCTTTTGACGGAAGCCCAAAGTCAGTAGCCGGAGCCACAAACTCACTATCATAACAGGCCCAATAGAGAAGGAGCTGGAGTTTCAAGTGATCGACGTGACTTCGTCCTTCAACCTTCTTTTAGGAAGACCTTGGATCCACGCGACCAGGGCTGTATCCTCCACCTTGCATCGGAAAATCAAGCTACCTTTGCATGACACCGTCATCACTCTAGAAGCCACACCTATGACTGTGGCTAACTGCAACACCTCGGGCCGCACCGATCTCTGGGGGTTCGACTTCGTAGGGGCCATCGAAGAAGATCATCTCTTCCGTCCTTACTTCACGGTTAGCATTGACAGGATGCTGCAGAATCTGGGCTATCTGCCGGGGGCTACATCAAGGCCCGATCTCCCCGCGGGGAGAATCCTCGAAGTCCTAGATAACGGGAGGACTCAAACTGGTCTGGGTTATACCATAACCTCAGAGAGTATAGACCAAACAAGGACTAACATTGTCACTTTTGTTACTCCAGTATTTGGACCAGTCCAAACGGGCCTATACCGACCCATCACCACGCGGCCTGGGACCCACTTGGCCCAGGATTGCAACTACATACCAGACGACATCTTCGCTCTCATCCAGTCTGAAGATGCTAAGAATGCTGAGCCCGCGCTAGGGCTGTTTTTTGGAGAGGAACTCACGGCCCCAACACCAAAGAAAGAGCTGGTCAGCCTCATTCTCCGCAGCCGCACCTTTGATCCGTCTAAGCTGATCTCAGAGGTCGGATCCGGGACCGGAAGCAGAGCCTGGAGGAAAACTGTCAAATGGACGGACAGTCAAGGGAGGACTTACAAGCTGATCACAGGGGAAGGAGAAATGCCAGAATCTGAGTCTGAGTCCGAGTCGGAGTCCGAGTCAGAGTCTAAGATTGAGTCTAGTGAGTCCGGTGCTAGGGTCAGTCCTGTAACCCCCCCCCCCCTCTTCCTTTAGCTACTCCTGGTGCCTCGGGGTCTGTCCCGGGCACCCTACCTATCCCGCCACTGACTAGTGATCAGATGGCAGCTCTTTTCGAGCTATTTTCTCAATTCATGATCAATAATAACAACCGTTCTGCTTACGACTTGTCTCATTTTCAAAATTTTCTCAATTCCAAAAATATTATGTGCAATGACATTGAGAAACCCGACGAACAGGTATCCTTGCCTCCACATCTGATCGAGCAACTAGAGCAAAGGGAATCCCGCAATCCGGTAATTGAAGAAACCGAATCCATTAACGTGGGAACGACCTTAGAACCTCAGATGCTTTAGATAGGATTATCCTTAGATCCCGAGGAGAAACAACAATTCATAGTTCTTCTTCAAGAATTCAAAGACGTCTTCACATGGTCCTACAAGGACATGCCGGGGATTGATCGCGAAATAGCCGAGCACCATATACCGATCAAGGAAGGGTTCAAGCCGGTTAAACAAAAACTCCGACGTATGAGGCCCGAATGGTCCCTCAAAGTCAAGGAGGAGGTCGATAAACAATTCACGGCTGGGTTCATACGAGTCTTCGAGTATCCAGATTGGGTAGCAAACATTGTACCAGTCCCTAAAAAGGATGGTAAGGTACGTGTCTGTGTGGACTTTCGGGATCTTAACAAGGCGAGCCCGAAAGACGATTTCCCGTTACCACACATCGATATACTGGTGGATAACACAGCTGATCATGCCCTTCTATCATTTATGGATGGGTATGTAGGGTATAACCAGATAAAAATGGCAGAAGAAGATATGGATAAGACCACCTTTATTACACCTTGGGGTACTTATTGCTATACTGTTATGCCATTTGGTCTCATCAATGCCGGGGCCACCTATCAACGAACCGCCACAACTTTATTACATGACATGATGCATAAAGAAGTGGAAGTTTACGTAGACGACATGATCGTCAAATCTAAAGACAGGGACGGTCACATCAGCGCCCTGAGAAGGTTCTTCACCCGATTACGCAAATACAACATGAGGCTAAACCCTCAGAAATGCAGTTTTGGGGTAACATCCGGCAAATTAATGGGTCATATCGTTAGCCAACGTGGTATCGAAGTCGATCCAGCCAAAATCAAGGCCATCACTGAGATGCAGCCCCCTAAAATCGAAAAGGAGATAAGATGGTTTCTCGGAAAAGTCCAATACAGTAGCAGGTTCATTTCAAAGCTAACCATGGTATGTGAACCGATCTTCAAGAAGCTGAAAATAGGGGAACGGTTACTATGGGATGACAAGTGTCAAGCAGCCTTTGATAGAATCAAAGAAATTTTGTCTTAACCACCAGTCCTGATGCCACCTCAGCACGGTTTGCCTTTGTCACTATACCTAACCACGACAGAGACAGCCATGGGGGCTATGCTAGCTCAAACGGTCAACTCCGAAGAACGGGCTATATACTACATCAACAAGAAATTTTTAGAGTACGAGTGTAAATACACCATGCTCGAGAAAACATGCTTAGCTTTGGTCTGGGCCACCAAGAAGCTCCGACATTACATGCTCAGTTACGAGGTACAAGTATTATCCAGAATGGATCCAATCAAATACCTCTTCGAAAAGCCCATTCTCAATGGCAGGATATCAAGATGGACCCTGATGTTGGCAGAGTTCGATCTGAAGTTCGTACCATTGAAAGCCATCAAAGGACGAATAGTAGCCGAATTTCTCGCTGACAGTCTCATAACCGAAGAAGGACACATTGACACTTGGTCCTTCCCAGATGAAGATATTTTCCACACTGACACCGAAACGTGGGATTTATACTTTGACGGGGCATCCAATTTCCGAGGATTTGGAGTCGGGATTCTCCTAATATCACCAAGAGGGGAACATACTCCCGTATCCATCAAATTAGTCTTCGACGTCACTAATAACGCCGCTGAGTATGAAGCATGTATTCATCGCTGGTCATTAATCAAGCACTCCAAAAATCGAAGACTCGAAATGCTAATCTCGTGGCCTACCAGGCACGAGTAAGGGATCTCGGGAAACAGTTCCAGAAGGTAGAATATATATACCTACCTCGGGAAGAGAATCAGTTTGCAGATGCACTCTCAAAACTCGCATCTTTACTAAACATTCCCGATCATGTGACCAGCATGCCGATCTGTGTCGAAAGACGATCCGAGCCAGCATATATCCATGACATCGAAGATATCGAGATACCCGATCCCGAGCCATGGTATCAAGCCGTGTTGACATACCTAACAACCGGAGAATATCCACCCGGAGCCGACAACCGAGCCAGAAAGGCCTTGCGAAGACTGGCAACCCAATTCATCTTCACCGACGATAGGCAACTCTACAAAATGACAGCACAAGGGGCTCTCCTTCGATGTGTCGATAAAACCAACGCCGAAAAAGTTATGGCTGAGGTACATGATGGCGAATGCGGCCCACACATGAATGCCCAGATGTTAGTCCGGAAAATCATGAGACTCGGATACTACTGGAATAGCATGGAAACCGACTGCCAGCTGTATGTTAGACATTGCCATAATTGTCAAATTTTTGCCAATGTACATCACCCTGGCCATTTTCAACAATACAGCCCAACAATTGGAAAGATAAACCCTTCGGGAACTGGGGGACACTGCTTCATTTTGGTGGCAATCGACTATTTCACCAAATGGGTCGAAGCTGAATCCTACCGTATTCTCAATGCCAAGCATGTCGCCAAGTTTATTCAAAATAAGATAATATGCCGGTATGGGATCCCTCATGAATTCATCAGTGACCACGGGACCCATTTTCAAGCTGAAACAACGGCCTTGCTCACCAAGTACAAAATTCAAAGGCATACATCTTCACCCTACCGACCCCAAACCAATGGAGCGGTAGAAGCGGTTAATAAAACAATTGTCACCATACTCACAAACATGGCTGATAATTACCGAGATTGGCCCGACAAAATACCATTTCCACTTTGGGGATATCGGACCTCGATTCGTACTGCGACCGGGGCAACACCGTATTACCTTACATACGGGATGGAAGCGGTCCAACCTGTTGAGTTAGAGGTGTCGTCACTCAGAATCTTACTCGAGAGTTAAGTACCCGAAGCTGATTGGGTTCGAGCACGATATGACTCGCTAGTCCTTTTAGACGAACGACGATCTCGTGCCCTCAATAATATACAAATCTATCAGAAGAGGATCCAACGGGCTTTCAACAAAAGGGTAAGGCCCAGAAACATCAAAGAAGGAGATTTAGTTCTCAAATCTGTTCGAGCTTTATTACCAGTGGACCCAAGGGGAAAGTTCAAACCTAACTGGGCTGGGCCATATCTGGTAAAGAAGATTCTATCAGGTGGCGCAGTAATACTAACGGATCTGGATGGGAATGAATTTGTCAACCCAACTAACCTGGACCAGCTGAAGCACTACTACCCTTAACCCACCTCTCTCAATGTCATTTGCAAAAATTTATTAAAAAAAATCTTTTCAAACATAAACTTTTAAAGACAAGTCAAAAGCTAGAATTACTTATTCTACTGTTACAAGCATCTTGAACCAATAGTCTTGATGTATTTCGAAATTGCAAATTAAGTCCGAACTACGTTTGGTTTGATTCCATTTATTGTGGATACGTAGGCAGCCCCTCAAAAGGGCACAACCACTGCAATCGAGAAAAGAAAACAGGAACGGTTTTTAATAAGTTTCTTTTATTAATTTCAAAAAAAAAAAAAAAAAAATTCTCCCACAAATTCGGAAAGTTACAAAAATCGAAAAAAAATCCAGCACACAATAAATAATACTAATACTTAAATAATAAAAAACTAGGGCATTTTTCCCTTTCCCTTGTCCTTAGCTTCCTTTTCGGTCCACCGACGTCGACGTGGAGGTGAACGCTCCCTAATCACCAAGGGAACCTCCTTGACCCGGGCGCGTTTCTTCAAACTTGATTCCTCGGCCACCTCATTCGGTCCCAGGCGGGCCCTCACCTTCTCGGGTAACCTGTCGCGCGGACCTAGCCTATCTCGGACCGCTAGTTTCGGTCCGAGCCTTCTCTCCAAGTCACTAGCACCGGTCTCATTAGCTCGAGTCTTAGTTTTTGACTTAAAACCCGACTCCGGCTCAGCGAAAGTAGTTGGAGTCTCCTCTTTATCAAAGAACCGCCTATTGTCTTTTGCCGATTCTCGACGGGCCAAGTCAAAAGTGATAAGTGTAGTTTGTAGTGCCTATTTCGTAGTGTTTTGGTCCCATTTTCCTTGTGGAATATTTATGGGCTACTTATGCTTCCTCTAGCTCGTTTCAGGTTCCCGAGACCATTCGTAAAGAGTTGGAGCAATTTCGACTCAATACATACACTTTTTGGAGCCAACGAAGTAAAGGAACGATCACTCGATGCCTTGGATTCGATCCCGAGACCTTGGGACCCATTCCCGAGCCTCCGAGACCCGATCCCGAGTCCCGAGAATCGATGAGAAGTCCATGTGAAGCAAGGAGGAACCAAAAGGATCATATTGGAGGCCTACAAGACCCATCCCCGACGGGAAGGAACTCATCCCGTCCGGGATGAGGTGTACAAAAGCAAGGGTTTCTGTTTTGGGTCCGTCCCGATCGGGACCAGGCCATCCCAGTCGGGATGATCCCGTCCCGGTAGAGACCGTGCTGCTGTTGCTCCGCGCTTCATCTTCTCTTCTCCTTTCCACTTGTAACCCTATATATACCCCCCCCCCCCCTCTTGTATTAAGGGAGGATCTTAGGTTATGTTCTTCACTTCCCACTAAACCCTAGACTATTTTAGGTTAGATTAGTTTAGATTAGAGTAGATTAGTCGGTAATTAGTCCTTAATCTTAGTTTAGTACTTGTATTAAGGGAATTCTTCAAGATCCATCCAAGATTGACAACCTTGGTGGTTTGTTTTGGGTTTTCTTCATTAATGCAAGTTTCAATCTTTCCTCTTCACTAGTTTGGTACAATCTTCTTCTCCTTTTACTCTTAATCCTTTATTGTTTATCAAGTTTGAATCTTTATTATTGTTTGTTCTTGTTCTTGTTAGTTTGATTGAGTTTGTTTAGGTATGTTTTGTTTCTTATGATGATTCCTCTTGTTCTTGTTAGTTGTAGTTTGATTATGTTTGAGTAGACTCTTGCTAGGGTTAGTAGGGTGATTAGGGTGTTAATTGAATGATTAAGGGATTGTTGGAGATGTTGGTGGAAGATTTGGGTTTCCTCTTGGTTTGATGCATATCACATGTTTGTTGAAATGCTTGAATGACTAGTATGTGCATATGCTTGTTTTTCTTGCTTTTCTCTTGTGGGTAATAGTTTGCTTGTGGGTTCAGTTCCCTCACTAAGTAGCGAGAGCCCGGTGAGGACGACCCCTAGGTCGGTCTAAGTTGCGAGAGCCCGGATGCGATCTAGGCCACAATAACACGCTAGTAACCCCGTTTGTCATGTGTGTCGCCAAAATGGGTTTTAGGTGGAACCTCTAGGTTGGTCTAAGTTGCGAGAGCCCGGACTATACCTAGATTACCCTACTACCTCCTTCACTCTAGCTCTTCCTTGACCATTCCGTTACCCCTTTGACCCCGACCTAATCCTAGCCCGTTTTCCTTGTTTGTTTTCTCCGTCTCCTTAGCCATAGTCTTAGCCTTCTTCCCCTTCTTATCATTCTAGTTTAGCCTAGTTCGTTGATCGAGTCTTGTATTTGGGTGACACGGGTAAACCATCGTTGTAGCCACGTGTCACACATAGTGTCCGCCAATTGGAACGAAACGCTAATGATTGCCTCGGTCTCGGGGATCTGCTGAAACGAACCGAACTGTCTCAGAATACGATCCGGGTAAATATGGACGGTCCAGTCCAAAGACAAGATCACCAGATAACGGGCCTTGTCCCTCTTAGCTAATCCCGTCAGTCTTGAAAGGAACCACCAGATGACATTCTATCTAATCAAAGGCCCACCATGGAATGTTAGCTCTTCATCCCAATATTTCCGATTTATATGATGACTCGAGCTTATTCGTCGGGACCTTGAGCCAATCTGACAGCTGCGATATCTGGATATGTTCACCGGGAGCTCTATGATTGACAGACACTCGGATAACCAAATCTGCAAAAAATTTCGAAAAGTAAAAAACTTTCGAAAAATCAAAAAATTCGAATTTTCGAAAAATTCAAAAGAAATCAGAAAAAAATTTCGGAAAAAAATTTTATTAAAAATTTTCGGAAAAATCAAAATTCCGGAAAAATCAAAAATTTTCGAAAAAATGGAAATTTCGGAAAATCGGGCAATTTTTCGGAAAAGGAAAAAAAGGGTAAAAAACGGTTGAATACCTGCAGAAGACGGATGTTCCTGTCAACTGTCGATCCGAGTCCAGTCTTCTAGCGTCAAGACCCATAATAATCTCCCAGGTTATCAGCCAAGCCGGGTTGTGACCTGTCTCCATCTGGTTAACTATGCTAATCAGCCTGATCTCACCCAAGCACGAGTCAGCATCCATCCGACCTTCAAAGGCATATCGATGCAGCATACAAAAGGCGAAAGCCCTACGCCTATGGGTAGAAGTAATTCTTGCACCAACTGGATTCATAAATTTGTCAGCCAGGTCGAATAGGGAAACTGAATTTCCCTTTACCATACGGGCTGTCTCAGCATGCGACAAACCTAGAAAATCCCTTAATCTCCTCCTTGGGTCAGGGTAAAATGGGGGAATAGCAGGACGAGCATTGGAGCACCAGCCGCCTATAGCTGCAATTTTTTCGGGAAGGGGACATATTTCTCCTCGAGAAAATGCAAAAACATGGTGGGTAGTATCCCAAAAGGATAAACAAGCATCGAGAAAGTGTGAATCTATCCTAAGTCGCTGAAGTGGGAATAAAGCCACAATTCCCGTTTGAGTTAGCTGAACTTTATCTTCATCTCGAAAATCTTGAGCTCTTGCCTGAAGCATCGCGGTCAAATGATCAATACCCATTGCAAGAAAAGTTTCTCCGTGTATCCTAAAAGTCTAAGAGATTTTCAGATAGAAAGAAAAGATCTGGGTTGGAATATGAAAATAAAAAGCCAGAACCCTCTATTTATAAAAGAGAAGACCCCTTTCCTAGTCACCACAGGAATAAGAATTTTTATCGCTTGCCCCACTTCATCTAGGCATACAGGCCTAACCAGGGAGTTTTAGGAATCCGTGTCAGAATCCGATAGGAATCAAAGTCCTCCCAAGCATCCTTATTTCCAAACTTTTCGAAAAAATTTCAGCGTTTTTCTTTTCAAAATTTTCAAAAAAAATCATCATTTCTTCCCCAGCATGAGTCGGTGTTTCACCTAAATGTTACATACAAATTGTGTCAGCATACAGGTACACCCAAGACTCCCGAGAAATTCTAAGAAACGTTCCCCAGTGGAAAGCTCAGGCGACATTTTCTACTGAAGAATCAAGATATATCTGTAAATAGATATACCCATAGCTTCCAAGGCAAGCTCCCGCGCAATTCTAAGACAGGATGTACCTGTAAACAGGTATACCCATAGCTTCCAAGGCAGCTCCCACGACATTATCAACCTCAACCCAGGTATGATTTCTATCCTATGGCTGGCGAGCCCTTCACGCAGGTCTAATGGACTATAAACGACCCGATCGGAAGTCTGCCAGGTTTTAATTCTTGATTGACCTGGTAGCTACTCTGACTTTTGCCTTGTCCAAGCCTCAGTCAGAGTGGGGGCTCTGTAGACATCCACATTTTGACCGCCAGGTGTCTATAATAGTTCCCGCCAAACACCCGATGATGATTGGACGTAAACATGCTTTGATGGACTCGGATATGGGCTCGTAATCATGGACATTTGGTTTAGGCTTATTACGGAGTACAAATCTTACAAAACCAACCTCAAATCTAGACCCAATGGGTCGTTTCGAGTCAAATAAGACTAATTTAGGTCGAATCCGGCACCAGGGGCAAAACCGTCTTTTAGCGACCGAGTCAAAACCCGGTCAAAGATATTTCCCGAGACTCACGGACCAACCGTGACACCTCACGTGTCCGGTTTGGACTCCAAATGCTTCAAAAATCAACTTCGAAAATATTAAACAATTCTGTTAAAGGTAGAATTTGATCGCGAGTGGAATTCTATCTGAAAACCGAAACAGTTCACAAACCGAGCTCAAATACTCGGCTAAGGCATCCCAAACAGCCGAAACACCTCACCAACCAGCCAAGTTCTTTGCCTTCTTCACCAAGAAAGCGAGTTCTCGTTCCTTTCGAACTCTTACGTTTCCTATTCAAACCGGTGTTTCTTGTTGTCCAAGCAAGACACCTCTCCTAAACCTCTGCTCCTATAAATAGGACCCTCACGACACACATTGACACATGAAATATACATCCATCATCATTCATCAAAAACTCATAATTAATCTAGAATTATTTCATCAACCTCGACACTCATTTATCGTTCATACAAACACCAAAATACCGACGAATCCGACCCCGAGAAGCCGGCTGAAACCCGTCCCATCACACGTCAAAAAACCGCACCATCCTAAACTCATCCACATCATCTCGACGCTCCCGAGCTCTATCCCGAGAAAACAAAGCATGTAGGTTGAGGGTGTAAATCAAACCTGACTCTTCTCTTTTCTCTCTCTCTCTTTCTCGTGTCGAGTCGTCGGTCCTCGTTTAATATGGGTCGTTTTCGCATATTTTTCATTATTCCTAATAATTGATACTACAAAAACTATTTTTTATAACGTTCTTAAAATACGATATCGATTCTTTAGTCGAATATCGTATCTAACAAGAACTAAATTAATTAATTCTCGTTGATGCTAATAAAATCGTTACATCTTTTTTTTAAAATTCGACGATTTTATACGCGGAGAGAATTAACATCATTTTCGTTCAAAATTCTTTTTTTACTTTTCGTTCAAAACAAACTTTTTTTCAAAACCTTTTTTAAAATCATTCCGACTATTCGATATCGATTTCATAATCGAATATCGAATACGACGAATATCGAAAATGTGAATCGGGTATAAATTAACCCATATTTGTACGCGATTTATAAAAATTAACGATTTTCGACAAAATAAAAAAAAACGAACAGACCGCCACGCGAGTCGCGCGCCTGTCAGGCGACTCGCGCGGTGGCCTGGTTGGTCGGGTCCTCTTTTTTTTCGTTTCCTCGCTTTTCTATTTTTTATTTTTTCGAATCTTACATAAAAAGCGACTTTCGCGACATATTTTGATAAATACCTTTTTTGACCTCGTTCAACGCGTGCTAATCCATCACGTGACATAAATCTTTTCAAAAATCATGCATATTATTTATTTACATCTTTATTCAATTTATTCATCGTTACTAACTCGTTTTCTCGTGTTTGTAGCAATTTATTTATTTCTTTGTTTTATTAGACTAAAACGAACTTCACATGCTAAAATAATTTTGACGTTATTAGTTTAATATGCATTAAACGACTTAGTAACCCATTTATTTTTCTCTCACATGTCTAGGGAAAATAATCTTTGCATATCATTCAACCGTCGAACTAACGCGTGTACACCAAAAACGAACGATATCTTAGTAAAGGCCGCTAAGTGCGGGCGGGGTTGGGTGTTCTTAGTGAACTTCCCAACACGTACCCTCACCCCTTACTCAGAACCATGGTTTCCGGATGTCCGAATCCATTGGCAACGAGAGTCATTCAATACACGATATCCGATAATGTCGGTATCGGTATCAAATGCTAAGGGACGAACCCGATAAACTCTGACATCGGAAATGGGCCATATTTTGTATATGGCCCACTACGACATAGAGTGGGTCCGAACGGGCCCGAACTCCCACAAAGTTCGGTGGCGACTCCTACTTCGATTTAAAATTCAATTCGACCCATCTCATATGGAGATTCATTCGCCTCCCCAAACCCGCGCGTGGCCGCGTCGGGGTGGACCTATGTCATGTCCACACTTAGCCGCCCAATTCATCCACTCCATGGTTTGCCCGGGCAACCCCAAAACCCAAGAGATCCTTCTCACCAAGCAAATGTTGTAATCTTGAGAGGTGGCAAAGAATTTGAGGACCCGTACAAGAACTTGAACTCGAACACCAAAAGCGCCCCAACCAATGTCAATCAACCAAGTGCACCACAAGCAACATCGCCCACTTCCCCCAAACAAAACCGGGGAGTACAAGCGGATTTTGATATTTTCCAAAATGCGGAGATTGAACAAAGAGAACTTAAAAGAAAGAAGAAGGAGCAAATGGAAGCGGAAGAAACGAAAAGAAAAGAGGCGGAGCGATTAGCCGAAGAAGAAGAAGAATCCAATGTTCCACCGCCTCCCGCTTTTGTTCCACCATTGCCTTTTCCCGAACGAGCTAAGCCACATAAGGAGAATGCCCAATTTAGTCGTTTTGTGGATATGTTGAAGAAAGTGGAGGTAGCTTTACCCTTCACCGAGGTAATTTCTCAAATGCCTCTTTATTCTAAATTTTTGAAAAGAGTCTTGACCAAAAAAAAAAGAACAATTGAGGATAAAGAATGTGTCCCTCTCACGGCACAATGTAGTGTCATTCTTATGAATCAAATGCCAAAGAAACTAGAGGATCCCGGTAGCTTTTCCATCCCTTGTTGGGTTGGAAATGTTGTTGTTAATCAAGCTTTGTGTGACCTAGGTGCTAGTGTTAGTTTTTTACCTTATTCAATTGCTAAGAGACTTCGTGTGGGGGAGATGAGACCCACTAGTATGTCAATTCAACTTGCGGATAGGTCCGTCAAGTACCCACTTGGTATACTTGAGGATGTACTCGTGCAAGTTTGTAAATTTTTCATCCCCTCCGACTTTGTTTTCATGGATATGCCCGAAGACACTATTACCCCCACTATTCTAGGTCGACCTTTGTGGACATGACGTTGGTCCACCCCGACGCGGCCACGCGCGGGTTTGGGGAGGCGAATGAATCTCGTGGTAAGATTGATCTCGGGTTGAAATTTAAATCAAAATAGGAGTCGCCAACAAATTTTATGGGAATTCGGACTCGTTCGAACTCACTCTACACTTAGGCGTTTCGTGCATAAATCACGGCCCGCTTTTAGTGCTAGAGCTTATGAGTTCGTCCCTTTGCATTACGATACCGACGCCGAGTTATCGGGAATCGTGTATTGAATGACTCTCGTATGCCAACGGTTTCGGACATCCAAAAACCATGGTTCTGAGTAAGGGGTGAGGGTACGTGTTGGGAAGCCCACAAAGAACACCCAACCCTGCCCGCTCTTAGCGGTCTCTACCAAGATATCGTTCGATTTTTGTGTACGCGCATTAGTTTGACATGAAATGTTATGCAAACGAAATTTTGACTAAGCATATGAATTACGTGTTGGCTACATCATTTAATGCATCTAAATTATCGTCGGAGTTGTTTAGCATGCGATGAATGGCAAACATCAAAAATAGAAAACTCGTAAATAAATTACAAATTACACGGGCGGAATACAACCCAGAATTTACAATACAACGAGCGAAAAAATAGAATAATCGAATTAAAAAAGATTAGAACAAAAATACAATGCATGATTTTGAAAAGGGTAAGCACGTGACAGACTTGACACGTAACGACTAAAAGTCGTAGAAAAAGACGAGGCTCGGATGATGCTTGAAGCTCTCGGTTTTATGGACAAAGGAGGCCACTCGACCGAGTCATGGCAGAGACTCAATCGAGTGAGCCTCTAAAAGACATTCTGCCCATTTTTTGGGGTGCTACTCGATCGAGTAGCCCATGGCACTCGATCGAGTGCCCCCTGTACGAGTTACAACTCGTTTCAAAGAAGGTGACAATTTCGTTTTTTATTTACTTGAAATCGATGATCGACCGAGTTACGTAAAAATATTACATAACTTGAACTCAACTCGGTTTACGGTGCATATAATCGTACATTATATGATTATAAGACCGGCATCGTTATAGGATCAATAAAAATTTGATTAAGACGGAATTGTCTCCCTCCACGTCACGACACCGGTACTAATCCTTACGGATTATGTGGTGTTAGATTTTCGCGTCAACGAGTTCCGCATTAATCCTAAAAATGGCATTGGACACGTTCAACTACATTCGACCACGATCGCGTTACGCCCTTAAGTGCTTGGGGCGACACTCCTCGAAAGGGTGCCACCTTCGCCGCGACTTGTAGAGGGATTAAACGGACTTGGAGCGGTTTGTTGTAGTCAAACGTGTTCAATCCGAAAACGATATTATTATATATATATATATACACGGTATTAGATACAAATGACGATAAAAAGAAAGAAAAGTTAAAATGCGATAAAAAATGTTAGTATTAGTGGGTTGATGACACCCTCAACCTACATGCTTAAAATGGCCTCGGAAACGGACTCGTAATAGCGATGAGAGCGCGGGAGTATCGAGGATGTAAATAGATTTATGGTGTGTGTATGTGTAGGGATGGTTTATCGGTTTTTCGAGAGATATAGGCTCGGTTTTTTGAATGTGTGATTGCTTTGGATGAAGAGTAGTGGAGGGTTGCTTTAGGTTGAAAATGTAGGATAATTAGGGTTGTATTAAGCTTGGAAAATTCTCAAATGTGAAGAGCACAAGGAGGTATTTATAGAGTATGCCCCTCGACCTAGGGTCACTCGATCGAGTGGCCCTAGCGTACTCGATCGAGTGCCTTGAAAAAGAGGGTCTGCTTGTTTTTTGTAACTCCACTCGATCGAGTGGATCAGGCGGGTGAGCCAATTTAGAAGGGGTTGACTTTTTTGAATTTTGAAAAATGTTGATTGATTGGGCGCAAGTTTCTAGAAGCTCACTTGGCTGGTTTTTGGGGTCGGATTCGTCTTGGACCGGGTTTTGATCCGGTCGCTAAAAGACGGTTTTATTTTTGGTGTCAGTTTTGGCCCAAATTAGTCTCATTTATTTGGAAACGACCCACTGGGCTTGGATTTGAGGTCGGTTTTGAGAGATTTGTACTCCGATAAAGGATATTATTGATTCCGAGTCCGAATTCAAGCATATTAAGTCACGTTTACGTCCGATCATCATCGGGTGTTTTTTCGGGAACTGCCATAGACACTAGCAGGAAAAATGCGGGTGTCTACAACCTTTCATGGCTATCGGTGGTACTATAATTGATGTTAAGAATGTAAAGTTGTCTTTTAACATAGGGAACGAGTCGGTAGAGTTTTCCCTTTCTCAAGGTCTTAAACAACCAATGATTGAACAAACATATTCCATTGAAGTTATTGATAGTTTGGTTGAGTATAGCTTGATAGATGATGAGAAAGAAGAGGAACCACTTGATTCCCCACCTCTTGAAGATGAGTGCTTACATGAAGAAAAGGTAGAACCACTACCGGTGGGTAAGAGTATGGTATCTTCTCCTCCTAATCTTGATCTTAAAGCACTCCCCTCTTCCCTCAAATATGCTTTTCTTGAAGGAACTAATTATCCCGTTATCGTCAATGACACACTTGATGGACCTCAATTGGAAAAACTTTTGATTGTTTTGAGAAAACACAAAAAGGCCATCGGGTATAGCATTGCCGACCTCCGAGGCATAAGCCCAAATGTAGGTTGAGGGTCAACGTAGGTTGAACCTCGCTATGAAAAAGGTTGTCATGAAGGAAGTCCTCAAAATTGTATGAGGCTAACATTATATACCCAATAATCGGAAGTAAATGGGTTAGCCCCGTACAAGTTGTGCCGAAAAAAAGGGGAATGACGGTTGTGAAAGGAGAAAAGGGAGAGTTGATTTCTACTAGGACCATTACCGGTTGGCGCATGTGTATAGATTTTCGAAAATTAAACACAGTCACCGTCAAAGACCATTTCCCCTTCCCTTCATTGATCAAATACTTGAACGATTAACGCATCATTCTCACTTTTGTTTCCTCGATGGTCATTCGGGATTTCTTCAAATTCTTATTCACCCCGATGACCAAGAGAAGACCACTTTCACATGTCCATATGGCACCTATGCCTATCGAAGGATGTCATTTGGATTGTGCAATGCGCCGGGAGCGTTTCAAAGATGTATGATGGCTATTTTCTCTGATTTTATTGAAAAAGCTATGGAAGTTTTTATGGATGACTTTAGTGTCTATGGTACATCTTTTGATTCTTGTCTTGAAAATCTTGATCAAGTGTTAGCTCGATGTGAAGAGTATAGACTTGTTTTGAATTGCGAAAAATGTCATTTCATGGTTGAGCAAGGTGTTGTCTTAGGTCATGTTGTTTCTAATAGAGGAGTTGAAGTCGATAAGGATGAAGTCTCCGTGATTGAAAACTTGCCACCACCAACTAATGTCAAAGGTGAAGAGTTTTCTAGGTCACGCCGGTTTTTATAGATGATTTATTAAAGACTTTTCTAAGATTGCCAAGCCTTTAACTTCTTTGCTTATGAAAGATGCACCTTTTGTTTTCGATGACTCGTGTCTTGAGGCCTTTTGTAGGATAAAGACCGCTCTCACCACCGCTTCAATTATCAAAGCACCCGATTGGAATCTTACATTTGAGATCATGTACGATGCCTCCGATTTTGCCATTGGTGTCGTTCTAGGTCAACGGATCGACACAAAGCTACATGTGATATATTATGCAAGCAAGACCCCAGATGAAGCCCAATGGAGGTATACCACAACCGAAAAAGAGATGTTTGTCGTTGTCTATGCCATGGAAAATTTTCGAACTTATGTTACCGGTTCCAAAGTCATCATTCATACCGATCATGCGGTCATTCGATATATTATGTCCAAAAAGGAGACCAAGTACCGACTTTTTCGGTGGGTTCTCCTCCTACAAGAATTTGACATCGAGATTAAAGACAAAGCCGGATCGGAGAACTTGGTAGCGGATCACCTTAGTAGACTAACGGTTAATAAAGGAAGCAACGAAGATGATGGTATACCGATCAATAAAGCTATGAGAGATAAGGCCTTGATGGCCATTGAAACTATTACACCTTGGTATGCCGATATCGTCAATTTCTTAGTATCTCATTTTATTTCGGACGATTATTCCAAGCAAGAGAGGAAGAAACTACGTTATGAAGCCCGACACAATTATTGGGATGAACCCTATTTGTTCCGTCGTTGTATGGATGGAATCTATCGACGATGTATGACGACCGACGAAGGATTTGACATTGTGAAGCACCTTCACTCGACACCTTATGGTGGACACTTGGCCAACCAAAAGACAATTGCCAAGGTTCTCCAAAGCAGGTTTTGGTGGCCTTCCATGTTTAAGAATATAAGAGCTTTCATTCTCACATGTGATGCTTGCCAAAGAAGTGGCAATATTACAAGAAGAAATGAGATGCCCCTTCAACCCATCTTGGAGATTGAATTGTTCGATGTTTGGGGCATTGATTTCATGGGTCCGTTCACATCCTCTTTTGGCAACAAATACATTCTAGTTGCGGTTGATTATGTCTCAAAATGGATCGAGGTCGTAGCTTCTCCCACCAATGACTCCGAGGTTTTAATCAAGCTTTTCAAGAATGTAATTTTCCCGAGATTCGGTATGCCTAGAGCCATAATTAGTGATGGAGGATCTCATTTTAGGAAAGATACCTTTGAACACCTTCTTAGGAAATATGGTATCACTCACAAGATGTCTCTAGCCTACCACCCTCAATCAAATGGGAAAGCCGAGATCTCCAACCGTCAAATCAAAGGAATTTTGGAAAAAGTTGTGAATACACACCGAAAGGATTGATCATTGAAGTTGAATGACGCCCTTTGGGCATTGAGAACGGCTTACAAAGCGCCGATCGGAACCACTCATTATCGTCTTGTGTATGATAAAGCATGTCATCTACCGGTGGAATTAGAACACAAAGCCAAATGGGCTATCAAAGAGCTAAACTTTGACGAGAATGTTGTTGGAAATAACCGCCAAACTACAAGAATTGGAAGAACTAAGACTTGAAGCCTACGAGAATTCGAGGATTTACAAGGAGCAAACAGGCAAATGGCACGATTCGCGAATACTTCGTAAGGACTTCTCCGTTGGTGATAAGGTATTACTTTTCAACTCTCGTTTTAAGCTTTTCCCCGGTAAGTTGAAATCAAAATGGTCGGGTCCATTCGAAGTGACCAAGGTGCAACCATATGGATCAAAAGAGATTTCAAGCCCGGAAACCGGGAAATTTATGGTAATGGGCAACGTTTGAAGATTTACCATCCCGGTCACGTTCGTGAGACCTTTGTTACCGTGAAACTTGGTGAACTCCCATTTGGGAGCGTTGTTTGACCCCTTCTCAAATTGAAGTAGGTTTGGTGGTATCCTCAACAACCATCTTGTATATATGTATCATATTCTTTGAGTTTGTTAGCTTTGTTAGTTTGAGTAGAATGGACGAACTTGGATTTCGCCATGGAGCATTTATTTGGATGAAGATCAAGCTTTTGGAGAAGTTATGGAGCTTAATTGAAGACCACAAGCATGTTTGTGGGAGAAATTGACTATGTAATGTGAGATGTGTCATTATTCGAATCTCTAGGTGATTATTGAAGAGCCATGAAAAGGCAAGGCGGAAATCGAAGCTTACAAGACCGACGGGCGAAACTTCGCCCGGTGAGACAATTGACCGGGCGATTTCGTCCTATGAGAATTTCATAGGGTGAAATTTCACCTGGTGGAAAAAGTTGGCTGAATTGATTTCACGACGAAAAACCGTCGGGTGAAACTTCACCCGATGGTACTTGACCGGGTGAAATTTCACCCGACGACATGGACCACTCACCTATATCCTATTTATTCACTACACTATAAATTCTCTCCTTCACAAATACCCCACATAACTTTCCCTCCAAAATATTTACACCAAATATTTACCAATCTACTTTAAAACTTTTATTTCCTTCATCAACTACCCCTATTTATATCACTTTTACCTCACTCTTCATTCCACCATTTCACCCCTCATAAAATCATCAAACCACTACCTTCCATACCCCAACCAAATTTAAACATTCATTCCATCTCATCTTGGGTGAATAATTTTTGGGTTCTTGAAGAAGGTAAAGCAAAGTATTTGTGATTATTCTTGCAAGGTTATTATTATGGAGACAATTGCAAGGCGAGCCGCTCGAAAGCAAGCTATGGCTTCGACTTCTAAATCTTCTAAATGTTCTATATCTTATAAGTCTTCTAAGCCTAAATTTTTACCTTGTCCTACTACCCCTTTAGCTCGAACCTTCTCTGAAAAGACCTTTCAGAGCACTAGGTGGCCTTGTCCCTTCACAATGGAAAATTTAGGAATTGTTGACAATATTAAAGAGTTATCGTCAAGGACCGGAACTAGCGGATTCCTTAGCCTCGCGGCTTCCACATACAAAGACCTTACTTGTGAGTTCCTAGGAACTTTTACCATTGACAATCCGACCACACCAAGAGCGGTTAAATTTAGACTATTCGGTAAACCCCATTGTTTGACTATTTCCGAGTTGTGCTTAGCTTTAGGCTAAAATTACTCTCATCGGGTACCGGACTTAGTGAACCTCCGAGCGATTTACAAGCTAGTGTGTCTAGAGGAGATCTTTGGAAGCGCATATCACGCTGTCAAAGGGGTTACGAGCCTAAATCATCTTTTACCTCCGAAGTCCGTAACCCTGTAATTCGTTACTTCTCAGAGATGCTCTCCCACTGCTTGTTACCCTCAACCGATAATATTATTAATCTTGATGTGTGTGTCTTGCAATTGATTTGTGACTCTTTGCTCGGTAACCCTAACCCTTTAGACCTACCACTTGTCGTGGCGTTGCATTTCCGCCATATTATTATCGCCCAACGCCCCTTTGTAAATTGTGGAGGTCTTGTGACTATAATTGCGACCAACTTAGGTTACGCGACCAACCACCTTACCCCACTACACAATTCTGTATGGCTTGACGAGGCTTATTTTTGGACTTGAATTTTTCAATTACCCGATCAACGCCTCGTCCACATTAGCCACGGAAGAGCTTTAATTGTTACCAACACACACCGAACCACTATCTTTATTCGCCACAATTGAGACCTACCTTTGGGGCCCGGTGAATTTCGACTGACCAAGACTGAGTCGGGAGAAAGGGGAGTTTGGGAGTATGCGCACTACACTTTACCCGTAGGTCGTACGATCTACGACCTTTGTGAGATAGAATCCTCCGAGGGCATACAATCCTATCCCGAGTCTCCGATGGCTTCTTGTGCGTCGAACGATTACTCAATTTAGACCCTTTCCCGGAGTCGGTAGGTAGTGCGTGTGTGTGTGTTGTGTATATGTGTGCGGGTAGGGTCGGTGAGTCTTTAATCATCTATAATTGCATGTCTTTGGGTTTATTTCGTTCCTTATTCCATTATCATTATCATGATCATTGTGATAGTTTTACATCTAACAAAATTGCAAGTTGTCCCACTGTCCGATTGTTGTGGCCGAAGTGGCCCTGGTATTGCTCCCGGTCTTTAGGCGATGTGATTACGCCATTGACCCCTTTTGAAAATCCAAATTCTTTTCATTTTCTTTCAATTTGTTTTTTTTCTTTCGATTTACTTTTCATTTTTCTTTAATCCGGGCTAGATGACGTGACTACACCTACGCCCAATTTTTCACCTTTTCATTCTTTTAATTTAATTTCTTTTCTTTTATTTCATTTTCAATTTCTTAGCCACTTGGCTAGGGTCCAGGTGATGTGATTGCACCTAAGCCCGCCACTATTTTACCGTTTTCTTTTCATTTCTTTTCTTTTTTTCAAAAATTTCAAAAAATCCAAAAACATTTGAAAAATCATAAAAATTCAAAAAGTTTTTTCTTGTTTTCCGTTTCCGTCTTTTTCGATCTTCCCCTACTTGTCCATTGAGGACAATGTACAGTTTTAGTGTGGGGGAGGGATCTACTATCTTTTATTTTCTCAAAAATCTTCCAAAAATCCATAAAAATTTGAAAAATTCTGAAAAACCAAAAACATTTTCGCTTTCTTTTTCTTTTTCCTCTCTCGTTTCGTTATGTTTTCGTGTCCCGTGTATGGTCTTGTTCTCTACTCTTACAGGAAACCACCACCTTGATAGCACGATTTGAAGAGATTATGAAAGCACCCGCTTGGTAACTTTCTTCCTTCTTTTTTCTTTACTTGTAGAGGAGTTCGGTTGTTGCTATTTGGAGGCTCTCGAAGTTGAGCATTTTGGGTGTTGTGGTTGATTTTGTGCTTGAATGTCGATGGAGTATGGAGTACATGACCTTACTTGTGTTTTCTTTTATTTGCCTTTTCTTTTTCGTGTGTTTCTTTTGCTTTTGTATAGTGTGTCTAGGACTAAACATTTTCGAAAACCTGATTACAAACTTATTACAAGAATTTACATTCCATGGTAGATAACCCATTGTAGATTTTGGACCTTAGTCTAGTAGAATGTCTCTAAATCAATGAACTTGTTGATCCTTTAGCTTGAGTCCACCTTTTCTACTAGAGGTTTACTTCAGGATTTGCATTTGACCACCTTGACCACCCATGGAGGAGTTAGGCCTTGGTTCCCGCATCCCGTTTTCTAGGTGACCTTGCTCGAACAACCATTGCACCTTTAGTTCAAATTATTTCCGCCATTTTGTGAGTTATCCGGGAATGGCGCGCGTTCTCGATTACCTATTTTTCCTCCACCTATACATCGCCACAATAAGTTTACACAAAAATAACCTCCAAGCTCGGTTTCGAACCACATCAAAAAGCAAAAAAGGGCAAACCAAAGCAAGAGAAAAGGGCACAAAAATATGAAAAACAAAGTGAGAGAAAAGGAGTTTCAAATGAAAATCATATCGTCAAAAACGTCTCCTTAAAAAAAATGCCCTTGATCGATTCGTCACCGTGAAGTGCCTACTAGAGGACCGAGTCCCGAGGTAGGAAGATAGCGGTGATTAGTCGATCCACCAAAAATTGTAAACACTCCACCTTTTTGTTTGGGCTAATTTAGGAAATTCGAGTTTGGAACGACCCTCTTGGCTTAGCCAAAGAGAGTGGGACTGCACCTACCTACAGTGTCTGTAACACCCGCTATTTTTCCTATCGTCTTATCCTTTCTGTTATGACTTCGTCATAACTCTGTCACATTTTGGCGTTATGTTTCATCATTTTTCCAAACTTATTTTCAATTTTGAGTTTAATGATATTTATTTTTTATTTTAAAAGATTTTAATTCTTTTAAATCGATTTATTTGATTTTCTTCGTAAACTATTTATTTTTCCACGAGGAATTTTATTTCTCTACGAATTAACGCTTTTAAGCTCGGATTTAAGTTATTCCTCTTTCTACAAATGTCTAAACATATTTTTATAATATTTTCAACTAGTAAATATTTGTATTCACTAAAAATTAGCCTTTTATGATTTTAATATGAAGTTTCGTAAATAATTATTTTCCAACGCGAGGTTTACTCGAATTGCTTTGAAATGTCGTTAACTATTTTACGATTCTTCTTTTTATCAACTTATAAATCATTTGAGACCTTTTCCCCATATTTTGGACCGACAAAGCTTCTTGTCACAATTTTACTACGTTTTATTAATACGTTTCATTTTATCACGTTAAACCGTAAACGTAAGATCATTTTCTTTTCATTGAATTGATGCATTATTACTCAAACTTTTCATCCTCCTCCTATTGATTTTTGGCTGGATATTTTAGTCTAGTTTCACCTTATTTTCATCAAATATTAATATTATTCAAACATATGAAACCATCCATTTTTCCTTATATTCATTTCTACACTTAAACAAAAAAAATTCCTTTCTTCTCCTTCTTTTGGCCGTGTCATCAGCAGCCCCTCAAGGCTTATTCTTGCTTCAATTCAGGTCATAATTGCATCATTTTTATCGTTAAATTAATCGTCTATCTTTTCCCTTCGTTAAGGTAATAATCGATGTTATTTTCGATCGTTATTTACCTTGATTCTTTTAGATTTCTCATGGTATTTTTGTGCCATGCACGTCGTGTATTGAAGGATCCTTGGTATACCCCGAAGCCGATGAATTTATCGTAGACTCGGATTTGGATTTGAGGTAACGTCGATGTTACTTGGTATTGCATGATTTTATTTGTGTAATTGCATGTATATAATTATAATTTTATTTTGACAATATATGTATGTCATATAATCTGAAAAAATTTTAAAAGTTGAAAATTTGCATGTTTCGATATTTTTATTGCTTTTACGAGATTAACGATTAAATTGTTATTTTAATTTGTAAAATCGTAATATTCGGCCTAGACATGTAATACATGTTCATATTCTGCAAAAATGTTGTTTTTGATGATTTTTAATAATTTAGTATTTTTCTGATATTTTAGTTATCGATTATTGAATTATTACCGTTTACGGGCAAAAACGATTAAAAGTTGATTTTTAGTTCCAGTACCTAAACATTTTATTTTAATCTTATTTTTGACGTGGTGAAACTTTATGATGAAATAGAATTTTATGAATTTTTTTATAATTTTTCGGAATTGTTAAGTGGATGAATTAATTAATCACTTTAAATCATCGTTTATCGTTAAAACCGCGTTGTCGTTTAAATTCTCAATTTCTGGTCCTATGATTAAATCTGTAAAAAATATGATTCTGATGATTTCTTAATAAAATGTAATTTTATGATTTTTAGTGCTTTAATAAAATGTTAGAAACGATAAGTTTTATTAATGGAATCGTTAATTGTGAAAACGGGTTTAAAAAACGGTTTTAACGGGATTTATTAAATCTGGAATTTTTTGGAAATCTGGAAAATTAGTAGTTTCTGGAAAATCATGATTTTTAAGTTTAATAATAATTTTTGGATATTAATACTTAAATCGTTTTGTAATTACTACTTTTATTAATCGTTAATGTCGAGATTAGACGATTAACGGGAAAACGCTTTAAAAACCGAGTTTTAGGATTCTGAAAAATTTTCTTTTCTGGACAGAATGTCCATAAATATATTTTAACTATTTTACGTAACTTTTTTACTATTTATTAAAGTTTTTAATTAATAAGTATTGACTTTTGGACAAATGGTGATTTAACGTTAAAATGCTTCGTCTTACCAAAAAAACAATTATTTTTCCAGCCATTTTGAAAGTATTTAAATCTGAAACTTGGTGAGTTAAATCATCCCTTAACATACTCTTAATGTATTTAATGGTTTAACTAGTGTATACCCCGTGCATGTATGCACGGTATTTATAGAATTTTAATATTTTAAGTTAATTATTTATACAAAGTAGATTTTAATTTAGCAACCTGATAATTTTTCACGATTCTATCATTGTATTTGGATAATAATAAAATAACTTGAAATTGCAACCTCGACTAATATCATGAAATATGTAGTACAAAAAAATTATTATCTTAATTGTTGTTAGAAATTTAAGCGACTATATTTCTACAATTTATTTGTATCGATACACCCGTTGTTAGTTTTTAAATATTTAACCCGTAAGAATTTTTATATGATAATTGAGTGTGATTCTTCCTCATTTGTTCTATTGATTTTGTCCAAATTGAGAGTTTAAAATTTAGGCGAGAAAAGTTTTGAGATTTTTTTTTTCTTAGTTAGTAGAGCTTAAAATTTTGGTGCGAAAAGTTTTGAGAATTTTTATTTTCTTACTTAATAGACGATTACAATATTTAATTACAATCAAATATCAGTCATGATTATTACAAAAATAAAACGTATTTTCGTTGGTATATATACAGTCTGTATTTAGTATACACTGGTGCAAATAACAGAGATTGTAAAATATACTGTTAACGAAATTTCAGTATTACATAACCAAAGCAGTTAAGGTCTAAATATGAGTCCAATATGAATAGGCGGAAAAATTATAGGGGTGGTTAATCTCTTAGTAGCAAGGGGATTTTATGGTATATAAAATATAAAATTAGATGGTACTGTCAATTAATCAATCAATTAATTAGTATGATATATAGAAAAAGATTTATACTATTTTATGGTATAACAAAAATGATAGCATCTACTCTATTAATTATATTATTATACTATTTTATGATAGTATCTTTTAAACATATAGCTATTGATCGCAGTTAACATGCATGGGTATTTAGATATAAGCTCAACCAATATATATTAAATAATCCAAAAGTAAGCCCATATGGTAGGCCCGTATGTGATTAGGCGGGAAAATTTGGAGATTTGTTATTTCGTTAGTGGAAATGGAGATTTTCCTTAATTAAATTATTGGAGTTTATAGCTTTAGGATTAATATAGTGATAATTGAAACAATGAGATATTGTGGTGTCGTGGTAGAGAATAAATACTATATATCTAAGGTCAAGGGTTCGATTCGCATATAACTCATTTTACTTGCTTTACTAAATTTTTTTTTTGTAGTGGATAACTTTAGGCGGGAAAAATTGGAGGATTGTTATTTGGTTAGTGGAAAGGGGGATTAAATAAAAGACTTTAAAGTATTTAATTTGGCATTTGCCGTAAAATTCTGTTTATGTTCGTTTTTTCGAAACTATTAATAATTAGGGAATTTCAATTTTATAAACTTTGAAAACACCCTGATTAGTAGTATTAAAATGTTTAAGACATTTTTATTCATTTTATAAACACTTGGAAGATATTTTAATAATTTCATAAACCTAAATGCTCTCACTTTGATAATTAATATCGTTAAGGCCGAAAGTATTAGTTCTATAAATCTATATTGTTTACTAAAAATGTTGATTAGTATAAACTAATATTTTTACTATTTTGATATGATGCTATTTTTAGTAAAGTTTCCTAAAATGGAAAGTTTTCTCTTTTGGAAGGAAATCATTTTCCCTTTTTTTCCTCTTATTATTATAATGGTTATATCTTTTGAATATCGATAATGGCTTTGTTTTGGAGTTATGGAATAAGGATAAGTGTGGGGTTAGTGTAATACAGTCTAGGATGTACTGTTTTGCCATCAACTATAAGGCTGGTGTATCCATTTGGGATGCATTGGTTGTTGAACTGGATACATTTGGTGTCCAGAAGTATATGTGCATTGTGCCCTTAAGCTAGATATCGCATCGTGTTAGTCGCCGTCAGTTGAACTGGATACATTTGGTATCCAGGAGGGGTGTATATTACTTAAGCTAGGACCTCGCATGATAAGTCGACGTCCTATTATGGTTGAGTTGCCTAGTTAGAGACCTTGGATCTTCGCTACGTGTGAAGTTGGTGTTTGAGTTCTCGAAGCTAGTTTTTAGTATATCCCTAGTGAAAGTCTAGCCTTGTGCACACTAATCGAATATCCATAACGCCATTTTGACTATTTTATTATTATCGATATAATTTGGTTGCAGGTTGGCAAATGTTTTATGTTTTCTTTGGAAAACTCATTTTTATTATATTGTTTCGATACGTAAAGTTTTTTACTGAAAACTTATTTTCAATATAATGTTTTACTGTTTTCCGTTTTCTTACTATTTTTCTATAATAGTAATTACAGTTTTAAAATCATGTTATACGGCTGGGAGAACGTTGGCGTTGCTCCTCACTGATTGCGGCTGTTATGTTTTAACATGGAAGGTATACGTGTTCCGGGTGTGGGCTAGCGAGCAGTGTGGATCCTGCTTATTTATTTTTATAATTATTTCCTATGGATTGTTCAAACCCCTTTTGTGGATTGTTTTAAATTTTGGCCATTTTATTTAAGGCCTATTGTTTGACTTTACCATTTTAATTTTACTAAGATAAAGTTACAGTGTGTTTTAATCCCGACTCTACAGTGTTTCCGCCACTGTATCGCGTTAGATTTTCTAGGGGATTACAGTGTCGAACAAATCCATGGTTCACTTTTTCCACCCCGTTTAACGCTCCGAAGTACCCCTTTAGAAGATTAGGAGGACCTAGCTAAGTTATCAACATCTTTGTTGCTTTAATGTCATAGTATTAGGCTTTGGTCCTTGTCTACGTGGGTGATTTATCTTGGAAGTTAGTATTGTTTTAGGTTAGTAATCGGTGTCTTCCCCGCCGTCTCGATGAGGGATTCAGTGTTTTATTTTTGTTTTTGGATGCGTCTATTCTTTCGTGTTATGTGTTTTTGTGTGTTTAGTCGCATCCACCATTTTGAGCAAGCCCCAACTTGCCTTGCATGGGAGTACTCTACCTCATGGGTATTTCGATGTGAGTTGAAGGGACGGAGCGGGCCCGTTAATTGCCCCGTATCGGCTTAGCATAGTCTAGCTAGTAGTAGTCTGTAATTTCTTTTTGGGTCTTTGCTCGAGTACGAGCAACGGTTTAGTGTGGGGGAATTGTTGTGTGCTAAATTTAGACCATTTTTCCTCCCATTTAGACCCATTTTCCCTCGTTTTGCGAGATTAGAGTGCGATTATTGCCCTATTTTGAGTATTTCTCGCATTAGCGTCCCTCTTGCGCGTTTTACGTGGTTTTGGTAGTTTTTCTATTAATTTTGATAGGTTTTGGCACCAAAATCATGATCGAGCTTCTACGAGCACAAGAGAGGGGAATGTCGTCCGAAAAGCAAAGCACACAACTTAAAGTTCAAAGTCATCCAATCATACGACGAAGAATGAGACAAGAAAAGAGGCCAGAGAAATGACCGGGTGAAATTTCACCCGATGAAAAACCACCGGGCGAAGTTTCGCCCGACGGTAAATTTGCCTCCCCGAAGATTTTCCGAGAACTTCTCCACCGGGCAAAATTTCGCCCACCGGGTGAAGTTTCGCCCGACGGTAAAGGCATCCAAAACGCAAAACTGGAAGAAAACCACCGGGTGAAATTTGACCCGGCGGTATTGATCCGTGTACGACGGGACGAAGTTTAACCTCATGAGGATTAAAGGGTGATTGTCTCACTAATGGAGCAAAAAGTTGGACTTCGGCTTTAGGTTAAGAGATCCATTAAGGGCTTACTATATATATTTGTATACCCTAGTTAGTTGCACATTAGGCCTCCATTAGTTCCTTTCTCTCACTACTTACCCCTCCATTTAGTAGATCCTTCTTGTAGTTTAGTAATTCTCTACAAATTCTAGTAGTTTACATAGTAATTTAGTAGTAGATCTCCATAGTTTCCTTCAGTTTCCTTTCTCTAGATCTTGATTTCAAGCTTTGTAGAAGATTATTTCAAGTTTTTATTGAAGATTTGTGAAGATTATTAAGGGATTAGTGACAAATCCTCTATTCTTTTCATCAAAGATTCATCCTTTATTTATGCAGTCTTCTTCTTTATTATTGATCTTCATAGTTGGTATATTTCTCTTCCACTCTCTAATCTCTAGTTACACTACAAGAGTTAAAGTCTGGAGCGACTGAGCTTAGCTACTGTCATCTGTCGCTAAAAAGAGACGCGCGACTGTTAACAGTCGCTAAGCAACTGTCGGTACAGTTAGTCGCATCTAGCGACTGATTTTAGTCGCTAAAAGAGACGCGTGACTGATTTCAGTCGCTAAAATTAGCGACCGAAATCAGTCGCTATGACGTCCCCTTAGCGACTGATTTCAGTCGCTAAAAGCGTCAGGTAGCGACTGATATCAGTCGCTAACTGGTGTGACGTGGCGTCCTACAGCGACTGATTTCAGTCGCTAAATAGGAAATTTAGCTACTGATATCAGTCACTGCCGTACCAGAAATAGGCCGGTTATATTTATTATTTTTCTAGCCAAAATCTGCACAATAAAACAAACCAACAACCACAATACATCCCAAACATCATTCCAAACATTCCAAACGTTGTTCCAAACGTTACGCAAGCTTCACACTCCAAAATTGGCAACCAAGTACGCAAACGTCGTTAATACACTAAATTAAAAGTGTTGTTACAAACTGTTTTTTCAACAAACATTCAGAAACTACAAATTGTTTTCATTCAAGCTACTCAGCTAATAGGGAAACTAGCTGACGCACCACTACCACCGTCATCGAAGGGGTCTCTAGGATCCGGGAATTGGGGAGTGGGGCCGGAGTTGCAGTTATACTGCTACATGTTCCTAAGACGCCGTATCTCTTCCAGAATTTGCAGGTTAACGGACTCCTGCATCTTCAGCCTCTCATCCTGTTCCTTCAACCTCTCAGCCATAGCCGCCCGTAGCGCCCTCTCCTCTCGGATTTCCGACCTCATCTCAGTCATTTCGGATGGTACATACTCCGTCGAGGTCGAGTGGGCCCCCCGAACATTGGGTGGTGTCCATTACAGGGAATGAGCGTTCCCCGTACCATACACCGCTCCCTTGCGGTATCCCTCCGCGACTCTGAACCAAATCGCGCTCGGGTCCACACCTTCATTCTCGGGCGCTCTAGTGGCCTCCAAATACGAGTTCTGAAAGAAATTGAAGTCATGATTAGGTGAGTTGTAAAGAAAAAAAGTAAAGAAACCTTATGTTTGAAACTTACCCAAATGTCGGCGTCCTTCTGCGTAGCGAACGATCGACCGGTGGTGTAGTCCCCCTTGGTCTTCGTGGCGAGAAATAGCTGCGCAAGCCGAGGGAATTCTCCGGTTTTCTTCTTCAACTGTTGGCAGTACATGTAGATTTCTCATTTATATTTATAATGAAAACATTAAATAAGAATCCAAAATAAAAATCAAAGATAAGGAATGGTGCATCGACTGCGACCCACCGTAGTGGGTGCGCTCCGCCTCCACCTCGGGGTCCCCTCCCCGCCTCTTGTTCTTCTTTGCCTGGACTGATCTTTTAAGGAACTTCGGATCGGAGCGGGCTGTTCTGAACTGTTGGACGGCGTCACCTACAATTTATACACTTTGAGATCAATAAGTGTTCTGAAGATATATACAACTTTCTATTCAAGTACTAACACTAATTGAGTAATCGAACCTTTAAGGAATTTCTGTGCCTTTTCATCGTTCGCCAACTTATACATCATGTCTTTGTGTCTTTCCTTCGCGACATCCATGTATTTGTCTCTCACAGCCACCTCGAGACCCTCGTTGTAAAATTGTTTCAACTGCAAGATCGTTTGTTGTCATTGTATTAGTAATCTGTAAACAGTAACAGATAATTAATAAAAATCAAAATTTGGTGTACCTTGAAGTTGGCAAACCACTTCTCCCGTTGCCACAAAGACAACTTTGTCCAACTCGTGCAGTAAGTAGTCAAGTCATTCATGAAACTGTCCTTAACACCAGTCACCACCGCACGAGTACGAAACCTATACCAAAGAGTGAAATAAGATGATGTCTCAAAAAAAAGGAAATATAACGTCTCACCATGTGTTCTCCGGGCTAATAATCAGGCGCCCTTCGTCGGTATATTGAAGCTCTGGATCCTGTTGCGGTTTTTCAAGTTGCTCATCGTTGTTCACCTCCTCCTCGTTCTCCTCTTGGTGATCCTCCTGCTGTTGCTGCTCCCTTTGCTGCTCGAACTACCATACCGCAACCTACTGCCCAACGTCATATCTGCAGACATATAATAGTAGAAAGTTAGAAATTGACATCATAATATTGAAATAATTTGCCCAAAATATGTAATGCAGATTACTATGTCGAAATAATATAACTTACTAAAACTATACCCTACTAAAAATCATCGTCACTGTCGTTGTCATCTTCCACTTGCCTACTTGAACCAACCACATCCTTTTCCTCGTAGTCATGTTCCTCCTCCTCGTTATTGACCTCTAAATCATTGGTGTCGTCCACCTCCTCGACCATATCACTAGAAGCACCTTCCTCCTCCTCACCACCTTCATCGTCTTCAAAATCCTCCTCCTCCTCATTATTGTCATCATCATCAATTGCGAAAAGATTCTCATCAACTGGAGACAATGTTGTACCACTAGAAATGACATCCTCTAGGAAGAGGTCAGAGTCATAGTGCCCCCGTGGCTTAGTTTTGAACACCGCCCACCACTGGTTTACAGTTCTGTCATTCTTTGTGGTTGGATAAGGCGCAAAGTACACTTGATGTGCTTGATGTGCAAGTATAAACGGATCGTACTTGGAGTATTTTTTGGTATGATTAACTTCAACTAGTTTGTACCTTTCATGTACTCTAGTACCTTGCACAGAGTTGTCTTCCATTCGCATTACGATCATTTCCAACATAGCACAACTCGAAGATGTCCTCCAATAGACCGTAGTAATCTTCACCCTCAAGTGACGACACACTCACACTGAAATTACATCTACTTCTACTGCTACCATGGGCAAATGTATGGAAATTGAAACCATTAACCGAATACCGGTTCCAAGTCCTAACCTTCCACAAAGGACCTAATGCTAGACTCCTAACCAAATCATCCTGAATATTCTCTGAAATTACATGTTGCTTAAGCCATTTGGGAAACTGTTCCTCATGCTTATTCCAAACATCATTAGCATTGAAATGTGGATTAACAGCTACAAATTCAGTTACAAACTTCTTCCCGTACGGCTCCAAAACTTCGCAGTTTGATAGCAAGTACAGGTGAGCACGATTATACTCCTTCTCATCTAATGTCCTCCACCCGCTAGCTAATGACGATCCCTCTCCTACCTTACTTTGAAAAAAGTCTGGTATGTTGGGGTCAATCGTCGTCTCGGGTGTTTCTAGGTTTAGATTTTTGGCTTTGGTGTTCACTTCTTTCTCGAAATACAGAGAACAGAAGTTGGCTATCTCCTCTGTTAAGTAAGCATTACATATGGAGCCCTCAACCCTCGCCTTGTTACCAATTTTTTTCTTCAAGTGGTTGAGAAATCTATGACAATCATCAAGCAATTATGTTATTATCAAATTATAGTGTCTAACGTTAGTTAGTGGGTAAGTAATTAGTTGAAAGTTCTCACCTCAAACGGGTACATCCATCTAAACTGTACCGGTCCTCCCACTTTAGCTTCGTAGGGCAAGTGGATCGGTAGATGCTCCATTGAGTTAAAGAAGGAGGGTGGGAAGATCATCTCAAGTTTGCATAGTATCTGAGGAATTTGATCCTCCAAACGAGTCATGTCTTCATTTGTAACTGTCGACGAACACAAATCTCAAAAAAACTGAGATATCTCAGTGATAGGATTCCAAACACTTTCCGGCAGCAGGTGCTTCAACGCCACAGGTAGTAACCGCTCCATGAACACGTGGCAGTCGTGACTCTTCAACCCTTGGAGCTTCAGGTTGTTAATGTCCACACACCGACTAAAATTGGATGCATACCCATCAGGGAACTTCAGTTTCCCTACCCACTCTAACACGGCCTTTCTCTGAGCCTTATCAAGGCTAAACAAGGCCCTAGGCTTGGACCCATCCCGCTTGATATGCATTTTCGGACGGTCACAATTTTTTTTTCAAATCTTTTCGGGATCCTACGGTGTCACATGTCTTACCCTCTACATCCATGACGGTGTGAATCAGTTGCTCAAAGAAATTCTTCTCAATATGCATCACGTCCAGATTATGTCGGAGTAATAAAGTACTCCAATATGGAAGGTCGAAGAAGATGCTTCTTTTAAACCAACCATTTTTTAATTTCTTAAGATCTTTGAACTCTTGATCGGTCCCGTCAACAGTAGATGGGAACTCTGAAATCACCTCCCAAATCTCATCTCCTTGGAGACGAATCGGTGCCTCATCTAGCACCACCTCACCCATCTTGAAAACTCTCTTATTCTTCCTGTACATGTGACCCTCGGGTAGAAACTGTCTATGACAGTCAAACCAACTATTTTTGCTTGAATTACTTAGGTAGAATGTTTTACTTTCACTCATGCAACGAGGACACGCTTTTTGGCCCGCCGTAGACCAACCACTCAACATACCGTACGCAGGAAAATCGTTTATAGTCCACAAAAGCGATGCTATAAGCTGGAAATTTTGTTTCAACGACACATCATATGTCTCCACCCCTACTTTCCACAAGTGTTCAATTCCTCTATCACTGGTTGTAAGTAAACATCCAAGTGGTTTTTTGGATTTTTTGGGCTGGGAACAATAAGAGAAAGGAAGATGAACGGTGGTTTCAGACAAAGTCGTGGGGGTAAGTTGTACAGTGTGACTATGACAGGCCAGCATGAGTATGACTTACCAAACTGAACGAAAGGGGCGAACCCATCGGTACACAACCCAAGTCTCACGTTACGGGGTTCCTCAGCAAATTCAGAGTAAATCCTATCAAAGCGTTTCCACTCCTCCCCATCACTAGGATGACACATCCTCCCTTTTACACAAGTTTCTTCCTTATGCCACCTCATTTGTTCGGCAATGGTTCTGGTTGCATATAATTTTTGAAGTCTAGGGGCGATGGGAAAGTAGGTAAGTCAACTGAGTGGTATAGGTTTTTTATGCCTCGCAACACTCTTTCCCTTCCTACCCCTCAAAACAATATTCCCATCTACACTTTTGTATCTACCCTTCCCACATATCTTACATTCCTCAAGCAAGGCATCGTCCTTCCAAAAAAGCATACATCCATCGGGACAAGCATCGATCTTTTGATGCGGAAGTTCAAGACCTTTAACTATTTTTTTGGTATTGTAGAATGTTTTGGTCATAATGTTGTCTTTTGGGATGAGTTTCTCAATCAATGCAGCGACACCGTCTACGCACCCAAAAGGTAGGTTATACTCACATTTAAGGGTCACTACCATAGACGCGACTTCTAACAATGTCACATCACACCCTCCATATAATGGCTTCTCCGCAGCCTCTAACATATCAAAAAATGCTTTTGCTCGTGGGTTTGGCTCTTGTGGGGTTGGTTGGTCATCATCGTTAGTACACATGCTCTCATCATTAAACAAATTGTACTCAACCACATCAATAATCATTCCTCTCACCCCGCCCTCATTCTGATCCACCTCAGATTTCTCAACAGCGGACGTCTCACCATGACAAATCCAATAATAATAATTTGGGCTAAACCCATTTGAGATAATATGTTCCTTAATCAAAATACTATCCAAGAATTTGAGGTTCTTACATTTCACACAAGGACACCTAAATCTACCCTCTGACGCGTATTCGGGATGGGTTTTAGCGAACTCAAGAAAACTACTAAAACCCTCTAAAAATTCCTTTGTGGGACGCCGTCTCTTGTCCAATCTTTTCCCATACATCCATTTTCGTTCCTGTCTCTTCATTTTTTTATCTAAAAAAATTGAGACGATAACCACATACAAATTATTTCCTCTAAAGTAATTTACTAATATATATACACTACTCACAGATTCTGTAAAATTCTCAATAAACATAGTACTATTTGCACTCAATCAGTCCATAATTACATCACTAAATCGGCATAATTGTATTTCAATTTCAGTTTCCTAACACATCAAAACAACCCAATTCATTCAACTACGTAACCGCAAACCCTAATTTTATACTAACAATCTACCTATTTCAAACTGGGGAACCTATTGGGCGATTAACATTCTAACTACACTAAATATTCCGACAACTAAAAAATTATCCAACCCAATAACTAATTTATTTATATCTATAAAAACATAAATTAACAAATAATTGAAACTAAATATAGATAGATAAACATACCTTAAGGAAAATGAGAGAATTGAAGAAGGAATGAAGAAGGAATGAAGAGGAATGGAGGAGGGGCCGAGTCTTAGAGAGAGGGGGGAGGGTTTTTAGAGAGAGAGAGAGAGAAATGAGACAATGGCTAGGGGGAGGGGGGTGTTCGTTTACTTAAAAAAAATTCAGTAGCCTTAGCGACCGAAATCGGTCGCGCGCCCTTTTTTGTTAGCGACTGATTTCAGTCGCTAGGTCACAGATTTAGCGACTGAAATCGGTCGCTAGTTCACTAATTTAGCGACCGAAATCGGTCGCGTGCCCATTATTTTAGCGACTGATTTCGGTCGCTGAGGATAATTAATTTTTTAAAAATTTGTCTCCTCGTCCAGCGACTAATATCGGTCGCGCGTTGTACTTTCAGTCGCTAATTTAGCGACTGAATTTATCAGTCGCGCGTGGTTGGTAGCTATATGAACTATTTCTTGTAGTGTTAGATTTATTATTGTTCTTTCAATATTGTTCATTTTATTGTTCTTTCATTATTGTTTTGTTTTGATCATCTTTATTTATGTTGTTTTAGATTGTTTTATGTTTTATTTTGTTGATTGTTATTTTGATCATCTTAGTGTTGTTAATTTCTCTAGATCTAGTTTATGTTGTTCTAGATTATATCCTAGTTCATTTTATTAATTGCAATTTCCTTCATAGTTTTGTGGTTTAATTGTTAGATCGTAATTTCCTTGTCGTTTTGTTGTTATTTTCTTTAGATTTAGTTAATATGCATGTTTTAGTTGTTTCCTCCTTAGTTAATGTTTTGTTGTTTTCCATTCTGAGTAGTGAGTAGATTTCTTGTTGAGGGGTTTAGGGATGAGAACTTGGATTATTTGAATTAAGGGATGTTGGTGGGTTGCTTGCTTATTGGTTCATCTTGTTTAGGGTTGTTGTGTCATTGTTGTTTTAGTCCGGCCAACTAGACCGACCTTGACTCATTTCTATCAATATGGGAAAACTTGGGGTAGAAATTACATTAATTTGAGACATACCCTTCTTCGCCGCAAAAGCGGGTTTTTAGGTGGGTTGGGTGAAGAAACTGAAAGGTGGCATTCTTCCTTTATCGATGTTGTGCCCAACCCGATTCCGAGACTCTTAGATCCCAATTTCCGAATCCTGACTTCCCCCTAACACCTTTTCCTAATTTGATCATTTCTAGTTATTTCTATTGTTATTTCTCTTGTTATTTAATTTTCGTCTTTTACCGCATTTCTAGCATATACTCGACCTTTAAAACCCCCTCTAGATTCCAAACACGTTGCTCTTAACTCAATATCTTTCTGTTCCCTGTGGACCGACCTCGACTTACCACGAATACTCTAGTAGTTTTTGTGTTTTGCGAGTCTATAAATATTGTTTGATCCCCCATCCTTCGCTAAACGACCGAACCGATTGGGTCGCGCATCAACTGGTTGTTTAACCGAGCATATATGGTGTTCGGGAGTGTGTGTACATTTTGACCTTAAACTCGGGCCTCGCAGTGTAAGACGTCGTCGGGTTGAACTGAGTATTTATGGTGCTCGGGAGGGGTGTGCATATTATCTTAAAGTAGGACCACGCATTTATAAGTCGTCGTCCTATTATGGTTGAGTAGCCTAGTTAGAGATCGAGGTTTGATTTGTTTGAACTAAGTTCTCGAAACTAGTTTTTAGTATTCTCCTGGTGAAAGTCTAGCCTTCGACACTGATTCTATCCATACGTCATTTGAATATTATTATTATTATTATTATTATTATTATTATTGATTTTGACTTGCAGGTTGGCAAGTGCTTTAAGTTTCTCGGAAAACTTATTTTATTATATCGTTTTAATGTTTTTCCCATTTTAAATATTTTTATATAATAATACTATTATTTTGCATATGATATAATATGGCTGGGAGAACGTCCGAGTTACTCCCTACTGACGTGGCCGTTATGTTTATAACATGACAGGTATTTGCTGCTGGGTTTTGGGTGTGAGCTAGCGAGTAGCGTGGATCCTACTCTTTCTTTATTCACGATTTACGGATTTGTATAAACCTGTTTGGAGAATTTTCTTTTTAGCCATTTTGTAAAAAGAGACCGTTGTATTGACTTACCATTTCTTTTAATAAGATATAATTTGTCAGTGTGTTTTAATCCCAACTCTACAGTGTTTCCGCCACTGTATTGCGTTAGAATTTCTAAGAGATTACAAAAATAAAGCTCATTTGAGCCAAAACCATCACCGGGGGCAAAACTGTCTTTTGCGACCAAGTCAAAATCCGGTCAAAGTCAAAACTCGAGAACGAAACCAACCTCACACTACGTTCAAATACAAAGTCAAAAACAAATCAAAGTCAAAGGTCAAAGCAAATCTCAACCTTCCTATTTTGACTCCAGATAGAGTGCCTAAGGGCCATTCGATCGAGTGACCCTCCAAAAAACTATCAAGACCCTTTTTTAAGGCCACTCGATCGAGTGCTACATAGGGTCACTTGATCGAGTGACCCCCCCCCCCCCCCCCCCCCCACACACACCATTTGAGGGGATCCTTTTTCCAACTTTAAAAACCCTCTTCTCATTCACATTTCTAAGAGTCTCTCACACTTACACACACACAAGTCATTCCCGAGACCTAGCCTCCCGAAAACCGAGAACACCTTTGCCCTAATCACACAACCTAACTCACCCTATATACTCGAACCGCTCTCGTGCCTACGACGACACTCTACGAGCCCGTTTTTCGAAATTATTAACATGTAGGTTTAGGGTGTACCAAATCCCGTTTCTCTAATCTAATCCTCTTTTCATTTTTGTATACTAATTACTAATTAATAACCTTTATTTATCGTTCTACTAACATTTAATTCTTGCATACTAACTATTAACATTTATACTATCATACTACTAACATTTACTTTATCAAGATCTAACATTTTCGTTATTGTTCCTAACAACGCTAACATTTACTTATCGTTTTTATATTTTTTGCTCATATTTATACCGCGTATATTATGACATAACAATAAACTATTTTTAAAACGATTCGAGCAAATGTCCAATGACGCTAACTCGATCGTCGTAGGTTTTAAAAGCAAAACAACGACATCGAAATGCAAAAGACCTAATATTTGCGATGACAAATCGAGTCTCCGATCGAGTATGTTCAATGATAAATGTCGTCTAAAGTCCGTTAAAATTCCCAAATAAGTCGTACTGGAGGTGGCGCCCTTTGAGGCGCGCCGCCGTAGGCACTTAAAGGTTAGGGGCCCTTATGGCGTACGCATAATCGATCAGATCATAATGCAATCGCGGTAATTTATTATCAAGCATACTCGATGTCATTTTCAAAATATCGCTCTAAGGCCCGATGTCGATTTCGTAACCGAATGTCGCGCGTAAAAGAGCTATCGACCAGTGAATTAGCATGAAACCCGATGACGTCGAATCGATCGTCGTATGGTCCGTAAGGACCGACAACAACATCATGACGCGGAGGGATTTGATATTCATTCTAGTTCGATTGTTTTCGATCCCATAAACATCACTCTAAAATATCCAATACCGATTCCATAATCGGATGTTGGATACGAAGAGCTATCGAGAATCGTGCTAATGCAAAACCTAGTGACGTCGAACCGGTCGTCGTAGGACCACAAGACCCGACAATGACGTCGTGACACAGAGGGGCCTGATATTTGCATTAGCTCAACCATGTCTCGATTCGAATCACAAGTTCACGAAATGGGTTGTTTTAAAGCAAACCCTCACCCGTTACAGAGGGCACATGATCGCGTGACCCCTCAAAAACGGGCAGGGATTTTTCGTCATAAGGCACTCGATCGAGTGACCCTTATAAGATCAAAAGACGATATAAGGTTCCGTCGAGTCACATTTACGACTCTAAGTCGATGCGTGCTAAATCGATCATGTATTCGTCTTCTAAAAATCCATACATCATATCATATTCTAATTTATTATCATCCCGTTACCTTCACAACTTTGAGTGACGTCTTACATAACTAGTCTAGTATCGACGACTCCTTAGTCGTATCCGATATTCGATAAGTCGAGACATTTCCATTCCACTATGATAAGTCGGGACAAGACTCCGAGGCTCGGGATTAAGCTAGCACTACGCTTTGGTCCCGTACGCTAAACGCGTACTAAAGCCTTGTCCTTCGGTCAATACACAACGTAATGTGTAAATGATCGAAGTTCTTCCAATTATCTGATTTACGGTTTCGATTATGTTTTCTATTTACGGGTCCATTTATAGACTATATTTACCGTTGCTAATCCGTTTATTATTATCGCTTTGTCCAAGTATTGTGAATTCCGGGTTGTATTCCGACACTGTAATTTGTAATTTACTTTTAAGTTGTTTATTGTTTTGCGTGACATTTACCGTTTTATAAATGAACCCACATGCTTAAATTCAACTTCGACATAATTTAAGATGCATTAAACGACGTAGCTAAACACGTATCTCGCATGCGTAGCTAAAAACGCTGTTTGCATATCATTTAACCGTCTTACTAACGCGCGTACACGAACACCGATCGATATCCTAGTAGAGGCCGCTAAGTGCGGGCGGGATTGGGTGTCCTTCGTGGGCTTCCCAACACGTACCCTCACCCCTTACTCAGAACCTTTGGTTTCCGGATGCCCGAAACCGTTGGCGAACGAGAGACATTCGATATACTATATTTGGTAATCTGACATCGATATCGTTATGCAAAGGGACGAACCCCCATAAGCTCTAGTAGGGCCGTGCTTTGTGCGCGATACGCCCAAGTATAGAGTGGGTTCGAACGGGTCCGAACTCCCACAAAGTTCGGTGGCGACTCCAACTTTGATTTAAATTTCGCCCCAAGAATAATCTTACCACGAGATTCATTCGCCTACCCAAACCCGCGTGTGGCCGCGTCGAGGTGGACCTATGTTATGTCCACAGTGTTCTTATTCATTTTGATTTTGTGTGCTTAAATGATTAAATAGCTCGATTTTAGTTATTATTAAGTAATTAGTTTATTTAGCTTAGTTTTTAGTAATAATCGTTATTTGCGAGAATTTTGGTACTGCTTTGTCTTGTTTCTATTTTGTAGGTACCGTTTCGGGAATAATCGAATAAGTCGAGAAATGGAGTGGGTGAAAACCGAGTCATGGATGAGTTTGACTTGACTCAAGTGCATTCTGAGATGTCAGGTTCGAAGAAAAAGAGGAACGAAGTTTATGTTGGGTTTAGAATGAAGCAATTAGGCGAGAAGGAAAATCTAAGGTCAAGAACCGAGGAGGAAGGGCGGACCAGCACAGGGTCGACCGGCCTCCTTCACTCTGTCAACCCCCCCCCCCCCCCCCCCCCCCCCCCACCCTTCCGTTGCCGGCCGGCCATGGCCATGTCGCGCCGGGCCCTCTTTCTCTTCTTCTTTCTTTTTAAGCTTTCTTAATTAGGACCCTCTACTATATTTAGCTATTTTGTAACCCTTTCTAAGGAGAGGAAACCTAGATTAGTTTAGCCTCCGTTAGAGATAATCTTAGTTTAATCCTTCCTTAATCTTTCTTTAATTTTAGTTTAATTCTAGTCAATTCTTGTGTAATTGAGGACCTTTTGAAGACATCTTCTCTATTGACAACATTGAGGATTCTTCTTAGGTTAATTTTATACAAGATTTAGACTTTTGTTCATCACTTTTATATTGGTATAATTTCCCTTCTCCTTAATCTTCTCTATTTTAGTTTTCTCTTATTTATTTTCTTGTTTGATAATTTTCAATCTCGATCATATCATGAACCTCCATTGTTATGCTTGTTTTGTGATGTATGTTGGGATTGTCATCTTGAGTATGAGTGAGTAGATTTCCTTGTTGGGGTTAGTAGGGGATTGGGTATTGATTATGGGTGATTAGAGTGAAATTGGTGGTGTTTGGTGTCATTTACTCTGCCTCTTGTCATTGTGCACATAACATGTTTGATGAAATGCCTAGTAGACTTGTGATTGAGAAATACATGTTTCCTTGATTTCTCTTGTATGATATTGCATGTTGGTTTGTTGGATATCTTCGTTATTAGTGAGAGCGTAGCGTAGAGAATCCTTTGGCCGTCTAAGTGCGATAGCCCGGGCGTTGTCAAGGCTAGTGGATTGCACCGACACCCTTATTCTCCTTGACCACCTAGACACCCTTGAACCCGACCTAACTCTAGTTCCCTCCTTATATCGTTTCATTATTTGATTTTTATTTGCTTTGCACTGTTTTAGATGTTAGACTCTAGTTTAGTACACAACTCAAACCAATCACCTTCATTCGTCTTGAACCTAGTCTAAAACCATAACTTGCTTTAGTCCGACTCCCGTCCCTGAGGAATTTGACTCGAATTAACATTTGCTACTAAGCCTAGGTTAGTTTGTTATTACTTGATCGGTGGGATTCATGACAAAAATTCTCCTATCATAATTCCCATGAAATGGGTAACCAAACATCACAATTAATCAATTCATGGGAAGTAGAACTTCCCATGATTTAAAAGTGCAACCAAACCACCCCTTATACTTGTCCCTCTAAAACCATAGCCTTATCCCATTCCGAGCCAAAATGGAAGACGAAAGTCTTATCTTTTGCATTCACCACAGTCCCAACATTGGTTTCGACGATTTCCAAAGTTTTGCCTTGGTGTTGATTGCCGTTTTGACGTTTATCGATCTTGAAGCCCATAACTTTTTCACTAACATGTATTTGCTTTTCGACTCATCCTCCTTGTCGCTCCTCTCCCAATCAAACATCACAATACCTTCTGAACTCTATCCCTCTTGGACCTCTTTCACGTACCGAGAATTGCCCGTTGTCGCACTAATCATCTGACCTTCACAAACAAAAACAAAGAACACAGCAAAGCAAAGCACGAAAAAACAGAATAAGACTAAGGGTTTCACCCCTTCGATCATAACAATCTTGTACATTTAATTGCAACTCTTTCGACTCCAGAATCCTTGTATATTGACGTTTTTGCCCTTTACTCGTATGCTTTCCGTAGCGTTGCATAAAAATGTGGGAAAACTAAAATACCTACAAAACAAGTAAAACCATGCAAACAACTAGAAAACACAAGTTAGCTCATGAAATCGCTCAAAAGAGCGCAAATAACATCTAAAACCGAGCTAAATACTCGTACAAGGGATAATAAAGGGTATATAAATACTACGTACAGTACTACTTATCACATGAAGGTGGTGAGATGAGCCTAGAAGCAAATGAGATAAGCTAAGACTCTTAGACAAAACCCTAGGAGACTCTTATCTTGATGTATCATTCAAAAAAAATGTTTTCCGATTATTACGCCCTTAAATTTGGACTAATCTATCTATATATATAATAAAAAGGTAATCAAAAACAAGTTTTTTCTGTGATTTCTGACCAATGTCATGTGGCGGCCTTGAAAACAAGCATGCGATTAAGTAGCTATTTTTTCATAATTCTATAATATTTGACCTTTCCATTCCCTGATAGAATTAATCGATCATATGTCCTCTAAAATCTCATAACTCCATTCGACGACTCTCTAAATTACCATCTCAAGAGTAATATAACCTTATTCTCAATAAAAGGTTTAAAAGTATGACTTCCAACCCTTTTTTATTGTAATGCAGCTTTTTTGGGTTTTCTTCTCATTTCATTATGATATGTGATAAATATTTTAATGAAGTGAGAAGAAAATAGGAAAATAGAGGGCTTTCCTTTATTAAATCCATTGTAGTGTATAATTATTTCAAAATAATTTTCATTAAAGTAGTACTAGAGAACAAAAACTAGTTGATCTTTGATTAATCTCATCTATATAGATCATCACAAAATCTTAGGAGAGACGGTATCTCAATAACTTATTGAGATACCACTCTTCAGTACCATTTTATGTTATATTCGTACCCTTAAATGATAACTTTTTTTTGTGCCTGTTTTTATAAGAAGCGTACCCTCTTTATGTTTGTATACTCTTTTATGTTAATCGTACCTACTTCTATTGGGTTTGGTACCACTGTTACTTTCATTTGTACTTAGTCTCTCAGTAAAGTTAATGAGAGACCGTCTCTCAGGAGACCTACTCATAGATCATAAAGAGGTTTCAACTTCCAAGTCATCGAAATAAATAGAGGGCGGAGATTAGAAAGACCGCTTGTTATCAAATTTTTGTTTATGAAAGCATATACCATCTTCGTTGACTATTACTTAGGGATGTCAACGGGTCGGTTTCGGGTCGGGTGGAGCCTCACCCGAATCCATCACCCGAATCCGCATACTCCACCCGATCCATCCGTCACCCGATTAACCCACCACCCGGATCCAATCCATCCGTCATCCGCGGGTGATTCGGGTGGATCGGGTGCTTAGCGGATGAAAAATATTTTTTAAAAATACAACAAAAAATATACAAATTATAAGATGCGTAAAGTTTTTTGGAATTTTTTGGTGGTCGGAAATTAAGACGGGAAAGAAAATCTAAAATGGTGGCCGCCAAAGTGATTACGGAAAATATTTTCTTAGGGTTTTAAGACAAAAAAAAGGATAATGGGTATAAAAATAGAGTGAAATTAATTTTTTTTTTTATATATTCATATAATTTTTAAAAAAAATCTATAAACGGGTGAACGGATCGGGTGGACGGATCGGGTGACGGGTGAAAAATCTCCACCCGAATCCGACCCGATCCATCACCCGATTCATCCGTCATCCGCTTAAAATCCATTTAGCTCGGGTTTTCGTCCATTAATTTTATTCGGGTGGATGGATTTTGAACGGTTTCGGGTGAAATTGACATCCCTACTATTACTTCCTCCGTTCATATCCAAAGGGTACGTTTCTATTTTACACAAAGATTAAGAAAGTATTAAAGTAATATTAAAATTACAATAATGAGGGACAAATTAGTACTTTAATAATTAAAAATATCTTTTCACAATGACATATAATGTAAATAGGTTAGGAGAATAAGGATAGTTTAGTCCACAAATGGATAAAAAAATTGGTCAATTGGATTTGAACGAACCAAAAAGGATACGTATCCTTTAAATATAAAAATGAAATATATTTTACAAACTTGCCGAATCAAATAATCGATGCACCCTCACGAGTCACGAGCAAAAGATTTTACTTGCACAATTAAGCTAGAGGGGCTGAGGATCCGCGGTTGCTGGGTAAAAGCGTAGAAATACGAGTGAAATGGACAAAAGAAGCAGAAAACCACACGTCACAAACTATGATAATCCACTCTTAACCACAAATTCAAGCAAATACCCACCCTATGTTTCATTGTTTCCCAATCATCCGTCGTCAGTAACCAAAACACCCCCAACTTGCAAACTACCCACTACAACTCTTCTTCTTATTGTCACAATATTCCGTCTGCCTTTCTCATCTTTCCACTTTCTAAGAAAAGGATTCCAACCCATTATTCGAACTCAAAAACCCATAACAAAGATCTTGTCTTTTTTTTTTGTCTTTTGTGATGGAATTAAATTAATTGAACTTATTATTTCAGGGTAGTATTAGTTTTGGTATAATACAAATTGTACTACTAGCGGTGCTATTTAACAAAATAATGAAGGGAATGGCAATAGCTTCTTCTTCTACGTTTCATGGGTTTAGGTTTGGGTTGGGGATATTGGAATTGGATTCAAAAGTTGAGGGGAAAGGGATTCTGAGGATGAAGTGGCGTGATGTTGGTATGAGGAAGATCACGAGGCTGGGTTTTGGTAATGGTAACAGGGTGTGCTGTAAACTACAAGATGGTGATAATAACGCCTCTAATAACAGCAGCAGTAAGCTCCTAACTTTTCTGCATCCTCCAACTTATCCTCACTTCTCTAAGCCTGGCCTTCTTTGTTTGTTTGTTTGTTACATGTCATATGGAAACGATGCATCTAGATTAATACTCGTATTATTGATCAAATTATGGGTTTAAGAACGCAGGACAATGTAACTAGCAATCTAGGACAGAAGCTAAGTTGTCTGCTCGTAAGTTGTGTTTTGATGTTGTTTGATGAGTTTTTGATGATTTTATGGCTCTTTACCAATTTATATACGGCCAAGTGCGAGCTGAGGTACCCTCTCAGGTTCGATCCCCTTTCCCGTTATTGTTATTGTAATGCTAGTGAGTGTGCTACCTGTGTATAGGGTAACTTCATTGATTAACTACCTTTGCGGCTGTTGATTATCTTCCCACGATGTCTATCTTTATGATTGTGTTCAATCAAGTTATCAACTCCCTTTCCGCACAAGCTTTCTTCTTCTAGTCATCTTCCGCCTTTGCTGATGAACTCTTGATCACTTGCCCCTTATTTTCATATTATGAACCACCCCATCTTCGTACCCTTTTTGCCGTTCTAAACATCCAAATGTCCTACTTTTCTATCAACAATGTCACCCAAGATATCTCGATGAGGATACCACACTGTGCATGCTCCGATACTTTTTTTTCCCAGTCAGAGGAGAGCTGTTCTCTCCACCGTAAGCTACTTATTTAGTCATTTAGACGATCCTATAAAAGAGCCACAGAGCATGTTAGCCTGTAATGCATGTTTGGAGGCTTGTTGTCCTTTCCCGAATCGAGATTTCCCTTCTGAAAATAATGGCTGAGTTACCAATAGTAGCATATGAGCTTATATTTCTTTTGAATAAACAATTTTATAAGATTTTACAGATTTGACCTGCTGATGTAGTTCATTCTTTCTGTTTTTACTTGGGACTTGTCCCGAGTGTGTAGACAATACTAAACATGTAGGGAATGTCTAATTATTTTCTCGTGTCCTTCTCGAATAAGGATGATGTTCGTTGAGATTGTTAACTCAACGTATACAATGCTCAGGTCAAGTTTCATTTTGTTCCATATGTCATTTAACTGTTATTACTCTGCTGTCTCTCTCTTTTACCATGCTAGTATGCTGTCAAATCTTTATAAGGACCCAACCGTATGGTTATTTTATTTTGGCTTGGGTTTAGATCTGAATCTGTTCCACAATCCAGTGTTCCTTTGAACTCCCTTTGACTATATAATTGCATGGGTTCTTATAGCATTTTCAATGAATTTTAATTTGAATGGAGCAAAAAGATTTAACTATTTATGAAAGGGGTTTGTTTTATGTATGTGTAAGATCTCCAATTTCTTGTAGATGGCGAACCTCCCGAGTCTTTATTCATGAAGGAGCTAAGAAAAAGGGGTATTTCACCAACCTCACTACTTGAGGAGATCAACACCGGAACATTTGGGGATGAGATAATAAAAAACAGGAGTGATCGATCATTCTCACAGAGGAATTCAACAGCTACTGATTTGGATAAAAGTTTAACTAATCAGAGGGAGACTTCGATGGCGTTGAACAGCGAAGGCCTTGAGGTTAATTAATTTTGTTTACTCATTTGACAGCATTTTGTCTTTGTCTCTTGCTTAAATGGCCATATCTGATGTGATCCTTGGCCTGTCTGATATATTACGTTTATGATTGAAAGACCTTATCTGATCTACTCTAATCCCGACATTATCTTATTGATTCATGTGCTGCCTGTGCTGTCCATTCATGGAGTACCATTCTTCTGGAATTTGTTGATATTTAATTTTTAGGAATTAATTAACAAGTAGTTACGTACAATGTTGGAGTGACAGTGAGATACGCTTTTGTGCTGTATTCACCGAACAAAACTTATAGTGATGAAGATCCTATTGGGATCTCTTTTACAAACTTCTTCAATGGGAAGCACCTGATCTGACAAACTACGCGAATACAGGCCAGGGCTACATAATTTAAAAACAAAGATGTGGGTCATGCACAAGGCACATTTATGGAAGAATGGAACCTTAGTATAGGCCGGCTGACTACGTCTTGGGTTTAAAACTGAGTCAATCATTAGGAATATTTAGCTGGGTTTCGGTGTTTGGAGTATTGGATTAATTTCTACGTAGTACTCCCTCCGCTCACTATTTTTTTCCCATTTCATTAAAATACTCCTCACAAATATTTATGAAATGGGGCAAAAAATAATGACCGGAGGTAGTACTTTGTTATGGAGTATACTAATTAAGTCAATTTGATCTTTTTTTTAGGCTGAGATTTTGGGGTTGGGCAATATAAGACTAGGTCATATTTCGATTAATGGTGATCATATTTAGGTATTCTCATTGGTACGAAGTCGGATAAGGAAAGTGGTTGACCAGATCATCGGAAATTCTGGATCCAGAGAGTATTCAAGGCTTTGATATGTGAAATATGATGTGTTCATGAAAATACGTAGGGGATGTCAACATTTTAAAATATCAATATTCCGTGGCCATTGGGCTTGAAGGGTGGTTGGTGCATAGGTTCCCCCATATCATGTGGTGAAATTCCACATATCAAAGACTCCAGAGGATTTGAACCTTTTTATATCATGTTAGAGGATCACTTCAACTAAAACCTTAAGGTGATGCTTGAGGCTCAATCAACCTTTTGATATAAGGTGATTATTAAGGCCCAATCAATTTTTTAGTATCCTAATAGGTTCAACATTCGCAAATAACAGTATTGGTCCTGACTATATATACCTTTTTGCACACATTTCTTGTCACAATGTTCAGGGGAAGGTTGTATATACAATTATAGGCATATAGCATAAATGAGAAGAAGAAAAGGTTTAAGTAACAGATTTGGAGTTTTAAGCTTCTATGATTATGATCTTGTCAGTAAGTTTCTCTTGGCTTTGAATCTAAGCCCACAATATATGCATAGGCTATACATTTATAAATTTGGACACTTATTCACCAAATGCATGTGAGGAAGAATCTTTTGGATGAAGCTCTTGAAAATTACATATTTGTAATCAGTCTAGTCACTACTCACTAGTGCTTGTAAACAGCTAGATATGATCTTGCTAGGTTTTTTCGTCGTACAGTTATCTCTTTTTTCTACTGCGTGAAAGAAATGATGTCATACAGAGCAACTTAAATGAAGTCACTGTCATTTCTCGCATAATTATTGTGTTGTTTTATGTGCTTATATGTCATGCGATATCAAATGAGGTATTATCAATATTATTGTCCCCTTGCTGATAAATGTGTCATCCAATATTCAACTCTGTATGTATTACTGCACTGGTTGTGCTGTTATTTTGGTACATCATGGTAGGGTAGTCTGATGATAAAAGCTGTAAATTAGCACTTTAAGTCATGCAATTGTACTCCACGAATGTGAATGTTCTTCTATGACTTTGTGTGATATGCGTATCTAGTAGGATATGGCTGCTGTCTATATCGTGGTCTGTAATCTAGAGTAGTTTCCACTTTAAGTTGTACTCTAGTTTTTTTTTTGAGCGAACAATCATTTCATTAATAAAAAGTCATACTTGTAGGTTTCTTTTTATTTCCTCCCTTGCACCATTTCCTCTTTGTTAAAGTGACTGTCGAGTGTTGACTTTATCGATTTTTTTAGGAAAGATACATATCTGTACTTACTCTACTTGTCTTTCTAGCAGTATTTGATTCCAACATCCATTTTCATACTTGTTGAACAGGGGCTATTTCCACGAGCTAAAGTTCTGTTAAGACTTGGCGGAACATTCTTCCTAGCATTTTGGCCACTGATTCTCGTAACAGTTGCCTCCTTCGCCGCTTTGTATCTGGTAAACGTCATGACTTCCTAGAACAGAAACATTTAATCTATTGAACATTTGCTGCTGTGGTCTTTAAATTTTCTTAATTCACCCATAATTCCCTGCCGTCCTTCCGTGTACCTGTCTTTTGTGCATCTTATGGTTTGGGAATGGGGGCATTTTGTTGTCTTACCACATATGCACGAACAGCATGAAATCTAGGCCATCTGGGCTATAAAGGGTTTGAAGGCTATCGCTTTAGCATTTTAAAGTGGCAACCACCTGCATCTATGGCACAACGACCAGGTCAAATCTCACACTGAGATGTAATACTATGTCGAATACTATGTAGATAGGTTAACAATATTCTGATTTCTTCGGTATTATTGTCAATGGGGACTGGGGATATCCCGTTGTCGGGCTAATCATGTTAATAGCCACACGCATGAAAGAAATGTAAGATAACAGATTGTTTGCCTGACTGACTGCAGTATCTTTTATCCTAATGTTCTGAATGAATTATTTTACTGCAGTACTTTGGGCCGACATTTGTCCATGACGGAAGCACAACCCCAATTGCTAAACCACAATATATCGATCCGTATGTACTTCTTCAAGAAGAGAGAATCACACAGTAAACCAAACCAGTGGAGATGTCCCGGGTGATTGAACTCGACACTTGCAATACTCCAGTGACGATGACGAGACTAAAAATCTCTCTTTGTCAATCTGTAAATAGAAGTTCAGTATCTGCTCATCCTCCTGTATTTTGATGGATATGAACTTACTCTCTATATTTTATTGGGAGTAGATGGCGTAGCAGTCAAAATGCATGGCCCCAAGCTCGAAAGTAAACCTCACTGAAAACACTTCCATGTAAAAAGCTTATCACTACATATGTACTTGCACTTGCAGATTTGCAGCTACGTTTACTACTTATGTCACTGTTTGGGAGCAAAACTGACCAATTCATTGTCAAGGCATCCGACCCACCGTCCCAAGGATTTGTCACCCTTGGGAAAGGGAGTCTCAAAAGCCACCGTTCAATTTATGTGATACCCCGGAATTGGGTTGTTTGAAGGTTGAGGGTAAATAGTTGTCTACAGAGGATCATAAGTTCATATAGAGTATATATTCTCTTTTTTGTCGAGACTTTGAACTTTGAGGCCCCATATAAAAAATCTTTTATTATACATAGAAGTGAAAAAGAAGATAACTACTCCAATATAGCTGAAAGAAAAAGCGCCCTTAGACTAGGGCGAGTTGATGATGACGGGAAGATTGAGAACAAACCTCTTTATCCATCTCATGATCTCATCTATACAAGTTGTCAACTCTTAGAAGTCATTGATACAATGGAGTTGTCGCCTCCGATAGAGAATAAACTTCTCCACCTTGAATCTTTCATGATTGAGCTCTACAATCAGAAGATTCATGGTCCAAATGATCCAAACAAGTAGAGAGTCGAGGACAAGGAAAATGTCTCAACCAAACTCCGAGAACAAAACGGATGAAACCACTTCACAAAAATCTTTATATTATTAACATTAATAAAAGACACGGCCATAAAAGCCACGGAAAAAAGGCTACTTAAACTAAAATACTTCGTAACTAAAGATAAGAAAATACGTGATCATCCAAATTTGAAAAGACTTTTTATCGGTCGTGCTATTAGGCCACTAGTGGAAGCGGATTGGGAGGTCAAAGTTAGTGTCCTTAGATGTGTTGTCAAACTCAAATATGGTTACACTGTCTCATACATGAAAGTGTGGTATGCTAAACAAAGGGCTATTTCTGATATTTTTGGTGATTGAGAGGGGTCTTATGATTTTCTTCCACGTTACCTAGATGCCTGAAAGGAAGCTAATCCCGGGACCGTTGTACACATTAACACATCACCGACCAGTATACCAAATGCTGAGTACTTTGATCGAGCGTTTTGGGCTTTTGGTCCTTCTATCGAGGGTTTCAAACACTGTAGACCTCTTATTTCGATTGACGGAACTCATTTGTATGGAAAATATCGAGGTAACCTTCTAATGGTCATTAGTGTAGATGCCAACAACCAAATCTTTCCCTTAACTTTTGGTATTGTTGATAAGGAGAGCACCGAAAATTGGCAATGGTTCATGTCTTGTATACGGTGTTATTGAAGGACTTTACCGGTGCGAAAGCGGAATTTCAGGAAACAATTTCCTAGCACCAATCCAAGATAACAAGCACAATATAGATATGAATCAGGACAAAAGTAGGTCGAGAAATACATATCCTCGTAGCGTAAATTCCTCGATATACAAGACAGAGAGATACCAGAGAGCCCCACGTGTTGCTCCTCTACTCGGTCCACCAACCTAGTCGGAATCTCACGTCTGCTAGGACGGAAGAGATAGAACAATTCTCTCTCTTATTTTTAAAGGTGTCTGAGGCAATAAACTGAACTGATTCTCCTTGGTTGATTATTAATCTCCTTATGACTCATATACCATATCCTTATATAGTAGTAGAGTTTAGGTTAAACCAAGAGATTAACCGGGCCTCATAAGTAGTAGTCTCAGTCTAATACCTCACAAGTCCACATTGGGCCCGTTTAGTTTCCTGACTAAGTCTGATTGTGTGACCTTATAGGATTATATCTATAGTCATCAACCCAATCGAATTGGACTAATTATCATATAATTATTCTCTAGCAAGCAATTATGAATTACTATAATATATAATGATAATCTCCATAATAATATCCTATATTATATTTAGTAATTGCCGGAAATGTCTTAGGACATATTCCTTCAGTTATGTCACTAAATGTGAGGGTTTATATGTCATTTCCGATCGACATGCGGGTATTTTAAACATAGTGAATACACCTGGGAACGGTTGTATGAGCCCAAGGCATATCATAGGTTTTGTATTAGACATAACATTAGTAAGAATTATAAGAGCAAACCTTTGAAAAAGCAGTTTACTTGGACTGTTTTTCAAAATAAAAAACGTAAGTTTAATATTGAGATGGAGAAGATTGGGGCTATGGATGCGGGTTGTAGAGCGGTATTACAAGGGTTGTCATTAGCTAAGTGGTCTTTGGCTCATGATGGAGGTTATAGATATGGTATAACCACTACTAAAATATCTGAATGCTTCAACGGTGTCCTGAAAGGATGCTGCTTTCTGCCGATCACCGGTCTTGCGAAGACAACATTCTATCACCTTAATTTGTATTTTGTTGAGAGGCGTGAATTCGCCAAATCTAGAATGGAAGATGGGCTAATCTACTCTCCTAAGATTGAGGAGACATTAAAGTACATTGACAATGCTGCCCATAACAAAGTTACGTGCTTTGATGCCGGACTAGGTATATATGAAGTTGTTAGTCAACGTGGTGATAGGGTGAACAACTTGGGTCACAAAACTCACAATGCGTACAAGGTGGATCTTACAAGAAAAACGTGCACTTGTGGCAAGTGGCAACTCTTCCACCACCTATGCTCTCATCTATTGGCCGTGTGTAGGACAGAAAAAATTAGCTATGACCAATATGTTGACCGTTGTTACACATCAGTTGAATATTTTAGTTTTTACCGGTCCAAATTTCATCCTCTGCCGGATATGGGATATTGGAAAATATGGACGGGATCTAAGCTTATTCCACGTGAACTTGAACCAAAGAAAAGAAAAGGCAGGCGAAAGTTGAAGAGAATCATAAATGAAATGGATGAGAAACCGAAGTCCAAAAACTCATGTAGTTTATGTCACAATCATGATCATAACAAACGTTCATGCCCTTCAAGGGGAAGTTCGTCGATGTCTTCAATTGTCTAATTAGTCTTCAGTTTCAATTAATAGTGAACGTTTAATAGGTTGTAATCCAAAGTACGTTGTTATTGACGCAATTTTTCAAAATGTAATGGAGATTAATTTCGGTTTTTAATTTATATATTCTATAATATTTTGTTATTGGATAAATTTGTATATTCATTGAAAAATTTGTAGGTGATATGAATCCCTGACCCATTTATAACAGTCTACTGACACTTCAAGATTACCATAGAAGCACTGCGATTTGGGAGGGAGAGGTAAGGTAATCATTTCTACGACATATAGAATTTCCCAATTTATTTTCACACGTTTTTCAACATTTGTTGTAATATATATATATATATATATATTACATTTTTCTTTATTAGGAAATGGGTGAGTTGACTTGTCGTTCCCACTTGAAATCGGGCTTCCATTTCCAACCCGATTTACGCGTTCTACATTTTCTTCGAGGTACACAGTTTTGGGGCATACATCGACTATGTTTCGTTCCACTAGATACGGGATTGATCACGGCACTAGTTGAGCGTTGGAGACAAGAGACTCATACCTTTCATCTCCCATTTGGAGAGGTTTCTATTTTGTGGCAAGACGTCAACGTCTTGTTAGGTTTGAGAGTCACTGGGAGACCGGTAACAGGGTGCATTGGTCTAAACTGGGCAACCCTCGCTGAAAATATTTTAGGTATAAGACCTCACGGGGAAGATATAAGAGGGGGTTCCGTAAAATTAACCCGGTTGTTTCAAAACTTTCAAGTACTACCCCCTAACGCGACCGAAGCACAAATCGCTCAATTTATAAGAGCGTACATTTTGTATATGTTTGGTACCGTGCTATTTGCTGATAAGTTGGGTAATAGGGTTCATCTGATGTATTTACCATTGATAGAAGATTTAACTCAAGTCGATTCATATAGTTGGGGTAGTGCGGCGTTGACATGGTTATATAGGAATATGTGTCGAGCAAGTACTAGGTTACCAACAAGTGAGAAATGGCCCAAACAGATCGGTGGTGTCTTGATACTCCTACAATTGTGGGCATGGGAACGCATCACATTTGGAAGGCCTGTATTGCATGAACAATTGCATCATAAGCAACCGTTAGGCCAACAATTTGACCATGGTGCGTGTAGACCCACTAGGATGTAGATGGTTACGTGTAGAACGTTCTTACTTAGACCATAGAGTTTCGCTGGTGCAATATAGGGACGCATTCGAGAGGATATATTATCACGGTTGCGACCGTCTTGCACTGAGAATAGGGATGAGTAGCGTGTAATAGCTCCAATGCACCATTTTGAGGCGGTCGAGTGTCATCTATCTCAACGTTGTTTAAGGCAATTTGGATGGAATCAACCAATTCCAAAAAGAAAGGATACGGACATGCATGGAGTTGCATAACATAGAGCGGAGGGGGTGGATTGATGACTTCCACTTTTACCACATAGCCCTTGTTCAAAGATGGACAGAACGTATGAATAAGGTAGTGCAAGATACCAGTATTTATCAAGGCTTGATGCATCCACGAGATTCGTATATGAAATGGTACAAGAAAAGAACGAGGCTCATCATTAGTCTGAATAGCGCTAGGGTTAATGAAGACTATGCCGAACATCAATACTACCATCCAACCGGCGCCGATTATGAGGAGCTTGTAAGTTGTTTTTCCCTAAAATTTTATATTTTTAATTAGTAACTTCAGTTGAAGTGTTTATTATTGTATTCTAACATTTTTATCAACCAAAATTTGTAGACACGGTCGAGCGTTTACACTTACAACTCCACTACCACCATGTTCAGTCAATGCGACGATAATACGCCATGTAATTGGTAAAGGATGTTGCACAGCATGCAAACAATGGCGCAAATGTCACTGCAAAACTCTAGGCAAGCTCACCTGCTGGATATTAAGGCGCCAGTCGTCACTCAACAAGAAGAAGACGAACAAGAAGAAGGCGAACATGATGAAGAAGAAGACGTTGGACCGACTAGTCAAAGTCCGCCGAGGTATGATTTCCGACAACTGGCATCTCGAACCACTAGGAACATGGAAGACGGAGAATCCTCAACAAGGAGGAAAAGAGGTCGTGGAAACCGAAGATAGGTTTAAGATTTGTTATCGAACAATGCAAAACTTATCGTTATTTTCTAACCAATGTCGAATTATTTTCTCAATTTTAATTTGTCTTTGAACTTTTATTGCTATATTCGAGAATTGTTGTTGGAATGAGTGGTGTATTCGACGGAAATGGGAGTAGTTCATGAAAGTTGTATATTTGGGGTGAAAATGATGTTTGATTATTGTCTATTATGATATTGACTGCAGGATTGTAATGAAAAGTCGGACGCGTATATTGGCTACTGCATGAGATTGATGCAGCTTTGTAACGCTGTGGAGGACAACGGTATAATGCTAGTTTGTTTAAAAAAATCCCAGAAGTAAATGGTCAGCAGTATGCATATGTTCTGCTACAGTAGCATACCGCTGTGGGGGACAACGATATGCAATTGCGGGTATTTTTAAAAATTAACCCCACATATCAGTAGCCACTGATTTATGGGGGTTTTTGGGTGATTTTATTGCAGGTTTATACCACTGTCCCACAACGGTTTAAACTTGTACGAATTTTGAAAAAATTAGCCCCAAAGATCAGTAGCTTCTTATCTGTGGGGATTTCTTGGGTGATTTCATTGCAGGTATATACCGCTGTCCCCCCACAGCGGTACAGTCCTGCAATTTTTTTTAAAAAAAATCGATGACTTGGAAGCATTCCGCATAAATACTTTGAAACAAACACTAAAAGTGAAAAAACTATCGAGAATAGCACCAAAACGACAAATGGTTCAAAATTCATTGGGAATATACCACTGTCAATCCCTCACTACTGTCAAACCCAAAGACATCCGCCCTTCCAACCGAGGTTAAGTTCCACATTAAAAATCTATAACATGCAAACCTAGATCCAAACCCTAATTCAATCCACACCACCATAATCACTAACGGGTGAGGGAAAAGGGAGAGGGGATCACCAATCATGAATCAAAAAGAAAAGAAATAATCTTATACGGAGTATAATTTTGTTATGACTTCTTATTTTATCAATAAAAAAAAATAATCTCAGTCGTCAAAGTTAAGTCAAATAATAGTCTTTACGTCTCGATCATTTATTGTACGAATCAATGACTAATTATGCAAAAGAGAAGAGTATTAATTTGGTGGCTATTGGGCCAACCCAAAAACGTACTCGAAGTGGGAAAATCAATGAAAGCCCAGGAAGAAAGGAAACCCTAAGCAACTCTCCCCTGATATAAAACCACAAAACCCACTGATACTCCTCCATTTCCCATCCAACCGCAGCCAACAACAACAAAAAAATGGGAAGAGTCATCAGGGCACAACGTAAAGGAGCAGGGTCCATCTTCAAGTCCCACACCCACCACCGCAAGGGCGCGGCCAAGCTCCGCACCCTTGACTTCGGTGAGCGAAATGGGTACCTGAAGGGTGTGATCACGGAGATCATCCACGACCCTGGACGCGGCGCCCCTCTCGCCAAGGTCACCTTCCGCCACCCCTTCCGCTACAAGCACCAGAAGGAGCTCTTCGTCGCCGCCGAGGGCATGTACACCGGCCAGTTCCTCTACTGCGGTAAGAAGGCCAATCTCATGGTCGGCAATGTCCTCCCTCTCAGGAGCATCCCTGAGGGTGCTGTTGTCTGCAATGTTGAGCATCATGTCGGTGATCGTGGTGTTTTCGCCAGGGCTTCTGGTGATTATGCTATTGTCATCTCTCACAATCCCGATAATGACACCTCCAGGTATCCCATCTCCCTTCATTTTTAGTGTGTTGATTTGTTGGGTTATGCCTTTATGTTTGATTTCCGACGGATCTGGATTTTCGAATTCGTCTCGGTCTTATTGTCGTAATGTTACAACTGTCTCTGGTTAGCGTTGATGTTGATTTGCCCCATTTATTTAGTTATTATTTAAAACCGGAGGGAGTATTTAGGGAAGGTAGAGGCTTTCTGTTGAAATGGGGTTTGTGGCCATGTTTGTTTCGGAATTAATCTGTGTCACAAATCCTATGCTGGGTTGGGAGATTCTGGGTTGTTTCAGTTGTCTAAGTACTGGTATTGTTTATTAAGGTAGAATGCCATGTTCTTCGTTGTAGTCTTCGTTAGTGTTTTGATTTGAGTTTGATAGCGAATCGAACGGTGTTGTTCTACCTGAATCAATGGGATCGTCAGCCATGTTTTATTTATAGTATGCCTTTGTCTGGTATTGCTTTGTCCTTGTATAATTGTATTTGTAACTTTGTGTTGGTTGGGAATTGTAGGGTGAAGCTTCCATCAGGTGCGAAGAAGGTAGTCCCAAGTGGTTGCCGTGCTATGATTGGTCAAATTGCTGGGGGTGGTCGTACTGAGAAGCCTCTCCTAAAGGCTGGAAATGCGTACCACAAGTACAGAGTGAAGAGGAACAGCTGGCCCAAGGTTAGAGGTGTTGCTATGAATCCAGTCGAGCATCCTCATGGTGGTGGTAACCATCAACATATTGGTCACGCCAGTACTGTCCGTAGGGATGCCCCACCCGGTCAAAAGGTTGGTCTCATTGCTGCCCGCAGGACTGGTCGTCTTCGTGGTCAAGCTGCTGCTACTGCTTCCAAGAGCGACAAGGCTTAAGTTTTACCTTAGTTTGTTTCTGGTTTTGATAATCTAGATTTTGGACTTTGGAGATTGCTTGCTCAGATTGTTTACTAAGTTTTGTTTAGAAACTCTGTTATGGTTGTCGCTCTTTTATTCACCTAAATACTACCGTGTTTGCTGGATGCATTATTCAATTGGTTTGGCTCTTGAAGACTATTACTCCTAGTTAATAATTTCCTGACTAAAGGTTTGTTGCATCCTCTGAGTGACTAATGAGTTACCAGCTTAACATTTAAAATTGAACTAGTGTTATTCCCGTTACACGTCACGGGGCGGTACACATTTTTTTTTGTTATTGAGAATTGGTAGATAAAAAAACGGATATTTTCCACGGTACCTTTGAACTCTGACACATTTAAAATAATTAAAAATTAAGGGAATGTCCATGATACCCTGTGTTTTCAATGTTTTACCCATGATACCCTTCAATTGGTAACATGGACAAATAATTGAAATTACGAGGGTATCATGGACAAAAAATTGAAAATACAATGGTACCATGGTTAAAATACTGAAAACACAGGGGTACAATGAGCATTTCCTCAATTTTCAACTATTTTAATTTGAATTTCATTAATTTTCTAACTAATTTCACCAAAAAAATTAAAATTAATCACTTTAACTAAACTAACTTTTAACGACGTTATGACGGAAAATTGATCAGGGTACCATGGACACTAAACGCAAAATACAAGGTTACCATAGGAACAAACTTAAAATGAGGGGTACCATGTGTAATGTGTCAAAGTTCGAGGGTACCGTGGGAAATATCCCATAAAAAAAAGGGACAATAATGTCGTTAATAACTTTGTTATAAAATACTTTGTACATATCAACTCATAAGTTCCTTGTTATTATTCAAATACAATATTTAAATAAAAATATCATATACATACGTGTAATTCCGAACCATGTTGTGACGTTAAACGACTCGTGACATACATCGAATACTTTTTATGAGACCTAACAGTTTTACGTGACTACCCAGCATACCAAACCGAGTCTGTGTGGATTAGTAATTGTTTTAAAAAGCTAAATAATTTATCACTTCCATCACGGTATTAAACAAATAAAAATGAGTAGGTCTAAGAGACGGGTTTTCTCGTCATTCATACAGCAATTAATGGTGGAAACAATCAACCGCTGAAACGCACCCACTCCAGTGAATCAATCGACGTTTACTTTTCTTGAATGTTCTTACACAAAAAAAAATCAATGAACATCTACAACGGTATTCTGATAATCTGGGATTAAATCAGATCTGAGTCCGCGATTAAAATATGGGACTCAACTCCAGCGGCCAATAGAACAAGCCCAATCAATGCCCCAGTTTTTGTTACATTTGGGATCTTATAGAACAGGCCCACCCCAATAACTCCATACCAAATTCCACTCCAAGTCCCCAACACAGACATACAGTATACAACAATACTCACCTAATTCTCTAAACCCTGACCCTACCTGGCTACCCTAAATCTCATTTCTTCCTCGGATTGCCTGAGCTCCGGCGCCGTTCATCTTCTTCCGACGCCCTTCATCGTAACTTCCGGTGAGTTCCTTCGTTTCTGTCTTTTTGATTCATCAATTTTTCCTTTTTTTTATTTTCGCTTCTAATTTCCGACGCCCTTCATCAATGTTTCGTCGTTTTTTTTCTCGTAATTTTCGATTTCTAATTACGATTTCTGATCCATTTCGTTTCTAATTCATCCTCTAAATACGATTTCTGTTCTTCTTCATTTCTAATTTTCATTTTTTCTGTTTACGCCCTTCATCGTAATTTCCGGTGAGTTCCTTCGTTTCTGTCTTTTTGATTCATCAATTTTTTATTTTTTTTATTTTCGTTTCTTATCTTCATCGTTCCCACGCCCTTCATCAATTTTTTGTCGTTTTTTTTTTCGTAATTTTCGATTTCTTATTACGATTTCTGATCCATTTCGTTTCTAATTCATCCTCTAAATACGATTTCTGTTCTTCTTCGTTTCTAATTTTCATTTCTGATCCCATTACGATTTCTGATCTTCCCATTAATTTTCGTTTCTAATTTTTGATTTAGGGTTTAGGGTTCGTAATTTTCGATTTCTAATTACGATTTCTGATCCATTTCGTTTCTAATTAATCCTCTAAATACGATTTCTGTTCTTCTTCGTTTCTAATTTTCATTTCTGATCCCATTACGATTTCTGATCTTCCCATTAATTTCCGTTTCTAATTTTTCGTTCATTATTATATCGTGTTGTAAGATTATTTTTTGTTTATATCATTTTTTTCATGTCTGTTTATATCTTCGTTTTTTTTTTTTTCATTTTTTCATTTTTTCATTTTTTCATTTTTTTGTTTCTGTTTATGCAATTCCGGTGAGATTTTGCTTTGTATACTACTAGTATTAACGGAATATTTGAGATTTTGCTTTCCAAATTGTGTGACACTATTTTTCCACTATTCCGGTGAGATTTTGCTTTGTACACTACCTTTTGACACTACTTTTCCAAATCCAAATTGTGTGTATTGGTGGTTCCACCTCTCTTTGTTTGGACTCTTCTTTAAAAGAAAGAAGACTGTATACTTACATCAGGAAAAAAAAAATTATACTGTAGTAGTTTACTCTATTACCACCTGTATTTTCTACTTTTCAAATGTGGATTTAGATATATTGGACTGGGTAACAAAAAGATGTGAGTTTAGATATATTGGACTGTGTAACAAAAGAAAGAGCTATTTACCTTAGCATCAACAAATAGGTATTCTATAACGTCTCACTTTGTTTTGTTCATCAGGTTGGGCCTCCTCCATTGGTGTACGACTCTAACATTGACTTGAGGAACTCTAACACCTTGTTTGAGACCAGCAACTGATACAACTTTGGACGATGAGATCTCGATAATTTTTTAATGAAAAATTGGTTATCTTCGAAAAATAGAAAGGGTGGCTTTTGATGGAGATAAATGAACACTGCAGGATCAAGTGAAGTATTTAAAAAAAAGATGGGAAGATGCAGCCATAGTAAACCGAAAAGTTTGTAGTTATAATTTCAATGTGTTTGTAAATTGTAATAGAGAATTAACGTGCTTTGTAATCTTGGATAGAATTAAAAATTTTGTTTAATGTCCTCAGTTGTAGTGTAGACGTCATTATTGCTTCCTCAATTGCCAAGAAACAAATTAGAGAGGTCATTTTCTGTTTTTTTTGTTTAATTATTTGCGTTCACACTTGGAGCTCTTCATTTAAGCCTAAATGAATGATTAAGGCCTTTGCTTAACTTGCTAATCCTGAGCTTATGGGACTGCCACGTCACTGGGCTTGGTCCCTTCTTTAATAGAAAGGAGATAGGGGGCATTTGCATGTATTGGGCCGAGGTTGAGTGGCAGTGTGCGTCAGTGCGTGGCTGGGAGTGACGGTTGGGATGACTTGTGGCCTGTGCGTTATGGAGTCGTGCCTGAATCTGGCCGGAGATGTAGGGAGCTTGATGGGTGGGATTGTGCTTGGTTGAGGGTGGGTTTTATCTTGACTAATTTTTAACTTGATGCTATCATGACCTGTCTTTCTTGTACCGGTTCTTCCTGGATCGGTGCCTATAAATAGTAACATTGATGCATGGTACCAAAATCTAGGGAAATACTTGACGTGATTGGACACTAATTAAGCTAGACTCGATCAATAAACCAATAAACCCATCCCTGCTCCTGCTGCTGCCGCTGCTCGAACTTCCAAACCTCAACCTGCTGCCCAACGTCATATCTGCAGACATGTAATAGTTGAAAGTTAGGAACTGACATCATAATATTGAAATGCACTCGAAAAAAAATCAAGGTTTGCAGATTACTATGTACAAATAATATAACTTAACTATACACTACTAAAAATCATCGTCACTGTCGTTGTCATCTTCAACTTGCCCATCTGAGATAATATGTTCTTTAATGAAAATACTATCCAAGAATCTGATGTTCTTACATTTCACACAAGGACACCTAAATCTACCATCTGACGCGTATTCGGGATGGGTTTCAGCGAACTCCAGAAAGCGATTAACACCCTCTAAAAATTCCTTTGTGGGACGTCGTTTCTTATCGAATCTTTCCCCATACATCCATTTTCGTTCCTGTCTCTTCATTTTTTTATCTAAAAAATTTAAGACAATAACCACATACAAATTATTTTCTCTAAAGTAATTTACTAATATATATATACACTAGTCAAATATTATGTAAAAATCTCAATTCACCTAAACATAGTACTATTTCCACCCAATTCGTCCATAATTACATCACCAAATCGGCATAATTGTATTTTATTTCCAAATTCCTAACACATCAAAACAACCCAATTCAATCAACTACTTAACTGCAAACCCTAATTTTATACTAACAATCTACCTAATTCAAATTGGGGAACCTATTGGGCGATTAAAATCCTAACTACACTAAATATTCCAACAACTAAGAAACTATCTAACCCAATAACTAATTTATTTAAATCGATAAAAACAGAAATTAACAAATAATTGAAACTAAATAAAGATAGATAAACATACCTTAAGAAAAATGAGAGAATTGAAGAAGGAATGAAGAGGAAAGGAGGAGGGACGAGTGTTAGAGAGAGGGGGGAGTGTTTTAGAGAGAGAGACCGAAATGGGTGAATGAGCCGGGGGAGGGGGGTGTTCGTTAATTTAAAAAAAATTAACAACTTTAGCGACCGAAATCGGTCGCGCGCCACTCTCATTAGCGACCGATTTCAGTCGCTAATTCTGTCGCCATTTCACTAATTTAGCGACCGAAATCGGTCGCGCGCCGATTATTTTAGCGACTGATTTCGGTCGCTAAAGTTAATTAATTTTTTAAAATTCCGTCTCCTCGTCCAGCTACTAATATCGGTCGCGCGTTGAACTTTCAGTCGCTAAATTAGCCACTGAATTTATCAGTCGCGCGTGATTAGTAGCTACATGCAGTATTTCTTGTAGTGAACTTTATAATAATAAAATGGTTTATAAAAGGGTTATTTCATGGGAATAATACCAACTATGTGTGTGCTTCTTAAATTAATACAAACTATACGTAATCTCATTTTAATACGAATTATGTTTTCATTAATCTCGCTTTGTTATGGGTGACCGGCTACCTGTTGAACCTTTCTTTTTCAACTCTTCCTCTAACTTTTCTTCTTTTAATTTACATTTCGTGTTTATTTTCGGCCATTGATAAAAAAAAATAAATTTCCGAAAAATTATCTTTCATTTGTTTTTTTTTGACTACCCAACAATTAGGATTACATATTATCAAAAGAATCAGCATCAATTAGATCCGAGAGATAGTCCGGTAGACCATCCATCCAAAGCGTACTCTCGACTCGTCGAAAGTAGAATCTGGCAAATTCGTGGGCAACTCTGTTGCATTCTCTAGGAACATCCGTCCATCTTACATCCTCAAAGTCCTTGCTAATCTTCTTAATCTCATCTATCAGTCGAAAGAAATCATTTATGTCCTTTGTACCTTGCTTTATAATGTCCACAATCTCCTTGCAATCTGTTTCCATATCTAACCGTCTAATACCCCGACTTCGAGCTTCCTTCAAACCAGCTAGAATAGCCTTAACCTCCGCTTCCCGAACATCCCACCCACCTCTATTCCCCCTACTCCCTCCCCACAAGAATTGCCCCTCTCCATCCCTACAAACGAATCCTAGGCCAAACCCTCCGCTCCGTAGACTAGGATCGCAGTTGACTTTCATTCTTCCCTCCCTCGGTTTTTTTCCACCTAACAACCTTCTCTGCCTCCCTGGTATTCCCAGCCCGATTCACACATTCTCCGCCCTCCACACACTCCTCCACTTCCCTCATGATATCCCCGACCCTCTTAACCACCCTATCGGCATTCACACGAATCCCCTCGAAAACCCATTTATTCCTCGCCTCCCACATGGCCCAACATCCCGTCATAAGCTTCCCTCTCTCCTCTACCTCCATCTCCCTCCACACATTCTCCACCCACTTCCTCACCCGCTCATACCCATCTTCCTTCTTTGTCTCCACCCCCAACCCATCCCATACCCCTCCCCCCCAACCACACCCCTTGACAAGATGAAGGCTTGTCTCCTCGTCACTATAGCAAATAGGACAAAAGACATCTCCCTGAGAAACACGGCGGACAATGTTGTAATTAGTCGGGAGTGCCTCGGAACACAATTGCCAGAAGAAAGCCTTTATACTGGGTAAAACCTTGGCTTGCCATATTCCTGTCCATAGCATCTTTTCCTGCTTGTAGTCCGAAGGCCCCTGCTCGTCTCGATATTCCCCACATAGGACTCGATATGCTGACTTGACGGTATATAATCCCGTCTTTTCAGAACTCCAGTACCAAAAATCATCCCCGGCCTGCGGTCTAACACGCATACTCAGAATAGCCTCCTGTTCCGACGGAATAAATAATTGCCTGATCTTCGTTTCGTTCCATGCCTTACCACCCTCGCACATGAGCTCCTACACCTGCATTCCGCGATTTTACTCAGCACACTGTGAGACCAATTTTTTGGTATGCACACCACGCAGCAATGGGTCGTCCCAAACACTCGTACTTAGTCCATTCCCAATACATTTACGAGCTCCTAGCTTCACCACCTCCTTCGCCTCCCATATCCCTTTTCAAGTGTAACTTGGATTATTCCCAAGGTTAGATTGCAAAAATGACCCTCCGCTATGATATCTAGCCCGATAAATCTGAGCTAACATGCTGCTCGGATTCGTCGTAAGATTCCAGGCATGTTTTCCCAACAAGGCAAGATTGAACTTATGGATATCACGAAAAGCCATCCCTCCCACATCTTTCGGTTGACATAACCTGTGCCAAGCAACCCACGAAAATTTTCTCTTTCCCTGACTTGCTCCCCACCAAAACTTAGAGATCATCGCTCTCAATTCCTCACAAAAATTCAAAGGAAGTTTAAATACACTCATCGCATAGGTAGAGATCGATTGGGCCACTGCCTTTATCATTATTTCTTGACCTGCTTTCGATAAGAAATTACCTCTCCAACCTTGTAATTTTTTGAGTAGCTTCTCCCGAAGTAATCTGGTTATGGCCGATTTTGACCTCCCTAGAGTCATAGGGAGACCAAGATAATTTCCCGGGTTATTAACACATCTTACCCCGAGTTCACGAACCATTTCCTCCCTTCGTCCTTGAGTCGTAGAGCAGCTGAACGAGACTGTTGTCTTGTCGATATTTACCATTTGCCCCGACGCTGATTCATACTCTTTCAGAATGGCTTTAATTACTCTAGCTTCCCTTACATTAGCCCGACAGAAAAATAGGCTATCATCGGCAAATAAAAGATGCGAAATAATCGGAGCTTCCCGGGCAATTCGAACACCATTCAGGGACCGATTTTCTACCGCTCTTCTCATAAGACTAGATAGGACCTCCGCACAAAGGATAAATAGGTAAGGGGAGAGCGGATCCCCTTGCCTAATGCCTCGCCCCGACTTAAATTCCTTCCCCAGTTTCCCGTTTAAAAGCACCTGGTAGGAGACTGAATTCACACAATGCATAACTCGGTTCGACCACCCCTCGTCAAAACCCATACAATTAAGGACTCGCTCCAAAAATACCCACTCAACTCTGTCGTACGCTTTGGCCATATCTAATTTAATAGCCATATGCCCCTCCCCCCTCCGAGTGTTTTTCATGTGATGGAATGCCTCGAAGGCGATCAAAATATTATCCGAGATCATTCTCCCTGGAGTAAAAGCACTCTGATTCTCCGAGACAATATCATTCAAGAACAACTTTAATCTATTAGCCAACACTTTCGACACAAGTTTGTAGATAACATTACATAAGCTTATAGGTCGAAAATCACCCATCGAGGACGCATTCTTCTTCTTTGGTATTAAGACAATCAAGGTCTTACTACAACCGGAAGGTAAAGATGCCCCCCTAAGAACCCCAAGAACCATCTGAACCACGTCCTTGCCAACCACATGTGTAGACACCCGCATTTTGACTGCCAGGTGTCTATGGCAGTTTCCAAAAAACACCCGATGATGATCGGACGCTAACGTGCTTCTATGCGCTCGGATACGGGCTCAAATCCATTAATCGCTGGCTAACACACTTACGGAGTACAAATCTCACAAAATCAACCTCAAATCCAGGTCCAGCGGGCCGTTTCCAATCAAATAAGGCTAATTTGGGCCGAAACCGACACCGGAATTAAAACCGACTTTTCGCGATTGGGTCAATCCTGGTCAAAGTCGTTTCCGAGACACACAAAACAACCCCTCAAACATCAAAAGCCCAATTCAAATTCAATCTCATCAAATATCCATGGTCAAGGTCCAAGCTAGTGACCCGCGCGACCCAGCTGGGCTACTCGATCGAGTGCCACACCCACTCGGTCGAGTGGGCCCTTATTCAAGCCCGACGGCTGACGCACAAGCCTACTCGACCGAGTCAGCTGCCTACTCGGTCGAGTAACCCTAAACCGGAACCCTAGCTTTTCCTATATAAGCAATCCTTTGCACACACTTCAAGAGACCTCTTTTTCAGAATTTTTACTACCTCAAATTCAACCCTAGCAACACCCTAGCAAACCCTAAACTAGCTTTAGGATTCATCAAACCCGAGCCACCATAACTTAGCCTCCATACACCTCGAAGACTCCCGTGTTATAGCCACGTTTACGAGCCTTATTCCGAGACAAGAACATGTAGGTTGAGGGTGTCAAAACCCCGCTTCTTCTCCTCTCTTTCTCCTCCTCGCGTCATGTCGTTTTTATTCGGGTCGCGTTCCTTTTTTTTATTCTTATTATCGCATCATTAATATCAATAATACTAGTATCAAAATATTAAAATACCTATCAATTTGTGTCGAGTATGAGTGATATTGGAATAAGGAAATCCGAATATACAAGTGTACTGCACACGAGTTGACGGTCGCTTGTTCCGATATCCCGATTACTCGATTATTGAGATAGGTCAACTTCAACAATAATTTTCGTATCGTTTGTATCATTATTGTTATTGTTCGCATATCTCGTCGATTTCTCAAAAGCAAACATTGTATTTCTATAAGGGTCAAATCCCGTTGACACGGACCCGACATCACAATCCCTAGGGATTTTTTTTTTTCGATGTCGGAGAAGTCGAGGGAATCAAGTTTTTTTTACGTATTCAATTAAAGCGTCGATTTTGGATTCGATACTAATCCCATAATTGGATATCGAATCTAGCAATCAAGTCATATGAATTAATTAGTGTGATTTGTCCGTATCGCGATAATTAATTCAAAAAGACTAAAATCAATTCATTTAACTTTTTTATTTCACTCAAATATTCCATGTCGATTCAAATAATCGAGTGTGGAATATAATGAGTATTCAAAGTTAGAGTCGAGTATAAATTCAACAATATTTATACTCGGTTCAACAAATTTGCGATTTACATAAAAAACCACGTCGAGCGTAGATTGTGCAATATTTACGTCCGATTCGGTAAAATCGTCAAACTCCCAAAAATCAAAAGCAATTTCAAAATCAACATCAAAATTACAAACGAATTACCATTCGTACAGGGGGCACTCGACCGAGTGCCTAACCCACTCGGTCGAGTGGCACCCCAAAATCGAACCAGAAAGTCTGTCACGACACCCACTCGGTCGAGTCTCACAGTGACTCGGTCGAGTGGCCGTGTACTCGACCGAGTTGGTCAATAACTCGGCCGAGTATGGTCTATAACACGAAACAGAAACACTTTCTCAGGACCTACTCGATCGAGTCAATCGACTACTCGATCGAGTGACCTCATAACGACTCAAACACGAGTCGTACATTATCCTTTTTTTCAAAACTCGATAGTATTTTACGACTTAGGTCAACACGTGCATAATTAATCACGTGTATACTATCTTTTCAAACCGTGCATCCTCATATTTGCATCCTTCAATTCAATTCATTATTTGCACAAACCGTTAATTTCGATTTACCGTTACTAACCGTTTGCTCGTTTCTTTTGTCAATTTAATTCTCGTTCGTTTATTATACTAAATGAACCCGCATGCTAAAATTCAACTTCGACGTTAGAATTAATTGCATTATATTGACTTAGAAACCCTTTTCAATTTCAATTCACATGTTTAGGGAAAATACTCTTTGCATATCATTTTCCCGTTTAACTAGCGCGCGTATTGTAAGTCATTCGAATTCTTAGTAGAGGCCGCTAATGTGCGGGCGGGGTTGGGTGTCCTTTGTGGGCTTCCCAACACGTACCCTCACCCCTTACTCAGAACCTCGGTTTCCGGATGCCCGAAACCGTTGGCGCACGAGAGTCATTCAATACACAATATCCGATAATGTCGGTATTGGTATCAAATGCAAAGGGACGAGCCCAATAAACTCTGACATCGGAAATGGGCCGTATTTTGTATACGGACCACTACGACATAGAGTGGGCTCGAATGGTTCCGAATAACCACAAAATTCGGTGGCGACTCCACATAGACCTAAATTTCAATTCGATCCGTTTCATATGGAGATTCATTCGCCTACCCAAACCCGCGCGTGGCCGCGTCGGGGTGGACCTATGTCATGTCCACAATTTGGCGACTCTGCTGGGGATTAACTGATGCGTGACTTACCATCGGCATCCTCAGGGTGAGACTCGAATAGAAATCGTTTGACAAATACAATGCGCGTGTTAGTTTTACGGTTCATGCATAACCCATATTTTCCCGGGCCGGTACTGGTGACCGACGTCCCACTATACCATTGATGTACTCCAACATGGATATGTCAAAAGGTGTCCATAGTCGATTCGAGTGGGTTTCGCGGCATGTTCTAAGCTCAATTCGACTTAGAGAGTCCGTCCCGATCAACGTCTAGACTATGTACACTGGTATAGACCCTTTTAGACCGACCGAGACTTAGTGTAGAGCATACATGGCGTCGTTATAATGCTTGTGTGACTACGTGCTACTTGGTTTCCGAGTCATTTTCAAAAATATCACCTTTTCAAAAATTACATCCTCCTTTTCAAGATATCCAATTTCAAAACCCGGGACGTATACCGAATTTAGGACTTATGATTTTACTCAAAATAGCCTATTTTCTAGCCGGTATGCTGCCCAAATCAAAACTCGAACTTTCAAAACTCGTGGCCCAATGACTTTTCGTCCACTTTTTCGGAAATTTGGGCCATTCACCGAGTCCACTCGGTCCTTCTTCAAAAATCAACCAATTTTCAAAAAACTTCCCTCCTCTTAGGACTTCCCATAGTTAACAGTGTCGGGTCATGTCTTAAGTTGTCAAGTTTCTCTAGCGTCGAAGCTCTGTCGATCTTACATCACGAGCTTCTTCCCTATCCCAGTCCGCCTTATTAGACTAAGGCAAGGCCCACCTAAGTAGGACATACTCTTACGAAGGAGGGCCCGTCAACACGATCGAGTCAAAAGTCTGGGGGATGTCCCGCGTGAACCTTCCTTCGAACAGGACTCGGCCCACATAGCCGAATCCTAAGGAAGGCCCACCTTTCACGAGTCACCCGTCTAGATGTCTTTTCCGAGTCAACCTTTTAGAAGGCATAGCCCTATAACAAAAGGTTCACGGTCCTTACGTCTAAGGGTCACTCGTCCCACACTCGAGTCTTAACAAAATCTTCAATCCCACTTGGGGATTACCCCTTAGCAGGGCGATCAATCACGGTTGCTCTAAGGGTCATGTCTTACATGTGTCTCACATAACCCACTTTCGAGTCACTCAGATGCCACACCATCTGAGTCCCTAGCCTCACTTGGGGGCTATTCTCCGACGGAATGACTAATCACAGTCACTCCGAGAACCGTACCCTACACATTTGTCTTAGGGGAGTCTAACCCGAGTCAAACTGAGGTCGTCCCTCCTCTTATGCTATTTCCTATGCCTTGGTGAGTTTGAGTTCCGAAGCAACCTCTCTGATTACGTGGTGCTCTTACAGACAGGCCACCCGCAACCCGACATCAACGCAAGATGGAAGAATTGAAAGATGCCCTAACCAAAATCGAGACTCAACTGACCTCCATCCTTGCTAACCAAGCAACTTTGGACACTCGCCTGAGCACTGTAGAGAAGACGGTCCCAGTTGAAGGAGCTGAGTCCACTGGGCCCATAGCCGAATTGGTCAGTGTTGTTCGCAGGCTCGAGGAGCAAGTTCACTTATCAACAAGCAACTCAATCCACTCCGAAAATGCTCGCATTTATTCACCTTTGAGTAACGAGCTACCGGCCAACCTCAACTTGACGGGAATTCCTATGTTTGAGGGTACCGAAGACCCGGTCCATCATATCCGGGCCTTCAAAGACTTCATGGCAGTCAAAGGGGTAAAGTCCACCATGTTTAAGCACTTGTTCCCTTCCTCCCTTCAGAAGCACCCCAAAGCCTGGTACTACAGGCTCGATTCGAAGAAATACTCGACTTGGGATGATGTGGCAACAGAGTTCGCTCGGAACTACGCCGATAATATCGAGATCCAGACTACAATGCGTACTCTGGAAGTCATGGCCCAAGAGCCCAAAGAAGGGTTCACTAAATATCTTCAAAGATGGAGGGCCGAGAGTGTAAAGTTGGTAAACAAGCCCAACGAGAAGACACTAGTGGAGACCTTCATCAACAACCTCCTACCTTCTTACCGCGTCCATCTTAGGTATGCCGGCATTTCAAACTTTGCCGTACTTACCGAAATGGGCATTAGGATTGAAGACGATCTTCGACATAATGAAGATCTGGGTGAAGTTGATACTAAAGGCTATACTGGACATCAACTCGAGTCCTTAGAAGCCGACGACTAATGACATTATCCGAGAGTCCGGATCCGATTTGAGTCTGAGTCTGAGTCCGAGTCTAGGATGTACTATTCCCTTCAAAGTCGAAGTCAAAGTCAAAATCAGAGTCAGAGTCAGTTGTATTCTGTCCTCTTTTTCAAAATTCAATAAAATCAGCTTTCAATATTCTTTCTCATATATATTCCTTATGTGTTTCCGAGAACATGATGAACACCATCATACACTGTGAGCACACACACGTGACTATTATGGGCACATCTATAATGACTGCAGGAAACCGAGCCCGTGTTTTCTTTTTTACCTATTCCGTGTCTGGTATAGAAAAACCACATAACTACCCGTAGCAGGAGCGGTACCGAATCCTATGACAAATCTAGGTAATCTCCTAGTTTGGGTTCAAGACGGGAGGCAAGCCCATTTCCCACCATAAAATACCCCTCCAATAAGACTGACCAATCCCTACCTTAGGTGTTAGTCTGACCGGCAAAAAAAAACACTGGGCAAAAAAAATCAAAAGTAAAAAAAAACAAAAGAAGGCCATCAAAAAAAAGAAAGGGCCAAAACAAAAAGAAGACCATCAAAAAAAAGAAAATTGGACACAAAAAAAAAATCGAAAGTCCATGAGGAAAAAAAAGCAAAAGGCCAAAAAAAAAGCAGGTCATCATCAAAAAAAATTCAGAATACCCATGACCGTGGTCAACGGTCAATTCAAGGGAAAGCCCCACGACCAGGGTACGGTCAAAATTATCAAAACCCATGACCGCGGCTAAGAGGTCAATCAAAAATCAAATACCCATGACCGTGGTCAACGGTCAACTCAAGTGAAAATCCTTTGACCGCGGTACGGTCAAATTCAAAATTATCCATGCCATCCAATAGGGGAGTAACAATCAAGCGGGTCAGCTAACACCACACTCAGCCTTCCCACATTACAACCCTCAAGACCTTCCCGAGACCCAGGCCAGAGATAGCCCGGAATTTTGAGGATTCAAGCTCCATAGAATACCCCTAACAATTAGGGCCAGACATGGAAACCAGATCCCGCATTATCAAACCAGCCCTCGAAGCCTTAGCTCCACAGAACCGAGCTCCAGATTTCGAGTCATCAAAACCAGATCCCACATTATCAAACCAGCCCTCAAAGCCTTAGCTCCACAGAACCGAGCTCCAGATTTCGAGTCATCAAAGCCATTTACTTCCTAGCACCACATTTCCAAAAACATCAAATTCCCCGAGAGCAGAACTCGTTAAAAATCCCGAGAACAAAACTCGTTAAAATTCCCCGAGAGCAGAACTCGTTAAAAATCCCGAGAACAAAACTCGTTAAAATCCCATCCAAACCAGTTGCCAACCCCAAACACGGGAACTCAACTTGCAGTCGGCATAGAACATGCCCAAATAATTCACACCACCTCTGGGGGCTACCCCGGAGAACGCTCACAGTCACAGGATTAACATCCTAACAATTCTAGCCCTTTGATCAAGACATCATTGGGAATGCACCTAGCCTTCACCATCGCTCTGGCTAGTTACACACAAAGCCCTAATAAACTAGGCGCCATAATACATCTTCCAGTCCACTGAACTACGGCATGGTTTGATTTCACTACACGTGAATACGTAGGCAGCCTTTCAACAGAGGCACAACCACCCACATTGACACACATTCAAAAAGCGCCATCATTTCGGTCACGACACCATCATGTTCTCAACAGCTAGCCCTGTTGTCCCGGGGGCTTCTCCTAGGCAGAAGTTCCCCATCCACTCACAAAATACAGATAAATCCAACAAAAAATCTAGCCTCTTTTCTGTAGTGTGTCCTAGTACTCGGCTCAGTCGAAGACAAGAATCTGTCAGGACTCGAGGCAATACCCACTTTGGAAATGTACCCTAGAATCAGAAATCCGGAAGGGCACCAGACTAAAACAGTCCCATTACAAGCTACTGCAATCCCCCCATAGCAAATCTATCCCGTTTCGATGTGTTACCATGTTGCCACTCGCCTAGGCTACGGGATAGCGCAACTTAAGAGTCTTGTTAGGCGGCCCATACCCCTACCGAGTCACGGTCCAACCCCTCGAGAGTCCAGTCGTGTCAGTCAACTCGTCCGGTCACGTCCAGATTCGAGTCTGTCGGTAGGCCTCTCTCTTCAAATTCCACTTTGAAATTTGCAAAATCTAGCCATTCGAAAAAAGATACTTTTTGACAAGGTCAAATTTCGGTCTATTTAAACTGCAAATTACTTTCCTAATCTTTGTTAGGAGTCAAAAATCTCAAAGTTTCCAAAATTAAAAAAATCTCAAATTTTCAAGATTTCAAAATTCAAGTTTTCAAAAAATCATTTTCCCCCAGCGCGAGTCATTTTGCTACCTACGTGTTGCATGCATTTTATGTGACTTATACAGGTACGACTCAAACAGGGACGTGCAACCCACTATACCTCCCCAGCGGAAGCCAACGGTGGTATCTAACGGGATGGGCCTCCATATAGGCGCACCCAGGACTTATGCGACAAGTCCAATTCACCACGGAGTTATCGTCATCAGCTCAGGTATGACTTCTAGCTTATGGCTGGCGAGCCCTTCACGCGAGTCTAATGGACTATAAACGACCCGACCGGAAGTCCGCCAGGTTTCAATCCGCGATTGGCCTGGTGGCTACTCTGACTTTCGCCTTGTCCAAGTCTCAGTCAGAGTGGGGGCTCTGTAGACACCCGCATTTTGACTGCCAGGTGTCTATGGCAGTTTCCAAAAAACACCCGATGATGATCGGACGCTAACGTGCTTCTATGCGCTCGGATACGGGCTCAAATCCATTAATCGCTGGCTAACACACTTACGGAGTACAAATCTCACAAAATCAACCTCAAATCCAGGTCCAGCGGGCCGTTTCCAATCAAATAAGGCTAATTTGGGTCGAAACCGACACCGGAATTAAAACCGACTTTTCGCGATTGGGTCAATCCTGGTCAAAGTCGTTTCCGAGACACACAAAACAACCCCTCAAACATCAAAAGCCCAATTCAAATTCAATCTCATCAAATATCCATGGTCAAGGTCCAAGCTAGTGACCCGCGCGACCCAGCTGGGCTACTCGATCGAGTGCCACACCCACTCGGTCGAGTGGGCCCTTATTCAAGCCCGACGGCTGACGCACAAGCCTACTCGACCGAGTCAGCTGCCTACTCGGTCGAGTAACCCTAAACCGGAACCCTAGCTTTTCCTATATAAGCAATCCTTTGCACACACTTCAAGAGACCTCTTTTTCAGAATTTTTACTACCTCAAATTCAACCCTAGCAACACCCTAGCAAACCCTAAACTAGCTTTAGGATTCATCAAACCCGAGCCACCATAACTTAGCCTCCATACACCTCGAAGACTCCCGTGTTATAGCCACGTTTACGAGCCTTATTCCGAGACAAGAACATGTAGGTTGAGGGTGTCAAAACCCCGCTTCTTCTCCTCTCTTTCTCCTCCTCGCGTCGTGTCGTTTTTATTCGGGTCGCGTTCCTTTTTTTTATTCTTATTATCGCATCATTAATATCAATAATACTAGTATCAAAATATTAAAATACCTATCAATTTGTGTCGAGTATGAGTGATATTGGAATAAGGAAATCCGAATATACAAGTGTACTGCACACGAGTTGACGGTCACTTGTTCCGATATCTCGATTACTCGATTATTGAGATAGGTCAACTTCAACAATAATTTTCGTATCGTTTGTATCATTATTGTTATTGTTCGCATATCTCGTCGATTTCTCAAAAGCAAACATTGTATTTCTATAAGGGTCAAATCCCGTTGACACGGACCCGACATCACAATCCCTAGGGATTTTTTTTTTCGATGTCGGAGAAGTCGAGGGAATCAAGTTTTTTTTACGTATTCAATTAAAGCGTCGATTTTGGATTCGATACTAATCCCATAATTGGATATCGAATCTAGCAATCAAGTCATATGAATTAATTAGTGTGATTTGTCCGTATCGCGATAATTAATTCAAAACGACTAAAATCAATTCATTTAACTTTTTTATTTCACTCAAATATTCCATGTCGATTCAAATAATCGAGTGTGGAATATAATGAGTATTCAAAGTTAGAGTCGAGTATAAATTCAACAATATTTATACTCGGTTCAACAAATTTGCGATTTACATAAAAAACCACGTCGAGCGTAGATTGTGTAATATTTACGTCCGATTCGGTAAAATCGTCAAACTCCCAAAAATCAAAAGCAATTTCAAAATCAACATCAAAATTACAAACGAATTACCATTCGTACAGGGGGCACTCGACCGAGTGCCTAACCCACTCGGTCGAGTGGCACCCCAAAATCGAACCAGAAAGTCTGTCACGACACCCACTCGGTCGAGTCTCACAGTGACTCGGTCGAGTGGCCGTGTACTCGACCGAGTTGGTCAATAACTCGGCCGAGTATGGTCTATAACACGAAACAGAAACACTTTCTCAGGACCTACTCGATCGAGTCAATCGACTACTCGATCGAGTGACCTCATAACGACTCAAACACGAGTCGTACATTATCCTTTTTTTCAAAACTCGATAGTATTTTACGACTTAGGTCAACACGTGCATAATTAATCACGTGTATACTATCTTTTCAAACCGTGCATCCTCATATTTGCATCCTTCAATTCAATTCATTATTTGCACAAACCGTTAATTTTGATTTACCGTTACTAACCGTTTGCTCGTTTCTTTTGTCAATTTAATTCTCGTTCGTTTATTATACTAAATGAACCCGCATGCTAAAATTCAACTTCGACGTTAGAATTAATTGCATTATATTGACTTAGAAACCCTTTTCAATTTCAATTCACATGTTTAGGGAAAATACTCTTTGCATATCATTTTCCCGTTTAACTAGCGCGCGTATTGTAAGTCATTCGAATTCTTAGTAGAGGCCGCTAATGTGCGGGCGGGGTTGGGTGTCCTTTGTGGGCTTCCCAACACGTACCCTCACCCCTTACTCAGAACCTCGGTTTCCGGATGCCCGAAACCGTTGGCGCACGAGAGTCATTCAATACACAATATCCGATAATGTCGGTATTGGTATCAAATGCAAAGGGACGAGCCCAATAAACTCTGACATCGGAAATGGGCCGTATTTTGTATACGGACCACTACGACATAGAGTGGGCTCGAATGGTTCCGAATAACCACAAAATTCGGTGGCGACTCCACATAGACCTAAATTTCAATTCGATCCGTTTCATATGGAGATTCATTCACCTACCCAAACCCGCGCGTGGCCGCGTCGGGGTGGACCTATGTCATGTCCACAACATGCCAATAAGTTTGAAAGAAGAGACCGTTCATACCGTCCGGTCCTGGCGCCTTAAGAGGATGAGGGCGGTAAGAATTTCATCTTCAGTATACTCCAAGCGAAGCAAATCATTCATTCTTCCAGTAACTCTCCCCTCAACACCTGCCAAAGTCTCGTTAAAGTCACTCGGGTGATTCGAAGCAAAAAGCATATCAAAATACGTCCTCGAAATACTCTCCAGCTGCACTTCTCCTTCCCTTCGATTCCCGTCATTATCAAGAAGGAAATCAATCTTGTTTCGCTGTTTCCTCGCCGAGGCTTTTTTTATGGAAATAACTCGTGTTCTTATCCCCTTCACTAAGCCAAAGAGCTCGGGATCGCTGCCTCCAAAACATTTTCTCCTTCTTCATCAGGTTCGCTATCTCTTTAACCAGTCTCTTCCTCACCTCTACTCGGGCATGTGACCGATCCTCACTGTCCAACCTCGATAGGCGTCGGCGCTTTCGTTGCATTTCCTTGAGTAGTTTCCCGATGTTTATACCTTTCCGCTTCAGTAAAGCTTCCCCACATGCTCGGAGACGATCGAGAATTTCGATCTCACCCCCCTCCCAAGCCCCTCGGACCGTGTCCTCACATCCCTTTTCCCCAACCCAAACCTGCTCGAAACAAAAAAGTTTCGGTCTTCTCCCCCCAGTCTCTCTTCGTGATAGCTCAATTTTAATCGGGGCATGATCCGACCATTCCCTCGTTAGATGAATTAGTTTAGCGTACGAAAATAGATCGAACCACTCCTCGTTCGCCATTGCTCTATCAATTCTGCTCTGCCTGTTCGCCACACCACTGTGGCCATTATCGTACGTGTACTCATAACCCTCAAAAGCCAAGTCTCGCAATTCACACTCGTCCACTGCCTCCCTAAACTGATTCATTTGCCATTGGGCCCTCTCCCCTCCCTTCATTTCATTGGCATACAAGTTCTCATTATAGTCTCCCATACATAACCACGGTCCATCGTAACCCTCCCTTAAAATCCGAAGAAGCTGCCACGATAGATGCCTTTCTCCAACGTTCGGCCACCCATAAAACCCGGTTACCCTCCAATCTCGCCCCCCCAGGTTCACTTCGAAGTCAATATGATGCATCGAGGACGACCTAAACGTACACCTAACATCCTTCCTCCACAAAAATGCAAGACCCCCGACCTTCCCGCACTATCCACTTCTACGCTTTCGTAGTCATTAAACCTCTGCCTGGCGTCCCTAAACTCCATAGTGCTAAGTTTCGTCTCGCATAGAAAAGCTATAGCAGGGGCCTCCTTCCTAAGAAGGTGTTGTAGCCCTCCAACTGCAGAGGGGTTGCCCAGCCCTCTGCAGTTGAAGCTTAAAAGACTCATAATGCCCGGCAGGGTTGAGTTTCCTCAACCTCCGCCTCAGGTGAACCTACACCCATTAATTGTTTCACACGTTTCCTGGTCTCCCCTTCTTTTTCCGACTCATCTGATCTGTGTCTCTTATGTAAATTTCCATCCTCCTCACCCGTATTGTCTTTTTCCTCTCGAGCTATCCTTTTCCATTTCCTCCCCTTATTGCTTCCTATTTGATTTTTCATCACATTCCCTCTTTCCAGCCCCTTCTTAGTCATACCAACGAACTCCTGATTTTTAATTATATATATCCTGGTCTTCCTCCATGTCCATCTCCCAATCCTGCTGATCCATTCCTTCATTATCCACCAAAAGCCCCCCTCCACTAGAGCCCTCGCCTACTCCCTGCCGAACCTGTTGTATCATATCTCCCTTGTTCACAAGATTTAAGTCATGACTAACATTATTATCATCAGCCCTTTCCAAAATCCTCCCTTTTTCAGTACCACCATTTACCTTAGCCTTACCATTTCGTTGGACCACAATTTGCTGTAATTTTTCAATGAGATTGCTAATAGCTTCTTCTTCCCTTACTTTAAACTCTTGATCCAACTCCGGTTGCAAGTTACAACCCCTACCCTCCTTTCTACTATCCTTTTTCTTCGTAGGCCTCCACGGTGAGGCCTGTAGTTCATCCCCATATTGCAGTTCCCCTTCTTCGAATGGACCCTCCTCACAATCTTTCTCCCCATGCCCCAATACCCTGCATCCGTAGCAGAAAATAGGCAATTTTTCGTATTTAACTAAAAAACTGACCATATGACCACGTTGCATGCGAATATCTAAGCTCTTCTGAAGGGGTACCCTAATATCATGCAACACTCGAATTCTGACCGATCTATCAAGGGTTGCATTCGCACTCTTATCCCACCCTAGGAATGTACCCAATCTTTCCTCTATCCTCCTTAAGTTGTGCTCATTTGTCCTCCCATTCAATGGGAGGTCATACACTCGCGCCCACAACGGGACATGAAACAAGGGTGTATATGTTAATTTCCCTTCCTTAGTTGGTTCATTAAAGTTCCATATAAATTTATCAAAGTGCCATGGTTGCCCCTCAAGGATACGTGTTTTATCATCTTCATTTTCGAATTGAAAAATAAAAGTACGTTCCTTTTGTAGTCCAAATCCTTGTCATCGTGTCAATCACCGCTCGCGTATTAATCGCTTTTGTCGTCCAGATCTTCCCTAGTAATACATGTTCATCTTTCGACTTCGACTCGCCTACGTCTTCATCCCAACACAACTCGTCGATCTCCCATATCTTTCCCTTACCCTTATCGCGGTTAGGGTTCATACTGCTTCGTCTATGTAATGTTGTATAATGTTGTGAATGTGTGAATGAATTCTCACTCTCTGATTTCCTTCTCCGTCGTAGATTGGTCGAGTATGGCAATGGAATTCCCACATGAAAGTGCGGAAACGTCTAGGATCCGCCCTAGATTAGACAACTCTCAAAGAAAAACTCTAGAGAGACTTTGCTTTTGATTAATTAAGGTGAAGGTTTTGGATTCCATTTGTTTTTCAATTAGCCTTATAGAAGCTATGAAAAAATGTTTTTATTGTAATTTTGGCTTTCACGATAACTGCAACGGACCTAATAAAACTCTAGAAAGTTACAACAAGTCACTATGACCGGTAATAGCAAGTCATAATTTCATACATAGCAAAGTGAGATTAATGAATGCGTAATTCATATTAAAATGAGATTACGTATAGTTTCTATTAATTTAAGAAGCACGCGCATAGTTGGTATTATTTCCATGAAATAACCCTTTATAAAATTGACCAAATAAGAGGAGAAATGTAGGACAAAAGTCGATAAAATAATGACTTATCAATGACCCAACTGATAATTGTGGTCTGTGGACGATATGATTTGCAATCCAGAAGTATTTGATAATTGGGGGAAATATGGATGAATCGGGGAAGTGGCCTGGTGTGAATATCTGAATAAGTAGTCGATCATCTAGTTTGAAAGGAAGGAATGCAAAGTTTAGTTTATTTTGGGATTAAGTTGAGATTAGTTTAAGAAAATAATTAATAGTTTGGATTATTTCCATGAAATACTCTTTATGTTTATTAGCATGTTCTGATGATTTGTGATTCGATGTGTGAAATATATGATGTTTATTAATTCATTAACATGAAACTTAGATTAAGAATATGCTCGTCCAATAATATTTGGAGGCCCTGTTCCAAGTATTATTTGGAGGCCCCATATTAAGGATTGTCTCGTATATTTTTAGGTCATTTTACCCGCCGATTATTTGTTGTCCTTTTATATTATTTGTGAGGAAGATTTTAATCAAAGGACAACAAATGTCCGAAACGGAAAGTTTATATATTATTACTACTATTAAATAGATTCAATTTTGAAGTGATTTTGAAAAATTTAAATATTATGCGTGGCAGAGTCATGACCCATGAATATTACTTCGTACTATCATCTGATATTCTGATATAATAGTTAAGCAGCTATTTAGATACTTGAAATTTACCTCACGTAGATACTTCATGAGTATCAAGTAATTTTTTTTGATAAAACAGTGTCTCGTAAACATAAACTTATAACATACTCCTAAATAAGATCACTTGTTATCTATTAATTACTTCGTACAATATTGGTAATTAAAACGATCATCATAAATTAATAAAGAAATCTATATGAAAGTTCATACAAATATTTTTATCAAGGAGTAAAATAAACACATAAAAATATAGTATAATAAAGAAACTAACAAGACGAGAACAGTGTATTTCTAGTGTTATTCTGTTAAGGCACTTTCATGGGCTGGACCACGGTTCGTGGAACAGTCTCAACAACTTAAAAGACGGGTCTGATTAAGAAAATAAAATTTGGATCATTATATAAGTAAAATGAAAATTTACTTCCTTTGATCATGATATGATTGTCTTGTTTTGATGTCATGTAACCTGATTTATTAGTGTATATGACATAACTCGATTTTTATTTGTGAATAATTAATTCTGATCGTGTAAATTAGTGCTAACGAAGTTTCTTTTGATGTCATATGATTGGTTTGTTTACATTTGGTTTCATTTGTGGGTTTAATTGTCATGTTTATATTATTACGAACTCCACCGAAGCTAAATGGGTCAATAAGGACTCCGACTCGATTAAACCCGATCTTAACCTGACAACCCAACAGAAACCATTATTCCAACGATTATGAACTGCGGAAGATGAACTGGTGATTTTAAAGGGGATGATTGAGTATAGGGCGAAAAGGGGGTGGACCTAATGACAAAAATCGACTATTTTCTCGAATCCGTTAAGAAATCGTTGCAAGTGGATGCGAACAAAGCTCAATTGATGAGTAAAGTTCTCCGGTTCAAGAAACGGTTCAGGAATGCACGGAATAAGCGGCTTTTGGATCCTCATGGGATGGCAATAGTACCGACACCGACGCCTACACCGGCGTGCTTGATTGAAGCCGGTGGCGAGGGTTTGGTCCCGTGGTTATTTCAGCTTATTTCCTTCAATTGATAAAATATGCATTTATATTATTAAAATAATTGGAGGTGATGAGGTACGTTGGATGATAGCAAAGTTGGAGTTGCCTTTCATCTTTTTTTTCCCACTTCGGTGGATTTCAAGGCTTGAGAGTTTTTTATAAGACTCTCTTGTCCTATTTTCTTTAGTTGTGTGAGAAATGAGCCTTTTAGGGTGATTGATGTGGTTGGGCCTTTGTGGCGCGCGCGGCCTGGCCTGGCTCGAGCTCGGGTTTGGGTAGAGCACCCGCGGTGAATCTGGTTGGAGGCTCCTCAAGCCTATATAGTCAGTGGTCGTCATACCACGACACTGCTCTTGGAAACAGTTGGAAATCGATTATGTACTATTTAACGATGCACTTGAGTTAGTTGTTGCGTCTGCCGCGACGGAGGCCACACCTCCTTCTGCTGCCACGGTTAAGGCATATGGCGAAAAGGTTAAGAAACATGATAATAAAGACAATAAGGCAGTTATGTATCATCTTCTTAATCACATGACTAACACTCTTTTCGATTTGTTCATGGTCCATAAATCTGCTAAGACCATTTGAGAGTCTTTAGAGAAAAAAAATATGGGGCCGACGACGTAGGCAAAAAGAAATATGTAGTGGGTCAGTGGCTTGGGTTTCATATGGTAGATGATAAATCCATTATGGAGCAAGTTCATATTTACGATAAACTTTGTGATGATGTTGTCAATGAAGGTATGAAACCTGATGAGGTCTTTTTAGCTAATGTTTTGTTAGAAAAGTTTCCTGCATCATGGAGTGATTATAAGAACCAATTAAAACACAAGAAAAAGGATTTATCACTTCAAGAGCTCATAGGCATGAGCGATTTCATAGGGGGTGATGGAGGTGACCCCTCACCCCCATTATTTTAGGAAAAAATCAAGTTAGAAAAGGACATATATATACATATAAATGAATATAAGGACATATTAGAACAGGTATTTGGGTGGAGTGGTAGAGTCAAATTTTATAGAACTTTTTTGCTCATGAGGTCAAAGGTTCAAATCCTCAATTGAACCTTGAACTCTTTTCTCCTCCCAAACTTTTTATGAAAGGTACCTCATCCTACATGGACCCATTTTGTAATAATTATTTTGACACAAACTCTATTTTGATAATTATTTGTTTTTTTAACATTACTTTATAAAAAAAATTGAGAATTAGAGATGCTTTCGTTTTGATTTTATTGAACATTTGAGATGTGTGCTTATGTAGGGAATTAACTCGAGAATTAGAGATGTTTTTGATTTGATTTATTGAACATTTGAGATGTGTACTTATGGAGGTAATTAACTCGATAATTAGAGATATTTTTTTATTTATTAAACCTTTGAGATGTGTACTTGTGTAAGGAATTAGGAGAAATGAGCAAATGAGAAATTAATAATTGTAAAAAATTGAAAATATGAATATTGGGATGATGGACATAATGATATTCTAATAATGTATTAGTATGATGATAAGTGTGGTTTGTAGTGCCTATTTTGTAGTGTTTTGGTCCCATTTTCCATGTAGAATCGCTCCTTGGGAGCGGTTTAGGGGCTTCTTATGCTTCCTTTAGTTCGTTTCAGGTTCCCGAGACCGATTTGGAAGAGTTGGAGCGACTCCGACTAGTTTGGTATAATCCTTCCTTCCTTTTACTCTTTATCTTGTTTGTTTAATTCAAGTTTCAATCTTTAGTTATTGTTTATTGTTTTGTTCATCATATTGGTAGTTTCATTATGTATGTTTTGATATTTGTGTTGTTTCCTCTTGTTTATGTTAGAATTAGTTTGATAATGTTAGAGTAGTGTTCTTGCTAGGGTTAGTAGGGTGATTAGGGTGTTAATTGGGTGATTAAGGGTTTGTTGGAGATGTTGGTGGAAGATTTGGGTTTCCTCTTGGTTGATGCATATTACATGTTTGTTGAAATGCTTGAATGACTAAGTAGGTTGGAATGCTTGTTTTTCTTGTCTTTCTTTGTCATGTGTGTCGCCGGATGGGTTCCATGAGGAACCTCTAGGTCGGTCTAAGTTGCGAGAGCCCGGACCAACCTAGATCACCCTACTACCTCCTTCGCTCTAGCTCTTCCTTGACCATTCCGTTACCCGTTTGACCCCAACCTAATCCTAGCCCGTTTTCCTTGTTTGTTTATCCGGTACTTTAGTCTTAGTCTAGCCTTCTCTCCCTCTTATCATTCTCTAACTTAGCTCGTTGACTTAGTCTCGTTTTTAGGCGAACTTGGTCTAGACGCCTCTTACCGTCCCCGTGGATTCGACCCGACTTACCCTAGCTACCCTAGTTAGGTTTTGCCGGTTATTTATTTGATCGGTGGGATTCACGACAAATCCCTCCCGTCAAATTGGCGCCGTTGCCGGGGACGGTGCTAGTTTAGACTTTGTTTTCCTAGTTACTTGACTTCGTCTTGTGTTTATGTTTTTCTTTTTTCTTTTGGTTACCTTGCTTCTTGTGTGTGTGGTTTATTTCTCTCTTGTCTAGTGCCCAAAAAGCACTAGACTTCTCACGTTTGTTCTTAGTCTACAGTTTGTGCTTAGAGGTGGTGACTATCTTCTTCTTGCGACTTAGAGCCGCTTTAACGGACGGTTGCTAGAATGAGTGGTTTCCAACCGGGTATGAGCTACGATTTTCGAGCGAGCATGGGGTTTGATCTGAACTCTACACACTCGGGAGCCGATATGAGCTACTCCTCTCCTTCCATGAACCAAGGGTATGACATGACGTCCCCCTACCATTATCAAGCTTCTTGGAGTAATCAAGAAGGGTATGATCTTCAAGAATATGGAAATGGCTACCAACAAGTGAATGACTATCAATCCTACGATCAAGGTGGCTATTACTCAAGCTATGATTGTGAACCCACCATGTTCAATCAAGATTCACCTTATGGAAACCAATACCCCCAAGACCCACCATATTACCCTCCACCCCAACCACAATATGAAGCCCATGACCCACAATACTACCAATCACCTCAACCTCACTACCAACAATATGATGCCCCACCCCTTGGGCATCATCAAGACACCATGTTTAATCAAGATTATCATCAAGATTATCAAGATTATCAAGGAGCTTTACAAGACCCCAATGATCACCAATTGCCCGACTTGGAGGTGTTTCAATCGATGCTTCAAATGCAACAAGAAATGGCCATCCAATCGCAAAAGAATAATGAACTCTTGGCCGAAATCCTTAGGGAAAGGGAGGAAAGTAAAGCTAGATTGCATGCTTTAACGACTCAAACCCTAATGCTCTTAACTCAATCCTCACAACTTGATGAGGGATGTTCATTTGGGGAAGGGGAACAACCCAATGACGAGGCCGTTAATGAATTCCCTATAAGGAGCGAGTCTTGCTTTGAAGAGCCTCAATCGTCTACCCAAAAAGAGACGAATGAGGAGATGACCCTCGGTGAAGACAACATTGGTGAGGAATTGGAGGAGGATGGTGAGTTGGATGGTTTGGTAGAATTTGTGAAGTTGTTGGGTGAAGTTGTTAGCCTCGAGTTGCCCTTGTGCGATAATGTGGATAAGCATCAAGAGCCCCTTACTAGTACACCAAGCGATGACTTGGAGGAGATTGAAACCGCCGGTAGAAGTTTCGATCCTCTTCTCCAAGATGATATGGGGCCGAGTGATGAAGATGGGGAACCACAACTTGAGGAAAGTGTGGGGGTGTGCAACGAGGAGATGAGGCCAAAGCCGCTTTTTGTGCCTTGTTTCTTGGAGATGAAGCTTGCTTGTGATTGGAGGCTATGCCTAGGGAGGAAGAGATCGGTGAAGCTCGTGGGATGGATAGACCCCGGAGATGACATGAATGATGACGATGGGTCTTTTGATTCCTACTTCTTGCCTCCACCTTGGAGGCCGTGGAGGTTGGCTAGGCTCGAGCGCTTCTTGGGCCTTCATTATGATGTCGGTAGCGCGTTCGACTTGCTCCTCCATGCCCTTGAGGGCTACGGTTGAAGGAGAGTCCACCATCCTAGGTTTGACGGAGTTCCTAAAGAACCGTCACGTTGTATATTCCCCTCCTCTCCTCTTTAGAATACTTGTGCTTGTATTTGTGTGTTTTATTTTCTCTTGATTTTGTTTGTTTTTGTGGGATTCTTGTAATTGTTTTGGTATTTTGATGAGCGATGTGAGGGAGTGAATTTGATGTGTACTTTGAGTTTATTGTGATAGGTGAAGTGAAGGTGACTCCTAGAAAGGAGTGGTTAGTGATAGAGCTTGTATCGTGAGCAAGGGAGCCGGTTTTTGGGGTCATGGGAGTCGTGAAGACCCTTCCCGACCGGGAAGGGTGTGTCGTCCCGACCGGGATGGGGCCGTCCCGATCGGGATGAGGGTGCCAAAAATCGAGTTCTCTGGAGTGTCATCCCGATCGGGAAGGAGGCTTCCCGACCGGGACGGGTATGTCATCCCGACCGGGACGGGTATGTCATCCCGACCGGGATCATCCATCCCGACCGGGATGACCCCCTACTCCTATTTGGTGCCTCTTCTTCGACATTCAAGCCCACCCAACCATTGTATACCCCCTCCCAACCTCCCTACATGTCCTTACTCTCATTGTATGACCCTTACACCTCACATACACGTTTTCACCTCACTTTCTCTTCACTTTAAACCGACTTTCGCATAAAAAAACCCCCTCACTATACCCTTCTACCCCAACCATGGAACCGGACCGCGATTGGAGAGGGATAATGACGACGACGACTAGCTACGTGCCGATTTGACTTATGAGACGATGGAGCGAGTGAGTTGCTACCCATATGGTATGGCAACTATCCTCTCTTTTCCGTTTTTATAGCTTGTCCTCTTTTGTTTATTCCCTTTCCCTTCTACACCTTTGGGTCATGGTAGCCCTCGGGGCATTGGTAGTTATTGCTCCCGACTCTCGATGACGTGACTACATCGAGAGTCATTTCAAAATCCAAATTTTTCAAGATTTTCACCCCTTTTGTAGGAATTAGTCGGATTTGGGCGGAATCCGGGCTAGGTGACTTGATTACACCTAGTCCTCCCCTCCCATTTCTTTTTATTTCTTTCTTTTTATTTTTTCCCCCATCCATATATTTTCTTGTCTCGGCCCATGGTGACTTGATTACACCCCGGCCGGACACCTTCTACCATTTTCTTCACCTTTATTTTTAATTTTTAGCTTTATTTTCGTAGTTTCCTTTCTTTTTCTTTTGTCTCTCCGCACACTACGATCGAGCATGAGGACATGGCTCGGTTTTAGTGTGGGGGGAGTGATATTCTAGCATAGTTAGCTTTATTTTTGTAGTTTTTCGAAAAAAATCTTTAAAAACCCTAAAAATTTGAAAATTTTTCACAAAAATCAAAAAGATTTTGCTTTTGTGTGTTTTCCTTTTATGTCGTTGTGTCGTGTATTTGCTGTATTGTGTGTGTTTTGCCTCCTCTCTCCTTATAGGTTGCTTAAATCACCGCTAGCTTTGGAGAGCTTTCAAGACTACCGGTAACATCTTATCCCTTTTCCTTCTTTATCTCTCGCGGAGTTTGGAGGAGATTGTGATGTTGTGTGCTCGGGTGGAGCTTTGTAAAGTTTGTTGGTGATTTGGTGATTTGTTTGGAAGCTAGGGGTGGTGTTTGTGTTATGTATGTGTTTGTTTTGTTTTGTTTTTGTTTTGTTGCTTTTGTTTCTTTTTCTTTCGTTTTCGTTGAGTCTTTGTTTTGTGTTTTGTTGTGTGTCTTGTGTGTAAATGGTTTTCGAAAACCCGGTTTAGAGGCTAGGATGTGAGTGTGTACTTTCCCTTCCTAGTAGTGTAAATCGAGTCTTGGACTTTAATCTAGTAGAATGACCCTAAATCAATGATTTCGTTGGTCCTTTACCTTGAGTCCACCTAGCTTACTAGGGATTTACTACGGGATTTGCATTTTGACCATTTTGACCACCCACGGTGTGAAAAGGCCTTGGTTACCGAGTCCCGTCCCCTAGGTGACCGTGTTTGGGATTGTTTGATTAGTCCAAGTTATCCACTTTTTGTGGGTTAGAAGGGAAGGGCCCGTCCCGACTCACCCATTCCCCTACCTCCTACACATTTCCACACAATAAAATTGCAAATTGTTGAAGTCATCTTTCTTGTTGCAATAAGAAATGCCAAAAAGTCAAATCTTGCCAAAAAGGGCAAAGAAAAGAAAATGAAAGAAAATGAAAGAAAGAAAAGAATGAAGAAAAAGAAAAGGCACAAAAGCCAAAAAGAAAATAGAAAAGAAGAAAAAGAATGGCATGGCAAAACAAGGCAAAAATGCAAAAGAAAGAAAAATGCCAAAAAGAAAACCCGTCTCACAAAAATAACCCCTACCTCTCAAAATAAGCCTTTTTCCGACTTTTGCCGTGAAGAGCCTACCAAAGGACCGAGTCCCTAGGAAGGATGATAGCGGCATTAGTCGGTCTTCCCTCATTTTGCATATTTCCACTTTTTACTTGGACTAGTTAGGCGGTTTCGGACATGGGACGACCCTCTTGGCTCTTTGCTAAAGGGGGCGGGGTCTCACTTACCTACAGTGTCGACTAACACCGTGGTTCATCACTTTCCATCCCGCCGATCGTCCCGTGGTACGTTCTTAGAAGGTTAGGAGGAACCTAGGTAAGTTACCAACATTTTTGTTGCTTTATCGTCATACTATTAGGGTTTAGTCCACCTCGGTTTGTATTGCTAGCTTGGGAACGTTGTCACTTACCTCGAGTCCTAAACCGGTGCTTCTTTCATCGCTTTTAGAGGGAAGCGGTATTTGTTTTTCTTTGGGTGCAACCGATTATGTGTTCGTTTGTGTGTTTGTTTGTTTTTTGTGTCTTGTGTCCGGTTGCATCCGCGGTTTTGTCGCAAGACCCGACTTGCCTTGCGGAGTGCACTTTTCCTCTAAGTGCACTCGCGTGAGTTGAAAGGGCGTAGAGTGCGCTAATACCCATTCGGCTAGTATAGTAGTTAGTATGTGCTTACTCGAGGGCGAGTAAGGGTTAAGTGTGGGGGAGTTGATAAGTGTGGTTTGTAGTGCCTATTTTGTAGTGTTTTGGTCCCATTTTCCTTGTAGAATCGCTCCTTGGGAGCGGTTTAGGGGCTTCTTATGCTTCCTTTAGTTTGTTTCAGGTTCCCGAGACCGATTTGGAAGAGTTGGAGCGATTCCGACTCTATACATACACATTTTGGAGCCAACGAGATAAAGGAACGATGACTCGATGCTTTGGAATCGACCCCGAGACCTTGGGACCCAATCCCGAGCCTCCGAGACCCGATCCCGAGTCCCGAGAATCGATGAGAAGTCCATGTGAAGCAAGGAGAGACCAAAAGGATCATATTGGAGGCCTACAAGACTCATCCCCGACGGGTATGCACCTCATCCCGTCGGGGATGAAGTGCGCTTTTGAGGGTGTCACTGCCAGGCCGTCCCGGTCGGGACCAACCCGTCCCGGTCGGGATGACAGGACCGTCCCGGTCGGGTTGAACCCGTCCTGATCGGGACCGTGCTGCTGTAGCCCGCATTTCATTTCTTTCTTCTCCCTTCCATTTGTAACCCTATATATACTCTTCCCTTGTTTTGTAAAGAGTATGCACTTCATTAGACATTAAACCCTAGACTATTTTTAGGTTAGATTAGTTTAGATTAGTGTAGATTAGTCGGTAATTAGTAGTTAATCTTAGTTTAGTACTTGTATTAAGGGAATTCTTGAAGATCTTCACCAAGCTTGACAACCTTGGTGGTTTGTTTTGGGTTTTCTTCATTAATGCAAGTTTCAATCTTTCCTCTTCACTAGTTTGGTATAATCCTTCCTTCCTTTTACTCTTTATCTTGTTTGTTTAATTCAAGTTTCAATCTTTAGTTATTGTTTATTGTTTTGTTCATCATATTTGGTAGTTTCATTATGTATGTTTTGATATTTGTGTTGTTTCCTCTTGTTTATGTTAGAATTAGTTTGATAATGTTAGAGTAGTGTTCTTGCTAGGGTTAGTAGGGTGATTAGGGTGTTGATTGGGTGATTAAGGGTTTGTTGGAGATGTTGGTGGAAGATTTGGGTTTCCTCTTGGTTGATGCATATTACATGTTTGTTGAAATGCTTGAATGACTAAGTAGGTTGGAATGCTTGTTTTTCTTGTCTTTCTTTGTCATGTGTGTCGCCGGATGGGTTCCATGAGGAACCTCTAGGTCGGTCTAAGTTGCGAGAGCCCGGACCAACCTAGATCACCCTACTACCTCCTTCGCTCTAGCTCTTCCTTGACCATTCCGTTACCCCTTTGACCCCGACCTAATCCTAGCCCGTTTTCCTTGTTTGTTTATCCGGTACTTTAGTCTTAGTCTAGCCTTCTCTCCCTCTTATCATTCTCTAGCTTAGCTCATTGACTTAGTCTCGTTTTTAGGCGAACTTGGTCTAGACGCCTCTACCGTCCCCGTGGATTCGACCCGACTTACCCTAGCTACCCTAGTTAGGTTTTGCCGGTTATTTATTTGATCGGTGGGATTCACGACAAATCCTTCCCGTCATATGATACATGTGATTATGTGAAATTGAGAAATTAATTTGATAATATATTACTCCGTAGTATGTATTGACACTTTTATTTTAGTCGAGAATACTTTGATTTATTTTATTAAGTTTGTAGTTAGTTTTTAGTTTTTTGTTACGTTTAGTTACTTTTTGGAGTTAGTTTAGCCAAGACGAACTCTCTATTTAAGTGATCTGAACTGAATTAAACTAAACTGAATTGAAGTACTGAACTGATCGAAACTGAATTGATCTGACTGATTTGAACTTGACTGAATTGAACTGAAGAACTAAACTACACCAATCGGAACTAGATTGAACTCAATTATTTGTGTGTTATTTTTTACGTTATAATTTTTTAATCACTCCCACCTCGAAATTCCTGGATTCGCCACTGCTCATAGGTCATATGAGGACTGAGGAAGCTAATCGTCTCAAGGATAGGTCTGCCTTAATGTCGTCTGTCTCCATTAAGGCTTACCCTTTTGAAACTGGGGGTCCGTCTCATGACAATAATAAGGGCAAGAATAAAGTGGGCCAGTGTCACGGTCAGGGCAAGGGTCCAAGCAAGGGGAAAGGTCAAGGTGCTAAGGGAAAGAATCAAGGAAATTCCACCAAGCCAGTTCCCAAGATCCATAAGTCGAATTTAAACCTGGTGTGCTATGTGTGTGGACAAACGAGTCACAAAGCATACCAGTGTCCTCAAAAGAAAGGTGGTCAAGCCGCGCAAGCCAACATTGCTGAATTAGATGATGATATTATTGGTGAGGTGGTGGTTGAGGCCAATCTTGTAGCAAATCCTAGTGATTGGATTCTGGACATAGGAGCATCAAGACATCTCTCTGCTAACAAGGAATTGTTTGCTGAATTTGAAGATGTAGCTGACGGTGAAAAGGTCTACATGGGTAACTCCTCCTCTGTGCTGATCACAGGCAAAGGCAAGGTCTTTCTTAAACTAATCTCTGGGAAAACTCTTGCCCTTAATAATGTTTTGTATGTCCCTACTCTGCGTAGAAACCTAGTGTTAGGTGCCTTGTTAAACAAAGTTGGTGTGAAACTTGTTTTTGAGGCTAACAAGGTTGTAATGTCTCGCAAAGGGGATTTTGTGGGCAAGGGTTATCTCAATGGGGGCTTATTTATTTTGAAAATTGATTCTTCAACTATTAATAATAATATTTATGCTTCTGCTTATATCGCTGAGTCTATTGATGTTTGGCATGCTAGATTGGGTCACGTGAATTATGAATCGGTTAAAAAAATGAAAGCAATGTCCCATATTCCTTCTTTAACCACCAAAGTTTTCACTATATGTCCTAGCTGTGTAGAAGCTAAGTTTACTAAAAAGCCTAGTAAACCGGTTAAAACTAGACATACGAGTCCTCTCGAGTTAATTCACACCGACCTAGCTGACTTCAAGAGTACTATGAGTAGAGGAGGTAAATTTTATTACGTCACTTTTATTGACGATTACTCAAGGTACACTAAGGAGTATTTGCTTAAGAATAAAAGTGAAGCTGAAGAGATGTTTATTAAATACAAAGTTGAGGTAGAAAATCAACTTGATAGAAAGATTAAAAGAGTCAGGTCTGATAGAGGTGGTTAGGGGTGAGCAAAACTGGATATCCGATCCGGTTTTGTAAATTGTATAGGATATCCGGTTTTAAAACAAAAAAATTTCCGATCCGTATCCGATCCGGTTTTTTCCGGATATCCAGTTTTTTCGGATATCCGGTATCCGGTTTTATATTTTTCTTATTTTTTAAAATAATTTTTCATTTTTAATTAAGAGTAGTTAATTGATTTTTAAGCAACATTACAATTTATATAAATTGATATAATAATACATAAAAAAACCTCAAAAAAATGGTATATATGTCTTACGGTACCATTATTCTAACAAAATTTTACATTTCATTACATAATATCATAAATTCACTAATGATTTTGTTTTTTACCTTTGAAAATAATTGGTGAGTTTTGAATTCTTTATTGTATAATGCATATTAGGATTATATTTTTTATATTTTTTATTGTTTTTAAAAAAACCGGATCGGAAACCGGTTTCAATTTTCCCCGATACGTATCCGTTACGGTTTTAAGGAAAACCGTATCGTATATCCGGTTATTCGTATCGGATATCCGGAAATTCGTATAATTGAAAGCGTATACCGTATCGTATACGTATAATAAAACCGTATCGTATATTTTTGCTCACCCCTAGAGTGGTGAATACAGCTCTAATTATTTAGTGGATTTCTGTGAGAAAAATGGATTTATTCATGAGTTTAGTCCACCTTACCAACCTCAGTCAAATGGAGTAGCTGAACGCAAAAACAGAACTCTAAAAGAAATGATGAATGTTATGCTTTTAAGTTTTGGCCTTTCTAACGATATGTGGGGGGAAGTAGTGCTTTAAGCTTGTCACATTCTTAACAGGGTACCTCATAAGAAATTAGACATGACACTCTATGAATTTTGTAAGGGTTATGCCCCTAACTTAAGCTTCCTTAAAGTGTGGGGATTTTTGGCTAAAGTTGGCTTACCGAGTTTTAAGAGGCCTACTACAGGACCTAAGACGTATGACTGTATTTTCATTGGTTATGCTCAAAACAACGCTGCTTATAGATTCATGTCATTGAATGACCGTTTTATTTCCGAGGCAAGAGATGCCAAGTTTTTCGAGCATTATTTTCCTTTAAAGAAAGTTGTTGATTCACCTTCTGATTTGTCTTATATGCCTATTAATCCCGTTAATAGCTCTATGCATGCTAGTAGTAGTACTGTTGATGATCATGCTAGTGAACCTAGAAGGAGTAAGAGGCCTAAAATTGAAAAGAATTTTGGAGATGATTTTGTCACAACATTCTTAACTGAAAATGTTTGTGGTGATTGTGCTTGTTTTGAATTCGTTTATGCTTATTTAATTGAAGATGACCCAAAAATGTATGATGAAGCTATGAGATCCATAAATGCTAATTTTTGGGAAGAAGCTATTAAAAATGAGTTAGATTTTTTCTATTACATCTAATTAGACCAGAGAACTGACAGATTTACCTAAGGGTAGTAAACCCATTAGTAGTAAATGGATTTTCAAAAGGAAATTGAGACCTGATGGTACAGTAGAAAGATTCAAAACTAGACTTGTGGTGAGAGAATTTACACAAAAGAAAGACATTGATTATTTTGATACATACTCACCTGTGACTAAGATTTCCACCATTAGAACGCTTATCGCTTTGGCTACTATTCATGATCTTGTTGTTCATCAGATGAATGTTAAAACTGCTTTCTTGAATGATGACCTAAAAGAAGAGATCTATATGTCACAACCCGAGGGGTTTGTGGTAAAGGGTCAAGAGAATAAGGTGTATAAATTGAGAAAATCACTATATGGTCTAAAACAAGTACCTAAACAGTGGTATTAGAAATTTCACAACACTTTGATTAAAGATGACTATATAACTAACAATTCTGACTCATGTGGGTACTCCAAGATGTTTGGATCAGACTGTGTGATTATTTGCCTATATGTTGATGACATGTTAATTCTTGGTAGTTGAGTTTTTCTATGGGCTACCACTCAACTATCGGCTTTTCCAAGTGATATCCCCGCCTTTTTTGAATTACAAGGTGTACCCCTAAACTTTGTAAATTACTCTATATTGTAACCAAAGTTAAAATTTTCCAACGAAAATTTCTCAATTGATGATATAAATAGTAATTATTTCCTATTTAACTTTCATCAACCATGATATATTTCTTCAATTCGCATCATTTTCTCGAAAAACTTCATTCCACTACACTACGACATAGGGGTGACGAAGAGATTGAGGTTGAAGGATTTAAAAGAGTGAAGGAGATAGGTCGACGTAGGTCGACAACAGAGGTGCGTTGTGAGGAGCATTTGGTGGCTTGGTGAGTGGTATAGAAAAAGAGGTGGTTTGAAGCCTCAAATTGGATTGATTAATATGTTAATTATTTATTTTTTTTAAAAATAATTGTAATACACTTATCACTTGGTTAAGATATGGAGTGATAAGTTTAGGGGTACACCTTGTAATTCGAAAAAGACGGAGGTACCACTTGGAAAAGCCAAAAGTTGAGGGGCACTTCATAGAAAAACCCTTTATTTTTTTTGTAAATAAAACCAAACAATTTCTGTCGTCACGTATTGAGATGAAAGACTTAGGAGAAGCTGATGTTATTCTTGGAGTCAAATTGATCAAAAACTCATTTGGAATATCCTTAAGTCAATCTCATTATGTTGAGGAAGTGTTGAAGAAATTTGATAGTTTTGATGTTACACCCGCTAGAACTCTATATGATGATGCAAGTATACCGTTGCGTAAAAACTTGGGTGATAGTGTATCCCAGGAAGAGTATGCTAAAATTATAGGGAGTGTGATGTTTATCATGAACTGTACTCGACCTGACATTGCTTATGCTGTTAGTAGGCTAAGTTGGTATACGCATAACCCTGACGGTGAACATTGGAATGCTCTCCGATGCTTGGTAAGATACTTGAAAGGGACAGTTGATTCATGTCTGCACTTCGGTAAATAATATCCTGCTGTGTTAGAAGGATATACTGATGTGAACTGGATTTCAGGTAACGATGAAACAAATTCCACAAGTGGTTATGTGTTCACCTTTGGTGGAGGAGCTATATCGTGGAAGTCTGCAAAACAGACTTGTATAGCAACCTCCACCATGGAGTCCGAGTTTATTGCTCTTGAGTTGGCGAGTCAAGAAGCAGATTGGTTGAGAAACTTACTAGCTGGCTGACATACCTGTGTGTGTGTGGGGGGGGGGGGGGGGGGGTTGGGGGGCAGGTTGCACCATTCTCTCTGCACTGTGATTGTCAAGCAGCCATCAAAATTGCTAAGAATGATGTCTACAATGGCGAGAAAAGACATATCCGAATCAGGCATGCGGTGGTGAAACAATTCCTGAAAAATGGAGTGATTGCGGTGGACTATGTGAAGTCTGAACGCAATCTTACAGATCCTTTCACAAAAGGATTAACGAGAAGAGTAGTTCTCGAATCGTCGAGAGGAATGGGGCTGAGGTCCTTAAGTCAAGATTAGAGTATGAATCTTGATGGACTTAAAAGCTTACATTCCTAGACGATACATAATCCATAGCCAGTTTTGGTGGTGCTTTGAGACGCACTTGATGGATTGTGTGAGTAATTAAAGGTTGGACTTATGTCCTTAATGGCTTGTGCGAGATGTGCTATTGAGAAACACTAAAGTCACCTACGTGTGTGTGATGGTTTTGTCGCCATCTAGTTGAGAGTATAAAACTTCTCACTAGAGCACTCACTAGTACCAGGGTAAACGCATGACTTTAAAAGCGTTCCACTTTGAAATTGCGAAACGACCAATTTTTGAAGGTATGATATGTGTTGTGGGGGTCTCAACCGAAGCTCAATTAGGAATTCGAATCGAAAGATATTCACTAGTTGTAAGTAAGTTGTTGCCTCATCTCACTAAAATGTCAATTCAAGTCGTAAGACATTAAACATCTAAGTATCCAACCCTTCCTTACCCAAGATTCTTCCTTTCTCGTCCTCGTTCTTTCTCTTTGCCATTAGTGAGGGATTGTTGGATGATAGCAAAGTTGGAGTTGCCTTTCATCCTTCTTTTCTTTCCCACATCAACGGATTTTAAGGCTTGAGAGCTCTTTATAAGACTCTTTTGTCCTCCTTTCATTAGTTGTGTGAGAAATGGGCCTTTTAGGGTGATTAATGTGGTCGGGCCTTTGTGACACAGAAGCGCGCGCGCGGCCTGGCCCGGCTGGAGCTCAGGTTTAGGTTTGGGTTTGGGTAGAGCACCTGCGGTGCGGACTGTGCCCGACTTTTACTCTTTTGGGCCTCGGGTTCCGTGTGTGTGTGTGTCTAGGTTCATTGGGCCAAGCTGTGTTGTCCAGGTATAGTATTATGTGTGAACATATGCTGACTGTTACGATTGTGTTTAAGGGCCTTAATTACGTGTTTATGGCCCTTTAATGTGACGTTTTTGAATCTGGTTGGAGGCTCCTCAAGCCTATATATACCAGTCTGCACACACACTTTCCAACACACAAAAACCTCTCCTTCTCTCACACTTCTACTGCTATTTGGTTCTATACAATTCTGGGTATGCTCGTTCCAAAGTTCGCACACTTGAGTGGTCGAGTTTGTGAGCTGCAGTGTTAACCTTGGGAACTACCGGCGTTGTAGACGATAACCACCGTGTCGTGATGATATAGTTTTCAAGTCAGTGGCCGTCATATCACGACACTACTCTTCCTTATCCAGGTTCCGTTTTTCGTTTCTGTCCCGATTTGTCGCTTTACGGTTTTTGTCACGAACTTCCTACTCCTCGGTTTCTTCCCCGTGTTGCCCAACAAGATTTCGTCTCATTTTTTTGCCTTCGGTTTCCTGTCCAGTGCTACTGGTCTACGGTTTTTGTACTGTCCGTCCCTCTCGGTTCTGTCATTATTGTCCCGTTCGCGACTAACAAGGTAGACACCATATCTAATTATAAATACTTTGAAGGGAACCCTATTTTTGTACTCCCATTTTTTGTAAGTTTTTCTTATAGTTACCTAAGGTTAATAGATTTCGTGTGATCCAAATTCACCCATGCTTATTTTCTTTCCTCGTATTTGTTCCAAACCGAATAAATAATATCGTAATATAATGTAAGGAGTAAATACTTTGGGTGTCACCACCATTTAAGAAATCATTCCATGAGAAGTCACTAATTGTATAAATAAATAATGGAATTCATTTTACTCTTCGATATATCTAAAAATATTTAAGAAATATATATTGATGAAAATTTTTTCATGAGAAATTTAATGGTATATTAAAAAAAAAACTAAATACTACTCCATATTTCTTTTCTAAGAAGTTGATGTGAATTATTCATCTTAAAAATAAATTTGTCATTTACATAAACAAAAAAAATTGTGACAAATTTTCTGTTATCATATTTTATAAAATTTCTCTAATTGTTTTCCTAGTTTTTTTTTTTCTAATTTTCTTTTGCCACTAATGAAATTGAATGATTTTTGAATCAGTTCATTAATAATTTTTATTTGTTTGTTTATTTAGAATTGAATGCATTTTGGAGAGAGAAATTAATTTTTATCCTATTATTATATAGAGGATTTTCGGAGAAATATTTCCTCTGCCTTAATATAAACATATCAATTGTTTTTGCACAAAAAAAAAGTCATTTTAAGCCGCAAAAACTCTTAATCTAACATTCAAATATAAAACTGCTCCCAAAAATTTATACGAGTATATAGGTAAATATAATATGTTACTTTGTTTCATTCGTGCTGGTTTGCCCGAGTGGTTAAGGGGGAAGACTTAAGATCTTCTGCACGTAAGTGCGCGTGGGTTCGAACCCCACAGCCAGCAACATGCACCTCGCATTGAGTCAAGAAGTGCTTACATTTAACGTTTTTCAAGAACTTTTTCATAAGAAATTGACTACTATATTTTATACTAGTATTCTTTAGTTTCTAAAACTTTTTCATAAAAACATCAATAGTATATTTTAAAAGAAAAATAAACAAAATACTACTAATATTCTTTTGTTTCTAAAACTTTTTCATAAGAAATTCAATAGTATATTTTAAAAGAAAAATAAACAAAATAGAGAAGAAGGATGACCGAGAAATGTAAGGGTAATTCTAGACCACATGTTGATGACCCAAAATAAAAATAGGAAAGAAAAGACGTTTTAGCCTAATAAGAAAACATGGAAGAACAATAAAATGGGAGGGAGTACTAGTATTGTTTTTCGTATTGAGTCAAGAAATGCATATTAATAGAAACCCTTTTAATAAGAAATTTAATAGTATATTTTAGAAGAAAAATAAACAAAATACTACTGTACTAGTATTGTTTTTCTAAAACTTTTTCATACAAAATTTAATACTACATTTTAAAACAAAATAAACAAAATACTACTAGTATTGTTTTTCTACAAAAATTGATGTTAATGATTCATTTTGAAGATAAAATTTTCATTTAGAGAAACAAACAAATGTGACAACTTTTACGATATCATATTATAAAATTTCTCAAATTATTTTTTCATAATTATTATTTTTTAATTTTTTCTTTTGACATAAAAGAAATTAAATGGTTTGTCAATTGGTTACTTAATTTTCATTTGTTTCCTTATATAAAAATGTACGGATATTTCCCACGGTACCCTCGAACTTTGACACATTACCCATGGTACCCCTCATTTTAAGTTTGTTCCTATGGTAACCTTGTGTTTTGTGTTTAGTGCCCATGGTACCCCTGATCAATTTTCTGTCATAACGGCGTTAAAGTTAGTTTAGTTAAAGTGATTAATTTGTTTCAGAGAAAAAATTAGTTATGACAATTAACGAACTTCTAATTAAAATAATTGAAACTTAAGGAAATGTCCATGGTACCCCTGTGTTTTCAATGTTTTAGCCATGGTACCCTTAAATTTTAAATTCTTTGCTCATGGTACCCTTGTGGTTACAATTCATTCAAGGGGTACCATGGACAAATAATTGAAATCAGAAGGGTACCATGGACAAAAGATTGAAAATACAATGGTACCATGGTTAAAATATTGAAAACACAGGGGTACCATGGGCATTTTCTCAATTTTCAACTATTTTAATTTGAATTTCATTAATTTTCTAACTAATTTCACCAAAAAAATTAAAATTAATCACTTTAACTAAACTAACTTTTAACACCGTTATGACGGAAAATGATCAGGGGTACCATGGGCACTAAACGCAAAATACAAGGTTACCATAGGAACAAACTTAAAATGAGGGGTACCATGTGTAATGTGTCAAAGTTCGAGGGTACCGTGGGAAATATCCCAAAAATGTATGCATTATGGAGAAAAAATAAAGGGTCGTGTTTTTTTCTAACGAGCTTTTACTTAATTCTAACGACATTTTACCAATTTGTCGTTGTCATTTCCTCCCCCATCCTGCAAAAGGGATAGTTTGATTTATTCTCTCTCTAGAAAATTGAACATCAACATTTTCTTACTTGTCAAAGTTACATTCGACATTCATGGGTGCGATAAAATACAATGCTTAAAACATTTCTTTAATCGAACGATCGATCAATTTTATAGCTAAAAATTAGATCCATAAATTCTAAAAGAATCCCTAAAATCAATGATTGAGATCCAGAAACCTAATTGATGAACTTTGCAATAAATTGATCAAAAATCTAAAGTTAAAACTTAAAGCAATACAACATTACTTTATCATTAATTGAAAAACTAGTTAGAATTCATAATTAAATTCAAAATAGTTCGACTAATTGAAGAATTTTTTTTGGTAGAGATTAAAGGTAATTAGAAGATTAATCCCAAAAAAAATCACCAAGAGAAATCCTAATTGATGAACTTTACGATTAATTGTTTAAAAAAGCTAAATTAAAAGTTAAAGCAATATTAATTCATCATTATTTGTAGAACTAAGATCCGTAGTTGAATTCACAAGAGTTCGATAGATTGATTGATTTTTTTTGGTAGAGATGAAAGTTAGTTAGAATGATTAAATGAAGATTTTGCATGAAGGGTAAAATGGAAAATTTTAAGAAAATTCGTTAGGATTGAGTAAAGCTTCGTTAGGAAAAAGTAATTCCAAAAACTAAAGTAAGCGTTATTCTCTTATTAGAGAAGATTTTACCACAAAATTATTAAAAACATATCGTACACTTTTTGGGATAAGTAAAGGACAAATGATCAAAAGATGAACATCTCGTCTTAGGGAGTGGTGCAGTATGATATATAATGTTTGGTTTGTTGTACGAAACTTGAAAAATGTATATATTATACGGGGCATGTTGTACCATGTAAACAATTTGATAAATGAGCCGATGTAATACTGAATGTACATGGAGTACTTAATATGTGGCTGGTAAAAATATAATTCTAATAATTTGTGACATGTCTTGAGGAATAGTTTCACAAAAATGGAGACGAACCAGAATAAACTAAATCACAAGCCTCTGATAAAAAACGAGCAGTTCTTGCGCAAGAAGGTTGGCTAGAGATTTTTTTAAAAAACACGCGTGCATCTTAAAAAATCTGTGTTAACATAAATCAGAATGTCGAGGCCCGAGCATCGCCGGGCTCCATAACTACGACTAGTTTTCAAAATAAAAAAAGATTTAGTATGAAATAGTTAATAAATTACTATAGTATTAATCAATGACTTAACTACGTGAGGAGACGACAGGCGATTCTGCTCGGCATCAATGCCTAGAGGATCATCATCGAAATCTCCTCAACTAAGGAACATTACGCAAAGACAATCAAAGAAGAAGACCAACAGTGACAGAAGGGAGGACAAATTAGACAAAGCAATACCGAAAAAACCTAATTTAGATGAATTTACGAAGGAACGTTCCATGCAAGAAATGATGGGTATACCACCATATGATTTGGATTTGGATGACGATGGCTTTGTCGAGACGGTACATGAAGAACTGGGTAGTTTTGAACGTGAATCAGAGGAGCATGGAGCGCCATGGATGACAATTCAGGGGGGCAAAGTGTTTCCTAAGACCATAGTAGATGAGACGCCGGCTCCACTATTAAAACTGATAAAAGAGGACGTCCAAGAGGAACTGAACTACTGGCAGAATGCAGTGTTTGGGTTTCTAGTGGGTGCTAACCCGCCATGGCAGGTTATGGAAGGATTTCTTAAAAGGATATGGGCTAAACACTCAATTGACAAGATATCTTTCTTGCCTAATGGAGTTTTTTTTGGTCAGATTTGCTGCTATGGATATGAAAGAAGCGGTGCTACAGAGTGGTTATTTCCTCTTTGATAACAAGCCGGTGGTGATCAGGTCTTGGACTCCACATGCAAAGTTGGAAAAGAAGGACATACAACAAGTTCCAATATGGGTACGTTTCAACAAATTGCCTCTCAAATTCTAGGGGGCAACTCTTCAAAAAGTTACTGGTTTAGTTAGGAAGTTTGTTCGGAAAGATGAAGCTACAACAAACAAAACTAGGCTCGGTTTTGCTAGAGTGATGATAGAGGCTACCATAGGTCAGAATTTGCCACGGTTCATTCAATTTTTGGATGAACAGGAGATCCGGATCACCATTGAAGTAGATTATGAATGGAAACCAGTTTTATGTCAGGTATGGCATAAATTGGGACATACTAAGGATGACTGCAGGCATGTTAAAAAAATAGATGCTCCGAAGGCCCAAGAAATGAAAAAAAGGAAACCAAAGATCCATGTCAAGCGAGTAGCAGAACAGGTTGGAGCTGTGGCCAAGGGAAATACGAAGTCTGCTTCTGTTGATTTCAACTTATCTGAGAAAGATTCAGGCGACTTCCCTCCCTTGAGGGTCATCCAAACTCCAATTCCTAAGCAAGGTGTTGAGGGTTCGACTGAGGGGATGAGTCCTACTAGCCCATCATACCTCCAGAAGCTAATAGGAAGTTCTGAAGAGGATGAGTCGAAGAAAAAGGATACTGAACTAGTGAAATCCTCATGATGATGGCGATGGGATTTTGGAACGTTCGGGGTATGAATAGAAGGAATAAGCAAAAGGTAATAAATAAGTTTTTGCAGGATAATAATGTAGGCATTTTTGGTTTACTTGAAGCTAAGATTAAGCCTTGTAATCAGAATAAAGTGATCAACTCCATTTTCTCTTCTTGGAGTATGACGTCAAATTCACATTTGCACAGTGGGGGGAGGATTTGGGTTATCTGGGATCATAACAAATGCGATATATAGCCGGTAATGTATTCTTCTCAGCTAGGTTCATGACCTTCATTTTGGGATGAGATTTGAGATGACTATGGTGTATGCTTTCAATAAGATTGTGGAAACGGAAAGCTTGTGGAAGGATTTAGAGCTTCTAGCGGATCAAATTCAGGGGCCTTGGATGATCGGGGGAGACTTTAATTGTGTAATGAGAGCGGAGGAAAGACTTGGAGGAGCATTTGATCCTGGTGAGGCTGCGCCTTTCCAAGCATGTATTGATAGATGCGAGTTGTTAGATTGCCCTGCAGAGGGTGCTTTATTTATGTGGAACAATAAACAACATCCTCAGGATCGGGTTTACAGCAGACTTGACAGGTGTCTAGTGAATGCGGATTGGATTCAAAGTTTCCCTAAGGCAAGAGCTCACTTTCTGTCTGAAGGTAGAGCTGATCAAATGGCCCAGGCCCGATGCCCCAACCCGACCCGACCCAATTTTTTATAGGGCTCGGGCCGTCGTGTTGGCCCAAAAAAACCCGAAATCCGACCCGATCTTAGCCCGATATAAATTTTGGGCCGGGTATGAGCCGACCTTAAGGCCCGAATTTTGGTCTGGCCCGGCCCGAATTTTTTAAAAAATAACACATAATTTATGTTTTTTAAGTCTTAAACTTCTTTTATGTGGAAATTCATGTGTTTTTGATCCCAACAAAACCATTTTTTTTTTTAAAAAAAAAAAGTCGTGCAATTTTTGTATGGAAGTTTATGTTTTTTTTTATGTGTTCACAATTATTATACACGCACAATAATACCGTGTGTGTGTGTGTATACACGAAAAATTGTCCAACACCAAAACTATGTGTGAAATGTCTAATTGAGAACTCGAGGTAAATTTTGTTCTTATTTCTTAATACGGAGTATTAATATATCAAATTATCAATTTATCATTTTGTACTCTAGTCTTCTGATTAATTTCGAGTAAGTTTTAGTAAAAATGGGTTTGTTTATTAGTCGGGTCGACTGCGGGTAAAAAACTTGATTAAATAGTGGTTAATTTGTGCTAATAAATATTTCTTTAAGGTGATATAAAAAAAACTACAATCGTTGTGGCCCGAGCGGGCCCGAAAAGCCCGTAAGCCCGAACGAGGCCAGGTTTGGGCCTTACAAATTGGCCCGTTTGGTGGGCCCGACCCGGCCCGACCCGCAAGATGGACTGTAATTTTATGGCAAAGCCCGACCCAAACCCGACCCGACCCGGCCCATGATCACCTCTACCTGAAGGTTCCTTTGATCACTCCCCTTGCTTGATTCGAGATACTGATGATTCAGGAAGAACCAAAAGGGCCTTTAAGTATTATAATATGTGGAGTAGGAGTCCGAGCTTTGAGAGCATTATTCAGGAGAAATGAGAGGTTCCGTTTAGAGGACATTTGATGTTTCAAGTGATTAAGAAACTACAAAGCCTGAAAAAGCCCTTGAAAGCGTTGAATAGAGATCAGTTTGCGGATATTGAGAATAAAACGAATATTGCGCAGATGCACTTGCTTCAGAAACAAAAAGAGCTGATGCAGAATCCGGCTGATATGAGTATGAGGCAGGCAGAATATGAGACACATGAAGAATACATAAAGCTTGATCAGACATGTCAGGAATTCTTGCAACAAAAAGCTAAGGTGAAGTGGATCCAGGAGGGCGATGCTAACAACGCTTAATTTCATGGAGTGCTGAAGACCAGACGAAACAGAAACATGGTGACTGCTATAGAGGATCAAAATGGAGTATTTCACAAGGATAAGAAGCATATTCAACAAAGTTTCCTGAAATATTATGAGGACCTTCTGGGCAAAAACAGTCTGATGGTACCTGTTCGAAGGAAGGTTATTGAATATGGCAATTGGTGTAACAATGAACATGAACATATCCTTTTAATGCCTATTACTAATGATGAGATAAAGGAGACTATTTTTAGCATTCCTAATGATAAAGCTCCAGGTCCGGATGGCTTCTCGAGCAAATTCTTCAAAGATTCATGGCACATAATTGGGAACGATATTTGTGCAACTATTCATGACTTCTTCAAATTTGGGAAGCTATTGAAACAGCTAAATTCCACAGCAGTGTCCCTTATTCTGAAGGTCACCAGGCCTATTTCTGTGCTACAATTCAGACCCATAGCCTGCTGCAATGTCATTTACAAGTGCATCTCGAAACTGCTATGCAAGAGACTGAGCAAAGTTCTGCCTGACATAGTCTCGCCAGTGCAGGGAGGATTTATTTCAGGTAGAAGCATTATTGAGAACATATTGATCTGTCAGGACTTAGTCAGGTTGTACAATAGGAAGTCCGCTACTTCAAGGTGTCTTTTCAAAATTGACTTCTAAAAGGCATATGACACGGTGGAGTGGGAGTTCCTCAGTCAAATGATGATTGATAAGTGATATTTTAGTAGTGATTTACCCCTACTTTTACCCGTTATTTAGTCCGGTTTTGTGTTTTATAACTATTAGTTTTGATCCCGTGCAAATTGCACGATGGTATTAGAAATCCTGTTACAAAATGATTGAAAGCATAACGAATAGTTACATGGATCCAAAGCGCAATCGCTGAGATCAAAATTACTAATACAAAAAATCGGCAAATTTACTAAACGAAAAATTGCATGTACTTGAAAATAACAAACTAATGAACAATGACAAAAGTAGATATCTGCATGAATATACAAACATGAAATTATAAATATTGGAACCCTTCTTGACACCCACATTAGTAGTAGTGTCGGAGATGCATTTATTGATATCATAAATAAGAATCTTCAATTCACGCTTGTTTTTAACCCTTGATATTGCAACGTATATCTAATCATGGGTGAACACGGGCTTGAGGCGATAAAACCAACATGAGACAATGATTGGTCTTGTCTCTTGTTAATGGTCATGGCGAAGAAAATGGAAATAGAGTACTGTCGTCAGGTAAACCAAACAGGGAATTTTCTTAAGTCGGGCGGAGATACGAAAAAACGCAGAATATAGACTTTATCGCCTTTACGGCTACCCGTTAGCACAATACATCTTTTACGTGTGTGTGCTGCTCCTCTACGTCTTATCTCTTATGTGATGCCTCGGAGGCCTCATCCTTCATGCTCTTCTTCTCTTTTTATACATCTAAATTTAGTGTTCTTAGGCTTTGCTCACTTCAGTCTTCTTTCCTTTTTTTTTCTTTCTAATTTCATATCTTTATTATAGCTGATCATTTCTAGCATAATTTTAACCTATTAGATGACAGAATTTGATCTTGTTTTCTTCTACAAAGTTGTAACTTTCGAACTTAGCTTTCCAACGCATTTTAATTCTCCTTATTCCAACATCGCATGAGTGAGATATTGTCATTTTACGACAGCCCTACAAACCGTATAAATAGGACTTTGATTAGGTGTCCCCCGATCTCAACTCAAATGGAGTTCGGTAAATAATTAAAAATAAATATTAAAAAGCTAATTTAGAACAAAAATAATATAAGACCGATAATATATCACGCATTACTAAATTTAACAAATTTAGTTCAAATAATATAAAGACGTTTAAAAATTTTCTAAATATGTCAAAGATATTGATTGAAAATGTAGTCAAATATATCCATTGATTTACTTTATGATTAGGGAAAAGATTAATTATTTTTAAATATTTTTTTAATCCATAAATTAACTATTGTTTCTAAATTATTAATTTGTAAGTATTATTTGTGTTTTCTTTTAAGCATTACACGTTTTTGTTTTAATTAAATTTTCATTTTAAATTAAATTATTCGAAAATCAAACAAATATTTGTCCATCCTATTTTAGTATAGATTTTTTAATATCTTCCTTCTTATCTCTTTGAAATATATATATTCCTTTTAAGAAAAAACATATTTTTCTTTATTCCTAGATTGCATTCCTTAATTTACCGTAACTTTTTTTCATATTTTATGTGTTTTTGATGATAACCCGTTTATTTAATATTTTATTTTTTATTATTAATTTATTTATATATTTATGCAAAATGTTTTTTTAAAAAACTTTTTAATTATATTTATTAGGTAAAACAGAATAATCATATAATTCATATATATATATATGAAATATCTTATTGGTTGTGATAACATTTTCTAAAGATAACACTTTCTTATTGAATGTGATGTATGAAAAATCTTATGCACATTGGTAAATGCATCATCTTCTGATCCATTTATCGTTATAAAAATATCGTAGAAACTGTTATTTTTATTTAGAGTGGGTGATAACTGATAAGATTTTGATTATTGGATGTGATTTACATGACATTAATCACAATTTACAATTAATTAATTTTAATCAAACATCAAATACAATCAAGATTGATATCAATGCATTGAAATTAAGAATTAATCATAAAAAAAATCGAAATCAAAACAACAACAACCCAAAAAAATAATCATGAAATCAATTCTCAATCATTAATAATCGAATCAAAATACAATAAAACAGAGTATAAGAAAAACCTCAAAAAAACCCATCAAAATTGACATCGAACCATCAGAAAGACAACAACCCAGAATCAAAATCATTTTCATTCATCAAAATAAAAAGTACCATGTGATTCATATTGAAATCAATCATCAAAAATTAATAATTGAATCAAAATATGATAAAACAGAGCATAAAAACCTCCAAAATAAACTCATTAATATGAAAAAAATATGGTTGAATTTGGAAAATGGAAGTGCATCAACTAACTACAAAATCAAGAATTATTGATAAAATTCGACATTGAAACAGGAAAAAAATCAGAATCAAAATTATCTTCAATATAATCATCAAAATTAAAAGCACCCATGTTATTCTAGATAAAATCAATAATCATCCGGAATAATTGAATCAATTACAATAAAGCAGAGCATAAAGATTGAAACTTTATGGTAAAAAAGAAAAATAGATGAAAATTACCTGAAGAATGGATTAACAAAGAGGAGTGATATGATTACACAAAGGGTTTAAGATGATGAAGATTGAAAGAGGCGTTGATGATGAACATTGATCATTGATTCTTCCAACGTTAATAACTACAACCAATTAAATGTATAACCACAACTTTAGCAATCAAAATATCAAAAACAAATAAGAGCATATAAGTAAGACATGAAAAACATACATATGATTCATAAACGCTTCACTAATTGAAGAGAGCGAAGGGTGTTGTGAAGCGGAATGTTTCAGTGGTGGAAAGAAATCGTTCGGTAATAATCGAGCATCACAAGGGGGATGAGGATGGGAAGAAAATAAAACAGTTTTTGTCATATTTTTGGGTGAAACGGGTCTTGTCATGTGAATTAGACGGTTTATGTAAATGGGAGAGAGAACTATATTTTGACAGTTTATGTAAATATGGGGGAGAGAGTTATAATTTGACAGTTTAAATTGTGATGGAATACATCATTGGCCATGACAGTTACTTTTAAAAACAAATGAATTAAATTAAATAACATATGCCACGTAAGTGCCACGTTTGCGTCATATCACGGTCCATGTCATATGCTGACGTGGGTGAATGTGGGAAGCATAAATGTTTCTGCTTTAAAAGATAAAAGATTATATAGCTCATTATATGTTATTAAGTGTTAGTTAGGGTCCATTAGTTGTTTTAGTTATAATTGTAGTAATAATTGTTATTTTTCGAGGATTTGGTACTGCTTTGTCTCGTTTATATTTTATAGGTACCGTTCGGAAGTAACTGAGTAAAGACGGGCCAAGACGCGTTAAAAAAGACAATGAAAACGAAACAAAATACAAGCATTGAACAAGTCCAAATAAGACAACCTCGACCCATCCCCAAAAGACCCACGACTCCACCATCAAGCATCACGTGGGCTTTCAAATTTTGGTCAAAATTTGGAAGTAAAGAGTTAGTAAAGGGGGGAGGGGGGTTAGTTTAGTTGGAGGGAGGCGTAGCAATAGTAGATTCTTTTTTTATTTTATTTTTTTTATTAGTCTTCGTTATCGATCGAATCTCCTTGTACAGAGTACTTCATTTTTAGATTAGTTCTCAGCCTACACTTTTCTCCAATTTCAGCTTGGTATAATTTCTTGTCTTTTCCCTCTTATTGTTTATTATTTGTTGTTCACTGTTTACGTTTTTTAGGTTGTCGATTTTATTAAAATTTCAATCCTGACCGTATAATCATGCTTATTTCATGTTTAATTTTAGTGGTAGATTAATTAGATTAATTTCACTCATGTCAGAGTAGTTTATTTCTAGGGTTAGGGTTAGCACGGTTCGTCTTAATTGAGGTTTTGTCTCGAGTTGATTTAATTGCTGATTAATTGTCTGTAACCTGTTTTTGAACGTTATATCTGTATGATTCACTTGTCCTGGCCAGATTAGTTAATCAATTCAGTTAACCTAAACTTAAGATCGAGAGCCGAGTCTAAGTTAGACCCACGTTCATTGGGGTGGGTCAACCTAGTAAGTAGCGAGGCCCCGCTAGGACCGTTCTATGGTAGATAGAGACTCGAGAGAGCCTATCTTAAGCCTATTACTGACCTTAATCAACTATTTTATGAGTCCGACAACTTCCCTGAGACTACCTTGTTGACCTTGACCCTAGTCCTTTTTATTATATTTTGTTACCATTTTCCTTTTTTGTTAGTTTAGTTCATTAGTTTAGACTTATTCAACCCAAACCAAATTTCTACGACTAAAACTTTAACTAGACCGAGACTTTTCATTTAGCTCACCATCCCTGTGGATTCGATACCCGACTTACCCTAACTACCCAGTTAGTAGAGTTAGGTTCTTGTTTGATTGTGGGGATCCACGACAAATCTGTACGTCAAAATGACGCTGTTGTCGGGGATGGTGCTTAGTTAGATATTAGTCTTTGGTTTTAGTATTAGTCGTTTTATTATTTTATATGTTTACATTTTTTTTAAATTTTTAATTTAAATTAAAAAAAAATTCATACCCACCACTTGTAAGTATTACTATCATTATTACTATTATAATAATAATAATTATTATTTATTTTTTTATTATTAGTAAAATACTAGTAGTGATAGTCCTTTTTTTGTTTTTTTTTGCTTAATTTTATTTTTTCTTCTTTTCCTCCTTCCCCTATTGAGTGTTGTTCTTATATTTATTCTTCTTGTCCCACCATGCCTACTATAGTCGATCATTATGCACCAAAACCCGAGATGTTTGCTTCACCTATTAACCTTGAGAATTTGGAAGGTCTTGACTTCTATGTTGACCCAAGATTTATCGATTTGGTGGAGCAGAATGCTTTTCACGGGTTTGAGAGTAAGGACGTATATAGACTTCTTCAGAAGTTCGTCGACTATTGTAGTTTTATTAGGAGGGGTGATTTGCCCATTGAAAATGTATTTCTCATGCTTTTTCTCTTTTTTCTTAAAGGTGAAGCTTGAGAATGGTTATACTTTCACCCTCCTAACACTTTCTCTTCTTGGGAACCATTAGCTCTAGCCTTTCTTAGGAATTATTTTTCTCATGCTAAAACAGCCAAGTTTAGACAAGACATTCTTAACTTTAGACAGGGTGAGTTTGAGAGTTTGAGTGATTCTTGGATTAGGTTTAGGAGCCTATTGAGAGCTTGTCCCTATCATGGTATACCACTTTGGCTTACTACATTGACATTCTTTGATAGCTTGCTTCCTTCTCATAGAGATTTGATTTTTGTTGCATCTAACTGGAAATTCAATGATTTGGAAGTGGAAGATGCACATGCTTTGATTGCAATAATAGTCAGTGGCCATGGTCATCGGGCATTTGGGAGAGGACCACAAGCTAGAGATGACCCACATATTCCTTCTTTGTTAAGCCAGAGGGTCGATTCCTACTCTCTTGGTGGTGTGTATGATGCTAGTGTATGTCATGTTTCTCCTCCTTGTGTCAATGTGGATGTTATGCATGATATTCCATCTTCCCCACCTTATGAACATAATTGATGATGAAGATGATGATTATGTGTATAATGTTCAATCTAACCATGTTGATGTTGAAAATGAAGTGCAAGATTATTTCTCATTAGGTAAAATTTTTGAGAACCCTGTGTTTGAGGATATAATTAATGTTGAAATGATCCAAAATCCTCTCTTTGACTTCATGGTAGTAGAGGGGGTTAGTGATAATAATGATGCTCTCTTTGATTCCTTACAGTTTGACACTTCTTCTTATGAATCTGTGCTTGACGATACACGGGATTGTGATGGTTTCTTTGAGAAACCTGTTTTAGAGAAATTTGCTGAGGATGAATCTCTTTCAGCTATCGATTGTCTTGACCTTATTTCTCTTAGCCCTGTATTTGAGCTCATGATAAGTGAGGAAGGCTGTGACGGTTCTTTCCAGGAGATCAGTTTGCTTTTAGACTTGTCTCTTATGGAAACTGTTACAGAGAGCACTGAAGACGGAGATATTATCACCACTTCTAGGAGGAGTGAAAGTGGTAAGATGAGTATTTTGAGTGGTTTTGGGGTATTATACCCTTCTCTTGTGCAATTTGAATCTTATGATGAGACTTGTGGTGATATTGTGATTTTTTGTATGCACATCTTACTTACAAACCGCTTATTAATCTTCTTACCTCTATTATCTACTATTGGTCATGCTTATTAATATTGATCCATTATGACCATTTTTCTGATAACTGGTCTAGCTTGTTTGACAAGCTAATGAGGTCCTTGATTAGTTTTTTAAACAGTTCCATTTGTTTGGTGATAAGTGAGTACAATTTGTGCATATTTCTTTGCTTGCTTGTGTGTTTTTGTTTTATGTGTAGGTAAATATTTTATGAGCTTCAAGAAATCGAAAAGAGATACGATGGGTACGAGAATAAGTATCCACCCATTTCAAGCATCAGTTCACTTGGTAATTTCTTTACCCACCCTTCTCTTTCTCTCCCTAGTTCTTGAACATTGAGGACAATGTCCGATTTAAGTGTGGGGGAGGATTTGTTGTTGGTTGATTGGAGTATTTTGTGTCGGTTTGTGTTCTTTGAGTCGTAGTTTGTTGTTTTTTTTGTGTTAAAAAAATGCCAAAAATACGAAAAGGTTTTATTTTTCGTTTTCTTCACTCGTTTTCTTTGATTTAGTCATTTTTCTAACTTTTAATTTTTGTGTAAATAATGATTTTTAGACACTCGATCGTTGCAATTGTCCGTTATATATCAATCGGTCTCCTACTGTAAGTCGCTCGAGGGTGTGTACTTCACTTGTTCCATTTTCCACCTTCTATGATGTGATGTCACTTTAGTTAACTTTTTTGCGATCCATTCTACTTATCATCTTTTATTAGGAAGAGAGCGGCGTTACACATTCTGCTCGATCTTTCCACACAAATAAGTACATGTTTGTAAGCACCGAAAAAAAAATCACAAAAATATCAAAAAGACAAAAATAAGGGGGAGATGAAAAAAAGTGAAAAAGGAAAAGATTGAAAAAAAAAAGAAATTGAAAAAAAAAGAAATTGAAAAGGAAAAAGAAAAAAAAGTATGATTCCTTCCCGAGTTAGCTATTTTTAATCATATTTTCCCATTTTGAATCGTTTACTCTTTCACTTGGATCATTAAGACGATCCTTGACTCTTTGAGTCGAGACAAGTTTTTCTACTGTCAATAACTTCATGGGAGTACTCATTCCGCCTCCATCTCATACCCTTGACATAACATGGACCGAAACCGATGGATGTATAGTGTCGATTGCAACTTTCTGAGTCTCTGATTATCATTGTTTATACTTGAGTTGAATTTTAGAATTTTAAATTTTGATTAGAAAGCTTATGTTTCGTGTAATTAGTTTGTCTCTGTTTGCTTTTCTAGTGTTTTTCGTTAAGGGTCGTTGATTTAGTTTAGTGAGCTTACTCGAGGATGAGTAAGAGTTAAGTGTGGGGGAGTTTGATAAGTGATATTTTAGTAGTGATTTACCCCTACTTTTACCCGTTATTTAGTCCGATTTTGTGTTTTATAACTATTATATAGCTCATTATATGTTATTAAGTGTTAGTTAGGGTCCGTTAGTTGTTTTAGTTATAACTAGTTTTCGTGCCCGTGAAATTCACGGGGCTAGCAATGGTATATTTGTGCGACCTTCCTTTAGCGCAGTACCTTCTTTGTGAGCGTTTGTTGTCAACGTAGAGATCAATTGGTGAAAGAGTGAAAATTCTTAATGATTGGTTTTGTTACGTGAAGTTGTGTGAACCCCAACTATAAACGTAAGGTAGAGAACAAAACAATGCTAGTAAATAAGGAATGTGCGAATCTGGGTAAGGCACACCTCCAAATCTTGTTGAACCAATTGGAATATAGTTCGTGATAGTTGAAAAACGGTACTTAAATAAGAATCTTTTACCGTAATACGACACATTTAACTAACAATAATACGTAAATAAATTTTCAATCAATGCTTGTTGGCTGCTTAATTGTGCTCCTCTTAAGTGTGGTGTGATGTTTTTGGTCTCAATCGCTTTCCAACCTTGCTAATCCTCTTCATGTTTGTTTCTTTCGCTTTAGGTTCATCTCTACAGTACATTGTAGACAGATTATGGTCAATTTGCTTAATGAAGCAAATGTAATGATTATTTGTAAATGTAATTTGTTTTGTAATTATTGTTTCGGACGCTTTGAATAATTTTCTGTTTTATATGGGGTATTGAGGAGCATCTCGTCTTCTGCCGAGTCTACGGTAGTAATTTTTTCCTCGTTTCCTTCTACCCGCTGCAGGTTATTTTTTGTTTCTATTGTGAATATCATTGACATTGTCAGCAGTTGGGTCATGTAGCAAAGGAAACTTCACTTTGCCTTTCTGGCAGCAGATACTAAATTTAGGCTGTCCGTGTTTGGTACGCTTACCAACTGACTCCTCAATCCACACAACCGCACCACAAAACTCACATGTCTCGGTAGGGCCGCCAAAGCACCAAGGTTCAGCAAAAACTTCTGTGAAAAAACATGGCAATAAGTTGCAAGCAAGGGACAATGTATGTTGGGGCTTTAACTGTATGAAAGCATACTTTTAGTGTTGCTGGTGGAGCTTGTTTGGATTGGAGATTGGGTTGCTGCATATGCAGGAGTGAAAGAGAGGTTAGGTGATAAATGACATTGTTAACTGTTCTGAGCACAACAATAGGACAGCGGAATGTACCAATAGTTTCAGAGGCGGTGACCGACTACCGAACGCATCGGCAACAGATTGAGCGTGACCATTTTTAACGTTGGACCCCCTCTTCGAGACACCGATAACAGCTGTTTTTTTTTGTTCTTCCGACCCGGTAGACTCGCGGTGTTCTTGCTAAATGAGGGGCTGCAACTTGTGGCTGGGTGGAACAGTGGGTTCCTGTATATATATAGTTACAAAAGGGAGCAAGGCGGCCGAATGAAATTAATAATTATTTCTATCAAAGAGTAGCAGTTATGTAGGGCAGTAGAGTGTACCAATAATGTTGCGGGTAGGGGCAAGTTCAAGGGACTGTTTGCAAATCGCTCGGCGACTGGGTTCTCCAACTTCAGACGTGCTTTCTCCCTTCTTAGCGCAGGGCTGGGTTGTGGATTGAGCGGTAACATTTCCTGCCTTTTTTTTTTCTTCCGACTGTGGATCCTTCTGCTGATGTGATGTTTTTCCTCTTCGTACCCCTTCCTGACCGACTTGGAGGCGGTGGAAGTCTGGATTTTTTTATTTGGTCCAAAATATTTCTTCTTGAGTGCCTATTTCTCTTTGTTAGATGAGCGTATAAGCGACGAATGTGAGGATTCAACCCCAACTGTGGTTGTGGCTGCATTGGAGGCTGTGGTTGTGACTGCATTGGAGGTTGTGGTTGCGGCAGGGTAATTATCCTAGGCTGGGCAGCCCTTTGACTTGAGGTTGTGTCACCTCTCATGCTTGCAAGAATGCACTTTCTTGTAAATCTATTCATGCGCGTCCGATTTCTATCAAGTCCAACGACATTGTTTGGTTCTTCCGCCACCTGTATATCATCCATTTCACGAGCTAGTGCTGGATTCCAAACTGCAAAGGCATGACTTGGTATTGGGTGAGTAAATAATAAATAAGAGCAGGAAGATACGGACTATAAATCATCTGTGTTACAGTATTAATCGACTCCGCTGAGGTCAATAGTAATAGGCCACCATTTTGCTACAGGGCTCCGGAGATAGATATTTCAGAACTTGAGACTTTGTTCTCAGCTGGTAGTGATGCAAGTGGTGGAGGTGAAGTAGGTGTTCGACGCGGCTGAATAAGCCAGAGAAAGTGCAGCTGGTAGTGATGTTCAACTATATGCTCTTATCTTATACTACCTCTCATTCACTGGAAACCTACCATAGATTGAATATATGTGAGGTATATTTTAATCAAATGGTAGGATTCCAATAAATGGGAGGGAGTAATTGTATGGAGTATCAAGTGGTTATCTAATACTAACTGATTTTTCTTTCTCCTCTTGCAGGTTGATTTATGGAGAACAAATAACTGTGAAATAATGCTTACGAAAATAATTTGATTGTTGTGTAAATAATTAATCGGAAATGCATGCTTTGCTAGGTCAGGGTATACATATAAATAATTCGAATTACCAAGAATATACCGAACACAAACTCTACAGGAACAAAGCATTAACCGGCAAATTTCCGTGAAGGTAATAGAAGCACCTTCAATTTCAGTAATATAATTGGCTCCGCTGAGGTTTGTGATGAATGATTATGGACGCACAGATACTTATACACTCCCCCGTGTTGCATACATTTAGCTTATACTAATTGTAAAGCTCCATTGGCCTTTCTCTACTTCAACATCAACATTCAATATCATAGAGGAAGAACCTCAATTTAACCGATAAAAAACAACAACCAAATAGCATAAATCTTACCGACGAAGAATTATGCAATTGGAAGCAGCTTTCGGAGCAAATTGACGGTAAAGCTGTAGAGGGATGAAAAGAGGAAGACAAGTGAAGGTCTCATTTTCTCATTTGTGTGAACTTGGAAAGTATAAATTTACTCAAATGACTTTTGAGCTTTGAATGTCATCGTAACCGCGAGAAATTTAATGGAGGCGAGAACTTTAATGGAGGAATAAATGAGTTGTAATGGAGGACGATTATATTTCGAGGTGAAGGAAGAGGAGAGTAGATTATTAAGCATTGATTAGACTTTCATTTAGGGGATCAGGATGACTTTAATTTGACATGCCACGTGTCACCCTCTGAGAGCTTGTCATCCTAATTAACTAAGAAAGGATGACTTTTTATTGTTTTATATAGACTAGTCGTCATACCCGTGCACCGCACGGGATTACTATTTTACTTGTCAAAATTTCTTGTGGTGGTCGCGGCGTTTACTTGTAGAGGGTGTCGTAATCGTGAATAGCACAGAGGTTGCGAGGATCGTATCATCAACGCTAATAAAAGACATATGACATGTAAATATAAAGACTGGTAGAAGTCGATATGATCCAGTCTAAGGTAGAAACAGACTTTAAAAAAATTCGTAGACCATAGAATAATTGCAATATGTAATGTTCTTAAGTCATGCTTTGGTGGTTCTGTGTTTTTCTCTGTCGGGGTCTATTTTGTTCTTTCAACTTATGACCTCTTTTTCTCGATTATTTTTTTTGCTACGGATGCTTCTTTCCCGTCGCTCCAAAGCTGTAAGGCATTTTGTGTGTGTAAGTTTTGTTACTAAAACATAAGTAAAAAATTGTAGTTGATGTACGTAATAATAATTAACTTACTCCTTGTCTATCTTTCTTTTCACATTCTTAGCTGAGGTGTTCACCGAAGGGCCAAACTCTGTTGTAGACTGGCTTTCTAAGTCGTCCTGTATTGGTTGATCCTGCGAAAACATTGGACTTATTTGGGTATATTGCCTTGTGTGTAAAAAGATGCCGGTGTTCTTTGGTAAGAATTGTTTTTGTTACCTCTGTTTTTTTGTCCTCCATTCGCACTGTGGTTGAAGTTGGAGGGTCCTTTGGTGTCGATACTACCTTTTGATACTTTAGTTCCCGTTCGGAGTTGTATTTGGTAATCCCAATCTTGACTTTCATGGCGTATTCTCTCCCGACACATTGTTGAAGTATGTCAAACACTTTCTCCTTTCCCCCATCCTGTTTTTTGGTCTCTTGTTAGGACAAAACGGTTAAAATTTCTTCGAGTAGGTGGTGTGTTATTTGTTGTGCGTACCTTCTCATATTGGGTTAGCAGTGCTTCGATTGGTCTTCTGATTATCTTCTCAGCTTCTCTCCCAAAAATCACCAAAGTTGTGTATGCTGTTTCGTCCGCTATTGTAGTGATTAATCTATACTTGTGTTGTGGGTATTAACGTATTTGTGATATTGTTTAGGAGCAGTAGATAGGCTTAATATACTATATGGTGAATTATAATTTTTGGGTTTTTTCTTACCTTTGTTTGGGGTAGGGTATTGGTTGGTTACATTGGCGACACTTTCCGTCCTCGTCGATTCCAGCGGGGCATGATGTGCGAGACTGATACCGCCAGTCAACATCTGATCTTACTTCTGTTATCGTTCCATGGCATTTGTATACCTCATTCTGTTCCAATTGTTTCATTTAATCGGAAATGTTCAATGGTATATCATAGCAGTAGGCTTGTGATATCGGTTGACATTACCTGATCGTCGACATCTGCTAGTAGAAGCTCGACAATGGTTGAAGTGACCATATCTCCTGTGACCTCAGCATCGAGAACTCTTATTGGAACGGGTTCTTGGGTCCTGTAGGGTGGTATGGCAACACAAATAATAATATGTGGCTAATTTAGTGTATGTGCGATTGGGGTCGTGGTTCATGTGCAGTATTTTTATGGTGTAATGGGAAGGAAAACACCCATTGATATAGGTGGTGAATTATAAGTGTTAAGCTTTCAACCATAACTTCTTCCTTTTCATAACTCCTTTCTTTTCATCTTCTACTTCATAACTCCCTCCATAACTCCTTCCTCCTTTTCATCTTCCACTTCATACCTTTTCATCTTCTTCATGACTCCCTCCTTTTCATCTTCCACTACATAACTCCTTCCTTTTCATCTTCCACTTCATAACTCTCTCCATAACTTCTTCCTCTTCATCTTACACTTCATACCTTTTCATCTTTCATCCAATAGTATCGTGACACGTGGCTTGCTTTAGCTTTGAGATTTGGGAAAATGGAGGATGAAGAATGCTTTGTTCTCCTTTTAATATAATATATAGATTGTAGTAATAATTGTTATTTTCCGAGGATTTGGTACTGCTTTGTCTCGTTTATATTTTATAGGTACCGTTCGGAAGTAACTGAGTAAAAACGGGCCAAGACGTGTTAAAAAAGACAACGAAAACGAAACAAAAGACAAGCGTTGAACAGGTCCAAATAAGACAACCTCGACCCATCCCCAAAAGACCCACAAATCCACCATCAAGCATCACGTGGGCTTTCAAATTTTGGTCAAAATTCGGAAGTAAAGAGTTAGTGAAGGGGGGAGGGGGGTTAGTTTAGTTGGAGGGAGGCGTAGCAATAGTAGATTCTTTTATTTTTTTATTTTTTTTGCTTAGTCTTCATTATCGATCGAATATCCTTGTACGGAGTACTTTATTTTTAGATTAGTTCTCAGCCTACACTTTTCTCCAATTTCAGCTTGGTATAATTTCTTGTCTTGTTCCTCTTATTGTTTATTATTTGTTGTTGATTGTTTACGTTTTTTAGGTTGTCAATTTTATTAAAATTTCAATCCTTACCGTATAATCATGCTTATTTCATGTTTAATTTTAGTGGTAGATTAATTAGATTAATTTCACTCATGTCAGAGTAGTTTATTTCTAGGGTTAGGGTTAGCACGGTTCGTCTTAATTGGGGTTTTATCTCGAGTTGATTTAATTGCTGATTAATTCTCCCTAACCTCTTTTTGAACGTTATATCTGTATGATTCACTTGTCCTAGCCAGATTAGTTAATCAATTCAGTTAACCTAGACTTAAGATCGAGAGCCGAGTCTAAGTTAGACCTACCTTCATTGGGGTGGGTCGACCTAGTAAGTAGCGAGAGCCCGCTAGGACCATCCTATGGTAGATAGAGACTCGAGAGAGCCTATCTTAAGCTTATTACTGACCTTAATCAACTATTTTATGAGTCCGACAACTTCCCTGAGACTACCTTGTTGACCTCGGCCCTAATCCTTTTTATTATATTTTTTACCGTTTTCCTTTTTTGTTAGTTTAGTTCATTAGCTTAGACTTATTCAACCCAAACCGAATTAAAACTTTAACTAGACCGAGCCTTTTCATTTAGCTCACCGTCCATGTGGATTCGATATCCGACTTACCCTAACTACCCAGTTAGTAGAGTTAGGTTCTTGTTTGATTGTGGGGATCCACGACAAATCTCTACGTCAATGATTCATCTAAAATTTCCGAGGAAATTTCAGAAGTTGATCACGCAATGCGTTTCCACAGCTACCTATTCTCTTAACTTGAATGGAGATTCTTTTGATTTCTTCAAAGGGGGAAGAGGTCTTAGGCAAGAGGACCCTTTATCGCCACTGTTGTTTACTTTATGCATGGATTATTTCACAAGACTGCTCCAGCACACAACTTCAACAATGGATTTTAACTTTCATCCTCTCTATAAGCCTATGAGACTCTCTTGCCTTATGTTTGCAGATGATTTACTCCTTTTTAGTAAGGGAGATATTCAATCCATGATGGTGTTGCTGAGAACTTTTTCCACGTTCTCTAAGGCTTCAGGCCTTAAAATGAGCAAAGGAAAATCGAATGTGTACTTCAATGGAATCAAATAGCACATCAAGCAGGATATCATTCACATATCGGGGTGTAAAGAAGGCCAAATGCCTTTTAGATACCTTGGGATTCCTATTAAACCAACTAAACTGACTATAAAGGATTGTCATCCTTTGATTGAGAAAGTAGTGGAAAGGATCAGGCGACTTGGGGCAAGAAAACTAAGCTACGCAGGAAGGTTAGTGCTGGTTAAGGCTGTTCTCTCCATATTACATAATTACTGGGCCTCCATTTTCATCTTACCAAGCGTTGTCATGAAACAAATATATGTCATCTATAGGAACTTCCTATGGGATGGGAATTCTGAGTATGGAAGAGTCCCGCTGGTGTCATGGACTAAAATTTGTGCTCCTTACAAGGAAGGCGGACTGAACTTAAAACAGTCTAGCATTTGGAATGTGGCTGCCATATAGATAATAATCCTAATAGGCTATGGGTTCAATGGATTAATCACGTCTATTTAAAAGGACGGGAATGGGGCACTTATGATCCACCTATGGACACGAGTTGCTATTGAAAGAGGATACGCAAAGTAAGAGAAAAACTGAAATTAGGCTGCGATGCTGTTGTTTGGGGTGCACTAGGGACGAATGCTTACACAATAGCTAAAGGGTATAATTTGTTGAGACAGAAAAGCGACAATGTCGACTGGTATAGAATGATTTGGAGCAGATGGAGCGTGCCTAAGCATGGCTTTGTGAGTTGGCTTCAGCAGCACAAAGCAATGAATACTAATGATAAGCTGATGCAAATGAATCTGATAACTGATGCGCACTGTCATCTATGCTCGCTGCAGGTCAAAGACATCTCGCACCTGTTCTGTAGGTGCCTGTACAGTCGGGAAATTCTGGCCGGGATAGCGAACTGTTTACAGCTAAAGGTGGACTTGTCGATTACTAGTTCATGGAGGAAACGAATTAGGGGCACTAAACTACAAAGGGCAATAAAGAACAATGCTATCAATGCGGTCATCTACCACATTTCGAGACAACGGAATCAGGCCAAACATGAAGCTAGCATTAAGAGACCCGAATTTGTAATAAAAGAGATTAAAAGTGAAATTGTTAGATTTATTATGTACAAAATTCAAATCGGGCTTAGTGACAAGGACAAATCCTTCTTATTGAGGATGACTTGTAACTAATCCTATTTGTACAGTTTCTCATATATATATATATATAGAAATTGCATCCGGTGAGTTGGTTTAAATGAGTCCGTCCCGCAAATCACAGCCACATTATCAAATCACATGAATGGCTGAGATTCAATCTCAGCGTCATCTTCATCGTATATAATCTTACTGTTACAGTAACAGAACACTTTTTTTTTTAAAACACTATTACAGTAACACAAATACTGTCACAGTAATAAGGAATTACAATAATAATGTCAGAGTAATACTGTTACAGTAACAGAACACTATTACAGTAACACAAAAATCTTACTGTGACAGTGTCACAGTTATAAGAAATTACAATAATAATGTCACAGTAATAATGTCATAGTAATATGAAATTAAAGAGTTATAAATATCTTATTGTGACACTGTCACAGTAATAAGGAATCACAGTATAATGTCACAGTAATAATGTCAAATTCATTTATCAATTGACACTACAAAGTAACATCAACATGAGATTAACAGTAGCACTGTTACAGTAACAGAGCACTATTACAGTAACACAAATATCTTACTGTGACACTGTCACAGTAATAAGGAATTACAGTAATAATGTCACAGTAATAATATCACAGTAATATGGAATTAAAGAGTTATGATGTTTGTGTATGCAAAGGTAGCCTTGTTACTCTTCCTTAATGGCGTGGTCCAATCTCAGCCATTCAATCTTGTTTGATTGTGTGGTCCAGATTGAAAGGACGGACTCATCTAAAGAGGGAAACTCACCGGATCCTCACTCTCACTCTCTCTCTCTCTCTCTCTCTCTCTCTCTCTCTCTCTCTCTCTCTCTCTCTCTCTCTCTCTATATATATATATATATATATATATATATATATATATATACATACAGGTGGGATTTGGTGTAAACACCAATTTTGGTGTAAACACCCTAACAATCTGGACCGTTGATCTTAATCTTGATCAACGGTTGAGATTAATCATCAGAAGATAACAAAACCCCTAAAAAAAACCTCAAAACCCACCTCTCTTTCTCTCTCCTCTCTTTCTCTCTCTCTTCTATCTAGGGTTACTATCAAATTTTCTCCCCAAAACCCCCAAATTTCCTCCCAAAAACCCCCAAATTTCCTATCATCCTAATCTCGAAAATTTGATCAATTGTATACGAAATTCGTTCAATTCGTTCAATTCATATACAATTCGTTCAATTCAATTCAATTTTCAGAAATTAAATTCAATTCGTTCAATAATTTCGTTCAATCAATATAATTTCGATCAATCAATATTCATCAGAAATTCGTTTTTGATGAGCATGGATTCCACCAAGCATGAACCTTTTGTTGATGAACATGAAGGTAATGTCCTTATAATTCAATACCTATTCGTTTTTGAATAGGTGTTCGTTTTTTAAGTAAATTTATCCAGAATTCTGAGCATGGATTCGGTTTTGGAGCATGGATTCGGTTTTCACTATTGTTTTTTGATTTCCTCCAGAATTCTTTATGATGAATATTGATTTCAACACTGAAAACATCAATCAACTTGAAGGTAATCTCAGAATTTTATAGAGTACATGAATATATAAGTTAGAATAGTTGAATATATGTGTTGGAGTAATTGGAGTACTTGAGTATATGTGTTGGAATAATTGAATATATGTGTTGGAATAGTTGAATATATGTGTTGGAGTAACTGAGTATATGTGTTGGAGTAACTGAGTATGTATGTTGGAGTAACTGAGTATGTGTGTTGAGTATGTGTGTTGGAGTAACTGAGTATGTGTGTTGGAGTAACTGAGTATATGTGTTAGAGTAACTGAGTATATGTGTTGGAGTAACTGAGTATGTGTGTTGGAGTAACTGAGTATGTGTGTTGGAGTAACTGAGTATATATGTTGGAGTAACTGAGTATGTCTGTTGGAGTAACTGAGTATGTGTGTTGGAGTAACTGAGTATGTGTGTTAGAGTAACTGAGTATATGTGTTGGAGTAACTGTGTATATGTGTTGGATTAACTGAGTATATATATGTTGGAGTAACTGAGTATGTGTGTTGGAGTAACTGAGTATGTGTGTTGGAGTAACTGAGTATGTGTGTTGGAGTAACTGTGTATCTGTGTTGGAGTAACTGTGTATATGTGTTGGAGTAATTTAGTATATATGTTGGAGTAACTGAGTATGTGTGTTGGAGTAACTGAGTATAGTAACTGAGTATGTGTGTTGGAGTAACTGAGTATGTGTGTTGGAGTAACTGAGTATATGTGTTGGAGTAACTGTGTATATGTGTTGGAGTAACTGAGTATGTATGTTGGAGTAACTGAGTATGTGTGTTGGAGTAACTGAGTATATGTGTTGGAGTAACTGAGTATATATGTTGGAGTAACTAAGTATGTGTGTTGGAGTAACTGAGTATGTGTGTTGGAGTAACTAAGTATGTGTGGAATTTTGAAGGAATACATGGAACACTTGTGGAATTTTGGTTGAGGTTCCAAAGTGCAATGGATCAACAAAGATACAATCAAAAGTGTCTTGACAGAGAGAGTGACAGTTCATTGCCTCAAACTTTGACTCCTTTAAAGGTGGAGACTCATGCAACTAAAGTCTACACGCACACTATTTTTTATGAGTTCTAACGGGAGGTAACTGAATCCATTTGTTCTTGTGGTATTAACAATATCACAAAGATTGAGAACGTTTTGCATGCTGACATCGAAGATATTGCTAGGCATAAGATCGTCCAAGTTGTGTACAATACTGAAACAAAAGATGCAACATGTTCATGCAAGTTATTTGAAATGAAAGGGTTGCTTTGTAGACATGTCATTTCGGTTTTGTCTGGACGAGTGGAGACTATTCCTGAGCGCAGTACGTACTACCAAGGTGGACGAAAAATGCTTACCGAAGACCGCTTTATGATGTCAATTGGAGAAGCTGATTGAGGTTTGTCGATTGACAACGAAGATGAAGATGAAGATGAAGATGAAGAAGAAGAAGGTGATGATCCTTCAACAGTCGCCATTTTTATTCGCGGAATGATTTTTGTTTCCTTGGTCTATGAAAAGAAAAGAAAAGGAGAAGAACAGTGGTCGATCAATCTAGTTATGGACAAAGTAATTATTCTGGGCAAATGGATTCGGTTTAGGTATTTTTGGGTTTGTCTTTATCGTGTTACTCTCAAACGGGTCGTGAATATAAGAAGGTTTTGTTTCATCCTATTCCTTTTCGATTGTGATCAAGTATTTGGGTCAGTCAACTTTGGTGGGTATAACTATACTCCGTGTATTTATATCGGTACAAGCCTATATCTGTACTCGTTGCAATTCATTTATTGAACTTTGTTTTGATAGAAGGATCAAATTTTACTCAAAAATCACATCGAATCATTTCCGAATGTAATTCTCTTTGCCAGACACCTATCTAATTAGTGATTCTTGAATTCTTCCATGTTGAGTCTGATTTAGTATTTAGAGAGATTGATTGGCCAAGCAAATTTGTAAATTTTGGGTCGGATCATGATTAAAAGATTTCCTTCCGATCACACTTGTGTAGCTGTGTTACTTAATCCTACTCCGACGTGAAGAACCTATCGTGTTCAAAAGTCTGACTCGGCCTTTTCGAAACATAGAGTATGAAACGTTGAAAATAGGTGCATTCTCATTCTTAACTCATCAAAAGGACTAAAGGAGCTGTCTATCGTCTAATGGTAGGCATGTGTGAGTGTGAGTGTGTGTGTGTGATAATGCGTCAATGCAAAAGCACAGGCACTCACTTCATTTCATTTGCAGATTACTACTTACTTACAAACTGAATCCATCAGGAATGCTAGATTGCTAGCTACTGTACTGTGCCACCAATATTCAGGGAGCTAATTCAGATGCAATTGCAGCTGAACTAATTCAGGTCATGCCGGTTTGCAGGTGAATTGAGTGACTAGCTAAGTCATGATTTGGAGCTTAGACATTTCCTTCAACACAGACCGTCTAGCTACAGCCTTTCTTTTCTCGGCTTCCATTTCCGTCTCCACAAGTCTCTTGTGTGTTCTCTGCACCGCTTTTGCTCGCTTCTTTTCCAGCCCCCTCTGCTACCACCACAAGTTTATATATCACCAACGTATCTTTCATTTTTTTGAGCATCCTTATTTTCTTGCGAAGATAACAATGCAATCAAACAAATGCTATTTTTTACCTCAAGTTTATCGAGCTGATCTTCAATCTTGTTCTTCTGTTTTGACTCCCACGCTTCTATCGCATCGTCCTTGATCCGCAACCTGAACAATTACGCAAACAAACATCCACCAATTTTGGCTAATCACCGAAAACTGTAAATCAACACAGATCAGAAACAGGAAATAATCAATGGGGTGACTAACTTTCTGAGCAGATTAGTGTAGCTCTCTTTCCTTGGTGCACCACACTCGGCTTTCTTCTGCTGACTCTGAACTTCATCCATGAACTCCTGAAACTGATTAGGCCGAGGGTTGACCTCGCAGCTGACAGGAATAGCATTCGCGAAATCTTCAGGGACAGGCGGCAGAAGTCCTAAAACCGCGGGATCAAACTCGTCGAATAATGTTCTTGTTGAATCATACCCACATGTTGTTGATCTTTGCAGGTTTTGTTGTCCACCACGCTCGTTTCCAGTTGTCGATTCATACAAAGTCGAGGCATTACTCAAACACTTGGATTTTTCTCGTTGCCTATTTGAGAAAAAGGTCGAATTCTTCATCGCCTAAATTGCATCACATCAGGTTACAGTACATTAACATCGGCTTTCAATCATCGTCTCAGAATAATGAACAAATACTGATAATCAGGTGGGATTTTACGATTTCATTATGATTCAAAGACTAATTAGAATAACGAATGTTAACTTTAGATCTGTCCACCATGAATTTTTGGGAAATTAGGATGATGAATTTTCGAGAGAAAATTTGGGGGTTTTTTTGGAGGAAAATTGATGTAATCCTAGAGAGGAGAAGAGAAAGAAAGAGAGGAGAGAGAAAGAGAGGCAGGTTGTGAGGAATTTTTTGGGGGTTTTGTTGGATTGTGAGATCTAATCTGAGCCGTTGATCAAGATTAAGATCAACGGTTCAGATTGTTAGGATGTTTACACCAAATTGGTGTGTTTACACCAGATCCTAATTCTATATACATATATATATATATATATACATATATATATATATATATACATATATATATATATATACATATATATATATATATATATATATATAGAAAAGGGATCAAGGGAGTTTGGTGAAAAGTGGGAAGTTGGAAAGTTGTGTTTTTGGCCCTTGATCTTGGGTTGAATGGATGGCTTACATGGAAGGGAAAGGAGACAACACTGACAAGCAGCAGTGGAGAGAGAGAAGCAACCCTCCCCTCAATCACACTTCGTAGCAGTGGAGAGAGGGGAGCATCCTCTCCTCAATCAAACTCTCCCTTCTTCATTACTTCCCTCCTCTCCTTTTCAATTCATTTCCCTAATTCAATTCATCTCTCCCTAACAAAACTCCATCAAATAAGCTCCATTAATAACTCCGACCATACTCCGTCAACAACTCCGATCATACTCCGTTTTTAACACAACATGACGGATAATTATACCGAGGTATGTTTATATGCATAAACTTTGATCATCTTCATTTTTTTTAGCTTCTTCTTCATCCTCATCTTCATCTTCGATCATCTTCATCTTCTTCAAACTTCTTTTTATTTTTCATATCTTTTTTTGGTATTTATAAAATTATTCATCTTCATTGTCTAAAAAAAAAGAACAACTTCATCTTTAAGATGAAATTTGGAGATGAAGTTGTTCTTTTTTTATGGGATGAATGGAGTTTGAAGATGAAGTTGTTCTTCTTTATCCTCATCTTCATCTTTGATCATCTTCATCTTCTTCAAACTTCTTTTTATTTTTCATATCTTTTTTTTGGTATTTATAAAATTATTCATCTTCATTGTCTAAAAAAAAAAAGAACAACTTCATCTTTAAGATGAAGTTGTTCTTTTTTTGTGGGATGAATGGAGCTTGAAGATGAAGATGAAGATGAACAAATCATTTAGTACGTAATGTTTTTACAGAATTGCAAAGTCACACCCATTATGTTGTACAGTCACACTCATTATGTTGTAGAATCACGCAGATGTACACTCATTGTAGTCACATATTCAGTTGTATAGTCATACTCATTATGCTGTATAGTCACACTCGCTATGTTGTAGAATCACGCAGCTGTAGAATACCTTGGGATTAAGGTATCATTCGTTGAATCATCTTCATCTTCATGCTTGTTTTATTTTTCATACTTTTTTTTTGTATTTATAAAATTATTTATCTTCATTATCCAAAAAAAATGAAGGTTGAATATGGATGAATGGATGTTGAATATTTAATGAATGTTTAGATATTTTCATTTTTTTTAAAGCCATAGTCGTTCATTCATCCATATATATTCAACTTTCATTTTTTTGGATAGTGAAGATGAATAATTTTATAAATACAAAAAAAAAAGATATGAAAAATAAAACAAGCATGAAAATGAAGATGGTTAAACGCATGATACCCTAATCCCAAGGTATTCTACAGCTGCGTGATTCTACAACATAATGAGTGTGACTATGCAACATACTGAGTGTGACTGTACAACTTAAAGTGTGTGACTATACAACTTAAATTGTGTGACTTTTTTCAGGTATTTTTTTATCTACATTCAAGTTTCCACGTTCGTCAAATCCCTACTTCCGAACCTCGATGATTTTCAGGTATTTGTTTTTATCTTTTTAGAACATCTTTAAAATAATTAATCATCTTCATCCTCATGCTTGTTTTATTTTTCATTCCTTCTTTTTTTTGGTATTTATAATATTATTTATCTTCATTATTCACAAAAAAAAAATGAAGGTTGAATATGGATGAAAGAAAGTTGAATGTTTAAATAATTTGCTCTGATTCGTATAGTCACACAGTTAAAGTTGTATAGTCACACTCATTATGTTGTACAATCATGCAGTTGTAGAGTCATTGTAGTCATATATTCAGTTGTGTTGTGTGATTTAGATTGATTGTGTGTTTTGTTGCAGCGAAATAATTGGTGGAAAGAGGAATGTTGGTAAAAGGGGCGGTGGGAAGAAGAAGGTCGTGGAAGATACAACGACCGACCACGTAATTGGACAATGTATTATTGTGCACGTACCGGAGACCATCGTTAAGCTCTTGTGTGTTTATGTGAGATAAAATATTTGCTTTAGGATGAACGTACTATGTGTAAATGATGTTTGGTGGGTTAGTATGTTTTTATGTTTGACGTACTATATGTAAAGGATGGATTTTGTCCAATGTAAATATATTTTCATCGCTATTTTCTGGTTTCATAATTAATCACGCGAGGTTTATAGCAAAATCACTTATCCCTCCACCTGTGTGACTATACAAAATCTCTATGACTATACAACTAAATTATACTCGTACTTATTTATACTTCAATCATCATTAGCAAAGATGATTACATACACTAATCACTGCAAGAATTTGTGTGATTCTACAATACAATGACTCTACAACTGCATGATTGTACAACATAATGAGTGTGACTATACAACTTTAACTGTGTGACTATACAACATAAACTGTGTGATCCTACAACATAACGAGTATGACTATACAATTTCAACTGTGTGACTATACAACATAATCTCTGTGACTATACAACTGTGTGATAAAAAGAAACCCTATATTACACACTATCAATCTTGCAACGCACACATTCATCTCAACAGTCGCTGTTGAGAAATATAACAATCATAAGTATAACAACCATACAAAATACCAACAATAATAAATATAAAGAAACCATGCTCCAATGGTGCAAAATAACTAAACCCTCTACATCTCCATGCTCCAATGGTGTTGTTCCTTGAAGATTCGTATGTGCTCGAAAATGTCCGGTCAAAAATTTCTGTTCAACATGCAGGAGGTAAAATGAGTACATACATATATATTTGGTATCTTGCATTTGGAATTCCATTTTTTTGTTTGGTTTGTTAATTTGAAAAGTTATACAGTTGTAATGTCACAACCACACTCTATATGATGGACAGTCACACAGTTATAACGTGGTAGTCACACTTAATATGATAGACAGTCACACGTTGTATTATGTTATAACGTGGATGTGACAGTCACACTTAATATGATAGACAGTCACACTAAATGTGATAGGCAGTCACACTTAATATGTTATAACGTGGTAGTCTACAGCTTCAACTGTGTGACTATACAAATTATAACATTCATTAAATATTCAATCTTCATTCATTCATATTCAACCTTCATTTTAATCCATATTTAATCTTCATTTTTTTTGGATAATGAAGATGAATAATTTTATAAATACAAAAAAAAGTATGAAAAGTAAAACAAGCATGATGAAATGATTGTGAAGGTATCCTACAGCTGAGTGATTCTACAACATAAAGAGTGTGACTATACAACTTAATATGTGACTACAATGAGTGTACAGCTGCGTGATTCTACAACATAATGAGTGTGACTGTACAACTGAAAGTGTGTGGTCTTGCAATTCTGTAAGAACATTACGCACTAAATAACTTGTTCATCTTCAACATTCATTCATCCCACAAAAAAAGAACAACTTCATCTTCAAATTTCATCTTAAAGATGAAGTTGTTCTTTTTTTTTGTGGATAATAAAGATAAATAATTTTATAAATACAAAAAAAATATGAAAAATAAAGATGATTAATATGAAGATGATAAAGAAAAAGAAGCATGAAGATGAAGATGAAGATGAATTTGAATATGAATATGAAGATGATGAAGAAAAAGAAGCATGAAGATGAAGATGAAGATACCTTCGTATTAATATCGAAGTTACTGACGGAGTATGTTGGGTTAAAAACGCAGTATGGTCGGAGTAGTTGACGGAGTATGGTCGGAGTTATTAATGGTGTGATCGGAGTTATTAATGGTGATTATTTGTTGGGGTTTTGTTAGAGAGAGATGAATTGAGTTGAGAAATGAATTGAAAATGAGGGGATTGGGAAGTGTATGAGGGAAGTAATGTAGGGATTGATTTGGGTGAGGGGATGTTTCCCTCTCTCCACTGCTGCTATGTCAGTTCATTGTTTCTTTTTTTTTTTAATAATTGAACCCCATCCATCCATCATCCATATTAGGATGAATGGATGGAGGGGATCAACACTAAGCAACTCTCCAAGAGTTGCTAACTCCCTTGATCCCCCCTCTATATATATATATATACATATACATATATATATATAATTACCCTTTAACAAAAAAAATGACTTAATCATTTGATAGATTATATGTTCTTATTTTTGCTGGAAGAAAACATCAAATAAATCTTTGATTTCAAATATGCTAAGGTTGCGTTTGGGTACTTGGAATTGATTTGAATATCAAGAATTCAATTCCAGTATTTGAATTTCTAGAACTCAAATCTAAATCCAAATTCAAAATGGTGTTTGTGTACCCTTTGATTTGGATTAGGATTTCGGGAGGGTGGAGTCGGGTCAAGGTCACCAATTTTTGTTTTTTAAAATTTTTCATTAGAAAAATGTAAGTGTTCAAATACGGGAAAAAAGTATAGAAAAAAAATACTACGACAAGATTATGCGAAAAAAACAAAGAAACGACAAGTGACGGAATTGAAATGACTTCCCATATACTTGGAATTTGAGAAAACCAAATTTGAACTTGGTTGGAATTGGTCAAAATTTCAAATCCAAATCTCAAGTTTCTAAACGATCGAAATATTTCAAATCCGGAATTCAAATCCAAATCCAAGTTCCCAAACATGCCATAAGAGAAATATTTAGCTAATAAATATACTTCTGAAGTTAAAAGGCGTATCGTAACAATTACAATTATTGCATTTCTAGTCTTTATACTTTCGATCCATCAAACATTAAAAGATACTCCCTCCATTCATATCCAAATGGTACGTTTCTATTTCACGGAAGAATTAAGAAAGTATTAAAATAATATTAAAAGTAAAATAATGATGGACAAATGAGTATTTAATAATCAAAAATGTCTTTTCACAATGTCATATGGTGTAAATACCCTTGTAGAATAAGGTTAGTTTGGTCCAAATAATGGACTAAAACGGAAATGGGTCAATTGGATCTGAAAGATCCAAAAAAGAATACGTACCATTTGGATACAAACGGATGGAGCACTATGTAGTAGCAAGCGCTTTCTTCGTCATCTCAATAAATCATATTTCCTTCATTCAAATTCACTAGACACTTTTCGTTTTTGACACCCTTGATGTTATTTAGTGTAATCGTCTATGAATAGTAGAAGCATTACCTTTATGCCACCCTAATAAATCGGAACGACGACAACTCGTAATCGGGAAAAAAAATTAAGTTAAAAAGTCTTGTAGCATACGTCTTGCCCCCTAATACGGTCGAAAATGTGGTAGCCGTAATTGGTTTGGAGTTATAATTTAAGAATTTTAAATTCTCGGTGATGATTAATTTATTTCCAGATATGAGAGAATTAATTTATACTACTCGTACATTGTATATTTAAATTTTAATATTTATAATCATATTTAAATTTATTTAGTTTAATCAATCAATCAATTAAAAGAGACTTTTTTTTAGCGAGAGAATCCAAATTTTGTAAAACACTAACATTTAAATATTTATCTTAATATTATCTTAATATAAGTAAATATTTTGTTTTTCTTCAAAGATTTATGATAAGTTATCCTAATAAAAGTAGATCTAATTTTAATAATATAAAATTATTGTTATTCTAGATAGAGTACATATAATTGTTTTCCTTTAACAATTTATGAGAAATTATAATTTTCATGTAAAAATGACATTTACATTTCGTTTAACAAAAACATTATCGTAAAAACACTTACAAAATTATATAATTAGATTTGTTGTAACGGAGGCGTCTCGTTACTTACGGTTTGTTAATTATGCGAGAAGAACAAAACAAATAGCAAACAATAATAAAACTAACAAATAGATTTATGTGGTTCACCAGCAAAATCACTGGCTACATCCATACCGACAAGGAGATCAAATTCACTATTGTGGAGATAAACGCGCTTAATAGCTGGCAGCTAAAGCCAAAAGTACTACCAATACTCACCAACGAGACGAAGGACAAATGATCTTGCGGCCAACCAAGATCCGAACAAACTCCAATAGTCTCCAACGAAGAAGAGATCGGTAGAACCACCAAATAATAGGGACTTGGAACAAATTGAGTTTTCCCCTCAAAAAAACCTCACAAATCAGCCCTCTATATCTGTGCTCTTAAATCATCTCTCACTCTTAATTAACCTAAAAACTAGTCAGGTCTTTACATACTATTATTCCACCCAAACTAGTTACCTAAACTAATTAGGAAATAAAGACTAATCAAATACAAACTTTCCTAAACCAAATAATATTGTGTAACAATATTGTTTCAAAACAAGAACATCAATTTTAGGAAAGATATCAAGGACAAATTAATTCGCGACCCAAAAAGACAATTGCAAGACACTTATTTTCTAATAATCTCCACCTTGACTTGAATGTCCAACCAAATCAGCTTCAAATAGTCGGTTCTCAAGTCAATACTTGTCCAGTAGTCTCCACACTGACTTGAAATCAACAAACAAAACGAACAAATAAATGAACCAAGTGTGCCGACGTGACCGTACTAAGTACTATACCAAACGTAGCAAGCTGAAACTACCAACGTACTAAGCACCCAACATATCATCACACCAACATGGCCAAACATAGCGAGATCACTACCAAACGCCAAAAACAAATGTATGAGATATATACCAACGTCACAAATGATGGAATGATGTTCCGAAACAAATGAACACAAGACTCCAAAACAAATTCTCTTTCAAAATAAATATGGCCAAATGTACCTAGTACCAAAACGCCTAAAAGGACACAATGCCAAAAACAAAACGTCTCACTTGAGTCAACAACAGTGTCATGACACCACAAATTTGCCTACATCAAGGCACAACAACTCAAGCCGAAACAATCAATACCAACATTCAAAGCGAGCTCAAATCACCTCCATCGTCAGGTGCAAATGTTAGACAAACAAGTCCAACCCAACAGCTCCAAAGAACACAAAATAATGAACTCCTGTTGAAGTTCCAAAAGACCCGACTTGACGTCCCAACAATTCTCTTTCAAGAGCCCAAAGAAGCTCCACCTGGAGCCCCAAACCACCCCACGACCCGGGGCGCAAACCCGCCTCATTGAGAAGTGGAAACAATAGTCGATAGCTTCTCTTCAGAATTACGTAGTTTGACCTGTACAGGTGAAAACTCCACCTTACCGTCAACACTACCATCCTCACCCAAGCCTATCAACCCAAAATTATTACTCCCCGTGAATTTATCAACCTTTAAAATTGTTGCTGCAGACATCTTCTCACCAAAAATTCAACAAACCCAAATAACGCCTAACTCAGCGGAAGCAGAACCCGGAGCTCTGATACCAGTTTGTTGTAACTGAGGCGTCCTGTTACCTACGGTTTGTTAATTATGCGAGTAGAACAAAACAAATAGCAAACAATAATAAAACTGACACACAGATTTACGTGGTTCACCAGTAAAATCACTGGCTACATCCACACCGACAAGGAGACCAAATTCACTATTGTGCAGATAATAGTACAACAGTAGACCATAATACACGCGCTTAATAGCTGACAGCTAAAGCCAAAACTACTACTGATGAGACGCGTTTTGTATGGTGTAAGATGGTATAATTTGTGCTAGTTTTGTTGCTTGGAGAAGGTGTTTGAAGAGCTTTATTGTATATCTTATTTTCAACGATGTTTATATCTACTTATGTGTTATTTTGAGATAATGTGTAACTTGTATTGAACTAGTTAAGTAAGGTGAAGTTGTGATGGTTGACATGGGCCAAGAGAAGCATGAGAAGTTGTATTTGATGGAAGAGTCAAGGCCCAAACACCCTAGGTCAAGGCACGAGTCAAGCAAGGAAGCAAACACGGAAGAAAATGAGAGCCGCTTCAAGCGGCTGGATCCGCTCGAAGCGGATAGATCAGTCCACCAAAAAGAATTGAGATGGGAGAGTCGCTACGAGTGGCTGAATCCGCTTATAGCGGCTGGACTGCACCATGTTTCTTCGGATTCTCTTTTTTGATGTTACACTTGTTTTTAATGCATTAACTTATAACTTGATGAGAATAATTAGACATTAGTTTTATCTTATTTTTCCCATTACTACTCATTCAACAAACATTAAATTTTCATCATATTTTCTAGAAAAAAAACTTCATCTTTTTCATTGCATTTTCTTATCATCCATGGAGGGCTAAATTCTCAATTCTTGGAATAGGAGATTGAAACCTTCAAACTAAGTTGATGGTAAGATTTTAATCTCTATTTTGTCCCAATTATTTCTAGTTTGATTACCTAGAATTATTTCGATAATCAATTGCTAGTTTCGGTAATAGAATCCGATTGTTCATGTTACCTAGATTTTTGTAGCAAATATATTTCATCAATTTGTATGCCGATTTATCGTTGATGATTTATAAAAAACAATACTTGTGTGAATCGAATTGTATGACCGCTTGTGTATGCGATCATTTATCTTTGTCAATTCCTATGATTTATTCTACATTGTGATTGAACTTAGACGCTTGGACTAAGTTATCATTTTCGTAAGGGCTATTTGTGTACGCTTCCGTAGCAAATAGCTAAACTTAATTGGAATGGTAAATTGTGATTTTACATGACAAAGTATTCGAAGACAATTTAGAGTAATTGAGTCAATGATCAATTTTTAGTTTGTTGGTGAAAATCGATTATTCCAAGATTCGTTTTATAATATTTTCATCATCACAATATTGCATTCCAATTTTAGTAGACTTAGAATCAAAATAAAAACACCCCTCAATTGGTTACTTTAGTTACAATCTCTACACACATTTGATCGACGTTACACCTTCCTCGTGGGTTCAACCCCTACTTACACTTGCTATTAGTTTGAGTTTGTAGTGGATAAAATTACTAATTTGGAGACTCGCGACAAGTCTAGCCAAATTTTGGCGCCGTTGCAGGGGAAGGTAATTTTTATTCGTTGATTGTTTGTGTGTTGTGTAAATATTTCTTTGTTTCGGTGTTCGGTATATGCCGGACACTCGTTCTACTAATAAGAAATTGTTAGATTTTGGTCCAGAATTGGAGAAAACTCTATTTCAGATAAGAAGAGAAATTAGGAGGAAGCTTCAATTTGACAATCAAGATAAAAAAGAAGAGAAACAAGAGATCAACATGGCACGAGAGACTAGAACTTTGATGGAGCTCACCGTTCCCGACCTTACTCAGCAATCTCTTTGTATTACCTTTCCAGCTTTGGCGGAAAATGCAACATTCGAGTTGAAGTCAGGTTTGATCCATTTATTACCCCCATTCCATGGGTTAAGTGGAGAAGCTCCAAACAAGCATTTATCAAAATTTCATGTTGTATGCACAAGTATGAAGCCGAATGGGGTGATCGAGAAGCAAATAAAACTACGAGCTTTTCCATTTTCACTAAAGGATTCCGCTCGAGATTGGTTATACTACCATCCACCGCGTAGTATCACAACATGGGGACATATGAAAAAAAGCTTTTCTAGAGAAATATTTACCCGCTTTCAAGTCTTCACATATCAAGAAGGAGATCTCTAATGTTGAACAAAAAGATGATGAAACACTCTATGACTATTGGGAGCGTTTTAAGAAGCTTTGTGCAAGTTGTCCTTACCATGGGTATAGTGAACAAGATCTTATCCTCTATTTTGTTGAAGGGTTAACCTCAGAGGATGCTCGCATGGTACATTCCTCTAGTGGAGGCGGTATTATCAACAAAAACTCGGGTGATGCAATTGCCTTGATTAGTGAGCTTGCCGAAAGTTCACGTCACTTTAATGTGAGATCCAATACAAGAAGAGTGAGTATGGCTAACACAAGCTCTAGCACTTCATTGGAAAATAAGGTGGGGGATTTGACCACTTTGATGAAAGAAATGATGATGGCAAATAGACAACAAGTGAAAGCTTGTAGAATTTGCTCTTCAAATGGGCACGTTGTTGATAGATGCCCACTCATGCAAGAAGATACAATGGAAGAAGTTAATGCGGCGGGAGTCTTTGGCCAATCTCAAAAGAGGTTTGATTCTTATTATAATCCTATGAGAAGAGATCATCCCGGTTTCCAATATGGGAATCCACTAGGGGGTTTACAACCTCCGGGTCAACAATTTCAAGCTAAGGGTCCGCTTCCTTTGGTCAACAAGCTTCGACTCAACAATTTGGTCAAGTCTGACCTCATTTTATCCCTAGACCGCAATTTGGTCAACAAGCTTCATCTCAACAATTTGGTCAACAAGTTCCTACTCCTACTCCCACTTCTACACCAGGACAATCTTCTTCTACTCCACGCATCTATGTCCACGGAGGACATGATTTTGGCTCTCACTTCTAATGTTGCTACTATGCAAGCTAATCAAGTTCAATTCCAATAAGAGACAAAATCTAGCATTCAAAACTTGGAGAATCAATTTGGGTAAATGTCTAGCACTCTTGGGAGACTTAAAGCACGAGATTCTGGGAAGTTACCTTCTCAAACCATTCTCAATCCTAAGCCAAATGCAAGTGTTATTACCTTGAGAAGTGGTAAGGAGTTACCCGGGCCGGAATCAAAGCTTAAGGATATTATTGAGCAAGAAGAAGAAGAGTTGGTGGTTGAGCCTAGTGTCACTCCATCAATAGTTCAAAAGAAGGAAACAACACCCATTCCAACACCCGTCTATGAGGATATCCCACCATTTCCCGAAGCTTTAAAGAAGAAGATTCGTCCTATGTAAGATAAGGATGTCTACGAAAATTTTCGGAAGTGTGAGGTAAACATTCCTTTGTTAGATTTGTTGAAAAATGTTCCTAGGTATGCTAAATTTCTTAAGAAGTTATGCACCATCAAAAGGAACCAAAAGTTGAAGGGTGTCCAAAAGGTAAAGGTTAGTGAGCATGTGTCGGTAGTGTTCCAACGTAAAATACCCCCCAAATGTAGTGATCAGGGTATGTTCACCGTACCTTGTACCGTAGGAGACACTACATTCCCAAATGCTATGTTAGACCTAGGAGCCTCAATTAATGTGATGCCATACTCTTTGTATCAATCTTTGAAACTAGGTCCATTACATAAAACGCGGGGGTGGTGATACAATTGGCCGATCGTTCTAATGTCTATTCTAAGGGGGTGGTTGAGGATGTTCTTGTGATGGTAGATAAGTTGATTTTTCCTGCAGATTTTTACGTACTTGATATGGATCATGATTCATATGTGGCTCCTATTTTGTTAGGTTGGCCTTTCTTGAAAATTGCAAGTACTAAAATTGATGTTTCAAATGGTTCTCTTACCATGGAGTCGGATGGTCAAGTGATTAAGTTCAACATTTATGATTCCATGAAGTATCCACGTGATGGTCACCTTTCCTTTTCTATTGATGTGTTTGAACCTATAGTGCAAGATGTTTTCAACTTGGATGATGAAGATGAGTTGCAAGTTGCTTTGGATAATAGCTTGGTTTGTGATGATTTGGATTTTTCCATGAGTACTAACTTGCAGGAAGTTGTTGTTGCTTTAACCGAGCATGAGAAATTTCCAATTATGCCTCATTTGTCTAAACCAATTTCACTAACCTTGCTTGTCTAGTGAAAAGTTGTTACCTTCAGTTGTGCAAGCACCAATTGTGGAGTTAAAACCTTTGCCGAGTTCTTGGTGATGGAGATATATTGCCCGTCATTATCTCTAGTAAACTTACCAAGGACCAAGAGGGAAGGTTGCTTGAAGTTCTAAAGGAGCACAAACTTCCCATTGGGTGGACTGTTGTCGATATCAAGGGCATTAGTCCTACCATGTGTATGCATCGTATCTTGTTAGAAGATAATGCTAAGCTCGTTAGACAACCGCAGCGGAGGTTGAATCCACCTATGATGGAGGTGGTTAAGAAAGAGATCTTGAAACTTTTGCAAGTGGGTATGATATACCCTATTTCCGATAGCAAATGGGTGAATCCAATGCAACCCAAGTTGTTCCTAAGAAGTCTGGTGTGACAGTCGTTGAAAATAATCAACGAGAGTTGGTTCCCACCCGAGTGCAAAATGGGTGGAGAGTGTGCATTGACTACCGTAGGCTAAATGTGGTGACTAGAAAGGATCATTTTCCTTTGCCATTCATTGATCAGATGCTTGAAACACTTGCCGATAAGGCTTATTATTGCTTTCTAGATGGTTATTCTAGCTACTTTCAAGTAGCAATTGCTCATGAAGATCAGGAGAAGACCACTTTTACTTGCCCATTTGGCACGTTTGCGTACCGTCGCATGCCTTTCGGGTTATGTAATGCCCCAACGACTTTTCAATGATGCATGGTTAGTATTTTCTCTGAATATGTGGAGAATTTCATTGAAGTTTTCATGAATGATTTTATTGTTCATGGTGACTCTTTTGATCATTGCTTGTCGCATTGTCTCTTGTTCTTAAGAGATGTGTTGATACTAACCTTCTTCTAAATTCTGAAAAATGTCATTTTATGGTTGAACAAGGTATTGTGTTAGGGCATGTGGTCTCATCTAAAGGCATTGAAGTCGATAAAGCTAAAATCGATACAATTCAATCTCTTCCTTACCCCACTAATGTGCGTGGAGTGCGTTCTTTCCTTGGACATGCAGGTTTTTACCGAAGGTTTATCAAAGATTTTTCCAAGGTTGTTTCACCGTTGTGCAAGTTATTGCAAAAGGATGTGGATTTTGAGTTTGATTTGGCTTGCAAGGAAGCGTTTGATCTTTTGAAGATGAAGTTAACCTCGCTACAATCATACAAGCAACTACCAATTCTACCAACCAAATAGTAATCTCAAACTGGAAAGAGACTACCCAGACTGAGTTCGACCTACGACGAACTCACCAACGAGACGAAGGACAAATGATCTTCTGGCCAACCAAGATCCGAACAAACTCCAACAGTCTCCAACGAAGAAGAGATTAGTAGAACCACCAAATAATAGGGACTCGGAACAAATTGAGTTTTTCTCTCAAGAAAACCTCACAAATCAGCCATCTATATTTGTGCTCTCAAATCATCTCTCCCTCTTAATTAACCTAGAAACTAGTCATGTCTTTATATAGTATTATTCCAACCAAACTAGTTATCTAAACAAATTGTGAAACAAGGACTAACCAAATACAAACTTTCCTAAACCAAATAATATTGTTAACAATATTGTTTCAAAAATAAGAACATCAACTTTAGGAAAGATATCAAGGACAAATCAATTTGAGACCCAAAAGAACAATTGCTAGACACTTATTTTCTAACAAGATTTGTGGAAAAAAATGTTATCTTTAAAGTATAATTTTCATATTATTTACTCAAAAAAGACTATGCGATTTTGAATACGTGATAGTGATGAATCCATTACATATATAAAGAGTAAAATTGTTGATATATAATTGGATTGGTAAAGAAACTTAACATCGATATCCTAGATTAAAAAACAGGGAAGAAAAAAATAAAGGAAAAAATAGGAAAATACTTTATAAGAGAAAGGAATTAGTTTAAGCTAGCTATCTTCTATGGTGTGCTCACAATTTATATTTTTTACTTATTATTTTTGTATACAAAATTAAATTCAAAATCTAAAGATTCACACTTGGAGTGTTGTGCGCATCACTAAATTTGCCCCTGGTTATGCATATAGCCACTAAATAGATAAACGATTTTGTAATAATTTTTCTTTCATTTATTGTTTATACAAAAATACAAGTGGTTGTTTATCACTAATTCTCAAAAGAGATGGTCTCACAATAAGTTTTATTTATTGTCAGACCTCTCACATGATGGTAAATACCGTTTTAAGTTTTAGTGAGTTATATAGTGTGTCTCACTATAAGCGTATGTATTAAATTATTATTCATCCATTTTTAATGTTTGCCTCATTTAGTCAATATATGTGAAAAATATTTTATTAAAACGGGGGAAAACATTACAAATAGAAATATTTTACCAATTTTAATAAATTTTCATTAACCCAACGGGTTGAATAGGTCATGTCATTTTCCGACCCTTAATTAAGGAGTCATTTAGGGCTCATGGCCCTAAAAAACAACGGGTCGAGTGGGTAGGGTTGAATATAGTGTGAGATGATGGAACACATACAAAATATTTGATGCAGAAAATCTAAATGGTTATAGTCTTATAGATTAAAAGACATATATAAACTCAATGTTAAAACATGAGTTGTGACGTATTAATATTGCTCACAGATGCAGGACCTGCTACTTTGATAAACATCGTTTTTTTATCCAAGTAAGTAACTAATGTAGGCACTAGACCTGTTAAATGGATCGAGTGGGTCAGCTCACCGGCGAGTTATACGAGTGAAGTCATGAAATGGGTCGGGTTATACGAGTCACGGGTCGAGTTATTGTCAAAACGTGGGCCAGAAATAGTTTCGAATGCCTGATTTTTTTGCCGCTTTTTGGATAAAACAATTTATTTTTAATAATAAATTATTATTATTATATTCTTTAATTATATTATTTATATAAAGAAAATTTAAGTTTTGACTCTTGACTCTTGACCCACGAAAAAACGGGAGTAATGTATAAATTGGACATAGTAACGTAAAACCAAAAACGTCTCTATGGTTTTTCTCTGAGAGTTCCTAGGGATTTCCATTTTCTTCCCTTTTTTTACGGCTCTTCCCAATAGGTGGGATTGATTCATTTACATAACAAAACTTAGCAGACTATTGACATTTATACGCACACAGTCAAGAGCACATCACCCAGCCAAGCAAAATGTTAAACAAAGGAAAGGAGAAAGTAGGGAACGAAGTGAATTATGTGTGGGATATTGGAGGTATGCCTAATACCAAGAAGGATGACTTCATATTGCTCGAGAAAATTTGGACATCGAAATCCATCAATGTAAAGACAGCGGTTGACATCATGGCAAAGGTCTAGCAAACAAAAGGAATGATTGTAGGTAATGTTCTCGATCTCAAAGAGCGTATTTTCTTATTCCGATTTGAGTTAGAAAATGATAAAACTAAGGTCTTCGAGGGTCAACCATGGCATTTTGACAAACATATTTGGTGTTTTAACAATCCGGTGGGGGAAGGACGATTGACGGATACTCCTTTGTACCATGTACCATTGTGGGTAAGAGTCTATGACCTACCAATTAGAGGGAGGAATAACAAAGGGATCGGAATTTACGTCATCTAAAGAACCACCTTGGATCTTTTATTTGCTCAGATGCTTGTATACTACCGGAAGTAGAAAATGCGGTCAGATTGCGGGTCCTACATGACGTAAGACACCCGCTGCATGACCACGTATTAGTGCATATGCCATCTGGTGCCATGGTTTATTTTTCGGTAAAGTATGAAAGAATTCTGACTTTTTGTTATGGGTGTGGTGTGTTGGGTCATGGTGAAAAAGACTGTGACGATGGTCCTTTTGAGGACAGCGAGCTTAGGTTTGGAGAGTCACTCAGAACATCCCCATGGAGAACAACAAAGACCGTGTCCGAGGCTAGCACGATGAAGAGGCAGGTACTGTTTAGGGCGCGGGATAAGGAGGTAGAACGACGTGAGAACGAGATAGTTCAGGAACTTATTTCAAAACTGCAGGCTATTACAGTCCAAGCTCGAGACAAGCGCAATGCTAAGACCGGGGAGGAGTACATACGGAGGGTGGAAGGGGGATGATGGAGAGATGGACGAAGATGAGAGGAGGAAAATTGGGGCAGTAATTAATGTTGAAGGGATGAGGGAGAAGGCGAGGGTAGGATAAGAGGTTTGTTTAATTGAGGGAGAGGGGCAGGAGATGGACTTTGCCATGTTGGATTTGACAACCGTAAATAATTTAGGGGGAAGAGGGGAGTGGAATTCTGTGGGAGTTGACCAAGTCATGGGTGATAATATAGTCTCAAATGGCAAGGGAGTGGGGGTTTGGAAACGTATCCAAAGGGGACCAGGAAAAAGGGACGGGACCCAATCGGAGCACCTAGCTTCGAAAAGGGATCAAGAGGAGAACGAGGAAGTGAGTGAGGGTAATAAGAAGGTTAAATCGATCATGGGTGTAAGTTCACCAGAGGCAGAGGTTGAGATGACTCAACCCCGTCGGGCATTATGAATCTCTTGAGCCTGATATGCAGGAGGCTGGGCAACCCCGTTGTAGTTGGCGGTTTGAAAACCTTCAGCGGAAGGAGACCCCTGCTATAGCTTTTTAATGCGAGACGAAGCTTAACAATATGGAATTTGAGGGAGTCACGAAGCAACTTAATGACTACGAGAGTGTAGAAGTGGATAGTGTGGGTCGATCGGGGGGTCTTGCATTTCTTTGGAAGATTGGTGTTCAGTGTAGTTTTTGGTCGTCGTCAGTTCATCATATGGATTTTAAGGTACAACTGGGGGACAGATGTGGAGGGTGACAGATTTTTATGGGTTGCCGGTAGTAAGTGATTGACATCTTTCTTGGCAGTTGTTAAGGCTGTTAAGTGAGGAGTACGATGGCCTGTGGATCTGTCTTGGTGATTTCAATAAGATTATCTTTGCTACAAAAATGAAGGGGGAGACGAGAGCGCAGTGGCAAATGAACAATTTTAGGGAAGCGGTGGACGAGTGTGGGCTTAGAGATGTTCCGTTTGAGGGGTATGAGTTTACTTATGATAACGGTCAGGCTAACAAGATGAACAGACAATGTAGGCTGGATCGGGCGTTGGGCAATGAGGCATGGTTTGATTTATTACTGGGAGCGAAACTCTTACATCTAACTCGGGAATGGTCGGATCATGCTCCAATTAAGCTCTATTTGAAGGATAGGCGGGAGGAGAGGGGTAGGAAGAAACTATTTCGGTTCAAGCAACTGTGGGTGGGGGAAGAGGGATGTGAGGAGGCAATCAAGCGGGCTTGGTCCAGAGGGGAGGGTGATATGCTGGAGAAGCTTAGGGTGTGTGGGGAGGAACTACTTTCTTGGAAGGAGGTGAGCATAAGTAACGTATAACGGGATATTGGTAAGAAGAGGAAAAATTTAGAGAGGCTAGAGAGGGAGGAGCGGACGGAGCCAAAGGTGGAGGAGAGGAAACGAGTGGTGAGGGAGCTGGCAATGTTGCTTAAAAGTAAGAAGTTGTTTTGGAGGCAGAGTTCGAGGAGAATTAGTTGAGGGAGGGGGACAGAAATACGAAGGTTTTCCATAAAAAAAAGCTTCGATTAGACGACAGAATAATCACATCAGGTGGCTCGTGGACTCGGAGGGGACGGTGTGGGAGGACCAAGGGCAGGTTGAGAGGGTGGCTCGGGATGGAGTATTTTCTTAATCTCTTTGAGTCGTGTAATCCGAGCGACTTTGAGGGGCTACTGGCGGGAGTGCAGGGGCGGGTGACGAAGGAGATGAACGAGACACTTAGGCGGAAATATTCGAAGAGTGAGGTGTGGACCGCACTGGAACAAATGCAACCGACAAAAGTTCCTGGACCCGATGACATGAGTGCATTATTCTATCAGACGTAATGGCATGTTGTGGGTCCGTGTGTGACTAGGACGACCCATGATGTTCTTCGGGGTGGGCCTTTGCCGAGGGGGGCAATAGAACGTTCATTGTTCTTATACCTAAGGTTAATAATCCGAGCACCGTGGGGAAATTTAGGCCGATCATCCTGTGTAATGTGGTTTATAAGCTGGTTTTGAAGGTTCTTGCGAACCGACTGAAATCTTTTCTGGGCGAGATTGTGTCCGAGAATCATAGTGCATTCCCGGGAGGCAAATTTCGGATAACATTTTGGTGGCTTTCGAGGCATTCCATCACATGAAGAATATGAGGGCGGAGGAGGGGTAGATGGCGGTGAAGCTGGATATGGCCAAGGCATATGATCGGTTAGAATGGGGGTTCCTGGCTCGTAACTTGCAGCGTATGGGGTTTGAGGGGTTGTGGGTGGATAGGGTCATGCATTGTGTGACCACCGTCACGTTTAAGATCCTGCTGAATCGCCAACCTGGGCGTGAATTCCGGCCTAGGCGGGGATTACGGCAAGGTGACCATCTTTCTCCATATCTCTTTATTCTTTGTGCTGAGGTGTTCTCGAGTCAAATTAGGCGGGCTGTTGAGCTAGGCGAAGGCGATTCATGGGATTTGGGTTGCGCATGAGGCTCCAGTTATTTCTTACCTCTTTTTTGCAGATAATAGTTTGTTGTTTTGTCGTGCGCGTGGGTCGGAGGTGCGGGTGTTGAAGGCGATTTTGCGGGATTCTGAGGCAGTGTCGGGTCAGCTTGTTAATTTTGATAAAACTATGACTTCATTTAGTCGATGTACTGCTGGACCGAGACAGGAGGAGGTGGCAGGATTATTGGGGGTGCGGATCGTGGCGAATTCAGGTAAGTATCTCGGTTTACCCACTGTCGTTGGTCAATCAAAAATTGAATTGACTAGAATGCTTCGGGATAAGCTTACTAAAAAAGTTAATGGGTGGAGAAGAATGCTTCTATCGAAAGCGGGTCGAGAAATTATGATAAAGGCTGTTGCCCAATCTATCTCTACCTATGTCATGAGTGTTTTTAAACTAGCTTTGAGTTTTTGTGAAGAGCTTCGCTCCATGATTTCTCAGTTTTGGTGGGGTCGGAGGATGAGAAGCGGAAGATGTCGTGGCTAGCTTGGGAGAAGCTCTGTGGCCCTAAGGCGCTTGGGAGACCTGGTTTTCGTGATTTTTGAAAGTTCAATATGGCTCTTCAAGGTAAGCAGGCGTGGAGGTTAACCACTGACACGGCTAGCCTTCTTGCTCGGTTGCTACGGGCTAAGTATTATAAGAACGAGTCCTTTTTGCAAGCGGAGTTTGGTCATAATCCGAGCTGCACTTGGAAGGGAATTTAGGAGGCACGGGAAGTGGTTTTACAGGGTGGTAGACGGTGAGTTGGGAATGGGCTCGGGACGAGGGTGTGGCATGATCCGTGGTTACCAGGTGATAGTTCGCAGCTGGTGATATCTCCATGTATTGATGGGAGGGATGGGTGGTTAGTGGCGGATCTGCAGCGGAATGCTAGGTCGTGGGATGCGCCTAAGATTCGGGCTAACTTTTTGCCTTTTGAGTAATATATTATCTTGAATATTCTATTGAGTTCCCGTCAAGTGGAGGATACGTGGTGCTGGGACTTGGAGAAAGATGGTATTTATTCGATTAAGTCCGCATATCGGCTGATTACGGCGAGTATGGAGGCTGACCAGGGACCGTCTGACTTTACTCGCAAGAAATGGTTATGGACACGGATCTGGCAAGCGAGTGTGCTCCCCCGCATCAAGGTTTTCTTCTAGCAGTTATGTTCCGATGCGCTCCCAACGAAAGGTAATATTGCTCATCGCATTTCCACTTTTGATGGTACTTGTCCGATTTGCTGCTGCGAGGTGGAGACTTGTCTCCTTCTCGTAAAGGGGTGCGGGTGGGGGTTTGGTTTGTGGGATGGGTTGGGGGTGGATGTCAAGAAGAAGAACGGGCATGAGCGGGTGAGAGAGTAGGTGGAGGATGTGTGGAGGGAGTTGGAGGATGAGAAGCGGGGGAAGGTTATGGTGGGGTGTTGGGCGATGTGGGAGGCGCGCGGTAAGTGGGTGTTTGAGGGGAAGATGGTGAGTATCGGGGATGTGCTGACTCAGGCTCACAACATCATGGTGGAGATGGAGGGTGTGGAAGAAGGGACGAGGGAGCGAGGTGATCGACGCGAGATAGAGGATGGTGGAAGAGTGCAGAGGTGGTATGCCCCTTCTGCAGGATCGATTAAGATTAACTGTGATGCAGGTTTGTGGGGAGGAGGGATATGCATTAGATTTGTGGGGAGGAGGGAGAATGGGTGTATGGTGTGGGGGGCGAGTATCAGAAGACTCGGGGCAACATATGCTAGTTCCGAAGAAGCGGAGACGATTCTTGAAGGCTTTAAGGAAGCTTGGAGACGGGGTCACAAAAATGTGATTGTTGAAAGCGACTGCAAGACCGTTATTGATCACTTCCGAAGTTCGAGGAAGGGGCGTAGCGACCTGTTTCTTATCCTTGATGACATTCTTGATTTTGCTTGTATTTTGATAGTATTAGCTGGTCTTTTGTTCCGCATAATTGTAACTGTGTCGCTCATGAGTCTGCGCGTGCTTTGTCACTTTCTGTCGGGAAACGCGTTTGGGAGAACATTGATCCGGCAAACGTGAAATCTGTTATTTTTGACGATTTTACTGCGATGATATAAACCCAAATTTGAGGTTTGCTTCAAACAAAAGTCTAATAAATTAAGTAAGATGATTTAACTTGAGTAAAATGCGGAACTACTTTTTTACCGTTGGCGCTTTACTTCTTACCGTCGGCGTTAATTACGTAAAATGACGACTTTGCCTCTACTATTTATTCTCGAAATAATATTACTTTTACATTTTATAGATTATCGGTTTATTAAAACTAGATAATAAAACCGTCTTTTTCGATTATCGTAATAAACCAAAACCGACTAGCTATACAGTTAATATATGAAATTACGTAAAATGATGAGTTCTCCCTTGCAATTAATTCTCGAAATATTATCACATTTACATTTTATAGAGTATCGCTTTATTAGAACTCAATAATAAAACCATTTTTTTCGATTATCATTACGGCTCCGGTTTTAAACAGTTAATTAGATTAATTAACGACTTAATACAATTTAATAAACGTAATTAACAAAAACGAGTAATACGCAAATTAAATCCTAATTAATCTATGCCAAGTCGAGATTCAAGTTTTATTATACAAATCGATGCAAATGAAAAAAAATGGTCGAATAACTTTTTCGACTGGCCCATCGGTCAGTCGAAAAGTCTAGTCGACCTACCGATCGATCAGTCGACTAGATTTTTTGATTGACCGATGGGCCAGTCGAAAAAGTTCTTCGACCAATTTTTTTCTCTTTTAATTTGCTTTTCGAAATGAGTTGTTTTGAACCATTTGAAATATCAGGTTGTTGATGTTGGTGTAGTGGTTTAATTTAGTCATTTGCCTTATAGTGAATTGGTCAAGGGCTTGATCCCTTGTTAATAGCATTTTGTTTGTTGAATTACTTTGTAGATTATCATTGGAAGATTCATATTATAGTCAATTGGTCAAGGGCTTGATCCTTGTTAATAACATTTTGTTTGTTGAATTACTTTGTAGATAAATCATTGGAAGATTCATATTATACTTAAACTATTTCTCAAAATTTTCAAGTATTATAGAGAAAATAATAGCGTAAAATATGGAGTAATTTATAAAGAAAATAATAACGTAAAATGTGGAGTAATTTATAAACTTAAAAAATGTCAGAATTTTTTTTTGCCCCCTAGGCGAAAAATCCTAGGTCCGCCATTGGACATACACAGCGAAATGGAGATTCATAAGTCGACCTAAGCCGATAAATCTGTCCCGATCTATGATATGAATCGATTTAATTGCGTAAATAAGTAAAAGTCGCGGAAAAAAAAATCGAAGAATACGTCCAATTGTAGCACGATCAATCGATTAACACCGCTTGTGGAAGTGTAAAACTCGTTCCTCAAAGTTCGTGAAATAAGAAACCCGATATTTTAGAAAACCGCTTCGTAATACTCAATTTGTAATTTTGATTTTCTAGAGAGATATATGAAACGGAAATGAATAATGAAATGCTTTGAAGTTTCTATAATAAGTTGTGGGCTTTTAATGAGAACGATTGTGTGCATTTATGTCGAGTTTTTTAAACGGTTTTTAAAAAAATGCTTCATTTGAGTCGAGTTTCAAAATAAAATACTAAACACGTTTTTTAAAATATGAAGTGAAAAAAAACGACGTAATAAGTGTCAATTAAAACATGGTTTCTAAAAAAGTCGATTTGGTGAGTCGGTTTCAAAAATAGAAATCGTAAATATTACCGACTTCGTGAATCGAAAATATTAAAAATAAAAAATAAAATCTAATGAAGGGCAAAGTCGCCATTTCATGTAATTAACGCCGACGGTAAAGAGTAGACCCCGTAAAATGATTCAATAACGTGGGATGATTGAAAGTCATTTAACTTGAGTTAAATAACTATGTAAGATGAATTAAGTTAGGCTTTCTCTCTTAGATTGAATATTATATTCCCCAAATAATTGTGAGTGTAGACACCCGCATTTTGCCTGCTAGTGTCTATAGCAGTTTCCGAAAAAACACATGATGATGATCGGACGTAAACATGACTTAATGCGCTCGAATATGGACTCAGAATCAATAGTATCCGACGTGGGCACTTAGCGAAGTACAAATCTCTCAAAACCGACCTCAAATTCAGGCCTAGTGGGTCGTTTTCAATAAAATGAGACTAATATGAGCCAAAACTGACACCGGAATTAAAACCGTCTTTTACGACCCAAAACCCGGTTCAAGTCAAAATCGACCTTGCGAGCTTCTAGAAACCAGAGCCAAACCAACACAATTCAAAATTCAAAAAAGTCAAAAGCTTCCCTATTTTCACTCACTCGCCTAACACACTCGATCGAGTAGACCTTCAAAAACAAAACAAGTAGCCTTTTAACAAGCCACTCGATCGAGTAACCCTAAGACGGGGTCAAGTCTATATATACTCCCCCACTTCTCTTCATTTAATCCATCACATTTTCAACCTTTGCAACCCTAACCTTTTTGACATACATCATTTTTCAACCCTAATCAACACTACTACATTCCCACAACCCTTTGAACATGGCTTCAAACTCACATTCAATCAATCCCGAGATCAAAACTCGTCAAAACCCCGAGAGCATCCTATCGCTAACCATACACACCTTAACTGACCCTACATTTCTCGACACTCCCGCGCACACGCCGCTACTTTACGAGTCTGTTTCCGAGATACTTAAGCATGTAGGTTGAGAGTGTAATTCAAATCCCAACATCTCTTCCTCCCTTCTCTTTTTCGATTCTATGTGTGTATATATATATATATATATATATATATATATATATATATATATATATGTATACTATTTATTATTAGTACTATTAATAGCTAACACTAACATTTCATTATTGCTTTGTTTTATTTTTGTAATCCCCTAGAAAATCTAACGCAATACAGTGGCGGAAACACTGTAGAATTGGGATTAAAACACACCGATGTTTTATATGTTACAAAAGAACGGTCAGTCAATACAAAGGCCACTTTTTACAAAAGGGCTAAAAAGAAAATCTCCAAACAGGTTAATACAAAACCATAAATTACATAATGAAGAAAGAGTAGGATCCACGCTACTCGCTAGCTCACACCCAAAACCCAGCAGCAAATACCTGTCATGTTATAAACATAACAGCCACGTCAGTGGGGAGTAACTCGGACGTTCTCCCAGCCATATTATATCATATGGAAAAATAATAGTACTACTATATCAAAATAATTAAAATGAGAAAACATTAAAACGATATAATAAAAATAAGTTTTCAGTGAAACTTAAAGCATTTGCAAACCTGTAAGTCAATATCAATCGATAATAATAATATTCAAAAATGGCGTTATGGAAATCAATCAGTGCAACGGAATAGACTTTCACTAGGATAATACTCAAACTAGCGTCGAGAACTTAGTCAAAACAAATTAGACTTCGGTCTCTAACTAGGCAACTCAACTATAACAGGACTGCGTGCAGCGAGGTCCTGGCTTAAGTAATGTACACCCCTCCTGGACACCAACCGTAATCCAGTTCAACCCGACGGCGACTTACACGATGCGATATCTAAGTTTAAGGTCAAAATATACACACTCCTGAACACAAACCATGCTCAGTTCAACGACCAATGCGTCTCAACATAGACACACCAGCTTTATAGTTGATGGCAAAACGTATACCCTAGACTGTATTACTCTACCCATACACTTGTGCTCATTCCATAACTCCAAAACAGTCATTATCCATATTCAAAAGTAAATATAATCAATATAAATGATATGGATAAAAGGAATAACCATTTTATATTAAAAGGGAAACTTTCTAAAAATAGTAACTTACTAAAAATAGAAATAGTCTTATTGAAAATACGTAAGTTATTAAAATTAGTGAAATGTATAGAAACATCATTTCTAACGAAGTTAGCGTTTCATCATTATCGTCGTTATCGTAACTTTAATATATTTCTAAATTTGTTACCCAAAATATAAATAAAGTATAATAAGTCAATATTTAGTATTTATATAAATAATTAGAAAATCGAGTTAAACTATAAATGCTTGAAAAAGATGTTTTAAGAAAAACAATATCAAAATTAATTGAGTCGACGAGTTTTATAAATTAAACGAGATTTTATAAAGCTTTCAAATTGGTTCTAGGAAATAGATTTTACCAATAAATAATACTGATTTTACTAAAAATAATCAATCGTAGACAAATGAAAAATTATTAGGGAAAATAGTCTCGACTAAAATGTATTTAAAACAAAATCGACTACTTTCTCATTTATTAATATAAGTCGTAAAACGAAATAAATTTATTGAACAAGTATACAAATTTCGGTTAAAATATAAAAATACGATTTTAAGTTAAAATTATAAATCAACAAAATATGAAGAAAATATGAAATCGTTATTATTTAGTTACTAGTGTCACGATAACCAACAAAATATTATAACGACCGTAAATAATTAAATTACTAACGATTTATAAAATGATATCGAAAGTCGTAAAACATTTATAAGGCACACAATTTAAAAAAAAAAAATTTTTAGCAAATAATAAATAGCTAAAATTTGAAAAACCGAAGTTAAATATATTTACTACATACTACTACTCAAACATACGATATAAAATCGAGTAACGTCCTAAAGTTACCTTGAGTCAAAAATTCGAATCGATCTCATACTTGCCTACTAGCATAGTCCGAACTCCAAATCTTCAATAGCACGCCTTAACTTTCGTGTCGTGAATCGCTAGCCTTCCAAGTACGCTCCACTAAGAAATTCGAGACATAAAGAAACAGAAACAAAGACATCGGAATTAAAGAAGATTGGAAAGAAACGGAGGAAATAAGGAAAATGACAAAGCAAAACGAAGGGGAGGGAAAAGGAATCGAGATTAAGATTAGGAAGGATAAGGTTCTGAACCGAGACAAAGGATTGAGTAACATCATGACGATAACATGAACGGAAACAATAACCGGGCAACCAGAAACAACGAACTAGACAACCCGGTCGACAAACACGCCGAAAGGCAACAATAATAATGCATAGCAGCAGCAGCAAGCTCTAACAGCCACGGCGACCGAAGAAGAACAGAAACAGAGGAACCGAATCGACAATGATAGTAGTATCAGCGCACAAAGGATAAGAGAGGAAGAAAACGAAGAAAAGAAACAGTAGCACGTAATAACAGCCTGTAGTGACAATCGAACAGAAGAGATGAAGAGAAACATCGCACAACGCAGCAGCCACGAGGAAACGATCATGGAACGGGAAACAAATACGAGCAGGACAGGAGTAAAAGTGTATAACAACGTCAAACATTAGCAGTGATCACGCACATCATGACTCGAAAAACTGAGGAAAAGCGAACAAGATACAACAGCACGGCAACGGCAATAAAAACAGCAGTAGCAGCAAAATCGAGAAGGGGACGAAAACGACAGCAGAAACAGGACAAAGCAAACAGCCCATCAATACGAAACAAAGGAAGAGAGCAGCAGTCCAACGAGATCAGCAGTAGCAGAAGACGAAAAGAGGCAGAGAAGGAAGAGAAACAGAACAGCGGCAACATCCCAAAACGCAACAGCAGAAAAACGACAGCAATAGTGATGTCAAGGACGAAAATAAGCACAAGAAAACGGAGGGGGAAGAAAAGAAAAACAACAGAACCAGTACCGTAACGGCAGCGTAGAACAGCAGCATCAACGACGTACAACCGCAGCAGCAAAGGCGCACCGCATAACGACAGAAAATAGAGGAAAAACAGGGCAACAAAGGGGAAGCTGCGAGACAGGGTGACGAAAACCGATGGACGAAGAAGAACGAGTAGAAGGGAAGGAGAGGGAAACCAGAAACCGCAGAAGATGAGGGGATGACGGTTGAAAAAAGATGAAAAAAAATGAAGAGGTGAAACGGTGGAATGGGAAAGGATAGGGATGTATATGTGTCAGTAAATACAAGTGGGATAAAGGGGCTGAATCGGTTCAAATAAAAGCGGTTAGAAAAATACGTATTGATTAGATGAATCGGGTAGGAGACGGTTTAAACAAATTCCGAATCGACAAGTTGACTGACACACGAGTCGAAATAAAATGAGTCAATAAAATTAATAAATAATCGGGTCGTCGAATAAAATGAATAAATAAATTATTCGAGACGAAAACGAAGATTAGTGAAATAAATAATTAGACGATGAAATTGTATTTCTCGATAAATAATAAATTTTCGATAAAGTGAATTAAATTGATTTCTCGAGGAAAGAAAATAAATATTTTGACGAAACTTAAAATAAATTAGTTTCGAGCTTAAAATATATGAATAAAAAGAATTTTGAATTCAAATCGTCGAAATAGACTTTTGATTAAATTAAATGTATAAAATGAATCGAAACAGAAACAAAAATATGTTTTAAATATATAAGAAGAGTTTTCGAGAAAAATAGAATTTTAGGAGTTTGAAACGGTTAAACGATAAATTCGTTTTATAATAATTTTAAGAATTACGAGTTAAATCGTAAAAATAAAAATACGAACAAAATTTTAATTTAATTTATTTCATAAAATCAGGGGTGTTACAATCTTCCCCACTAAAAGAAGTTTCGTCCTCGAAACTAACAAAAACACAATAATAGAATGGAAAACAAGGTTATATCACTTGAACAGAATGAGAATGCTTATCTCGCATCACAATCTCGGTTAAAATCTTTTTACAGCTTTAAACATGATAGAGAATCGAAATCGAAGACAAAAATTTATTTGGAGATGAGTTGGGCTCAGTTTCCAAAGTTTAAAATCATTTAAATTAATAAAATCGTAACTTAAAAATTTATTTGATAGAATAATGACGATAAATAATGTTTGTGAACGAATTTGAGGGGAAGAGTGCCCAAATATTTTCAAACAACAGTAAAACGTTTTGATTAGGAAATTTGACAATATTTTGTTTTAAAACCAAACAAAAATTTGAGAATTCAAATTTGTAGTCAACAAATAAAAATCGAACCAGTCGTCAAACATTTTCAAAAACAGATTTAAAGTCTATCGAAAATAAAACAAAAACTTAGATATACGATGTTTTTCGAAAATTTTAAACCGTTTTACCTAAAAATCTTATAGAAATCAAGATATTAGTCATTATGAAAATTTTCGTAAAATTAAACAAGCTTGAAAGTTGAAATTTGAAACAATCTAGAAACTCTATAAAATAGAATCTTAAGGCGTTGAACCCGGACTGTATATATGTTTTCAACAAAAATAAAACAAAAACAAAGCACAAAGTTTTGAAATTTAAAACTCAGAATGTTAAAATTTCACGATAGCCGAAAAGTTTAAGTTGTTCAAAGTTTTTTTTTTGTTTTTGTTTACAAAACGAGGAGCTCTAAAATTTAAAATTATGCCTCGAAAAGTCAAAATTTCATGAAAATCAAAATTTGTAAATTAGTCAAACTTTTCATAACATAAGTTCGGGAAAATGGCGAACGGATAAATAGAGTCAGAGTCAAAGACAAATTGGAACAAAAATTTTCAAACCCGATAAAGAAGTCAAAGGGATTGGCCGAAGGAGAAGTGACAGTATCTAAGAAAAGCAAAGGGAATGACGAAATTGAGAGTCCAATCGAGCTCTCAAGGATTAAGGAATAAATTAACCATCTTGAGATTCCCGGTACGACTCCCACAACACGAGTTCCTAATTTCCATCAAATAACGTTAAGTCCAATATTAGACACTAGATGGTACTACTCAGTCACAACCTCCAAAAAGGTCTTACGTGATTATCCAATCATTCAATGGACACGATGCTAATCCACATTTGTTTTACAATCTAATCTCATCCATTAGAAATTCCAACGGTCATCAGACAAACCCAAACTCGCATTCGATAAGATTCCTAAATCCAAAGCTCATAAAGTTTGAACTCGAAGTATACTCCCAAAATTCTCGAGTAAGGAACACTAAACAAGATCCACCAATTTAACTATGTTCGGGCATAAAGTCCTTAAAAAAAATGATCACCAACATATTTATAACACCGCAAGCACAAAAGTTGGAAAAGTATAACAAATCCTCAAACACGCTCAAACCTATAGGTAATGGCGCAAACACTCACATCTTCAAACACATCATTCAACTAAGGTTTCTGAGAAATCCGTCAAATTTCATATTGTACCAGCGAAACCACCAAAATATATCGTTGGTCTAAGGGTTCTGAACTATAAATCCATTAAGATTATTGGCATCAAGGTATTCCTCAAAACAACACAATAAGCCCAAATTATGATTATGCAAGACATTTTTGTTCTTCAAAGTCAAGAATAATTCATCCAAGTTAGATCACTCAACTCCAAACTTCATAGGTTACAACCTTTAAACAACGATCAACGATCTAATTCCTTAAGAAACACGGGAGATCTATGTCCACCCAAAATCTCTAATGACAGTACTGAAAACCTTTGATAGTACTACAACACTCAGGCTAACACTTTAAAGAATACTCTATGATTCCAAATATTCACGATGCTTCCATCAAATAAGCATTAGGTAAGAATCCCAAAGTGGTATTATCAGTTACACTTAGTTCGGTTCTAGGCTAGGTATTAGGTGTCCATCAAATATGATATACTCTAACTACCTCAAAAGATCATTCAACTTTAAGTACCCCCTATATAATCATGTAACCTATAACCCAAAGTTTATCGATATTTAAGGCATTATCCTAATTCCATCAGTCAACAACTACCATTCAACTCAATCCTCAAAATTTATTACTTTCTTAGTAAATAGGGTTGAATCACAATCCTCAAATAAGGCAAAAAGGATTTACGAAACCTCAAACATCTATAACTCGGGGTTCACTAAGATAAAATCCGGTCTAACCAAAGAACCTCAAGAGAAAGATGGTAGATTAGAAGAATAGAACAAGGATTCACCAAGAGGATGAAGATGAAAACATAAAATAGAAGAATTAGAAGAAGCAGAAGCAGGGAGAAAAGAATCTATAATTCAAGATAATAAAGACCTAAAACAAGAAAGGAAAGTTCGGACCTCTAAGGTTCACGAGGGAACTAAAAGGATTACTTCATCTTCTTTCAGAGAAACGAGAACGCAAGTCTTGGGTCACTCAATCTGGATCTACTACAGCATCATGGAGCTTGAATCCACTCTTGATCATCTAACATGTAGCTTGAGCAAACCAAATCTGGGCTGAAGGGTCGCCATTGTATCTTCCTTGTAGCACAAAGTTGTCCACACGAATCAACAGGCGTTGAGAGTTTTAAGCAGGTCTTGTCCCGATCTGGGGCAGCGTCCTATCATCATCTTCTACATTCATCTTCTTCTCGATAAAAGAAACAAATATTCAATGCTAGTCATTGAGTTACAAGAACATATAAACCTAACAGTTAAGTCCTTACTTTGTTTCTACCCATCTCTCAATAATATTTCTTTAATGTTCAAATCGTTTACTGGTATTTTTTCAAAAATCAGGTGTAAGCGTCGGGAGCAACAATGCTCTGATACCAACTGTAATCCCCTAGAAAATCTAACGCAATACAGTGGCGGAAACACTGTAGAATTGGGATTAAAACACACCGATGTTTTATATGTTACAAAAGAACGGTCAGTCAATACAAAGGCCACTTTTTACAAAAGGGCTAAAAAGAAAATCTCCAAACAGGTTAATACAAAACCATAAATTACATAATGAAGAAAGAGTAGGATCCACGCTACTCGCTAGCTCACACCCAAAACCCAGCAGCAAATACCTGTCATGTTATAAACATAACAGCCACGTCAGTGGGGAGTAACTCGGACGTTCTCCCAGCCATATTATATCATATGGAAAAATAATAGTACTACTATATCAAAATAATTAAAATGAGAAAACATTAAAACGATATAATAAAAATAAGTTTTCAGTGAAACTTAAAGCATTTGCAAACCTGTAAGTCAATATCAATCGATAATAATAATATTCAAAAATGGCGTTATGAAAATCAATCAGTGCAACGGAATAGACTTTCACTAGGATAATACTCAAACTAGCGTCGAGAACTTAGTCAAAACAAATTAGACTTCGGTCTCTAACTAGGCAACTCAACTATAACAGGACTGCGTGCAGCGAGGTCCTGGCTTAAGTAATGTACACCCCTCCTGGACACCAACCGTAATCCAGTTCAACCCGACGGCGACTTACACGATGCGATATCTAAGTTTAAGGTCAAAATATACACACTCCTGAACACAAACCATGCTCAGTTCAACAACCAATGCGTCTCAACATAGACACACCAGCTTTATAGTTGATGGCAAAACGTATACCCTAGACTGTATTACTCTACCCATACACTTGTGCTCATTCCATAACTCCAAAACAGTCATTATCGATATTCAAAAGTAAATATAATCAATATAAATGATATGGATAAAAGGAATAACCATTTTATATTAAAAGGGAAACTTTCTAAAAATAGTAACTTACTAAAAATAGAAATAGTCTTATTGAAAATACGTAAGTTATTAAAATTAGTGAAATGTATAGAAACATCATTTCTAACGAAGTTAGCGTTTCATCATTATCGTCGTTATCGTAACTTTAATATATTTCTAAATTTGTTACCCAAAATATAAATAAAGTATAATAAGTCAATATTTAGTATTTTTATAAATAATTAGAAAACCGAGTTAAACTATAAATGCTTGAAAAAGATGTTTTAAGAAAAACAATATCAAAATTAATTGAGTCGACGAGTTTTATAAATTAAACGAGATTTTATAAAGCTTTCAAATTGGTTCTAGGAAATAGATTTTACCAATAAATAATACTGATTTTACTAAAAATAATCAATCGTAGACAAATGAAAAATTATTAGGGAAAATAGTCTCGACTAAAATGTATTTAAAACAAAATCGACTACTTTCTCATTTATTAATATAAGTCGTAAAACGAAATAAATTTATTGAACAAGTATACAAATTTCGGTTAAAATATAAAAATACGATTTTGAGTTAAAATTATAAATCAACAAAATATGAAGAAAATATGAAATCGTTATTATTTAGTTACTAGTGTCACGATAACCAACAAAATATTATAACGACCGTAAATAATTAAATTACTAACGATTTATAAAATGATATCGAAAGTCGTAAAACATTTATAAGGCACACAATTTAAAAAAAAAATATTTTTAGCAAATAATAAATAGCTAAAATTAGAAAAACCGAAGTTAAATATATTTACTACATACTACTACTCAAACATACGATATAAAATCGCGTAACGTCCTAAAGTTACCTTGAGTCAAAAATTCGAATCGATCTCATACTTGCCTACTAGCATAGTCCGAACTCCAAATCTTCAATAGCACGCCTTAACTTTCGTGTCGTGAATCGCTAGCCTTCCAAGTACGCTCCACTAAGAAATTCGAGACATAAAGAAACAGAAACAAAGACATCGGAATTAAAGAAGATTGGAAAGAAACGGAGGAAATAAGGAAAATGACAAAGCAAAACGAAGGGGAGGGAAAAGGAATCGAGATTGAGATTAGGAAGGATAAGGTTCTGAACCGAGACAAAGGATTGAGTAACATCATGACGATAACATGAACGGAAACAATAACCGGGCAACCAGAAACAACGAACTAGACAACCCGGTCGACAAACACGCCGAAAGGCAACAATAATAATGCATAGCAGCAGCAGCAGCAAGCTCTAACAGCCACGGCGACCGAAGAAGAACAGAAACAGAGGAACCGAATCGACAATGATAGTAGTAGCAGCGCACAAAGGATAAGAGAGGAAGAAAACGAAGAAAAGAAACAGTAGCACGTAATAACAGCCTGTAGTGACAATCGAACAGAAGAGATGAAGAGAAACATCGCACAACGCAGCAGCCACGAGGAAACGATCATGGAACGGGAAACAAATACGAGCATGACAGGAGTAAAAGTGTATAACAACGTCAAACATCAGCAGTGATCACGCACATCATGACTCGAAAAACTGAGGAAAAGCGAACAAGATACAACAGCACGGCAACGGCAATAAAAACAGCAGTAGCAGCAAAATCGAGAAGGGGACGAAAACGACAGCAGAAACAGGACAGAGCAAACAGCCCATCAATACGAACCAAAGGAAGAGAGCAGCAGTCCAACGAGATCAGCAGTAGCAGAAGACGAAAAGAGGCAGAGAAGGAAGAGAAACAGAACAGCGGCAACATCCCAAAACGCAACAGCAGAAAAACGACAGCAATAGTGATGTCAAGGACGAAAATAAGCACAAGAAAACGGAGGGAGAAGAAAAGAAAAACAACAGAACCAGTACCGTAACGGCAGCGTAGAACAGCAGCATCGACGACGTACAACCGCAGCAGCAAAGGCGCACCGCATAACGACAGAAAATAGAGGAAAAACAGGGCAACGAAGGGGAAGCTGCGAGACAGGGTGACGAAAACCGATGGACGAAGAAGAACGAGTAGAAGGGAAGGAGAGGGAAACCAGAAACCGCAGAAGATGAGGGGATGACGGTTGAAAAAAGATGAAAAAAAATGAAGAGGTGAAACGGTGGAATGGGAAAGGATAGGGATGTATATGTGTCAGTAAATACAAGTGGGATAAAGGGGCTGAATCGGTTCAAATAAAAGCGGTTAGAAAAATACGTATTGATTAGATGAATCGGGTAGGAGACGGTTTAAACAAATTCCGAATCGACAAGTTGACTAACACACGAGTCGAAATAAAATGAGTCAATAAAATTAATAAATAATCGGGCCGTCGAATAAAATGAATAAATAAATTATTCGAGACGAAAACGAAGATTAGTGAAATAAATAATTAGACGATGAAATTGTATTTCTCGATAAATAATAAATTTTCGATAAAGTGAATTAAATTGATTTCTCGAGGAAAGAAAATAAATATTTTGACGAAACTTAAAATAAATTAGTTTCGAGCTTAAAATATATGAATAAAAAGAATTTTGAATTCAAATCGTCGAAATAGACTTTTGATTAAATTAAATGTATAAAATGAATCGAAACATAAACAAAAATATGTTTTAAATATATAAGAAGAGTTTTCGAGACAAATAGAATTTTAGGAGTTTGAAACGGTTAAACGATAAATTCGTTTTATAATAATTTTAAGAATTACGAGTTAAATCGTAAAAATAAAAATACGAACAAAATTTTAATTTAATTTATTTCATAAAATCAGGGGTGTTAAAATTTTTGTTCCTTTTTTTTATTATCGTCATTAACATTAGTGTCGTGTACATATATACATATCTATATTTAAACCGATTTTGGATCGAATACGTTTAATTACGTTTCTATTTCAAGTCCGTTTAATCCCTTTACAAGTTGTAATAGAGGTGGCACCCTTTCGAGGAGCGTCGCCCTAAACACTTAAGCGCATAACGCGATCGCGGTAACACGTAGTTAAACATGTCTGATGCCATTTTTGAGATTAGTGCAAAACCCGTTGACGCAAAATCGAGCATCACGTAATCCGTAAGGATTAGTTACGATGTCGTGACGCGGAGGGAAGCGATTTTCGTCCTAATTAAAATTAATAGCGTTTTGATAAAGTCTATTTCAAATTTCCGATACCGGTCTCATAACCGTACATTACATGTTGCGAGAATCGAAAATTGAGTTGAGTTTAAATTATATAATATATTTATGTAACTCGGCTAACTATCGATTTTAAAACAATAAAATTCGAAACTACCACTTTTTCGAAAACGAGCAGCGGCTCGAACAGGGGGTACTCGATCGAGTGCCTTGGCTCACTCGATCGAGTGACCCCTCAAACCATAGGCAGGAGGTCCTCACGAAGGGCACTCGATCGAGTCCCCTCCATGACTCGATCGAGTGCCCTTCATAGGACAACTACGTGAGCCTCCTACATATAACAAGCTGGCCTCGTCAAATTTTCTTACGACTTTGGTCGTCACGCGTCAAGTCCATCACGTGTTTATCCTTTCAAAATCATGCATCGTATCATTCTCTAATCATCTAATCTATTTATGTTTCCGTTATTATTGCGATTATGCTAATTTTGTTCGTCGTTTTGTATTGTCCGGGTTGTATTTCCGCCCGTGTACTTTGTATCCATTTAAGAGTTTTGTTTATTTTCGATGTTTCCATTTTATAAATGAACCTCACATGCTAAACAACTCCGACGATAATTTACATGCATTAAATGACGTAGTTTACACATAATTCACATGCTTGGTCAAAATGTCGTTTGCATAACATTCAATCGTCAAACTAACGCGCATACACGATTAGTAGAGGCCGCTAAGAGCGGGCGGGGTTGGGTGTCCTTCGTAGGCTTCCCAACACGTACCCTCATCTCTTACTCAGAACCATGGTTTCCGGATGTCCGAAACCGTTGGCATACGAGAGTCATTCGATGCACGATTCCCGATAACTCGGCGTCGGTATCGTAATGCAAAGGGACGGACCCATAAGCTCTAGCATTAAAAGCGGGTCGTGCTTTGTGCACGATACGCCTAAGTATAGAGTGGGTTCAAACGGGTCCAAACTTCCACAAAGTTCGGTGGCGACTCCTATTTCTATTTAAATTTTTATCCGAGATCAATTTTACCACGAGATTCATTCGCCTACCCAAACCCGCCCGTGACCGCGTCGGGGATGACCTATGTCATGTCCACAGTGGGGTTGTCACATCGTCACTAAATTGTGATGTTGATTGTCAAGGCTTAAAAAACATTACTTTTATATAATAGGGATAAATTGTACTTCGTTCAAATTCACTAGGCACTTTTTTTGTTTTTGACACTATTCACAACTAAATATAATTTTCAAAATTTTCGCCAATCTATTAGAGAAAGTTATTCTTATGAAATATTGTTTGATTCGTAATTAGATCTTTGTTTGATTCATCTTTATAAATAGATTAAGAAGATCGAAATTTTAAACTTTTAACTAACGTAAAATGAAAGATATTGATGGTGTAAAACTCGTATCCGAACAAAAACACATGTGTCTATTGGAAGTGGAGTGGGGCATCTAAATATGGACATTCTCTTATCTTACCTTATACGTGGACATTCAAGAAGGGGTTACATTTTGATTAACCTCTGCTAATTTTCATAGTTCCTCAAGAACACTATCAATTGACACAGTGAAATGATCTAGGTCATAATATGTTGTTCTTATATACAAAAAATAAAAATAAGGAAGTTAAGTGAAATGATAGACGACTAAGTTACAGAATGAAAAGGCTTGTATGTGGCAAGACTAACACCAATGCCCCTAAAGGACGCAACTGCAGCTAAGAGTGAGACAATCAAGCAGGAAACATTCAAAATTTCGAGGCATATCCATCTGGACGAGAAGCGTTGGATTTTGGCTTGTACTATATACATCTCTATAGGGAAGAAGATGGTGAGTGGCCAGAAGGAAAAGGCGCCTAACAATCCAACAATATCGTTGAAGAATGGAAGGAGCATTGCTATGAGAGTCATCACTACCACATATATCGATCGCCATATCAACCTGAACATACTAATGTTAAAGCTCCCCCAAGGAAGATTGACCGGGTGTTCAGAAGTGATGAACTTGTTTTCTGGGCATCTTGCTGCACATTGAGACTCTATAAACTCGAAAAGTGGTTGCACAAATACCTGTTGTCATCACAACAACGTCCACGACTTAATTAGGTTCAATTACTTTGCTAACGTACTCGTAATAAATCTTCATGCATGTTATGAGGCAGATCGAGTTTAAGTTGAGTTGTTTTGTTTTATCTAATTCATGTTTGAGCTAAATATTTTTTCAAGTTTACAATTGTTGACAATCGTATGATCATATGTAATTGAGAAAAAGGAGGGTTTAACAAGTATACGTAAAATAATACCTGGTACGCTCCAACAAGATGGATAACTATGAAAATGTTAGCGATGGCGATAAGCCAATATGGTTCATAAAAACCAAACCCTGTCAAGAAGTTGCCCGGTGCGTCATTACCAAATGCGGCATAACCCACAACTCCACATAACATGTAGAAAAACGTGGTTACGAATATCCCAAGACTTGCCGCTTTTTTCATCACCACATCCTCTGGTGGATCCGATCTAAGTGTATCCTGTCAATTAACGTCATTTAGTTCAAAATAAATCGGATCACGATGTTTTAAGCATTATATGTATACATTAATGTATGCAGGGTGTGAAAGCTAATTAATTAGCTTCAAATTTAGGAAAGGTAACACAAAAACAAGAAACTTACTTGAACTTCAATTAAAACCATGGAAAAAGCATACGCAAAGGCCATGTTTCCAAATGCAGTAAACAAGTGCCAAATTTTTTCTTCCTTTGTCACATCTACTCCAATTACTACTCCAGTTAATGTTGTTTTAGCATGGCTTCCACCTTAATCATTTGCATGATACATCTCATGTTAGTCTTAACTTTTCGAAATTCAGACCCCTAATTCGGCGTGCGTGATATGATATGAAAACGATCATCAACAAACAAATGCACCTCCGACCCTCTTACTGATTAATTACCTGCAACTTTAGCAATGGAAAGACCAATTCCGATGAAGGAATAACCGAAAGACGTGACAGCGGCGATAATAGATAATATGGAAAGCTTGTGAAAATTCTGAAGTTGGCACAAAAACAATTGTATTGCTCCAAATATTATTATGAATGGATTGTTAGAAAAATGACATCCAGCTTGGTGTCCTTCTTTGTGGAAGCATATGGCTTTCTTAACCGCACTGTAAATTCGATTATAGTTTAACGAGAAACAATTGTTGACAAAAAAAACATTAAGAAATAAAATGCACTGTATACGTATTCAAAGGTTTTTTCTAAAATGTTCCCAAAGGGTACACATGTACATGCTAATAAGAAACGTATTGAGGAAAGATACATCTATGAGAAATTGAAATTTTGAACTCATAATTACCGTACTTAGAGAATTATATGTTGTGAATCTTTCCTTAATATGCTTCTTTAACATTTGCCCCTTGAACACATTTTAGAAAACCCTACGTTTAAATTCTTACGCCATGCTTATAGAAGCTGTAATAGTGTAACCTATTGATACGCCTACAAAGTTTGAATATTGAGCAAGCCCACAGAACTTGAATTTTGTTCCACCTGTACATATGTAAAGTGTAAAACTAGGTTAGACTTTGTATTTTTATATACAAACAGACTCCAAAGTAGGAGTGCAACACCTGAAATAGATAGACGGGGTTCCTAATAATGCCCATTCTCATATGATAAAGGTGTGCAATGAGCTTATGGAAGGGCGAAAGTGGAATGGGAGGATCACTCATGTTTACATGGAAGCGAACTAGTCTGCTGACTAGTTAGCAAATCTAGGAGCGCAACAAACAGCACAACTGATGCAATTTGAGCATGAGCACACTCCTGCTAACCCGTTTAAGTTGATCGAACAAGATTGGGGCGGCCTTGTGGCCAAGACTTATCCCCAATTTGGTGCATTTTTTTTCTAATCATTTGTCTCCTTTGGGTCTAGCCCACTTTCTCAAACCGAAAAAAAAAATACACATAGCTTCCCAAAACTAAAAGGTTAATAAATTACCACAAATGGTCAAAAAGACATACGCTTTTATCTTGTACAATAATACAAAATGGGTTATCTGCACTAAATTATACTCCATCATCCGTTTCAATAGAAAATTTACGTTTACTTTATACACAAATATTAAGATTATAAAGGTGGTGAGAGAAAAATTATTGTCAATTTATTAAAAAGCAAAAATTAGAGAGGTCAAACTTACTTAACAAAGAAAGTGTAAACTATTGACTGATACAAAAAAAAATAGTGTAAACTATTGATTGTGACCGAGGGAATACTTAATTTTTTAAATCGTGAAACACTAATCATAGTAAATAATATGTATGTGATGACATCCACCATATCATTTTAGATATAAAAATGCAATCATGAGTTTTCAAAACTCTTGATACCCATTCAAAATTTCAGATAAGAATTAAAGTAAGACAAATATGTTTATATCTGATGGGCTCGGTAATCCGTTGATCACTATCCACCGACCCCAGCTCCGGATCGACCCCACTTCGGGGAAGTCTCATAGCGTTCAAGGCTGACGCCAGGGCATCAGGCCGGGCCCTTCCGGCTAAACCCCCAGGAGCGCCTCAACGAAGAACTTTGCAACCCTCGACTCGGCCTCGAGGCCTGACCTCTGGTTGAACCAGTCGAGCCCTAGCTCGTCCCAGTCAAGGGAGTCCCAAGACCCTCGGTCATCTCGACCCTGAGGGTATGTCTCAAGGTAGGCCCTCAGACCCTCGTCTAAGGTAAGGGGCACGTGCTCACACACACTCTCTCTTGGGAAACCTATAAATACCCCTTAATGTCCTTTCATTAGGGGTAATGAATTTTCTCTCACTAAGTTCTTTCTCTAGAAAAAGTCACCTTATTCCTCTCGAATAAGGTCCATTAATTGCTTTCAAAGACTGACTTAGGCATCGGAGAGGTCCCTTCGGACAACCCCGAGACCCTGTTTGCTTCCTATGTAGGCAAGACTGACCCGCTCCTCCAAGGAAGTCAATATACTAGAGGAAAGAAGAAGTGAGCGCTTGGACAAGGACAAGGTCCAAGTCAAACCCGATAAAGATCTAGACCCAATTTAGATCCGATTGTTTCGTACTGTGCAAATGACCAATACATCAACTAATTTTACAAGTGAAATTGTCACATGATTCATCATATAATAGTGCTTGAAATCTATAAGCACAATAATAAGATGCAATCATCCTTGAACAACAAACTCAAAGTAAAAAAAATTGTGATGTTTTCTAAAACATCCACATGAATAATACTCGTATATGGTATCAACTCATTATTTCTAAAAAAACTGCTCTAGTTAACCATATTCAAATTATTTTCACTCCAAAAAAAAAATTACTCCGTAAAAAAGAATAAATTTACATTAAGTTCCATCTATATAAAAATTTAATTTAAACACATGCAAATCATCAAAATATGCATTTAATTGTAAACATATGCGGAGTATTGTTATCAACAATCATAAAATCATCCTACGTAACATTAATGCTCTCAAACAAAAATATTTATTCATCGTCAATTCAAACACATTAAAAAGATGATTAGATGAGTGAGAGAAGGTATGTAGTAAAGTAAATACCTAGGATAGATTTGACAGCTTGTTGATAAGTACAATGTCTATTCCCGGTAATGGGATTCCTATAACAATCAGCCTGCAACGTAGAAGCGTACCATGTAACAATAGCGAACACCAGTAATACGATGGGTCCGGCGATCCACCCCATTTGGGCCACCGCCCACGCTAGGGACAACACCCCCGACCCTATTACCGCCGTTATTATATGTGCACTCGCGGTTATCAATGTACCTTTGTCACACCATTCCAATATATATATTAAAATGTTATAACATGCATGATTCACGTTTTGGATTTTTATTTTATTTTTATTTTTATTTTTATAATAAACCATGATGAAAATTATAATAACACAAACGGGAAAGATTAGAAACCTTCTCTTTTGGGTTTTCCATCATCATCGAACTCGGATGAGTTTCCATCATTTTGGACGGGGAATGCTTCACTCATCCTTTCGGATTTGTTTTTTTATAAGAAAGACAGAAATATAAAATCAAACAAATAGAATATAGATGTATGAGAATATTGTATTTTTAAGATTCTAATGGATTTATTAACACAATGAAGAAGAAACTAAAAATTATTCTGAAGAAAAAATTGGTAATGATGGTTCAAAATAGCATGATTTATGATTTGACGAAAATTTGGAGAATTATTTCCTATCTTCTCTCTACTGCACTTGAGAAATAACAATTGAAAGTTGTATTTTTTTTTTTTCCTGAGTTTGTTTTGATTAAATAATTGAGGCTTAAAATTAAAACGTTGTGTTGTGTAGCCAACTAGCCAAGTAGTGAGCAAATTGTAACGATTTGGAACCTCCCATGTATTTTTTATTTTTCTATACAAATTCTTGTTTGTTTTTTTTTTATCAAGAAAAGAAGTGGGATAAATCCCAAAAATATACACTACTGAGTTAAATTAGAAAGCATAAAATAGTATCCATCGAGGCCAACTTGTTCCTTCAATGTCTTGTTGGGCTAGCGCAAACAGATCACTCGGGATTCTATCTTTCTTATAGACATTAAGTTGAGTAGCTTGTATTACACTTACACCATGGTTTGCTAACCAATCAGCGCATCGGTTTGCTTCCCGATAAACGTGTTTGATCCTAACCCTTCAGTTTGGGCTATTTATCAGGCATTTGCATATCATTAGCATATGTGTATGCGCATCTTTGTCAATCAGGCTCTTGATCACTTGGGAGTCCGTTTGAACAAATTCTTGTTTGTAATTGAACTATTCGTTATAAACTTTAAGATAGATCAAATACATGACAAATTACATGTCAAGGCCCTGAGGTGGTATTCGCCCTCGTTTTAAGATTTTTGACGTGTACTCCGCCGTCTTAAGCAAAACCTACTATTGGTGGATGAACGGAGACAAAACAGAGCATGGTAGTTTAGCCGCAAATAAAATCAATAAACTAGTTATACACATCCGATTTGCATTTAAAAATGTTGTCTCAGCTAGATTGATTTTACAAATCGAATTATGAAATGCTCGAAGCCAATTGGATACTCCTTCTGTCCCAATGAATTGTTTGCCTATTTCATATTGGGGCGTCTCAATGAATCATTTGTCTTTCTATTTTAGGAATGTTTTTTTTATGCAATTTGACCCTTCTCATGAGTTTTGATCTACGTGTCACTCCCTCACTGGATCCCTTACCCTTGGTACCAAAAGTAAAGGCAAACAATTTATTGGAACGGAGGGAGTACTTTCTAGTCAACATTCATTTCCTCTACGCTTAGTACATCTAGTCAAGTCCTAGTAGAGTAGCTTATAAAGTGAAAAGTACTTGTAATACCCCGTTCTGTTTACACGTGATTGCCTAAGCATTTAGGTGATCTTGGGACAAGAAACATTGCGATGACTAATCATGCATTATTAGCAAAGAATGCTTGAAGGATCATCCAAAATAAAGAGTTGCTCCTTAGCCGCCAGGTCTTCACCGGTAAGTATGGATGATGAAGAATTACAAGGAGTTTAGACGCAGCCTTTTGAAAGGACCAAAATATAGGGGATGTGCGGGAATTATAAGGGGGAGACAGTTATTGAATAAGGGTTTGGGTTGGAAGGTTGGGATTGGAGAGGAGAACGAAAATAACAAGATTAATATTTTTCAAGATAAATGGGTTGATGGTTGTATTCCGGTTATTAAAACCGGAGTGAATTTGGATGACCCATCCCTTGGAGCTGGTAGTTGGAACATAAAGGATCTAAGTACGAATGAACGGCAGTGGAATAAAGACAAGTTGGAGATGATATTTTCTCAAGATCGGTGCAATAGGATTCAGGCTATACCATTACCTGCCTCTTCCAATGAGTATCGCTGTTATTGGACTAAAACGGGTACGAGAAATACAACGTCAAAAGTGGATAATTTGAGCTATTACAAATGGAGCTAGAAAATGTTGAATGTAAACTTAGGGTTATGAGTTGGGTAGAGAGATTCCCTATGTTTTTCAAGAAAATCTTATGAAAATTGTCTGGACCGTCGACTTGGAGAGTTTTCATTTGGAAAATTTTATCTGACGTTCTTCCGATAAGAATTGAAAGATAAAGAATGAATTTGTTAGGACCATATCATTGTGTTCTTTGTTTTGATGATGGGTCTGAAGACTCCCCAGTGACAGTACCTAGTGGTTCGAATTCTACTGTTATGGAGACTTTAGCTCATTTGTTTAGGGATTGTCCAACCAGCAAAAGCTATGGATGTCCACTTTGTTTGGTATGAATATACAAGACAGGAGTAATATGGATTGATAAGTCGCTATTTTACCGATTTTTGGTCCCATATTTATACTCTTTCTCGGTCGATTTTATTAACCGTTTTGCTATTATTAAGCTATTTTGGGTTTGTTTAGCTTAATAGTCGAGTCTAGCTAAATTAGTATTATTTTGGTAGATTCGTTGGTATTTGGATATTGCTTTGGTTGTTTTGGTATTATAGGTACCGGGACGGGTCGAGAAATGACGATTTGAAGTGAACCGGAAGCATTTGGTCCAACTAAAATAATAACCCAAATCAAACCCAATACCTTGTGCTCAATCACCTTACCCAAACCCATTTCCTAATTCCTACATCCCATACCACTCAAATCAAGGTCAAAGCTTGACCTTGACCCAATTCCTCCACCATCATCATCGTCCATCATTCCATCATCATCAATCACCATTGTTACTCACTTTCAATTCCACCCATCTTCACTTTCTTATTCATCTTCTTACCTTCACCATTTCAATCCACATTTCATTATCATTCATCTTCATCTCCAATTCAATTCATCATCAATTTTCAATCACCATTGCTGTCCACCATCAATTCACCTCCATCTCCAATCAATCCATCACCACCAATTTCACACCATTTCAGCCACCACAATAGGTGGTTCGACCACCATCATCCCGACGTCGAGAACCGTGCCAGACCACCGCGTCCTCCGACAGCCGCGCGCCTCCGTCCCCATCTCCCTTCACTTCTCCGCTCATCTTCGACAGCACTGCCACCTAAAGTGCGCCGCCCTTGCTCCGTCGAATCGACAACGAACATCAGCAGTCCAGCACCGGAGCGCCAGAAGCTCGCCGGCGTTCACGTGAGCAGCCACACCCGGTCGGCCGTGCGTAACCGAGACAGAGAAGAAGCGACTGCGCGCAATCGAGCGTGCTCAACCAACTCACCGTGCTCTCTCAGTCTTGATTCGATTTTGTCGGTTGAATTTGGGTGTTTTAATATCGAAGTCAAAAGACGATTTAACCCTTACTGTACTCCTTCTATTTCATTTAACTGAGGGTACTTTTGTCTTTTACTCCATTATACTTAGCTATTTAAATAAGCTAAACCCTCATTTTTCCAAGTTAGGCTGATTTTTGTTAGAGATTCAAGAGGGTTTTAGAGGAGTAGAAGTAGGGAACGAACCAGAGGCAGCCTCCTCTTCCCTTTGGTTTTATTTTATTTCAATTTTGATTTTAGTTAATTTACTTAGTTCACTTGATCGTTTCTTCTTCAATATTAACTTCTTATTTCTAGTAATTCTTCTCTTTTGGTATACTTTTCTATCTCTCTTTTGTTTATTCGATTTTATCTTATTTCATGTTTAATTAGATTGTTAATCACTTCAAGCTTTTGTCTTTATAATTTATTGTGTTTAGTAATATGATTCTAAGTTTGTGTTTTATCTTTATGTTGAGTAATTAGTATGTATTATGTTAGTTTAGTTTAATTTTATTTCATTAATCAAAGTTTTGGTCTTTATTGTTTCATTATGCTTATTATTATGTGTAGAGTAATTAATAGTGTTTTGATTATTATTTTCATGGTAGTGAGTAGTCTTTTACTAGGGGACGAATCCCCGACACGCCTTGATTATGTTATTGGTCCCATTTTAATGAGTTAGGAGGTTGAGTTAGGGATTGTTAAGGGGTTAGGATTCAATTAGTCTTTTGGGTTGGTTATGGTTCCTTAGACCCTTGTTCATCGGTGGGAGCCGATTAGGTTTAGGAAAACCGATTACCCATTTAACTAACCTCACCGATTTGGGTTGAACACGGGAGTGAGAACCCAATGCTAGTACCCTTGACTTTCGGTCAGAACTCTTACCTCGGGAGGGGGAGAGGGACGGACGGGAATCTAGCGTAGCTCGGGAGGGAGGTACTTGGGATTACTATTTATCCATTCACGAACCCGGGAGGGAGGTGTTTGGACCTTTAGAGGCTTTTTCTCTATAATTCATTATTCGATGACTTGTTAACGGGGTTTCAATGACGTGATTGTGGTGTGCCGGTGGAGAAAATCGGACCCTAGGTTTTTCTCCCTTTGATAACTCCCTTAATTTGTTTAGGGTACATGGTGCCCTCGTGTTTTTCGATATTCTACGTGGTACCCCTCATTTTGCTCAAAATATCTTTGACTTAAGATAACTCTTAGCTATGAATTCCAAAAGAGACGATTTTAACTTTAAACTGAAGAACTCTTAAAAACGATCCATTTGGAAAAAAAATTATCACTTTCGGAACTCGGGAAAGAGAGTTACGGTCGGTCAAAGTTTATTCGTTTCAAAGTATTTTACTGAGCATAACTCGTAGTACAAGTTTCGAAATTGCAAAAAATCAAATCTCAAATCAAGGATCTTCTAAAGACAATGGTTTTAGCGAAAATATCGTCATTTTTGGAACCCGTGTCCATAAATTATCGCGAGTCGAAGTTATTTTGACTAAAAGGAGGGGTACCGCATAGAAAAAGAAAAAACACAAGGGTACCATGTAGAATATCTCATTTGTTTATTAGTCTACTTATTATGCTTTTGTTAGTTAGTTCAATTCGTTTAATCACTTTCTTCTACCTATCCGCGTAGCTAATTTGTAATCCAAGAGCGAACTAGTACTCATTCCCGATCTCTCTGAGGATTCGAACCAACTTACCCTTGCTATTTTAGTTTAGGTTAGTTGGTTTATTTGATGGTTAGATTGACGACAATCCCGATTATCATGGAATTACATGAATGACTTATTATCCAGACGACATCCTTTTTTGAATTGGACGATCCGTGGCTTCGTTTATTCCAATTCAAAAACGTCCTTTATAATACTTCGTATATGGCTTTTCAGAAACGACATTATGTGCAAAGGACAATCAAATCATATTTCCGGTTTGATTGCAAAGTATCAAAATTCGCTTAGCAATTTGAATGATATTTGGGAAGACATGAAGAAGAGGAGAGAACAAGATAAGGACATTCGAGAAGAAGGATCGGAAAAAGATGATCTAAGACATAAGGTACGGGCATCGGAGAAGGTTTGGATGATCTCTCCGACGCAAGCCGGCTTTCATGGTTCTAGGACAATTATTAATGTGAATGCATGATGGGCGAGTTCAGAACATGCTTTAGCTGGCTGAGTTTGTAAGGAGAACCATCATGGGCAAGTGAGAATGTGCAGTGATGCCTTCTGGGCGGAATCAGCACTGCAAGCAGAGATGATTGCAGCAATCAAGGCAATCCATTAGGCAAGACAGATCGACTATGTTCACGTTATTCTTCAAATGGAATGCTTGCTGTTGGTTTGTCAATTGGCCGATGTTGCTGAATATCACCACAGTATTCGAGGCCTTATTTTGGATTTCCATGAGGAATCAGCTTATTTTCATTGTTTGGCTTTAAAATTTGTAAATCGAAACCTTAATTCCTGTGCACATAATCTAGCGGCTAGGATTTTACGCAGGAATCAAGGTGAGTTATTTGACTCAAGGCAAAAAAAATGATTAATATTAGCAGAGATGTTTGTTCACGGTGTAGTTGTATGTGTTGTGTTATGTTAGGTGGGTGTGTGGCGAACTTCAGGACAAAGAAGTTCCACATAATATGTTATAATGTCCGATAACATCGAGTGTTTGATGGAAAATTTTCTACATACACGAACGTGGCGGATGCGGGTGTCTACAAAAAATTCACCAAAGCTTTAACTCTCTAGTTTCTATCGCTACAAATATAAAACGGTTTGTACAAATTTGGTCGAATCGGATCGGTAAACTGTTGGCGACCCCAGCCTGAAGGGATAAACCCAGATAATCGGCCTACACTCCCACTACCAGTCCCTCCAATGGCGATGGCTCTGAATAGAATGACAAATATCCCAAGCTTTCCAGGCAGGCGGCCATGTCTGAAACTTAAAACCTCCACTAATGTTGTTATCCCAGCATTCTCCACCGACTACTCCAACCATTCGCGCGGTGGTCTCCCTCGTTTCTTCTCCGAAACACTACCATCTTCCAAGGTACTCTCTATTGCTAATACCTATCTGTTGGCTGGGTTACTTACCGTCTGCTCATTTTCGGGTCATCGGGTGTCGCTTATTCCGAGTTATGTTGGAGTTGGGACATTCAAGTTTATATTTTTCTGCTCATTGTCGAGTTTGGTTAGTTTATCTCCTTTATGATTGCAATCTCATTCCTGCAGATTCTCAGTTATTTTAACATTAATTAATTATACACTGTTCAGTGGTTGTTGTGGAATTGCGGAGCATTCATTCTGAATACCATTCGGTTTCGATTAAATTGATGATATCAGACACTTCCTTAATATCACTGATCCACATTTTGGCAAATTGCATTTGATACGATATCGTATTGCGCTGAGGTTTATTCAAAATAATGATGCGAGATATGCTGATATGGCTTAAGCACAGCGTCACGGAATTTAGTACATTGTCGAGATTGAGGCTTACATTGATCTCCATTTGTTTAGATATGTAACTTTGAGCATCGATTTACTCAATGGTATAAACTTTGTTACAGTGGAAAAATTGTTTATGTTCTCTTTGTATGCTGAAGTCACCTTATTGCTTCCACTTTCTCACGAGTCCAGGGTGGTGTAGGGCGAGTTCAAGGAGATGAGTTTTGGCATATGACTAAAGTTCTCAGGTTGGGCGTCAATGATAGGTAATTATATCCTTTCCTGATCAACAAGTGCCATACAACCTTGCTTACAACTATTAGGAAAACATAGGATTTGTTCTAGAGCTTTTTTTCCTTGGTCTCAAGAATCGTGCACTTGGTCACATTACAATAAGGGGAAGGGGGATTTGAACCCGAACAAAACCACTAGATGAAGACATCTTCGGTATTCGTTCTAGAGCTTTTTGAAGATTCTAATTTTATACATTCTTGTTTACCATAGCTAAATCTGTTGCCTCCATTCAATCATGCCCAACAACATGAAAAATGATTTTTATATTTTGTGCTGGTAAAACTCGCAGACTTTAAACTGACAAGGTAATGTTACATTTACAAGCTGGTCTCAGTAGTACCTATTCTTCAATTTGGAGGTCTTGGTACTCAAGGCCAATTTGGTTCTTTTATATTGGGTCTTGCCAATTCCTGTGTTAGACTATAAATCCTCTGATATGTTCATGAAAAGTTTGATATTTGGATAGAGTGCTCTCCGACTCTATGCATTAAGGCAAACTTAAGCTTGGGCTTTGGATAATGAGCCTTTGCTGAGTTGGCATAAACTTACAAATTGATAAACTGTGTTTAAATTCAAAAAATCATTCTTTTACTAGTCAGTATCTTCATCAAGCATAGTGCTTCACAACATAGATTGCCTGTGTTTTTCACATAATAGTCTTGTCTTTAACTTGCATCTCAGCAGCGTATGCTTATGTTTGTTTCTTGATTAAAATATAATGCAAGGATAGAACTTTTCAATGGAAAAGGGTGTTTAGTGGAGGGTTCCATAGAGAAGGTTGATCGAACAGGAATTGATTTTGTTGCAGTTAGAGATTCCATAGTAGTACATCCTCGTGAACCACAATGGGATGTGTTTGCGGCTTTTGGTGAGTTTGATTTTCATATGTGGGCTTCTACGCCTTCAATTACATCTTTTTTGGTCATGGCATGCTCATTAGCTCATATGATGTATTTCAGGTACACTGAAAGGTGGTAGATCTGACTGGCTTGTCGAGAAGTGCACCGTATGTTTTTTTTTTTTGCATCTATTTGTTCATGTTTAATACTCGTATAAGACAGGATTTTCACACGCCCTTTCTAGCCCTGAAATTATATTTTGAAATATTTCTTTTCCTAAAATGCAGTGTTTACTATAATCCTGCTTCATTCTTACTTGACTAGCAGTCTAGTACTTTATATTTTAAATGTTTTTTCTACCATTTCCTGATAGTATTTTGTTGTTGTTCTAGGAGCTAGGAGCTAGTAGTATAACCCCGCTTTTGACAGAACGTTCTCCTTCGATATCAGACAACCGAGTTGATAGGTTACAGCGAGTAATACTAGCTGCAACTAAACAATGTAAGCTACATGTTATCATTCTTTTTTATCGACTATGGATTAATTGTTTTGTTTGCACGCAGTACATACCTAGCTTCCAACTCATTGAGATAATATCTCATTGACTAAAATAATTCTGGTGCATGCCAATTTCAGGTCAACGGTTGCATGAAATGACTTTGAATCCTCCTATGCAAATTCGCAGTATTGTACCTATGGTTAGTGCTACTTACAAACTTTGGTTTCCTCTTAAAGGACATGTCATTTGTTTGACAGTCTTTGAAGCAATGGCTCATAGTAGAAACTAAGATTTTTGTGGATTTTAGCAATTTATTTATTTATTTATTCTTGGTTGTGGTTTTTTAAATCCATGCACGGAAATGCTACAAAATGTAGGTTTCTTGTCTTTATGCAAGTGATGTATTATCAGGTTGCTGGGTCAAAATTGTCTTTTGTTGCTGCTGCAGAAGCTGCCCCAATCTGGAGTACACTCAATTCATCTGATGTAGAAGCTAGAGGCACTCTTATAATTGGACCTGAAGGAGGTAGCACACATTCTTTTGCTGTAATATTTCATAGTATTTTCTATGTTAATACATACAGTACAAGTTACAAGTTTGCGACTTTATTCAATTAAACTAACTGAAGACGCAAGTTAGTCGAATGTTTATCGACTCTATAGCAAGAAACAAGTGGCGAACAGTTTTCTTTGAAGATTTGTCCTCAAAAACATGGCAATTATGAAATACAATTGGTTGTTGCGTAACAAGAAATGAATCGTTTTTGAACGTTTCATTTATAACCATGGTCCTTCTGTATGTTAAGGCACAAATTCTTATGCTGAGACATCTCTCTTTGAGATAGCCTCGACACATAGAATTGAATGAAGAACTTCATATGGTAGTGATCTCGTACAAGGGTTTGTGTTTCTATGGGAGTAGGGGTTGAATTAATAGTTGTTTTTGTTCGGCGTTGTCTATTTTACCATTTCTCATCGGATAGTTTACTTATTTGTTGTTTCAGACTTGACGGACGAAGAACTAAAAACGATGACAGAAGCTGGGGCCACTGCAGTTGGACTTGGGCCGCATCGCTTGCGGGTTGAAACGGCTACAATAGCACTCTTAGCGACACTCATCATGTGGTCTGATTCTCAACGCTGAGTTTTCTATACCTCTCAACCGCCCAAAAAGTCTTTCTCAAGAGACAGATTCTCGTATGAGACGGTAGGACATAGTACCATACATTGGTGAGGCCAGGGACATTGTTAAATTAGAATGCGTTCGTTGTTAGCCATTTTATACTCTTATTATTACCAACCTGTCTTGTCTTGGCTTAGAAGCCATCTGTACTCGTATGACACTGCTGGTGTATTTTAATTTGTTTTGGTTCTTCATGAAACATCCCCATAATTTTATAATACGAGCCAACAGAAATTATTTTACAACCAGGCCAAGAGGAGATGACGATGCTCTAACCACTACACAATCTTTTCACATAACCATCATTTAGTCTTCTGTCTTTATTTGCATGTTAATGTCAGCCTACGATTCCCTTAATCATTCAGATATGCATTTGTTTACTATACCTCCGTCATATTTGATAACCTATGCCTAGAATAACCAATTTTTTAAAGATTTTTTATCTCGGATACTTTTTCTTTAAAATTTACTGCATATCTGAATTTCTTATCTATTCCTTATTGTATACCTAATTTCAATGTCTGTCAAAAAGTTGATGGTTTCCGTCAAAATTAAAGATTAAGTTGTGAAGTTTGTTTTTTAATTCCAATTTTATGATTTCTCACCTGTAATAAGAAAATGGGACAATCTTTTTGGGGCGAATATAGTATTCATAATAGAAGTAACTCTTTCAATCCAGAGCGGATCTCCCGTCCCATTTTTATGTCCCACTCCGTGTGCCACACCATACACCGGATAACACTTCGCCTATTGAATAGATAAAATAAGCAACAAATATCATACACTTGTTGATGTGTCATACAGTGTATGGTGTGACACACAGAGTGGAACACAAAATGGGACAGGAAATCCGCATTGCTTTTAATCACCAATTCATTTATCATCACTTATTTCTTCCATTACATCAAAAAATATTCATCTTCTTTTTTTGGGTACACGAGGGACGAAGCCCCAAAATTAACTAAGAACTAAACAAGGAAAAGCAACTCCTAATAAATCTTCACGAAGGATGGACCGAAGTCCATCGGACGGAGAGTCAAGCACGGTAGTAGATGGAGATGATTGAATGCCCATGTTGGCTAACCAATCAGCCGCACAATTAGCTTCTCGGTAAACATGAGTCCACCATCTCAGTTATGACAAGGAAATGTTTGCAAAAAAAGGTAATCAATAATCTAAACGATAAAGTCCCAAATAAGATCGTCTTACCGGTAACTAATAAACTATTTTAATAAAGAGATCGTCCCTACGGAATACTAAATAGACTTCCATTCTCCCTCCTCCCAACAAAAACCCTAGCCTCCAAAAAAAAAAAACCTTGGGGCTACCACCATTAATGGTGGTAAGCCCCCAATTTTTAATTAATTATATCGTTTTAATATTAATACTATTAGTATTTTAGTTATAATAATAAGTCCTCTCCTTTTGGAGAGTTTCGCCCCCATCAATTGATGGGTTTCGCTCTCTCTTTGAGGAGAGATGTTAAATCTATTATAGTGGAGAGGACGCGGAAGATCATCAGTGCTATAATCGTTCATCACGTGGTATCTCAATTGATGTCAGACCGGCGGCTACGATCTATTGGATTAGATGAAATTGATTCTCGTCAAAACCTTGGAAGATCCGAAGACCCTCTTGTGAAAAGCTGTATCATTAAACAGCGATGTGTTGAAAGAGATGTGCAGAAGCGGAGATCAAAATCTTAGTGAGAGATCTTTGTTTTAACGAGAATTTATTTTACTCAAATTTTATAGTATTGTATCCGTTCAATTTTGATATAAGTTGTAGATGTCGTATGACTTCTTATTAATGAAATGATCTATTCGCTCAAAAAAAAAAAAAAAAAAAGAAGAGATCGTCCCTAAAACAATACAAAATTTAGGAAGAGACTGTCTCTCAATAACTAATTGAGAGACCACTTTTCAGCACCTTTTTATTGTTAGACGTCCCTTAAAATGAATGTTTTATTTTGTATAGTTTTTTTATAACAAACGTACCATTTTATTGTAAATCGTGATCATTTTTATTCGTATGTTATTTGTTATTTAAGCAATTTGAATATATCTAAAAATAGTTAAATATATGTATAATGTTTTTATTAATTTTTTTGGTTGAAAATATGATGTTTTTATTTGATACCAAAAATAGTTACTCGTTGAACATTTGACAACGCAAGTAAAAAGTCAAACATTAAAATAACATCCTAAAGTGAACGTTAACTGACGCGTTAAAATAAAAATTAAATTTTAGAGTCAAATGGTTCACACAACCGACCACTATATTTATGCCGTTTAAACCAAGTCAAATCCCCTAGTCCCACATTTTAAGCTAATTAATACTCTACTTAGTTAATACTTCCCCCGGTCATACACCATAGTATTTGGATTAATGAGCGAGCGAGCAACGTAATAATGGGAATTCCTCATAAGCTGGGTGATCTTATAGAAAGCATTAAATCAAAGGTGAGTGGTTTAAAGAAGAAGAAGAACAAGAAGGTGAAGAAATTCTCATCATCAAAGAAGCCTTACATTAAGATGGACAAAAGTGCGAGCGTCAAGGTCGAGATTCGCAGTCGTAAGGCTCGCCAAATTATTGATAAAACTCTTAAATCTGCCGATCGCCCTGCCAAAGCTGCTTCCCTTTAATTTCATCATCCATATGGCCACGCCACCGATTTAATTTGTGTGAGACGCTCCATCAACACTTAGATTTATTAGCAGCAAGTATTTCAATTCCATCTTTCTCTACTCTCTTCAATTCCTTTCCCCTCTTGTTATAGGTTTACAGGTTGTATATAAAAGATAATAACTCTGCCTTTTTTTAAAGTATTTTCTGATCTGATCATCGGAAATACTCCTAATAAACATTATTATTCCCTGTTTCAACTTCAATTTAGAAAACTGAATTTATTTGTCAGTGCCGTTTCTATGAATCTTTTTTTCTTTTGCGTGCGTTGATTAGTACTCCGTATATATGTACGTTTGAACATAGAACGTAAGAGCATCCCCGTCCATCGTCCATTCTCCATTCTTGGAGGAGAATGGAGAAAAATGGTTCCTCCATCTATGGAAAAACCATTCTTAATAGAGAATAGAAGATATTCATTAAAACGAATGGAGTGGAGAATGAAAATCGTGGGTCCCCATAATAAAAATATTAATATTAAAATAAATTAAAGTGACGTGTAAATGGATGAATGAATAATGAAATGTGTTGGGACCCACGGGAGAATAAAAACTTCATTCTTGGATGAAGCAATTCTTTTATGATGAAAAAGTAGGATCAAAGTAATAAGGTGGATGAGGTAGGTCCCATCCAAGAATGAAAAAATCATTCTTAGATGGGGATGCTCTAAGGGCCCGTTTGGTTTACCATGAAAAGATGGAGTTACCGGGAACTTTAAATTCATGTGAATTTGTATTTCATAGGAATTAAAAAATATTGTTTGGTTATCATGTGAGAAATGACCTCATGCGAGAAGTTCTACGCACCAAGGGGACTTGGTGAGTAACTTCCCCATTGTGGAGGAAGTGACAATTTCCGGGAAGTGGGCAACCAAACAACTCCCAACGACCCCTAAGAACATTTTTCGGTTGCTAAGAACGTTACCATGCTACGAGTAGTATATTACAATAAATATCGATTTTTTTTTTGAGCGAACAATAAATATCGAATTGTGTATTTTAGTATACGTTCTTGTTGTTTTATATTGTAATCTTCTATTTTAGGTAGCTTATGATTCTTATATAGTATCAGTGTGTATATGTTCATAATAGAAAATCAGCAATTCTTCAATTTTCACATGATATTACAGCCTACGATCCCGCAAAGATCAAATAACCAAAAAAAAAACACCCTCCCTCGTTGATTATGGCACCCTGCAACTATCACATCGACAACCTCGATGACATCAGATCAGGCCATGAAATCAGGCTTTGTTTGTTGATTAGAGCAGGCTATATCTCGATCGTGTTAGTGCATGCTGGCACTGAACAAATGGAGCATGGTTTTGGACTGAATGAATAATGCAGCCCACAAATCAGGCTAATTAGGATGCAAATGTTGGGCTGCTGCTCCTACATTATCTACCTGATGCAATTCAGTAACATTTCATAAAAATTGTTATTCTTAATGTATTCATAAACACGAATCAAACAATATCCTACCTACTACATAATTAATCTCTTCTATAAATTATAGACGACATTGAAGATTGTCTTTAACTAAGAATATTATCCAAAAAAACAAAATACTACTTCCTCTGTGTTTCTAACATTCCCCCATTTTACTTTTTCGACTGAGTTTGATCTTTTATCAATTTTCTACTTCTGACCATAAATGTGTGGTTCACATTTTATCCACTACTTTCTCTCTCTTCCTTCTTTCTTTTCTAACCACTCATTTTTACTTCCTTATTTTTACCCCAAAAGTAAATGGGTAATGATAGAAACTCGAGGGAATACTATATTATTGAACTTTGGACTTGAATGGACTGAGAAGTGAGAATTACATATTTTTTCACATGGGCCCTTTGCAATACTCTTTCAAATGGGTTGGATTGATTCGATTTTAAAGTCTTAATACTCTGGTCCTATAATTAAATAAAAGTCAACTTAGGTTATTATAAATCACTTATTGAAGTTAGAGGACATAAAATTAAAGACAAGTCGGTATAAATTATCATGAATAGGAATTGAAGTAGTTTCCAAAGTGGATGTTGATTTAATCAAACAAAAGGGAGGTGCATTGGCAGGAATCTTAATGAATCGGAGAGGTAGGACTGTATGTATGTAGGAGCGAAAAGTTGCAGATGAGACTGCCATTTTCAGTAAGATTATGTCTTGATGGTGCCACTGCTCACAGGCACATGCATAACTGGGGTACTTTAACGCCATGTTCATTTGGGTTGAATAAGACTGAACTAAGCTGAACTGAAGTGAAATGATTTGAAATACAAAGACAAAGTAAATCTATTGAAATTGAAATGAATTGAAACATGTTAAACTAAATTGAACTGAAAAGAACTTAAAAAAAGACTTTGCATGGGAGTTTAAATTTAGCCCAACATATTTAAGAATGGGCTCCTCTTTTGTTTCTGATGCTACTACACTAGTACACTTCTGTCACTGGACCTGGGGACACTATAATAAAACCACCCCAGAGTTCATGTTCACGTTCTAATGAAAATGATATATCAACCAGTTTCACATGCGTTTTAATAACTCTACCTCCCTTAAGTAACAGTGTTTTCATAGTCATTACTTGCACGGTTACACCCGTGTGGCCGCGAATAAGGAGTTCCTCGCTTGTTTTCAACTACTCATTTTAATTCACTTTAATTCAGTTCAATTCAAACTTATTAATTTTATTTTGGCTCAGTCAATTTAGCACATTTGATTCTAGTTAGGTTTAGTTTAACTCAATTTTGTTCATGAATTTATTTAATATAATTCACTTAAGTCCACTTTGTCGTCCGAAAAGAATAAGGCCTTAATATTGCAAAACGATTTCAAAAACAATCGATCTCATTGCAATGTCACGACTGGCAATCCAATCTTAAGACGGCCACAGTGCTAGCTAGGAAAGATGTCATGTAATACGGAGTAGAGGTGGCAATCGGGCGGGTCAGGTCAGGTCATATCGGATCGGGTCATAACTGTCGTCGGGTTAGTTTCGGGTCGCTTACGGATCGGGTTAGTCGGCTCACTTTTGTGTCGGGTTCGGGTCGGGTCGGTTTCGGGTCATTCAGGTTGAGCTGTCGGGTCATCCGTGTTTGGGTCGGGTTCGGGCCATTCCTGGGTCGGGTCACTATTGGGTTCGGGTCATTATCGGGTCGGGTCATGTTCGGGTCAGATCAGACTAGATTTCATTAGGTCTGGTCTAGTTTAAACCATCAATTCATTATACGGTTGATTTATTTTGATTATTTATCATTTATTACAAGAATTTGTTTGTTTATTATCTACGGAGTATATGTAATCTAATACAAATTATTTCCAATTTTCATTGTATTTTTCAATACTTTTTGGTAGATACAGAGTAATTTTATATGAAATCATATGTAACATTAATTAGTTGTGATTGAAGATTAAAATCGCAAATACTACGAATGATGAATTTTATAAAATATGTATTGAAGTGGAAATTGGACGGGTCAGGTCGAGTTCGGGTCAGGTCGGATCTTGTCGGATCAATATCAGTGATGAGCTGATTTAGGTTTGATTAATATATTTTAAAACAATTTTTATTTAATACTCCCCTGTCCTGATGAATTGTTTGAATGATGAGGTGACATCTGGAGCAAATTCATGAGAATGATCAAATTACATATGAAAAACATTCCTAAAATAGAAAGACAAACAATTCATTGAGACGTGCCATATGAAATAGACATTGGAAAGAAGGGAGTATTTTTTTTTTTTGGAAAGGAGTGAATTATATTAGATCAATCCAAGTTAAGAATGACTTGCGGGAGGTTCGACTCAAATACAACTTCATCTCCTACGGAGGTACAGAACCTAGCCATGAAGTGGGCTACTGTATTCCCCAAAAGGAGGGAGTATTTAAAAGTTATTGTTTTTGGTAATTTCTTTTAATGATGTTTGGTTAAGAATATCTGGAGAAAAAAAAAATAATTTAATATTATTTTTTTATATTCATTGGATCACATCAGGTCAGATTTTGAGTCAGGTAATTTTTGGGTCGGGTCGGGTCAGATAATTTATCGGGTTGTTTCGGGTTATGGGTCATCTCAGGTCGGTTCGGGTTCGAGTTCGGATTGGCCTGAAGTGCGTCATATCGGGTTACGGGTCATCATCAGATCGGGTCATGTCACTATATTTTTGGGTTAGATCGTATCAATTTTACTCGGATTTCAAATCGGATTAGGTCAGTCGAGTCGGATCATGCTTGCCCGCTGAGTACTGCTAGCAAAAGATGGTCACTGAAGTGCATGTGAAGAGGAGCAGAGACAGTACATATGGGAAACAATAGAATGAAGGCATCCATGCGCCAAGGTTGCCCCCTTTATCAAAACTGGAGGACTCTCTCTTTGTTATGTGATTCTTACGACAACTCCTGCCACTTCCCATACCTCTTCATTCATATAATCATATCTAACTACGCTTCATGCATGCCTGAACTTAAGTCCTGTTGTTCTAAGCATACCCACCCACTTAGGCCTGTGAGTAGTCAAACAATTCGATACAATTAGTAAAACTCGACTCGAATGAGTTCGATCAAATATAAGACCAAATAACAAATTAGTATTTGGACCAAATCAAGCCCAATATTCGACTCGATTCGTTTCAACTTTCAACCTATCACTTATCCATTTTTTTGGTTCATTTAAATTCAGTCCACCCAGAAAATTTATCCTAAAATTTAAAAAATTTCACGGTACATTTGTATGAAACCTAACCCTAAAATTTACACAACAAATCAAATACTCGGTAACCTATTATATATACCAAATTCAATTCATAGGGTAGGTAGAAAATTTCATTCAGCGTAAAGCCCTATTATGCACTGTAGTGATTAAACAGACAAAAGTAAACAGATAAAAGAAAAGATCGAGTACACAAATTCTTGTTTGTTAATAAAATATACTCCGTATGTCAACTGAAACCCTCTCCTCCCCTCCCTCCCTCCCCTCCAAACCCTAAAAAAAAATCCCCCTCGGGGCTGCCATCTACCAATTCTGGTAGTGGTAAGCCCCAAATTTTAATCTTTATCGTTAATTCTTAATAGTTTATTTAGATTATAATAACTCTTGCCTCTTCTTTTTGGAGATTTGTCCCATCAATTGATGAGTTTGTTCCCATATTTTTTGTGAGTTTGTTCTCTCTTTTGGAGAGGTTCAAGAATTATGGGCAAGATCATGGGAGCAAAGAAATTTCTACGTATGGTGATACAATTGAGGTCAGATCTCGGTCTACTATTTGTCAAAATAGAGAAAGTTCATCCTTTTGAAGACTATATCATCAGATTCATAGATTCCTTCGCGAAAGGCTGTGTCAAACAACAACGATATATAGAAGGCTATGCAGAAGCGTATTATTCGAATAACGATCTTTGTCTCAAGGATGTTCTTTATTTATGTTTTACAAATATGTATTCAGTTCAATTTGATATCGTTTGTAGATGCCGTATGGTTTATTATTAATGAAATTGATCTGCACTTCAAAAAAAAAAAAAAAGATCGAGTACAAAATTAAGAAAATTAGGGTCCCTTTGAGACCTTTTTTCTTATTCTCTGATTTTGATGCATACTTTTCCATCTCTTCATCAGCTTCACTGTCCATGTTTGCCCTTCCTATTCTTTCTTCTTTACTACATAATTATAAGCCCTGCCCTAACTCTTGCTACCTTTTGCTCTTTATCTTGCTTAAACCCACCTGTACAAAGCGAAGCAAATGTGAATTGCCACATGTTTGTCAAGAATAAATAAATATATTTAAGGCAAATCCACACGTTTGTGTTAGTATATCAATTAAAATTAGGTCATCATACCAATAGGTCTACGATTAAGTACGTTCTTCGTTGAATAGGTCTGTCCCATTTTTTTGTTGATGAGATAGGAGATGGGACACATAATGGACAGAGGATCTACACTGCCACCCATGTGCCTAGGAATAATTAACAAATATACTTATATCTTATTTAGGGCTTGTTTGGTTACTCTTGAACTTCCCGGGAAGTAGAAAATCCCATGAAATGAATTTTGAAGAAGTTGTTTGGTTACCCCAAAAGTGAAAAAGTGGGAACTCAAACTTCCACCATCAGTTGCACTTTCTGAATGATGCGGGAAGTTGCTCACCGACCCCCCTCGGTGAGTTGCACTTCCCACATCACGACTTATGTCAATGACTTTTTTACACTCATGAACTTATCATATTTCTCACTCTATTACCCTAACTGTATCGAAACAAATTGCTACTAATCCTCTTGAAGTTGATTTTTTTATTTAAGTCTCCCCGAGGATTTTAAATTCACATATGTGCGGGGCTTGTTAATTTCCAATCAACCGAACTACTAATGTCGTTTACTATAGTTTCAAACTTTCACTAGAACGTGATTTTTTTTCTGAACAATGTTTTTTTACGGAATAATGAGAATAATGTAACTCAGTTTTTTTTAATAATGTTTGTTCTTTTTCATGCTGATGATGTAATTTGGTTACGACTGCATAGCATGGTCGGTAACCAAATTAGAACCTTAATTAATTAAGGACGTAATAGTTTTTATAAACAAAATCATGACAATTAGATGAGTGCAATCAAACAATATACGAGAATTCAATTCACTCGAAGTGTAAATTCAAGATGGCAACCAAACCATATTTGCAAATTTATGGGAGGTTAACGTGGGAAGTAAGTTCCTGGAAAATACAACTTCTTACATGAAGTTACTTCCCGGATGAACCAAACGAGCCCTTAATGAATGCATTTTCGAGAGATAGGTATGTTCATTTTAAGAGATCATGTGCTCTGCATATTTCTTTAATATCTTCCACATTTCTTTTATCAATTACTCCATTCTTTAATTTCTTCCGCTTTCTTTTTTTTACTACGGAGTACAATTTTCTCTTTTCTAGATGACCCACATACTTTACCCTCTTACATATTTTATTCCTTTATGATGGAAGAAATTAATAAAACGGAGAGAGTAATTTCTAAATTATTGGGAGACTTATTAATCTCCCTATCTCACTTTTATTTTTATCTTTCCAAATATAAAAAAGAAAGTACTCGTAGTAGACTCTCTATTTTGTCCCTGGACAAATGTGTTCCATTTCATTATACTACTATCATTTGCTTCATAGTTTCCTTAAATTAATTACTGAAGGACATCAGTAATATTTATATTTCTTAAAACTAAACTTATGTTAATGAAAACAATAAAATTATGAAAGTGGTTGCCACAGTACATGTAAATGTTGATTATTAGAGATTTGGTGAATAGAGTTAGTAAGCTGGATTACCTGAAGATGAGTAGCAGAATAACCTTGTGAAGAGTAACCTATGAACCTTTCAAATGATGCACTTTGGTGATTTTGCACATGTATACCTCCAGTCTTCTGCATACATACTTTCATTTTTCAAGATATAATTTACGATTTTTCTAATGGGTATTTATTAGATATACGTTAATAAACTAATTAGATTCAGAATCACTTTGATACTCTCTCCGTCTCACTAAGATTGTCATGTATTTCTTTTTGGGTTAGGTTCTTAAAGATTGTCTCATTTTTCAACTTTCATTTTTAGTCTATCATTTTTTACAACTTCGTCCCCATTAAGTCAAAGTATTTACCATTTTGCCATTCAATTATCCTACACCACCTCACACAACATTATGACTCACCCTATAAAGTGAGTCATCATTAACTATATACTCAATCATCACACAATTTTCTTAATTATTGTGCAAAACTAAATGGGATAAACATTTTGGGACGGAGGGAGTATTGTTTAGGCGCGGTATAGTATCAATGTGATACACTTACTTTAATTAACTTATTAACGTGTGCCTATGGTAGACATGGAAAAAATATATTTTGAATATGTTCTACTCATTAGGGTATGTCATGATGAACCTTGTAAAGTTTGAAATTAAAACACTCCATGTTACACAATACGAGTATTTAGCATCCCACCACGCAACTATATATGAAAGGTCATCCTGTCATCTTCTCATTATTGTTATATATTCTACCCTTTCCTTTTTATTCATTTATTTGTATTTTACTTGTATATTCATTGTGAAAGATATTTTAATAAAATGCAAACATACATTAGGTTACAAAGACGAAGATTAATTTAGTTAATTGATTGATTAGGAGTATTACATACATACCTTAGAAGTGATTGGATGAGAGGTAGCCGTATCATCAAGACCAAAATTTTCGGCCATATTATTGTTATCACAATCACAATCACAATAATAATGAGATTCATGTGCATATGATTTCATGCATTGTGTTCTTAATCTTGGACTATAACACAAGGGATCATCATTCTCTTCCTCCTCCTCCTCCTGATGAATAATATGAGGAGGTCCAGAGGATGCATCGGACACCATTGATAAATCTTCCTCTTCCTCTTCCTCTTCATCGTCTTGTTTTACTCCATTTTTATGATGATTCAATTGGTCTTCAAGTTTAGGGATCTTTGGCAACGACTCTTGCTTTTGATTATTTTCACCAAAACTTGTGTTTCTAAAATCATTCGAATACAATGTGGGTGTAGAATGTTGCAAGTATAATGTCCACCCAGACTCACACCCACTACTACTCTCTGATGAAGAAGAAGGTACGACTACCACTACTTCATTCATCATTCTTATAGTAATATACAAAGTTTGACACGGACTACTATTATTCCCCCCGGCTAATAATGTACGGAGTATGTTTTTTTTGATGACGGGGAACCTGCCGTCGATATCTTCCGTTACGCTCCGAGTATGATGTTTTTTTAGTGTATGTGTATGTGTATGTGTATGTGTAACTTTTTATTTCTTAGGAAATGTTTTCTATAGAAAGAAAATTATGAAGAATGAAGAAAGGGGTGGAAGTGGTCAAGAGTTTATCAACTTGGTGAGTTGATAATAATGCAATGATATGGTATGACCGTATGAGTAAGATCAGAGTAACCTTTAATTTATATAGGTGAGACTCATATTTGTATCCTAGTGCCAACCAAAGCTTCTGTGTGTATCCATTCTTTATGATGAGATTATATAAAATGGAACTTCACTTTTTAAACAAATTAAATAATATTTTCTTCTACTGTTATTTATTTGTTATTTTAATCAAAGATAAATCTACAAATGGCAGGGAGTAATGTATATTTTCAATGATAAAAAATTAATATTAGAAGGATAAAATTCATTGTTCAAGTAACGATTCTTATCAATCACACGATAAAGGTGTCAAATGTAAGCAATCTAACTATTGTTGTTTCTCAAGGGAGTTAATAATAACAACAAAATGTGGATAGACTTATCAAGGCTTGACAAACTTTAGTACTCCGCTGTATAGTCTGTGAGTCTGTGACACAACCAAAAAAGGATATTTTCATAATTTTATGTTTTTTATTCCGACTTATTTTTAATCTCATTTATCTAGTTAAAGATGTTCAATAATTATAATTATTTGATTGTTATTACGTAATTATTTAATTTGACTTAGTACTCCATAATATTTTATGTGAAATACACAATTTGTGGTATTAACCTCCCGAACACAATTAAGTGCCGGAGATGGTTTAACTAGTGGCACAATTTAGGTGCAACGTGAGATGAACTCATCATTGGACTTACATGGAAAATGTCTTACAAAATATTATCACATAACTTGACTGAAAGCAATTCAAGAGACTAAAAAAACATAAAATGTTCCTAATACGATGGATAACTTCGTTGCAAACAAGAATTTACGTCGTCTTATAATCATAAAATACAGTACAAATATAGGAGTGGCTACGTAGAGCTTAAGGGTGAGTATCACAAAATCGCAATCTAGTAGTACCACCCAAGTGGAAGTTGAAGAGAAAGATATATAGAGGGCATATGCATGCAGGAGAGAAGAGAAGAGAACAGATCACATGGTAATGGTATGCAGATCCAGAGAGGCATGCAGGCTAATTTGTAAAGTAACAAAAAACGGGTACACGTCAATCCTTACTTTCTCCGTAAGTGGGCACCTACGACACGTTCTACACTCTACACACCCTCGTGAGCCATGACCCTATGTTTTAATGACATTTGGCTTATCCTGTACTGTTTTTGCTTCTGGCTTCCTTCTTTCTCTACCCTCCGTACTACGTCTTTTTGATCCTTACTCTAACTAAGGGGGTTACCAACCAAATAATTAGAATGCCTTTCTCTTACTTGTTTGTAATTATTACTCCCTCCGGTCATTAATTATTGTCCCATAGGATAATGTACAAAAAATAAGAAACTTCCTTAATAATCTTAAAATAAGAAGTGGTGGACCATAAATTAAATGTTTTACATTTATAAGGATAGGTGGCACAATTTGGTTGGTTAAGACAATGACACAATTTGTAATAAAGAGTGTCCATAAGGATAGATGGGTAATTAGTATGTGACAAATAAGGAAAATGGAAAAATGGGGCAAAAAATAATAAACTGCCATAAAAGAAAAGCGGGACAATAATTTGTGACCGGAGGGAGTATATTGGTGTTGATATTGGATGCCTGGTTGCCTTCATCCCTGTATTCTTCGTATCCTTAATTTGTATTCGCACTTTGTACTAAATATTGTCCCATAGTCCCATGTGACTATGTAAGTGAATGACTAAGCAAAGTTAATGATGTATGTTAGCGACATGGATATGATAAATACTCAATAGCATAATTAAACATCTAGACTATTTATCAAGCTTAATTGCAAGAATGTGTTAATGTAATATGCGAATGAATGAGTCATTCAATCAAAGCATGAAGGTGATAGTTGGAGATCAAAGATGATTATATAGGTACTCTAACACGTCTCATCACACGAATGTACTTTACGCTTAAAGTGTCAAGCAATGTAGGCCTCTCATACATAGTGTTAAGGTGCGATGAGACTAGAATATGAAACATTCAGTCACGCAACGTACCTCTGATGTTATCTTTGAATATCATCTCAATCAAAATCTGAAGGTGATAATTATCCACTGAGAGAGGGATGGTGAGACTAGAACACGCAACCTTCGGTCAAGTTACCTTTGAAATAATCTTAGAAAACCAACTCAACAAAATCCTTAACACAACATCAAATGGACATAATATAATCTAGCCACATGAAAAAAGTTGATTCATTATCTAAAACAAAATGCCACATGACAACTTTTCCTATGGTCAAAAATTAACTTGCACCACGAATTGGAGTAGAGTTGTGGGCCTGGTGGCGAACAATCACTTTCGCCACGGGGTATGCCACTACAGTATTCGTGGCAAAAATATATTTAGTCACAAATCAGATAGGCTTGTATACCGGTCCAGGATCGGACCGAACTGGAACCAAAATCGTCAAAACACCCGAACCAAGAGCGGATCGAAAAAACTCCGGTCCAAGATCAGACCGGTTGGACCGAAATTTGAATATTCATCACACACTTTATGTGAGGTATAAGATCAGAGTTGTGAGTGAATGAAAGGCTAACACTCTCTGGTATATATAAGCGCGTGTTCGCAAGACCCCTCCTATTTCACTAGCGATGTGGGACAAAATAAAAGGAAACACGAAACAAGGCAAGACCGTACCTATCCCACCCTCCCGGGGTACCAGGATCACTGCCCCTATGCTCCGGACCTTTGACATCGTCGACCGCCTTCTCAGCCCACCGAGATCGCCTGCCCCCATGCCGCGTGCTCGAATCTTTGTCAACGCCCAATCCCACCTAGCAATACACTCGACCCACACTTCGTTCACGTTAATCAGACCCTCACCCACTCTACTAAACTACGAGTATAATATCAAAGTTTAATTTGAGTAAAATCTACTACTCCCTCCTATCCAATCCATTGTACCCAATTACTTTTTGAGGGTCAAACTTAGAGAACTTTGACTATGATTATTTTAAAATTTACGAACTTTTCCAAGACAAAATTAATATTTTTCATTTTTTGATGAAAAATACTTCGTAAAATGATAATTTTTGCAAAGAAAAGTTGCATATAAACGGAGAAAAATACGGTCGAAGGTGTACCTCGAAGACCAGTAGACCACCCAAACGTAAATTGGTACAATGGATTGGATAGGGGTATGTGTTTATTGATTTTTGATTATTGTTTGTATGATGTCAGTGAATATTGAACCAACTTTATTGTTTTAAGCTCCCTTATTAAATATTATTAATAGAATCTTTTAAATAGAATTGAAAATGATATAGAGTTAGTCGTGTTTAATTAAGACGGAGTCTCCGTCTTAACCCTTAAAGCGGGTAATATACTAGCACATTGTGCTAATAAAGCTAAAAAATTTAGCATTTCCTAGGCAATTGACAAGTGATTTAGTATGTATTTGAACCCGTCTCATAGTTCAAAACGAATAGCGCCGTCACAAACTAGAATCAACGAGTGGTATGTTGGTTGTGTTAGACACGATTTGACTGGGTGTACATATATTTTCCGGTTAGCTAAAAGTATCCGGGAAAAGGTGGAAATCATGTGAAGAATGGTCCAAATAGTGTGAAAATGCGATGATGGGTACTGACTAGGGACTAGGGAGTTAAAACTTTGACCATGAAATCTCAAACTGACATGCGAGACAATCGATCAGACAATGAAGTGATGAATACCTAATTAAAATATCGGGTGTTTACTAAACTGAGAACAAACAACAAAGGACGACGGAGAAACCAAAACATAGGAAGACATCGAAAGGCAAGAAAAGAGAAGGCCGGAGCACGAAACAGAGAGGGGGGCAGGGCATATTAGTTAGAAATTTGTGCGCACGTGCAAACATGTGTAGTGAAAATGCACACGTGACAACATGTGTGTGTGTGGGTGCGTGTGTGTTTGATTGAAGAGCCAGGAGCCTATTTCAGGTAATTGGTCCAGTTGCTATGGTCTGCATGTGGGTTGTGGTTCCCCCATTCACATACTCCATTCACATTCTCCATTCACATTCTCCATTCACATTCTATTGTATATTTGTATCATTGTATGCCTTCATTTCATTTCATTCCATTGTTTCTTCTATTTTCTCCATTTTATCATCGTAGCCTGCATGATTCACTTGTTTTGGTTGGATCAAATTTGAGCGGGCAAAAGTTGATCCGATCCGACAAATCAATATGACCCATCCACTCCGATAGAACCTGTAAATTTAACGACCCACAACTCGATTCGTTTGTGACCCGTTACCCTATAAAACCCGATGACTCGATATATCATTTGACCAGAAATGATCTGACCTCATAAGGATCCGACCCGAACCAGGCTCGACCCAGTAGGTATGGCGATATGCTGACGCGATACAACCTTAATCCAATATGACCCGATCCGTCTTGACTCGACCTCGGCGACCTGATTGCCACCTCTAACCCACTTCTAGTACATCATCTCTCTCATTTTGGAGCTATTTATTTAATTCATTTGTGGTGCTTATTTTTTCGACCAATACATTTTCCATAAAATGAAAATATTCGTTTTAAAGATAAAACGAGCCAAATGCTATCTCATTTACATAGAAAAACTAATACGGAGTAATTTGTTATTTTCAATGCATTTAACTTTTGTCCTACGTGAGATAATTGATCCACCTTAAAGTTTAAGACGGATACTAATTTTAAATAAGAATTTGTCATTTTCAATATGCACCAAAACTTCTCTTTTCGTCGAACTGAATTTTGATTAAAAAAATTACTTTCTTCGTACAAAATAAACGTATTGTAAACACTAAAAATATTGGGCTCATCCGTAAAAAACTTGAGCCAATAAAAGGTTCTAAAAAAATTCATTGCTAGTGGATTGGACAAGACAAGTCGTTTTGGGCCAAAGAAGTACAGTACAAGAAAACCCAATAACAAAGAGTAGCTAACATAGATTCCGTTCTTTTCGACTTCTTTTCAGCTAATTTAGTTCAGTACAGTCCACCTCAGTTTAATTCAGTTCAAATCAGCCCCAGAAAGTTCATTTTATCTCAGTACTTCAGTCCACTTCTATGAAACTAACTAGATCACCATTGATGGAGAGCTCGGAGGTTGTTATAGAGAGAGAAACTAGTGAGAGAAAAAGAGGTAAATAAAATAGTTTGTTGTATTAACTTAATTGGTTAGTTACAACTTGTGTTATTTATATACAAGTATGCTAGTCAAGATACTAATCCATATATACTAACTCACATCCCCCTCAAGCTGGAATCGAGTCAAGGCACTGAAGTCCAAGCTTGGAAGAGAAAAACCTGTGTAACTCAGCCCCCAACGGCTTCGTCATAATGTCCGCAAGATGAAGTCATGTTCGCACAAACTGTGGAACAAGAAAGTGCTCATGGAACTTGTCTCGAACATAATAACAGTCAATGTTGAAATGCTTAGTCCTCTCATGGAAAACAAGATTTTTAGCAACATGCACAGCAGCCTTGTTGTCACAATAGAGAGACATTGGCAAGGGTGATTCAATCTTCATTCCAAACAAAAGTGCATGAAGCCAAACCAATTCACTTGTGACATATGACATGCTCCTATACTCAGCTTCAGTAGAACTTTTGCTCACTGTCTTCTATTTCTTTGTTTTTCAAGATATGAGAGACTCGCCTTAAAATACTTCATATCCACTCAAAGAGCGAGAAGTGAATGCATAAGAGCCCCAGTCTGCATCACTATACGCTAAAACGGATAATGAAGAATCTGCAGGATAAAACAATCATGTATTAACTGAACTTTTGAGATATCTGACCACATGAATGGTCGCTTGTAAATGAGGAAGATGAGGTTGTGTCAAAAACTGACTAAGGTGCTGCACAGAATATGACAAATCTGGCTTGGTAAGGTTGAGTTACAGGAGGCGTCCTATCAACCCTCTGTACTTCTCTGGGTCTGGCAATAATTAATTTCTCGTCTTCAGTGGACAACTTCAGTCCTTTTAAAAGAAGGGAGGCCGTCTCAACACAATTCTCCATCTTCATGTCTTGAATGATGTCTAGCACATACTTGCGCTGATTTAACATGATCCCAGTAATACTTATGGCTACCTCAAGACCCAAGAAATACCTCATAAGACCAAGGTCTTTGATGGTGAACTTGTTATTCAAAACTAGTCTTGGTATGAGGAATACCAACTGTATCGTTTCCTATAAGAAGAATATCATTCACATATACAAGAGCTGATAACCAAGAATCTGTAGTCTTCTTGATGAATAAAGAGTAATCCTCTCGACATTGCATGAAACCAAGTCCAACCAAATGCTTAGTAAGCTCAATATTTCATTGTCGTGAAGCTTGCTTGAGGTCATAAATTGACTTGTTCAACTTACAGACCAAGTCAAGAGCTCCCTTAGTGTAGCCTTGAGTAGGTCTTTTCAAAAAAAACTTATGAGACAAAACCCTCAATTTGTAGAGGGAGTGAGTCACTCAGTAGAGAATTTTAGATCAGAGAGTAGTGTAGCAGTAGCAGGCGAACAGAGAAGAACACAACCTTTTCATTTCTTAATTTTAATTCATTTTAGTTTTTGTTAATCATTAAATTAGTTTTGTTGATTTAATTATTGTTCTTCATTCTAGATCTTCCTATTCCTAGTAATTTCATCTCAATCGATATAATTCTCTTCTCTTCTTTTTCATTATTTATGTTTTATGTTCATGTTTGTGTTAGATTAATTTGTTGATTAGTTCTTATATAGTTATCATTTCTATCAATCGTGTTTAATTTTATGATTTTATCATTGATTTGTGTTTTTGTGAGTAGTTATTATGTTTAGTATTGTCTTTACATTAATTATTAGTATTCAAATTAGCTTAATAATTAGAGTAAATTAAAAATTACTCCCTTTTAAAATACTCATTTTTAAAATTACTCCCTTTTGAAATTTTTGTTAAAAATAACTCCCGAAATCTATCAAAAGTTCAAATGTTGCTCCCAATTTTATTTTTAGGACAAAAATGCCCTTGGTTAGAGGGTGAGGTGAAGTAATAGCGAAAAAAAAGTTAGGGGCATTTTTGTCCAAAAATTATATTTTGAAACAATTTTTGAACTTTTGATAGATTTTGGGAGTTATTTTTAGCAAATTTTTTAAAAGGGAGTAAATTTTAAAATTGGTATCTTAAAAGGGAGTAATTTTTAATTTACTCTAATAATTATGTGTGGTGAGTTGTCTTTCCACTAGGAGTCGATGAAGCTTTGACTTGTTTGAATTGCGCGATGATATGCCTTGTATCGGTTTTATAGGGTGATTGGATGTGGATGTTTGGGGATTTATGGATAAACTCGGTTATTGGGGTTTGAGTCGAGTCTAGTCCCTTGGTCATCGACGGGAGTTGATTAGGATAGATCATCGACTTTACCCTTTTGCCTTGCCTTACTCTACTTTATTGAACACGGGAGTGAGAATTTAGCGGGGTATCCCAACACTAGTGTTTGTTAGCACGTGTCTAATTGACTTGGGTGAGTTTGGGAACCATCACGGGAGAGACCCCCGGGCTTGACCTTAGGATTCCATTTTACGAACCCGAGAGGGAGGTAAACGGGGTAGTTAGTCGTTTCACGAACCCGAGAGGTAAATGACCTAGAACGCGCATATCCTCATCCTAGAACCCGATTTCTTCGATGCTTTACATACTCTAGCGTAATTTGGTTAAGTCGTGGGTGACATCGTCCCTTAGTACTTTCTTCTATTTAAGTTATCGTTACTCTTAGCTTTCGTTTGTTTCGTCTTTAGTTTTATATTTTCTTTTTAGCTTTAGTTTTACCTTAGTTTATTGTTCCTTATTCTAGTTATAGTTCACCATTCCTACCTTTCGTCGACTTAGATAAACATTTAGGATAAACTTGACTGGGCATCACTTTGCTCCTTGTGGGATCGACCCTCTATTGTGCTACGATTACATCATGCGCTTGATTGCGAGGCTTTTTAAAACTCCAACAATGCCCAATAAAAATTCCTGGGCGGCTAATCATAATATATAATACACGGTTTTCGGGGATCCAGGACCTCGGAACAAAACTTGTCTAAAATCGGCATGTCTATTCTGTAGGTCATATAACACGTACTCCAAAAATTTTAAGAACAACAGAAGAAAAATGAGAATATCGAAAAGCAAAAAAGCTAAGTCTGCTAAAACTCGAAAACTCGTGCAAAATGGGCATATACTTCTTATTTGAAACTAAAAACAAATTGCAGATATCCAGAGGAGTCCACGAAGACGTATAATTAAAACCAGAAAAATTAGTCATTGCCCCATGAAAACTTCTGAATGGCTCAAATCGTAGTGTATAATTCACGGTTTTCTAAGATCCGGGACCCCGAACAAAAATTTGCCGAAAATCAAACTTTCTATTCCTTAGGACAGATAATGCGTCCTCAATTTCTAGGACCAACGACGGAGGAGAATTGAGAGTATCGAAAAGCGATAAACTCACGTTGACTAAATATCAGAGACACGCAAAAATTAGACGTACTTGTTATTTGAAGGTGAAATTTAATTATAGATATCATGAAGAGCCCATTGAGACGTGGTATTAAATTCGAAAGAAAACGAGACAATGAAGGAATATGTCCTAAGACATTTCCGGCAATTACTAAATATAATATAGGATATTATTATGGAAATAGTCACTATGTATTATAATACTTCATAATTGCTTGCTAGAGAATAATTATGATAATTAGTCCAATTCGATTGGACTGATGACTGTGGATATATAATCTTATAAGGTCACACTGTCAAACTCAGTCAGAAAATTAAACACGCATATAGTGGACTTGTGAGACATTAGATTGAGACTACTTATGAGGCCCGGTTTGTCTTGGTTTAACCTAAACTCTACTACTATATAAGGATATGGTATACGAGTTATTAGTTGATTGAGAATCAACCAAGGAGAAAACTCTAATCAAGCACCATCAAAAGTAAGAGAGAGAATCGTTCTATCTCTTCCATCTTAACACGCATGGGATTCTGACTGGGTTGGTGGACCGAGTAGAGGAGCAACACGTGAAGCTTCAATATCTCTCTGTCTTATATACCGAGGAATTTACGCTACGAGGGTATGTATTTCTTGACCTACATTTGTCCTGATTTATAACTATATTGTGCTTGTATTTTTGAATTGGTGCTAGAAAATTATTTCTTGAAATTTCGTTTTCGCACCGGTATAATCCTTCAGTGGTATCAGAGCCTCTAGCATGATATTTATATGTTCAGAGTCATATTAGTTTTTTTTCGTTTTTATTGTGATTCGATTATAATCTCGAGTTTATCATGAAAAAATTGCATAACTAATATGGAGATATTGGTTGATTGATTTTTTTTAAGGAGGACCGATAAGAATTGGATTTTTATGGTAAAAATTAAGTTTATTTTTTCTCTATGATTATATGATAATTGATAGAGATATTATGATTATACGATAATTCATAAAAATCGGTGTTTTCATTGACACAAACCATATTAAAAGAGTCTTTTTTTTTATGGATTTTGGATAACAAAGTAAGAAAAGTAAATTTTTCTTTTGTTATAGTCAGATGAAATCATATACACGCAGAATTGGCTCTTCCCAAACCGAATCCTATTGATTCAGATAAAAGTTGTTATCTGTAATTTGGATTTTATTCAATCCCAAATTAATTTTGCTTTTGAGAAAAATGAAATTAAGGAGGGGAAAGGGGATGGGCGAATGCAACCAATCAGAGGAGGTCGTCGCCTGAGAGGTGGGTTGTCCATGGCTGGCTGGTTACTCCGACGACTGACCAAGTGTTGGTATGGGCGTGTGACGCCTGGTCGGACGTAATGATTCGGAGCAAGTACGGACTTGCCGGAGGTGGTTGCTAGTCATCTTCTTCGATGGTTGTTAACACCAGAGTGACGAGTTGACTGCAAGATTCAGGGTGCAAGAAGGTTGAGCCTTCCTCGTCGGGTTTGCGTGCTGGCCGGCAGTGGCACACTTAGGATTTTTCAACTAGAGGGGCAATATTTTTTCCCGACATTTTTTGCATTTTTAAACTATTTTTATGATATTTTTTTCTATATAATAATGAACAATGAGACCTGTCGAAAAATGCTTATATATGTTTTAAATCATATTTTTATCACACGGTTATTAAAATCATTATCAAATTAAATAAACTAATTACATTATATAGGAAAAAAATTAAGACAAATATTTACAACATGTTGTGAATAATCTATAAGTAAAAGAATAAAACTTTTGAAAAATAGTTTAAGTATAACATATAGAAATTTCCATTGAGCAATGGCATTAAGTATGAGGGGGTAAGATTGGTTACATGATCGACCATGTGTTCAACGGACCTGGGTTCGAAGCAGCTTGGTTTCAATCCCCTGGCATTTGTGGGGAAGACAAATACCTATACCACTGCACCAACACTATTATAATGATAATTAATCTTACTCAAACCTAATTATTTCTAAATGGACTGGAGGGGCCTTTGCCCACCCCCCAGGTCCGCCCCTGCTGGCCGGAGCACTGTCGGGTATGCAGATATTAGTGACATTATTGAGAATGGTTGTCAATGGCGGCCGCGGTTAGTTTGTTGGACTGGTAGTTCTTCTTTTGGCCCATGGTTGGATCATGATGATTTCAGGTCCACGGTTATGTGTTTGTGTGTATTTAGATACACACAAATCACATGTGGGAAGTTTTCTGAATTGAGTCATAACATGTGACGTTCAGCCCATTGAGAGAGGAGTCTCTTGAGAAAGCTAAAACAATTTAATTCCTTTCTTAATTATTCAACAATGTCAATTTTTTCGTAATTTGATTACACCAATGATAAAATATTATAAATTGAGTCATAATAAATTTGTTTGTTTAGTTTACGACTTAATCGTTAAGTCCTGTTACTAAACCGAGTATATACCATCCGGATCTCCATCCTTCATAAAACCTTATTGATATGAGTATATACCGTGCAGATCCCGGATGACCAGAAAAGAAAGTGCACTTTGTTGATATGAGTAATACTTTCAATCTTTTTAAGCACTAGTCATGTAAGCTCATAAATAGGACATCTTCAATCAATGTGGGGTGTTTCACTCACCTCTTACTCAAAATCTACGATTTTTGGATGTCCGAAACCATTGACAATGAGAGTCATTTTAGACATGGAATGCTTAAGGGTACAAGTCTCTATCTTTAGGTCTCCATGTCACTCAGCTTTGACCTGGCTAAGGATTAAAGTTGACTTGAACGATTTCCGAGTATCCCAAAATTACTTGGTGGCGATTCCACAAATCGACAACTAATTCAGTTCACTAAAAAGGCCGTCAGACCAAACATATCGGTCTTTAAACATTTACAACCACATCTCGATCGATTGTATGAAAATATAGATGTCCCCCGTACGGTCTGCGCGGGTGCGCGCGGCGAGCGGGTGACATCGTCCACAGTTTGGCGACTCCGCTGGGGAAATGGAAACAAATTTCCAGCGGTGGTGTAACTCGAACGAGGTCGGTGAAGCTCATTTCCTAGTTCCTTTTGTGATCACTACGGGATTTTGGCCCTAAAAAGCCCACCCTAACCGATTTAGGACCAATCGACCTTCTTACGGTAAGGTGATCGAACCAGACCCGTGAGGAGACCCCCGATTGACGTTCCGGACGTCCAAGGTAATCATGCATTTTGTTAATATGCGAAGCGATAAGCTCCGAGTGGAACAGGGCAATGCTCATCCTCACTTAGGGTGACACGTCCTGGACGAAGCGAGGACTTTTCGTGGATTGTAGTCTACCCTAGCCTACCCCTGCCTGCATCCTGCATGAGTGTATGCTTGCTTAGCTATGTGTAGTGTGTTGTGACAACCCGAATAAGATATTAAATTCTGGATTAAACCACGACAACATATTCAACTACACCCAAACTCCGTTTTCGAAAAGACAATTTTCAGAAAACCGTCTTAGCACCGTTACTTTGGCCAAATTCATACCCACTATTTTCAAACCCATTTTAGCGTCGTTACTCTGGCCAAATTCACACCCACTATTTGCAAAACCGTTTTAGCGCCGTTAATACGTCAAATTCACACTCATCTTTTTCCAAACCCATTTTAGCGTCGTTACACTAGCCAAATCAAAAATCACCATTTTTCAAACATTAACATACTGTTACTATTGCCAAAATTCTAACCAATGGGATCAAGGCACCTAACACAGTTACATTTCCCCTTTCGAAACACCTTTTACACATATCGTTACTATCGCCAAAATTTCAATCAATGGAATTAAAGCATCAAACACGGTCACACCCTCATTTTTTCCAAAATCCTTTCAAAACACCGCTACCATTGCCTAAGTTCTCGTAACGAGAATTTTTCTACACAAACTCCATTTTTAAGCACCACCATGGACATCGTGTTTTCTCAAAATCACCCTCTACATCGCAAACATCGAACTCCTAACTAATTGAAGTCTCGATAGCAACGCAACCCCATGATTTACACATCTCTTCAAACCGGTTCTTCTATACCTTCATTTTGTAAAATCACATTTTCACGCTGTTATTATCGTCAATTTTTCAACTCATGAGCTCTTGAAACATCTATGGCAACGCTTTCTGACATATCATAAACGATGTCACTTAGCCATCGTAATGTCAATTTCAAAACTCCCACTTTCGAAAACTCGCTTTTCAAATCCATCCATTTTTGAGAACATCAAAAATCATTTGATTCCGAGCCGGGATCGAGATCAACTCCTTACGTCGTACAATCGTGTGATTAACTGTCTGTGCTAACTGCTAGAATCACCTCTATTCGAGGTCTTACATTTTGGGTCGTCTCATCTCGAGAGTCCTCTCTAAATCTCACCTCGAGATTTGTGTCAAATCAGCTCGTTCTAGAGATCCAAGTCTATTAGGCGTCTCGCCAAATACACCAAATGTCTAAAGCACATGAGTCTCAAAACTCAATGACCGCAAACACGCGCGAATCAAGGGTCTCATTTCCGTGTCGCTCACCTACGAGCATTCCTCGAGTAACCATTGAGCCTCTTACGTCATTTGGTGGATCCATTCTCATCTCTGGTTTTGTTCCGCGGATCTACTATTCAAAAATGTCTTCAAACAACAACGAAAGTAACATTGATCAACTCAATGCCCTGATGAACGTGGTTCATGGCATCATTGGTCTAATATCACCAATCTCCTCATTCATTGACGAAATCAGGCGCCGGCTTGAAATCCTGGAAGGAATCGAAAGGAGGCGCCATGAAAGGCCAATAGGGCAAGAACTAGTCCTCAGCAACGACCCTTACGTCGAATATACAATGTTCGCACCCCCTACCGAGGTCGCGACCTTTCGAAGGCCTTGCAGACAGTTTACAGAGTTGGGGGTATCCTATGCAGAAGCCCTCAAGAAATGGATACATGGCTGTTGTAGCCTATAGGCCCCACTCCTGACCCGTCAGTGGATAAGAGAGGTGCGTTATGGAATCGGAATGCCTACTGCTTGTACCAACAAGGCCAGGGCCATGAAACCCAGACATGCACCGAGCTCCAGTACGAGGTGCAAGATCTAATCGAAAAAGGAGTCTACGTCCCCGCAGGGTGCTTTCAGAGGCGGACTAACTTCGGCTACCAAATCAATCAACCAGGCGACCCACATGGGCCTCACGAGCCCAACCAGCGGAGGTTCTTCTGAAGAACGTGAGTTTGGTCCTGGTCAAAGTCTAACTTGTCTTAAGGGTCAAGGCTTAGAAATAATAATTATTTCCTTACGCTTTGAGTCGGAGGTACAGCGTCTATCCCTACCTCCCAAAGTCCTATCTTTAAACACGTCGTCCATAATTTTATCAATTAAATAAATAAACTTTTCTTCTTCTTACTATGCGCCTCGACAATTGCTTGATTTAAAACAAACACTTTTCGCTTACGACTCGATATTATGATATTTATCGATAGCAATCAAACAAACCTTAAGGCACCGACCAACAGTCCACTTTACCTCCCAATAACCAAAATCGTAATATCAATCATCCTAAAAATCGTCCAAGCCTTCGACCGAACCTATACACCCCTTAAGGTCATCAAGGGAAAAGTCGCAGCTGACTTCCTAGCAGAAAACCCAATTGAGGAAACACACTCAACCGACGCATAGTCTTTCCCTGATGAGGACATCTTATTCGCCGACGATGAGTCGTGGGACTTATACTTCGATGGCACTTCAAGCATGAGGGGCTACAGTGTAGGAATCCTTTTAATATCCCCGCAAGGTGACCATACACCCATATCCGTAAAAGTAGACTTTCTGGTAACCAACAATGTAGCCGAACACGAGGCCTGTCTAATGGGACTACGAGCCGCAGTAACACTAGCTTAGGGATTAAGAACCTTAGGGTCCACAGAGATTCATCTCTAGTAGTCAACCAAGGCATGGGCATTTGGAAGGTTTATACAAAAGCCTAGCTCCATACCAAACCGAAATCAATTTTGTACACATCCCGCGAGAGGAAAACCAATTCGCGGATGCGCTATCCAAACTAGCCTCACTAATAAACATGCCCGATAACCTCTTCTCCATGCACATCTGTGTGGAAACAAGCGAACAACCGGCTTACATTTACAACAACGAAACTGATGACACCCCCGAAGAGCCCTGGTACAAAACGATCCTAGATTTCAAAATCGATGGATCATACCCACCCAATACAAATACCAAACACAAACGAGCCATAAGAATGCTCGCCACCCACTACGTCCTAAATCAAGGGCTATTATACAAACAAACCCCACAAGGAGTACTCCTTAGGTGCATAGATAAAACTCAATCCAAAAGAGTCATGGAAGAAGTACATGATGGGGAATGTGGACCCCACATGAGTGCACACGCACTAGCCCGTAAAATAATGAGACTAGACTACTACTGGATAGCCCTAGAAGCAGACTGCCGACATCATGTCCGTCACTGTCACAACGGCCAAATATTTGCCAACATCGAACATATACCACCATACCCACTCCACTCTACAACAACATCCTGTCCCTTCTCCACCTGGGGAATAGACATTATAGCGGAAGTACACCCATCCGGAACTGGAGGACACTATTTCATACTAGTGGTCGCCGATTACTTTACCAAATGGATAGAAGCAGTATCCTACACAATACTAACCTCCAAACAAGTAGTCAAATTCCTAAAAAACAACATCATCTGCCGCTACGGCATACCACACGAGATCATCAGTGATTGGGGGGGGCTTATTTTAGGGCCGACGCCTAAGTACCCCTAGACAAATACAAAATCCAACGACACAAATCATCACCCTACAGGCCTCAAACAAACAGGGCTGTAGAGGCAGGAAACAAAACCATTGTCACCATCCTTAAGAAGATGATAGACAATTACCGGGATTGGCCCAACAAAATACCTTTCGCATTATGGGGATACCGAACATCCTACCGAACTCCTACCAGAGCCACACTATACTACCTAACCTACGCTTCAGAAGTTGTGCAACCAATAGAGTTAGAAATACCTGCTCTAAGAATACTAGCCGAGAACGGGATTCCCGAAGTGGAATGGAACCAAAAACGTTATGACGAGCTAGTCCTTTTAGATGAGCATAAAATACACGCACTATCTATTGTGCAAGCCTACCAACAAAGAATACAACGAGCCTTTAACAAATGAGTTATGTCCCAAAACATACACGAGGGAGATCTAGTGGTTAAGTCCATTAGAGCCCTACTTTCCGTCGATCCTAGGGAAAAGTTCAAACCTGATTGGGCTTTGTCAAGAAAATACTCACAGGAGACGCCGTGATAATCACTGATCTAGACGGTTAAGAGTTCTCAACCCCTATCAACATGAACCAGCTTAAATGTTATTACCCTTAGTCCCTAACATCCTCTCCTGATCTTTAAACTAAGGTGAAAACCCATGCAAAAACACTCTAAACATCTCGCATCGATAATTGTCATAATGAGTCAAAAGCACAAAATCACTCGCACTTTACAAAGTACGAACATGGTTTGATTCCGTCTAATCACGGATACGTAGGAAATCCTTTCGGGGTACAACCAAAATAACAAAATCGACTACAATCGATTCGTGCACAAATCGGAACCCATCATACGCTCCGATTAACAAGTGAATACAATGACGAAACACACTAAACAAAAAATGACGAGCCGAGAACGGAATGAAAACCCGAAAGGGTGCTCCAGGCAAAATGAAGAATCTAGTTGCGAGTCGTCGTTGAAAAAAAATGATGGCCGAAGACGGAGTGAAAACCCGAAAGGGCGCTCCGGGCAAATTGAAAAAACGAGTTGTGAGCCGTCAAAAAAAAGTGAGCCGAGGACGGAGTGAAAACCCGAAAGGGCGCTCCAAGCAAAATGAAGAATCAACTTGCGAGCCACCGCAAATAAAAATATTAAAAAAAATGTGCTTCTCATTAATGCAAATCAAGCAAAATCAAGCCTTTGTCAGGGCCTTTACATCAAGCGTCCTTCACCCGGGTACTCCGAAAGCAAAGACAACGTGCTACCAAACTCCACAAAAACTAGTACTAATACGCTACATAGTAATACCTAATACAACATAATAACTAATGGTTGGGCCCTACCGGTCCATCTTTTCCTTCCCCTTACCCTTCGGGTGCGCTTCCTTAATTAGGCCTCTCATCATGGGCCTCGCGAATACAAACGTTCACCTTTTCAGCCAACTGCGGGGTCAGCCAATCTACGCGTCTTCTTCATCCGCGTCCTTAATATGGGTCTTGTCAATCTTGACTCGCTTGGACGAATTGACGGTACTAGGATCGGTAACACTGTATTCGATCGGGCGCCTAGCGACGTTAGCTCGCATAGCTTCATTCCTTATTCTGTAGCTCCGCAGTCTTCATGGTCCTTAACCTCTCCCGCTCCGTTGGATCTTCTCAAACCTTTCACCGAGCATAGGAGGGAGGTGTCCATTGAGTGTTCACCTCAGGAACGGGGATGTATAGTCCTTCGTCTCCAGACATTTCGAATTCCCTAAGAGCATCCTTTCACCATGGATGGAAGTTGATAACATTAGTGTTGACCTCGAGAATGGTTTTTGCGCCGCTCATTTGGCGCATTAACCTGTCCGGATAAACGTAAACACATGCGCTCAAGGACAAAATCTGCATAGTGCGGGCTGATGATCGATAAGAACGGGAGTCCGATATTCTCTTAATATGCCACCACGCGACAGTCCATCTAATGGCAATCCCTCCGTCAGCATGCAGACGAGAGAACCACTCGTCTTCGGTCCCATTGAAATCCCGAAAGGGTACTACATGATGCGTGCCTTTACTATATGATTTTTTACCTCCTTTGGCACGTATTTTTGTGTCATTTTACTATTTTTAGGAGTCGTTTTACGTTATTTTCTCCCGCTTGTGCTACTCGGGTGTGTGTTTCGTATTTTGCAGATATTTTAGACCGAGGGGCCAAAAGAGCTCAAAATACGCCAAAGTCAAACAAGAATTGAAGCTACAGACCGAATTGCATGGAACTTGAGGAATAAAAGACGGATAAAAGACTAAAAGTCTAGATGATATTTAAGCAAATTAGTCTGTATGAAATAAAAGAAGCACATCTGCCCATTCCAAAACTGGTGCTAGGCCCACTTTGAAGCATAGTTGATCCAATTGATGAACCAAGCAAGTTGAGTTGATAATACAAGCTAATCCTCGGCCCAGACATAAGCAACAAACAAATCAGTCCTTACCTTATAACAGCAACCCATTGTCAAATCTCAGTCAATCAATTGGGAATGAAGAAAGTAGACCCACGCCAAAAGCTCAAGTCGACTTGACCTAAGCAACAACTCGACCTAGGTCAAATTCTTCAGTCGATCGACTGATCGACTTGAAGTTATTTCCCACGATCTCGGTCCTTGGACTTCAAGCTTTCTTTATCCACTAATTAACTCTAGAGTCTACAACTTAACTGCTAGTAGGGGATTAAAGGATCATGAAGTTAGTGGGTAGAATAGTGGGGTACTTACACTACTACAAAACATGACATAGACATGCGTCGTTTTTACTAATAAACATGGGTTTCACGACCCATGTTAAGTTGAGTGACATCTATTGTCAAATACTTAGACATGGGTTGTATGACCTATGTCTATGTAAAACATAGACATAGGTTTTTCTATTAATCCATGTCGTTTTTTGTTCGCTCTATGTCTATTTATAAATATAGACATGGGTTTTTGGTTTGCCCCATGTTTATTGTCATAGTACAGACATGGGTTTTTTGTTTGCCTCATGTTTATTGTCATAGTACAGACATGGGTTATTTGTTTGCCCTATGTTTATTGTCATAGTATAGACATCAGTCTGAAAATGATATCAATTATTATTGTTTTCCGTATTTTTCATAAGAAACTGCAATCCAACCGAAACCAAAATAAATCTCATAAATTATACAACACCCAATTGGACGATCAAACGTTCCATATTTCATAAAAGTAGTCATCATCCCAAACAAATAAGTAGCTAAAAGATAAAAAAAACTACATATGTACACAATGTACCAATAATAAAATCTCTTCCTACTACAACCAATCTTTTTAGCTAATACATTGAATACTACATGCATGTCTCATACTTCTAATTTTGAAGATAATAGTTAGCCCACAAATCGCGAATCTCATCGATGTCTTCTTGCGAATACATGGCAAGTACTTTGAAGTGCTGCAACAATTTCAATATATTGAAAGCGAATACTTCAAGAACATAAATACTTTGATTATAACATAAAGAAAATGTGTATGTGCTCGAAGTCTTATTACCTTATCAATAGTTCCCTTCAAATTAGAAGAAGTGATTAAGTGAGTCATGTACTTCATTATGTAGTAGCCACATTCTGTGTTACCCGGCTGACAAGCACACTATAGCAACATAGATACCAACATCAGCAATTCAATCGCAAACAAGAACCAACAAGGCAACAAGCATCAAATCAGATCATATTATCATATTCCCTCCGTTTTTTATGTTCCTTCCAGGTTTTTTTAAGATTTGCGAGGAGTATTTAATTGAAATGGGACTAAACATAAAAAATGAGGGAGTACCAAACAAGCTTATGTCTCACACTCACATTGCAATATAGCAAAGTACTTGTCAAGAATAGCATGCTTCAATGGAACCTAGGGGTAAAAAATAATACAAAGCAACAATAGGGTAGAACTTCAGGGGGAACGACATACTCACACGCCCATACTTGTTGCAGTTTGGCTTTCCTTACAATACAAGTAATAAGAATAATACTACATCAAGTTGAGTTGGTTTAAATCAAACAATACTTACATCAACTTTCACCCACTGTGGTACTTTAGTACTCTTTCTTGTACCTCCACTATATCCGTACGCCCTTATCGACCTACAACGAGATAAGAAAGATCAAGTCAATATAAAACATTAACCTAAGTTACGTTGTCTTTTATGAACATTATTGTTAGAATTAACAATAACATGTTGGGACAAACTCACGTATTAAGTAGAGCTTTATATCCCAAAACCTCAAACTTTCTTAGTGGGTCAAACCAATACACATATCTTAGTGGGTCAAACCAATCAACTTTCACCCACTGTGATTATGTCTCACTGGTAGTACCAACCCTAGGGACCTCGTCGGGACATCTCGTGTCATCTCCAGCTGAAAAACAAAGCAAACAAACGTCTCGGATCAGGCAAGATAGCCCAAACAGGTCAAATTAAGCTCAAAATTTTTAAGCAAGATATCAAAATTCCGAAAAATCTACTAGCACCTATTTTCAACCCCGGTCGCAATAAAAGTGGTTTCGAGAAAATTTGGCATCATTACGGTCTCATTTGGTCCGTCGTAAGCCTCACAACCTCACACAAAATGACCTAGAGTGCATTCCGAGTCACGAAAATCGACACACTAGCTACCGACAACCCCACAAGCAAGAATCTAACAAATTTACAAGAGTCAAGTACGGGAACAATTGGGAAATCGGTCCCCAAATCCTAATTTTCGAGATATGGCTATGGGAGGTCATTAAAGGGCCTTCAAGCTTCCATTTCAAGCAAATAACTACACTTACAAGTTCTATACTACTCTAATTCCAGAAGGAAATAAAGAACAAGCATCGAAACATAGCAAGGACAAAACTCCCAAATCGATTTCTAGGGTCTAAGCAAATTCAATTTAAAATCACACCAATCAAGTTCAAATCGACAAAAGTGAGTAAAGGACACTTACTAGGGGTCGACATTATCGAGATTTAGTGGAAATCGAGCTTGAAATCGATAAATATTAAGGAAAGAAGGATGAGAGGCGAGAGAGTGTAGGCGTCGGGTTTCTGAATGAATAAATCGTCGCCCCTTTAATCGCGCTCTTATTCTGGGTCATTAAAACAAGACTTCAACTGCCTCCTCGCTGGCGCCCCATTTCCGCAACACTAGCACCCAGGTGCCTCTGTATTGGGTCGCCCTGGGACAAGCGCCTGACTTTGTGGCGTAAGGCAGAGTCGGGTTAACTCAAACACATTCCCCAGTACCCGAAAGAATTATGCTCATCAATTAGCAAAGAAACAATAAGCAAACCACATTATCATACCTAGCAAATCCATCCAAACTATATTATCCTTCCCATCGGAACATCCAATAAGCTGGTACAGTCCGTTATGCAAAACCCATAAAAATCCCCATCGGTACCCACCAATTCAAAATACCAAGTTCAAGTAGCAAACCCTTCAGCAAAATTACGGAAACAAATCAACTACCCCAGCAGATCATCAATCTAAAGCCATCAACTTACATCCCCAGCGAGAAACCACAAACCCCAGACCAAGTACAAAAGAGCAAAAGGAATACTAATACAACTACGCACTCGCCAAGAGTTTATGCAACGATCCTTAAAAAACAATCAAATGCAAGTACAATTATAGAAATTTATACAACCACTCGTCAATATGCAAAGACCAGGAACAGACAGGAATCTGTTCCAAAGAATACATTATGCAAAGACCAGGAACAGACAGGAATCTGTTCCAAAGAATACAATATGCAAAGACCAGGAACAGACAGGAATCTATTTCAAAGAATACAATATGCAAAGTCTAGGAACAAGCAGGGATCTGTTCCAAAGAATACAATGTGCAAAGTCCAGAAACAGGCAGGAATGTATTCCAAAGAATACAATATGCAAAGACAGCCACCCGAAAGGTATTTATACAATATCCAAAGACCAGCCACCCGAAAGGGATTGATATAATATGCAAAGAAAGTCACCCAAAAGAGATTTATACAATTCAAGACAGCCACCCGAAAGGGATTTATATTTAAATCAATGCAGCCACCCGCAAGGATTACATCAAAACCAAGTTACCCAAGAAGGACTTATTACAAGGGGTTCCTCTCACCAAGTTTCAATTACTCAAAAGTAGATTCAAGCATGGGGTCGACTTTAAGCAAAATGCAAATAAAGTCCAGGAATAGATAGGGAATCTATTCCAAATAATACAACTATCAAGGCCAGGGATAGACTCGAGCATGGGATCTATTCCGAAGATTAAAACACTGATCGACTGCAATAATCACATCAAACCCAAATCAAAGTAAGCAAGTCCAGATCAAAACTTCAATAAGCAACCGCAAGCAAAGAGGTCAGGTATGATTTCTAAACCTTGGCTGACGAGCCTTAGTATGTAGTCCAACGGACTTAAAACAACATGAGCGGACAACCACCAGGTCGTAATCCTCGATTGACCAGGGCGGCTATACTTTGACTTTCGTCTTTGTCCAAGCCTCAGTCAAAGTGGAGCCTTCTATAAAAACCTAGATTTGGACCCGGTGGCTGTAGTAGTACCCGACAAAAACCCGATGATGATCGGACTACAACACGACACAATTTTACGATGTTTTAGACGGTTTTTCTATAGAACGGATCAAATAATTACTCGGAAAAACTAATTCAACATCAATACAGTCTTAGTCGTGTCATTACGGTTGCGTCGACACTAATTAGAGCCAATTCCGACTCCGGGGCTCCGAATCGCTCCCGAAACACGCAAAGTCAAATCTGAGTCAACGCGTCAAGCCAAGTCGAGCCTCGAGACGCGCGCCCAAGGCCCAACTGTGCATGCACTAGGGTAAGAGGTGAAGTCTTAGCATCCAAGCAATGCAAAGATCACGTATAATCCCCGCTTTGGAAACTTTTCAAATCGGATCCTCAAAATCTTAACCGCCTCCTTGAAGACGCCTGAATTCTGCATCGCCTGAAGCCAGATGTCCCAATTCTGGGTCGCACGACGTGTGGCGCCTGAAATATCGAATTGAACTACGAGAAAAACTATAAATACCCCCCTCCTCCGCTCATAATCAACACACAACACCAACTTCTCACTCTTCGAGCTCCACACAACTTGCGGCTCTTTTCTAGCGTCACACTCCGACATTAGGCACGATCCACTCGATCATTTTCTTCTTTATTTGCATTCCAAAAATCAACACTACTCTTCGTAGTTTCTCGAGTTCCTGACTCGACAAGAACAAAAAAAAAGGGCACCCGTGTTGGCTCGTCAACTTGCCTCACCTTAGCAAAACTCTGCCGGAATCGCCACAGGACACTAGGAGGATTATCCCAGCGAAGTCGATATCGTCACTACATTTTCAACTAAACACAACTTTACATATCGCACCTTTAATTATGCATTTCGATAACGTCGAGTCCGACTTATGTGGATACTAATTCCACGATGCGTCCATCACTTGCACTCCAAGTGGTGTACATGTCTTACTCTTGTTTGGCACAGTCAATACCAACTCGTATAACATACGTATCGTCCACAACTTCAACCTCAAGTACTAAAACACCTAAATCGAATCCGAGTAGTCGTGAGATCTATTCTTGATCGTCTACACATCGTACTTCGTTTAGTGTACATTTTGAGGGTGCAACTCTTCATACAATGTGATTTACTTACATTTAGCATTTATCGCTTTCGTATTATTTACCGCTTTATGACCATAATCGCATGCTAAATCACCTAACACGAAATTCAAAACGTAAAACAAACTAATCTTAAACAGAACAAGCAGTGGTCCAGTCCCGTATTAATCTCGATGCTCCCCCCTCACATGTGGTTCAACGCATCCTTATTAATACCGTACCGATGCACTTTAAGCAGAATACAAGGTAAGGTATACCACGAGAACGACTAATATCTGTATTATCACGTTAAAACTGATCTCCTAATACGAATACTATCTAGTACTCTCTACTTTCCTGTGTGAATGTTTTCATGTGGTCTGTTTGTCACGTGAAATCGCATGCAAAGAATGTGAAAATATTTACTTCGACGAAAAAAAATTACTTGTCCCTAAAACAACCGACGTAGCAAAGGCATAGGGTTAAAAAAACGAATGTTATCGCATTTATGTCACAATTGGAACGAAGTTATCAGCCCATCGATTGATTAGTGGAGGCCGCTACGTGCAGGCGGGATTGGGTGTTGATGTCTATCGGACGTTGGCTTCCCAATACTTACCCTCACCCCTTTCTCAGAATCTACGGTTTCTGGATCTCCGAAATCATTGGCAATGAGAGTCATTCTAGACATGGAATACAAGTCTCTATCTTTAGGTCTCCATGTCACTCAGATTTGAGCCGTCTAAGGAATAAAGTTGACTTGAACAGTTTCCGTGTATCCCAAAATTACTCGGTGCCGACTTCATAAATCGGCAACGAATTCGGTTCACTAATAAGGTCGTCAGACCAAACATATCAGTCTTTAAACATTTATAACCACATCTCGATCGATTCAACGGAAACATAGATGTCCCCCGTACATCTATCTAATATAATTCAAATCGTCAACCAAATCGAGGTCCGACACTTCGTCGGAACGCGAGATCGGATCGACCCGGATCGCGAGCGTCCGACGGGCTGTGTGGGTGGCCGTTGCGACGGTCCGCGCAGGTGCGCACGGCGAGCGGGTGGCAGCGTCCACAACATCCTCCCAAAAAATTAGAACCAACGGAAGTGAATTGAGAGTAATGATTTAAAACCACTAATCGATGATTCAAAACTCGCCCTGAAATACGAGATCGGTCGTGGGTGGTCGTTGCAGGTGACAACGTCCATAACATAACTCCTTGTAAGGAAACTCATTCAAGAGTGAGTTAAATAATAAGGTAACAAATTTATGTACCCAGCGCACATCGGGCGTACTTGTTCTAGACTATTTTTTTAACATTTTGATTGATATTTAATTTTGCAATTACTAGTGATACAATACCGCCATTAAACCTCGCCTTATTTTTCTGATTTCTTTCCTGAGCTTGCTGGTGCACTTCTCCTCGGCTGTAAATAGTGCCTAGTCTCTTCAGCTCCGAGCTCTAAACAACAACCCCTTTCCTCTTTCTTATCAACACTTCTCTCGATCTCCTACATTGAAAACTCAATATATTTTTGCAATAATACTCTCAGTTTGACTTCCGCTACGTATACATTCTTTAGGTAACGTGTATTTTTGATTTCAGTTCGCATCTTTGTCGTACACCTTAGTTGCCGAGTTTTGTCCTGAAGGTTGATGATAGCCGCGAAGTTCGCATGTACCAAGCAGAGCTAAATCAACTTAGGACAATAGTGTATGTCACAAACCACGAGAAATCAAATAAGATCGGCGTTTCTTTCTTTACTCGTTTCCAATAACTTAAACGAATCTGCAGTTTACATACTGTTTGAAGATAGGACACTCAGTTCGAAGATTAAATGACTAATATCGGACACTCGAATCTTACTTTTATTATAATGTATGTGTGGATTGAGTTCATTTCTTATTTTAAACCCTTCAAAAAAAAAATCAGGTTTCACAACAAAGTCAAAACTAATTACTGAATTTCAAACAATGTAACGATCAATAAATTGATCCCACAATGTAAATAGCGTGACAACTCCGGAAAAAATCAAGTAAATGACAATCTTGAATTCAAAAGGGTCCCACTAAAGTATCGGACGTAAGACCGTAGGAGGAAAAGGTGCGCCAAATAACGTTACTGAAATAAAAAGGGATACCATATTAGTGTCATTTCTTAACTTAATTGCTTCAATAATGTGTAATTGCTAATTTGCTAGTAGTATTTGTTCAGAAGAAGGCAGGCAGCAGGCGAGCTACTTCCCAACTATAAACTTATTTACTCAATTCTTAATTCTTGGTCTCACCCTCCATTTCTACCTTCATTTCATGTTAGTCTTAACTTAAAGTTTTTGGAATTTTTTGCATGCATGTTAGTTGACGAAATTTTCAATTAAAACCCAACAAAGTGATGTAATTTGTGTTATTAGTTGTATCCGTTCAGTTGCAATTATTATTAAACTAGTTGACGATGATTATGTGATAAAGACATCTTCTTGTTTTATGTTGCATAATTTTCATTAAGTAGGCAACTAAGGTGATAGATGAGTTTGTGTTATACTCCTAATTGTGTAGATAGTTTTTTGGTCCTTTAATTAATTTGTGCATGCATGTTTTGAATTGAACAAGTTTGCTTAACTCGGGTACACATTTCAAGCATGGCCGCGCTTAAAGGAGGTGATGATTTTGCGCCATTTCCGATCAAGGAGCAACTCCCTGGAGTCGATTTTTGCGTCACTAGCAACCCTCCTTGGCGTATGTCTTCCTATTTTGTTTAGTTTCACTTTTTTAATAACGTGTGTTTACTCTGCATCTATTTTTTAACGTAGAGGTACGTACGTGCTGGGTAAGGTTGCATACATTCGCCCGCCAAAGTATAACCCACTCTATGTAGGCTTTAATTTGAAAACGGTTTCTTAATGGGGACTTGAAAACCCAAACTTACTCTAAAAAATTCAATTATAATCACTAATTAGACAACTTGTACCATATTTGAGCCCATCTCATGCAAACTTGGTAAACAATAGGAGTATTAAGTAGTTGTTCAATATCTCTGAGATGTTGGTGTGTAAATTCATTTAGTTTTGGAGGTGATGTTGATTTTGAAATTTGGACCAATAATGCTGCAGATGAATGTATCATTCTTGGATTTCAGCATTTTATAGTAATGCTTGGGACTACAGTTATGATTCCAACCATACTTGTTCCTCTGATGGGAGGCGGACCGGTCAGAATTTTAAGTTCATGTATATATATTCTCTTAGGATACGGCCGGCCCCATGCATGCATACTAACTAATGTAATGTTGTGAACTGTTATAATGTGAATTTGACAGGTTGAGAAAGCTAAAGTGATACAGACATTGCTGTTTGTGTCGGGCTTGAATACGTTGTTACAGACTATATTCGGGTGCAGAACATCAATCGTGGTCGGAGGTTCATATGCATTTATCATTCCAGCCATCTCCATAATATATACTAACCACTTTGGCTACATCATTGACCCTTATGAGGTTTGTCTACTCTTTTAGTCCATCGCCATTATATTTTCCAACTCGTACTTACCTTACGTGAATCTCCCTCGATTCTAGATTTGACATCAAATAGCAATATTATTATTGTTGTCGGGATAGTATTTATTGCACAGAGAAGGGAAACAAGCAATTTTGTAACTGGATGGTAACTTGAAAATGCAAATATCTTACCTTGTTTGTTTGGATTCACAGAGGTTCAGGGAAACAATGAAAGCGATCCAAGGGGCAATAATGTTTGCATCCATATTTCCGGTCATTGTTGGGGTTTTGGGATTATGGAGGATTGTTGTAAGGTATGAAAGCCTCAAAATTGTTGTTACTAGTGGCTCACGACTTTTCAGTTCAGTTGGATTCGATTATGTTTCTAATCGGTCCTTCACTCGCTCTATGAAATTTTGTGTTTGCAGGTACATAAGCCCTCTTGCTGCTATTCCCCTGGTCACTCTTACTGGACTTGGCCTGTTACAATTTGGTTTCCCTCAGGTATGCATATCAGATAGATCCCTTCAAATAATACATCAAACCTGCATTCCAGAAAGCTGATTAGTGTATTTTTAATCTGATCACATACTAGCTTGCTAAATGTACTGCCATCGGACTCCCAGCCCTGGTCGTTATGGTGTTTTTAACCCAGGTAAGACTGTGGCCATATTTTTGTTTCCTTTTTTTACACCATAAAGGTGAATGGTCAAGACACATTAATACGCATTTAACATTTATTGTTGCAGTATTTTGGTAGCTTGCTGAAGCCGTTACAAGTCCTCGGTCGTAGATATGGAGTGTTGGCTACTATAGGGCTTCTCTGGGCATTTGCTGCAATCCTGACAGCGGCCGGAGCCTTTAAAAACAGCTCCCCAAAGACTCAGTTTTACTGTCGCACTGATCGCACTGGTCTCATAGGTGCCGCTTCCTGGTGAGTGCATGCATTCTAGTTGTTCAATTACAGACTCATAATTACATGTGTGTTGTAAGTAAACTTAAACATAGGCAGAGTGTATCCTGTCTTGAATGCTCATGCATGTTACCATCTTATACAGGATTCGGTTCCCTTATCCATTTCAATGGGGACGTCCCACATTGAATGTAGCAAATGGTTTTGCGATGATAGCTGCCACATTCGTTTCCCTTGTTGAGGTTTGTTCGATACAAACCTTATACTTTAATTCTTACATTACTCTTGACACTTTACTATGGCCGGCGACGCTTTCTATTTTAAGCTATTCCACAATGAAAAATTATCAAAAAAATAATAATCATGTCACATGTTTGACACATGCGTTTCGCGTTTCTTCGTTGTATAGTCCACAGGCTCATTTATTGCAGCTGCAAGATATGGCAGTGCCACACCAGTACCGCCTTCTGTTGTAAGTCGTGGAGTTTCCTGGCTGGTAAGTCTTTGTCATTATTCACATCCTTTGGGTTTTCAATATCTCTGAAAACTTCTTATGCAACAGCTGCCTTTCAAATTGGTTGTAGGGCATCGGAAATTTCTTGAATGGGGCATTTGGTTCAGTCTGCGGGTCAACGGCATCAGTGTATATTCTACAATTCCTTCCTGCACATTTAGCTACGATTTCAAACTCGTGACTACTGATCGTTACAACTTCTTTCTTTTTATGCACTGTTGGATTCTCCGACAGTGAGAATGCAGGATTATTGGGACTTAACCAAATCGGAAGCCGAAGAGTAGCTCAAATTGCTGCAATTTTCATGCTCTTCTTTTCAGTACTAGGTAGGTATTCTACAATCATTTCATAGTTTCGTAACCATTTATTTTAATGTTAGAAGCATTAATCATTACTCAGAAATCGAAATAGAGTACGCTTACCTGTTCAACTCAATCCTTTCAATCAGGAAAATTTGGAGCTCTTCTAGCATCCATCCCAATCCCCATCTTTGCAGCAATCAACTGTGTACTTTACGCTTATGTGGGTAAGTTTAGATACTCTAGTTCTACTCATACTTCTTAGCTTACTAATCGATATTGATGTTTAATGTATGATTGCAATGTTTGATAGTTTTTATTTTGTACAGTATCGGCAGGGTTAGGATTTCTGCAGTTCTGCAACCTAAACAGCTTCAGAACAAAGTTCATCCTAGGATTTGCGCTGTACCTGGGGCTTTCTGTCCCTCAGTACTTCTATGAGTATCTCTTGGTTGAGGGCCGCACTCCCATCTTCACACGCTCCATGGCAGTACGTTTACTTCTAACATTCAGTTAGTTTTTACTACAATGAGTACTATTCATTCATGAGTCCCTAATAAGTTTCTGCAACATGATCGATGTGTATCAGTTCAACAGCATGGTGCAAGTGATATTCGCGTCAGCAGCGACAGTAGGAGGGATAATAGCATTATTCTTGGACCTGACACTCCATCGCAGGCACAGCGCGACCAGGAGAGACAGCGGGAGGCATTGGTGGAAGAAGTTTAGAGCATTTGAGAGAGACACTAGGAGCAAAGAGTTCTACTCCCTTCCATTTGGCCTTAACAGATATTTCCCCTCACTCTAGTCGCCTTGCCCAACCAGGGAATGAAATAAATGCTCTGTCTAAGGGTGTGAATGTTTGGGGGCCAGATTGTACAACTAGAAATAGTAGGTATTTTGTATGTTGAATGACAGAATGAGACACCAATTACATTACATATATAAAATAATAGAAGCATATTATATTGAACATTCATGTATTCCGTACTTATGTTGGCTGACATTTATACATTCAGCCAATTTAGTAAATGAAGCATGTTATTTTAGATATTTATACAAGCTTTGATAGCATTTCAGAGTATAGATGCACTTCTAACAAAATAGGTTTGTGGTTCGCACCGCAAAAAAAAAATGGTTTCACAACGGTTCTAAATTACTGTCTTCATGACAACTGAAACTTGTCGAAGTTTCCAATCACTCTCAAGAGAAGCCCGACACTTAGTGTTTTGCTTGCAACTTTGCAATGTTTACGTCATATGACATGAGACAGTAAATTGCTCATAAACACTACATACCAGCCTTCTAAGGTATTCGAATCTTGGCTGTCTAGGATTCTACAAAGCATATGATTGCAACTCGAGAGCAGAAGACTATAATAAGAGGTAACATAGGAGAGAAAGCCGGTGAATATATATAATCTCGCATTCGGAACAAATTGAATTAAGAAAAATCTGGCATTCAGAAGAAATATAATCAACAAATTGAATTAAACTAGGGAGTCATGAACCCATAAGCTGATATATCCATATCCAGGTCAAAGATCCAATTTACACAAACATAAAATGAAATTAAGATTCAAGAACTACACGCAATATATCCCTTTTTCGTTTTTTTCTTTCTTTCTTTTTTCTCCATCTCCATGTGTATGTGAAGAAACGCAACGATCAACATCCATTTAAAAGCAGGCTTCCAGAAGACAGCAACAGCAGAGAGCAGCCAAACTGAAAATTACAACAAACACACCAAGTCAGACGACCAACTTTCTCAGACCCAACATTGCTGCCACCCCAAACATAAATAAATTCTCAAGTTATTTGTTGTTTAAACTTGTTACATTCGGGCTTGTCATACTGGAAAAAAGCTCACGCTTAGACTCAGGCATTATAAATCGTTACACAAAAAAATAAGAAAAGCTCGGGCACGATCCGGTCCAACAAACGAACATTCTTGGGCAAATGTAAATTATGGTGCCACACTAACTGTGTGGTTGACTATCCCTAGACGATTGGGTCTCCTTCCAAATTCGTACAACCTTAAGATTCCTAGGTATTATAGTATATTATATTTCCACATCTACAAAATAGGGAGTATTGTTTATGTTTGATGGAGTAGTATTTTATTCTACAAGGGTATGAATGTATGATGACCCATTCTTAATATTACTAAGAATCATGATCATGAGCAAGCACAGCGCTTATTTATCAAACAGTTGCTGTATTATAAAATTGTACCACAACAAGGACTTAACAAAATCACAGGTTCATTAGTCAATCACATTTATGCATTCAATCAAAAAAACAATTGGTCAATGATAAGCTGCAATTATTGAAATTAAAAAAGTAGACTTCTCTCTTCCACAGCATTAGACAGGTCAAAACTCAAAATCAAACCATGACAACCTAAGCTGAAGCCTGGAAGGGATGAACATGAACGTGTCTGTCTCGTACGTACTGTCATAAACAGATTAGCATAAAAACGTACTGGCAATTTGCTGGTTTTTATATTGTACCACAAAAATTAAGCATTATATCCTGGCATTTTAAGGACAGTGGGGATAACAATTTGGAAGGTGTCCTTGTACTTGAAACTGGAGTACTAGGGAATAATCAAAGATGACAGCCGGTTAGAGATTCTCTGAATATACCCTCCCTCCCTCCCTGGATTTCAGCTGACAAAAAGAAATTGCCAACTCAAACTAGTCAAATCATTCGACCTCCAAACTAACCCAAGGGCCAAGGCTACCGATGTATCACGGCCGTATCACTTCAGCAACCCAAAATGGGGAAATCAATTAGATCAATGGGTCATTTTGTAACCCAAAATCATATTTTTAATGTTTATTTCAATACAAAATGGCCATCATTGATCCATGTTAGCGTTAATATTTTGATGTCAGAATAAATTTCTTTTGTAAAATTTATCTTGTCTTTTTCAAAAATATTGTTTTATTCAATTATATCAATGTACTAATGAATACGTTTATTATTTTAAAAATTAAACGTATAGATTTAAATAACAAAAAGAGAAAAAATAAATAAATCTTGGTAGTAATTACAAAATTAATTAGTATTTACTCCTAAAAGATTTAAGGGGTGGGTGGATTGATTATATGCCAAAAAAAGATTTAATAAACAAAATTTTATCGTACGCGTACAAGGATTTGTCAAATCGTATGGATTCTCAATCCTTGTAAATTGGATGTGACACAAACCCAATTCAGAAGGAACTGAACGGAGGCAGTGATTTCAATTTTCAGACTCCAGGAATTCTCAATTTGTACGTAAACTAAATTATTTATTCCATTTCAGTGGTATGTCACCTCGATTCGTAAATGAATGATTTATCTTATTTAGATCTGCCACTGCTAATGCCAGAATCCAGATGGTGTCTACATCTAATGTTTTTTTAAGATGACGAAACGCATGTGAAAGCAGCGCAAAGGTGAAAGCGAGTATATAGAAGATGATGAAAAACATGAAATGAAGGCAAGAAAGTAGCAGATCTAACAAAAACAGAGAGGGAAGTTAAGTCAGTACCATCCTTCCATGAGACCGGAGCTCTGTTTCTGCTGAGGGGGAGGCTGAGCGTACTGAGGGGCGTACTGTTGGGGTGGGTAGCCTTGGGGAGGGTAGCCTCCTTGCTGCTGCTGGGGGTATCCGCCTTGCTGAGGGTAGCCCTGGGCGGGGTAACCAGGTGGGGGGTAGGCGTCCTTGGCGTAGCCCTCTCCTCCTCCTCCTCCAGGGTACCCTTGTTGTGGGGGTACTCCCACTGGTGGTTGCTGGTTGTAGTAACTCATTCCGATCTTCTCCTTTAGGTAGGGTAGGTATGGGTTGGAGATGAAGAAGAAGAAGAGGAATGGATGACTTCGAGATGAAGGAAAGAAAGAGAAGGTTGGTTGGTTGGGTTAGACTTGAGACTTGGGAGAGAATCAATAACGGGTGTATTACTTTATATACGGAGTGATTATGAATAGGATATGATTTTACGGAGTAGTCCGTATTTTTTTTATAGGGGGGAGGGATAATGGAATTCTTATGGGATTGGGAATTGGGTTTTGTGGGTGAAGAAAGGAGGCCGAGAAGAAACGGAAAACCAACGTTGTTTGACCGCTTGACCTTATCTCTCTCTTTATCTTTCTTGAGTAGTTCCCCACGGTGTCTACGCGCTTGTAACTTCTTTCTTCCTCCACTATCCTTTTTTGGCTACTTTACAATTTCCGCTTGTCTTCTTCGAACTTTCCATCCACTTTCCATAACCTCAACTAGTTTTGTTACCCGTGAAAATCACGGGTCGTTTCAAGTAAATTGTATAAACTTAACCTTAAATAAAATTGTCGTCGTGTTGTATGCACTTGTAATCTCGTATTCAAAAACTTATGTGCAATTGTGCATGAACGAATTGAAATTCACGTGCTTTGTTCTGAATAAACAAATAACATTATTTATATGAATATTAATCGTAATACTTCCAAATTCATATAACAATATAATCTCAACGTATACGGTTATAAACGTAAAAAATCGAATGGAAGAGAGTATTGATAACATTGTAGTCTCGTGACGTCATGTTATCTACATCGACATATAATTATATAATGGAGTAATAAATTATTATTCATCTATTTTTCTAGCTAAGAATAATAATCACACAACATTTTATTGTTTTATTTGACAAAACAATAAAACGTATAAATTACTCGTATGTGAAAGTAACATAAATTGTGTATTTATAAGGTAGATATAAATTACTCGTATGTAATGTATTTGTAATTCTACTATCATAACTAAGACTACATTACCTTTATAAATTTGCGAATATTAGATAAATAATCGCGTTAATTAACATAATTTTTCAGTGTAATTATCCATAGTACTTTTAATTTGCAACCTTAGTTTTATGGGAAAATATTAATTATGCGATCCTTAGTATTATAATTCCTAAATCTAAATCTAAAAATAATAATACCCAAAATTTACTCCGTAACTCTTTCTAGGAAGTTTATGATTTCACTCATTCTCATCCATACAATGATGTTACAACGTCTGCAAAAAAAAAAACATATCGACCCAAAAAATATCAATGAAATGGAATAAAAACGTAAACCAAAAGTTGATACATAATTTGTAATAACCAATTATCCTGTAAGAATTTTATTAATAAGATATCTCAATTGTTAAAATGATATGATATTAAAGTTGTGTAATCAAAATTATTAGCATAACTCATATAAAAATTCTTTGTAGAAATGTAGAAAATGTTAATAATATGTAATTACTTTGTATTGTATTAATTACAACTAATAAAAGCACATGAACTACATATTGATGAGCTAAATATTTTAGTAGTGCCACTTGTCAATACCTTGTTAAGGGTGACATTTTGAAATGACTTTTTATATTTTTATATAGATAGATTAATTACAACTAATAAAAGCACAACTTGATTGATGAGCTAAATATTTTAGTAGTGCCACTTGTCAATACCTTGTAAAGGGTGACATTTTGGAATGACTTTTTATATTTTTATATAGATTACTCATACTTAACTATGCATCAAAAAAAATGAGAAGGTCTCCTGAGAGACGATCTCTCATTAACTTTACTGAGAGACTAAGTACAAATGGAAGTAACAATGGTACCAAACCTAATAGAAGTAGGTACGATTAACATAAAAGAGTATACAAATATAAAGATGGTACGCTTTTTATAAAAACAGGTACAAAACAAAGTTGTCATTTAAGGGTACGAATATGACATAGAGTGGTACTGAAAAATGATCTCTCAATAAGTTATTGAGAAACCTTCTCTCCCAAGATTTGGTGCAAAAAAATCAGGATCGTAATTTTTTCTAACGAATTTTTCTATAATCTTTCCATTATATCCCTATATAAACTTCAACTACAATTCTTCGTTTACTCCATCAATTTAGATAATCAATCGCTCCTGATTTCAATTATGACTTCTAATTCAATTACGGATAATGTAAAATCGATTATTTATTTACCGGATTATTATTTTTACTTATATTAATATTATTGTTTAATTAATTGTTTAATTTTAATTGTTTAGGGTTTATAAAGGGGTTGGTGGTTGACATGGTGGTCATTGGGGATGGACTCGCTGGAAGAGGGTGGCTGACCATGGTGGTTCGTCGGAAAGGGGTGGCTGGGGTCGTTGTGTAACAACAACGAAAAATGAAAAAACAAAAAGAAACCAGCAATTAACAAAAAAAAGGGATAACTAAATAAAAAAATAATTAAAAAAGAAGAGAAAACCCACTAACAGCGTTCTCCCTCCCTTCCCTACCCTCACCCCATGACCCACCCAACCACCACCCGCCCACCGCACCGCACCATCCCACCGCCCAGCCGCCACCCGACCCACACCGGCTCCATGACCCACGCTACCACCCAACCACCCTCACGGCCTCACCCATCTGACCTGACCCCCACACGTCCACCCCACAACCCGACCCACACTGTCTCCGATACGACCTCACCCACCCGTCCCCAGCGACCGACTCCAGCCATCGATCCCAACCAGTTCCGATATCTTTTGTGGTTGATGGTGTGTTTATGGGGGTTTGAGATTTATCTAGAGAGAAAAACCAACTTTCAAATTTTTGATGGGATGAAATGAAAGGGATAAAATGGTAAAATGTCATTAGGATTGAGCAAAGGCTCGTTAGAAAAAAAGTAATTTCGAAAAATTACTCATACTTAACTTGAAAAGTGACCGTTTTAAGTTATCGTTCGAGTAGATCTCTCTTACGAAATACTTCTAAAATTATTCGGTAAATAACGACTCATGTTAAGAGTTGATGGGGTCATCTATTCCGTCTCTGCTTTGCCGACCACTCACCTCGGTTCAGGCCGTCCCTCATCGGTCGACCACCATTCCAAGGGAGACCACCAGGGACCACTCGGCACCGAGCCTAGGCCTCGTCCTTTCCCATGGGGTCCGTGAGTACCCATCTTACCAAGTACGAGTGCCGCCGTCAGACTGCCGTTATGGATGACAATTTCATCAGAAACCGATGGATATCCATCCCATCCGATTTAAATGGGTGGACGAAAATCTAAAATTAATGGATGATGGATAGATACGGATGAATCTAAATCACACCCGTTATCTATCCGTCGCCCAATATTCTTTTCATTTGCCAAAAAAAATAGATCCATTTATATAAAATTTACTCCGTGCGATAATTAATATTCTCTCTTATCCAATCAATTATACGAGTAACCATTTATTTTTAGATGGTATTCGAGATACGTCTTTTACCGTCTTTTCCTCCATTTATACGCAACTTCTGTTTACAAAAGTTACTATTTTACGAAAGAAGTTTTCATTATAAATCTAAAAGTATTAGTTTCACGATATTTACGATCAAAGTTCGTTAAGTTTGACCCTTAAAAGGCAAATTGATACAATAGATTGGATAGGAGGGGTTACGTACTAAATTACACTACCTTTTATAATATTCAAACTAACATTGGAGTTACAAGATTTATAAATCTCTTTATATAAAAAAAATGATCTTATATTTTTTGGGCGAATAAACTTCGTAATTTTTTGTAGCCCTTAAGGATAATTAAATCATCACTCATTTATCACCCAATTGATCTGTTTCATCTGCGGAACAACATTCTTAGTCCAGATCTACAATAGGTAGCTAACTATTTTTTGATTTTGCTTTTTCAAAATCAAACTTAAAAATTTAGATTATTAATTAAATACTCCGTGTATTAAAACTAAATTTTACAAAATCATCCAAATAACAATGTAAAAGTACAACAAAGAATATCTAAATTAGAAAAATGTAGGCGTGGAAGAACTCTTAATCTCCCATGAGAAACTATATCTGTTTTAACATTATAATCACTTAAATGATATTTCATGTGCTTAGATAAAACAAGTATTTTTGTTACTCCTATAAAATCTACAGATTATTTGTATCCTATTATTTTGTTATAAAATTACAACGGTATGTTAAAAAAAATGTGAGGGGAAAAATTCGGAAAGTGAAAGGAAAAATGTAACACCCCAACCACCACCTGTAGACTGTGGTATCACTTATGGTGCTCAACAAGCCGTGTACTGGCCCCACAGATTAACACGGGTCTTTTCCAACGCATTTTGACCTCACTTATGCGCATCCCGAAACCTTCTCAGGAGGTCATTCATCATTAGACTACTCTCAGCTAAGCACGCTTAACTGCGGAGTTCTTTTGCATGAACAACCAGAAAAGAAAGTGCACGCTTAACCAGTAGTACTATCAATCTCTTTAAGCACTCATATTCAATATACTCTCATATGAGCACCATAATTATATTCTGAGAGTACCATAACTCCATCCAATCTCTTTAAACTCGGGGTATTACAAAAAAAGGAGTTAGATAAAACAAATTCAGAAGAGTATATTCAACGACATTACACCGTATAATTTGAGGTAGCAACTAACTAGTAAATGAGCAAGTTTTCCCACCCAGGTTAAGTATCACACATAGATAGATAAGAAAAAAAAATCATACTCCATATCTAGAGAATAACAATGTAATCCCCTATAAATTCTAACGCAATACAGTGGCGGAAACACTGTAGATTTGAGATTAAAACACACTGATGTTCTAATTTAACAAAAAGAACGGTCAGTCAATACAAATGTCACTTTTTCACAAAAGGGTTAAAAATAAAAATTCTCCAAATGGGTTTAACAATCCAAAAATTAATATAAAAGAAGTAGAGTAGGATCCATGCTACTTGCTAGCTCACACCCAAAACCCAGCAGCAAACTATCTGTCATGTTATAAACATAACAGTCACAATTCAGTGGGGAGTAACGACGACGTTCTCCCAGCCATATTACATGACATTAAAGCATAATTACTATTATATCAAAATAGTTTAAAATGGAAAACGTTTAAAACGATATAGTAAAATAATTTAAAACGACTGCCAACCTGCAAGTCAATATCAACCAATAATAATAACGGCGTTATGGATATGAATCAGTGCAACAAAATAGACTTTCACTAAGAGAATATTAAAAACTAGCTTCGAGAACTTAGTTCAAACAAATCAAACCTCGGTCTCTAACTAGGCTACTCAACCATAATAGGACGGCGACTTATCAATGTCCTAGCTTAAGTAAGTATGCACACCCCTCCTGGAACACCAAATATGTGCAGTTCAACCCGACGGCGTCTTACATGCGAGGTACGAGCTTAAGGTCAAAATGAACCTATACTCCTGGACAAGAACATGCCTAGTTCAACAACCAATGCATCCCGCTCGGATACACTAGCCTTATAGCTTATGGCAAAACGTATACTCTAGACTGTATTACTCTACCCGTACACTTTTCTTATTCCATAACTCCAAAACAAAGTCATTATCAAAATTCAATAGGATTATAGTTCATTTTTTAAAAGATTTTTTTTTATAAATATAGAAACTTTCTAAAATAATACTCCGTAACTTTCCAAAAGTAGGTACTATTATAAATAGAAATCGATTAAAATAGAAGCTATATAAAATAGTTAATATCAGGCCTCGAGACGTAAACATTATATTTATTATATAAATGTATAATTCATGATTAAAAGTCAACTAAAGTCAAAATCATAATTATTTAAAAAAAAAATTGAAGTTTAGGTAATTAAACGTATTTAAATAACAAATTGACAGATTTTTCAAAATTGCACTGTCTTACTATAAAATTCTTAATTAAATAATTAAAAATCAAAACAAAGTAAAACCAGTGGGGTTGGGGCCGTTTGGTTCGCACAAAGGTATATGATTGGAATCAGGAATCAAACCAGGCTGGTATGAGGTTGGAACTTGATTCCTGATACTCGATGTTTGGTTCATTTTTTTAGATGATTGAGAATCAAATCCGAAATTCTAATTTTTATAAAATTATATTTTAAATATATAAAAATTTATATAACACTGACTATATAAAATCTACAAAATTTAACATGAAAGAAAAATTAAATAAATTTCATTAAAAACAACCCTTTTTGACGATATAAAACGCTAAGTTACATTAATAAAATTTTAAAATAATTTTTTTAGTATTTTAAATTAGTGTTTTTCACTAAAGTATTTCAGTAATAATTTTTTTAAAAAAAATTGGAACAATTTTTTTCGGAAAATCAAACAAAGTTTGATTCCAAGGGTCTCATACCCACCTCCTCCCTTGGGTATGAAAAACCATACCATGAGGGTTTGAGGTATGGGTATCGAAATGAAAAAATTGTCAAACAAACACAAGGTATGGGTTTGCTTCATTCTAAACTCATACCTCATGGCTCATACCCAAATTGATCGAACCAAACGGCCCCTGAATCTTAGTTACTATAACTTTTATTTCTGGAGAAAATAAAAATTCCAAATAAAACATGGGTTTTCTTTGTATGTTTACAAACTGTCAGAATTAGACACCCGATTGTATTTCTTTAATTAAAGATGTTTAAAAATTGATTTTAAAAAAAAATCAATTGGAACATTAACTAGACTCTCCCTAGTTTATGTACGTAAATTAACAAGATTAAATACAAAGTTTAACATATGTTTCAATTTAGAGCTTATCACAACTGACAGATTCGCGGATTAATTTGACACTTGTTCACAAACAATTTATTGTGACCAAAATACTTGGAATTATTTTACGAAATTAAACAGACATATATTAGATCTAAAATAAATAGTAGTCTCTTTTCAAAGTTTTCGGAATTAAATTCTTTAAACTAGAATATTAATTCACTCAAAAACACCAACAAATTCTGAAACATGCTGTAACTTTATTAAAAACAATAAAACTTTCAATTTGACAATTCATACATTAAAATCACGAAAATTTGAAATTAATTATTATGTGTATGTTTTTGTCTCGGCCTTATAATACTTTTTAATAATTAAAAGAACGACTTATTTGCAAATCTCGTAAAAATGATTTCAAATAACGAAACATGTGAAAATTTACGATTTTAAAGTCTTTGTTATTAAAAACGAGACATAAATATATTGTCTAACAAAAATCTAATTTCTATACATGCAACTACAACAATAATATCACATAATATACATACTATAATTTTTTTTCTCTCTAGTGTTTCTATGAGAGCTCTCTAGGGTGCATCCCTCATCTTCCTCGTATTGAAGGCTTATCCACCTCGAGTGGAAACAAAGCGCTACTAGGTATTCGGCCATGCAAAACACGTCCGCTGATAGAGTATGGAACGTAATCAGGCGGAAGCACGACATAAAGGAAAAGAAAAGTTAGGGCCTCCGGAGGATTATGTATGGGACGTTGGGGATACGAGTGAAGAATCGAAGGTGGAATTTGTACTGCTTGGGAAAATATGGACGACAAAGACAATCAACGTTAAGGCAGCCATCGATACCATGGCAAAGGTATGGTAGACGAAGGGAGCAATCATAGGTAATGTCCTCGACTCAAAAGAACGTATTTTCCTATTTCGTTTTGAGAATGAGCGAGATAAATTGAAAGTTGTCGAAGGGCAACCATGGCACTTTGACAAACATATATGGTGTTTTAATGATCCGGTGGGGGAGAGGCGTTTGACGGAGACTCCACTTTTTCATGTTCCTATGTGGGTGCGAGTCTATGACCTACCTATTCGTGGAAGGAACAAGGAGGAAAATTTAACCTACATAAGGAATCAACTAGGTGATTACGTAGGGGTGGACAAAAGCTCGATGGAAGGGATAGAAAAGGCAATACGGTTACGAATACTGCACGATGTGAGACAGCCAGTAAAGGACCTTATAGAGGTGAAAATGCCATCTGGAAGGGTGGTCCAGTTTCCGGTAAAATACGAGCGAATCTCGATTTTTTGTTATGGATGTGGAAAAATGGGTCACGGTGAAAAAGATTGCGAGAATGGACCATTTGAGGACGAGGAGTTACGTTTTGGAGAAAATTTGAGGGCCTCGCCGTGGAAGACAACTAAGATCGTGGCTGCCACAACTAATACTAAAGGCCGCTCTCTGCACGACGAGTTTGAGGCAGATAGTCGACTTCGGGAGGAAGAAATTGTGAATGACCTGATCATTAAATTGAAAGCTGTCGCAGTCCAAGTGAGATGCAAGCGGGGCGCGACCATGGTGAGAACTCAGAAGAATGGGAGATTGAATATGGGGACAATAGAGAAGATAAGTGAAACTGAGGAGAGGGAAAATATGGGAGGGGGAACAGGAAAATTAACTTCAAACTCTCAAGGTGTTGTCGAGCTAAATGTGGGAGATGTGCGAATGACAGATTTGAAGGATGTGGTGGAGGTGGGGATTCAGAGTGGGGTCACGGGGAAGGTGGGATTGGAAGGAGGGGAGACATTGGTCAATAATGGTAGAGGGGGTACGTGGAAACGGAGGGATGTGGAGAGAGTGGGACGGAAGGTAAATGAGGTTGAGCAACAGCTCATATCGAAGCGAAGAAGGGCGGAGCAGGATACCGATACCAGCCAACCATCAAGAAACGCTTTCTTGATAAGGGGGGTGGGTATGCCAAGGATCTGACTTTGGACACGATACAAAAGAGTCGGTGGGAAGGTGTTGACGGAGACTTTTTTATGGATTCTAATCCAGAAGTAGCGGAGGCTGTTATTGAGCAGCTCCGCGAAGAACAATGAAACTCTTAAGTTGGAACTGTCAGGGGTTCGGCAATCCCCGGATAGTGAACACCCTCCAGGATAGGTGCTGGAGGGAGGACCCAGACATCGTTTTCGTCATGGAAACGATGCTTAAGATGAGTAAGTTAGAGGAGATTAGAAATAAATGCGGTTTCAATAAAAGAGTCTGTGTAAATAGTCAAGGGAGATCGGGAGGGATAGGCCTATGGTGGAGGAATGTGGAGGCAGAATTAGTTACATACGACAAGAATCATGTTTGTATTAAGGTTCAAGATGAAGCTAGGGGAAGTAGTTAGCTGGCGATAGGAGTATATGGGTGGCCAAGTGCAAATGAAAAACATAAAACTTGGGAGCTACTTCGCAGGATATGCTCGGAGAACTCTACCCCAAGGATCGTGTTTGGTGACTTCAATGAGATATTGGGCTCCCATGAAAAGGAGGGAGGTGCTATGAGGGGGGATCGAGAAATGAATGCTTTCCGGGATACACTTGTGGACTGTAATCTGTATGACATGAGATTTCAAGGGAACATCTTTACTTGGTAACGTAGGAGAGCTGTTGGGAGAGTTATTCGAGAGAGGCTTGATAGAGCTGCGGCAAACCTTGAGTGGAAAAACATCTTTCCGGAAGCTAGTGTTTATCGCTTACCCATTTATGCCTCTGATCACGCCCCAATCGTAATTCATACGGAGGAGCGACGGTTTAGGGGAACTAGAAGAAGACAGTTTCGTTTTGAGGCTATGTGGATGTCGGACCCGGGTTGTAGAGAAGTGATCAAGGAAGCGTGGGAAAGTGGTCAGGCGGACGGGATAACGGATAAGGTGGGCCGATGTGCTTTGAAGTTGACTAGGTGGGCTCAAGCTACTTTTGGAGATATCAAAAGAAAAATTCGAGAAAAGGAAGCTGAGCTCGATGCATGGCAAAAACGGGCACCCTCGGCAGATATGCTTGAAAATTGTAATCGGCTCGTGGGTGACCTCGATACACTTCGACAACAACACGAAACATATTGGTATATAAGGGCGAGAAAGACCGAGTTGCGAGATGGGGATAAAAATATATACTTCCTATTTCCACTACAAAGCAAGTCAAAGACGTAAAAGAAATACAATCAAGGGCTTGGAAGATGATGGGGGGGGGGGGTGGCATACCGCAGAGGATGAAATTGCTTCGATCGCCACGTCGTTTTTTGGTGAGCTTTTCAATTCTCAGGGAGTGAGAAATATGAATGAAGTTCTGGGAAAAGTTGATAAAGTGGTAACAGGGAGTATAAATGACGTGTTGACTAGGGATTTGGATGAGGATGGGATTAAACGAGCATTATTTGACATGCATCCTAACAAGGCGCCCGGACCCGATGGTATGCACGCTAGCTTCTATCAACGTCATTGAGATATTTTGGGCTCGAATATATGTAATTATGTCCATAGATGGTGGGAAAATGACGAGGAGTTGGGGTCCATTAATAACACGTCTGTTGTCCTAATTTCGAAGACGACGGAGCCAAGAAAGATGAGTGAATATCGACCTATTAGCTTGTGTAACGTTCTGTATAAGATTATATCAAAGACACTTGCGAATAGACTGAAACCTGTCATGAATGAGATAATTACTGAGGAGCAGAGTGCGTTCACCCTGGGACGGCTCATCACAGATAATGCACTGATAGTGATAAGCGTTATTTATATACATATTTGGATCCCCTTAATTGTTAGTTTTATCTCGGTTTTCGTGCTTAACTCGTTAATAATGATGCAATATGCTTTGAATGTCGATACTTCCGTATTTGTGTGTATTTTGTAGATTTGGATGCATTTGGAGCTAATAAGAGCATTATGGAATCGATAATTGAAGAATTCACATCTAAGCGTGGAATCGAAGGAAGAAGATGCGGAATATACGAAGAAACAAAGACCCAAGAAGGAAAAGACACAAAACGAGATGAGAGATCGCCTACACAAGGGTCAACTTCAAACGTTCATATCTTGAGTTCTACAACTCCAATCAAAGTGATTTTGGTGGAGTTGGAAAGCTCTTTATCTTAGCTTTCCAACGGTATATTACATGTCCAATTTGAACAAGTAACGAAGAAATGAAAGTCGTTTGAAGTCGAGCGCGCGATGCTGTGACCTACAGCGCTACTCGATCGAGTGCCCCTACTGCACTCGATCGAGTGCTACTTCGTGAAGCTCCTGCCCATATTTGGGTGTGTCACTCGATAGAGTGCCGTCAGGCACTCGATCGAGTGCACCTAATCCGGGCCACACGTCATTCTTATTTTGACTTAGAATTTGGGCCTGCTTTTGAGTCCAACTGATACTCTTTATATATCAGTTGTCTGACTCTTGTTTGGGACATCTTTTATCTTTTCTTTTACCTTCTTCTACACACTTTTTATTATCTTAGTTTTCTTAGTCTAGTTTACTTTGCGAGATACATTGAACCTAGTTCTCCGTCTCAGATCTTGAATTCTCGGGTATTATTATTCTTAATTTTAATTTTAATTTCAGTTTCTACTTTAATTTCCGTCTTAATTTATTCTTTGTATTGTTTTATAGTGTAGATTTATTATTGCTTCCGTAAATTAATTCGTATCGTTTTCCTCATGTTTAATTGCAATTCGTCTTTTGTTAGTCCGATTATAATTAATATGCGTAGCTAGATTTCATCTAGGGTTTAAGGGGATCGATGCGTATTATTAGGGTGATAGTCAATTGACCTGTTTCTAATCGTATGAACTATTGCCTGAATATCGTTTAAACTCTGATTAATTGTTTGATGCATAATTCAATTAATTAGTATCGTAAATTAGGACTTTTCGCCGACCGGGTTAAGAACTAATTAGGCCACGATAGTTTGGGTAGACTGACTTAATGCTAGCGACCGCAGGTTAAGTTTAGATCTAAAGGTTGTAGTGTACCGACCGGACCTACACCTTAGGTAGTTCGATTATTGACCTGTTAGTTGACTCTCTGACCCGAGTAATATTCATTGTGAACCTGAGACCCTAGACTTTTTTTCCTTATTGATTTATTTATCAGTAATTAGTTATTAGTTTACCAAACCAACCAAAACTGTGACCTATAATCTAGAATCTAATTCTTAGGATAAATAATTGAATTTCCATCTCCTTGTGGTTCGACCCCTGACTTCGCTATCTACATTAGTTAGTGACCTTAGGGTATCTTTGATTAGGGATACGACTAACCCTGTCAGATAGCCTTTGAATTTTTCCATGCAATGAAAAGAGGAGGGGATGGACGGATGGGAAATTTAGCTCTCAAGCTGGATATGAGTAAGGCTTGTGACAGAGTGGAGTGGGAGTTTCTCGAGGCTATGATGTTGACCTTGGGTTTTGCAGAAGGATGGGTTAGACAAGTTATGAGATGTATTTGTAGTGTCACCCATTCGTTTATGATCAACGAAGAGTTGCAGGGACGGGTTACCCCGAGTCGTGGGTTACGACAGGGCGACCCGATCTCACCGTACCTTTTTTTGTTATGTGCTGACGCTTTCTCTTATTTCATTAAGAGAGCTGTTCGGGACGGACCATACATGGAATGCGAATCTGCCGGGGTGCCCCTGTAATTTCCCATCTTTTTTTCGCCGATGACAGCGTTCTTTTTACTAGAGCGACCGTGGACGAATGCTCGAAAGTAGCTACTATTATTAGCCAATATGATCGAAGGAGCTTCGGGACAGAAAACCAATTATTCCAAGACGGAGGCCGTTTTTAGTAAAAAAAAGGTCGTAATAATGTTAGAAGCGAGGTAAGAAACATTATGGGTGTCAGGGAGGTGGAGCGGCATGAGAAATATTTGGGCCTTCCCACCATTATCGGGAGATCGAAGAAGGCTATTTTTGCAGGATTGAAGGATCGGGTATGGAAGAAGGTGAAAGGTTGGAAGGAGAAACTCCTATCGAAGCCCGAGAAGGAAGTGCTAATTAAAGCGGTTGCTTCCAACATATATGATGAGCGTCTTTGCTATACCAGAAGGAATTATAACGGAGTTACATAACACCATGGCCCGATTTTAGTGGAGTTCGACGACGGAGAAACAAAAACTCCATTAGATGTCGTGGGCGCGGTTATGCCGGGACAAGGGGAGAGGGGGGCTTGGCTTTCGGGACCTGAGAGTTTTCAACCAAGCTTTGCTTGCAAAGCAAGTTTGGAGAATGTATACGAGTCCCGGGTCGCTTGCTGCACGTGTCTACAAGGCAAAATATTTTAAAAATACCTCGGTTTTGGAGGCGAGACGAGGACACGACCCAAGCTATTGTTGATGGAGCATATGGGGAGCAAAGGCTTTGCTTCTCGACGGCCTGAAATGGCGTGTCGGAAATGGCCTGAAAATAACGTGTGGTCTGACGCTTGGCTCCCGGGCATGACGGCTAGCAGAGTACCAGTGCCAAACCTCGATTTAGATGGAGATATGATGGTTGCCGACCTAATTGACCACGAACATGGAGTATGGAAAGTTAGTAAACTCGAAGAAGTGCTTGTTGTGGAGGACGTCAAGGGTGTGCTTGAGTTACCTCCGAGCTCGTACAATACAGAGGATTCCTTGTTTTGGTGGCCAACGAAGGACGGTATTTTTACGATGAAGTCTGCATATCGCTTGGGGGTAAGTGGCTGTAGTGGAACGAGTGGGAGTGGAGTTACAGATCGCCAGGGCCAGCTATGGAGGACAATTTGGGGTCTCCGCATACCACCGAAACTTGCACATTTCGCGTGGAGAGCTTGCTCTGAAATCCTGGCCGTCAAACAACGCCTCCATTACCGACATTGTGCTGAAAATTCTGTGTGTGGATTGTGTCATCGTGAGGTTGAGACAACTTTGCACGCTTTGTTGGATTGTTCCGTAACAAAGTGGGTCTAGTGTGGAGTGGAGTTTGAAGAAGTGATTGAAAACGCCCCGAGGAGTCATTGTGCTGAACTTTTTATCGAGGTGCTCGAAAAACTCGATACCGCGGATAAAATAAAGTTCCTCACTTTAGCTTGGGGGACATGGTCGATTCGAAATTCCATGATTTTTGAAGAGAGCCCAACACCACCACTGATCATCCTTCATGGTCTGCAAACCTTAGTTCAGGAGTATGCTGGGTATCAGGAGAGAGTTAATGGACCGTTGCAGGTACATGCCACGGGAATTGGAGGAGATAGATGGCAAAAACCGAACCCAGGTATTGTGAAACTAAATGTTGATGCTGCTCTACTAGGGGAGGATATGGTGGGCCTCGGTTTTGTCTGGAGGGATTCGGAGGGGCGTATTTTACAAGTCGGAAGCAAGAGAGTGGCTGCTAGGTGGTCTCCCGAGGTAGCGGAAGCAAAGGCAGTGAGTTTCGGGCTAATCAAAGCACATGAAAAGGGTTTCAGCGAGATCATTCTGGAAAGCGACTAACACACTGTCAGTCAGAGTCTGAAGCAAAGACGAGATTGGAGGAGCCCGATCGGAATTTGTTTTACTAATATTCGGTTTTACTTAGCGCTTTTTCTGTCCTATACGTGTATGCATACAAAATGTGGTGAGAACATTGTGGCCCATTGGCTTGCAAGATTTTGCACAGACGAGGGTCGAGAGATTGTACTCGATTCAAATTTTCCGCAAACAACGATTGAGTTAGCGGAATTTGATTTAATATAAACGGCCACGTTTTGACAAAAAAAAATCACATAATATCGAGTAACGTGTTAATGTTACCTTAATCGAGATCCGAATCAATTAAATAATCGTCCTCGTCGGATCTAGCACGATAGCCTACGAAATAATTAGACATATGGTATTAAAATCACATTATAAGTGAATAGAAAGGAGAAAACGAGATGAAGAACGAGTAAGAGTAATTAAATTATCCTCGAGATCGGAAGGAATTAGAGACGAATTAGGATCGGATTGATGAACATAAAGAAGGAAATTTAATGTAAAACATAGAGGAGAAAAGAAGACTTGTGTTGTGAATAAAATAGACTAGAATGAATGAGAATATAAAGAGAAATTAGGAAGCTAAAAGATAGGAATAATCGAGTCACAAGGACTCTTAACTCAACTAGGAGACAAGATAGTTGAGATGGAAAGAACAAGCAACAAATCGATGTGATAAGTTTCCGATTAAAATAAAAACGAGGATAAGATTTAAAATAAATAGGATAAAAATAATATGTAGTGTTGATAAAAGGTGTTCGAAAACATTTCTCAAGTCGATAAAAGAATGTTTGTAAAATAATATAAGCGTTTACGAAGAAATTGGATTAAAACGCGTTAAAAAATGATTATTTATGAAATCAAGTAGTAAAATAATTAAATAGCCATTTTTCTAAAATAAAATATTTTTGAGCTAGAAATCATTAAAAATATAATCCAGCATTTTTACAAACATAAATAGTTCAAACTTGATTTTAAAACTATTGTTCATAGAAAATATGATTATCAAAAATAATTAAATATACTTACGATGAAAAGAATTAAATGAGTTTTCGAATAAAAATAGAATAATTAAAATTCTTTTACGAAAATAAATAATTTTAGGCTCGATAATGAAAGTGACCTCGAAATGGGAAAGATGTAAGTGACGAAATATTATAGAGTTACGATATAATCGTAACGGAACAGATAGCAAAGCTAGAAAATTTAACTTTAATAAAAGAGCGTCTATTCTTAGTTTTTGTGTTGTCTTTATTGTTACATATCCGTCTTTATTTGTTTTATTATAAATTTATAACGGATAAATTAATACGAAATAAACACGGAGTAAGAATTTCGTTACGCTAAAGCCTTCAAAAAAGTTGAAAGTTTGTGCTAGTGCCTTGTGCGGACTACGAAGTACATACAATTATACTTGACAAACGGGTCAATCGGATCGGGGTCGGGTCGGGTCACTTTCGGGTTATAAGATTCGTGTTGACTTCGCGTCGAGTAGGGTCAATTTGGGTGCAGGTCAATTTCGAGTTTGTTATATTCAACTTTTTTTTTTGGATATCAACTCGATTTTCATAATAACAGTCGGATTTGTTTCGGGTTAATCCAAGTTAATTCAGATTACGAATATTCAGTTCAAATGTGGGGTCAGTTTCGCTAAGTGTACGTACAATAGACACTACACTACACCACTCCACTCCACTCCACTCCACTCCACTCCCTAAAACAAGAGTCTACATCCTCCCCCACTGGGCCAGTGGCCGTCACTCCATCAGTGGCATCACCATCGTCCATCATCCCCACCTCTTATCCCCAAAAATGACGTCCAGAAGCATAACTAGCAGTAGCAGACACTCCTACCCGAACACGCCATCATACTACGCCCCGACATCCGCCTCCTCCTCCCTCCTGAAAGGCTGCTGCTGCTGCCTCCTCCTCATCCTCTCCCTCCTTGCCCTCCTCGCACTCGCCGCCTTCCTTCTCTTCCTCCTCCTCCTCAAACCCCACAAACCCCACTTCGACCTCCAGCAAGTCATCATCCAAAACCTCGACATTACCCCCGCCACCTCCACAGTCTCCGTCTCCCTCTCCGTCCGCCTCGTATTCACCGCCGCCAATCCTAACAAGGTGGGCATCAAATACGGGGAGTCCCGCTTCACTCTCATGTACCGCGGCGTCCCCCTCGGGGGAGGCGGCACTCTCCAGGGGTTCTACCAGCCCGCGCACAGTGTCAAGACCATCACCACTACCGTCTCCGTCGACCGGGTTAGTTTGATGCAGTCGGATGGGTCGGACCTGGTTAAGGATGCCAGTCTGTATGATAAGGTTGAGCTCAGGGTGTTGGGGGATGTCAGCGCCAAGATTAGGATTCTTGAGTTGGATTCCCCTGCTGTTGAGGTTTCGGTTGATTGTCAGATTGTTATTAGTCCAAGGAGACAGTCCCTCACTTATAAGCAGTGCGGCTTTGATGGTTTGAATCTTTGATTATCACGTATTATACGGAGTATTGTTAATAAGGTATTAGTGTAAGCTGTGTGACTGCCTGCCAGGAATGACAATCGCCTGTGTTTGTCATTTGATTAATTAAGTTAGGAGGTAATGTAGGATTAACTACTATTAACATATGAGACGGGAATATGAGCGCAATCCGATGAAGTTGCTTGGCGACTGATCAAATACTCTATCTATAAATGTCCGAGTGTAATACTCCGTATATAGTACTGTATAATGTACCAGTGTCAAGAAATTTGGAAATGCAGTCATCTGAAATGTTGGCTCTTCATTTCTTTTGTAGCTCGCCTTTATAATTGACTAATTGTGGATAATTCCTGTTGATGAAGTGTAGCCTGGGGGGATACTTGCATTTTGTAAGATTAGTATCTACTGTCACACTTCAACATTACTCTTACAAATGATTATGCATTTATGTGGATGGATACTGTGAAGCAGTATAACCGAAACCAGAATAAACGAGAACAAAGGCTTCTGATCCTGAAATGCAACAATGCAAGATGCAACATAGACGCACTTGCATACCACAACCGCACATCGCTTGACAGTTGCTTCTGGTCCTTAAATTAACACCAGCAAATAGAGGAATGTAAGCACTAAGCAGCCGTGACTCGTGAGCCCTGTTCAGATGTAGTTACTTATTTTGCTCAATCTACGACGGAAGCTGAGTTTCAAGCTGTGGCCACAACGACCCCTAGCTCATGTGGCTGCAAAACCTTCTAACCCAACTTCAATTCCCCCATTATCGCACTTCCTGTCATCAATTCTGACAAACTCAGTGCCAAACATTATTCCGCTAACTCGTGTTTCACTCTCGGATGAAACATTTGGCCTTAGTTTTTCATTTTGTTCGTGAGCTTGTAGCGACGATGCGTTACGCGTCCAACTCCATCATATCGCTGGAGATGATCAACTGGCCGTCTGTCTCACAAAACCGCTCAGAGGGATTGTCCGTTGTACGGGCGGGTGTTAAGAATATTCCTACGAATATTACCTACTTTCTTAGTTTCTTTAGCTTGCAATTTGCTACAATATCAAGTTATCTTTTCTATCTTATTTATATCAATAATGTATGGTATTTTCCTAGAACTCATATTGTGTATAGCTTTATATGTTCACTCCATCTAAACAAAGTTTTACACCCATGTAAATGAATAATTCAATTAAAATTTTACATTTCTTTATTGGAAAAAATAGTTTACTATATACTTCTGGTCAACTTACGTTACTTACACAAAATACATTATTTTTTTATGCACTTTAATTTGGGGAAATGAGAATCGAACCTTAGCATATTAAGCCTTCTTCTTTTGGACTTCTTTTCAGCTCATTCCCATGAGATTCATTCTGTCTAAATTACTTCAGTTTAGCGTCATGCGGTTAATTTTGTCTTACCTACAGAGTAATTCGCTTCAGTTCAATTCAGTCTCATGATGTTCATTTTGTCTCGCCTGCTCCAATCCAGCTCAATTCAATTCAGCCTCATGATGTTCATTTGTCTCAACTAGTTCAATTGAGTTCAATCTACCCAATCTAAAAGAGCAATGTCTTATAATCGAGGTGAAATGAGGAATTGAACCTAAAACATACTCTTATCTTTTAATGAGACGGCCTCACGCACTAGAGTAACTACGTACTAATTTAGTGTATGGTGAGTTCCGTTTCATATTATCTTGATGTGAGATAATGTCATTGGACACTTACTCAACTTATTATTGTCCATGATGTCACTAGTTAACTGAATTATTACATTTTCATGTTCTTAAGTGAGTTCACATGAGCCTAAACTTTATTTATCTCAACTGTTTTAACATATTTCATTTAAGTTCAATTCAATCTGCCCTAATTCAAAAGACCGCGACCTAAAAATTGTGTTTTGACTCGTTCACATTTCACATAAAAGAATAAGCCCAATTAAAAAAAACAAAGAACAAGTAGACTAAATGCCTATCCTTTTATACTGATTTAGAATGAACTGAACTAAAATATTAAGGGATCGTTTGGTTCACCATGGGAAGGTAGAGTTACCGAAAACTTAAATTCACGTGAATTTGTATTTCATGGGAATTACAAAAATATTGTTTGATTGCCATGTGAGAAATGATTTCATGCGACAATTTCTACCCATCAAGGAAACTTGGTGAGTAACTTTCCCCACTATGACGGAAGTGACAATTCCTAGGAAATGTCACTTCCAATGAAATGGACAATCAAACAGCATTCCAATTTATGATTTAAGAGGGCAACCAAACGACCCTAACACAAAATGAGTTTTCTGAACTAAAATAAAAATGAGTCGAAAGAAGTTAAAAAAGAAGGGGAATTGACGCTAAAAGTTCATCGACTTTTTGAATAGAGGCGTCCTGGGGAAGAGTAGATTGGAAGCCAAATTGTTGAAGAACGAAAGAAAACATTGGAAGCCAATTTAGTGGCGCCTTTCTTTTTCCACTACGTTGTTCTTCAGTTTACCCTCTAGAACTAGAACTAGAACTAGAAATCACGACATTTATTGTTCCATCTGACGGAAACGATGGAGGAGGATAATGAAAAGACTGAGTCTTCAGCATCAACATCAAACGACCTTCCTGTTTCCAAGCCATGGCAGTCTTACCATACTGTCTTCACCAACGCCAAAGCCGGTAGGCATACCCTTTCACCCTTTTCCCCTTCTATTTTCATCCTTCCCCATTTCTACCTTTCATTAATCAACCTTTGTTTTTGGGTTTTATTGACAATTTCTGAGATTAGCTCTTTCTTGGGTTTCTAGGATATTGTCTATTGCGCGTCAATCATTTGTCTTTTTTCTTCACTGGTTGCACTTCAAATTACCAATCTTTAACTTAAATTTCCCGGTTTTCGCTATGTGTTGTAGCTGCTTGTGATGAATGGTTGAGACCCTAATGGCATATTTATATCCTACTCGTATTAGCTACGACTATTGTTGGATCAACCACTTTACCACCAGACAGTTAGTTTTCATATGTGGCTTTCAATTTGTTCATTTCCCCGTCGTTTTTCAGTTCAGCTTCATAGCATTCAATTCAGGTTGTGGTTGATGACATTCTTAATATTTCGGAGTACATATAAGAGGGCCCTTCTATTCTCCCCAAATATAGAGGGATTTGATCCACTCCAAATGCTATCGAACTGGAATGAATGAATGAAATCAGTCTAGAACGAAGAATTCAATGATGCTAACATTAGGGTCTTACTTTGTTGCGAATTTAGTCCAGTAGTGTGTGATTATCTTGCTGCGTGATGCATCTCTAGTGGGAGAGATAGGAACTTGTGTGTGATACTCTGGTTAGTCTACTGAATGAAGTCCTTAGGTTGATTAATGCTTGTCATTTTAGGTATGGATGGGGTTGACAAGGAAAAAGTGCAAAGAATAGTATATGAAATGAGCCAAGGCTCTAAGTATTTTGAGAATGAGGAACGTAGGGAGGCATTGATGAAGCAAAAAATTGAAAACATGCGTGCACGGTGTGCAAAGCTTACGGCTGCCGAGATATCTCAGCATCAAAAGGTTCTTAATTTCTTATATAGCACTGGTAGCAGTTTTTTTTTTTGGTTTTTCAGTAAATTTATTTCTTATAATTTCAGACCTACTGGTATACTCCTACATATTATCTCACGTATCATATGTGTGGCATCGTTTTTTGATCAATACTCTTTAAGTAGTGCTTTAAAATGGCCAGGTTGCTGAGAGAAGAATCACAGAGTTAGAAACAACACGTGATTTGTCAAGAATATGGCTTCATGTAGATATGGATGCCTTTTATGCAGCTGTTGAAACATTAAGCAACCCTTCACTGAAGGACAAGCCGATGGCTGTTGGAGGCATGTCTATGATATCTACAGCTAATTATGAGGTGGGGCCAATTTTATTATATAAGTGTACTGTGTGTTCTAAAACTGGCTAATCAGTGTCTAGGATTCCTTCACGAACATCTGCACGTAATGACTTTCTTCTACCAGGCTTTTGACATTCTCATATGAAGATTTTGTTCGCTTCTAGGCACGGAAATTCGGTGTTCGTGCTGCAATGCCTGGATTTATTGCACGTAAATTATGCCCAGAGTTAATCTTTGTGCCGGTGGATTTTCAGAAGTACACTTATTATAGTTCCTTAACTAGAAAAGGTTAGAGGTATTTATATTGGCGTCTCTGATGTTCTATGAACTTCTTCACTTATTAATTCAGTTTGCTTTGCGGTCTCCAGTTTTTCAGAAATATGATCCGAACTTCATCGCAGCCAGCTTAGATGAAGCATACCTGGATATAACAAAGGTGTGCCTAGATAGGGAGTTGAGTAGTGACGAGGTATGTTCCTAAATACTCAGTCCCTTGTCTCCGACTCTCCGTTTCCTGATTTTTTTTCCTCCTTGGTTTGTCTTAGTTGATTACTTTTGTGCAAAATTGGACATTTACATTGTTGTTGTTCTTTTTTGCTAAGGTTGCTGAAGAGCTTAGAAGAGGTGTTTTTGAAGAAACTGGACTTACATGCAGTGCTGGTGTAGGTCCGAACCGATTACTTGCTAAGGTGCATCTCTTAACTTTCTTTTGCGATGCTTATTCCACAACAATGCACTCTGTAATTCTAAGCTTATAGACCAAGTAAGCAATCCAATCAATATCATATTTTTCTGTATGATCTACCACCCACTAGCTTTAGGCTCATATACACAAAGAAGAGTAACTTAATTTAATGGTTTTTTATTGCTAAAATTGTCTATTTAAATCTATAAAATTTGTCACATAATGTAGACTACATTCCGTTTACTTTTCCATGGAATGATAGAGAATGTTTAGTAGTGGAACCTTATGTTTAACTTGAGTCTTGAGCATCTTGATTTATGTTTGATTCTTCGTTCATATTGCTCTCTTCCATTTGCCCTCTAAAGGGGATGAATAGTGAATTGGATGACCTCATAGCGTTTGGTTTGTCTGATTTAAATCTTAAATTAACTATATGCCAATGTTACTCTTACATTTTTTTCATAGGTCTGTTCAGACATAAACAAGCCAAACGGACAGTTCATTTTGCCAAATGATAGAATCGCTGTTATGATATTCATATCTTCCCTTCCAATACGCAAGGTACTTTCTTGTAAGTTTTACTTCTGTCTCTTTGTAAGACTAAAAGGATTTTTAACTTGTTTTTAAGTGGTGAGTGACTGTCATCTAGCAACATTGTTTATTGATGTCATTTTGGTTTGTCAACAGATTGGTGGCATTGGTAAGGTTACTGAGCACATTTTAAGGGATGTCTTTGAAATTAAGACATGTCAGGATCTTCTTCAGAAAGGAGGCTTCCTCTGTGCATTGTTTTCTCAGTCCTCAGCAGGTGTCTGATCAATTTCTAATAGTGTTGCTATCTTCATCTGTTGATTTGATATGCTTATGTTATTTGCTTTGTATTATATACTAACTGAGTTACCAATGAATTATGTGTTTATAACTTTTGCTTTATATAGATTACCAATGCTTTGTATATACATTAAGTTGTATATGCCGAACACAGTCTGATAGAGAACATGCATTGAAAGCCAAACATGGTCTTTTACTGGTAATGAAAAATCACCACCACACCAAATTTGCCTTGTCTCACATGCCCCCACCTTTCCAATACATGATAACTTATGATCAACTGACCGACCTTTGATGTACAGTTACAATTGACAATATTCACATTATCGCAGACTTTTTTCTTTCTGTTGGACTGGGGCTAGGAAGCACTAATACTCCACAAGTGAGGCTACGGAAGAGTATGAGTAATGAGAGAACATTTTCTGCAACTAAAGATGAAGTCTTTCTCTTTCAAAAGTTAGGTAATTATATACTCCGTACTAATGTATTGATATGGTTCCATCATCATTATCTATTTAGTATGTTACTTTGTTATGTGAGACAATATCTTCTGTCTAAATCATAGATGCTCTCATGCTCTAAGTCTAGGGTCATGAACAAAAGTTGCAAGAACTTTATGGAAGGCAGAAATCGTAGGGTGCTTAGATGTATGCATTAGCTACTTTATTTATACATCAGTGGCACCTTTATAATTTATACGGAGTAACTTTTACGGCCTCTAAAAAACACTTTAAAGGTGAAGTCAAGCTGATCAATTTTCTTTATTTTATTTGATTAGAGGGAGTTAATAGCTCAAGACAGGTTTTATCTAGGGGGTAGAAATCAAAGCCTATTATCGTTTTTGATTGAAATCGTTTTCGGTTAGTCATATGTACGAGATGCCAAACTATCAAAAAGGCATTTTTCACTGATCTTATTCCCTGATTTCCTTTTTTTTTCTTCAGAGGAACTTGAGCTTTCTTCTTAACCATATCATTCTTTGTCTGGGCTTTCTCATTATCTTGTGCATATTGAACAAGTGATTTGTATAATATGAACCAATGAGTGTATGGGTTTTATAAATGTCTCTTGTGCCAATTTATCTTCTCACAGCTAGAACTCTTTAATTTTTTTCAATGCCTTCAGCTCGATTGAATCAATTTTTTGTATCTTTTTCCGTACTGGTGCTTTTCTAAGGTTGTTCCAGACTCCAGAGCTTTTGCTCTCTGGCTACAGGCATCTTGAATGGCCAAATGTGAAAAATGAACTGGGATAACCTTGATTTTCCAAGTAATGACTCATGAAGATGTTTAAATTGTATATTACTCTTACCCGATTTCCCTTATGCTGAAATGTGTGATAACTGATAAAATTAGAATATACGAAGAAATTGGTATGTTCATTAATGGCGCTGCATTATCCCTTACTAAATTATATTGTATGCTAATTCTCTTGTGCCAGTTACTTATATATCTAACAAGTCATTAGTATACTGCTCAAGTACTCTGAATTCTCAAAAGTAGATGTCTTATATTCACACTAGTATTATTAGTTACTCTTTAAAAGAATACATTAGTGGTAATATTCTGCAACTAATTTACTTATATGGTTTCTTCTCCAGCTGAACTTGCGGAGATGCTTTCATCTGATTTGCAAAAGGAAGGACTTCAAGGACGGAATCTCACGCTCAAACTGAAAACTGCGAGCTTTGAGGTCTGTTCTTTTTATTTTTATTTTTTAATGGTGCCATGTTTGTTTAGTGCTGTATAAGACTTGACATTTATTTTATTTTGTATCTCCTAGTTCCAAGAAGCTTTTTCCTTTCATGTTTACTCCTGATGTTGAGTTTCTAGTTTAGTGCATTCATGCTTAGGTATTTGGTTTAATCGCATGACGGGATAACTTGATTTGTTGGGTTCAGGTGCGAACTAGAGCTATGACATTGCAGAAGTACATATGTTCAAGTGAAGATATATTGTGGCAGGCTAAGAAACTGCTGAAAGCTGAACTTCCTGCATCTTTAAGACTTATAGGTAAATTAATTTCACCTAGTACACTGTTATGGGTCTTTTGACCAAATCTCCATTTGTGCATTACTGTTTTCAAAATTTACTATCTTCTTTGCAATTAGTCATTACTCCGTAAGCATGGTGACTGGATTCTCTCCAGTTCCTCTTTCTCTTTGTTCCACAAATCTCTCTCCTTTGCTCTGTTTGTATGCACGCATTACAGTACTAGCCCTTTCCTGTTTTGGAGTCGGCCACTAACTGTGACTTTGAGGATGTTTTTGTTGACTATTCTAGTTTTATGACAGGTCTGCGAGTTTCTCAGTTTAGCGAAGATAATGATCCGTCACAGAAATCCATTACCAATTTTGTGATTAAAGGAGATGCTTCAGGAAGTAATTCCCATGAAAGTGATAGTTTCAAATTGAAGGATAGCGATGTCATAAATAACGTCGCTGATGATTATGATTATAATCCTGATGATGTCCGCCTAGATGCCTTTACCAGTGATCACATATCAGATTTGGGTTGTAGCAGCAGCTGTATTGGTGAAAACAGCGAAGAAGTGAGAGGGAAGATTGATCCCCTCAGTAATATTCAAGCAAGAGTATGTTGTGGCAGTATGTTTTAACTCCTATTTATATTTGGTGCATTGAGGTTTGGGCTGAATCCTTAGCGCATCGACGTCCTTTTGTCTTGCGTCCTTTTTGGATGCGAGGCACCCTATTCATAGTGCCAAACTTGTATTTTCCAAACAAAATTTTGGGTGACACCACTTTTTTAGGAGTTTTCAAAGTTGCCAAACATGTGAAGGAGTGACTGTCAGGGAATAATGAGGAAAATAAAGGGTATATAATTAACAATCTAGCCGAAAAACATTGGAAAGTGCATGCGTACTAGTGAGTTTTGTTAAGTGAGCTTTGTGAGAAAGGCGAACCTACAAAGCACAGAAGCGTATTGGCTAATGCCTCATTCGAGGTGCGCTTTTGTAAACTAAGACCCACGAAACATCACTCATCAGCAGAAGCCCTAAATATCTAGGCCAGGTTTTTGTTTGTAGGGGAGGAGGTTTCTTGGGTGAAGTAAGGGTCTGCAGGAGTCGCGGTTGGTCTCTTGTGGTGGAGAGGGTGGTTTGAAGGGTTATGGTTCGTGGTGGTCTAGAGGTGCAACAGCAAGCTAAGAGCTGCTGTATTGGGAGGCAGGTAGGAACGACGGCTGTGGCGAGTTTACAGTGCTGGGGATGCGGTGGTGAGAGGTGATTGGGAACGGTGTTCTATGGTGTGAGAGTGGTGACCTTGAGTGAGTAGTGGTGGGTGTAAAAGGTGGTGGCTGTTGAGTGTTGACGGTGGAGGTGGGTGGATGAAGAGGATGAAAAAGAAAGGATTAAAAGAGGGGGTGGAAGTAGTAAGGGTGTAATGGGTAGATCATTTGGGATTCAATCAAAAGAGAAGAGGTATCAATGAAAGTCACCTTGTAATGGATTTAAGTCCTAAGCCCACTTATTAGGTAGTAATTTGGGAAAAGGTGTAGCTTTCTAGGTAGTAATTCACTAATTTGAATAAAAAAAGTACTCGTTGTACAATTTGTAGTATCTTGAAAAATCTTGATTAATGGAGTAGATATAGTAATATTTTGCAATTTTTTGTAGGAGTAATGATCATTTTTAAGCATAATGCCGTGCCAGAACTTGATTTATTAACTCACCTCACTCAACAATAATGTTTCTCCATGTTTTTATCCCAAATCTAGGTTACGGATGCGGGAAAGTTCTGTGTTTTCCCGTTCCAGTATCAGAACCTTTTTCAGCAAATCTTAGTTCTTATAACTCTTAAAAGATTACTTTCTCGTTTTGCCATTGTTATTTCAGGAGTGTTCTCCTGCATCAATTGTTCACGTCTCTGAGTTACATGAGCCTGATGCCTGTCAATCCTCAGTCGCCAAAAGACCGGTTTTGGATTGCCAAAACAGCGATACATTTTCAAGATGTATCAATGCCGAGAATGATGAACAGATCCTTTCTTCATCTTTGCAAATTCAATTTGAATGGGTGGATGATTACAAATGTTCTATCTGTGGAATCGAGATGCCTCTTGAATTTGTTCATGAAAGGCAAGAGCATTCCGATTTCCATCTTGCTGAAAGGTTGCAGCAACAGTGCTCTAGTAGCAATTTGTCGAATACCCCTAAGAGGTAAGTACATTGCCTCCTCCTTTGTCTATTTTGAAAGAATTATCTTGGCATGAATCGAAATTACACAAGTCCAAGGGGACATTGAAGTGAGAAGATACGCTCTCTGCTAAGTTTTCATTCCTTAGAAGGATGACGGCGGGAGAGAACCCTGTAATTTTTAGGAACATTTTCACTTTTGTGGTCTAGATTTTGAGCAAATTCTCAATTTAGTGAAGTGAAATGTAATGCCGAGTATCACCAAAATTTCTCCTTATACTGTATAAGTTATACGAGTAACAACAATTTTAAAGCATGACTTGCAAAATTATACTCCGTAATTTTTTTTTAACCTTTTTAGTTACTTCGATGTTGATTTTCACATTTCTCTGTTGAAAAATTTTACACCAAATTATCACACGACATTTTATTATGTTACTCTTGTCTTGGATCTTTAAAGTGGAAATTTTTTCACGAGTTATGTCTCAGGTGTGCCTGTCTGAGGGACCTGATGTGAAAACTTGTTCAAAGTCCGGGTCACTGAAGTTGAATTTGTAGAAAACTGAGGGAGCCCGCCCGAAATGCAAAGAGCTAAAATAGGAGTATCAGGAAACCAGAGTTAAATTTTTCCTGATATTTTTTGCATCTCAGCAATGCGTAATTTACATTTGATCCTTGGTTGTCTGTGCTGTTACACTGTAAAAACTTGTTAGGAGATGATGATTACAGATGAGGTTGTGGAACGATATTAATCAATATTTCACATTGCTTCTTTTTTCGTAGAAGGGTTATTCAGAAAGATCATGGCAGCCCAAGTAGGCTCAAAAAGCGCAAGCCGACAGCAGAACAAGGCAAATTTCTTCCCATCGACAAGTTCTTCAAGAAGAGGACTCAAAATATGTAGGAAAGTGTATGTCATTGAAAATGTTTACAGTGTATAGTCTCACTTTCAAAATACGAGTCAAAGGGAAATATATACGGAGTAAGGAGTATTGTTTTTTGTCACTTGTAAAGCTTGTTTTCTGGAAATTTGTACTGTAGTAATTTATTCACACGAGAATGTCACGCACTTGAAAACTTTAACCATAAGTTTTTTTTTAATCTCATACTACCTTCCTTTATATCCAAAGGCCATGTTTCTATTTTATACAAGAATTAAGAAAGTATTCCGTATTAAAAGTGCAATCATTTGGGACAAATTGTCAACAAATGTACTTTGATGGTATTGCAATGACATTTTGTGTAATTATATTTATAGAAGAAGGATAATTTCACACAAAAAATAGACTAAAAATGAGAGATGTCAATTGGATTTGAACCAGGGGCGGATATTTGGGGGGTAGGCCTAGGTAGGCACGTGCCCTCCCCCAAATCCAGAAATAATTACTCCCTCCGAGTTCCTATTTTTGTCCCACTTTCCTTTTTGGGCTGAATTTGATTTTTGTCCCACTTTTCTTTTTAGGCCATCAATGTGTGGTTCACATTTACTCTCCCATTTCTCTCTCTTCCTTCTTCTTTTTTGGACCACTCATTTCCCCTTCCTTAATTTTCATCCCAAAACTAAATGGGACAATAATAGGAACTCGGAGGGAGTAGATTTTAAGTTGTTTCTTGAAGCATACAAAATGAGTTGCACAGGTGGTAATATTGTTGGTTGACAAGAGAGGCATCTCGATTCTTGTAGCTTGCAATTTTTTGTTAAACATTATATTATGTGGGTTGTGTGTATAGGATTTGAACCCACACCTTCATGCCAAATTGTCAAGCTATCAACCATCAGGCCACTACCACTTAATGATTACTCCCTCCAATTTTGTCTATAGTAGTTCTCACTTTTTGAGAATCCTACTTTTCTCTTACATAGGTGTATCTCTTAAAATTATCGAGTAAACAATATACACTCATATGAAAGCAATTTTCATGACGAATATGATGATATAACTTTTATACTTGAAAACGAGATATGTAATTTTTTTCAAAGTTTTTTTTTTATATACTTGAAAATCAAAGACTTATCTCGTTAAACGAAAATTATTTAGATAAAAAATCGGAGGGAGTATATATATTAATAAAGTATTAATAGATAGTTTGGAATGAAAATTCAAAACAAAGCATTACTAATTGTTTTTTTTTCAATCTATAACATCGTACGGGGTATAAATTTAAGTTGATAGTAAGAAAAAACAGGTCAAAATTTAGATAATTTTCACTTTTCGGAGCGAAAAAAAATTGTGCCCTCTCTACATCGAAATCCTGCATCCGCCCCTGATTTGAACTACCTAAAATGAAATACGTATCCTTTGAATATGAACGGAGAGAGTACATGTTTTTTACGGTAATATTTACTCCGTAATATTTATACTCATGCTTTGAATTTTGGGTTGAGAAGTTGGGCAATTAGTTGAATCATCGACTTCACATTTTTTTGTTATGTTGTCAAAATCTGTGTGGAAAAACCGTATACCCAATTTTAATTTTTTTCGATCTGAACCTAGTATAATTTTAATAAAATCGCATTGTATATCCAAAAATTTGTACATAAAATTAAAATTGTACTGTATATCATATACGAGTATGGAGTAAAAGTATATTCGAGTATTAAAATTAAAATTAAAATTAAAATTGTATGGTACGGAGTACGAGTATATTTTTGTTTGGTCACTGCACCCCACTCCGAAGATGATCCCTTATCTTGCTTAAACCAAGTTTGAACTCCCACGTACCCTCTCTCTAATCTCTTCTTCCATCTATGGCGGTCTTTTACCACCCCACTCTCTCACCTTCCCTTTCACTTTCACTTTCAATCCACTCCATTTCCCTTCCTCCTTTCAAACTCTCCTTCCCACCTTCTTCTTCTTCTTCTTCTTTCAAGGTGATCAAATGCGCCACAAAAGACCCACCACCTTCACCATCAGCATCTGCGACTACTTTTGATGATCCTAAGTCTGGTGTTGCACTCTACAAACCCAAATCCTATGAAGTTCTCGTCACTGATGCTTCCAATTCTCTTGCTTTTGCCCTTCAGGACGGCAAATTACGCCTCGAAATCGACTTCCCGTAACTCCTCTTTTCTGTCTAATAATCAATGATGATGATGATGATATTCAATTATGAAATGTTGCATTGCCCAAAGATTCAATCTTTTATTTAGTACCCACATCGAAGTTAACTTGACAACACTTATTTTTGTTCGTTAGATTTTTGGTGATAAACTGGATAATTGGTGCATTGTGTACTGCAATTGTTGTTTGTTATAGATTTCGGGGTGGGTGGTGGTGGGGGTGTTTTTCTGGCTACAAATTTAGGCTCCATGCCTTGGGTTTTGTTGGTTTGAAATTGTAGACAGTAGACTGGAGACTGGAGTTACCACCACTAAATCACCTTCTTGTGTTCTGGATGCCCACAATTTCCAAACGTTTAAGCTCTAGAAAACATGCATCTTCTGGTTGCTCTGCTTTGGTTTATGACTCATTACTTGTCACTGAATCATAAGTATAGCAGACAAATGCCAATTTTTGTTCTAAACATTATTCTATCATGGCATTTACTTAAAACCTGTATAAGCGACACTCTCTAAGGTGTACCGTCGTCTGGATTGGATGTGTGTTACTCCCGTGCAATTTGCGCTCCCCATGTTTTTACAATTTCAATGTCAAACAATGTAAAAAAAAAATATGCACTTTTTCTTATCATCATGTGAATTTTTCTACCTAATTTGTGAGTTATAAAACTTATCCTAGATGTAGGAAATTATATTAGTAAAATATTCAACAATTTTACTAACAAAATTCAAAAACAACATGCAAGTTACAATTGAGAACATAATCTTGAGATACGATCCTATATGATTTCCATAGAGTAATAGAACGAAGAACAATGAGATTGCATCGATGTCAGATCAAAAATAATTATTTAGGAGCCTATCAAAAATATTAAGCTTACTTTTATCTAAAATTGTAAATTGTAAATTCCCCGGGAAAAAATCGTTTTCTGTGTTCGTGCCACTCGAATCCCTCAACATATATATACCCATCAATGGTTCGCGTGAAAATTTAAAATGTTGAATGTGAGGGGTTTAAAAGATATTGTTATGATAAAATAGGGATCGCCACTTTCAGCAACTTATTTGAAAGATTAGTTCAGTAGCAGCTACTCATCCTTTTCTTTGGCTGTTCGTGACTTGTTTTTGCCTGACATTTGCGTTGTTGCCTTTGTTGTCGCTGCCATGACAGGCCTCTACCAAGCGACATATCATCTTATAAGGTAGTTCCTCTATATTCTTTTATCATATATCTTGGCCTACAACAAACTACTCCTGTTTGAGAGACAACTGCTATCTTAGAATGGTTTGGTTCCCTCTATAGAGTGACATTTTTGTGCTGTGCGGTAGTATTCTTGATTACCATTAAGTTGGGTTGTTGACTGACGTATTAAAACAGAGACATGATTTTCTCAAATTGCAAAATATGTGAAGGGGTCTTCAGATGACTTCATCGATGCAAATATCCAGCTTGCATTGACAGTGGTTAGGAAAATTTATGACAAAATGCAACTCAGAACTCGCATTGTAAGATGATATGCATCCTTGATCCATATATTCCCTTTTTAATGTTTTAAGAAAATGGATATTGATTCTCTTTGTGGGAATTGGCATTATCAGGTGTTCCCAGACAAGCCTGAAAAGCGCAGGGCCTGTGAAATTTTCAAAACTGCTTTTGACTCGGTGATGATCTCTATCCTTAGACTTTTTCCTTGTTATATATACCTTTACCTATTGATGGTTTTGAATTTCCCGTGCTTGATGTTTGCACTTTGCAGTGACTTGAGATGTTAATTTGTTTCATAATCAATCTTCTTCCAGATTCATCCTACATTTTTTTTATCATACAAAATGGTTAATTCCATTATATATTTATTTATATGTTAATAGGACTTGTTTCTTAATGTATATGCCTCTATTTCAGACTGAGGGTCTTAGTATAGGTTCCCTGGATGATGTGCCTGCTGGTGCTGTCTCCTCCTTCTTTCGATCTATAAGAGATACATTGGATTTTGATTTTGTTGACGAGAATGAAGGTAAATTTTGTAAAAATTCAAGCACGTGATTCCTGACTCAAATTGTGCATATTTTTGTTCTTTTTTGAGTTTATTTAATGTTCTTGCAATGTTGCACGCATCTTGTTTTTCACTTAGACTTTGTTCGAATAATAAATTAGGAAGGGAGGGGAGGGGGAATGGGGTTTGGGATGTTTATATATAATCTCCCCAACCTTTCCTATGGGGGAGGGATCTTGATTTGTCTAGAAGGGAGAATGGATATCTCCAAATCCCTCCGCTCGTATTATCTATTCTTACAAAGGATTTTAAATCCCTCCATTTCCCTCTCCCGTATTTTCCTCCAAATCCTTCTATCCAAGCAAGGCCTTAGTATAGGTTACTTTAAGACTTATCTTTGGTTGAAGACTAATATCAGTGTCAACTGATGAAATGAATGTCAGATTTATTGGATCATGCTTATTCATGTGTTGTTTACGCTTCACTTTAGCGTTTTTTTGAAAGCCTTTTAAGTAAGTAATTTAAAATTTAGAGCTGAAGCTTGTTGACTTGTGTGAAAAATATCTGTCGTTCTATCTATTCGGAAGTTGTCTGAACTCCATGTATAACAATACAATTTTACATGTTTATTTGTAAATTGCAGGTCGCTGGGAATCGAATGATCCACCATCACTGTACATATTCCTTAACTCTAGCACGCGAGAACTCTCTCTTATTGAGAAGTATGTGGTACGGTGTCTATATTTCTCCATTCTGTGCTTCTGTACATCTGGATTCTGTTGCATGTGTTATTCCTAGGATTTATGTAACTTATTCTGTTCCCTTGACTGCACATATCCGTTGGAATGCGACATTTGCAACTGAGGGTGTGTTTGGATAGATGGATTTAGAGGGAAAAGGAAGGGAGGTAAAGGAAGGGGGTAAGTTCCTTTGTTTTTGGATAAAAAAAATGAGGGTGGAGGGATTTGGAGGGAGGGAAAATTGATCCCTCCATTTTCCTCCTCCAAGCCAATTCATTTCCTCACTTAAAGAGGCAAGATTTGGAGGGAAAACTCCATGTCTCCCATTTTCCTCTCCTTCCTTCCCTTTCCTTTCTCTCCTTCCTCCTCCCCTCCCTTTCTCTCTCATTTTCTTATCCAAACATACCCTGAGTCTCCACAGTTAGTGAAGTATCCACGTCCAATGCAAATATTCACCAAATTGAAACTAAACAGTATAATATCCCATGCCTAATACAAATATTCATCCACTTGAAGCTAAGCAATACTTCTCGTGACATCATAAGTGGCTGTCATGTTAAAATTTGAAAAACTGTATGAAATTGATGTCTGAATGATACTTTGTTAGCAATGTACCTGATTCAGATGGCGTAACTTACCATGTTTAAGAACGAATTCTATCATGTCGTTTACTAAAAATACATATAACACCATATTTTACATTTGTCGCATCGCCAATCAGGCAATCAGTAAGGCGTATTCATAGCAAATTCTGGTAACCATGATTTACTGAGCTAAATGTTCATTTATTGAGCGTAAGGGGGTATTCATTGCGAATGGTTTCTGAGCTAAATGTTCATTTATTGAGTGTAAGGAACAAGGTGCACATGGTCCTATTCATCACTTCGATATTGGTGAATTATAAGGAGTCCTATGTAAGAGTTTGTCATCCCATTTATACATCTATTACTATTATTTTATCAATCTAAAATCTAAATACAAAATACATTTGTAATGAACTATTTTGTTCTATAAGATATGGAGTACTTGTTTAGCTTCAAATTCTAAGATCTTTGATTGTATTATTTTCCAACATGCAGGAGACATTTGCGTCTTCAACTCCCACTCTACTCTTCAATCTTGAACTTGAGACGTTACGGTATAGTTTGATTCTTGCGTTATGTTGATGTTTAGAATGTACTATCTAATGAACAAAGAGCTTTATACAGTGCGGACCTGGGCCTTCTAGGCTTCCCAAGTAAGGATCTCCAATATCGGTTTCTCTCTCAGTTCATCCCTGTGTTCTATATTCGAACAAGAGAATACTCTAAGGTACATCTTCTCCAGGGTTCTTTGCTAGCAAAATAGTATTGTTATCTTTTAATAACCTATCTTCTTTTGCCTTGATGCATGAAAGACAGTGCCTGTGGCACCTTATATTGTGAATTACAGTGGAGCTATCTTTCGCCAGTATCCTGGTATGCCCCAAAACTAGATTGATTTAAACTCCTACTCCATGATAGGCAGGATTTGACCTCGCAAAACTGACCCGGTTCGAACACAAAAACTTCTGAAACATTCCACGCCATAAATGATCTCATCTGAAACTCTGAAACTGTTAGCTCCATCATGCGCCTTAATCCGCTATCCGTCAAACCAAAATGTGGTTCATTTTAATCAATTTATGTAATGTTCCAACAAGTTCTATACATTTGCCTACTTTTTTTTACAGTCTTCGGAAAAGCAAATACATGTGGGATTACTTTTATGTAATAAGAATATGAAAAAGTGATGTAAGTGCCATTTGGGTGTTTCGGTGTATCCTGATAAATGTATGAAAAATATTAGAATGGTCCAAAAAGAAATGTGTACATCCTGCTGAAAGTGGGAACTAAGGGAGTATTGGATTGAAGGTGAAATGTATCAAGGATAAATTAATCAGGATGGTGTCAGATAACAACAAAGCACGGATTTGAGATGGAGGGTTTAGTTTACTTTTCCTTTGTTCCACCTATTCTGTTTCTTAGTTCGTATTCTTGTTCTTTGTAATAGGTGTATTTTGCTTTTGTGGTGTGCATCTTTGAGGTGCTTTTGTTAGTCACAAAATCCTAATGTTTAGTGTTTTTTTGTTGTGATGCTGAGTGCTTTTTTTAAACTGGTGGGTTGGAAGGGTAAAAACTAAAGAGAATCTCTTTGACTAGATATAAAAATTGTGAGGATTTGATGCCTTTGAAGGTATCCTTTTACTCTTTGACTTGCAGCATCTTTGATTGCAAAGGCAAGGTAACTGAAGTCACACTTGCATCACAGGTCCTTGGCAAGTGATGCTTAGGCAGCAAGATGGTTCCTATGCCTGTGTGGCAGAGAGTTCAACCCGTTTCACCCTTGGCGAAGTAATCAATCGTATTGTGTGTTTTTTTTCCTGTATTTCCAAACATAAAACAGGTTTCGTAACCTGTCCCTTTTTTTTTTAATGTTTCAGACAAAAGAGGAACTTCTGAGGGTGTTGGGACTGCAAGAGGAACAAGGAAGTTCCTTAGAATTCCTTCGTCGAGGTTACAAGGTTCGTTTTCTTTTGGTGTGTTGATCATTGCTATGATCATGGTAGGACAATATGATGTGGTGATTCCAAAATTACCACAATTTATTGCGGCTTATCGAAGATGTCTTAGTTAAGTGGTTAAGAAGGAGGTACCCTGTCCCCCATGTTTGAATCCCCTCTCGGCCTTTCGCCTCTATTATAGTGTGACTAAGCGCACTTTTTTGAACCAAAAAAATATTGTGGCTTGTTTTTTGCCGTTCATATTACTTGTTTCAGTTTATTAGCATGATAATAGTCAGTTGATAATTCAATATTCGCGAAAGGGGTTGTAATGTTCAAATGTTACAGGCCACAAGGCCAAATATCAGCTATCTTTTTAATGATCCTCTACTTACCGGAAAATATTATCACGCTCTATTGGTCGCAGATTGCTAGACCTGGCAGATGGTTATTTGGGTCGGGTATGGTTAATTCTTAGTTTGTTTCCATACATATTGGGCCATAAAGTTCGGGTTGGATCTAGTCAATTTGTTTTTGAAATCCATTCGAGCTCACATATAGAGGTACGGGCTGGGGATTTAGATCGTTCAGTTTTATCTGGACTAGTATTGGCCTATAATTAATACGGTGGTAAACTGGTAATAATAAAGTATGCTCTGATATTTTCTTATACCTATCCAGACTGCTACCTGGTGGGAGGAGGATACAGAATTAGAGGCGTCGTCGGAGTGGAGAAGTTGAATGAATAGCTCCAAGTCTGTCATTTATTTATTCATGGTGGCATTGAGCGAAAGTTACATGAAGAATTTACGATGATGCGCCATTAGTCGTGGTTGCTGATCAAATGGAGGTACGCGACTACCTATCTTTCCGGTGGTTTTACAGTCTGCATCAAACCTGTAGCATTCCAGTCTTTCATAAGAGACTACTGGCCCGTGTCAGTTATTTGTAATATAACCCGACTCATCTAAGGCACATACAAACTAATGCTTTATCTCCCTTGATTAAGCTTTTTCGCATTGCATCATTGTATTTATACACCTCCCCTAGCTGATCACAATTTACCAGTTTCTCACTGAAAACCTAACCTAAGCTGGGATGCAGTTTTAGTGCAATATATACATTCAGAATTAAGACCCATAGTTTGATCTGAGCTTGAACACACAAGAAAAGCGCGAGTGATTACATATACTATTATAGTAGGGGTTGGGAGTCAAAAGTCGCGTGGATCAACGAAGAGGGTGGGCGAGGATGATCGAGAAGTAACCCAGTCCAAAGGCTTAGATTCCTCACCCTTGTCCTTGGATAGCTTCTTCATGCACCACAAATCTTCATTCCAAGAGAATTTTTTCCAATGGGGTATGGCTTCACAAACCGGGTCCCTCTGAGCCACCTCGGTGACAATGGCGCCACAAGCCACGTCTTCCCTAGCCATGTTGTGTGCGAAGTTGCATAGACTCTTCATTAGATTTGAGGAACCTTTCCCTTCCATATGAAGGCCATACAGGAAATAGAACCCGAATGGACTAAACACGTTTGGTATTGAGGGAACCCTAAGCCAAGGTACATGGGCGTCCAAAATCCGACTTCCAAGACACAATGCTTTTGTTAGTTTAGCCACACCCTTGAGTTGCAACTGGTACACTTCTTTTGTGTTCCAAACGCTCATTATAGCGAAGCACGACGGAGTACCCTCCTTTTTGGGATCCCATTTCGATAGGTGTCTCCTAGGGACCGCAATGAAAGTGCCCAAATTGAGCTTGCTTGACAAAACCAAGCCAATGTCCTTGGGGAAGAATTCCGAGTTATGAAAAATTTGTCGATACATTGACTCTGCTAGTCGTGGTGATACTCGGATGATGGCGGTGCCTGAGGTTATAGGTTTTCGGTGAGCATGTACTGGCTGCCCTAGTACAGTTGGTGTACAAACTTTGGTGTAATCAAATTTGCGAGTGAAAAGGTTGATTGAAGGCTCGTTTGCACAGTCCGTCATCATATAAACATATTGAGCTCCGTTTTCTTTGCACCAATCTCCGGTTCTTTGGACCAATTTTGTGGCCACGCCTTTTTGCCTGTGGTGCAGAATTAAACCGGATCGATTAACTACAGAAAACCCAATTACATACTCGAATAGACTAACAGAGTCATTTCTCTACTTGAACCTTAACCCACAGACTTTTCTGTGATGGTCATGCAATACGTGGGAATAACAAGTTGAATTTTATGAGTGGATGAATGAATATACCACATCCATAATACTCCGTTTGTACTAGATCTGATTGCGAACGAGCGGGCCATAAGACACACTTTGCCCACCATGCAAAACCGCATTTTTTAACAAGTACGGATTAACTTTCTTATAATGAATGAGACGGAGGGAGTATAAGATAAGACTTTGTAGGTATAATAAAAGGGAATATCAAGTTGTTGAACTTTTAGGTAACGAGTGGACCGACCCTCTGATATAAGACCATCTTATTAAATTACATATCTACAACTAAGAAAAACTAAACTATGTGAGCCATGGTCGTTGTGGGCCATAAATTCAGTTTAAGGCCATAGTTGAAATGAGCTAGGCATGTCGATGATGGACGGAGAGGCTAGCTCACACTAGTGGACGAAGGCCCGACCGGCCGACCCTCTAAATTTGTGCTAGGGATTAAGATTTAAGACACAGGGGCAGGGGCAGTGAATCAATTGGTGTAAGTGTGGAAGCCGTCGTCCCCATGATTACAATATGTCCTTAGCTTGTTCATTTACACCACAGAAAAAATGTTCTGTTAGGAAGGCGACCCAATCAAACAATCATTTCATGGGAAGGGTACACACATATTATTGGTCAAATAATTGATGAGTGCAAAACTATAAAGTAAAGATGCAGAATATAGGAGGATAAAAAATGCGAGATATTGTGTGTAAAACGGCGCGGAATAGCACTCCCCAATATATGATGAATGAGATTATGCGATAAAGCATACTCATATGATTAAATACACGGATTCTAGCTACCTCACAAATATTAATTGTAATAAATTTTAGCTGCCTTTTTGGACGTGTAAGCAGTACTTTGGATCATCTACACATCCACAATATTGATTTTTTTTACTACTCCGTCTCAAAAAGAATGCTCCATCCACTTTACCACATTATTACTTAAGAAATTGGTGTGATGATTGAGTATATAAGCAATGATATTTCATTTATATGATGAGTCATAATGATAAATATTTTAACTTATTAGGTACGAAGTGTAAAAAATGGATAGACTAAAAAGAAAAGTTGAAAAATGAGACAATCTTTAAGAACCTAATCGAAAAGGAATACGTGACAATCTTAGTAGGACATATGTAGTACGGGTATTATTTTTGTAAATATTGGTAAACATGCATGATCGAATTATATATTCCGTACTTCGTAGATGGTAGGCTATATGGAGAACTATGGAGTAAGGGATATCGTCATCACTTGTAATAATATATTCCGCACTTTGGAATGCTATTTTTGTTAAGACTAATACTCCATATACCGTTAGGGATAAAATGAGTTACATAGATATATATCATTTCATAAAAGAAGTTTTGCAATTCTTAGCATATATCGAAATTTGTCCCTACTGTACTATTCTCATCATGTGGTAGCATGATACACATGTATTAGTCGATATCAAGTCTCAATACATTTATAAAAACAGTAGGGATTATATGTAGTAGTATTGGTAAATCTACGATTATTCTAAGCAAAGAAAAAGTTTAAAAAGAGAATGAAGTACTCGTATAAAACTAGATTGATATCTTCATGTGACCAATGATGTGATAGGTCTTTTGGCTACTAATAATATAATGGAGGAGGCAACATACATATATAGAAGCATATTTGTTTGAATGACAAAGGAATAACAACTCATCCTTGAGCCTTTGATTTATGTATCCAAATCTAATAATCATGTCAACTCATCTTTGAGCCTTTGATGGTACGATCCATTTTAGCAACAACTAATCTTCCTTATAACGAAAGTATTCGTCACTTGGTTATAATGAAACAAATACTACCACGCACATGTTTAGAAAAGACTACGTATTACTTTTGTAGTATTTTATCTTTTTATATGTAAACATGTCATATCTGAACCGTTACAAAAAAAATGACGGATAACTCTGTTATAAACAAGAATGTGTTTTAGAATTTTAGTTGCCACCCATTTATCACTATTATATGTATGTATGTATGTTTAATTGGTCACTCCAGAGAATCCGCATTTTACTTTCTGTTACAACCACATCAACATGAATATTGAATATTGATTGCAAAATGCCGCATTTTATACTCCTACTACAAAGCTACGTTTTACCAAAGGCCAGGCATGATCTTAGTCCCTTTTCTTTACTGTACTGACAAAAATCTTTCTTCTCCTTTACAAAATGTATTCTAATGGTAGCTAGGGTACTACTTCAATTCCTAGGGTATCGAAGTTGACCTTCAAAAGTGTTACGTTCTAGCAAACAAAAGTTATCGCCTAATAATGCGTTAATAAACATAATTACTATCAACGATGTTTTAGTTTATCTACTGGTTAAGACTAAGTGGACGTATAACTATACTCCTGTATAAGATTTAGTCGTCTTGCTTAAAAATGGTACGGACAATAATTAGAGTGAAGGTTTAAATTTTTTGTAACGATTATTTATAAAATAGTACGTCGTCTCTATCCAACTAACGTTGTTGTATTCGAGCCTTCAAGCGGGCGGGGTTAACGAAATGTGGCTATTGTTTAATTTGGACATTAGAAGGAAGATATATTAGGGAGAGAAATAAAGAAACCTATGCATGGGAGAGACTCGTAACCCCAAAATGTAAGCTAGGTTGACGTAAATGGGAGCTGATGGATCACCCACTTTTTTCCCTCTTGCAACTCTTTTCATCCCACATCGTATCACCCCTACAATTTCTCCTCCATACTCCGCAACCTACATGCATGCATACATACATATAATGATCGAAATGCATGCCATCGTACAAGTGTAATTTGAATTGAAGGAGAATATATATACTTATCTTAAATGATTGTCCCGACTGTTTATGCAATATACATACGTGAGGAGTATTATATTGGAACGAGACAATCATTTAACATCAGAGAGGAGGGTATATAATAATGAAGAAAGAAGGGTGATTAGTGAATAATTACCATCATAACGCGAGCAGGAAAATGGCGTATACGGCCAAGAGGGTCACCCAAGAGGTGAGTGACAAGAGTAGTAGTAGTATTAGTGGATTGTCCTAATAACTCACTTTGTCTCTCCATTTCCTCAACCTTCTCTTTATCCTTCTCTTCTTCATATTCTCTTAATTTTACTACCAACCCTACTTTATTCTCATCATTTTTCTTAATCTTCTCTTCATCAACTACTACTATCATCCTTGACATTCTTCTTCTTATTTTTTTGTTTATTTTCTCTTCTCAACTTCTATTGTTGTGACATTTGTGCAAGCTCCCACTATATATTTATAGTAGTATATAAAGAGAGTGTGATATGGCATATGTTTATTAATATTGACAAGTGTCATTATGTAAATGTCATTGAGGATTCATCATTCATTCATACTTTACCAATAGAACAAGAATGGATAACTTTTATAGTTTATGTTCTTTCAATAACTTTTTAAACATGTTAGTGTGATACCACAAATTGCATTGACACTAGACGTTAATTAGATAAGCTAATGACTAAGTAAAGGCTTAGTTGTATAGTTTTTAATTGACAAAATTTACATTAGTATCATAATATTTGAAAATGAGTAAGAAAGAATGAGAGAGATAGTTCTATACTTCTATTGCACTGTGAGTCTAGCTATCATATACAGATTCCTTGGGTTTGAGGCTAGGATCTAGGATTTTGGGTCTAAAAAAGTTTGTAATAGATATGATGTCGACATAATATGGACATCCACTAAATACAATATCACGTATAACATTCCTTCTTGGATGTTCATTTACAAAAATTTGCATAACAGACTGCCTCGTTAAAAATCTTACCAGAACTACAAGAATTTAAGTCTGGGGCGACTGATCTTAGCCACCGTCATCTGTCGCTAAAAAGAGACGCGCGACAGTTGACAGTCGCTAAGGAGCAGTCGCACCAAATAGTCGCATCTAGCGACTGAAATCCGTCGCTAAATCATACGCGCGACCGATTTCAGTCGCTAAAGTTAGCGACCGAAATCAGTCGCTATATCATCCCCTTAGCGACCGATTTCAGTCGCTGAGACCATTAGATTAGCGACTGATATCAGTCGCTAAGGAGTGTGACGTGGCGTTCTTCAAGCGTCCTACAACGACTGACGTCGGTCGCTAAATTAGAAATTTAGCGACTGATATCAGTCGCTGCCTCACCTGAAATAGGCCGATTTTATTTGTTTCTTTTCTAACCAAAATTTGCACAATAAAACAAACCAACGACCACAATACGTCCCAACATCATTCCAAACATTCCAAACGTTGTTCCAAACGTTACACAAGCTTCACACTCCAGAATTGGCAACCAAGTAAGCAAACGTCACAGGTACACTAAATTAAAAGTGTTGTTACAAACTGTTTTCAACAAACATTCACAAACTACAAACTGTTTTCAATCTACTCAGCTAACAGGGAAACTAGCTGAAGAGCCACTACCACCCCCATTGAAGGGGTCTCTAGGATCTCGGTGTCGGGGAATGGGGCCGGAGTTACAGTTCTGCTGTTGCATGCTCCACAGGCGCTGTAGGCCTGTAGCCCTTCTAGAATTTGCAGGTTAACGGACTCCTGCATCTTCAGCCTCTCATCCTGCTCCTTCATCTTCTCAGCCATAGCTGCCCGTTGCGCCCTCTCCTCTCGAAGTTTCGACCTTATCTCAGCAACGACGGATGGTACATACTCCGTCGAGGTCGCATGACCCCCCGAGCATTGGGTGGTGTCCAGTACAAGGAATGAGCGTTCCTCGTACCATACACCGCTCCTTTGCGGTATCCCTGCGCGACTCTGAACCAAAGCTCGCTCGGGTCCACACCTTCAGCCTCGGGCGCTCTAGTGGCCTCCATATATACGATCTCTACAAGAAATTGGAGTCATGATTAGGTGAGTTGTAAAGAAAAAAAAGTAAAGAAGCCTTATGTTTGAAACTTACCCAAATGGCGGCATCCTTCTTCGTAGCGAATGTTCGACCGATGGTGTCGTCCCCCTTGGTCTTTGTGTCGAGAAATAGCTGTGCAGGCGGGGGGAGTTCTCCGATTTGCTTCTTCAACTGTTGACAGTACATGTAGATTTCTCATTTATATTTATAATGAAAACATTAAATAAGAATCCAAAATAAAAATCAAAGGTAAGGAAATATTAACATTCATAGCCCGTTGGTGCATCGACTGCGACCCACCATAGTGGGTGCGCTCCGCATCCACCTCGGGGTCCCCTCCCCGCCTCTTGTTCTTCTTCGCCTGGAGGGATCTCTTAAGGAACTTTGGGTTGGAGCGGGCTTTTTCGAACTGTTGAATGGCGTCACCTACAATTTATACACTTTGAGATCAATAAGCGTTTTGAAGATATATACAACTTTCTATTCAAGTACGAACACTAATTGAGTAATCAAACCTTTAAGGTATTTATGTGCCCTTCCCTCGTTCGCCAACTTCCACATGTTGTCTTTGTATCTTGGCTTTGCGACATCCATGTATCTGTCTCTTGCAGCCACCTCGAGACCTTCGTTCCAATAGTGTTTCATCTGCAAGATTGTTTGTTGTTATTGTATTAGTAATCCGTAAACAATAACAGATAATTAATAAAACAAAAAAATTTGGTGCATCTTAAAGTTGGCAAACCACTTCTCCCGCTGCCACTGAGGCATCTGGGTCCAACTAGTGCAATAAGTAGTCAACTCTTTCAGGAAACTGTCCGAGACACCAGTCACCACCGCACGAGTCCGAAACATACACCAAAGAGTGAAATAAGATGATGTCTCACAAAAAAGAAATATAATGTCTCACCATGTCTTCTCGGGGCTCATAATTAGGCGCCCGTCGTCTAAATATTGAAGCTCGTCATCCTGTTGTAGTTTTTCAGGTTGCTGCTCTTCGTTCGACTCCTCCTCCTCGTTATCCTCCTGTTGGTCCTCCAGCCGGTTCTGATCTCCTCCTGGTCCTCCCGCTGCTGTTGCCCCCTGTTCCTGCTCCCACTACCATGCCGCAGTCTGCTGCCCAACGTCATATCTGCAGACAAAGTAGAAAGTTATAAATTGACATCATAATATTGAAATAATTTGCCCAAAATATATAATGCAGATTACTATATCGAAATAATATAACTTACTATAACTATACCCTAGTAGGAATCATCGTCACTATCGTTGTCATCTTCCACTTGCCTACTCGAACCAACCACATCCTCTTCCTCGTAGTCATCTTCCTCCTCCTCGTCATTGACCTCTAAATCATTGGTATCTTCCTCCTCCTCGACCATATCACTAGAAGCACCTTCCTCCTCCTCACCACCTTCATCGCCTTCAGAATCCTCCCTCACATCCACCTCATTATTGTCATCATCGTCATCAATTGCGAAAAGATTCTCATCAACTGGAGACAATGTTGTACCACTAGAAATGATCTCCTCTTGGAAGAAGTCAGTGTCATAGTGCCCCCGTGGCTTAGTTTTAAACACCGCCCACCACTGGTTTACAGTTCTGTCGTTCTTTGTGGTTGGATAAGGCGCAAAGTACACTTGGTGTGCCTGATGTGCAAGTATAAACAGATCGTACTTGGAGTATTTTTTGTATGATTAACTTCAACTAGTTTGTACCTTTCATGTACTCTAGTACCATGCACTGAGTTCTCCTTCCATTCGCATTTAAATACCACAGCTCTATACCCACGATCATTTCCAACATAGCACAACTCGAAGATGTCCTCCAATAGACCGTAGTAATCATCACCCTCAAATGACAACACACTCACACCGAAATTACATCTACTCCTACTGCTACCATGGGCAAATGTATGAAAATTGAAACCATTAACCGAATACCGGTTCCAAGTCCTAACCTTCCACAAAGGACCTAATGCTAGACTCCTAACCAAATCATTCTGAATATTCTTTGAAATTACATGCTGCTTAAGCCAACTGGGAAACTGTTCCTCATGCTTATTCCAAACATCATCAGCATTTAAATGTGGATTAACAGCTACAAATTCAGTTACAAACTGCTTCTCGTACGGCTCCAAAACTTCACAGTTGATAACAAGTACAGATGAGCACGATTGTACTCTTTCTCAACTAATGTCCTCCACTCGCCAGCTGATGACGATCCCTCACCTACCTTACTTTGAAAAAAGTCTGGTATGTTGGGGTCAATCGTCTCAGGTGTTTCTAGGTTAAGGTTTTTGGCTTTGGTGTTCACTTCTTTCTCGAAATACAGAGAACAGAAGTTGGCTATCTCCTCTGTTAAATAAGCATTACATATGGAGCCCTCGACCCTCGCCTTGTTGCCAATTTTTTTCTTCAAATGGTTGAGAAAGCTAAGACAATCATCAAGCAATTAAGTTATTAATAAATTATAGTGTCTAACGTTAGTGGGTAAGTAAATAGTTGAAAGTTCTCACCTCTCGAACAAGTACATCCATCTAAATTGTACCGGTCCTCCCACTTTAGCTTCGTAGGGCAAGTGGACCGGTAGCTGCTCCATTGAGTTAAAGAAGGAGGGTGGAAGATCATCTCAAGTTTGCATAGTATCTGAGAAATTTGATCCTCCAAACGAGTCATGTCGTCATTTGTAACTAGGGATGACAACGGATTGGATTCGGACCGGATCCGCATGGATCCAGATCCAAATCCGCACTCCTAGTAGGGGATCCGGATTCGGTCCGGATCCGACGGATCTCAAAAATGTAGATCCAGATCCGGATTGGATCCACGGATCCAATTTCTTACTTAAATTCTACAAATTTTTTAATTAATACGTATTTACGACCATATTAATTTTCATAATTTTACAAATAAAATTGAATATAAAGATTCATAATCAAAGATTAATAAACTAAAAAAAGAGTCTTAGAAATAACAAAAAAAACACAAATTAAAGTACTAAGTCTTTTATTATTGTTAATTTTTTAATAAAACGGATTTGCGGATCCGGATCCGGATTTATTTATTAAGATCCAGATTTGGATCCGTTTAAAGATAGCGGATCCGGATCCGGATCCATATCCAACAGATCTCAAAATTTAAGATCCATAACCGATCCGTGCGGACCGGATCTTGCGGATCTGTTGTCATCCCTATTTGTAACTGTCGACGAACACAAATCTCGAAAAAACTAAGATATCTTAGTGATAGGATTCCAACCAACTTCCGGCAGCAGATGCTTCAACGCCACAGGTAGTAACCGCTCCATGAACACGTGGCAGTCGTGACTCTTCAAGCCTTGGAGCTTCAGGTTCTTAATGTTCACACACCGACTAAAATCGTATGCATACCCATCAAGGAACTTCAGTTTCCCTACCCACTCTAACACGGCCTTTCTCTGAGCCTTATCAAGGCTAAACAAGGCCCTAGGCTTGGACCCATCCCGGTTGATATGAAATTTCGGTCGGTCACAAATTTTTTTCAAATCTTTTCGGGATCGTACGGTGTCACATGTCTTACCCTCTACATCCATGACAGTGTGAATCAGTTACTCAAAGAAATTCTTCTCAATATGCATCACATCCATATTATGTCGAAGTAATAAAGTACTCCAATATGGAAGGTCGAAAAGATGCTTATTTTAAACCAACCATTTTTTAATTTCTTAAGATCTTTGAACTCTTGATCGGTCCCGTCAACAGTAGATGGGAACTCTGAAATCACCTCCCAAATCTCATCTCCTTGGAGACGAATCGGTGCCTCATCTAGCACCATCTCACCCTTCTTGAAAGCTCTCCTATTCTTCCTGTACATGTGACCCTCGGGTAGAAACTGTCTATGACAGTCAAACCAACTAATTTTGCTTGAATTACTTAGGTAGAATGCTTTACTTTCACTCATGCAACAAGGGCAATCTTTTTGGCCAGCCGTAGACCAACCACTCAACATACCATACGCAGGGAAATCGTTTATAGTCCACAAAAACGATGCTCTAAGCTGGAAATTTTGTTTCAACGATGCATCATATGTCTCCACCCCTACTTCCCAGAAGTGTTTCAATTCCTCTATCACTGGTTGTAAGTAAACATCCATGTGGTTTTTTTGGATTTTTTGGGCCGGAAACAATGAGAGAAAGGAAGATGAACGGTGGTTTCAGACAAAGCCATGGGGGTAAGTTGTACGGTGTGACCATGACAGGCCAGCATGAGTATGACTTACCGAACTGACCGAAAGGGGCGAACCCATCGGTACACAACCCAAGTCTCACGTTACGGGGTTCCTCAGCAAATTCAGGGTAAATCCTATCAAAGTGTTTCCACTCCTCCCCGTCACTAGGATGACACATCTTTCCCTCTACACGAGTTTCTTCTTTATGCCACCTCATTTGTTCGGCAATGGTTCTGGTTGCATATAATTTTTGAAGTTTAGGGGCGATTGGAAAGTAGGTAAGTCGACTAAGTGGTATAGGTTTTTTATGCTTCGCAACACTCTTTCCCTTCCTACCCCTCAAAACAATATTCCCATCTACACTTTTGTATCTACCCTTCCCACATATCTTACATTCCTCAAGTACGGCATCGTCCTTCCAAAAAAGCATACATCCATTGGGACAAGCATCGATCTTTTGATGCGGAAGTTCAAGACCTTTAACTATTTTTTTGGTATTGTAGAATGTTTTGGTCATAATGTTGTCTTTTGGGATGAGTTTCTCAATCAACGCAGCGACACCGTCTACGCACCCAAACGGTAGGTTATACTCACATTTAAGGGTCACTACCATAGACGCGACTTCTAACAATGTCACATCACACCCTCCATATAATGGCTTCTCCGCAGCCTCTAACATATCAAAAAACGCTTTCGCTCGTGGGTTTGGCTCTTGTGGGGTTGGTTGGTCATCGTCGTTAGTGTACATGCTCTCATCATTAAACAAATTGCACTCAACCACATCAACAATCATTCCTCTCACCCCGCCCTCATTCTGATCAACCTCACATTTCTCAACAGCAGACGTCTCACCATGACAAATCCAATAATAATAATTTGGGCAAAACCCATTTGAGATAATATATTCCTTAATCAAAATACTATACAAGAATTTGAGGTTCTTACATTTCACACAAGGTCACCTAAATCTACCCTCTAACGCGTATTCGGGATGGGTTTTAGCGAACTCAAGAAAACTACTAACACCCTCTAAAAATTCCGTTGTGGGACGTCGTCTCTTATCCAATCTTTCCCCATACATCCATTTTCGTTCCTGTCTCTTCATTTTTTTATCTAAAAAAATTGACACAATAACCACATACAAATTATTTCCTCTAAAGTAATTTACTAATATATACAATACTCACATATTTTGTAAAATTCTCAATTCACCTAAACATAGTACTATTTGCACCCAATCCGTCCATAATTACATCACTAAATCGGCATAAGTGTATTTCACTTCCAATTTCCTAACACATCAAAACAACCCAATTCATTCAACTACTTAACCACAAACCCTAATTTTATACTAACAATCTACCTATTTCAAATTAGAGAACCTATGGGCAATTAACATGTTTACTACACTAAATATTCCGACAACTAAAAAACTATCCAACCCAATAACTAATTTATTTAAATCGATAAAAACAAAAATTAACAAATAATTAAAACTAAATATAGATAGATAAGCATACCTTACTAAAGGAAAATGAGAGAAGAAGGAATGGATGAAGAGGAAAGGAGGAGGGGGCGATTTTAGAGAGAGGGGAGACGATTTTTAGAGAGATAGAGTGAAATGAGAGAAGTGATCAGAGGAGGGGGGGTGTTCGTTGCTTTAAAAAAAATTCAGAACGCTTAGCGACAGAAATCGGTCGCGCGTGTAAATATTCAGTCGCTACTTAGCGACCGATTTCGGTCGCGCGTACTTTTTATTTAGCGACTGAAATCGGTCGCTAGGTCACCGCTTTATCGACCGATATCGGTCGCGCGTGTATGATTTTCTCGATTGATTTCGGTCGCTACGTATAACTACTTTTCCCAAAATCTGTCTCCTCCTCCATCGACTGATATCGGTCGCGCGTTGTACTTTCAGTCGCTAAATAAGCGACTGAATTTTTCATTCACGCGTGAATGGTAACTATACGAAGTATTTCTTTTAGTGCAGGGAATTGAAAACTATGGTGAAGGGTAAAAGAGTACATCGCGCATATGCTCCCCCTCATGACTACATGACTACATTACTCTAGATTTCTAAGCTGTTGCATGCAATCCAATATTGTGGGCTAACTTCTTGAATGTTGCAGTTGGAAGTGCCTTAGTGAACACATCTGCCAAATTCTCACTTAATAGAATCTTCAATACACTTATGTCGTCCTTTTTCTGAAGTTCATGGGTAAGGAAGAACTTTGGAGAAATGTGATTTGTTTTGTCGGCTTTGATATATCCATATTTGAGTTCTACGATACATCATACATGCTACATTATCTTCATATAAAATCGTTGGAGCGTTCTTTTCATGTGATAGGTCACAATCATTTTTTATATGATGAATCATCGATCTTAACCACATACATTCACGACTGTCCTCTTGGATTGCTAAGATTTCTGCATGGTTAGATGATGTAGTTACAATGGGCTTCGTGGAACACCATGCAATAGCTAGCGGCACCTCCACATGTATGTGAACCGTAGCCAGTTTGTGATCGATCATTATGAGGATCAGGAAGATATCATGCATCTGCAAAACCAATCAAACCTTCTTTGAATATGTTAGGGAAGAATAGACCCATATCTTTTGTACCTTGTAGGTAACGTAACATGTGTTTAATCCCATTCCAATGTCGTCGGGCAGGTATGAGCTAAACCTTGCTAATTGATTTATAGAAAATGATATATATATATATATATATATATATATCTGGCTGTGTATGGCTTGCAAGGTACATTAATTCCCCTATAGCACTTAAATACAATACTTCGGGACCAAGAATTTCTTCATCCCTTTCCCGAGGACAGAAGGATCTTTATTCACAACAAGTGCTCTAACCGCCATAGGAAATGATAAGTTTTCATGTAGTGATAACAAGACAGCATGCAGTATCCACGGTGAATTGGAGGATAGCCACGAAAGATACACCTACTAGACCTATGTTGAGTTTGTGTTATCGGTTAGCAGAGAGATTAGGGAAATAGAGACAACTAAAGACGCAATGATGATCATAGGACGGATGGGGAGATAAAAAGATGAAGAAGAAGACAGAAACGAAGGGCAGCAGTGAGAAGAATGTTATGAAGGTAGACGACCGTATGGAAGGCATCAACTCATAGATTGGGAGAAAGAGAGACATGACAAAGGAGGACGACAATTTCATTGAGTCGACAAAGAATTATCTCGGCTTTTCCGTTTTATTGGGAGGTTTCGGGACACAAGAAGCGAAAAACAAGATCATTTTGCATGAGTGGCGAAGTTATGAAACGAAGGTTATCAAACTTATGACCCATGTCACATTGAAAACTTTTGATATCGAAGTCGAATTGAGTTTATATATAGTTAGTGAATCGGAGAAATTTTTGGGACGTGTCCGATTTGTATTTGAGTAGCTAAACCCAGACAAATTGAGCAAAATTATCAGCTAGGACTAAATAGTATTTGTAACCGTTTTTACTGAGAACATGAGAGAGCCATAAGTTGCTATGAATTATATCGAAAGGGGCAAGTGAAATGGAATTGGAAGCATACAGCGAAAATCTTTTGTGTTTGTTTATTTGACACGACAGAAATATATTAGAAGTACGAGATTTATTATAAACAACAGACGACTGACAAGAAAGAAAATATAAAACATGATAACCCAAGTGGCCGAGTTTGTCATGCCACGGGACGTGGACAGACTTAGCTAGGAAAACTGACGACCTTGACTTGAACGATAGAGAAGTTGAAATTGACGTGGGTGGAGACTTGAATGGCACAAGATAAAGATCACCCGACTACTGTTCCCCATAATCGTATTCCTAGTCTGGGGGTCCTTCAAAGATAAACTCGAGTCAAATTCAACAGAAACATTATTATCTTTAGTAAATTGACGGACACAAATTAACTTCTTAATAATATGAGGGGTATAAAACATTACGGAGGACAAGGTTACGGTTTGGTAGGGATATGGGGACATGCCGGATTTGTGAATCAGAATTGAATTATCATTGGCAACATAAATAGACTGGGCCGTACTGAGATTGAAAATGAATCGGGATTGAATTACCGTTCCCAGTTTATTATTGCCTTAAAATGAGGCTATCAGCCCAAACTTCACTCGGGCCTTTAAATTTAATTATGATGTTGATGAAGTTTGAACCCCAAATTATGATCACGGTTTCTTATAATTTTATCAATTGAAATGAAATGAGTTAACTTAACCGAAAAAAAGTTTTAAAAAAAGCGGAAGTGTTGATAGCCTTATCAACCCAAATCTCCTACAAATGCTACAAAATGTCAACCTTGGCATCTACCTAGCTAAAGGCCCGAGTGAAGTTTGGGCTGCTAGCCTCATTTTCATTTTTCAGGCAAGACTAGACTGGGCATGGAGTGGCACTAATGCTCCGATGCTCGTATTAAATTATTGGAACTTGAAAGGAGGGTCAACATTGAACAATGAAGAGCAAGAAATCATATAAAGCATTTTCCCAGCAATCAATTCCTTCGTTGTTGATTTCAAATAAACAGACAAATAGTTAGAGATGGGAATATTGGGAGGTTTAGGAGTGATAGTGCCATTTCCATTCTACTATTTCCTATGGAAGAACCCACAAACATGGGTTCATCTCTGTGGCAAAGGAAATGACCCTTCTAAATTTATGGCTTATGTCTCGCATCTTCTTAAGCTTATTCAGTTCATCTCTCTTTTCTCTGTTTCCACATTTTCTTGGCCTCCTCCCTTCTACTTCTGGCCCCTTTTTCTTGCTGGCCAGTTCCTCAACTTCAGGTCCCTCCCTCTCATTGCTTTTTGATTTTATTTTCTTTATTCATTCTATTCTCTTATTGTTTGTAGAGTTTGAAGATTGCCCCCAATTTTTTTTTTTTTTTTTTTTTTTTTTAATGTTTTTCTTATAATGGGTTATGTTGAAATGGGATTATTTGTTCATATTTGAGTGTTGGCTGTTGATTTATTGATGTTCTTGTTACATATGATGTTGAATCATACTGAGTGGTAATGTGATGCTTAAATGTTGGTGGAATAAAGTTTTCATTTTTGTGTTTGAAATTGCAACTTATCCAATGAACCCAGGGGCAAGTGTGTGATAATAATATTTGGAGTATAGTTCATTAAGGATTAATGTGATGATCTCGAATCGACAAATGCCAGATAACCTGGAACAAATCCTCCAAAGTGGGCTAAAAGGAATAGAAATATTGAGTAGAATATGTTTGATTTGTTTTTGGTACAACACTTTATTAGGGCTAATAACACTTGAAAGAGCTGAGATTATAGTGGAAGGAGGGGAGGGGGGGCATATACCAAGATGCTGGTAATATTTTTATCAAAGGGAGAGGGAGATGGAGTCATACAACATGTCCTATTTGATGAATGTGTTTTTGGCTATCATCACTGAATTTGGGATCACTCTCAACTCTCAATGTTTGATGGACGAAGTTAGCTTGAGAAGTTGGAAATGGATAGTGATGTATACTTAACAATTGTCATTTTGCAGTGTCATTATTATATAAAATGCTGTTAGTTGTGTTGGTGACACTGCAAATAAAAATATAGCTTGCACTGCACTGATGAGTAAAGAAGTGGAAATCATTTTTATGTTTCCATTCTGCTTTTACACAAAGTTGGCAGATTTGTATTGTTGGCAATTTCTGATACTCTGTATATCTTTTCGGATATGTCACTAATATAGAAATATATTAGTCTTGTCTTATAACATCATCATACCAAATACTCGTAGAATATCATCCTTTATTAGAAGGTGATTTAATCAAGCTTTCAGCGAAAGGTGGGCCAAGAATTGTCGATGGATGCTCATGCCTTCATCTTGCTATAGTACAAGGATTTATGATTAAGGAATGGTGACTAGCGCATGATATTTGCAGGAGTCATAACTCGTAAGGCTGAGCATCATTCTTACTGTTCGTCCAGTTGGGCAATCCTTGTCCTAGTTGTGTCTTTTTAAAATGGAGAGGCGACAAGGCGTAGTGCTTATTATGTCACCAAATGAGTACATGCATACATCTTTTTTTAGGTGGCTTCTAGACTTTGGAGATTTCGTACGTGCTTAAGTTTCAGAATATCGTGAAAGATATAACTGTCTAAATAAAGAACTTTAGAAAGTTAAGATTGCTGTGTTGGAGATAAGCCACTATGAAAATTGTGACTAGTATTACATTAAATTACTACTATTGTGCATATAGAAGTGTAGCTAGCTTAGTGTGCATTTTGGTTTATACCATCATAATCCATAACCAAAAAGAAGTTTGTCTCTGGATCTATTATTAACAGAAACAATAGTTTAAGTTGAGTTTGATGTCAAACATCTTCAGGAATTCTGTTATCCTGAATCATAATTCTTTTGAGTTGGTACACTGATTATTGGACTTCAATCCTCTATTCACTGATTTGATTCATTGCCAAATATAAACCTTGGTTAAGTTTGTTGCTTTCCTTTCTTTTTATAATTTTATTCTATTGTTAATCGAAGAAATATTAGGATGTCGGAGCAAAATTTGGTTGTTTGGAATAAGCCTGTTAAGAAGTTCCAAAAGAAAACTAATGCTCGCTTGTGTTATAGACACCTTATTTCGATAAGGCTAGTGATTAGCGACTTCATATTAATGACACCTCCCAGTTATCAGTTCTTTTGTTTAACTTAGATGCATTTGTATTTCAGTCACATGGTGTTTCCTGCAATTAACATACTTTTGTTGAGTACAAGTGTGCAACACTAAATGAAGTTTCCATTTGTGTTTCAACTTTGAAAAAGGTCAACCTTTTAAAATTGTGATCTTGATTCGATTAGAAGGTTTTGAACTCCAAAAGTCTTTCAAAGAGACCATATATTTGGCAGAACACTTGTCTAAAATGTTTTTTTTTGCCTCTATACATGAATGGTACGGAGTATATATGTTGAAGGTTTGAGGGCTTGGTATTTCTGTTCTATTTTATCTTTTTGCTTGTTATTGATTCCCGAAAAGATATTCTACGGTGGTCTGATTCAGGTTTTGATGACAGGGTGTATCAGTTGCTGGGTGAATCTGGCACTTACTACGGTGTTCGCTTCGGAAAGAGCATTCCGTGGGTGACAGAATTTCCATTTGGATATGTAAAAGATCCTCAGTATGTTGGAAGCATCATGAGTCTCCTGGCTTGTCTTTCGTGGGTGCCTTTCCAGTACATTCTTCTTTGGTGTCTCGGTTATTTCTTTATGATACATGTGGAATCAAAGGAAGATCCTTCGACTCGTGCCAAACCTCTCAACTGAGCTTCCAAGTTAAGCAACAACCGAAAACAGTTTTTACGGTCCTGGGACCCAAGTGCCGAAGCTTGCATCATTGTGGCTAACTTCTTAGTGCTTTGATTGCTGGCATCTTCTTGTTTAAAAGTGATAGAAAAACTGTTTGACATAGTTAGCAACATAAATTTTCGCTTATATGCATTAATCTCAAATTTGATTCTTTTTTCTTGGGGCATCAGAAGATTTTAAGACTTATTTGATTTCATTGCAAGCTTTGATTCTTCTTTCTTTTGGATTGGGATTCTGAGCGGTTTCAATCATCAAGGCTAGATTTGAAAGAACTAATGACAATCAGTTATTGTGCGAGTGTGAGATGGTGTCACATCATGATGGTCCATGCGTATAAAAAATCCAATGATTTTTGCCTTTGTACATTCATAAAATGGTACACGTGTGAGACCATCTTACTTATACGAGTGATTACCTCCCAACATCATCTCCTTCCTCTTACCAGAAATTGATGACATTTTATTTGTCAGGAAAAGTTTCTTTGGGCTTTTGAAATAAGAAACAGAAAACGAAGCAGATGAAATGCACTTGATCAATATCAGTTGAAAATGTATTTGATCAACAATGACTATATGCTAAATGTAATATGAAATGAGAAACAATTTTGGCCCATCAGTATAAATGATGGTATATACTATAAATGACAACTGAAACTAGTTTTTATCTTCATTGAGCTGAGAATAATGTCAATGAAGTCTTGACTGCAAAGACCACTCAAATCTATACGGTTGAACTCCTAGAGGGCTTTGGCAGGAGGGCGCAGGGCAACTGATCCGGCTTCTGGTTTGGAGTACTTCTTGAAAACGGCATTGTGCCTGGGACCTGGACCCGCCTTGTGAAAGCTCACCAGCAGTTTAGCACACTCCTCGAGTTGGTCTTCTGAGTAGCCCGTGTAGTGCTTCAGGGTTTCCGTCCAACAAGGGGCACTCATCATCGTGTGGCGGGCTGCATACACACTCGAAGCAGCTACAAGTGATGGTGCGTACTTGATTGTTGTCGAATAGTTCATTATCCCAAGTTCCGCAAAGAAATACACCATCTTCTCCATCTGAACACAAGAACCAAACCCCCATCAGTCAGTCAAACACAAACTCTATTTCTAAGATTTACCAAAATCTACGCAAGAATGAATGTGTACCTCAGAACCGGCAGCAGGAACGGACGCTTTCACGTATCTGGTGAGAAACATGTAAGGTGTAGGAACTGTCAAATACCACTCCAGATTCCCGAGTATCGCTTTCTCCATACCCAACACTTGCTCTCTTACATAAGCCTTGTCTGATATCAGAACAAAATCATTCACCTGACAAAAATTTCAAAACTCAGTAACCCTAACTCAAAAAATCACAGAGAGGAGAAAATCTTCTAGTTCTATTGTATAATTTTTGAGTACCTCAGGTGCCCAGATTTCTTCATATTTGCAAGCAATAAGCATGGAGGCAATCCCCACCAACTGAAGTTCCTTCCTAGGCACCGCCCTCATTGACAAGAATCGATCAATGATGTTTACAGTAAGGTAAAGAGTCTCCTGTCGAAGTTCAAACTTGTGGTGAACCTCAATCAACCAGTCTACAAGGATTGACCTCATTTTCTCACTGATTTCAGGCTGTGCACTCATGTAATCACGAATCCGGCTTTCGTCCTCAGCTAGTTTATAGAACTTGTAGATGTCCTCCACGTACTCTACGACTGCCAATTCGTCTTCTACGCTACCCTCGTCAATGTTGACTACCAGTTCTCCAGGTTTTCTGGCCAATCCACAGGCTTCCTGCAATCAATCACCTTTAAAAATCAGAATTCACCCTCTTAATAGCAATAGACTAAAAGACCAAGATGAAGGTTACTTATTATACCTTGCTGCGAGCCGTAAGAAAAGAAGTTAGACTTGCTGATTTCTTCTTGCTAGGAGCTTGTTTTTGCCCTAAGTTTTCATGTGCAGAAGGTTTTTTTTCAGGGTTTACAACCACTTCAGCCTTCTTCTTCTTTTCGGGTACCTTTTTTGGAAGTGCTGCCGGTTTTTTCACGTTCTCAACATTCACCAGTTGCTCGCCTTGTTTCTGCACAATATCAGATGACCAATCAATTAAGTTTCTGCCAGTTCTTGCTTGCATTCAGTCACATTAAATAAACACTGTGACTGTCTAATAAAAAATCTTGCATTCAGTTCAGTACCTTGTTTTTATCAGCATTAGCCTCAGCCTGAGCAAGGAGTTGAGCACAGAAACTCCGAGTTAGAGGGCGATTTACGGCCTGCAGTTTCGCTGGCTGATTAACGACACCACCTCCTCTAACTGTCACCACATTCCCTATGTCTCCTAGAGCAGTTCTGTTTCTTCTTTCTCCCTGTACATTCTTCTGTTGAACACCACCTATATCAACCCCAAAAATGTTTCCAATTTGTCAGTTAAAATCTGCCTACAAGAAATCCCATTCAAAATCTATCGATTGAAATCAGTTAGTGCGCAATCATCTACTACAACCTACACAAAATTTAGCACAAGATTGAATTTTTCCCATGTATTCACACAGATCAAATTCAAAGAAGCCTCAAAAGCATTACAGGAAATCAAAGATCATATAAAATATTCATACTGTGAGGAATACGTCCCATAACATTATAGTAATAATCCGAACAATCCCATACTCCCATATATCGCTGATTCACGTTCAAAGATGAGATGAAAAAGAGGTAAATCAAGTATCGAACCCGAATTATGAAAGACAGGGGATGATTCGATAAAACTCATAGAGAAACCAAAACAATCCACTGCGAATTGCAAGGAGCAAACAATGAATGAAAGAAACAAAGGGAATAAAGATTACAAAGGAAACTCAGTTAGTTCCTGAATATGGTTTTACCTCTGGGTTGATCCTGAAGAACTCTGGCCGCCATGTTTGCTTCTTCGTCTCTCTCTTTCTCTCTCTACTGTGAACGAGATGGTGGAGTTGAAGGAAATGAATGTAAATATGGAGATGGAGGAAAGAGAAGAAATGGGTGTATATAAATGAGGGGGAAGGTGGCCCAACGGTCGAATTTTTTGTTGGTGCAATGTTTTGGATCGTTGGATGCGCTCCTTCTATCTTAACGGGAAACTCCTCCTCTTTTCCTTTTAAGCCTTATTTTTTTTCGAATATCTACTATAAGTATATATATTCCGCACATTGTTTTTATTAATTTCATTTATTCCCTTACTCGCTTAAATTATGAGTAATTACTACGGAGTAATATTTTTATTTAATTAATTTTTTCTATAAAACTCGGAATATATAAAAATACGTAAAAAAATTGCGTGAAAAAGTAATAACAAGTTTTTTTTGTGAAGAAAACTCCAAAAAACAGGATTAGATCATTACATTAAAATCATCAAAAATAATAGTTTGCACGTTTGTCGGACCAAAGTTCTCTCAAACGCGTCTTCCAACAGAAAAAATGCATTACACACGCGAGCTCATGACAACACGGTTGCACTGACGCGGAACAAAAGACCAACAAATACAATCAAAGTTACAACCAAATTCCAAAGGGTTAATTCATACAAATAATCTCAACTATTCCCTATCTTCCCAAAGTAATCCAACCAATCTTTAATCTCAAAACAATCTTTCCTATTAACCTTTCTTTCTCATATTGCATTTTGTTAACCTACTACCTACTAGTCAGGTCATTAGTTTATTTTTACCCTTATTTCTACAATACTCTTTTATCTTTTCATCTATCTTCATCCTCCCCATAGCTCCATTAACACCAATACACAATTTAATCACCAACAGCAGCTCGTCGGACTTCCTCAAGAGGTCGTTCACAACCAAGCACCACCATACATTAACCGTCGTCATCAATGTTTGACCACCATCTTAGTTTTTGATTGCCCAGATTCCGGCGAATACCATGCTCGACGCAACCACCGAGCACAACGCCAATTTGCGCGCCTCTGATTCCCCGTTGTGCATCCCCAATTCAACCCACCACCAATCAGGACCCATCTGGGTCGGTAGCGATTTTGATTTTCAAAAATTTTATATATATTGGTTTGGTGTGTTGTGTGGAGATTGTGAGATTGGCAAAGACGTATAGGTTGTGCGGCGGGATGGTCGTGTGACTCGTAGGGGCAGAGGTGTTGGTGAGAAAGTGGTGGCTGATGGGGGTGGGGTGGTAGTCCGTAAGTCTGATGGGGTTGGTAAGGAGTCAACACCTCTTTAGTCTGATGGGGTTTTATTTTTTATTTTATTTTTATTTATTTCTTTTCCACCTCATATTTTACTTGATACAGCAGGTCATAAAATACCCGAGTTTGTTACGAGAAGAGGTTATTAATAGTTAGGTTCATTTAGAGATTAAATGACGATTGGATTATTATGAGAAGATTGTGTATAGTTGGGATTATTATCGTTAATTATTCCAATTCCAAAATTTCATCCAAAATAAGAAGAAGGTCGCTTCGTCTTGTATTAGCATTAAGGAGATGGTCAATGACAATTTTGCAGTCACTTTCAATGTTCATGTTCCTTCATCGTCGACGCCATGCTTCCTTCATACCCTCAAGATTTGCCTCCGCCTTCGCAAAGCTTGCCTCTGTGTCACCGAGTCTTCTAGCACTCACATCCCATAGCATCTGTCCATCATCCCCTCGCCCCACACACCCTATATTCACTCCACCCCACTCCCACCCTATACTCACGCCATAAGGTCATGAATTCTAGTCAAAACATCCCAGCAACTCACCCGCTTCCCCTCAAACACCCACTTATTGCGAGCCTTCCACATAGCCCAGCATCCCACCATAATCTTCCCTCACTCCTCATCCTCCAACCCCCTCCACACATCCTCCACCCACTCTCTCACCCGCTCATGCCCATTTTTCTTCTTAACATCCACCTCAAACTCATCCCACATCCCAAACCCCCACCCACACCCCTTAACGAGATGAAAACAAGTCTCCACCTTGCAACAACAAATCGGGCAAATACCATCAAAACTAGAAATACGGTGGACAATATTACCTTTCGTAGGAAGTGCATTAGAGCATAATTGTCAAAAGAAGATCTTAATTCAGGGGAGCACACGTGCTTGCCAAATTCGTGTCCATAACCAGGGTTCACTGGTAAAATCAGAGGGTCCCTCATCATACTCCATACTATCTGAGAGAAGTCGATAAGTCGAATTTACGGTGTAAACAACATCCTTCTCCATATCTTAATACCAGACATCCTCAACCTATCTAGTACACACACGCATATTCAGGATGATTTCTTGCTCAAACGGCAAAAAATTAGCCTAAATCTTACTAGTATCCCACGTCCCATCCCCCCACTTCAGATTGGCCACCAGGCACTCATCCCTCCCAGGAAGACAATGCGAGAGGACCCGCCTCGAACCTCCTCCCCGAAGCCAAGGATAAATGCCAAATCCTCGTCCCTTGTATGTTCCCAATCCTCCGCCTAACCCCCTGCACTACCTCATTCCGCGCCTCCTAGATCCCCTTCCAAGTATAACTTAGGTTATGCCCCAACTCCGATTGAATAAACGATACATTCTTATAATACTTGGCCCGCAACAGCCGAGCAAGAAAAGAACTTGTCTCAGTGGCTAATTGCCATGCCTGCTTACCCAGAAGAGCTATATTAAATTTCTTAAAGTGTCGGAAGCCAAGTCCCTCAAGTGCCTTAGGAGCACATAACTTCTCCCATGCGATCCACGACATCTTTCTCTTCCCATCCTCCGGCCCCCACCAAAATCGAGAAATCATAGATCGAAGCTCCTCACAAAAACTCAAGGGCAACTTAAAAACACTCATGACATAGGTAAAGATAGATTGGGCCACAACCTTTATGATAACTTCTCGACCAGCTTTCGACATAAGCATTCGTTTTCACCCATTAAGTTTCTTAGCAAGCGTCTCACGGAGCACTCTCGTCAGTTGAAGTTTAGATTGACCGACAAGCGTGGGTAACCCAAGATACTTCCCAGGGGTCGCCACAACCCGCACTCCCAAAATCCCAGCCACCGCCTCCGGTCTTACACTAGGTGTACAACGACTAAAAGAAGTCGTTGTTTTATCAAAATTAACAAGCTGACCCGACGCAGACTCATACTCCCTCAGGAGCGCCTTCAACACCTTCGCTTCAGACTCTCGTGCACCACAAAACAAAAGGCTATCATCCGCAAAAAATAAATAGGAAATAACTGGGGCCTCGTGCGCAATCCTAATCACATGAATAGACTTATCCTCGACTGCTCTCCTAACTTGACTCGAAAACACCTCCGCACAAAGAATAAATAGATAAGGAGAAAGAGGTTTACCTTGTCGTAGTCCCAGCCTGGGCCGGAACTCACCACCAGGTTGGCCATTAAGTAGGATCTCAAACGTAACAGAAGTCACGCAATGCATAACTCGGTCCACCCACTTTCCATCAAACCCAATACACTGTAACGTAAGGAACAAAAACCCCCCCACTCCATCCGATCATAGGCCTTAGCCATATCCAGCTTCACAGCCATGTATCCCTCTCCCGCCCGCATATTCTTTATGTGATGGAACGCCTCAAAAGTAACCAGGTTATTATCAGTAATTTGCCTCCCCAGGGTGAACGCACTCTGATTCTCAGAAACAATTCCTCCTAAGAACGATTTCAATCGGCTCGCAAGAATCTTCGAAACCAACTTACTTAGTTACATAATTTTGGTAATCTTTACTTAACTAATGTTTATTTGTGTGTAAATATCGACAATGATTTGTAGAACTCAAAATTATTGACAATAGTAATTTTTACTGTAGAACTCGGAATTATTATTCTCATTAATTACGGTTACTTGCGAGTTTCTGGTAGTTGAGAGTTATTGTAACACTTCATTTACCCAAGAACATTGCGAAAACATCTATATATATATATATATATATATATAGATTTAGGTTCATGTGAGAACCACCTACTCAATGAGAACTGTGAGAACTCTTCTCAGCCATCAGATTATTATTATGTGAATGGATGGATGAGATTAACTTTCCCTAATTAATTTTATTCCCACGATTAATTTTATTTTCCGATTAACCAAAAAACGAAAACACGCGCTCTAATTTTAGCGTATTCTTTTTCAATTTTAGCGTACCTTTTTCAATTTTAGCGTACCCATTTTCAATTTCAATTTTAGCGTACCCTTTTTCAATTTCAATTTTAGCGTATCCTTTTTCTATTTTAGCGTACCATTTTTCTATTTTAGCGTACCCTTTTTCTATTTTAGCGTACCTTTTTCAATTTTAGCGTACCCATTTTCAATTTCAATTTCAATTTTAGCGTACCTTTTTCAATTTTAGCATACCCTTTTTCAATTTCAATTTTAGCGTTCCCTTTTTCAATTTCAATTTTAGTGTTCCCTTTTTCAATTTCAATTTTAGCGTACCATTTTTTCAATTTTAGCGTACCCTTTTTCAATTTTAGCGTACCCTTTTTCTATTTCAGCGTACCCTTTTCTATTTCAGCGTACCCTTTTTCTATTTCAGTGTACTCTTTGACAATTCACACTAATGTTGTATATTCTACCAGGCAATCAAACAACAACAAAAAAACTAAGGTTCCATCGATAACTCGACTTTAGATCAAGAAGAAAATTCGGATTGAAATAAAGAAAATCACTGGACCGTAGTATGACATCAAGTAAAACAGCAAACAGGCAACATTCAGATCAAAATTGACAGTGCAAACTGAAGTAGTAAACGATACCTGCAATGTGAAAAGCAAAGAACAAACTAGGACAATCAAAGAAATAGTAGAAAGAGGCGTAAAACAAGATGAATTTGAGAATGCAGGATAGTAGTACTACAAATTGGGGAAGATGAATTTGTTAACTAATTTGATTAGATAACAAACCTAATTCTACAAATTGGGGAAGAACAGTAATCAAAACCCTAACCCTAATTTATTCAGATTAGATAACAAACCTCGTTTAATTGATTTGAATTTAGAAATGAAGCTTAATTTGCGCTTTCTTGATTTTTGGTGAATTTCGTTGAAATTGTTCTTCAATTTTTGGTGAATTGATGAAAAAAAAAATAACAGAGTAAACAAGAAGGGGGCGAAGGAATGAATAGAGGGAAACAAGAGAGCCTGACAACTTAAATTTAGCTTTCACGTAAAAAAAATAAAGGCTGAAACAAGGAGTTCTCACGGTTCTCACCATGGTATGAGTTCTCACCCGATCTCGACTCTCTCTCTCTCTCTCTCTCTCTCTATATATATATATATATATATATATATATATATATATATATATAAAGTTAAAAGCCTTCTTTAAACATTTAATTTTTTGCCACATGACATGCATTAATGAGTTTTTTTTATTTGTTTCTATTTGTATTTTATTAAAATTTATTCTTATTAAATTTTGATTTTTTTAATTACATATGTGTGTATAATTTTATTTTTATTAAGTTTATATTTGATCACATTATTAAGAATCACAAACTTTTCGTTTACCCCATATTTAATAATTTGTGATAATAAATAATTCAATTTATTGTTATTGTTATTTTTCAAAACCTTTACACCCATCTTTCATTACAATTAATTATTAAAAATAGTACTTCGTAAATAGTTTAACACCTTTTTTAAAATAAGAATTTCCATTCTTTAGGTTTTTTTCTTTAACATAATTAATATTTGTTTGCTATTTTATACCTACTAAATTTAAACTTTATTACATTATAAATTTATTATGTGTTTAGCTATTTTACTTTATTAATAAATTTATTACTGCTTATAGTTTTTTTAATCGCAAAAAAGATTTTGTTATGCATTTAGTTTTTGCACACGTGGCGGATTTTTTTTGAACACTTTAATGTTTTACAAAAAAAAATATCTTTTTTATTTTATTTTTATTTTTATTATTATATATTATATATGTGTTGTAAATTTTATTTTCGTTATCTTCATATATAATTAATCACATTATTAAGGATCACAACAAATTTGCATTATTTATAATTTATATTTACTAATTGTTCTATATAATATATTCAAAACACAACTTAAAACATTAAATTTTATTCCACATGTAAAAAAAAAATTAAAGACAATGGGAAAAACTTAATATTTCACTTAAAGCATAAGTTTATTGTTATTAATAAAAATTAATGATTTCTGAAAAAAAACTTAATCATTTGGAGGTTACACCTTTCCATCTAATTTTACATTAATAATCAAATTTAATATTAATAATATTTTATGAAGAACTTCATTATCATTATTATATAACTAAAAAATCAGTATAATGGAGAGTTGAAAAAAAACTATTTGTATTTTGAGATTTCTTATTCACATTTCATTCGTTCTATTTTATAAATATTAGTACTTCCTCCAACTTGTTAAGATCTATCCATTGGATATTGATTTAAAATAATCAAATTGGAAGATCTTTTTGCATTTATTTTTGTTTAATGAACTTATGCGAATCCAATAATCAAGTCTGGAATTTTTCATTTTCCTGGTATAATAATTTTATTTTAACTGTTTTATATTGACTATTATATAAATACATTTCAAGTTAACTTTAAATCTCATGGATTTTGTGTTCATAAGAGTGTACTTTTATTATTTATATTCAAAGTTGAAGAAATTTACAAAATATGATTAAGAAGAAGTTGCAAATTTAAGTGTTAATCAAAGTAGCATATTAAGGATTACAATTATTTGGATAATGTATTTAATATTTTAGTCCAAAGGTAAATCAACAATAAAAAAAATAGTAAGGAAATGATAAACAAAACTTAATATTTCACTTAAGCATAATGTATTATTCATAAGAAAACGTAATATTTTTCTAAAAAAAAATTAATAGTTTGGTTGTTTCGTCATTTAATTCACTTTCGTCGTAATGATAACCAATCAAATTTAATATGAATAATTAGATTATTTAGTATTAAGAATTTCATACTGAACTAGCTAATTTATACTCCTTCCGTTCCATTTGATTGTCTGCGTTTGATTTTCACACTTGCCAATGCACGTTTTCTTTTGTCTATATCTTTAGTTACGTATTTCTAAAAATTATAAAAAATTGATATTTATAACGTACTCGATTAGACAATTTAAACAAGATCTCACATGACTATATTTTATCTTATATATATTAAAAGTTACATTGACGATTTCACTCACTTATAAATAGTGTCCAAAAACCAAATGCAAACAATCAAATGGAACGGAGGGAATATATTTTACTACTTTACTATTAAATTTTTTATTACATGTTGTATCATATATTTTATTTTTGCATCTAATATAGATTATATATAAATTTATCTAATATAGATTATAAATTTATCTAATAAACAATTTAATAATATGTTTTTCTAATAAAAGGCAAATAAAGATTTTTGATTAATGTTTTTACTGTTTTAATGGAAGAGGCAGAAGTCACTCAGTGAAAAATTTGATGGGGAAGAAAATCTTCTAACTGTATTTCATAGATGCAAAAATAAAATATATGATAAAGCATGTAATAAAAAATTTAATAGTAAAGTAGTAAAATATATATATATATAGTAAGGCTCTTATGAGTCCTTTACTCTTTGTGAGTCCCTAAGTCCTCATCTCATCCATTGGATGGGATGAGAATGGATGGACAAGATGCATCCATTAAAAAAAAAGGAAGATTTACGTTCCTAAAATAACTCACAAGAATTTAGGAAACAATAACTTCCTATCATTTACGTTCATTATCACGTTCAATTTTCATTTCACGTTCATTCACACCTAAAAAAAAACTCTGATTCATTCACGCTCATTCATCGATTTTGAACTCGAAATTCTGCTACAATGGATTCAATGACCGCATCATCGTCTTCAACGGTTGATAAGCAACTAATCGAGTATAACAATGGTGAGGTTCAGTGTTTCATTCACGTTTTTATTCGTTTTTTCTTCATGGATTTCAATAGTCATATTGCTTTCAATTTGCGTTTTCATATCAATGTTTTATCGCGTCGAATTGCGTTTTTTTTACGTCGATCTTCATGTTTATAGTGCTTTCATTGTCATTTCGTATCACAGTTTCGTATCAATTTGCGTTTTTTTGATGTCATTGCGTTTTGATATCACAGTTTTGTATCAATGGTATTTTGATATCTTAATCTCTATAGATTACAGGTCTTTATGCTTTTTATTAAGATTTTCCCTGATATCCATTGATTCTATTTTTTTTTATTTTAGTTAACGCAGATTCGTCGTTGAAGTAACATGCCTTCTGAGTTAAAGTAACACTTAATTGCAATTATAGTAACACAAATGAACGTTCAGGAAAAGGGTTTTTATGATATGCTAGAGTGACGTATTGTACACGTTAGGGTAACACCACTTATGAATTACAGTAACACATTATTTACATTGATGTAACGCTGTTTGATTTTGTGCAGGTAGTTGCGCCAGCGACGCGAACGCACAAGACAACACTGGAAAATGTGGAATTTAATTCGTTTGATTAATTATGGATTAATATTATGGTTCATTGATATTATTGTTTCACCGATATTATTGTTTTGCTTTATGTTGAAGCATGTATGACATTGAAGTAACACAAGTAATGAATTACAGTAATACCTAATTTTAATTAGAGTAACACAAAATGTAACACTAAAAAAGGGTTTTTGGCGCTGACGTTGGAGTAACATCTTTTTAGAGTTAAAGTAACGCAACTTAGGAGTTACAGTAACACTTATGCCCATGGGCCTGACTTTTCTTAATTTTTGGCAGGAAGCATTGGTAAAGAGCCGAATGCACAGGAATGGTGCAGAGATGTGGGTGAGATTTTCACTCCGTACTGAAGAAGAGACACAGAGGAAGACGAGGATGAACAAGTGTTTTGATAATACTCGTGTTCTTTGACATTACAAGAATTTTTTCTTTTTTCCTGGTTTACACCAAAAACTAATGTTGTACACATTTGTGCAATTAACACTATATTTATTTAATAAATGTGTTTTTGGTTAGAGTAACATCCCATGTGCGTTGAAGTAACACTATTAATTTGTTAGAGTAACAGAAAAAAATGCATTGTAGTAACTGAGGACAACAGTGTTGTTCATTCATTGAAAGAGTACCAATATTGGTGCTTGCAATATCATTGTACTAACGGCATTAATCACTTAAAGTAACATAATTTGTTCATTAAAGTAACACACACATTGCTTCGGTGTAACACACAGATTGTGAGACCAAAGAAAATTGTGTTAATTTCAATAATCCCCATAGTAACACCAACAGTGAATTAGAGTAACAGGTGCAGCTGGTCATTGTAACAGAGTTTCACAGCTTCAATGTACTGGTGATAGTCAAAATACCAATGTAATTAGACAGGTAACTAAAGATTAGAGACCATTAAATCGTAGTTACAAAAGAGATGACATGATTCAGTAAACACGCTATTTTTTTCGACCCTTGTTGGCTTGCTCTTGGGACCGTCGATGATTTTTTGTCTAGTGTTCTCATACTTGGCTACGTTTTCCAACAATTGCGATCGCACAGTGTTTCTGTCTGCCAATAGAAGTGTGGAGTAACATAAGAAGCAGATTAGAGTAACAAATGTACACAATTGAGGGTTTACAAGGATTCAAAGTATCACGAAGATGAGAGTTAAAGTGACACCTCTTATGCATTACAGTAACACATGGTTGTCTTTGAAATAACACCGTACATCAAACACAGTAACGAAGCACCCCTTACAGTAACACATCAAGTTTATTACAGTAACAGCGTATGTGCATTAAAGTAACATTCGATATATGTTCGTCTGTAGTTGAATTTAATTACACGAAACAGATGAAAACCCAGATAGCAAAACAGTCTTCAGTGAAAAAAATTAATTATATGGCACAGACGCAGCAAAATTAATGAATCAATAATTAGCGAAAGAGGTAATGAAATATAACACAGATGTAAAAAAAAACCTAGATCTTCAGTAAAATAATAACCTTGCTCGAGTTGAGGACAACGATTGAATTGAGTTGAGCGACATAGTTCAGTTGAGCGAGTGCTCGAGAATCCTAGAGTTGAGCGAGCGATTGAGTTGAGTTGAAGGATTGAGTGCTCGGGTATGCCTGAGTTGAGCGCAAAAGTTGAAGTTGAAGTTGAAGTTGAGCGATTAAGTTTGAGTTGAGCGTTTGAGTGTAAGGCTGTGATTGAGTTAAGCGAAAAAATTGAGCGAGATGAGAGAAGAGATGAAGATGAAGGGTTTTCTTAAGCGGGCGTTTGAATGCAAAAAAAATAAATGAGATGAGAGAGAAGGTTGCAGTTGGCGCTAATCTAGGGAGGAAGAGGATTCTTTTTATTTTTTTTCCAAAATTTGGTAGTTACTACCTTAATTAGCATATGCAATCTCAATCATTCATCTTGTTTAGATCAATGGCTAAGAATATGACTCATGGACTCAAAAAAGAAAAAGAGACTCACTTGATCCTTTCTCTCTCTCTCTCTCTCTCTATATATATATATATATACACTAGTGTGTTACCCGTGAAAAATTTCACGGGTTGTTCGCTTGTAATTATATGAAAGATGGAATGAAGTAATACGGTGAATAAAGTTCTGACGATATCAATCAACAACGTATATTAAGAAGTAAGCAATCTATTCAAGATGACATCATCATGAACTTTCTACTCCATGTAACAGTTAAGCATATGAACGAAGAGGGCGATGTCAACGCGTCGTACAGCACGACTAATGAGTATATTATAGAATCCCGCAGCTACCCGGTCATCAGCAGCTACCACGTATCATATATGTTCCAAGTAATCATCGCAGGGGTAAATATTGATATAGTTTTGGCATTCTTATAATCTGAAGTTCGTATCGGATGTTCGTTTGTTGTAACTTAAAATTAAAAAGAACGTTTTTGTACAAAAGAAATTTGTATCGATTTCTTTTTCCTGATCTGTGTCAATGTCAGCAAGATTAAATAATTTGGTGTGGTAAACATTTTGCACGCGCCATTTCTGAGAGGACAGACGCTATTCGTTCGGCGGACTGGGTTCACGTACGTTCTCACAAACGTTATGAAACCTGCTTGATTTTGTGATGCATAACGGAGTAAGGGATCAAAATTTGGGATAGGCCATTTTTTCCTTGTATATTGGGCTGACTTTTACTGCTGGAAGTGTAATGGAGAAGGCTGATTCATGGCCCAACTATATCGGGCTGCTTGGATTCCTCAGTCTAATAAAAATGTGTGAGCGACCAATACCAAGTATGGGCCAGAAAGTAACGCCTGGTCAGCAATTGGCGGCAACAATCCAGCGAGAAATTGCTGAACATCGAGTATAATGTGATTGCCACGAAGCTAACGGAGCCGCAACTTAAAAGTACCATTTCTGACGGTGTTAAGAAGTCGTAATTAGAACGAATATTATGTGGTAATAATTTGGTCGAGGAGTGAAAACATGTTCTAATCAGTGTATATATATTTTGGTCGAAGTCGTAATTAAAACACGCTAACCGGAAGTCGAAGAGTTATTACCATTCAAATATATATATTCAAAATACATATGACATCTACCAATCTGAGCATTTTAAGAGAAAGCTTAAACTAGCATGCACATCTAGCTCCTCTACATCCATTAAAAAGCACCATCCCAACAACCTACATTTTCTAATCAATCGACATGTATAGAGAGTTGATGTGGCCGCCTAAATGCATTCTCGACAACATGCCATACGATGTGCAAGACGGGTGGTATATATGCCAGAATTTGCATATTCTTAAAATGAGATTAATCTACCTAGGTTATAACGTGGTTAGGTTAGATCCTTGTATATCGCCTACGCTTGATTTCGAAAGGGCGGTCGTAGTTGAGTTTGGAGCGAGACTCCCAAACTACTTTCAAGCATTCAAACTTCAAAGGGAGTTTGAAAATGAAGGGATGACCAAGGAAGCAATGGCCAACCAGTGGGATCACCAAGCCGGTCCACATTGTTGGGTTGCTTCTTGGGAGGATGAAAAGTATTTATCAACGGCCACGGACTACCGTATGGTGCCAATTTGGTGCCGTTACGTTGGAACGTACTTGGGTGAGGCCGAGGAATTTGGGACCTATGGACATGTTATGGACGCTTTGAATGAAATATACCGGGATTTCTACGTCGATTAAATGCATGGGAACAGATGTAAGTATGTTGACTGATTTTCGATGTAAATAGAAGTAACATATGTAGCTTGAACGATGTACGTATGTGTTTTTAACTAATTTTTTATATATATGTAACCGGCTTGAATGTTAAGAACTTGGACCTCGGTATTCAAATATTTTGATTACGGTGTTAGTTGAAAAAGATTTCATCAAATTTTGGCTAAGTGGTGCGTTCCATGGTCTTATCTTCTTTTCGATGACGAATCTCCACTGTGGCGTCATTGACACTTAGCCATGGTGTAGGTAGTATAAACAGAGTGTGACCAAAAGCAAACGGGTGAAAGTAGTAATTGTGCACTAAGACGTTGGGACTCGACACAGTAACAAATAACTTAAATTTGTACGAAAAACGTAACACTAACGTAAACTTGAGGTTGTCCGTAAATAGGTTAAGTAATCACAGATATGAACTACTTTTGAATAAAAATAAACAAAATTGTTGTCTAGAAAATTTCACGAATGAGCGAATGTTACGTAGACTCGACCAATCACGTTTGTTACCTTACAATTAAAGTGAATAGATTTAATACGGAATACGTTTTGCCAAAGAAAAAACACTCGACTGTATACGTTTGGACTGCTACACAGAAGGATATTACGATACACTAAGATCAAGAAGTAAGACGGAGGAAGCTTAATTGGATGAAAGAGTAATGATGACTGCTTAACCAAATTGGCAAGCAAAGGGTCACATTACGTATTCCAAGTTGCATACTTACCAAATAACTGCTGCCTCATTATCAAAATTGAGGTAATAATGACATCACAATAAACTACCACCACTCAATAACCGTCTGAGGGAAGTCTTTAGCATGCAAAAAAAAAAGCATCCGATCATTTCCAAAATAAGAATCAATCTTCCACTGCAAGACACATAACAACTTTCACAGAAACGAAATCTGGTATCCATGGCTGAAACGTATGTATACCCACCTACTGTCATCATGCACAACCTACCCTATCAAATCGAGGGTGAGGGGAGGGTAATTGGCCAGAGTTTCAACTTTGTGAGGGACGAACTGATTAGTTTGTGGTACCCTGTTAGGAAGGTCTTCCATGTGTGGAAAGGGAAACCCGGGAACTTCAAGAGGGCCATTGCAGTTGAGTTCTCAAGGGGCGAGCATAGATTCAGGAGTGCATTCAGACTACAGAAATGCTTTGAGAGAGTCGGTAGGGGTCGGTCGGACTTCGAGAAGACTTCAGACAGAACGTCGGGTCCTCACCTGTGGGTTGTAACTTCTGCAGATCTTGGGCTGGTGAAGGAGGGGATGAACTGCATTGCTCTGTCAGCTGATTGGAAGAGGCTGGGATACGGAGACGCGGATACGGACAGCCTATCGACATACGTGTGCGTGTTTAATCAGCTGAAGCAGCATCGCCCCGGGTTCTATGTCTGAAAGGTAACTCCTCCTGACTCAATGCAATGACCTTTTTTCAATTGTCTGCTGAACTATCTCACTCAATTAACTGCTGGACTCTTCTTGGTCAGTTAATTCGTTGTTAAATTTTAAACTGTCTGTAATGGATTATTGGTCTTATCGGTCTGGATTGTTACTATTTTGCCCTATTTTGTTTGCGACGCTGAATATTTTCACCTTGAATTATGAAGTACATACAACTATGTGACTATCTAGTCAGTTTCATTACGATGTGGATGCTAGAACTGTGTTTGAATTCTATCAATTGAGTTGTGTTACACTAACTGGCAGTTGTTCATGGTGGACGTATTGGGGACGGATCTGTAAGCCAGAACATCACCCAAATAACTGTGGGGAATATTAATTGTAGGTCGAATAAGCGATACATGAAACGGTTCCACATTTTCTGTAAACCAGGCTACCCTGTTTCCTACACTTTGCGTAGATTACAACATAGCTATCATCTAGTGTTTGAAAAAATCTCTTTATAGACGACATTTGTGGTGGAGTCCGTGTCGAAAGAATCTTTGTCTAGGATTAGAACTTTTAGACCCCTCTTAGTCGTCACCCTTGATAACGCGACATAGAGCTGCCCATGGGTGAACACAGGCCGCTGTAGAAACAACCCGACATTAGATAGAGACTGACCTTGGCTCTTGTTTATGGTCATCGCGAAACACACAGCTATTGGAAACTGCCTTCTCTCGAACTTGATGGGGAACTTGTTATCATCTGAAGGTGACAGTTTAATCCTTGGTACGTATACCATTTCCCCTTTTCTCACCTCTGATATAACCTTGGCTTCAATTACACGATCTCCGAGTTTCGATATAACTAATCTTGTCCCGTTACATAGGCCATTAGCTTGGTCTAGGTTTCTCAATAGCATGACAATTGCCCCAACTTTTAAAGTTAAGCGGTGATTTGGGAGCCCTGAAGATCTAATAGTGTTCAAGTACTCAGTAGAGTACAACTCCAGAATAGGAAGACTTGTTTCATCACTGCTAATCTCGTCTGAGCTTAGGTAGACAACTTCGTCTCCGGGTAAAATTGACAATACATAAGCGTTAACCTTCTCAACAACGTCGTGAGTTGGTGCAAGCACAGCTCTTTCCTGCAAGTAGTCAGTGTCCTTGTATTTTATTAACAAATTTGGATATGTGCTATCAACAATTGCTGCAATGGCATCTGCACCGGGGTTTATTAGAAACTCGTCTGGTATTTTTATGGTTGCTACACCATCATTAGGACCCCCCTCGAGCCCATCCCCTACATTCAATATCCATTCTGAGAATTGTCGAATTTCATCAACATCGTCTCCGGAGCGTCCAGATTAAAGGCGCATGTTTGTTTTCAACCGAAGGACCTGCAGGTGAAAATGCAATTCCAGTCAGTACCATATAACGTAATTAAATTTCGTTAGACGTTCCATGTTCAATGCATGAGACAGGCACAGAAATATCGCGTAAGGCCTGACCTTTACATCTCTCCAAATAGGAGAAGAACAAATTGAGGCGTACACAATGTCCTGTCTGCTACCCTTCGGCACAACCGGTAGGATTTGTCTGAAATCTCCACCCAGTACAACGACCTTGCCCCCGAACGGTCTTTCCGCAAACATAGGGTTGACAAATCGCATGATATCCCTAAGACTCCTGTCAAGAGCCTCAAAACAATATCGACTAACCATCGGGGCTTCGTCCCATATTATTAGCTTAGCTTTAGTGAGTAGTTCAGCTAAGTCAGATCCAGGCCTAATTCCGGGACACATGGACTTCTCATCCACATTAATAGGTATACTGAACCTGGAATGAGCAGTTCGACCTCTCGGCAGCAGGGTGGCAGCAATACCACTTGATGCTACAGGCAGGACTATCTCGCCCTTACTTCGCAGAGCAGCGCACAGAGTTTTCCAGATAAATGTCTTCCCGGTACCACCGTGGCCGTACAGGAAGAACAGACCACCGTAACCGGATTCAACTGCACCAATAATCGAGTCATACACTGACCTCTGTTCAGCGGTAATAGTTGACATATATGATAAGTGCTCAGATTGCATATTGTCACGGTCGTAAGATAATTCATCCGAAATCAGCCTATTCGAATCAACACGAAAAAGTTCGTTGTCAGGTTGTGGCATATTCGGGAATTTCGAAAGCGAACTACCATTACCAAGAAGTACAGCTTCAATTTCAGATAAGGCGTAGTTCTTCAATTGGTCATCCGTCATTTGCAATTCTGTATTGAAATACACATAAATTAGAGCGGATTCAATAATTGTGCGTCATCTGTGTAATTCGAATAATTGCAATATTGAACAGCTAACAACATTATATATTAGTATAAAAGCAGTGAAAGACTAACCAAAATTGAGAAGTTCCTTCCGTCGCCTAGATAGAATGTCATCGCAGAGATGGTGCCACGTCTTCTCCCAAACTTCCTCTGGTTTTACCAAACTTCCGGAAAACAGAAGGGTTGCAAACATGTTCCTTAAATACACACCAGTGCCCCAAAAACTGGCCTCCTCTATTGCGTCGATATACTCCTTGTCGTCACCCAGTAAGCCTAGAGCGTAGCAAGCATCCTTGTATGTTTCGTATAAGACACCCTTCACCGTACGAATGTCCTCATAGGATGTAGCACCTTTGACAAAATTCAGTAATAACCTCATGTAGTATCGTTCACCCCCGTTTGGAGACATATGGTACATTCTGCCAAGGCTAAAGCCCCTCTTACGGGGGGTCCAACACCTACCCTCTCTCTGCCAAACGTACTTGGTTGGAAACTCGGTGTACGTCAGCCCCCTGGACTCTTGATGGTTTGCGTTGTACTCCAACCAAGCGGTGAACTTCGTTCTAGCACCGTTCGACCTTGCAACAATTTCTTCAAGTGGGTCATCGTCATTGTATACAACATTCTGCTCGTTCGGCAAATGGTACTCCAGACGAAGGACTGGAGGAGTCCTATAGTGAATTTCAAATGAAAAGATACGCCATACGGCCTCACACGGTGACACGTACCGACAGTCATAGTATTCCTGGATGTGATCCACTTCGTCGGGTTTTGTCCTAACAGATGCACCAACAGTCACCCTGTCATACCCTTTATTCACATACTTGAATAGATATTTGATGGATCTTGCCTGATTACACCACTCGACGTTTATGTGCGCATGATACCTGCTCAGCAAATCGGCATTATAAGGGACAACGAAACCATTGTGAACGCTCACACCCCCCTTGTCAATTCTAATGCCATTGTCTCTTCTCTGGTACATCGGGTAACCGTCACCATCGACAATTGTATGTTCACAAAATGCCTTAGGAAATCTTTTAGTGCATACACCATTAACCATACACGGTGAATTAGGATTCGCGAGGCCACAGGGACCATGGATCATTAAATCCTGAACTGCTTCATATAGTGATGGGTTTTCCGACGGATCTGGGATTTCTGCAGAAATAACCGCATCGACATCTGACGCCTCGGGAAACTTGTCCTCCCTCTCGAGAAACAAAAGTATGTGAGCGTGGAGCAAACCTCGTTTCTGAAACTCTATTGTGTACACAACTGCAAATCATCACATAAAATTGGCATCACAATAATAAAGTACATAGAATAACATTTAAAATTGGAAAGTATGGATGTCGGATGGAATATACCTGCCCTAGTTCGTTCGAAGACGTGATTTTCCCTAAAGTCTTTCATTAGAAGATCCAATTTTTGCTTGAATACACGGGAAACTATATCGGGTCTGTCCTCGGGCTGCAGCCCTCTACTTTTTACAAAACGTGTAATTTCTGGCCACTTCGGATTGCACGTGAACGTTATAAACAAATCGGGGTAGCCACACCAGCGACAAATTGTCATCGTATCCTGATACGTTTCCCTCATGTAACCTTTACCCCCAACAAAACTTGAAGGAAGAATGTACTTAACACCTTGAGATGAGGTGTCTGTTTCTCCATTATCGACAGCATTTCTTAACTGCTTGTAATTCTCGGATCTAAGTTTAGGCTGATTCAATTTCAGGTAAGTTATTCGTTGGGCTTCGACCATTGTGTATCCATCAACAATCAATTGCTGGAATAACCTACCTCCTCGCAACAAAGTGTCAGGTTCTACATTTGATGGACGATCCTGCAAACGAAATGCAAACCACTCTCTCAAAGTAAGAGTATTATGGGCTGTCTCTGGGTTACGACTGGTTTCGATAGAATTCTGGCAATGCTTAATTCCAAGACGGTAACCGTCCTCCCCATGCGGGAATAAGAGTGGATACTGAAGCGCGAGGTAAGACGGGTGAAGTTCAGAAATTCGCTGAAGACGTCCGCACCTTTCAACAACGACGATGTCTCTGCTCTCAATGGCCTCATCAATGTCACCGACAATAATCGCAGCTACTTCGGACACGGACGGGAGATTGTATGTGCGACCGTCCGTGTGCCGTCCATCAATAAGCCGTAGACTAACCTCAACGCTATCCTGCCGGCTCAATATAGTATCCCTCGCCATTCGAAAGGACTTAGCTAACGGATTGTATTCATCAATCATGGACCTCAAATCAAGCATAAGGTCGTCATCAAACCTGTCCGCTCTATTCGACTGCCCTCTACAAATTGAACAATTCCAAGGTAACATTTTTAGGTGACTCTTTCAAAATGTGTTGCAACGAAATTATCCAGCAGCGACGTTAAAGTCTATTACCTATAAGCTCGTTTCCTGTTGTTAAGTTCTTCACCGGTATCGTAAATGTAAAGCTGACAGAACTTTGGAGTTTTCTCAGAACCCGGAAGTAGGCTGCCAATGAAATGACCATTTTGACCCCCAATCCTGTACGTGTAAGGGCCCCTGCCATCGTTGACAGAATGGTCTATCTTGCCTCCACTTGATGTGAATGCATGAGCGGAGTTGTATATCCGAATATTATCCCTAAAATGTCGACTCTTGGGATGATCACCGTGGAGTAGATGCTTTATTAGCGGAGGGGGTCCGTAAGGTATGGTAACTCAACCACACCGTCTTTGCAGCACATCGAAAATGTTGGGATCAACGGTCTTCGATCCATCCTGTCGCGCTCCCCGTACCACATCTACGCAGAACACCTCTGACAGCTGTAGACAAGGTCTCCTATGTCCTCATAGCCTTCCCACCCTGCACGTAGTTGCAAAGATTGAATAACTGTTAGTAACTAAGAATATATGAGTTGCAGCATAATTTTGTGCGTCTTTTGCAAACCTGTAATTGCTTGGCTGTCTTCGGTGGATGGGCCACCAAATATGTCACGTGCTAAGCTGTTAATTATTAGATCACGATGACTCGATTAGGTAAACCTCCCGGTGGACACTATATTCTGTGGCGTTCTGATTTCAGTTACGCATGACTCACGTATAACATCAACTACACGGCCAATCGAGGCTGACAGATTTAACGCATAAATGTATACATTAGTTAATGATGCATTTAATAAAATAGAAAACTAAAGAGCAAATAATGACTTTTACAATTGAGTTAGGAAGGTTACCCCCCGTAAGTTCAGAAAAAGGAGAAGAGGAAATTGTCTCCGGCGACGTCTGTAGTAAGTTTCGATCCCTCCGCTCCCTGAATTTGACGACATGTTTACGACGCGCAAGTTTCGTACGCCACTCAGGATAAGGATCTTTGTCAGTGTACATGACATCCTGATATGCATTATGGCCCTCCCTCCTGTCAGCCAAAATATGTTTCAAATCCCTTCGTGCTTGCTGTGCTGTGAGATATTTAATGAGGTACTTCTCGAGACCAATTGCTGCGCAGTTCAGTATTCCACGTTTCATGAATGGACAATGCAGATGGAAAGAAAGGATATACAGGAAAACGCATGAACAACGAATACTTATAAGTGAAAAGGAATACCATCTTCATAAAGATCTTTATCCCGATCAAATGTTTCAAGCTCATCTGTTGGAGCTGTGGTGGGCGACGAACCTAAATATGAATTCGGAGAATGAAACTAACTTTAATTGTAGGGCACGGTTAGGATACATTTAGTGGATAATTGCATTAAGAGAACATAATGTCGGAGCATTGTACCTGAGGCGTCATTTCCGGGTGCGGTTGTTTGGTCTGGAAACTCTGCTAACATACGCTTACCTGGCAGCGATGTTGAAGGTCTACATTCAAGGTTTAAAGACCTGCAACCATGATTCGAAGGTGTGCTTTGATCAAAACTAAGATTGCACCTGGGTGTTCCTGAGTCATGACCGGTTGCAGGACTGCTGACTGTGTTTGTAACATTCTTTAAAGAAGACCTCCGATCTAACAATTGTTAACGAAATTAAAAAAATCGTTAACAGAATTACGAAATGGTGGTTAACAGGTAGAAAAAAACTGTAGAGATAGTTGAAACCTTCCGTCAATGTGCTTACCATTCCTAAGTGCCTTCCTCCGTGTTGAGTTACTCTCAATGCCTGCATTTTCGCAGACGTTAGTAGACTTTCGCTTCGAAGTAGCCGACTTAACTTTATCTGCATTTAGACTCATATCACCATCCATGGTTCTTACTTTACTTTCTTCTACTGTGGAAGAAAAAAGAAACACAACAGTTTTATACAACAATACATAATTGGAAGTTGTGGAACAAATTTAATTGTTCAAGAAAATGAGATTCTGAAGTCGAGGGGTCATGGATTCAATTGAAATCATGGGAAGTTAATGCAACTCATCGTAAATGTTAATGAAGATAAAGATAGGGAACTCGATGTGTTAGAAGAGAATTTCACGCAGATGTAAAACAGTAGTGAGAGTATAATTTGGAGAGACAAAATTTAACGAAGAAGATCTGTGAGCCGGGAAGCAATATGTAATATAGACATGATTATCAAAGATGATGAAGAGAAATTGTACTAAGTCAAAATATGAGAGGTCAAGTTACTCTTAATGTCCAAGGTTAGTACAAATAATTGTAAATGGGGCATTATAATGCGCATGATTTACGGAAAATATTTAAAATTGTAACTTGGAGATTACGAAGCTGGAGTACAGAAACTGGAAAATTGTAGCGTAGTAAACATTGTAGTATAGGATGCTCACATAATGGAGTAAAAAAAATCAACGTTGTACCTTGGAACAACGCTAACGTATTGCGTTCATTTATCTGCGACCATTGTAGTCCTTTATCTAAATTTCCATTTTGAGTTCAATTATTGTACGTATCTTCATTTCAATTAACTTAAGCTCCTTTCTGCTTACATTTTCATAACGTTCTCCATAAGATGACCATACGATGACAAAGTTGTAAAGTGGAGACAAAATGATGCACACGGAATGACGATAGAAAGGTATATAAAGTTCAGAATAAGGCTACTTTACACAAATGTTTAAATCAAAAGCACTGAAATGTTTACATATATGAACTTAGGTGTTAAAATATCGTTTAAGTACAATACATAGTAAACAGGAAGGTGATGAAAATATGATACAAAAAAATCATCCTCGAATAAAACTGTATCAATTCAGCGACAATGTTGTGTGTTAGTCGACACTGATGAGGATATGGGTGAGCCTGGTGAAGAGCAAACCCGGAATATGCTAATCAACCTGTAACCTGCAACAGCAATCAGACGACGAAACATGCTAGGGATATAACAGTAAAAACCTCTACCATAGAGGTTCAAATCATCGGGTGAACAAAAACCAAACATGTATAGTCCTCATCAAGATAATTTGGCAGATAATATTGTCTCATCTGGCAAATAATATCACCACAGTGAAATGGTGAAGAGCACTTAAGCGTCTAAAGACAAATTGAAAAAGTTTTTAGAGAAGAGACTACGGTACACAGTTTTCCAGGACAAACGAAAAACACATCAATCAAAATATTTTTTCCTTCTTTATAGACAGGATCTGCTTAGTAGCAGATGCAGCGTCTTCTGCAAGGGCATCGAGATCATAAGACTGCAATTCGACCGCAGCTCCATTCCTCTTCAAAGGTGTGATCCTAGATGACGTTGAGGCGGTCTCACAATCGATGACCTGATTGCAAACAGAGTACAAATGCGATTAGATGAGGTGTAAACAACCCGTGAGATTTGTGTTGTAGTAATAAAGTTAAATGTAATTAAAAAAAATATATGAAGAAAATACCGGTTCAGTAGGTGTTGCGTCAACGTCTTTAGAACCACTCAACGAAATTTCAGGAACATCTTCAAAGCTATGACTGCCTGAAGTGGTCGACTTACGCCGGAGATCCTTTGTCATCGAAGTATATGTGTCCATCTCAACCTACATTATAATTCCCGTCAGAAGGTTGCGTTCAACTGACGCATTCAAAAGACCATATATACTACTTGAAAGTTTAATGTAGGCCAGTGTGTGAATACCTTGAGGGCTTGGTCGTATGTCATGTGCCACTTGTGGATCTTGTCAACGTCGTCGGACATCCACGACACAGTGTATGACTTGGAAAAAATTTTGACATTGAAGTTGTCATCTATTTTTATCTTGAACAGATAACGTTGAGCAAGGAAAATGGAGAGCTCTTCAGGCATGGAATGACCCTGTCCATCCTAAGAGTAACACTCAGGTGAAAATTAGAGTAAAGAACTTGACCTAGAAGAAAGAAATAAAAATGAGGGGGCATCATTTAGCAGATGGTACGTACCTTTTCCATCTTAGCAATAAGTTCAATAGCCGTGGTATCAAGGAACTGCTCCACTTGATTATCAAAGACAACAAAATTACACTCTGTGTCGGTGAAATCTTGGACGACAAACTTCAACTGAAATCTGTGACAAATACTAAAATATTTAGAAATAGGAAAAGTTAAATTGCGGGGGGATAAATGATACATATAGCGAATGTGCAAGTATTAGAATTACTTCGAATTGCAGGTCATGTATCCATTTTTGCTTCCATCACACCTCGTGTTCTTGCAAACCCACCTACCCTTGTCGTTCTTCACTGTTTTCGTCCTGCAAGACATGCAACTGCGGTAGTACCAACCCGCAGATGAATCTATGTCGACAATCGTTGCGACAGTGTAGAACGACCCAGCCTGGTTGTTAAGAAGTAAACACCGTAAAAAAATGGAAAGTAGAAAAACAGCATGTCATAGCGACCCGTTTCAAAGCTTGGGATCCTACCTTCTCATTTTCAACAATGTGTGAAATTGATAAAACACCGTCAACGGGCAAGTTGAAACTCTCTTCTTCACCACCTTCCTCAATTATTTGGAGAGAGTTGCTAGGGCCTTGGGATGATAGACTGAAAAGAAAGAAAACTCTTATCACAATAAAGGTGCAAGATTTCAGAGTGTACAGTACAAATGAAAATGCAATCCTAAACCTCTCCTGAAAAGCCTCGACTTCGGGTATTGCTGGATTGATCTCAAAAGTTGTGGCGTTGAACGTGGTTTGCACAATCCAGGTATCTATCAAACGAACAACCAAAATATATATCAAATTAACTAAATACTCGCGTTAGAGGGGAGTAGGTGACTTCAATAATGCAGAAGTAGCTTACTGTCAAACAGCCTCGTCTCAAGACCTCTGAGAACAACAACTTTAGACTGTTGCGGGGACGGAAGAACTTGCAAAACCTCCGGAAGTTCGGTGGCATGAGGAGCCCATAGTGTACATTGAAGAACAACACCCCTGAAGTCAACCAAGAAAACAATAAGCGGTTGATGGGTCAAAGAATGAAAACTAAGTTACTTAATTACGAATTCAATAAGGGTACATACTCAATATCTTCAAGCTTAATTTTTCTGCACTTGTAAGCCCTCTTCGTTTCCTGCATTGGACCAATTTCGTACACCTTGCCAACAATATCTGCAAAACAAATCAACCATTACAAAACATGAAAAAGCTCAGAATTATTTTCAAACTGGACATTGTGTAAGTAAATGCAACCAAGAGGTAACATAATGGAGACCTATGTACTGATTCATTGGTACTTTGCCATTGACGATGTCATCAAACCTCGCAAAGCGGTATATGTTGAAAGGAATTGATGAACATTTGGGCAAATGAGTAACCCTTGTCGAGAATTCAACTTGGAGCCTGCAGGCATGGGAGGTGGCCCGCTCCGATCCAGTGTTCGACGTCACGGTGAGACTGCGAATGTTATAAGCCTCTTTCACTATGAATTTGTCAATGAACTTGCTAATCAAGGATTTCTTTATAGTAGCTTGGACTAAATCATCCTGATATATAAAAAAAAGCTAAAATATCAACAAAATAAAAAGCAAATGTATTACATCATAACCACTGTCTACAGCTATACATCAATACTACTTGGGAAACAACCTTCTCGTCAATAAGCAGCAACTTAATTGAGTCGGTGACGGATTTGTCATTAAAATTTAGTCTATTCCATCGATTGATCACCCTGACATTTAGATCCTTCACTCGCACACCCTCACATAATGTTGAAATGGAGTCACGACGTAAAACAGACATGGTGGCTAAAGCGGGGAAAGATAACAGTAGTAATAGTAATAGAGCAGAGGAGTTCAGAAAAGATTTAATGGCTGATAGGGAACTGCACTTACCGATTTGAATAAATATATATTACCTCTGGCGGAAGTAATTTAAAGGGCTTGTGGAGACGATGGGACGGGTTTAAATGGCATCACAACTTCCAGCGAGGAATCATTGAAGAAGATGAAGATTTTCGAGGGGGGGGGGGTGAATGGATGATTCATTTTCGAGGAGATGAATGATGGATGCGTTTTCGAGGAGGATGAGTAGAATGGATGATTGACGGAGATGAAGTGTAATTGATCAGGTTTCGAGAAGTGTTTGATCAATTGATTGATCAATAAATGAGGAATTGGGAAGACGAAGAGGCGCGCTGTTGAGGATCAATTAAGGGGGGACTGTGAAAGGTAGTATATTTTTTTTGTACTATTTTCTCACAATCAGCGAGGTGGCCCAGTGGTGTGGTAAGTTGAGATTTGCCTCAGAGGTCGCGGGTTCGAAACTTGTCATCGGCCTTTTTGGGAATAATTAATACGGCTGCTGTGAGGCATGTACTCTCTATGCATACAAAGTTGTGTTCACACTGGATGAGAAGTAGAAAGTGTAAAAAATGAGGCTTATTTCAAAATGGGAGCCTCACATTGTCTCAAAAAGTGGGAAGTGGTTTCTGTTTTAATATATAGAGGATATATATATATATATAGAGAGAGCGAGAGAGAGAGGGGTAGGTTCAAATAAGGTCAACAATTATTTTAAGGTCATAAGTTCCAGTGTTAAAGTTACACAAAAAGTGCTTAAAGTTGCACGATATGAGTGATAAAGTTGCACTTTATCACTTGAAGTGATAAAAGAGCTGAATGTTATAGTTACATATCAATTTTAAACAAATGCAACTTTATCGTATGTCATCTGTAACTTTAATATAGACTTACTGAGACATGGTGACCTTATTTGATCTCTACTCTATATATATATAAATGGGATCAAGGGAGTTGGTGGTGGATTGGGAAGTTGGTGAGTTATATTGTTGACCATTGATCTTGGGTGAAATGAATGACTTAGATTAGATTAAAAAAAAGGAAGGGAAAAGATGGCCTGACAGTAGCAGTAGCAGCAGTGATTTGCCGTCTCCCTCTCACTATCAATCACACCACAATTCAAACCACTCCCTCTAATTCATACTAAACACTCCATTTATTTTCTATACAATTTAATCAAACTACTCCCTCTCTAAAATTCAATTAATACTCTTCTTTGACATACTTTTTCAATTTTTCAACCTTCATTCATCTTCATCTTCATCTTCAACATCTCCATCTTCAAGTTTCATTCATCTCACAAAAAAAGAACAACTTCATCTTCAAGCTTCATTAATCCAACAAAAAAAGAAGAATTTTTTCATCTTCAAGCTTCGTTCATCCAAAAAAAAGAACAACTTTATCTTCCAACAAAAAACATTCTAATTAATATGTTCTAGTTGAAAATATTATTTTGATTAACGGTAAAAACTTTCTAATTTAAAAAAGAACTGATTTGGTGCGTAATGTTATTGCAGAATTGCAAGGTCACACACTTTCAGTTGTATAGTCACACTCATTATGTTGTAGAATCACGCAGCTGTACAATCATTGTAGTCACATATTCAGTTGTATAATCACACTTATTATGCTGTATAGTCACAATCGCTATGTTGTAGAATCACGCAACTGTAGAATACCTTGGGATTAAGGTATCATGCGTATAATTATCTTCATGCTTGTTTTATTTTTCATACCTTCTTTTTTTTGTTATTTATAAAATTAGTCATCTTCATTATCAAAAAAAAATGAAGGTTGAATATGGATGAATGGACGACTTTGACTTTCCTTAGTAACGACATTCTAAAAAAACGAAAGTATTAATCACATACAAAAGTATTTAAACCAAATACATCTTCAAGCTTCATTCATCCAAAAAAAAATGAATTTCTTCATCTTCAAGCTTCGTTCATCCAAAAAAAAGAGCAACTTCATCTTCCAACTTCATTCATCCAACAAAAAAACATTCTAATTAATATGTTCTAGTTGGAAATATTATTTTGATTGACTGTAAAAATATTCTAATTAAAAAAAAGAACAACTAATTTAGTGCGTAATGTTCTTGCAGAATTGCAAGGTCACACACTTTCGGTTATATAGTCACACTCATTATGCTGTATAGTTACACTCGCTATGTTGTAGAAGAATACCTTGGGATTAAGGTATCATGCATTTAGTCATCTTCATCTTCATGTTTGTTTTATTTTTCATACCTTATTTTTTTGGTATTTATAAAATTATTCATTTTCACTATCCAAAAAAAAATGAAGGTTAAATATGGATGAATGGACGACTGTGACTTTCCTCAGTAACGACATTCTAAAAAAAACAAAAGTATTAATCACATACAATAGTATTTAAACATTCATTAAATATTAAAATTTCATTCATGTTGTTTTCTTTTATATTTGATTTCATGTTTGTAAGGAGTGTGACTATACAACATTAGGAGTGTGACTATACAACATGGTGAGTGTGACTATACAACATGGTGAGTGTGATTATACAAATACGATCACTTTTGGGTACAAACCAATTGGTGCACAGCTGCGTGGGTTTATAGGTGAAAAGATGAGTGATTTTGCTATAGACCTCGCATGATTACGAAACCAGGAAATAACGATGAAAATATATTTACATTAGAAAAATTTCATCCTTTACATATAGTACGTCAAAAATAAAAACATTCTAACCTAGTAAACATCCTTTATATATAGTACGTCCATCCTAAAGCAAACATTTTATCCCATACAAACACTCAAGAGCTTAATGGTGGTCTGCGGTACGTGCGCAACAATACATTGTCCAATTACGTGGTCGGTCGCTGTATCTTCCACGACCTTCTTCTTCCCACCGCCCCTTTTACTAACATTCTTCTTTCCACTAGCCATTTCGCTGCGACAAAACACACAATCAATCTAAATCACACTATGAATATGACTATACAACTGAATATGTGACTACAATGACTGTACAGATGCGTGATTGTATAACATAAAGAGTGTGACTGTACAACTTTAACTGTGTGACTACACAACATAATCAGTGTGATCCTACAACATAACGAGTGTGACTATACAACTTCAACTGTGTGACTATACAACATAATCAGTGTGATCCTACAACATAATGAGTGTAAATATACAACATACTGACTGTGATCGTCTTACAACATAACGAGTGTAACTATACAACTTAAACTGTGTGACTATACAACCTAATCTCTGTGACTATACAACTAAATTATACTTATTTATACTTCAATCATCATTAGCAAAGATGATTACACGCACTAATCACTGCAAGAATTTGTGTGATTCTACAATATAATGAGTGTGACTATACAACATCAACTGTTTGACTATACAACCTAAAGTGTGTGACTACAAAACTGAAACCGTAAAATGAAAAATAAAAGTCATACAGTTCATTATATTTCAATAATCATTAGCAAAGTACATACATAATTAGAAAGATGATTATACCTACGAATCAGAGCAAATTATTTAAACATTCATTAAATATTCAACGCCCATTCATCCATATTCAACCTTCATTTTTCTTTCTGAATAATGAAGATGAATAATTTTATAAATACAAAAAAATGAATGAAAAATAAAACAAGCATGACATGTTTGTTTTATTTTTCGTACCTTTTTTTGTATTTATAAAATTATTCATCTTCATTATCCACAAAAAATGAAGGTTGAATATGAATATGGATTAAAATGAATAATGGATTAAAAAATTATTCAACCTCCATTCATCCATATTTAACCTTTTTTTTTGGATAATGAAAATGAATAATTTTATAAATACAAAAAAAAAGCTATGAAAAACAAAACAAGCATGAAGATGAAGATGATTAAACGCATGATACCTTAATCCCAAGATATTTTACAGTTGTGTGATTCTACAACATAGCGAGTGTGACTATACAACATAGTGAGTGTGACTATACAACCAAATATGTGACTACAATGAGTGTACAGATGCGTGATTCTACAACATAATGAGTGTGACTATACAACTGAAAGTATGTGACTTTGCAATTCTGCAAGAACATTACGCACTAAATGACTCGTTCATCTTCATCTTCAACATCTCCATCTTCAAGCTTCATTCATCCCACAAAAAAAGAACAACTTCATCTTCAAACTTTTTGTGGATAATAAAAGAAGCATGAAGACGAAGACGAAGATGAAGATAAAGATGATCGAGGTTATGAAAAATAAAAGAAGCATGAAGATGAAGATGATCGAATATGTATAAACATACCTTGGTATGATGATCGGAGTATGATCGGAGTTGTTGACGGAGTATGGTCGGAGTTGTTGACGGAGTATGGTCGGAGTTATTAATGTAGCTTATTTGATGGAATTTTGTTGGAGATAGATGAATTGAATTGGGGAAATGAATTGAAAAGGAGATTGGGAAGGGTAATAGGCGGGAGAGAGAGAGTAGAGGAGGAAAGTAATGGAGTGATTGATTTTGGTGAGGGGATGTTTGGCAGCTTTTCTTCCCTTTTTTTTTTGTTTTTAATTGAAGGTCATCCATCTTAAGATGAATGGAAGGCCAAGATCAACACTAAGTGACTTCTAGGAAGTTACTAACTTCCTTGATCCCCTATATATATATATATATATATATATATATATATATATATATATATATATATATATATAGAGTAAAACTCAAATGAGTCCCTTACTCTTTGTGAGTCCTTAAGTCCTCATCCCATCCATTGGATGGGATGATGATGGATGGACAAGATGCATCCAATTTAAAAAAAAAGGGAGATTCATTTTCCTAAAATAACTCACAAGAATTTAGGAAACAAATAACTTCCTATCATTCACGTTCATTCTCATTCACGTTCATTTCAATCCCACGCTCATTCACACCTAAAAACCAGAAAAACCCTTTCTACATTCACGCTAATTCATCGTTTTTGATTTCGAAAATCTGCTACAATGGATTCAATGACCGCATCATCGTCTTCAACGGTTGATAAGCAACTAATCGATTATAACAATGGTGAGTTTCTGTGATTTATTCACGTTTTTATTCGTTTTTTCTTCACGGATTTCAATAGAAATATTGCTTTCAATCTCCGTTTTCATATCAATGTTTTATCGCGTAAAATTGCGTTTTTTTACGTCGATCTTCATGTTTATAGTTCTTTCAATGATATTTCGTACCAATTTGCGTCTTTTTGAATTCATTACGTTTTGATTCATAGTTTCGTATCAATGGTATTTTGATATCTCGATCTCCATAGATTACAGGTCTCTATGGGTTTTTTTAAAGATTTTCCCTGATATCCATTGACACACATTTTTTTGATATCAAATAACGCAGATTCGTCGCTGAAGTAACATGCCTTCTGAATTAAAGTAACACTTAATTGTAATTACAGTAACACAACTGAAACGTTAAGGAATAGGGTTTTGATGATGCTGGAGTAACGTATTGTACACGTTAGGGTAACACCACTTACCAATTATAGTAACACAGTATTTGCATTGTTGTAACGCTGTTTGATACTGTGCAGGTACCTGCGCCACAGATGCGAACGCACAAGAGAACACTGGAAAAGGTGAAATTTAATTCGTTTGATTGATCATGGATTAATATTATGGTTCGTTGACATTATTGTCTCACCGATATTACTGTTTTGCTTTATGTTGAAGCACACATTGCATTGAAGTAACACAAGTAATGAATTAAAGTAATACCTAATTGTAATTAAAGTAACACAAAAATGTAACTCTATAAAATGATTTTTCGCGCTGTCGTTGGAGTAACATCCTCTTATATTTAAAGTAACGCAACTTATTCGTTTGATTAATCATGGATTAATATTATGGTTCATTGATATTATTGTTTCACCGATATTATTGTTTTGCTTTATGTTGAAGCACACATTTCATTGAGGTAACACAAGTAATGAATTAAAGTAATACCTAATTGTAATTAAAGTAACACAAAAATGTAACTCTAAAAAATGATTTTTCGCGCTGTCGTTGGAGTAACATCCTCTTATATTTAAAGTGACGCAACTTATGAGTTACAGTAACACTTATTCCCATTGGCGTTACTCTTCTTACCTTTTGGCAGGAAGCATTGGTAAAGAGCCGAATGCACAGGAATGGTGCAAAGATGTGGGTGAGGTTTTCACTCCATACATGGAGCTGGTATTCGGGACAATTGATGAGGCAGTGGATTTTTACAAAATCTACGCGCTGGCTTGCGGTTTCGACGTGAGGAAGTACACCACGAAGCGATGGCACGGTGGTGAGATAAAGTCGAAGCTCCTAGTCTGCAACAGACAGGGTTATACGAACTCTGTTAAGGCTGTCAACAATACACCTGCAGCTGCGAAAGTTGTTAACGGTGTAGATGGGGAAGTAGTTGTTGTGGACGCGATTAAAAAGAAGACGAAAGTCCGTCGCTGCGGTTGCAAGGCAAGGATTAGGCTGTTCAATAAAGGAGGCATTCTCAAGATTGATAGGTTCCACATCGGCCACAACCACGAACTAATCTCACCGAAAGACAGAGAATTCCAAAAGCTCTCGAGGAACCTAATAAAGTACCACAAGCAAATGATCTTGAATAATTCGCGGGTATGGAGTAACACAATTTTTTTTTATAGAAAGACATGTGAGTAGGTCGTAACAGCTTGATTAGACCAATGTGTGCATGATCTAGTTACTTCTGCTAAAGTAACACAAGTGATTCTATACAGTAACAGTACGTAGGCATAAGAGTAACACCTGGATTAGATCATTATGTACATAATCTGGTGTAAAATTTGATAGAGTAACACCAGTGAGTCTATAGAGTAACACTGCTTAAGTACAAGAGTAACACAACTGGTGTATTAACGTCATATTGCTGCAACGCTTTATTCTTATTTACAGCTGAAGATTGGCGCAACGCGGACATACAACTTGTGCAAGGAGCAGGTAGAGGGATTCGCAAACGTGGGTGCGAGCTTGGTTGACTTCAAAAACTGGGGGAGAGATATAAAGTGCTTTCTACATGAGAGGGACGGTCAGCTATTCATCGATCGATTCAAAGACATGGCTAAGAATAGGAAGGGTTTCTATTTTGACTACGACCTGGACGAGGATGGGAGTGTGAGCAAGGTTTTTTGGGCTGACGGTGAGGCGCGACGTAACTACCAGTTATTTGGGGATGCAGTTTCGTTCGACCCAACGTACGGGACGAACAAATATAGGATGATATTCACGTCGTTCACAGGCGTTGATCATCACAAACGATCGGTAACCTTTGCTGGCGCTTTAATAGCGCACGAGGATTATGAATCGTTCGTCTGGGTGTTTGAGAGATTTCTGACTGCAATGGGAGGTAAGGAGCCGGAGTATATAATTACCGACCAAGATCCGGACATTATACCAGCGGTGAAGAAAATGTTTAAGACGGCGCTACACCGTTTCTGTATGTGGCATATCTTGAACAAGGTTCCTGCCAAATACGGTGCAGCCCGGAGCGACTACCAGGATTTTTTGAAGAGATTAAATGCTATAGTATGGGATGTGGAGATTGATGGAGACGAGTTCGACGCGGAATGGTGTGCCATAATGGAGGAGTTCCATGGGGGCGATGACGAGTGGTTTTCAACTACATACTCCATCAGGGGACAGTGGGTGATGGCACATTGCAGGGATTTGAAGATGGGCGGCTTAATGCGAACCACGCAAAGGTCGGAGAGTGAGAACAGTTTCTTCAAAAGATTCGAACAAAAATCGGGGACGTTGGTCGAATTCTGGATGCGATTCGAGAGTGCCATGGACCAGCAACGGTATACACAGAAAAAACTCGACAATGACAATGCACAAGCTTCTCCAAAAACAGAAACCCACATGCCAATTGAACATCACGCTTCGAAAATTTACACCCACGCCGCATTTGAAGAATTCCAGAAGGAGGTGAAATTTTCTGTGGGTACTTGCAGCGTGAGGGGCTTCCTTGAGAAGGACGGGATTGAGGAGACTTTGGTTAGGGATGCTACGAGGGATAATGAGTTTACGGTCAAGTATATATCAGGTACTCCTTAAAAATCACTCATTAATCCTTAAAGTAACACCAGTCGTTCATTACTGTAACACATATAATGATTTGGAGTAACTATGGATGGCAATTGGACATCTGTGTTGTAAACGCATAAAAGTAACACAGACCATGAATTACAGTAACATTTCACATTCCAAAAAGTAACACTCTCTGCAATACATTACATTTTACAAACCATTATATCCAATGTCTTTGTTGTCTCTGCTGATTGAAAGATTGGATGTGAATCTGTCCAGGTACGTCTGAATCAAGCTGCACATGTCGGTTGTTCAATTTGCGAGGGATATTGTGTAGACACGTAATCTGGATATATTCATCGAAAGGGCTGAACACTATACCCGAAAACATGGTAACCAAAAAGTGGACAAAGGAGGCTGTTCGCATTGCTCGTATCAGTGATGAAGGATTAGACGGCGAAAACACTGACATCATCGACGGAAAACAGATAGAGATGTCGAGATTGTGGTCAGAAATCCATGAGACAATGGGACTTCTAAGGGCAGGAGACAAGGCAGATGTGGAAAGCTTGTGCGGATTAATTCGGGAGTTCAGGTTGCAGAGGCAGCCAGTTTCTGGTGGGGGGAATATTGGCAAGACACAGGAACTGGAAAGTATGCTTGGTTGTACGACATCAGAAAATATCACGATACTTCCTCCCAAGTTTTCTAAGACAAAGGGAAGCGGAAAGCGGATGTTGTCAAGCAAGGAAAAGAAGGTCGCACTTTCTAGAAAGCCGAAACGCATGTGCAATAACTGCAAGCAGATGGCGCACCACGACAAACGAAACTGCCCAAATCCTTACGCAGAACGACCCCCTAAACAGCCTACCAAGCAAACCGATGATGCGGACGACGAGGATGAAGTAGATGAAGACATCGGTGGAGAGGAAACTGAAGAAGACACCGACGATGAAGAAGTGCTTTGATAATACTCAAGTGTTTTTGACATTATAAGAATTTTTTCGATTTCCCTGGTTTACAAAAAAAACTATTCCTGTACACATTTTTGCAATTAACACTATATTTACTTAATACGTGCGTTTTTGGTTAGAGTAACATCTAATGTGGGTTGAAGTAACACTATCCACTTGTTACAGTAACAGAAAAAATGCATCGAGGTAACTGAAAATAGGTGAGGACAGTAAATTGGTGATTGACAACAGTGTTGGTGATTGCAATATCGTTGTACATTAAAGTAACATACTTAAAGTAACAAAAATTGTACATTAAAGCAATCTCATGAGGACAGCAGTGTTGTTCATTCATTGACAGAGTACCAAAAATTGGTGATTGCAATATCATCGTACATTAAAGTAACATACTTAAAGTAACATAATTTGTTCATAAAGTGTCAAAACCGGCATTAATCACTTAAAAGTAACATAATTTGTTCATTAAAGTAACACTCACAGTGCTTCGGTATAACACACAGATTGTGAGACCAAGAAAAATTGTTAATTTCAATAATTCCAATAGTAACACCAAGGGTGAATTAGAGTAACAGGTGCAGCTGGTCATTGTAACAGAGTTTCACAGCTTCAATGTATTGGTGATAGTGAAAAGACAAATGTAATTAGACAGGTTAATAAAGAATAGAAACCATTAAATCGTAGTTACAAAAGAGGTGACATGGTTCAGTAGACACGCTATTTTTTTCGGCCCTTTGTTGGCTTGCTCTTCGGACCATCGATAATTTTTTGTCTAGTGATCTCATACTTCGCTACGTTGTCCAACAATTGCGATCGCACATTGTTATTGTCTGCCAATAGAAGTGTGGCTGCAAGTTGGACCACCGGATATCGTCTAGTGACCTTCCTCTCAAGGTCTATGTGGTGGAATGTACGGCCCTCGTACATCAACATGTGCATCATGGTGAAAATCCCAGACTCGTCAGATGTTACGCCCGGTTTCTGCCACTTAAACTTGACCTCCTTAAACTCGAAAGTAACAATATCAGCTGCATTAGGGACTTTGTGCTTATCGAGGAAATCGCTGATTGTTGACACCTGTGTGTACCCACAACAACATTATTAGGTGAGAAACAGATGGCCGTATGCAATAATAAATATTAGAATATATATACTAACCATTATCGTTGCGGCCTTGTACAACATTGTTTCTTCCACGTCCGGGTAAAGTTGGTGGTCAAGGAGATCTATTGTCCTATTCTTACGGTTGATGCACACGCATGAGTAGTAATAATCGATGTTGATCGGGACAAATATGAGATCAGCTTCCAAATTAAGAGAACGACCACACTTCCTTTTAAAAAGACTGAGATGGGACATCAAGATGTCCACTGCCCGCGTGGATGGGCCATCTTCAACCTCGTCAAGCATCCCATAGAGACAGTCCTACAAACATATTCAAAGTGTCTCAGATTGGGTTCAACTGTGAGGAAGTAACACATTCACTACGCATCAGACAAACACCATTCATGTACAGCAAAGATACAGATTAAGGTAACATGTCTCCTACATTACAGTAACGCAAGTTCGTATTTAAAATAACACCATTCAGATGTTGAGGGACGTGTATTCTCCTGGAACCATGGTCATAAATAGAAATATATGTACACAAATGCAGCAGTAATGCGTACCGTATGTCTTAAACCAAAGTATGCTGTAGTAGGTGTCTCGCCCGAACCAGTGGCGGGAGGTGGAAGCCTGTTCAACAGCATCGACCAGCATTCGATGATGCACGACTGCATATTCTGACCCGGTAACATAGAACGTATGTCACTCCTTTCAATTGTAGCCAGAAAAGAATAATTTGCAACCTCGTCGCTGAAGGAAACACAAAAAATACCTCGTCAAAAAAACTGTCTTAATATTCACCCATTAATGTTACAGTAAATGCGTACCAATTTTGGAGAGTTGTAAGCTCCACAAGGCAGTAGTCCACGACGTCTTTGCGACGGACGGGGATCTTGCTTAACAACGTCTTGTTGTTCAATAGAAACGGTGACAGCATGGGAGAGTTTGCATCTTCAACGCCACAGTCAATTGAGCAGCCAAGTCCGTCACCCTCACCACGGTTTCGGCTCTTCAGAGCGGATCTTGTCCGCGCTGAGAAGTCAGAGTCAAGCACTGTCTCTGCGACAGGGGTTTCAGGGGTTTTAGGGGTTTTAGGGTCAGATGTCTACGGTCGTTTCTTCTTCGACGGTCGTTCAACATCCTCTGTCCCGCTTGCTCTCTTGGCGGTACCCCCGGTAGACCCCGCAACACTCGATATAGTTCTCTCGATGGCGATATTCGCTTTATCGTGTAGAAACTCTCTCACCCTCGCTATAACCTCATCTCTATCCTTATTGTTGTCACACAGGATCAGAGTCGCCGCAATCTCCGCTCTATAGAGGTTATTCGCCTCCATTGTGCCAAGGCAACATTCGAACACTTCCCCTCTGTAGAGCATCATGTGTATCATGAGGTAGACACCACAGTCGTTCGCCGAGAAACCTCCGCCCTGCCATGCGAATGGGACGTTGACAACAGGGAAGCCCGCGACATCCGATCCCCTCACGATACCTTTTTTCAACATGTACTTTCCCATTTCCACAGCCTAAATCATACAAAAGACAACAAAAAAAATGAGACGGAAGGTAAAATAATGTACGATTATATATCAACACAAAATTCACTTACGGCGATTTTTGCCATCCCGACATATGGCAAGCTTTCGAAATCCTGTTCTTCATAACTCCTGTTGTCTAGGTACTCAATCTGCTTTGACAGAAAGTTGATACATGCACAGCTGTAGTGGTCGTTGTTGTCCGAAAGCACCGGGACGAATACCTGTTATTTGGTAATTAAGATTATGGCGATTATTGTTAAAGAGCTGTAATGAAGGGTAATAAAGAGTTTCATATAGACGTACCAAGTCAGAGTCTAGGTTTATGGTGTCTTTATTCACTTCGGTCCAAATGTCCCAGAAGCTGAACAATTCATCGCCAACGTCGACCTTTGCACCACTCTTTGTGCCCTTCCACAGCTTCATTACTGTTTTCTGCATGACACATGTTGAAGTAACAGTTCATGATCGTGGTAATAAGAAAGAGTAACACTAATTATTAATTAAAGTAACACTATGAAACCCTTGCAGTAACGCCTGTTATTGTGATAGATTAACAGTATTAATGTGTAAGAGTAACACTAGTTATGGATATAAGAACAATGAGTAACAGTATACACACCATACTCATTCTGAATGTTGATTCCTAATGTGAAATAAAATCCATAACAATGGTTATTACGAATGATCATTCCAGATATGTTAGTGATCTAATCGAGAGAACATAAGAAAGAGTAACATGTTGAAGTAACAGTTCATGATCGTGGTAATAAGAAAGAGTAACACTAATTATTAATTAAAGTAACACTATGAAACCCTTGCAGTAACGCCTGTTATTGTGATAGAGTAACAGTATTAATGTGTAAGAGTAACACTAGTTATGGATATAAGAACAATGAGTAACAGTATACACACCATACTCATTCTGAATGTTGATTCCTAATGTGAAATAAAACCCATGATAATGGTTATTACGAATGATCATTCCAGATATGTTAGTAACGCTATTTATTGATTGTGTCGGTGTGATAAAAATAACACAGACAAGCTTACGCTGTGGCTAACGCCAAAGAAGCAGCGTGATGTAGAACGTGGCGCAGTCTGACTCGCGTCCAGGCTGTTAAGAAGTATACACCAGGTATCGATAACAGCGTTCGACAGCTACTGCCCCGGCTGGAGTGTCGAGAGCTCATCACGAGGGACGTTGAAAAAGTCGTCAACCCTGACCAGCATCTCACTAAAAGAATTTGAATGAATTATAAGACAATCGATAAAAAAATAACATAGATAAATAAAATCAGGTAAAGAAATTAGATCACTATTGAAAACATACCTCGCACTGTACTTGTCATTGTTATAAAAGACGTAATCCATTACGTCTTTCCGAACACTCAAAACCGACCTGAACAATGTACTGTTTCTGACAAGAAAATCAGATACTATTATCTGGTCTGGTTCAGGTGTTCCACAGTCATAAGAGCATCCAAGCTTCTCATCGACAACTTGCATGCAATCTAAATATTTTTCAGAATGGAGGAAGTAAGGATGGAAGACCTTCCGTCCATCGACTTCTACCCACAAATCCTCAATAACATTAGCTTCATCAATTTGCTGATCCCTGTCCTCCGAACCACCGTTAACAGCCTCAACCATCTCCGCCGTCGTGTACAGTTCGAAGTCGGAACAGCCTCGACTCTCATCAGCAGTGACAACATCCTCATCAGCAGTGACAACATCATCAACCCCCGCCACATTTGTACGCATGCTCGAACCTGCTGTTTGTGTGGGCTGGCCTGTGAATGCAGGGCCTTGGGTCGCTGCGTTCTTCGCACGTGCGTACGCCTCGCACACTTCATCGATCGTCCGGTGCAGCTCTTCTCCACTCCAGAAGTCTTGCGAGGCCTGTGACGGAACGGGGTCATCGTTCAGTGGTTTGCCGGATGTTATTCTTCTGAGTTTGGAAGCGGCTGATATCCACCAATCATGGAATGCAACTGCATTCCTTGCCATCATGAGGTACAATTCATGACCTCCTGCATCAAAGAATAAACAGATGGTTTTAGTTTGAGGGGGTGACTGTAACTTATTATTTGAATTAAAGTAACACCACTGGTTCATTAGAGTAACATGTGATCAACATTAAAGTAACACATATGGTAGTTATAGTAACATACTTAGGCAACTACAGCAACAACAAAAATCGTTTTCTGAGTTCCATTAGATCAGGGGAACAAATGGACAAATACCACCATTCTTGTGAACAACGCGTATTCAATGAACACAGGAACATAAACACATTGAATTTATTGATGAAAATTCTTATTACTTACATCAACCGCCTTAGTTCTTAGATCAGCATCATCCTCAACGCCATCTGCTAGCTCGATGTTTATGGACTTCACAGATTTGTGCGCGGATGGTGTTGGGGCATTCGTTATCCTCAGCGGCACCCCATCATCCACCACCTCCTCGTCCACCACCTCCTCAAGTAGACAACGGGGGTATTTCACCTTTGACTTGGTAAGACGACCAAGCCCACCACCAACAAATTCACCATACAGCCTATCTATCATCCGCTCGCGATCCCAATGCTTAATAAGCGGCAGATCGTGCAGACAACGATGATCACGGTACTGGAAACGGTGAAAGTATGTGATCATCAAAAATGGCAGACAACCGAGCAGGTATGTCGGTTTATGAAGAACATAGTCTTGACAGGCAGCAGCAAGCCCATTCAATACAAGAGTGCACCAATCATAGTTCCTAATATGCTCTACGTTCTCCACACACCTCAGCAGACTTAGATCAACGGTGTAATTCGATGTTGGATTAAGAAATATAGACATGCTGTACAGAACAAACAATCTACAAAAGTCATCCCCCCCGTGAACGTCCTTCTGTAGTTCTTCCAACAAAAGAGACAAAGGGATCGTGTCGCTTGCAGTAGGAATATTGAACCGATCCCTAAATGCTTGTTTCAGACTGACGACATCCTCAGCCAGTGCTTCCTTCGACCGACCCATTGGGAGCAATTCAGCGGGGTTCGGACCGTATGGAATGAGGAAGCAATCGTGGACATCGTGCTTCGTTACCAAGAATTGATCGCTTTTCCTTGGTAGCCTGAAAATCAGCGTGTCATCCGCGAAAAGCATCATGAACTCGACCGCATACTTACCGGGGAAACTTTTGAGTCGCATTGAAAGTAGGCCCCCAAAACCTATTCTGATGACAGAATCCCGCTGCCGATCATTGAAATTTGAGATCAACTCGATGAGGCTCTGTGGCCTACACCTGAACTGGATCTTCTTAGCTACAACAACTTCTTGTTCCTCCGCTTCTTCCCTCTGAAAAGGGACAAACATATAGACAATTAGTATGTTCAACTGTTGTTAGACCTAAATATGCACCACTTAATAGGTGAACATAAACAATACTAATGCCTGCAACTGACCTTCATCTTGGTCTGCCTCCTGCTTTTGCCATCTGTGGCACGAGATTTTCTGGACTTGTCACCTCCTTTTGCCATCTGATCAAAACATACAGCTGATACGCGTCAAAGTAAGATAAAAATAGAACAAACTGCAAGCACAACTGTTAGATTAACTAAAGTAACACGTCTCCTAGATCACAGTAACACAATTAGTTCTTCAATGTAATACCATAAGTGTTGCATTAACACTATAAACTGCAAGCACAACTGGTAAGCATCAAAGGTAACACAAAGAAAGTGTTAGAGTAAAATAAGAATTAGAATAACAAATCTACATAATTGAGTGTACCAGATTAAAATGATTCAGAGTTTCACGAAGTTGATAGTTAGAGTAACACCTCTTCTGCATTACAGTAACACAATAAGTTCTTCAATGTAATACCATAAGTGTTGCATTAACAGCATACAAAGTAACATAAAAATAGACCAGAGAGTAACAAACTGCAAGCACAACTGTTAGATTAACTAAAGTAACACGTCTCCTAGATCACAGTAACACAATTAGTTCCTCAATATAATACCATAAGTGTCACACCACCACCATAAACTGCAAGCACAACTGGTAAGCATTAAGGTAACACAAACAAAGCGTTAAAGTAACATAAGAATTAGAATAACAAATCTACATAATTGAGTGTACCAGATTAAAATGATTCAGAGTTTCACGAAGTTGATAGTTAGAGTAACACCTCTTCTGCATTACAGTAACACATTGTTGTCTTCGAAATAACACCATACATATGACACATACAGATTACACGAAACAAATGAGAACCCAGATAATAATGCACAAACACAACAAGGTTAATCAATCAATAATGAATTCAATTATACGAATCAGATGAAAACCCAGATAATGATGATAACAAAAAAATTAATTATAGGGCACAAAGAACAACAAGGTTAATCAATCAATAATTAGCAAAAAAATTAATGAAATCAAACAATGATGATAGTGTTAGCTGAAGTTAGAAAGTAACCTTGCTCGAGTTGAAAGTGAGCGACTGAGTTGAGTTGAACGATAGGGTTGAGTTGGATGATTGAGTGCTCGAGTATGCTTAGAAGCTTCGGTTGGCGCAAAGTTGAGAAATTGAGTTGAGTTCGATTGAGTGTGAGGGTTTGCTTGAGTTGAGCGAAGAGTTTGAATGAGGTGAAGTTGAAGGGTTTCTTAGACAAGCGTTTGAATGAGGTGAGATGAGAGAGAGTTTGCGGTTGGCGCTAATCTAGGGAGGAGGAAGATTTTTTTATTTTTTTCCAAAATTTGGTAGTTACTACCTTAATTACAATATACAATCTCACCCATCCATCTTGTTTAGATCAATGGCTAAGATTAGGACTCATGGACTCAAAAAAAATAAAAGGACTCACTTGATCTTTACTCTATATATATATATATATATTAGTAAAAAATTTATGCATTTAATTTTTTTTCCACGTGGCGGATGGTTTAAATTTTTTGTTACTTTTTATTTTTTACTTAAACTTATCCTTATTAAATTTTGATTTTTTATCATAAAAAAATTATTGTTATTAATAAAAAAATAATGATTTAAAAAAAAACAAATAACTTAATCATTTGGAGGTTACACCTTTTCATCCACTTTTGTCTTAGTAAGCAAATTTTAATATTAAGAAAAAGTTGCAAAGTGTTAATCAAAGTAGCATACTAAGGATGACAAGTATTTGAGTCTAATTAAAGGTAAATCATCAATAAAAAAAATTAGTACGGAAATGACAAACACAACTTAATATTTCATTTAAGCGTAATTTATTATTCTTAAGAAAGCTTAATAGTTTTCTAAAAAAAAAAATAAGAAATGACAAATACAATTTTTGTCGTAATGATCAGTCAAAGTTAATATGAATAATTATACTGTATTATTTAGCATTAAAAACTTAATATTAGAACTAAAGAAATAATAAGAGTATAAAACAATGAAGGGATACAAATAATTGAGATTTTTTTTACATTTCATTCGCTTTATTTTTGAACACTTCTTCAATTTTGTAAGATACAGAGTATGAGTTAATTACTGACTTTATATTAATTTTGTAAGATCACTCATGACAAATTTTTTAGCTGAATTATTTGACAACACTTGGTCAAAAATATTTTAACAATACGATAAAAAATTGAAACAGATAATTCCGTGAATTTCACAGGCCACATACCTAGGTCCTGAGTAAATAAATGTTTTATCATCTTGGATGATCCGAGTTAATCATTACAAATACAATATGGAAACCAACCAATTTCAAATTAAACATGATAAAACATTACATCATCATAACTAAAATGAGTTAAATATACAACTCTAGCAGCGGTAGTACTTTAGAATATGAATGCAACGCGTAAGAGCCTGGACCAATGTCATAACTCCGCAGGCCCTTTCCTTTCAAGCAACCAGAACATACCAAACCGTCTAAGCGTCAATCTGCAACTTGCACTGCTCTCCAAAAGACCGAAAATATCAATTGGATCGTCACAGGTCCACCAAGGAAATTGAGTGGACAATTAAGACACAACACAAAGTCCGCTTAAACTAAGCAAAGACAAACCGAATTGACTCTACGTACATATGATATGATTAAGATGAATATGATTTTGAATTATGTACACAATGCATATCAACACAACCAATACTATCACCACCTCCACGCCAATACCAGCACAACCTCGCAACTCCATGACATTACCATAATCACAACATACTCTTAAACACCGGGTAATAACCATCATTCATAGTGTGCACCCCCCTAAAAAATACACTACAAGAAGTTGTTACAAATTGGCCTTTGATGCCTAACTAAAATCTTTTATTATAAATAGGCTTTTGAGTTCAAAAGTGGAACAATTTTGTCAAAATAAGCTTTGGTATATTGTATGCGCACAAACGGAAGTCAATGATGCACAATCCACAGGTGAAGATTTTGTTAAACAAGGACTTCATTTCAATCATAGCTGCCTTCTTTCCACGAAGTTAGGTAATTTAATTTGGAAACCGATTCAGATATTTTTAGGAATTGTTCTTTCACTTCCAAGGCTTGGCTTGACAACAACTTAGGAATTAGAACGAAAATGGCTCACCAAATTAACTTCAAGGATTGGACCGTCAATTGGATATTTTTTCTTGAGAAGAATCAAGATGTAGAGATCTTATTTGATTTTTCTAGTGTCCTAGTTGCTATGAAGTCTTCGAAATAGAGTTGTCTTTGACCAATCTAAGCCCTCTATCTCCTCTAATCTTCATGCACTACTCACCTACAAGAGGTGATACACACCTCCCAACAAAACGGACATATAGTTGGGAGCACAATGGATTAGGAATAACAAGTCACTTCATATTATTATAGGCATTGCCAACGAATGTTGTCAGTTGGGTCGAGCACTGTAACACCCCTGATTTTATAAATTAAATTAAATTAAATCAAAGTTACGTTCGTATTTTTATTTTGTTTACGATTTAATTCGTAATTCTTAAAATTATTATAAAAACGAATTTATCGTTTAATAGTTTCAAATTCCTAAAAATCTATTTGTCTTGAAAACTCATCTTATATTTAAAACATATTTTTATTTCTGTTTCGATTTATTTTATACATTTAATTTAATTCTTATCGAAAGTCTATTTCGACGATTTAAATTCCAAATTCCTTTTATTTATTTATTTATATATAAGCTCGAATTTCTATTTTCAGCTCGAAGCTCATTTATTTTACGTTTCGTCAAAACATCTATTATATTTTCCTTTTTCCTCGAGAAATTAATTTAATTCACTTTATCGAACATTTATTATCTATCGAGAAATACCATTTCATCGATCTAATTATTTATTCTACAAACTTCATTTTCGTCTTGAATATTTTATTTTAACCTCGAGAATATAATATTTACTCAATCTATTATTGGGTCAAATTATTTATTTTTTTAAACCCGGTTTTAGTTTGTTGTGTGGATCGACTTTTGACTCGGCACTTTTAGTTCATTTACGTTATGTACTAACTCCGTTTTCCTAACTCACACTTAATTTTAGCTTGGACCACTTGATCCATCCCCCCTCTTCCTTGTTTTTTGTTTACCACCGCTTCACTACATGCCCCCCTACACCTCATTTGTTTTTCTTCAATCTCATTCCCCTGTCAACCTTTTCGTCCTCCACCGTTTCACTTTTCAACTCTCGTCACTCATCCCCTTTAATTCTTAATCTCTTCCCTTGACATTCTCCTTTTTTCTTTTTCGTTCGCTGCTTTTGCTACTGTAGTTCTCTGCCCCCGTCTCCCTCCGTTTCTGCTCTGTTTCTGACTCCGACCTTGGTGTCGTAAGGTGGCTATTTCTTTCTCGCCATTTTAATCTTTCATCTGCTGATTCCTACTGCTATTCTTCCTCTTGTTCCCCTTTAATTCCGTTCTTTGTTGTCCACGCTACTGTTTGGTCTGTGCTACATACTGCCAGCGTGTTGTTATGTTCATTATTTCTACCGTATCTCGTTATTCTACTCGTTTTAATATCGATTGTTGTCCCTGTGATGGTAATTTTCGTCCTTCTTCTTTTCTTATTCTTCTTCTGCGTTTGTTCGTGTTGCTGTTGTTCAATTTCGTGTGTGTCGGCTCTCCATCTTTCCTTGTTCTTCTTTCCTCTTCTCTTCTCTATTTGTTTTGCCCTCCATTTTTTTTGTCATTGCTGCTGTTTCGATCATGCCTTCTGTCCGTGTTTTATTACTCCTCTTCTCTTCGTCTTCCCTATTTTTCGTTCCCCTTTGTCGATCTTGTTGCTGCTATTGAGTGATATTATTACTGCTCGCCGATGTTGGTATTGTTGTGCGTGGTGCTTTTACGTTACTGCTATTATCATCGCCACGCTACTGCTAGTGTTGCCTATTGCTGTTGCGATCACTCATTCCGTGCCCAATGCTACATGTTTTGGTGTGTAGTTGTTCTGAGACAACGTTGTTGATGTTAATGTTGTTGTTTGCTACTTGCTCGTTTTCTTCTCCACCTTCGTTTTTTTTCTTCTTCTCCTTCTCCTTCTTCTTCATGTGCGTGTCGTAGTGCGTGTACTATTGTTGTTGTGTTGTTCAGTGTCGGTCTTTGTTGATTCGTTCGCTGCTTTGTTGTCATTATATTGTTCTATGACCCTTCTTTTGTTCTGTTTATCGTGCGCAAATCGACTTGATGCTGCTAATACTCCTCGTTCTATTGTTATTCATCATTCCTGCTGTTTACAATTTCCTTTATCTTCTCCTTCTCGTTCTTTCCCGATTCTCATTATCCCAATCTCGTCCATTTTCGTTTCGTGAAGGCCTCGGAATTTTATTGAATCGACTTTCAAGTTCTAAGGTTCGAGCTTGGTCTAATCAAGAAAGGCAAGTACGTGATCGCTCGGATATCGGCTAAAGGTAACTTTGGGACGTTACATGATTTTATATCGTAGTAGTACTAATATGTAGTAAATATTTTAACTTCAGTTTTCTAATTTTAGCTATTTATTTATTTGCTAATAATATTTTTTTTAATTGTGTACCTTATAAATATTTCACTACTTTCGATATCGTTTTATAAATCGCTAGTAATTTTATTATTTATGATCGTTATAATATTTTGTTGTTTATCGTGTCATTAGTAACTGAATAATAACGATTTCATATTTTCTTCATATTTCGTTAATTTATAATTTTAACACAAAATCGTATTTTTATATTATAATCGAGATTTATATACTCATTTAATAAATTAATTTTTGTTTTACGATTTATACTAATAAACTAGAAGATAGTCGTTTTGTTTGAAATACTTTTTCAATCGAGACTATTTTCACTAATAACTACTTAGTTGTTTACGTTTCACTATTTTTAGTAAAATCCTTACTATTTATCGATAAAAGCAATTTGCTAAAAATAAATTAAAACCTTTGTAAAATCTCATTTCATTTATAGAACTCGTTGACTCAATTAATTTTGATATCATTTTATTAAAACGTCTATTTTCGAAAATTTATAATTTTAACTCGATTTCCTAATTATTTATAAATTACTGTATATTGACTTATTATATTATATTTATATTTTGAGTAATGAATTTAGAAATATAATAAAGTCACGATAACGATGATAATAATAAAATTTTAATTTCGTTAGAAATGCTGTTTTTATACATTTCACTTATTTTAATAACTTACATATTTTCTATAAGATTATTTCTATTTTAAGTAAGTTTCTAAAATTAGTGAGTTTCTATTTATAGAAAGTCTCCTCTTTTAAAATATGATGATTACCTCTTTTATCTCCATATTATTTATATTGATTATTTATTTTTGAATATCGATAATGGTTGTTTTGGAGTTATGGAATAAAGACAAGTGTGGGGTTAGAGTAATATAGTTTGGGATGTACGTTTTTGCCATCAACTGTAAGGCTGGTGTGTCTTTATGGGGCACATTGATCGTTGAACTGGGCGTAGTTTCACCCAGGAGAGTGTATGTTTTGACCTTAAGCTAGATATCGCATCGTGTTAGTCGCCGTCAGCTGAACTAGACATAATTGTTGTCTAGGAGGGGTGTGCACTACTTAAACCAGGATCTCGCTGCACACAATCCTGTTATAGTTGAGTTGCCTAGCTAGAGATTGTATTCTGTTATGAGTTAAGCCTACAGTTCTCGAAGCTAGTTTATTTCCAGTATTATCCCTAGTGAAAGTCTAGCTTTGTGCACACTAATCGATTTTCCATAACGCCATTTTTGAATATTTTTATTGATTGATTTTGACTTGCAGGTTGGCAAGTGCTTTAAGTTTCGCTGAAAACTTATTTTTAATATATCGTTTTAATGTTTTCTCTTTTTAAATATTTTGATATAATAATACTATTATTTTTCCATATGATATAATATGGCTGAGAGAACGTCCGAGTTACTCCCCACTGACGTGGCTGTTATGTTTATAACATGACAGGTATTTGCTGTTGAGTTTTGGGTGTGAGCTAGCGAGTAGCGTGGATCCTACTCTTTCTTCATTCGTATAATTTATGGATTTGTATAAACCCGTTTGGAGAATTTCCTTTTTAGCACTTTTGTAGAAAGAGACCTTTGTATTGACTTACAATTTCTTTTAATAGGATGTAGTATGTCAGTGTGTTTTAATCTCAATTCTACAGTGTTTCCGCCACTGTATTGCATTAGAATTTCTAGGGGATTACATGCACAATCATGTAGGTTATCATCTTTAAAAGTTGGATAAAACATAAGCGGATTCTCCAACCTAAGTCGAAGCCTTGGGTGACCTAGTAGCCATAAGATGGGTTGCCTCCTCTGGATTCCATGCTGACCTTCTCACGGATTGTAAACTACTTCCTCCGTTTCGTTCATTTGTTTATCTTTGATTAAAATACTCCTCACAAGGAATATAAAAGGTAAACAAATGAATGGGACAGAGAGAGTAATTCTTTTTCAATGATCAGGGTTTCATAAGCTCATCAAACTCTTGCCAACATCATGGACAACATGCAATCAGATCTCGTCTATTTTCATTATTTATATTTTAGTTTTATAACTAGAATTATTAATATAAAACACCGCACTGATTTGCAGGTGCACACCTAAAATCTTGTAAGCTCTCTTTTCAGCTGAGAAAAAATTCCCAATTTTTTTCAACAAAAAAGAGAGGGATGTTTGAGCAATTATTGACATGTTTAAGATTTTGTAGGAGTGTTTAAGATGGATAACGCAAGTCATGAACATATTGTTTTATTGTGGCCAAATGTAATACCCTCTCTCATTCATTCATTCTTTTACATATCATTTTTCACAACTTTTAAGAAAAGTGATAAAAGTAAGGGTATTATTGGTAAATCAAATGGTGTTATGGGTCTACCAAACTTAAAGTAAACAAAAAGTAGTGACATTTTGTGTAAATAGATGAAGGATATGAGGATTATAAGGTAAAATCTTTTGCCAAAAATGGAATGTAAAGAATTGATTGAATTGTCCATTTATAATAATAAGTGTAAAGATTTTTTTGGATGGGAGGGAGTAATGTATTTGGGGATGATATGGATCCAGGACCCTACCCAGATCCACCTAGATCCACCGGGTCTTACCATAATGGGTAGGGTATAAGTAGAGATGACAAAGGGTATGATTTGACCGGAATCATCTTACAGGATCCATATATCTAGATCCTTTCTTCCCAAGGTATATCCAGATCCTAAGGGTTTGAAATTTCAAGATACAGATCCGGACTCTATGAATCTGGGTCCAAAAAGGAGCCAATATGGGTCTAATATTTTCTATGCTAATAAAAATATTTTCTAATACCACATTCCAAGTTTTAGTTGCAAAGTATGATACTGATACAAGTATCGTGAAATTTCAAACTAAAAAGTCTTACACTAAGAGTTGGGGTAAAAATTTGTCAATAAATCAATCAATGAAATCAAGTAAAAGATTTGATTGATTGATTTGCGTATAATACGATAAAAAGGAATCGAATTGAAAAAGAGGAGGAGAAAGAGAGTAATCGAAAAAGAAAGTTAATTAGTGCACATTGTACTTAACTATAGGCCTCTGTAGACACCCGCATTTTGCCTGCTAGTGTTTATAGCAGTTCCCGACAAAACACCCGATGATGATCGGACGCAAACGTGACTTAGTATACTCGAATATGGGCTCGGATCAATAATATCCGACGTGGACATTTAGCGGAGTACAAATCTCTCAAAACCGACCTCAAATTCAGGGTCAGTGGGTCGTTTCCAATAAAATGAGACTAATTTGGGTCAAAACCGTCACCGGAAATAAAACTCGTCTTTTGGCGACCGGGTCAAAACCCGGTCAAAGACGAATCCGTCCTCAAAACCAGCCTAGAGAGCTTCTAGAAGCTGGCACCCAAGCTCAAAATTCAAAAAAATCAAAGAGTCAACCCTTTCCTAAATTAACTCGATTCCCTTGATCCACTCGATCGAGTGGATTGGCCCACTCGGTCGAGTGGAGCCTCATAAACCGGAACAGATCCATTTTCAAAGGCACTCGATCGAGTGCACTAGGGCCACTCGACCGAGTGACCCTAGGTCGTGAGGTATTCTCTATAAATACCCCTCCAACCCTTCTCATTTTTCAGCTTTGTCTAATGCAATTCTACCCTACATTTCTACCCTAATTCACCTAAACTCTCTACACTACAATCCTAAGCAATACTACACAAAAACCGAGCCATTTGTCCCTCAAAAAACCGACAAACACACACACATATACACACACACCATAACTTGCATACATCCTCGATACTCCCGCGTTCACGCCGCTATTACGAGTCCATTTCTGAGGCCTTTACTAAGCATGTATGTTGAGGGTGTCCTAAACCCCATCTCGATCCTTACTACTTCGTTTTTTATTTACATTTTCGCATTGTTTATATTATAGTCAAATTAGTATACTAACACTAACTTTAACATTATATTAACATTTTCATTATTCACTAACTTTTATCTTTTCGTTACTAACACATTATATATCGCGTATATTTATAATAGTATTAAAATTCGGATCTAAATGCGTTTGACTATGACGATCGCCTAAAGTCTGTCTAATCCCTTTACGAGTAACGCGGAGGTGGCACCCTTTCGAGGAGCGCCGCCCCAATGTGCTCAAGGGTATGATGTGATCGTGGTCGATCATAGTTGAACGTATTTGACTCCATTTCTAGGATTAGTGCGAGATCCGTTGAGGCAAAAACCGACATCACATAATCCGTTAGGATTAGTATCGATGTCGTGACGCGGAGGACTACAATCTTGTCACTAATCAAACTTTTCGCTAAACAATAACATTTTTCCCCAAAATTCCGATAACGGTATTATAATTGTTTAATACACGTTTATAATACCGGAAGCCGTGTTAAATCTAAATCATACGAGATTTTTATTTAACTCGGCCAATCATCAATTTTAAACAAATAAAAACGAAACGAGCCATGCCTCGTACAGGGGGCACTCGACCGAGTGCCATGAGCCACTCGATCGAGTAGCACCCCAAAAACTGGGCAGTAGCTGCTTCGAGGACGCACTCGACCGAGTCCAAGCCTTGACTCGATCGAGTGGGTCCTGTAGCCCAGAAATCCGAGAGCTTTAATGCAACATCCAAGCCTCGTCTTTTTTTTACGACTCAGTCGTAACGTGCAAAGTCAATCACGTAATTCTAATTTTCAAAACCCATGCATATCACTACACTTAAAACGACTTTGATCGATTTTTTCGACGTGATAAGTCGGGACAAGGCATCGACGCACGGGATCGGGCTAGCATCACGCCTAGGTCCTATGTCTCCGTCCTTCGTTTAATACACAACATAATGTGTATTTAATCGGAGTTCGTCTATCCATATAATTCACGGTCTAGTTTATACACGGGTCCGTTTCTATCCTTTTATCATTTTTTATTCCGTTTGTTATATTATTTGTAATTTTTGTATTGGCCGGGTTGTATTTCCGCCCGTGTATTTTGTACGTTATTTATTTTCGAGCTTTGTTTATTTTGATGTTTATCGCCTTACAAATGAACCTCGAATGCTAAATAACTTCGACTATAATCAGATGCATTAAATGACGTAGTTAACCCATAATTCGCATGTTTAGCCCGAAAACGCTGTTTGCATATCATTTAGTTGTTTTACTAGCGCGCGTACACGAACACGAACGATGTCTTAGTAGAGGCCGCCATTTTGCGGGCGGGGTTGGGTGTCCTTAGTGGGCTTCCCAACACGTACCCTCACCCCTTACTCAGAACCTCGGTTTCTGGATGCCCGAAACCGTTGGCGCACGAGAGTCATTCTTTACACGATACCGGTGTAGATGGTATCGGTATTGTAATGCAAAGGGACGAGCCCCATAAACTCTGAAATTGAAATGGGCGGTACTTTGTGTATAGCCCATGACGACATAGAGTGGGCTCGAACGGTTCCGAATAACCACAAAATTCGGTGGCGACTCCAACTTTGACTTAAATTTCAACCTGAGATCAATCTCACCACGAGATTCCTTCGCCTACCCAAACCCGCGCGTGGCCGCGTCGGGGTGGACCTACGTCATGTCCACAGCCTCCAAATTAAAAGACCATCAATAAAGGAGAACACCGGATGACATTGAAGGAAATGAGTTATGTTGACGTGATGACAATCCTTATGAAGGAATATGGTCCGAGAAGAAGAGTTGTCATAGGAGGAATGATTGGCAAATGACAACGTACTTTGCGAAGTAACATCTCTCGGTGAGTTGATGAAGAAGAATTGTCGTCGTCGTTAGGGAAGGAACAACTAAAATTTTCAATTAGATCAGACATTTGAGGGTTTTGATTATTTTAAAGGTGATTCTGAATTGCAATTTGCAACTTCTAAAATTGACTTTGCGAACTGGGTTCGGCTATGAAAACATTAGATACAGAAAATTATAAGGGTCTAAGGGTAAGATAAGAGTAACCACAATGGGTTTGCCAGTTGTCACCCACAACTTTATATTGTAAAGTTCTTCAATTGTGCATGACAATGAGTTTGTAAAAGTAAGAACTAAGTTCTTAAATTTTTCAAAGGAAAAAAAATTGTTTAGAGAAGAAAAATAAGAATGAGTCTCATTTAAGAACAAAATTATAGGAGTAAGTTTTAACTAAAAGTTCTTAAATATGGAGATTGTGAATATATTACTGTAGACACCCACATTTTGACCGCTAGGTGTCTATAGTAGTTTCCGACAAACACCCGATGATGATCGGACGCGAACATGCTTTAACGTACTCGAAAATGGGCTCAAAATCGTGGATATTTGTCTTGGGCTTTTTACGGAGTACAAATTTCACAAAACCAACCTCAAAACCAGGCCGAGTGGGTCATTTCGAGTCATATAAGACTAATTTGGGTCGAATCCGACACCAGGGGCAAAACCGTCTTTTAGCGACCGAGTCAAAACCCGGTCAAAGATATTCCCGAGGCACACGGACCAGCCGTGTCACTTCACGAGTCCGGCCTAGACTCAAATGCTACAAAAAATCAGCTACGACAAATATTAAACAATTCCGTTTAAGGTAGAATTCGGTCTCAAGTAGGAATTCTATCCGAATACCGAATCAAACACTCGACCGAGCATGGGATACTCGGCCGAGCAGCCTATTCCAGCCAAGATTCCTTGCCTTCTTCACCAAGAAACGGAATTCTCGTTCCTTTCAACTTCTCACATTTCCTATCCAAACCGGTATTTCTTGTCATCCAAGCAAGAGTACCTCCTCTCCTATAAATAGGACCCTCACATACACATACATCGACACAATTGATTCACATTGAATACATCTACAACTTACAAAACACACACACTTATTAAACCTCGAGACTCATACACGTAGCATCGAAAGATCGATAGTGTGACCCGAGACCCGACAAAACACCGGCTCCCTTAGACCCGACACCCTACACGTCCAAACCCAAACCACCCTAACTCGCTTACGTTAACTCGACGCTCCTGTACCCTAGCCACGTTCCGACGAGCCCCGATCCGAGTAAACAAAAGCATGTAGGTTGAGGGTGAAAATCAAACCCGACTTCTCTTTCTCTCCCTTCCTTTCTCCCGTCTTTTTCGTCGGTCGTTTTTTATGGGTCGTCGTCACATTATTCATTTTATATAATATCGATAATACAAAACTATTTTTATACAACAAATATTCTTAAAAATACGATATCGATTCTCTAGTCGAATATCGTATCAAAAGAATTACATTAATCTCGTTGATGCTAGAAAATCGTTATGCGATCTCAAAAACATAATACAACGATTTTTTTAACGCGGAGAGAGTCAAACATCGTTTTTTTTTGTTTAATTTTACAAAACGATTTTCAAACCTCTTTTTTTTTTCTATTCAAAAAATCATTCCGAGTATTTAATACCGACTTCATAATCGAATATTAGATACGACGAATATCAAAAATATTGAATCGAGTACAAATTATGCAATATTTGTACGCGATTTAGTAAAATCATCAATTTTTCAAAAAATCGACTTCGAAAACAGGCCGGGACACGAGTCGCGCGCATCCTGGGCGAGTCGCCTAACTCGGGCGAGGCGAGTCGCGCAACAGTCTGGAAAACGCAGCACAGTTTCTTTTTTTTATTATTCTTCGAACGTCGTTTTTTAGGCAAAACAGCGTTTTTTCAGATCTCGACTTTATTTTTATTGACCTCGGTCAACGCGTGTTAATCCATCACGCGAATTATCTTTTCAAAACCATGCATATTATCGTATTCACATTTTTATTCGATTTACAAACCGTTACTAACTCGTTTGTTCGTGTTTGTAGCAATTTCTTTTCTTTTCGTTTGTTTTATTAGACTAAAACGAACCTCACATGCTAAAATACAACTTTGACGTTAATTTTAGTTGCACTAAATCGACTTAGCAACCCATTCAATTTCATTCGCATGTTTAGGGAAAACAATGTTTGCATATCATTCATCGTACTACTAACGCGCGTATTTTAAAATCAAACGATATTCTAGTAGAGGCCGCTAATGTGCGGGCGGGGTTGGGTGTTCTTGGTGAACTTCCCAACACGTACCCTCACCCCTTACTCAGAACCTCGGTTTTTGGATGTCCGAAACCATTGGCAACGAGAGTCATTCAATACACGATATCCGATAACGTCGGTGTCGGTATCAAATGCAAAGGGACGAACCAATAAACTCTGACATCGGAAATGAGCCGTATTTTGTACACGGCCCACTACGACATAGAGTGGGTTCGAACGGGCCCGAACTCCCACAAAGTTCGGTGGCGACTCCAACTTCGATTTAAATTTCAATTCGATCCATTCTCATATGGAGATTCATTCGCCTCCCCAAACCCGCGCGTGGCCGCGTCAGGGTGGACCTATGTCATATCCACAATTTGGCGACTCCGCTGGGGATTAACTGATGTGTGACTTACCATCGGCATCCTCAGGGTGGGTGAGACTCGAATAGAAATCGTTTGACTAGTACAATACGCGTTTTAGTTTTACGGTTCATGCATAACCCCATCTTTTTCCAGGCCGGTACTGGTGACCAACGTCCCACTATACCATTGATGTAATCCAAATTGGATATGTCAAAAAGTGTTCATAGCAAATTCGTATGGGTTTTACGGTATGTTCTAAGCTCAATTCGACTTAGGAAGTCCGCCTCGATTCTCGGATAGGCTATGTACACTGGTATAGACCATTTTAGACTGGCCGAGACTTAGTTTAAAAGCATACATGGTGTCATTATATTGTTTCCATGACTACGTGTTACTTGATCCATATCTTTTTCAAAAACCGTCATTTTCAAAAATTTACATCCTTTTCAAAATATCCAATTTCAATACCCTGGGCATATACCGAATTTAGGACTTACGATTTTACTCAAAATAGTCCTTTTTCTAGCCGGTATTATGCCCAATTTAAAACTCGAAAATATTTTCAAAACTTTCAAAACCGTCACCCTGCCCACCTTTTCTGTTTTTCGAGAAAAGACCGGGTTTTCTTCCCCGATTTTCGGGCTTTCAAAAATCATATTTCGAAATCTTCCTCTTCTTAGGACTTCCTGTATTTAGCAGTGTCGGGTCGTATCCTAAGTCGTTGAAGTCTCTAGTGTCGAAATTTCGTCGATCTTATATCACAAATTTCTTCCCTATCCCAGTCCGCCTCGTTTTACTAAGGCAAGGCCCACCTACGTAGGACATACTCCTGCAAGGGTTGGCCCGTTTACACAATCGAGTCCAGAGTCTGGGGAATGTCTCACGTGAACCTCCCTTCAAACAGGGCCCAGCCCACACAGCTGGATCCTAAGGGAGTCCACCTTTTCACAAGTCACCCATCTAGGTGTCTTTTCTGAGTCATTTCTGTCTTAGTCTTCTTTTCCTTTGCTCGGGATGTACTTTTTTCCTAGGATTTGGGTTAAGTTGCTGATTACGCGGTATTCTTACAGACAGGCCGCCCTTCACCCGAACCATGACGAAAGAAGCCATTGATGAGTTGACAACTTCGTTGGCCCAGATCCAAAACCAATTGAGACAAATGAGGGAAGACCAGATTGTCATCATCACTCGGGTAAGCGCTGTGGAACAAGGAACCCCCAGTGGCAATGTTGAAACTGATGGGCCGTTAGCTGAATTGGCCAGCGCGGTCCACAAACTGCAGGAACAGGTCCATTTGTCGACCCAAAGCTCAATCCACACGGAGAATGCTCGAACTTACACACCTCTGACCGATGAGCTACCCGCTAATCTCAACCTGATGGGTTTGCCAATGTTCGAGGGTACTGAAGACCCGGTCCACCATATCCGGGCCTTTAAGGAGTTCATGGCCCTTAAGGGAGTCAAGTCGAACATGTTCAAGCATCTTTTTGCCTCCTCCTTGGAAAAGCACCCAAGAGCCTGGTACTACAGGCTCGATTCCAAGAAATACAAGACTTGGGACGATGTAGCCACGGAGTTCGCCCGAAATTATGTGGACAATACCAAGATCAAGACTACCATGCGTACTCTAGAAGTCATAGCCCAAGAGCCTAAAGAGGGTTTCACCAAATACCTTCAGAGGTGGAGGGCCAAAAGTGTGAAACTGCTGGACAAGCCCAGCGAAAAGGTCCTGGTGGAGGCCTTTGTCAAGAACCTCCTTCCTTCTTACCGGGTCCATCTCCGGTATGCTGTTATACCCAATTTCGCTAACTTAACCGAAATGGGTACAAGAATCGAAGATGACTTAAGGCTAGAGAACCTTACTAAGGCCTCTGCCAAAGGGTATCAAGGGGCCAACTCGTCCGCCAGCAAGCCCGCAACTCCAGCTGCAACCCGCAGCATCTTTGACGAGGTCAACTCACTAGACACCTCGACCAAAAGGAATACTCCAACTCGGGTATTCACTGATATAGGAACAACCTATGCTAATGCCTTACAAAGGTTGTCTTCAAAAGGCCTAATCCAACCGATAGGCCCAACTCTGGAGGTTTCGGTTGACAAACGGTCCAAGAGCTACAACATTCAGGCCTACTGCCAATATCACAGAGGCAACGGGCACGACACTGAGAAATGTTGGAAATTGAAGCATCTCATTCAAGACCTAATCGAAAATGAGAAGATACCACTACCCAGTGATAAGCCGAGTAACAAAAATAATCCACTTGCTACTCACGCCATTTTTACTGGAGAAGTAGTAGACTGTTCCTGTCTCATTTCCCCTTTCACTCCTCAAATCAACGGGATATGGAACGACGATGAAGATGACGTTTACTTGGCTAAGAGGGAAGCTGTCCCTATCACCGTCGAAGAAATCCGGAAGGCCAAAACTAGGGCCCTGGCCGGCACACACACCATTGCGGCCGGTTTCCCTACCCCAGGAGCCGTCACTGAACCTACCAGGACGGAATCTACTCTCGAAGAACCAAACGCTGACACGCCCCTAGTCAAACAACTAAAGAGGGTCTGAACTGATCTTACTATATGGCAGCTTTTGGTTAGTTCTCAAGAGCATTGGGCAGCACTTACTAAGGCTCTCGATGAAATCAAGGTTAACTCATCGGGTACCCCCACCGAAATGGTAGCCACTATTTTGCCTCACCTCAAAGGCAAGTCCAAAGGAGAAGGTCCACTTATCACTTTCTCCGAGTCCGACCTTCCACCGTTTGGGGCCACCCATAACTTGGCCCTATATATCACGGTGATCTGCCGGAATAAATATCTCCCAATGACCCTAACTGATGATGGGTCCGCAGTAAACGTCCTTCCCTTGAGGACAGCTAAGGCCCTCGGCATTACCGAGGCTGACTACCTTCCTACTGCACAAACTATCCAGGCCTTCGATGGGAGCCCAAAATCAGTTGTTGGGGCCGTTAAGCTAACGATCATAACAGGCCCGATTGAGAAGGAGTTAGAATTTCAGGTGATCGATGTCACCTCATCTTTCAATTTGCTACTTGGAAGGCCCTGGATTCACGCGGTCAAAGCCGTATCTTCCACCCTTCACAGGAAGGTCAAGTTACCTTTACAAGATGGTATCGTTACTCTCGAGGCTACCCCCATAACCGTGTCAAGCTGCAACACGGCAGGCTCAACTGACCCGCGAGGTTTCAATTTCGTGGGAATGATCGAGGAGGAATATCTTTTCCGGCCATATTTCACCACTAGCATCGACACGATGCTGCAAAACTTGGGTTACCTACCAGGGGCTACTTCGAGGCCCGACCTCCCGGCTGGCAGAATCATCGAGGTCCTAGGCAACGAAGAATCCAGATTTGGTTTGGGGTACGATATAACCCCAGAAAACGTGGTTCGGGCCGGTATTCATAAGGCCACCAACATCCTCAAGGGTACCTACTTGGGCCCTTATAGTCCAAGGCTGACTGATTACTTTGTCACTCCAGTGTTCGGAGCTGTTCAAGTGGGCCTCTACCAACCCACTATCACATATCGGGAATGCAACTATATCCCCGACGACATATTCGCCTTCATTCAAACTAAGGAAGGCACTAACGATGCTGAGCCCATGCTTGGTCTCTTATTCGGGGAGGACAAAGTCGTCCCAACCCCCAGGTAGGAGCTAGTAAACGTGATTCTCCGCAGCAGCAGATTCGATCCAACCAAGCTGATCTCCGAAGTTGGTGCTGGCACTGGGAAAAGGGCTTAGAGGAAGACGATCAAATGGACCGACAGCGAGGGTCGAGTTTACAAGCTCACTACTGGTGAAGGGGATATGCAAGACATTGAGTCTGAGTCCGAGTCTGAGTTAGAGTCAGAGTCGGAGTCTGGGTCCAAGTCTAGAGGGTCCAGTACTAGGATCGAGTCTGTAACCCCCCTTCCTTTAGTCACACCATTGGGAGCCTCGGAGTCTGTCCTGAGGGCACTTCCCATTCCGCCACTGACCAACGATCAGATGCCAGCTCTCTTCGAGCTCTTTTCAAAATTCACTATCAATAATAACGATAACCGTTCTGCTTACGACTTGTCTTATTTTCAAAACATTTTCAAAAATTTCATTTGCAATGACATTGAGAAACCCGACGAACAGGTACCATTGCCTCCGCATCTAATTGAGCAACTCGAACGAAGGGAGTCCCGAAATCCGGTAGTCGAAGAAACCAACTCCATCAACGTAGGAACCCCTTTAGAACCTCAGATGCTTAAGTTAGGCTTATCTTTGGATCCCGAGGAGAAGAGACAATTCACGAATCTCCTCCAAGAATTCAAGGATGTCTTCGCATGGTCTTAAAAGGACATGCCGGGAATAGACCGGGAGATAGCTGAACACCGTATACCCATCAAAGACGGGTATAAGCCGGTAAAACAGAAACTTCGAAGAATGAGGCCCGAATGGTCTCTCAGGGTCAAAGAAGAAGTCGACAAACAATTCAAGGCGGGCTTTATCCAAGTGTCTGAATATCCAGACTGGGTTGCAAACATCGTACCGGTACCCAAGAAAGACGACAAAGTTCGGGTATGTGTAGATTTCCGGGACCTTAACAAGGCCAGCCCAAAAGACGATTTCCCATTACCACACATCGACATACTGGTGGATAACATGGCCGACCATGCCCTTCTATCATTCATGGACGGGTATGCCGGATACAATCAGATCAAAATGGCGGAGGAAGACATGAGTAAGACCACCTTCATTACACTTTGGGGTACTTACTGCTATACCGTGATGCCATTTGGGCTTATCAATGCCGGTGCCACTTATCAACGGACCGCCACCACTTTATTGCATGACATGATGCATAAAGAAGTGGAGGTCTACGTGGACGACATGATCGTCAAATCCAAAGACCAAAACGGGCACATTGCGGCCCTAAGAAAGTTCTTTACCCGATTACGCAAGTACAATATGAGGCTAAACCCTCAAAAATGCAGTTTCGGGGAAACATCGGGCAAATTACTGGGCCATATTGTCAGCCAACGTGGCATCGACACTACTACAAATAAGATTAAAGAGGATGGTTGGATAAGGAACCGTCCTTTAGGTCGACGTCCTATTAAATCAAATAGCGCGGTTCCAAGAAGGTCAAACCATCCTATTTAATTGCAGAACCGTCCTATTAAATTGTTTACAAATAGGACGATTGAAGGCAGAACCGTCCTATTACTTTGTTTACAAATAGAACGGTTATTCTACTGAACCGTCCTTTGTTATCAATTAAATAGGACGGTTTGACCTTCTTGGAACCGCGCTATTTGATTTAATAGGACGTCGACCTAAAGGACGGTTTCTTATCCAACCATCCTCTTTAATCTTATTTGTAGTAGTGCGAGGTTGACTCAGCAAAGATCAAGGCCATTACCGAGATGCAGCCACCTAAAACCGAAAAGGAGATAAGGGGGTTTCTCGGGAAAGTTCAATATATCAGCCGCTTCATTTCGAAGTTAACCATGGTATGTGAGCCCATTTTCAAGAAACTGAAGATAGGAGAACAGACACTGTGGGACGACAAATGTCAAGCAGCTTTCGATAAAATCAAAGAGATTCTATCTGCACCGCCAGTATTAATGCCGCCCCAACCCGGTCTACCTTTGTCGTTATACCTAATTACGACCGAGACAGCCGTGGGGGCTATGCTGGCCCAAACAGTCGATTCTAAAGAACGGGCTATTTACTACATCAGTAAAAAGTTCTTAGAGTACAAGTGCAAGTATACGATACTCGAAAAGACGTGCTTAGCTTTAGTTTGGGTCACTAAAAAGCTCCGACACTACATGCTTAGCCACGAGGTATATGTTCTGTCCAAAATGGATCCTATCAAGTACCTATTCGAGAAGCCCATCCTCAATGGCACGATATCCAGGTGGACTTTAATGCTAGCTGAGTTCGATCTTAAGTTCGTGCCGTTAAAAGCCATCAAAGGCCGGGTAGTCGCGGAGTTCCTTGCCGATAGTCCGGTATCCGAGGAGGGACACACCGATACTTGGGCCTTTCCGGATGAAGATATATTCCATACTGACACCGAAACTTGGGATTTATACTTTGATGGGGCGTCCAACTTTCGAGGATTTGGGGTCGGTATTCTGCTAATCTCGCCACAAGGGGAACATACCCCGTTATACATCAAGCTAGATTTCGACGTGACTAACAACGCAGCCGAATATGAAGCATGCATTCACGGGTTGTAAGCTGCCGCTGATTTAGGAGTAACAAATATCCAGGTCCACGGTGACTCATCTTTAGTCATAAACCAAGCTTTACAGAAATGGAAAACTCGAAACGCAAATCTCGTAGCTTACCAAGCACGAGTAAGGGTTCTTGAAAGACAATTCCAAAAGGTAGAATACATCTATCTACCTCGGGAAGAAAACCAGTTTGCAGATGCTCTTTTAAAATTAGCATCTTTACTGAATATCCCAGCGCATCTAACCAGCATGCCCATCTGCGTTGAAAGATGATCCGAGCCGGCATATATCCACGCTATCCAAGATATCTAAATAACTGATCCAGAACCTTGGTATCAGGCTATTCTGACCTACTTAACATCGGGAGAATATCCCCCGGGAGTTGAAAATCGGGCCAAGAAAGCCCTACGAAGGTGGGCGACCCAGTTCATCCGCACGGATGATGGACAGTTATATAAGAAGATAGCACAGGGGGCTCTACTCTTATGCATTGACAAAACGCGACCCGAAAGAGTCATGGCTGAGGTACATGATGGTGAAAATGGTCCGCATATGAACGCCCATATGTTGGCCCGAAAAATCACGAGACTAGGCTATTATTGGAATAGCATGGAAACTGACTGTCAGTTATATGTCAAACACTGCCATAACTGTCAGATTTTCGCCAATGTACAGCATATCCCTTCATCCCTATTATATACTATGACATCACCATGACCATTCTCGACATGGGAAATTGATATAATTGGGAAAGTGAACCCTTCCGGGACAGGGGGTCACTGTTTCATTTTGGTGGCTATTGACTATTTCACCAAATGGGTCGAAGCCGAGTCATACCGGATCTTGAATGCCAAGCATGTGGCTAAGTTCATCCAAAATAAGATTATATGTCGATACGGGATTCCGCACGAGTTCATCAGTGATCACGGGACCCACTTTCAAGCTGAAACTGCCACTTTATCGAAAAAATACAAGATTCAAAGGCATACATCTTCGCCTTACCGCCCCCAAACGAATGGAGCGGTAGAGGCAACTAATAAAACAATTGTCACCATACTTAAAAAGATGGCTGAGAATAATCGGGACTGGCCCGACAAGATACCATTCGCCTTATGGGGATATCGAACATCAATTTGAACTGCAACCGGAGCAACTCCATACTATCTGACGTATGGAATGGAAGCGGTCCAGCCAGTTGAGCTAGAAGTGTCATCCCTCAGGATTTTACTCGAGAGTCAGGTACCTGAAGCAGATTGGGTCCAAGCCCGATATGACACGCTAATTGTCTTGGACGAACGGCAATCCCGGGCCCTGAACAATATCCAGATATATCAAAAGAGAATACAACGGGCTTTCAACAAAAGAGTTAGGCCCAGAAATATCAAAGAAGGGGATCTGGTCTTAAGACCCAAGGGGAAAATTCAAACCCAACTGGGCGGGGCCATACTTAGTAAAGAAAATCCTTTCGGGAGGAGCAGTAATGCTAACGGACTTGGAGGGGAACGAGTTCGTCAACCCAACCAACTTGGACCAACTGAAGCGTTACTACCCATAAGCCTTATCTCAATGTCATTTGCAAAAGGTTTATAAAAATTTGTCTTCTTTTTTATAAATTTTCAAAAAATCGTAAGCAAGTCAATAAATTAGGATTACTCATCCTACCGTCACACATCTCGAACTAATAGTCTTGATGTATTTAGAAAATTGCAAAAAAAAAACAAATTCTGAACTACGGAAGGTTTGATTCCATTAATTATGGATACGTAGGCAACCCCTCAAAAGGGTACAACTGCAGCAATAACGACAAGACGGGAACGGTATTCACTAATATGTCTTTTATTATAAAAAACCAATAAATTCGGAAATTTCAAAAATACATCACACACAAAAAAACAAAAAAAAAAATCACACCACAAAAATAGTAGTAATACTTAAATAATAAATTTAGGAGACTACTCGTGCATTTTTCCTTTCCCCTTATCTTTTGGGTCACACGGAGCCCGAGGCCGACGGGGCGGGGGCGAACGTTCCCTAATCACAAGGGGAATTTCCTTTGCTCGAACCCGTTTCTTCGACAACGGGTCTTCTGCCATTGTCACTGGCCCAAGCCGAGCCCCTACGTGCTCGGATAGCCTATCTCGAGGTCCAAGTCGGTCTTGAACCCTTAACTTTGGGCCGAGTCTCCTTTCCAGGTCTGTCTGGGGGCTCACCTTCCCCCGTGCACCCTTAGTACTGGACTCTTTGGTTTGAGTCCTAGATTTTCCTTTCTGACTTGCCGGAGTATCACCCTCGTCAAAGAAGCTTCTATTATCTTTAGCTTGTTCTCGACGCAAAAGGTCGAAAGCCTCATCAGTCTTCAAGGGAGCTCGGGCTTTAGCAGAATCAGCCTTGGTCCATTTCACATAAGAATCGGATACCCAGATCGAATTAGGAGTCTTGGGAACAGACCAATTAGCTCGGGTATACCACCTTTGCATCCAAGTGTCACACATTACGTCCGTCAGCTGAGTAGATTCACTTACGATTGCCTCGATTTCCGGGATTCTTTGGGCCCGACCATATTGCCTAAGTATGCGATCGGGGAAGAGGTGAATTGTTTGTCTAAAAGATAGGATCACCTGATATCGAGCCCTATCTCGAGACTCTAAGTCGGTCCGAATATAAATGGGCCACCATGGGATGGTCCATCGGATCAATGGGCCTTCGTGAAAAGACAACACTTCGTCCCAATATTTTGGGTATTGAGACGAGAAAAATCAACGGTTCGTCTCCTCGTCATCACTTGATTCGGTCGATATCGGGCTACGTCAAGTGGAGGATCCACGATCGATAGCCTCTCGAATAGCCACAGCTGAAAAAAAAACGCGAAAGATCAAAATCGCGAAAAATTGTCAAAATCGCGCGGAAAAAAAAATCGCAAAAACCGAAAATATCGCAAAAACCGAGAAAATCGGAAAAATCGAAGAAAACCGCAGAAATCGAGAAAAACCGAGAAAACCGGAAAGTCGAGGAAAAAATCGAAAAGTCTATATACCTGTAAAAGACGGGTACTCCCAGTCAACCGGGTTGACGGATCCCTTTTACGATTATCCAAACCCTGGATAATCTCTCCTGTAATCAGCCAAGCCGGGCTGTGCTCTGTTTCCATCAGGTCAGCCACAGTGAAAAGTCGAACATGACCCATGCAAGATAATAAATCCATATGACCTTCGAAGGCATAAACATGGAGCATACAGAAAGTAAAGGCCCTACGACTATGGACCGGCCTGACCCGGACGTCATCAGGGTTCATAAGTTTTTCAGCCAAATCAATTAAAGAAACGGTATCTCCTTCCAGCATACGAGATACCTCCATATGAGAAAGCCCCAAAAATTCCCATAATTTTCTCCTCGGGTCATGAACTGAAAACGGAATGGCAGGGTGAAGTATGGGATTCCATCCTTCTACAGCAGCAATTTCCTCAGGGATATGACAGATTTCGCCTCGAGGAAAGCCAAAAACATGATAAGTGTCGTCCCAATAGGACAAGCAAGCATCTAAAAATTGACGGTCTACTTGCATCTGGCGGATTGTGAACAATTGAGTAACACCATTCTGATTCAGAATGACTTTATCTACATCTCTGAAAAATCGGGACCAATCCTGTAACATTCCAATTAGTCGGTCGATTCCCGTACTTGGATTTCAGAAAAGAAGAATAAATTTCTCAAGGCTTGTTTCTCTTTAAGAAGGAATGGAGTTGTGAGAATTATGAAAAAATTATGAGCAAGGAAAGGGTATTTATAGCATGAAATCGACTTTCCTCCTCACTTAAGGATTCCCAATCCTAGAGGATTTAGCATACAGACCTTATCCTAGGGTCTAGCTAAGTCATCCCGAGCATTCCTATTCCTTTTCAGAGTAAAAAATTCTCTAATTTTCAAAGACTCTTTCAAATCCAAAACTCAAAACCTGTCTCAAAATTTTTATTCCCCAGCGCGAGTCACTTCTCCTAAAAATGTTACATGCAAAACTTTGCAACTTTGCATAATTATATACAGGAACGACTCAAGTCAGGACCGCACGACTAAACTCCCCAGCGGCATTTAACGGGATGAGCCCATATATAGGCGCACCCAAGGCTTATACGACAAGTCCAATTCCCCACGGAGTTACCATCATCAGCTCAGGAACATTTCTGACCCGTGGCCAGCGGGCCCTTCACGCAGGTCTAATGGACTTTAAACGACCCGATCGGAAGTCTGCTAGGTCTTAATTCGACCTGGTAGCTACTCTGACTTTCGCTCTGTCCAAGCCTCAGTCAGAGTGGGGGCTCTATAGACACCCACATTTTGACCGCTAGGTGTCTATAGTAGTTTCCGACAAACACCTGATGATGATCGGACGCGAACATGCTTTAATGTACTTGAAAATGGGCTCAAAATCGTGGATATTTGGCTTGGGCTTTTTACGGAGTACAAATTTCACAAAACCAACCTCAAAACCAGGCCCAGTGGGTCATTTCGAGTCAAATAAGACTAATTAGGGTCGAATCCGACACCAGGGGCAAAACCGTCTTTTAGCGACCGAGTCAAAACCCGGTCAAAGATATTCCCGAGGCACACGGACCAGCCGTGTCACTTCACGAGTCCGGCCTAGACTCAAATGCTACAAAAAATCAGCTACGACAAATATTAAATAATTCCGTTTAAGGTAGAATTCGGTCTCAAGTAGGAATTCTATCCGAATACCGAATCAAACACTCGACCGAGCATGGGATACTCGGCCAAGCAGCCTATTCCAGCCAAGATTCCTTGCCTTCTTCACCAAGAAACGGAATTCTCGTTCCTTTCAACTTCTTACATTTCCTATCCAAACCGGTATTTCTTGTCGTCCAAGCAAGAGTACCTCCTCTCCTATAAATAGGACCCTCACATACACATACATCGACACAATTGATTCACATTGAATACATCTACAACTCACAAAACACACACACTTATTAAACCTCGAGACTCATACACCTAGCATCGAAAGATCGATAGTGTGACCCGAGACCCGACAAAAAACCGGCTCCCTTAGACCCGACACCTTACACGTCCAAACCCAAACCACCCTAACTCACTTACATTAACTCGACGCTCCTGTACCTTAGCCACGTTCCGACGAGCCCCGATCCGAGTAAACAAAAGCATGTAGGTTGAGGGTGAAATCCAAACCCGACTTCTCTTTCTCTCTCTTCCTTTCTCTCGTCTTTTTCGTCGATCATTTTTTATGGGTCGTCGTCACATTATTCATTTTATATAATATCGATAATACAAAACTATTTTCATACAACAAATATTCTTAAAAATACGATATCGATTCTCTAGTCGAATATCGTATCAAAAGAATTACATTAATCTCGTTGATGCTAGAAAATCGTTATGCGATCTCAAAAACATAATACAACGATTTTTTTTAACGCGGAGAGAGTCAAACATCGTTTTTTTTAGTTTAATTTTACAAAACTCTTTTCAAAACTCTTTTTTTTCTTTTCAAAAAATCATTCCGAGTATTTAATACCGACTTCATAATCGAATATTAGATACGACGAATATCGAAAATATTGAATCGAGTACAAATTATGCAATATTTGTACGCGATTTAGTAAAATCATCAATTTTTCAAAAAATCGACTTCGAAAACAGGTCGGGATGCGAGTCGCGCGCATCTCGGGCGAGTCGCCTGACTCGGGCGAGTTGCCTGACTCGGGCGAGTCGCGGAGCAGTCTGGAAAACGCAGCACAATTTCTTTTTTTTATTATTCTTCGAACATCGTTTTTTAGGCAAAACAACGTTTTTTCAGATCTCGACTTTATTTTTATTGACCTCGGTCAACGCGTGTTAATCCATCACGCGAATTATCTTTTCAAAACCATGCATATTATGGTATTCACATTTTTATTCGATTTACAAACCGTTACTAACTCGTTTGTTCGTGTTTGTAGCAATTTCTTTTCTTTTCGTTTGTTTTATTAGACTAAAACGAACCTCACATGCTAAAATACAACTTCGACGTTAATTTTAGTTGCACTAAATCGACTTAGCAACCCATTCAATTTCATTTGCATGTTTAGGGAAAACAATGTTTGCATATCATTCATCGTACTACTAACGCGCGTATTTTAAATTCAAACGATATCCTAGTAGAGGCCGCTAATGTGCGGGCGGGGTTGGGTGTTCTTGGTAAACTTCCCAACACGTACCCTCACCCCTTACTCAGAACCTCGGTTTCCGGATGTCCGAAACCGTTGGCAACGAGAGTCATTCAATACACGATATCCGATAACGTCGGTATCGGTATCAAATGCAAAGGGACGAACCCAATAAACTCTGACATCGGAAATGGGCCGTATTTTATACACGGCCCACTACGACATAGAGTGGGTTCGAACGGGCCCGAACTCCCACAAAGTTCGGTGACGACTCCAACTTCGATTTAAATTTTAATTCGATCTATTCTCATATGGAGATTCATTCGCCTCCCCAAACCCACGCGTGGCCGCGTCGGGGTGGACCTATGTCATGTCCACAATTACATGGCAAGGAAAAAACTTATTTGTTATTTCTACTATTGTGAATTAAGGATTTGAAAAGGGGATCCAGATCCGGACCGTCATACTTACATATGGTTTTGGGTCCGATCGGATCCTAAGGATCTCAAAAGTAAGGGATCCATATCCTACCCTCTCGTATAGGGTCTAGAGGATTTGGATAAGATCCGGGATATGTTGTCATCTTTATTAGGTACTAGTTGGAAAGCCCGTGCGATGAACGAGCCGATATTTAGTGACATTGATAATGACATCAAGTTAGTATGCGTAAATAGTAAACGAATATTATCCACATACGTGAATGTGTTTCTAGGTAGGTAATATTTGCGGTAAACGTCAAATTAAATTATAGGCGTACATAATAAGAAAGACTAATTAAAGTATCTCGCAGTACATTTTCAACTACATGTTGGTAACAATATTCATTTATATTTCACGTAGTTTTGCATTTAACAATATTATCTGCGGAGCATTATTATTATAAATGTAATAACTAATAAAATGACAAATAATATTCACGTATCTATGTAAAGTAAGAGAACCAATTTGATATAGATATTTTTAAAATATATTATACGTTGTCGTGAATATAACGATATGAGTAATTAAATTTCATGATAGTATAAAGACACATGTTTATTTCTTACATAATAAATGTATAAATAGTTGATCTAATAGAAGATTAGGATGATAAGTTACTACTTATAAATTCGATTACTGTTGGATTAGTTTCATTTAAAACATATTCCTCATATGATTGACCAAGTACACGTAAGATTGTGCAACACTTCAAGAATTTTTTTACAAATTGTCGAATATAAATCTCTTAATTTATCTCACTTTCTTAAAAATATAACTCTTGAATTAATCATTATATTAGTAATAAATTATAGTCAAATATAGCGATGCACGATCGCTTGTTAGTGAAGTTGATAAGGACACTAAGTTGATCGATTACATGATTAATGGATGATTTCGGGTTTGGGTCGGGAAAAATGGTTCCGGAACCTCCACAAACGGGTAATTATATTGATGATGTACGCTCGTTATTCCCATAAATATTTTTGGTTGATATCTAAGAATGAATGATTATTCTTATTCATATACTCTCTCCGTCCTTTATGTTTCTTTCTGTTTCAATTTAATACTACTCACAAATCTTAAAACGCGGAAAGAAACATAAAGGAGGGAGGGAGTAATAAAATTTCATCACTTTATTATAATTTCTCGATGTAGGATGATTTTAATTAAATTTATAATCTTAAGAGTTGTTGTAAGACTCAAAAGATTTTTTGTTAATATCTAATAAACACGATTGATTTCTCTTGATTTATGATGTAGAATTTCATCGACCGTCATAATTTTTCGATGTGAGATAATTCTAGTTAAGTTTATAGTCCTAAGAACTCTTTTTATGACTCAAAAGATTTCTGGTTAATATCTAAAGACGAATGATTACTTTTATTTATATAATAGAATTTTATAACCTTATTATTATACTCTCAAAAGATTTTTGGTTAATATCTAAAAACGAATGATTTCTCTCATTTATGATAAAGAATTTCATCACCTCGAAATAATTTTTCGATGTGGGATAAAATTCTATTAAGTCTATAGTCTTAAAAACTTAAAGACGAATGATTACTCCTAATTACTCCATATAATAGAATTTCATCAACTTATTATATAATTTTTCGATGCGGGATATTTTTACTTAAATTTATAGTTTTAATTAAGAGCTGTTGTAAGATTCAAAATATTTTGGTTAATATCTAAAACCAAAAGTTTTCTCTTATTTATGATATAGAATTTCAAAAACCAATCATATCACTCGAAAAAAACATCAAATATATGAGCTTTGTTAAGACTCTGATGGTGGGATTTGTCATGGATCCCGACACCAAATAACCAACCAATCCTAACAAGGTAGCTAGGACAAGTCGGGTCGAACCACAAGGACGGAAAACGGTTTAGACAAAGGTTCACCTAAAAACTAGACTAAGTCACAAGGAAACAAGGGAGAAGAACTAACGAGAGATGGCTAACTACAACGATTACTAGGCTAAGAAACAAAGCTAAACAAACTAAAATAATGAAAGGGAAGGAAACTATGATTGTGAAAATGAAGAATTCAATAGGAAAAGAACTAGGATTAGGTCGGGTTCAAGGGTGATGAGATGATCAAGGGAGAGCTAAAGTGAAGGGGTAGTTAAGTTATCTAGGCATAATCCGGGCTCTCGCTCCAAAACCGTCCTAGAGGTTCCCCGCTCTCGCACAAGAACTCATCCTAGCAACATACAAAGTCACAAGAAGAAGGCAAGGCAACATACATTTGCAACTACAAGTCATTCAAGCATTTCATCAAACATGATCCATGCATACAACCAAGAAGCAACCAACTCTACCACCAACATCTTAAACAAACTCTTAATCACCCATAAAAACACCCAATTCCCTAGCAAGGAGACTACTCACACATATTTAATGAAGAACAAACAACAATTATAGGAAAACTCATAACAAAAGCATTCATATTGAAATCTAAACTATTCTCAACAAATAACACAAACAAAGATTCAAACTTTTAAATAAAAGAGAAAGAGATTATACCAAACAAAGAGAGGAATGAAAAGATTGACACTTTGAATAAAATCAACCCAAGAAGATAACCAATGTTGTCAAGATTGGATAATCTCCCAAAAGTCTTCAAGAATCCAAAGATAATACAATAACTAGGAACTAGATTAAGGTTTAATGGAAGAGTAATTAAGGAGGGATTAAGCTAATCTAGACTAATCTAACCTAAAGTATCTCTAGGGTTTCGTGGTTCTTCAAACAATACAAGAGGAGGGTATATATAGGGTTCCATAAGTGAGAGGAATGAAAAAAATGAAGCGGCGTAGGATCTGGGTCCTTCCCGACCGGGAAGGTGGTGGTCCCGGTCGGGATGGGTCCCATCCCGGTCGGGAAGGCCCTACAGCAGCTCGTTTCTTCTCGTCTCTTCATCCCTACCGTGATGGGTCCTTCCCTGCCGTGATGGGTCCTTATTTGCTCTTCCTAGGCTTCTTATCGATGCTCGGTGCTCGGGATATCCTCAAGTGGGCTCCATGGGACTCGGGATCGAGTCCAAGTCACCGAATCATCGTCGCTTCTCTTCATTTGGTCCATATGCGCTGGAAACAAGACGAAATCGTTCCATTTCTCCATGATAGGCCTTAGGAACCTAAAACAAGCTAGAAGAAGCGTAAGTAGCCTCGAAACCGTTCTAAAGAGCGATTCCACAAGAGAAAGCGGGACCAAACATGAGAAATAAACACTACAAAACACACTTATCAGACTCAAAAGATTGTTTGATCGATATCTAAGAATGAATAATTGTTCTTATTTATAATATAAAATTGCATCACTTCATAATAGTTTTTAAATGTGAGATAATTTTTACTCAAGTTTATAATCTTGGGAGCTTTTTTTAAGACTCGAAAGATTGTTGGTTGATAAATAAGAACGAATGAGTGCTCGTAACCTTTTTTTAAGACTCAAAAGATTGTTGGTTGATATCTAATAACGAATGATTGTTTTTATTTATATAGAATTTCATCACCTCATTATAATTTTTCGATGTGAGATAATTTTTATTTAAGTTTGTAATTGTTAGGAAATAAGTGTCTTGCAATTGTCCTTTTGGATCTCGAATTGGTTTCCGACCTGAATCTGTTTAATTAGGAAAGTTTCCTAATTAATATCTGATTGATTAGAGTTTCCTAATCAATATCTGAGTATCTGACCTAGGATTTCCTATTGTATAGGGTTTCCTAATCTGTTTAGGGTTTCTGTTTAGGTTGAAAGTAGTATATAAACTCTCATACCTCTACCCTAGAAATTATGATATCAGTCTAAAATCTGTAACCTCTCCTCAAATTAATAAAACTATCCCCTCCTTCTGCCCGTGGATGTAGCTAACAGGTTGTTAGTGAACCACGTAAATCTGTCTATCTCTCGATTTTACGTTCTTATTTGTTTGTCTTTCTCTTCCGTTATAACAAACTGGTATCAGAGCTTTGGTTCTTCCGATCTGTGAGAAAGATGTCTGGGATGAGCGTTAAAATTGAGAGTTTTGATGGGAGGAATAGTTTTATTCTGTGGCAGATCAAGATGCGGGCGTTGTTAAAGCAACAGAGACGGTGGGCGCCATTCGTGAAGAAAGTCGACACAGTCACCGCTGAGATGGCCGTTCTGGAGGAGAGTTCAGTCTGTCTGATGATATCATCACTGAAATCGGAGAAAGATAGAAGTAGTAGTGGTAGTACTGATAAACAGGTGGAGCAGCAAGTAACTCTTGATGAGAGTGAAGCAAAGTCTGAAGATCAGCCACTACCGTCTGAATCTGAATCCGAATCTGAATCTGAACCATCAGGTTCTTCATTACCAGTTCAGAAGCAGCAGAGATTGGCTCGTGAGCGGTCAATCAAGCTTCCGAACAGGTATGGTAATGAAGATGAGGTGGGTCTGTCTGATCTGGTTCCGAATAGCAAGTTCCAACGTGGTTTGGACTTGCTAAATTATGGAAATATCTGATTGCCCTTTGTTGGGCAATATCTGAGGCAGGAGAGGGGAGGAGTTTTTTATCTGGTACATCTGGCATTCGTTGGAGTGCATCTGGTACATCTGTCTGATTGAGGAGATTTCTGATACATCTGATCTGGCATTCTTTGGAGTGCATCTGGTAATCTGATCTGGCATTCGTTGGAGTGCATCTGTCTGATCTGACTGTGAGACAATTCAAGTCAAGGTGGAGATTGTTAGGAAATAAGTGCCTTGCAATTGTTCTTTTGGATCTCGAATTGGTTTCCGACCTGAATCTGTTTAATTAGGAAAGTTTCCTAATTAATATCTGATTGATTAGAGTTTCCTAATCAATATCTGAGTATCTGACCTAGGATTTCCTATTGTATAGGGTTTCCTAATCTGTTTAGGGTTTCTGTTTAGGTTGAAAGTAGTATATAAACTCTCATACCTCTACCCTAGAAATTATGATATCAGTCTGAAATCTGTAACCTCTCCTCAAATTAATAAAACTATCCCCTCCTTCTGCCCGTGGATGTAGCTAACAGGTTGTTAGTGAACCACGTAAATCTGTCTATCTCTCGATTTTACGTTCTTATTTGTTTATCTTTCTCTTCCGTTATAACAATAATCTTAGGAACTTTTTTAAGATTCAAAAGATTGTTTGTTGATATCCAAGAATGAATTATTGCTCTTATTTATATAAAATTTCATTACCTCATCATAATACTCGTGTATGATTATTTTTTCGTACACAAATTTCTATATATTATTTATTTAAATTAAAAAATATATTAAAACTATAATAATTATTTAAAAAATTCAAAGCTTTAATTATATTTTTTTTAGGGTGAATAAATAATTAATAAAACAATTATCAAACAAAATTGACTAAGCGTTTTACGCTGTTGTTGTCCAATTTTTGTTGGCTTATGAGGTGATAATCGTCGGTTTATATAGTGATAATTTTTGAGTCTTAAATGGAGTATGATTGTTTTTTTCCTATACAAATTTTTATATTTTTTTATTTAAATTAAAATAATTCCAATGAAATGGATAATCAAACAATTAGCTGAAAATGCAATTCTTAGAATCCTATGCCTCCCAAAAATTAGAAAAATAATCAAACGAAATCTAATTGTATTGTTTAATCATTTTACCAACTTACAGGTTAATTTGAGTATTTGTTTTCCGATAAGGACACTAATAAGCAACTATGGGGATCAACAAACACATGGTTGAGAGTTGAGACAAATAGAAAGATGAGTGAGTAGAGGACAAGAGCGAAAGAGGCATGCTAATAATTAGCAAAGTCTACTCAAAGTGTCAACTTCTAATTGGAGCCTGGGAGACACTTACCAAACCCCATTTAACATTTGTGTTTAACATATCTATTTGCACCCAAAATAAACATTTTTAATATATCTATTCCATTCTATATAATCTAGTATAATAGTACTATGTAGTTGGTCTTCTAGGTGAAATGTGACGGGTATCAGTAGCAAAGTTATAACAAGTAAAATATTATCTACATGTAGACCTGGTAAATGGGTCAACTGGATCGGGTTCGGGTTGGGTCAGCTTCATGTCAGATCACTTTCGGGTTATAGAAATCGGGTTAACTTTGAATCGGGTCGAGTCATTTCGGGTTCGGGTCATTTTTGGGTTTGCTATTTTCAACTTTTTTAGGTATATAGATTCGTTTTCTATAATAATAGTCGGACCACTTTCAGGCTAGCCCGAGTCAATTCGGGTTACGGGGCAACCTCGGGTCGGGTTCATGTTAGCTTATTTGGGTCGGGTTCATTTTTTCGGGTCAGGTCAGTTTGGTTAGGTTCTGAATGCATCGAAAATAGTAAATACTTTATGTTTATCAGCCGGTATGTAAAAAAATACTCCCTCCGTTCCAACCATTTGTATACGTTTGTTTTATGCACGTACGTTGATACTCGTTTTCTTTTGTCTATATCTTTAGTTACGTGTTACTAAAAATTATAAAAATTTGATATTCATAATGTATTTTATTAGACGATTTAAACAAGATCTCACATGACTATCTTTTATTTTATATATTAGAAGTTATATTGAAGATTCTCATCACTTATAAATAGTGTGAAAAACGCAAATGTATACAATTCGTTGGAACGGAGGGAACATTCATATTTCATTTCATCGATTACAAATTTGTGACGAGTATAACCAAAATTTGGGTTTGTATAAACACTTGCCCCTTCCTTGTTTCTTTCATTCATTCTTTCTAGAAGACTAGAACCATCCTTTCATAAGCTCCCTCTCCTCAGCCTCTTTCCCGTTTCAAACCTCTTTTGCTATTTTTCCCTACTAACTCATGTCTACTCTCTTTCAAAATTACCCCTAATTTCCACTATTCTCTTCACTTTCCTACAATGTACCTCCTCAATCTCTCCCTCATTTAGCTTTCCCCCTTAACTTTATTCTTAAACCCTAATTCCACTCTTCTTCCCCCAAATTTCCTACAATGTGCCTCCTCAAATCTCCCTCATGCAATATAGCTCCTGGGTCAGTGTGATTTCCTCTGTTCAACCCTCATTCCACTCTAAAATTAGGCAAAGGGCGCAATATTTTAGCATCTGGGTAGTGTAAACTTCCACTGTCTCCGATTTACTCCTTTTAATGTGTTTATTGGGTAGCTGTTCTGTAATTTTTATCAATGTCAGGTGGACCTAGGGTTAGATCGATGGAATTAGGTGAAGTAGAGCAAAGAACGGTTCAGAAAACCCCGGGGAATAAGCTCCGTAAAAAGGGGGAAATGTCTCCGGAAAATCAGAAAGTGAAGAATCAAGCTCAAGCAACACCCACATTGTCGCCCTCAATGCGGAATTTGAGTGCGCCGTCGATTTTACGACACGGGAACTTTCTGTTGCGTGGGAATTTGTCGATGAATGCGTCGTGTTCGTCGGAGGCATCAACAGATTCGTCTCACAGCAGGGCATCCACGGGGAGGATCAGCGGCAGTAGCGTACCGAGTGTGAGGAGGAAGCAAGGGGTGTCTAAGTTGGACAAGGTTTATAGTTATGGTAATTATAACAGGGTGGAGAAAATTGGGTTGAATGATGATGAAAAAGAATTAGTGGGTGAAGTCGATGGCGTAATTGTGAAGAAAAGGTGTGCTTGGGTTACACCTTCTACTGGTATGATTTTCATTTCTTTTCATAATCTACTTACTCTTTTCTGTATCATATTTTTACTACTTGTATGTGATTTATCATATTCTCGACGAGTATAATCTTTCTTTCTTTGTTAGTATGATTCCTTCTGCTGATAATGAATGTAGCTACAAATCATTTGTCTTTGTTTTAATACTGTTCTTGATGTGTTAGGTGTTATGACTGGTTGCTTTTACGTTTCAGTGGTGTAACTGAACTGCGCTATGTTCGGAAGTTTGATTGTTGGGAAGCTAACGAGTAAAATGCTATCTTTAGTTTTAGTTTTAGTTTTCTCGTGTTGGTCAAGTTTGTCTGTATGGTGTTCCAGTGTTGGACACATTCCATGGATGTACCAGTGTTGTATTCCTGGACCTACTGTTGTGCAATGTCTATAATAGTTGTAGCATACATTCATACACGATTTAGAGGAGGTACGGCCCAAATTAAACCTGATTTGAACTGAATCCAAAGTTATAGATTATACCTGAGTCATACCCGATTTCAGATGACACTCTAAAGTTTAATTCGATCTAAATCCAAAGATAGATATTACGTATGTCTTAGGTGCGGGGATGGTGTACTAATTGTTTACAGCTACATATTTGCAGCATTGCTCTATATGGAGAAATAGATTGTAGTCCGTAGCTTTCTGTTATTTGAAATTTAGCGTGATAGGACTCATAGTTTTGGACTGCCCATAACAAATTGTTACTGCATTAAGTTGTGATATTTGACATGTCTGGGTTGTAGGAGTTGGAGGGACAAGGTTTTGTGACCGCCTTAAGTGACAAAGATGCATGATAAAGTTGTGAAATTGGAATGATTATCGATGGTTTCTGTGTGAATGTCACATATCTTTGAAATTGTTTGTTTTATCAACCTGCCCAAATTATTGTATCTTAATAAACCTGCAACTTGTATCTTTAAAAGTTGAAACTATGAGTGTAGGTTGTGGACTATACATTTTAAGAGTCAAGACTTGTTGGAACTTACATTATAGGGGGTGTTTGTTTATGATGTTAAATCTGTATCAGTACTAATTGTGGACCTTAAACGTTGGTTTTATAGGTGTTTTTTTATACTCTTCAATTTCATTGAATCTTCAAAAGTTAATGTAGTGTAGTCAATATTCGCTACCGTCCAATTGTCTATCTAATTAACTTTTCAAGAAAGCTTTAGTTTACTTGCTTTTGTCGGGCTGAAAAAAATATCTGGGGGTACCTGCTTGTATGAAGTTTGGGTATAGTTTGCTTAAAATCTGTGAAGTGAGCGTTTGGTAAAAAGCTGGCATAACTTTCACAAGTTTGAGACTTTCTGAGTTGAAGGTGTAGCTAAGATGTGTTTTTACCAAGTTTGGGCCAATCCACCAGTCGGCAATTAATGAGAATTAATTTAAGCAAGCCATATCTCTAATGTAATATTTCTATTTCCAATGGCGTCAAAAACTCGTTATTCTTTAGTTTTGGATTATGATGGAATATAGCTAAATGACTTTCTAAATTGGCTGCACTTGGTTTTATTGTGAAGTCGCAGTCATTTAATGCAATTCTCGCATCTTCATTACGGGTCATTTGGAGACAATCTCTTTATGCTGCTAATACTAGAGTAAGGTTGTGTACATCCCAAACAACAAACCCCCCTCAATTTGCAGGACCCTTTAAGGCATTGGGGTTTATCAATCCAGATAAGCATACAATGACACTTATCGATCAATTTGTGGAACTTCTACGATGCAGGGTTTATATGTGGGGCTTGCTCAAATGAATTTTAAAAAATGGGTTTTCACTAGTTAGTTTCGTGAAGAGAGACCTTCCCCGCCCCATTCTTGTGTACTCTTGAAAATCAGATATTTAAAACATATAAGTGTCAAGAAGGTGCTTTGAGATGCGTCCCATTCTGTGGGTCTAGCCTTGATTTAGTATTCTTTTTATGGCAGCTACTGAAATTTACACCGAGTTTAATGTACATTATGTCTCACACTGACAGCTTTGATACTCACTTATTAGGGGGAGTGAATATGAGCTAGAAGCGTGGAAATTAGATGTTTACTGCACACTGGGGTCAAAGGCAATTTAAACTGAAAATGTCAAACTCCTTGTAGAAGGTTATAAACACAAATTTAATGGCTTAGGTAGAAGGTCTGAAGAAGTAATGAGATGAACAGCTGTAAATAAGTGAAAATTGTAATTTTGCTTTTAATGCTTGGATTTACATAAATCAATAACATTGTAGAGTTGCGTGCTTACTCGTTGCGATGTTTACTGTACTGTCAAACCACATATTAGGGGCGACATTATATGCGTTTTTCTGTTTTTGAGTCTGTTTTTATGCAGCTGTAGATGATTTGATGATGTAATGATCTTGACACTTTCTTAGTCCCACCCACAACTTTTAATATTTTATACTTCTGTGGAATTTATTATTTGCATGCTGATCTGTAAATGCCTTTCTTATGAAATTGCTAATATATTTCGGAAGCTATTAAATTGTCTTCATCCTAATACTGTTTCCTTTCCTGAAGAAGATCCGTCCTATGCCCTTTTTCATGATGAGGAATGGGGAATTCCAGTCCATGATGACAAGTATGTTAAGTCAATTATATTTTCGAGTTTGAGTCAATTATTTTAAAATTTGCTTGCATCACATTGGTTTTATACCTCTCCAATGTAGAAAATTGTTCGAGCTTCTCAGTCTTTCCGTTGCTTTAGCCGAATTACCATGGCCTACAATACTAAATAAGAGAAGTACATTCAGGTAAGGACATTATTCACTTACCCCTGTTTTCCAGTGATGAATTTGACTGTAGATTAACTTATAGTCTTATACTCCGCACTCTGCACATAAGAAACTCCAATGATTGAACACTTACAAAGTTCTTTTTGACCTGTCACTTATTAGGGAAGTCTTTTTGGAGTTTGATCCTGTCTCAGTCTCTAAATTAAATGAGAAGAAGATTTGCGGTCCAGGAACTCTTGGCAGTAGCTTACTATCAGAGATGAAGCTTCGTAACATTGTTGAAAATGCGCGTCAAGTGTGCAAGGTATATCTCCCCCCTTTCTTTTGAGGCCTTGTGAGCTTGGCCAAAGGACCCAACATGAATTCACCCATATCAGTCACGAATTTAAACTTGAGGCAGTCGTGAATCGAAATTGACCAGACTGGAAATGGCCCAAAAGGCCAAAACACCTAAAAGCGACTAATTTGAAAATCAAATCTTAATGGCAGTCTTGTCCTGAAATGGTAGGATTGATCCGACAACCGCTGACGATAAAATGACCAAGCTGACAATCTGACATATTCTAAAAAAGACAAACTCATAATGACTTTCCCCGAACTGTCTGGATGACTTGCAGTAGCCTTAAAAAACCTTTATAGTTATAATTTGGTCGTTGCCTGGATTTAGCGATTTACTATAATGGTTGACATTTCTAGGATTGTTGATTTCTAGCCCAATCTTAATTGTGCTCTTACACCAAAAGGTCCTTGTTCTCGATACTAATCAGTTGTTTTACTTGTCTAATTTTGGCAGATTCAAAAAGAGGTTGGATCATTTGATAAATATGTATGGGGGTTTATGAATCAAAGGCCGCAGGTGAACAAGTTCCGGTACTCCCGTCAGGTGCCAGTGAAGACCTCGAAAGCAGAAACGATCAGCAAAGACCTGGTTCGAAGAGGGTTTCGAGGAGTGGGTCCTACAGTGGTGTACTCATTCATGCAGGCAGCCGGTTTGACCAACGACCATCTCATAACCTGCTTCAGGTTCCAGGAATGCATGGCAGCTGTGGACGGGTCCGAAAAAGACAGCCAGGTGACAATTGAAGTGGATAAGCCAGTTGACATGGTCAAGCTGGAGCTTACACAAGCTCTCGATGAGATCAGTATCTGCTCAGACTGATCAATCATACTGTTGAGGTTTCAATCGGGAGGGGACACCAGTTGTATAATATGTGAATTATTCGGACATGAGAATCGTTTTGGTGGATGACACAAAGAAAGAGGAGAGGGATTTGCTGAGCGCCAGGATTCTTAGGTATATTTGGCATACCACGTTATTGCAAACCGAAACTAATGAAAATACCGGGAGTGTAATGGTAGGGGGATATGATTTCCCATGAATAAGAAAGAAGTACTAGAAGCTAAGAAATGTGAGAAAAAAGACAGGTTATGTTATTTGGTGAGGGTGTAAGTGTAACCGGTGACGGTGTATGATTTATTATGAACTTTTGGAGCTGATGGTTGGGTTTAGGGAGGTTGGTTAAATTATTATGTATTTCATTGGGGGTTCCTTGTATAGTTATGTAGTACTGTAGTATGTACTTCCGAGCTGTGTTTTTTTTTTTTTAAATAATTGCGTTCAGATTTCAGAAAGTCCTGAAAGATCTCCCCTTCATGTGCAAATCGCAATGACTCATTCAAAAATTGCGATTATTCTGGATGGGCGATCGCAACCTTTTGGCTCACTAATCCCTCGGCTGCTTGTTTTGAGCCATTATTCTGGATTTGGATTCGGATTCGTGTTCAAACTTCAAACTTCAAACTGATGGTTCATCTATTCTTGACTTGATCCTTACAAAAATTGGAGCTACTTCAACCTGCAAAACGTTTTTACTACTACTATTTGTTACTCTTTTCTTTGTATTTCTCTATGCTTTGTTAACCGTAGTGTTAATGTAATCGCTCATAAACTAGTTTCTAGAGCTTAGATTAAGTAATACTCCGTACTTCGTATAATCCAGTAACCCTTGCCAAAAAATGGAGCTAGTGGGATAAATTAAAAATACTCCATAGCATTCAACATAATTATTATTTGCGAGTTTGTGTAGTCAACTATCGACTTTTCCATGAGTAATCAAAATTATAATTTGTCAATTAAAGCTTCTTAATTGACGATGTGGCTAATGATTTTTCTCTATTTGACTTTCATTACCCCTAGTTCTTCAATTTGCATCATTTCCTTGACAACTCCATTTTCACCACACTACAGCACCACCACTATCACCATTTTTCTCCACTGAACACGCAAATTTACCATCGGCTCAAATCACCAAATCTACCACCATCCCACAACACCACCACTATACCTTACATTGCCATTATCACCCCACATCCCAAGATATTAGCTAGGGTTGTAGATTTTAAAGGAGTGGGGGAGAGAAGTTGATGTTGGTGATTCATTGGCCGACAATAGAGGTGCGTTACCGTGAAAATTTGGTGGCTTGGTGAATGGTAAAGAAAAAAGAGGTGGTGAATGAGTTGAGCATCAAAACTGATTGATACGTAATTATTGTACTTTTCAAACATATTTTTTCATTATAAGTAGTTCACTAAAAAAACATAGTTAAGTTTATCATTCTCTAACTCTATCAAATGTAACCCGTAGAAATCATCCGGTAGAGTTTGTGCAATTAAAACTACTTGGGTTGTTCCCCCTATATACTTTCATGCATAAACCCGACACCGCTCTTAATTAGCAGCTTATATTATTGTCTGCTAGCCCTCTATGCCCAATTTCTATTTTGAAAAAAAAAGGGGTTTTCTTCCACCTTTGAGCCTCTTACGAGCTTAATTTACCGCCACACAATGAGAGTTTTCTTCCTGCCCTTAGCTTGTTGAATGCCTTCTTATGTGAATCTTGTACAATTAAGAAAGAATGGCTAGAATGATTACCCTCGACTTCTGAGTTCTAAAAGGTCGATGTGATTTACAAAATATTAACTTGAACAAAGTGTGAGATATAGTAAAAGTAGGTGCCAGACGTAAAATTGCATTAAACTTGCCCTCATACTTTACCTTAACACACAAACTAATAGAAACGTATCGAAAAAATGTTAGCCTAGTGATTAAGAGTTAAGACTAGATACTGATTAAGTATGCTTTCCGTTGAACAAAAAACAAACATTTAAGGGAATCCAGCCCATTATTAGCCGACATCGTTCTGAAGAACATAATTAATTTAAGAATCCGACCCTATGAAAGTATGCAGAATGAGAAACATAGTGCGAGTACGAATAATGCTTGGTTTACGGCAGGCAAGCGTTAATTGTTTAAGCAAATCGTACGGTTGCATACAACTAACATAAGCACGTTTAGAATTACCTACCTACCTGCCTACCGTATTTAAAATTACTAAACGTAATGCTGTATGTGTACGTGCCTAGCTAGGTAATCAAACTTTCTACATCTTGATCAATCAATGTAACTTCAGGCTTGTACAATTTCTTTCCAAAATATTATTCGTACTACAAAACTACTCCATACCTAACTAAATATAATTGAGTTATAAAACTTGAATTCACCCCCCCACTTCTGCTTCCAAATCGTCACGGTCCACTTTAACTACACTTTGAACAATTTCTAACCAATGACGAAGTAAGAGGAGGGGACAAAGACTACGTACGTCTAGTATTTTCTTCAAAAAAATTCTTAAAATTTTCGGTGCAAAGAATTGCCGGTCTCTTCATTCCCATGTATGTGATGGAACATTATCCCACACGGTGGAACCAGAGTAAGAAGACTGGTTCATGAATTAGCCCGGCCACCAGGGTGGACTCAAGTACTCAACGACACATTATCTTCTATGAAGTCATAAAACACGCGGTACCGTTGATTCACGAATCACTCGAATTTTGGTGAGCAAATCTGCCGGAAATAGCGGCGGCGAGGGCGGATGTGAAGGTGGGATCCTTAGTCAAGGAAGAAGCCATATGTTCGGCCAATAACTTTTGGAATTCGGGGGAGTTGAATTTGTTCATTTGAGTAGATGCATTGTTCAACATCTTGGTCGTCTCATTTCCAATGATTAGGTTGGATGATGACAACTTGGGCTTCGTTAGGTCAACAGTTACGGTTGGACCGGGCAGCAGGTTACTTGGGAGTTGGACTGACCCCACGTTGATCACCCGGCTTGAACCGGATGTTGATTCTTGCGTTGGCGGCGGTGCATGGTTGTGCTCGCCTTCGTACGTTGCAACTAGCATTGATTGGTCTTCTAGACTTCTTTGGACCTGTACATAACACATGGAGTATATAAATAATCGTCAAAATTAGATCAGTTTTCAGTCTTCTTTATATAGGACGGTTGAAGTAGTGTAGGAAGTAGCTAGTAGTTGTTATTGCTATAATGAGAGCTACACAAAATGGAATAAAAGTGTAGGTTATAATTAAGTCGTGTATTTGAGATTAATGTGTTGATTAAGTTTCAACAATTTGGTAGCTAACCTTTTGAAAACTATGTCTCTATCATAAATGTATATTATGAAGGTAAGATTAACGTAACCTATGATCTTGATGTCTAAAATGTCAAACTAAAGTGGCCGGAGATGATACATTTATTATTTTGTGGGAACAAATAAATTAAGTTGATGCTTTGTATTTTTAATAGTAAGAAATAAATTAGTTCGTACCTTCTTTTTGACGGGGCAGGTAGGAGCAAATGAGCATTTGAAGTAAGCTCTAGGGCATGGGTTATCCCTAGTTACTTTTTGACCGTATTTTCTCCATTGATATCCATCTTTAAGTATCTGCACAAATCACAGCTTTCCAACCCTTTAGCTAACTACTCGTATTTTTCATAGGACTTGGGGAGTCAAGACCGTTGATCAACAAGTTAAAAAAATTGTCACAATTCGTCCAAAATTTGTAATAATAACAAAACTTTGAGTTAATTAAAATGCAACACGGTTACATTAGATCTTCGTATATATAACTGAGGAGGGCGTTTAATAACATTTTATATCGAGTCTTTAAATTGTTTGACGGTGCTACTGGTACGTACCTTAGTCGGATGAGTAGCATAAATTCTTGTATAAGGCGGTAATATACATATTGTATATGGTATTATCTAAACAAGGCAGGAGAGGAACTTACAAGGTTTGAATCAGAAGCTTCGGTTCGGACGGCAACCTTAGTGATCTTGGCTTTAATGGCCTCCTCTTTAACTGGTTTACCACATGAATCTTCTTCATCACTGGAACTGCTCTCGACAACATTATTTCTAGGCGTCGCATTATTATTATTATTAATATGATTACTGCTGGTACCAACAACTGTTGATACATTCTCAACCTTCCTTTTCTTGATCGCGTTATTACCCACCTCAACATCACTGCCACTTTTGCTCATATAATCTCTCAACTGCCTCTTCAACTCGTTGTAGTTCTCGCATACTACTGTTAGCATTTCTGTTAATCGCTTGTTTTCCGCGTTTACCCTATTCAATTCTTCCAACAATGCTCCTGTCTGAAAATTAATATCATCGTACAAGTCTCCTCTTAGATGGTCTCACAAACAAATAAATAAATAAATACACAACGAAAATAATTAAAAACTTTCATTATTTGGTTCAATAAAGAGCGCACTTAATTGCATTATAATATAAGGGAGAAAGATTCAAACCTAGAACAGTACATAATTTTAAAAACTTCATTGTATATGTATTAAAGATCATCTCTATACATTTCCCTACATATAATCAAAGGCATATCTTAATGGCTTTGTGCATAAGAAACAATGAATTACAACGAAAATATCATAACTTAGTGGTTAAGGTTAACCTTAGGTACCTATGATCAATGGTTTAAATCACGATATAATGCGACTAGGTGTGTTATTTGTTGAAAAAAAGGTTATCAATTGATTAATTCATGCACCCCAATTAATGCTTCAAACCTTTAGCTTCTTAGTCCTTAGGGGTGATTTCATAACCTTTTCATTTCCGCTACATAGATAAAATCATACAGTTGGCAACCTAATATATATAGAGTACTTACAAATGAAAACAATTGAAGCAAGCTAAGGGTAATTAATAGGAGTAATGTTGAAACATATGTATGTATGTATACCTCATTATTAAGCCAAGTAGTTTTGGTAGCAAGGACTTCATTGGAGGTAGCTTGGAGCGTCTCCTTCTTAAGTTGGCGTACCGGAGAATCGTCGAAAAGGCATAACGTGCCACTCTTATTATTTCCATGATGAGTACTCGTATGATCCAAGGAAGAAGATGAGCTTAACCATGTTGAGTAATCCATTATTATTTCTTTTTTTTTTTTTTTTTAAAACAAGCAAGTGTCTGAATTAAGTTATATATTGAATCTCTTGAATTGAAGATGAAGTAATTATTTTATTAATAATAAAGAAAGATTTAGTCAAATATCGTGAACCAGCCGAAGTAATGGTATATATAGAGAGGATGATAAGATAAGGCAGCTTAGCTTAGGTAGCTAGTTGTCCCATACACTTGCAGGCGGACGAAAGTAACAGGAAGCAAGGAACGAAGATGTATGTCATTAAAACATTTTCCTGCCTTATTACTGTACACGTAGGATAGTATAGGACTATATATATGATATATTTTAATTGGTTTTTTTAACGTTTGTTGAGTGGACACACGTTAATAAGTTAATTAAAATAATTATCACACTGATGTTGTCTAAGTATGATAAATATGAATTAATATTTTAAATTTTTGTGATAATATCAATGTGATTATTACTTTAATTAACTTATTAATGTGTGTCCAATGAACCCCGTTAAAAAAACCGTATTTTAATTTATAGTAGTATTATATTATGCATGCCTGATGTGAAGCTGGCTCTTGTCGTACATTGGGGTTGGACGGACCTACAATTATTTATTATTTTGATGTAGAACAATACAACATGTGTTCGTGCGGTGATATATTATATTATAGTTATATGATAAATTGATTAAAAAGATAAGTGTAAAATGGAAATATACTCCGTATATTATTATTATTATTGTGGTGTTGAAGGGTCAAAGAAAAGAGTCAAGGGTCGGCTATGATAGATACATAGATAGGTGAGAAAAGGTAGATATTCTTATTTACATTTAGCTAAATGTTGAAAACAAATATGGGGAAATAAAGAAGAATTAATAAAAAGAGAAGTCAAGTCAAGCAAACACGTCGTAAACGCGAGATGAGATGAGATGGTGATGAATTGAGGAGACCTCCTTTTTGGTTGTACTGAATGCGATGTGTATTAAAGGTGGATGTATTTAGAACAAGAGGCCACTCGAGATTGGACCATTCCTTGTCCCTCCCACCTTCATATTTCAAGACCCACGACCTCAACAACATGACTCCCTATTACGAGCTAGGTTTTGATTCTTATCCGCATCCGCAATCATTCATTTGAACAATAAAAAGGATCATATAATATTCATGGGTTAGTCCCGTAAAAGTTGTACTTGTTGTTTGGGTTAGAAAACGAATGAGTTACATTGCGAAGCGATCCATGATACATTGTATAAAATTTGAGAGAAGATAAAACACTGAACTAACTAACCTACTTCCAAAACAAATAAAATTGAACTGTATTATACACGTTTTTCTAAGATTCGGGGGTCCGAAATAAAAATGACGGAAAATATTTGGGGATGTTATACGAGTCATATAAAATGGCCACACATAATTTTATCTGCAAAAGAGAATATTCGAAGGTTCCGTTAGGCAATAAACCAGAGCATTGGTCGACAGTCTGTTAGTCACGCAAAAGTTACATGTACTTGTTATTTCGGATTGAAATTGAACGAGCTACGTAGGGAAGCGACCCATGACAAATAGTACATTCTGTAATTTTTTTGGCCATTTTCATTTTGTACCACAAAATCTTAGAAAAACGTGTATTACACACCTCAATTTCAGTCGTTTCAAAAGTCGGATAGCGCAACATTTTACCTTCTCCCGATTTTCTTACTATATGTCGTGGGTTGTTTCGCGGTGTAACTAGCCTGGTTGGACTTCATGACCAAGCAACAAGTACACATAGATTTTGCGCGACTAACAAACTGTCGACCAACATTGGTTTATTGGGTAACGACACCCTCGAATGTTCTCTTTTGCAGCTAAAATTTTGTTGGGCTATTTTATATGACTCGTATAACATCCCAAAATATTTTTGTCAATTTTATTTCAACCCCTAAATCTTATAAAAACTTGTATAATACACTTCAATTCCCGCCATTTCGGAGGTCGGGGTGCGCAATGTTTTATCTTCTCCCGATTCTTGTACGATGTATCATGGGTCACTTCGCGATATAACTTGTTCGATTTTGAGCCCAAACTACAAGTGTTCCGGTCACGGAAACAATTCACCCGGTCCTGGATCCGGGCTGTATGATTGAATCACTGGTGAACAATTGATCGATTGACTTCCTTGAACCTCTCCTTCGTCTCACTCCCTGGATCGGACCTTCCCGGCGGAGCTGGCCTGCTCCCTGCACAATGAACGCACAGGGCCTCGGAGGTTGTCCGAGGGAACCCTCTCCGATGCCTAAGTCAGCCCGTGAAATGCCTTGAGAGACCTAGTTCGTGAGGAGCTAGGTGGCGTTTTTTAGGAGTAAGGGTCTAGAGAGAGAAAATCCCACCCCTCTCTTGTGGGAAATGGGGAAGTATTTATACCTTCCCACAAGAGAGAGAAGTGGGGGAGGAATGGTTGGACAAAGAAGTGACAAGTGGCGTCCTCTCATCCACCCATCCCTAATTACCTTAGGCGAAATGACGGGAGGGCCCCTGGGGGTACCGACCCTGTCGACCAGGGACTTCCCCAGGGCAGGCGGACTTCGGGCAGTGGCTGCTAGGTTCCAGCAGGCTGGGATGGCTTATGGTCCCAGCAGCCGGCGGCCATCCTTAGCGTTTAATGCCTCTGTTTCAATTTCTTGCTAGAGACTGGTCCTTCGAGCTTTGACTGGAATCATCCCAGGGCCTGCCCAGCAGACGGTTACTTGACAGGCGGCCGACCCCAATCAATTGGCCTTCGTCAGTAGGAGGGAAGTAAGGCTTTTCTTCTGCTGGCGATTCTTGCTTGGAGGGAGGTTGACTTCCATGTCTGCCATAGCATTTAATGTTTCGCATTTTCCCAAGGGATGTTATGCTGCTCACGTCAAGCATGCAAAGAGTTGAGAGTGCCTTTTGCAATGATTACACTTCTCCTCTAGGTGGATTTTTGGGGACCGTGAAGAGTTCCCGATTGGTGGCTCTCCTTCCAGGGTGGTTGGAGTGTCATTAATGCCGTGCTTTCTCTTGTATAAAACCCCAGCTTCCTCCACTTTTCTGCTTAGCTTATCTTCAATCCTTCCACTTTCTTTGTCTTTAATCATGGTTTGGATTAAAAAGTTTGTAATCCGTCGTGGAGTTAGATATGTTACTTTTATCTTTAGAGGGTTTTGGAGGCTCCGGTATGCCCGTGCTGCGTATCGAGCTGTCCGCCGTAGTAGCCGTTCACGGCTTTATTCCCGCCGGACGGGTAAGAAGGCTTCTGCTAGGAGGGGCAAGCGCCTCAAGAGGTCCTCACCTCCTGCTGCGCCTAGGTTTAGGCGCTGCCCCCAGGGAGGGGGCTGTTTTGACAGGGGGTGCCACGAGTGCTTTCCGTGGCTGCATCCCGAACAATTTTACTCCAACCTTTCCGACACTGATTCCTCCTTGGCGTCAGGTCCTTCTTCGCCTGTGAAGAAGACAGGCTGTCGCACCTGCGATGAATCCCGGGCCGCTCCCTTTGGCAGGGACTGGGAGGACAGCAGCCATGACTCCGATGACAGTGAGGGTCTTGGTTGCCTGAGCGACAAGGATGAAGACGAAGCTCCTGATGACCCTTTCCAGGGTTCCCCAGACTGGGATTGGGGCTCGGATCTCGGGAGTCCAGGCAGTCCTGGGGATTATTCCCCAGATTTGGACGACGACTAGGTCTGCGTAGCAGGGTGCTTGGTTTCTGTCAGGCCGGAATTTTTGGGCCTTATGTATTTTTCTTTTCGTATCCGTCTCAAGATGTAACTTTCCCCTTCTTGGCTAATGAAATGAAAGTTAATCAGTTCTCTTTTTTTTTTTTTTTTTGAATGCTAGAATGACGTCGTCGGTTGGTCTTTCTTTCTGCCGTTTTTAACTTCTCGAGGCCCTTCTTGGGAAGGGCGAACAGTCCGTGTGCAGTGTGCGACACGTGGGTGACTGTTGAGGCTCTTGTCAGGGGATCGCCTTTTGGGCTTCTAGGGCTTTATATAAGCCCTTCTTCCCCTTCATTCTCTTCTTTTACCTTTCTTGACATCTCAAACTCCTTATACTTCCTGAGTCTTCTTCGTTTTGCCGAGCATTTCTTCGAGGAGCAAGGAATACTTTTTATCACTGTCTTTGGCGAGTTTATCGGCGTCTTTAGGTTAGAACTTCTTTAAATCTCTCCTCTTCTTTCCCTTCCATAGCCAATATGTCGCGTGTTCGTCCCCTTTCTTTTAATTCTTTGCTCGGGGGAACTAGTGGCGGAGACGGTGGCCGTCGTGACATAGCTTCTTCCTCCGGGGTCGGCCCCAGGGAGGAGGACGATTATCATAGGGGGGAGGGTGCTAAGTCACCCGAGCCAGCTCCCTTTGATGTGGTTGACTCCGACGACGAGGCCCTGGAGGTGGATCCTTCCAGGGTCACCGGCCCCCTCATCCGCAGGGAGAGGGGGAAGACCTACTTCTTGGACAAGGAAAAGTATGTGGTCCCCCTAAAGACCTACCCTGAGGCCAAAAACAGGGACCTGATTTTGGAGAGTAACGCTGCCAAGGCCATTGAACAATTTTACAATTTCGGGGAAGGGTACACGGTTGTGGTCCCTGGGGAAAAGGACACAGTGTGCTGTCCCCCAGAAGGATGTGTGGCCGTCTACCATAAGGCCCTGGAGTTTGGCCTGCGATTCCCGCTGCACCCCTTCCTGGAGGAAACCTTCAGGAGGATGAATGTTGCTATCGCCCAGCTGACTGCGACTGCCATTAGATCCTTAGTAGCTTACACCTGGACCTGCCTTTTCCATGGCGAGGGGCCTTATATTGACGCCCTTCGTTTCATGGTCGGTCTCCAAATGGTGTCCTCATCTGAGGGGGATGGCTCCCCTGGTTATTGGTCTCTGCTGAGGCAGAAAAAGTACGCCTTGGTCTGGCCGGCTATGAGCAGCCTTAAAGACTGGAAAAATAATTTTATATATGTCCATAGTGCGTCAGGGTGGAAATTTCCTAGACATTTTAGGAACCATGTCCACACCCGCATGGAGACGCGCGAGGAGTATCACCCACGCGTTGGGGGGAAGGCTCTGGAAGTCAAGCTGAGTGCGAAGGAGGAGATTTTGGTAAAAAAGTTTGAGATTGTGGTGGATAAACATGGGAACTTTGGCCCTGCTTTCTGGCTCCCCCATGCGGAGCTCATCACGACAGACGAGTATTTGCTTCCCCTGGGCCTGATTCCTGGCCTTGAAGGTAGTTCTAGGGATTTTTTGTTGTCACGATTTTCCAGGGACTTTATTTCTCCCTGCTTTTTAGATGACCGCCTTTCCCTTTCTGCAGATTCCTACACTTGGCGTTGGACCAAGAAGCAGGTCAGAAGGTTGGGCCTGAGCGAGGAATTGGACATTCTTTCAAAACGTCCTTCCCTTCCTGCAAATTTTCGGAAAGGAAGCAAAGCCCTCATGAAGCTTGTGAAAGACTTTGCCGCTGGTCGAAGATTACCTCTCCCACCCCGGCTGCCTTCGTCGAAGCCGACGACTCCTACCCCCAGCATTCATGAGGGGGAGGCGGAGGTTACTTCAGGAGCTACTCCTTCCCCTAGTCAGAAACAGGGTGTCTCTCCGGCTGGCCCTCGGATTTCACAGGGGATGCAGCCTGGAGATTCCGAGGGGACTGGGGAGAGTGTTCCTTTGGAATCGAGGAGGAAAAGAGGGAGGGAGGCTCCTAGTGCTGACGTGGTGGACCTGGAGGCGGATGTCACCACCCCTGAGGCAAAGCGCCCTGCACGTGAGCCTTCAAGCACCCCCTTCCCAGAGGAAAATACAGAGTTCCACTACACGGCTGGTGACAGTGTGGATGTGTCAGGCTTACTTTCTGATTCCGGAGCCGTCTTGGCCGACCGCCTCACAAAAATGGTGACCTCAACTTCCCATCAAGTGCTACAATATATCCAGCGTACCTCCAAGGTTATGCTGGCATCTGCGGAACTGGCGGCTCTCAGCCGCCTGAGTGATGAGGAGCTAACAGTTACTCCTGGGGCTCCTCCCCCCGACCGCCTGGCCATGATAGAAAGGGATGTCTCCTTGATAAGCTCCTTGAAAGATAAAATGACAAGGCAAGAGGGAGAGTTAGAGGAGGCCAAGAAGCAGGCTGATCAATGGAGGCTGCAGGGGGAAATGGCTGTGAAGGAGGTTGCGAAGTTAGAGGCTGGTCTGAAGGAGAGCCGGCAGTCGTTGGACCGAGCCAATCTATCTTTGGCCGAGACGGGGCATTTAAAGGGGAGAGTGGCTGACTTGGACGAGCAGCTGTCAAAGGCCAAGTCGACTTTTGAGCAGGCCAAGGGGGAATGGACGAAGGAGAAGGAGACCCTGGCTGAGGAGACTGAGGCTGCAGTGGATGCCAGCTTTGTGAGCGGTGCCAACTCCTCTCTAGAATTGGTAATGGAGGTAATAAGGGTGATGTTCCCTACCTTTGATGAGGACGCCTTCCGGAGCCTCTATACCGCTAAGAATGAAGCTCGGGCGACTAGGCAGCCTGAGGCAGATGCCGACGCTCACCAGGATGCTACGTGACGCCCCTTCTCTTTTCTTATAAAAGCTTTTATCTTTCCGTGTTGAGCTAGTACTTATGGCCATTTTGTAATATTTGCTACTTGGTTTTTTCTTCAACTTTGTAAAGACCTTTCCACCCTTCATGGGTTTTGTTTGTGGAATATTTCTCTTTGCTTTTTATGGCAAACTGTTTTAAAATTCAGGGATCCTTTTCTCGTTTGTTTGATCGCGCCTGTCACAGCCTGTCCCTGGTTTTTGTTCAAAGTCCAGGGAGCCTGCCCCCTGCCTGCCCGGAGGTAAGCAGGGTGGCTTTTGCGTTTCTTATACAAGGTTGGGAGGCCTACCCCCAGTCCTTATTAGTCTGGCCTGTCCCTGGCTTTTGTTCAAAGTCCAGGGGGTCCGCCCCCTGCCTGCCCGGAGGTAAGCAGGGTGGCTTTTGCGTTTTTTATACAAGGTTGGGGGGCCTGCCCCCAGTCCTTGTTAGTCTGGCCTATCCCCGGCTTTTGTTCAAAGTCCAGGGGGCCTGCCCCCTGCCTGCCCAGAGGTAAGCAGGGTGGCTTTTGCGTTTTTTTATACAAGGTTGGGGGGCCTGCCCCCAGTCCTTGTTAGTCTGGCCTGTCCCTGTCTTTTGTTCAAAGTCCAGGGGGCCTGCCCCCTGTCTGCCCAGAGGTAAGCAGGGTGGCTTTTGCGTTTTTTCACTACAAGAAAAACTGTTCCGGGCGTCCACCTGTTTGGCGTCCTTGGCATATGGACGCCGACATGGCGTCGGAAAAATCATACGGACGTCCACAGTCGGACGTCAAAATTGGCGTCCGATTGCATTTTGGAGGACAAAACTCAGGTCGACGGGCGTCCACAAGCGGACGCCATTTGGGCTAATTGGCGTCCACTGGCGGACGCCATTTTGGGTAAAACGGGCGTCCACCAATGGCGTCCGACAGTGGACGCCCGTCGACTTCAGTTGGCGACATATGCTCGCGCACCCCCCTCTCCCCCATCACTCTCTAAAAAAAAAACACTCTCTACCTCTCTTCCTCTACTCGCCGATCCACTCCTCCATTCCTCTCCTCAATTTTTTCCTAATTTTTGGTATGTTTCTTACTTACTTAGTTGTTATTCATTATATTTAGTTCTTGTTTTCTATTGTTTCATAGTAAATATTGTTTAGGTCTAAATTTAGATTAGGTTGATTAGTTTAGGCCAAATTCGATTAGGTTGATTAGTTTAGCCCAAATTTGATTAGGTTGATTAGTTTTGCCCATCACAATTTTGATTATGGTTTGATCAATTTGGTTGAATTGAGCTACAATGACCTCTAGGGCATTCCGTGAGTTTTTGTGTCACTTAGGACGGACCAAAAGGTGTCGTAATAATGCCGGAATTTCCCGAAACCACTTCTATCTTGATCGCGGTTGTAATTAGGTGTTAGCGGTGCTTTCGGAGTTTTGATATCTGTATCCGAAAATTTGACCTTATTTGACCTGTTTTAGATGTTTTTGTCTGACTTAAACCGATTAGTTTAGGCCAAATTCGATTAGGTTGATTAGTTTAGCCCAAATTTGATTAGGTTGATTAGTTTTGCCCATCACAATTTTGATTATGGTTTGATCAATTTGGTTGAATTGAGCTACAATGACCTCTAGGGCATTCCGTGAGTTTTTGTGTCACTTAGGACGGACCAAAAGGTGTCGTAATAATGCCTGAATTTCCCGAAACCACTTCTATCTTGATCGCGGTTGTAATTAGGTGTTAGCGGTGCTTTCGGAGTTTTGATATCTGTATCCGAAAATTTGACCTTATTTGACCTGTTTTAGATGTTTTTGTCTGACTTAAACCATGAATTTTTGTCTTTCGTTTGGTTATTTTGGGATTAAATTGATAAATGAGTTAGAGTTTTCGTAAATTGCGATGAAATTGTGATTACATTTGTGATTACTATCGGTGACTGATTTTTGTAAGGTCAATTCTAGAGTAATAAGACATTTGGGTTCACTTTGACGTATTAGGGATTAAATTGAGGAAACTTAGTTAGAGAAATTAAGTTTAAGATAAATGGTGAGTAAATTTTCGTTTAGTAGGTTACAAATGAAGTTAGAAAAATTAAACTTTAATGTGTTATATATATTTTTTGAACATAGAAAATGAAGAGGATTGAACGGAAATGGATGTATGAGGGAAGACTTGATAAGAAGAGATGTCCCACCGTCGAATTTCTGAGGGGTGTTGAATCATTTGTCGAGGTGGCTAAAAAGTCAGTAGATTATGCATCGAGGGGGGAGGTTAGGTGTCCGTGTAATAAATGCAAGAACATAAAATTTCTTGAGATCCTTGTAGTTAAGGAACATGTCATCTATAGTGGTTTTTTACCCCAATACTATAATTGGATTTGTCATGGTGAGCCATCTCAGTGTGAGGAACCCGGAAACCATCAAAATGAGGGGGGATTGAGAGGTATGATAGTTGACGTTGTGGAGTGCAATTTATTTAATAACGAGAACACATATGGGAATGACGACTCACCTAACCCACAAGACTACCCTAACCCACAAGAGCCTAACCCACGAGCAAAGGCGTTTTTTGACATGTTGGATGCTTCTGAGAAACCGTTGTACGGAGGGTGTGATGTGACTTTGTTAGAAGTCGCGTCTATGGTAGTTAGCCTTAAATGTGAGTTCAACCTACCCTTTGCTTGTGTCGATGGTATTGCTGCCTTGCTCGAGAGAGTTATTCCAAAGGACAATATCATGACCCGATCATTCTACACAACCAAAAAGGTTGTGAAGGGACTTCAACTCCCGCATCAAAAGATTGATGCTTGTCCAGATGGATGCATGCTATTTTGGAAGGATGATGCGATGCTTGATGAATGTAGGAGATGTGGTAAGGGTAGGTATAATATGGTTGAGGGGGATATTGTTTTGAGAGGTAGAAAAGGGAAAAGTGGTGTCAGGGGTAAGAAACCAATCCCAATAAGTCAGCTTACGTACTTCCCTATTGCACCTAGGCTTCAGAAATTGTATGCCACAAAAACCATAGCGGAGCAAATGAGGTGGCACAAGGAGGACATTAGGGTACTAGGGAAGATGTGTCATCCGAGTGATGGTGAGGAGTGGAAGCGTTTCGATAGACTACATCCCCACTTTGCGTTAGAACCACGGAATGTAAGGCTTGGGTTGTGCACTGATGGTTTTGCACCGTTCGGCCAATTTGGTAAATCGTACTCTTGCTGGCCAGTGATGATCACACCTTACAACCTACCTCCTTGGTTGTGTTTGAAGCAGCCTTTCATCTTCCTATCTCTTATTGTGCCCGGACCCAAAAACCCGAAAAATCATTTGGATGTTTACTTGCAACCTGTTATTGAGGAAATGAAACAACTGTGGGAGGTAGGGGTGGAAACTTATGATGTCTCTCTTAGACAAAACTTTCAGTTGAAAGCAGCTTTGTTGTGGACTATAAATGACTTCCCCGCATACGGTATGCTCTCGGGGTGGTCTACTGCGGGTCAGAAAGCATGTCCGTGTTGTATGGATGAGAGCAAAGCTTTTTATCTTCCAAATTCTAGTAAAATAAGTTGGTTTGACTGTCATCGACAGTTCCTACCAGAAGGTCACCCATATAGAAAGAATAAGAAGGCATTCAAGAAGGGTGAGGTTGTGCTTGATGACGCACCTGATCGACTCCCCGGAGATGAAGTTTGGGAGTTGATTTCCGATTACCCGTCCACTATCGACAGAACAGAGCAGGAGTTCAAAGACCTCAAGAAGTTGAAAAATGGTTGGTTTAAACGTAGCATATTTTTTGACCTACCATATTGGAGGACTTTGTTAATTCGTCACAATTTAGATGTGATGCATATAGAGAAAAACTTCTTTGAGCAGTTGATTCACACGGTGATGGATGTGGAGGGGAAGAGTTGTGACACTATAGGCTCCCGGCGAGATGTAAAGAAATTTTGTGACCGTCCTCAACTGCACATCAAACGGGATGGGTCGAAACCGAGAGCCTTGTTCACACTTGACAAGGCTCAGAGAAAGGCGTTGTTGGAGTGGGTAGAGAAGTTGAAGTTCCCTGATGGGTACGCCTCCGACTTCAAACGCTGTGTTGATCTTAAGAACCTGAAGCTGCAAGGGTTAAAGAGTCATGACTGTCACGTCTTCATGGAGAGGTTGCTTCCGGTATCACTAAAGAACCTTTTGCCACCGACGGTGTGGAATTGTATAACTGAGATATCTCAGTTCTTCCGAGATTTGTGTTCAGCTACAGTATCAATTGAGGACATGACTCGGCTGGAGGATCAAATTCCACAGATACTTTGCAAACTTGAGATGATCTTCCCACCGTCGTTCTTTAATTCCATGGAGCATCTACCTGTCCACCTGCCCTACGAGGCTAAGGTTGGAGGACCTGTCCAGTATAGATGGATGTACCCATTTGAAAGGTACATAACTTTTTGTAACTTCATTTATACATTTAATTTAAACATAGCTAATTTTTATTAATTGAAATACATAACTTGTTTACTTAGGTTCCTCAATCATTTGAAGAAGAAAATTGGTAACAAGGCTAGGGTAGAGGGATCTATTTGTAATGCATATTTGACAGAAGAGATTGCAAACTTCTGCTCCCTCTACTTCGAGAAAGATGTTCAAACAAAAACAAAGAACTTGAACTTAGAACATTCGGTGTCCATTGATTCTACTATACCCGAGTTTTTTCAAAAGAAGGACGATGAAGGAACTTCATCCGCTGACGGTTATAGGACACTAGATGAGAAAGAGTATAGCCGAGCGCACCTTTACCTACTCTCTAATTGTGAGATCTTAGAGCCTTATGAGAGGCAATTTGTAACTGAATATGTCGGTGCGAATCCTGACGTGAACCCTGATGACGTTTGGAGTAAGCACGACGAACATTTTCCGAAGTGGCTCAAGGATCACGTAGTTTCCTTAGACATACATGATGACTTGGTTAGAAGTTTGGCATTTGGTCCAGTGCGAGCGGTTAAAACCTGGAAACGATACTCGGTGAATGGGTTCAATTTCCACACATTCAACTATGGGAAGAACAAGGCTAGATGCAACTTTGGTGTGAGTGTGTCATCTCTTGATGGTGATGAGTACTATGGTATTTTGGAGGAAATTTTTGAGCTTTGTTATGCCGGCAAAGAACGAGCGTATAGAGCTGTGGTTTTCAAATGTGAGTGGAAAGACAGCTCCGTCAACGGGACCCGAGTGCATGAACGTTACAAGATTGTGGAAGTAAATCACACAAAGAAATTTCCTATGTACGATCCGTTCATACTCGCCCATCAGGCGAAGCAAGTTTATTTTGCTCCTTCTCCTTACACAAAAAATGACAGAAATCAAAGTCAATGGTGGGCAGTCTTTACAACTAAACCACGGGGACAAATAGACAGTTCTCTGTTCCAGGAAGAAGCTGTTTCAACTGGTACACGCTTATCTTCTATTGAAGAGGCCATATTCTCCGAAGAAGAAGATCAGGATGAAGGGGCAGAGGAAGATTTTGAGGACAATGTTGATGATGGACAAGGAGAATACATGGTTATGGATGTACCAGAGATCCTTGAGGAGGATGACGGACACGAAGAAGGCAATTGGGAGGACGATCAACTGGAGGGCGAGGAGACGGAGGAGGAGGACCAGACTGAGGAGGATGAGGCTGAAGACAATAACGACAGTGAAGATGATTAAGCGAGTTGTTGTAGTAAGTTATATTGATGATTACATGACTAGGTCACTGTGCTACTTATTTGGTACATTACTTAAATCAAGTTAGAATGTAGTCGCTAGTTGTATTTAACATTGTTTAATTTGTTGCAAGGTGAAGATAATGGCAGGCAGTAGAGCGACCAGAAAACGTGGTGGGGGTAGTAGGTCTGCTCAGACGTCGACCACACACCAGGAGGAGGAGGAGGAAGTGATTCCCGAAACGATACCGGAGCAGACCGATGAGCATGAGGAGGAGGAGGAGCAGCAGGGGCAGGTGGAAAAGCTGGATACGGACGATGCCGGTCGGGTGATTCTCAAACCTACAGGCACATGGTAATATAATCTAACTTGTTGATTATTCGTTTATAACATGTTTATTTTTGGACTACATCTTGTATGATTTTATACATATATGTGCTTCTGGACTCGGTGCAGGTTTCTGCATAAAGTTGTCGTCAGAGGCTGTACTACCAGCTATATGGTCGACAAAGGACAGGGGTACGCATGTTGGTCTCAGGTGCCGGAGGAGGTACGGCAGTGGTGGTTCAACCAATTTCGGGTATGTGGATTGTTTTGCTACCGAGTTTTTAATTTATAATGACGACTTTGTAAATAATTTTGCTACTAATTATTAATCCTCCTTGATTGTGTAGATGAAGTTCAGTTGGGCACCCGAGTTAGAGGGAAGGGTCTGGAGCCGGTACAATGAGGCGTGCACACGACGTTTCACTTGTGTGATGAATAAACGACGCACGCGGGGGACTCCGCTAAAGGACCTTACAGGTGTTGTTTTTATTTTGGTAATCAATTTTAACAAACAATCTAACTTCAATATTTCACTGTATTAAATAATATATTGGGTTGTCATATTTTAGGTGAAGCATTGGCGAGATGGGTCGCGTACCACGAGAAGAAGGACTTTAAGGTCAGGTCTGAAAGGGCCCAGAAGAACAAACTTGCCGACTGTGAGCATGAGGGCCACGCAAACCCGACACATCATCGTGGTTCTCAGTCTTCTTTCAGTCGTGCCAAGAGGGTATGATTTCCACTAATTAATACCGTACTCTTACTTGAATAATCGGAAAATATTTTCGCATAATTTATATTCACCTAATAACATTCGTACTCATTTAATAGATGCAAGCTGAGCTCGGGAGGCTGCCAACCGCGGCGGAGATATTCTTCGACATGCATGGGCAGACCGACGACAAAGGGACTACCTTTAAGACGAAAAAGGATCAGGCGCTCTGGGTAAGTACTAACTATTTCAAATTAATCGACTTTAGTTGGTAGATAATAACTATCTTCGATGGTTTCATCTAATAATAACTTCAATTGAAATCGTTCTTCTGTACGACGCAGGACGCCTACCAAGAAGAGCTAGCGAGACTAGAGGCTGATCCTGATGTTGAGGAAGTCGACCCGAATGAGACTTGGTTCAAGGTCGCCAAGGGTTACAAGAAAGGTAGTGTGTACGGTGTAGGAAATGCACACGGTATGTACTTCACACCTCCCACACCGCGTGTCAGCACCTGCACACAAATGGAGTACACGCCGGCTGGATCTCAGCAACCCGACCCGGAGAAGGACGCCATGAAGGAACAGCTGACGGCCCAGCAGCAGCAGCTGAAGGACCAGGCCGAGAACATAAAGAAGATGCAGGAACAGATGGCCATGTTTCAGGCCATGTTCAGAAATTGCAACCAAGGTCGTCCCCCATCCCCTCCAGACGACAGAGACCCATTTGGTGATGGTGGTGGTAACTCTGGTGCTACAGCTAGCTTCACAGTTTGCTGATTGTTTTTTGTTGCTGTTGTTGTAACTTAATTTGCGGATTATGTATCTTCTAACTAGTTTAGATTTGTGTATCTTCAAACCGTATGTTAAATTTTTTTTATATAAGTTTTTTCAGCAGAAATGAGTCGAGAGATGAAGTGTTTTGGTTGACTGAGAGTGAATGAGGTTGAGGTATTGTGGATAGTCCACATTTGTGGTTGGTTGAGTGTTGTGGATGTCGTTTATATTGCAGGTTTTGGCTAGACATTGAACGCATGTTTACGGCCATGCAACAGCGTAAATAACGTCCGATAACGGACGCCATAACAGACGCCAGGTGAAGCTAGATTGGCGTTCAACTGTGGTTGCCAGGAGTCCCCATTTGGCGTCCACAGTCGGACGTCAACTTAAGGACCCTGGCGTCCGACTGTGGACGCCATCTGGGGACTCCTGGCAACCACAGTCGGACGCCATCCCCGGCGTGGACTGTCGGTCGCCATTCCACTTGGCGTCCAATAATGGACGCCCGTTTTAAAAAAAGGCGAGGGGTCGTGGCTTCCGCTTTCTAACGTCTGTTTGCGGACGCCCGTTTGCTTATAACGTCCACTGTCGGTGGCCACTAGGTGGACGCCTGGGGCACCTTTTCTTGTAGTGTTTATACAAGGTTGGGGGGCCTGCCCCCAGTCCTTGTTAGTCTGGCCTGTCCCTGGCTTTTTGTCCAAAGTCCAGGGGGCCTGCCCCCTGCCTGCCCAGAGGTAAGCAGGGTAGCGCTCGGATTTTTGCTGAGGGGGTCATTTTTCCCGACTTTCCCCTGCTCGTTTGTGTGTGAAGAACGCGAGTGTGAACAGGCAACGAGTATAAATCTGAATATTCTTCATTTCTTTATAAAACTGTAACATTTTCGGGTGGTCGGAGCCGTCGACATTCTTTTGACCGTCCTCCGCCATTTGTTTCTAGCAAAAATAAAAGCTATCTTTGGATTTTGTTCAGACGTAGTATTTTTTCAAGGTGTCCGCATTCCAGTGAGCATGCAGCTCTTGCCCTTCAAGGTTGGCGATTTTGTATGTGCCTGGTCCCAGGACTCGAGTCACTTGGTATGGACGCTCCCAGTTGGCACTCAGCTTTCCATGTTCTCTTGACTTTCCAACCGCCTGCGTCTTTCTCAGAACTAGCTCACCCATCTGAAAGTTTCTGTCGGACTTTGGCGTTAAAGGCTTTCCTCATTCGTTGCTGGTAGGCAACGATGTTGGTGCTAGCTTCCTCCCTTAACTCATTTACCAGGTCCAGGGCCTCGACCATTGCGGCTTCGTTTTCAGCTCGGTCGTACTGTAGGGAGCGCAGAGTAGGGATCCTTGCCTCAATTGGTAATAATGCCTCTGCTCCATATACCAGACCAAACGGGGTTTGGCCTGTAGACTCTTTCCTAGTAGTTCGGATTGACCAGAGTATACTGGGAAGCTCGTCAGCCCACCTACCTTTGCAGTCATCCACCATTTTCTTCAGGCCGTTCAAGATTTGTTTGTTGGCCGCTTCTGCTTGTCCGTTGGTTTGCGGGTGACAGACGGCTGAATAAGCGACTGCGACGTTGTGGCTTTCCAGCCAGATTCTTAGAGGATCATTATCAAATTGTCTGCCATGGTCAAATACCAACATCTTTGGCAGACCGAACCTGGTGATAATATTTCGCCAGACCACTTTCCTGACCGCCGGCTCAGTAATGTTGGGTACTGCTTCGGCTTCCACCCATTTGGTGAAGTAGTCTATTGCGACAATCAAGAATTTCCTGCCCCCTGTGGCCACCGTGAAGGGTCCTAGAATGTCCATCCCCCATTGAGCGAAGGGGATGGGGGATGGGGGATAGGATTGGCCTGAGTTCCTGGGCCGGGGCATGGATTGATGGGGCAAAGAGTTGGCATTTTCTGCATTTCTGGGTCAGGCTCTTGGCGTCCGCCAGCATGGTGGGCCAGTAGTAGCCTGCCCTTAGGGCTTTGTGGGCCAGGGATCTCCCCCCGATGTGATGCCCGCAAATCCCCGAGTGGATATCTTCCAACACTTCAGCAGCTTGATCTGCCCGTAGGCATTTGAGCAGGGGGTAAGTAAAAGATTTCTTATTAAGTTCCCCCCCAATGAGCATGAACCAGGCTGCTCTAGCCTGTATTTTCCTTTTTTGTGCTGCGTCTGATGGCAGGGCACCATGTTTCTTGAATTGGATGAAGGGAGTCATCCAAATTTCCGGTCCTTCTTCTACGGTGTTAATTGCCTGACAGGGGTTCGTGGATTTCTCATGCAAGACGTCGACCCATACTGACCTCCGTATGTCTTGTAGACTGGAACTTGCCAGTTTCGACAGGGCATCTGCTCGATTGTTCTGGGAGCGGGGGATCTGTTTGATCTCATACGATTTCAGGCCTGACAACTCTTCTTTTACCATTTCCAGGTATGTGGCCATTGCTTGGTCCCTTGCTTCGTATTCACCATTGATCTGGTTGGCGATGAGCTGGGAGTCTGTCGCCAGGACAATCCGCTCTGCCCCCGCGGCTTTAGCTAGCTTGACGCCTGCGAGTACTGCCTCGTACTCTGCTTCGTTATTAGATGCCGGGAAGACAAACCTGAGCGCATGCTCAAAGTTCGTCCCCCCCGGGCTGGTCAGTACGACGCCCGCGCCTGTGCCATTGGCTGTCGAGGATCCGTCCGTATGCACGATCCACTCCTCGGCAGGGGTCTCTTCTTCCCCTGAATAGGAGCACTCAGCCAGGAAATCTGCTAAGGCTTGGGCCTTGATGGCTATTCTTGGCTGGTAAGATATACCTAACCCACTCAGCTCGATCGCCCACTTCAGTAATCTCCCGGATTTTTCAAATTTTTCCAACACCTTCTCCAGCGGTTGGTCGGTGAGGACCACGACTGGATGCGCGTCAAAGTAAGGTCTGAGTTTCCTGGCAGCAATTATGACTGCGTAGGCGGCTTTTTCGACCATCGGGTAATTTTTCTCGGCTGCCCCCAGCGCATGACTTACGAAGTATATAGGTTGCTGGGTGCCTGCCTCTTCTCGTAAGATAACCGCGCTGACAGTTATATTGGTCACTGCAATGTAGAGGAAAAGTTTTTCCCCTGCTACTGGTCTTGCCAGGGTGGGGAGCCTCTTAAGATGGTCCTTCAATTGCTCAAAGGCCTCTTTCTGCTCGTTTTCCCACTTGAACTGTTTGTTTCCTTTTAGTATCTTGAAAAAAGGAGTGGCCTTGTCTGCTGATCGGGCGACGAATCGTGCTAAGGCGGCCATGCGGCCCGTCAGGCGCTGGATGTCTCTAATGGTCTTGGGCTCAGGAAGGTCTAAAACTGCCTGAATTTTCTCAGGGTTGGCGTCTATCCCCTGAGAGCTGACCAAGAACCCCAGGAATTTGCCGGAGCGGACTCCAAATGTACACTTCTTTGGATTGAGTTTCATTTTGTAGGCGCGCAGGGAGCAGAAGGTCTCCTGCAGGTCTATCAGGTGCTCTCTGTCTTCTTTGCTTTTTACGATGGCGTCATCAACGTAAGCTTCGATGTTTCTGCCTTTTTGTTTTTCAAACACTTTATCAACTAACCGCTGGTATGTAGCCCCTGCATTTTTAAGCCCGAATGGCATCATCTTGTACATGTAGGTGCCTGAACTGGTGATGAACGCGCACTTCACCCTGTCCGGCTGCCACAAGTATACTTGATGATACCCTGAAAAGGCATCTAGGAAGCTCAGCATGGAATAACCACTGGTAGCGTCTACCAGTTGGTCGATTCTGGGGAGCGGATAGCAGTCTTTCGGGCAGTCTTTGTTGAGGTTCGTAAAGTCCACGCACATTCTCCATGCGCCTGACGATTTTTTAACCATGACTACGTTCGCCAGCCATTCTGGATAGTCACAGACCTCAATAAAATCTGCTTTCAAGAGCTTGTCAATTTCTTCCTTGATTGCAGCGTCTTTTTCCGCGGACATATTTCGCTTTTTCTGCTTTACAGGGCGAGCGTCCATGCTTACATTTAGCTTGTGAACGATGCATGATGGATCAACGCCGGGCATCTCGTCTGCCGAGTAGGCGAATACGTCTTTGTTTTCTTTCAGCAGCTTGACCAGTTCAGCCTGGTAGGACTCCTCCAGGTCAGCTTCTATTAGGACCTGCCTCCCTGGTTCCAAGTCTACTAGCATGCTTTCGCCCCCTGGCTCCAGGTGGTCGGACGCCGGGTGCTCGGCTGGTATTTCGCCTTCCCTGCTGGGGGAACTGTCAGCCTTTCTTTTTCCTTTTCTTTCTTTTTCGTGTTCTTGCAGGGCCACGGAGTAGCATTGTCTGGCTGACTCTTGGTCCCCGCGCACTTTTCCTTCTAGTCCGAAATCGGTGACGTACGCTATGGTGAGAGCCCTGATGGAGATGGCCGCCTCGATTTCGTCCAGGGTGGCTCTGCCAATTAGGGCGTTGTAGGCAGATCTTGCATCTACAACGACAAAGGTTGCCCTGACGTTCCTGGCAGTAGAGCCTTCCCCAAAGGTTACAGGTAGGTCTATGACTCCCATGGGCAGCACGCCTGCTCCACTGAATCCGTATAATGATCCGGGGGCAGGTCGTAGGTGCCTTTTTTCCAGGCCCATCTTCTCGAAGGCATCTTTGTACAGTAGATTTGTGTATGCGCCAGTGTCTACCATACACCTCCGCACAATGTGGTTGCTGATCTCGAGGGACAGCACCAAAGGATCACTGTGCGGGTATACTACGCGCCCTGCATCATCAGGGGTGATGCTTAAGGTCATTCCCCTTGGACTTCCTGCTTTCTCAGCATAGCAGATCTGGTTCCTTAGTTCACGCATTTGTCTTTTTTGGCCTCTTTGACTGAGCTGGCCCTCAGTGCCCCCTGAAATTACATGGATCACCATGCGGTTCTGCACTGACCCTTCGGGTTTTTCAGATACTTCCTTCTGAGACTTATTCTTGGCTGCGTAGTTGGCTAACCATCCGTTCCTGATTAACTTCTCGATTTTGTCCTTCAGGTGACGGCATTCCTCGGTGGTATGGCCTATGCAGTCGTGGAAAGTGCAGAATTTCTTGGGGTCTCCTTTCGGGCTGCGAGGCTTGTTCGGGCGATTCCACTTAGCAGTTACTTTTTCCAGTTCGAAGATCTCCGCCCTGGATTTGTTCAGGGCAGTGTAACTGTCGAACCTGGGCTGGTAGACAGTGCGCTCCTTCTTGGGAGTGTCTCCCTCTTCCCTCTGCTTGCCTGGCTCACTTCTGCCCCGTCCACCCTGCGGTCCCCCTAGAGGCCTTGTTTGGCCTGCCGGGGTATCCGTCAGGCCGTGGAACTCCTCCTGCAGAATGAACCCTTCCGCAATTTTCCTGGCCATGGCCAGGGTTTCTGGCTGGGCCCTGATCATCTGGTTTTTCATTTCCCCTGGAAGTAGGGAGATTGTCAGGGCGTAGGCGGCAGTGGAATCATCGATCTCCCTGACCTGCTGGTAGGATAGATCAAACCTTCTCAGGTATTCCCTCACACTTTCACCCTTTTTCTGCTTCAAGGTCATAAGATCGAAACGAGTGAGGCGTCTTCTCTTATTCCCAGCATATTGTTCGAGGAAGATCTCGGCCAACTCTATGAAGAATCTGACTGACCCCTGGCGGAGGTCCCTGAACCATCCTTGTGCGAGCCCTACCAGGGTGGTTGGGAAAAATTTGCACCAGATGGCATCATCTACGTCATACATGCCCATGTGGCTCTCAAATGCTGCCAGGTGGTCTTCAGGGTCTGTTGTCCCATCAAATTTAATGGTAGGCATTTTAATTTTTGGAATGGGGTACTCTTGTACCTCAGGATGAAGTGGGGTTTTTGTGGGCCTGCCCACCAATCGTGACCTGCTTTCCCCAGACTGGTTACCATGAGTATCCCATTGTTTATGGGCTGGTTTCCTCGTACTGGGGGAGCGGTGCCTTGGGGGCGGCCTGCTCGCTGCTTCATCTTCTGTCTCAGGGGAGACTTGTCTGGGTCTCTTCCTCTGAGAGTGACAGAAGCTCTCACCCTGGCGATACTTAGGTTCGAGCGGTTGCCCCCGATTGATCCTTGATTGCAGGCTTTGGGATAAACCGGGGGCTGACTGCTCTCTGGCTGCCGGTGTTAGCCTGGAGAAAACCCCGCCTGGTTTCTCTCCCAAGCGTTTTGACATGGGCTCCCTGGGCCTCATTCGCTCCTGTAATCCTCGGGATAAGCCTCCCTGCCCTCCAGACGCTGATTCTGTTGTGTGAATGGAGAACGCCTGCTGGACAGGTGGCTCTGGATTGCCGGTAGTAATGCGCCTTTGCACATGCGCATACGCTTGTGCCGTCCTTCTCGCTTTCCTCTGAGCATTTCTGGCGGCGGTCCGCCTCGTGCCCCCGGCTTCATCCCTGCTGATTAGGGATGGTTGCCTGGGAGCCGATGCGACCCTGCCTACCAAGCCCTCAGGAGTGAACTCCTGGTTCAGCATCGCAGAAAAGAACGCGGCTGTCTGCGCCATCTGAGCTGGGGTCAGATTTAGAGCGTGTCCTGGGTGTGTCCCCAACTCAGGTGTCACAGCAGTGTTAGATCCGCCGAGGAGACTGGTTCCCCCTACCCCTAGGATCGTGGCAGGAGGAACCCTCTCCGACTGCGGCATACCATACAAGGGGGCCACCGGTGGGACCGTCGGACCCGTTCCTGCACTGGCATCAATGATTTCTGGCATGATTGTTTTAGTTTTGTGATTATGAGTGGTTGATTTTAGTGGGTAACTCGTGAGCACAACCGTAAATTCCCCACAGACGGCGCCAAATTGTTCCGGTCACGGAAACAATTCACCCGGCCCTGGATCCGGGCTGTATGATTGAATCACTCGTGAACAATTGATCGATTGACTTCCTTGAACCTCTCCTTCGTCTCACTCCCTGGATCGGACCTTCCCGGCGGAGCTGGCCTGCTCCCTGCACAATGAACGCACAGGGCCTCGGAGGTTGTCCGAGGGAACCCTCTCCGATGCCTAAGTCAGCCCGTGAAATGCCTTGAGAGACCTAGTTCGTGAGGAGCTAGGTGGCGTTTTTTAGGAGTAAGGGTCTAGAGAGAGAAAATCCCACCCCTCTCTTGTGGGAAATGGGGAAGTATTTATACCTTCCCACAAGAGAGAGAAGTGGGGGAGGAATGGTTGGACAAAGAAGTGACAAGTGGCGTCTTCTCATCCACCCATCCCTAATTACCTTAGGCGAAATGACGGGAGGGCCCCTGGGGTTACCGACCCTGTCGACCAGGGACTTCCCCAGGGCAGGCGGACTTCGGGCAGTGGCTGCTAGGTTCCAGCAGGCTGGGATGGCTTATGGTCCCAGCAGCCGGCGGCCATCCTTAGCGTTTAATGCCTCTGTTTCAATTTCTTGCTAGAGACTGGTCCTTCGAGCTTTGACTGGAATCATCCCAGGGCCTGCCCAGCAGGCGGTTACTTGACAGGCGGCCGACCCCAATCAACAAGTATACGTGGCTTTTCGTGACTAACAGATTGTCGAAAGACGCCGGTTTATTTCATAATGGAATCCTCGAATGTTATCTTTTATAGGTAAATATTTTGTGGGGGCATTTTATATGCCACGTATAACTTCCTGGAAAATTTTCGGTCATTTTTATTTCAGACTATAGAGGATACCGTAGTATTACGGTATCATGATAAAAATCCTAAAGATTAGGAAATAATATCTTAGTAAGATTACGGTATATTGTAATATACCGTAATCAGAATAATATCAAAAATTAGAGAATATGTTATATTATCTACTCCATCCATCCAAATTTAAACTTCATGGGGAAGTAGGCACGGAAATTAAGGGTGGAGTATAGTGTGTGGTGGAAAATGAAAGTTGAAAGAAAATGTGGAGTCAGAAATGATATGGACCACAAAAATCAACCAAAAGAGGAAATATTGTAAGTAAGAAGTTTAAAGATGGACAATCCAAAAAGGAAAGTAGAAAGATTAAAAATGGATAGAGGGAGTACCATATTGGAAGATACTGCGATATCTTCGTAGCCCTATAAATATGAGTCTGATTGTAATCTTATTCAAGACATAACATTCAATAATACAGATCTCTTTATATTTTATCATGGTATCAGAGCCTCTCAATTTTGAGACCTAATTATTACGCTTCCGCTGCCGTGCCGGTGGGTTGATAATACACGGCACCCACCGGCACGGATCTACAATTTTCTCTTTGTTAACAATTCAAAAAAAAATCCCTACCCTACTCCGACCCTAACTCGGTGACTCAGGTTATTGTGTTGGTTATTCCCGTCTCGGTGAGTCGGGTTATTGTGTCCCTGTCTCGGTGAGTCAGGTTATTGTGTTGATTATTCCCGTCTCGGTGAGTCGGGTTATTGTGTTGGTTATTCCTGATTCGGTGAGTCAGGTTATTGTGTTGGTTATTCCCGTCTCGTGAGTCGGGTAACCTATAAAAAAATTGAGTTGAAAGTTCAACTCTTGACTGGCGAGTCCGATTACGCACCGATTGACTGACGAGTCCGATTATGCACCGAAATACTGGCGAGTTACGCACCAAAATACTGGCGAGTTACGCAATTATCTTGGCCGGTGGGTCTGATACGCAATGGTGAAGGAAGAAAATTATGAAGACGAAGAAAGACCGTAATTTTTTTTCTTCTTGATTTTATTGTAGGTCCATTCTCAGAGAAATTTTTAACAAAATTACTTTGAGCTTGAGGGAGGGTATAGAGGATACCGTAGTATTAAGGTATCATGATAGAGATCCTAAAGATTAGGGAATGATATCTTAGTACGATTACGGTATATTGTAATATACCGTAATCAGAATAATATCAAAAATTAGAGAATATGTTATATTATCTACCATATTAGAAGATACTGCGATATCTTCGTAGCCCTATAAATATGAGTCTGATTGTAATCTACAATATACCGTAATTTTACTAAGATATTATTCCCTAATCTTTAGGATCTCCATCACGATACCGTAATACTACGGTATCCTCTATACAGACCCTCGAATCTTAGAAAAACGTGTATAATATACTTCAATTTCATCGTTTTATCGTTTCCCAATTTTATACGATGTGTCATGGGTCGTTTGGCGATATAACTCGTTTGTTTTCAAGCTCAAAAAGTAAATACTACTTGTAGTAGTTTTTACACAGCTAACAGATTGTTGACTGACGTTATTTTATTGCGAAACAGAAAACTCGAATGTTCTCTTTTGTTGCTAAAATTTTATTGGGAAATTTCATATGACCCGTATAACATCGTGGAATTTTTTTTGGCCATTTTCATTTTGGATCCCCGAATCTTAGAAAAACGTGTATTACACACTTCAATTTCAGCCGTTTCGAATGTCGGATAACGCAATATTTACCTTCTCTCAATTTTGTTACTATGTGTCATTGGTTGTTTCGCGGTGTAACTAGCCTGGTTGGACTTCATGACCAAAGAACAAGTACACATAGCTTTTGCGCGAGTGACAAACTGTCGACTGACATTGGTTTATTGTGTAAAGACACCCTCAAATGTTCTCTTTTGCAGCTAAAATTTTGTTGGCCCATTTTATATAACTCGTATAACATCCCAAAATATTTTTGGCAATTTTTATTTCAAACCCCTGAATCTTATAAATACATTTATAATACACTTCAATTCCAGCCATTTTGGAGGTTGGGATGCGCAACGTTTTATCTTCTCCCGATTCATGTACGAATGTTATCTTATTTAGCTAAAATTTTGTTGGGCCATTTTATATGACTCGTATAAAATCACAAAATCTATTTGGAATTTTTTTTCGGACCTCTAAATCTTATAAAAACTTGTACAATACACTTAAATTTCAGCCATTTAGGAGGTCGAGGTGCGCAACGTTTTATTTTCTCCCAATTCTTGTATGATGTGTCATGGGTAGCTTCGTGGTGTAACTCATTCGATTTTGAAGCCAAACTATAAGTATACATAGCTTTTCATGACTAACAGATTGTTGACAGACGCTGGTTTGTTGTGTAACGGAATCCTCGAATGTTCTCGTTTATAGGTAAAAATTTCTTGGAAGCATTTTATATACCCCGTATAACATCCTGGAAAATTTCGGGCCATTTTTATTTCGGACCCCCATATCTTAGAAAAACGTGTATAATACACTTCAATTTCATCCGTTTTGGAGGTTGGGTAGCGCAACATTTTATCTTTTCCCGATTTTTATATGATGTGTCATGGGTCGCTTGGCGATGTAACGCGTTCAATTTCAAGCCCAAAAAATAAGTACTAGTAGGTTTTACGCAACTAACAGATTGTTGACCGACGTTAGTTTATTGCGTAACGAAAAGTTAGAATGTTTTCTTTTTAGCAGCTAAAGTTTCGTTGTGAAATTTCATATGACCCAAATAACATCTTGGAATTTTTTTGGCCATTTACATTTCGAATCCCCGAATCTTAGAAAAACGTGTATTACACACTACAATTTTAGCCGTTTCGAAGGTCGGATAGCGCAACATTTTACCTTCTCTCGATTTTCTTACTATGTATCATGGGTTGTTTCGCGGTGTAACTGGTTGGAGTTCAAGACCAAACAACAAGTACACATAGCTTTTGCGCGATTGACAAACTGTCGAGCGACATTGGTTTGATGCGTAACGACGGCCGAATGTTATAGTTTGGAGCTAAAATTTTGTTGTGCCATTTTATATGACTCGTATATCATCCAAAAATATATTTGACAATTTTTTTTTCGGACTAATGGATTTTATAAAAAACATTATAGTACACTTCAATTCCAGCCATTTCGAAGGTCAGGGTGTGCAACATTTTATCATCTCCCGATTCTTGTACGATGTGTCATGGGTCGCTTCGCGGTGTAACTCGTTTGATTTTGAGCCCAAACTACAAGTATACGTAGCTTTTCGTGACTAACAGAATGTTGACAAACGCTGGTTTATTGCGTAATGGAATCCTCGAAGGTTCTCTTTTATATAAGTAACATTTTTGTTGAGGCATTTTTTATACCCCGTATAACATCCTGGAAAATTTTCGGCCATTTTTATTTTGGACCCCCGAATCTCAGAAAAACGTGTATAATACCCTATAATTTCCGTTTTGGAGGTCGAGTAGCGCAACGTTTTATCTTTTCCCGATTTTTATACGATGTGTCAGGGGTCGTATGGCGATGTAACTCGTTCGATTTCAAGCCCAAAAAATAAATACTAGTAGGTTTTACGCAACTAACAGATTGTCGACTAATGTTAGTTTATTGCGTAACGGAATGCTCGAATGTTCTCTTTTGTTGCTAAAATTTTGTGGGGGAATTTCATATGACCTTTATAACATCATGGATAATTTATGGCCATTTTCACTTTGGGCCCCGAATCTTATAAAAATGTGTATTATAACCTTCAATTTTAGTTGTTTCGAAGGTCAGACAACGCAACATTTTACCTTCTCTAGATTTTCTTACTATGTGTCATGGGTCGTTTCACTGTGTAACTGGTTGGACTTCAAGACCAAACAACAAGTACACATAAATTTTGCGCGACTGATAAACTGTCGACCGACATTTGGTCTATTGCGTAACGACGCCCTCGAATGTTCTCTTTTGAAGCTAGAGTTTGGATGGGCCATTTTATATGACTCATATAACATCCTAAAATATATTTGGCATTTTTTTTCGAACCTCTGAACCTTATAAAAACAAGTATAATACACTTCAATTCAAGCCATTTCGGAGGTGGGGGTGCGCAACGTTTTATCATCTTCCGATTCTTGTACGATGAGTCATGAGTCGTTTCGTGGTGTAACTCGATCGATTTTGAGGCCAAACTACAAGTATACGTGGTATTTCGTGACTAACAAATTATTGACAGACACTGGTTTTTTGCGTAATGGAATCCTCGAATGTTCTCTTTTACAGGTAAAATTTTGGTGGGGGCATTTTATATTCTTCGTATAACATTCTAGAAATTTTTTGAGAATTTTCATTTCAGACCTCCGAATTTTAGAAAAACGTGTATAATACATTTCGATTTCGTCCGTTTTGGAGGTCGAATAACGCAACGTTTAATCTTTTTCCAATTTTTATACGATGTCTCCTGGGTCGTTTGGTGATGTACCTCGTTCGATTTCAAGCCCAAAAAATAAGTACTAGTACCTTTTATGCAACTAATAGATTGTCGACTGACGTTAGTTTATTGTGTAACGGAATGCTCGATTGTTCTCTTTTGCTGCTAATGTAATACCCATATTTTATAGTAAATCAGACTATACATCAACCCGAGTCAAGACGACTACGTCTACTTCAGGTTTAAACTTAAGCCAAACTCGAAGAATTAGTCGTAACGCATTTTATCCCGGACAATTAAGTGAACGAGACCCACAAAGTGGGCCTCACATCTAAACACCTTTTACCACTAAATATACCTAAAGTACCCAAAACTCCCTAAACACGTGAAAATCATCCATATCCTTGATTTTTTTATTTGGACAAACCCTTGAATAATTTCTTATAACCATTTGTTCTTCTTTTGTTGTACATACCGCCTGACACAACTCTCCCTTACCTCTTCATTTTCTTCTTCATTATTCTTCAATCATCATCATAGTGTCATCCCCGCGACTCCGATCTACTGGTGCTGCTGCTACGTTGCCGTCAGTCTCAGTTCTATGTCATTGATTCTCATGTCGTAAATCACGCAATTGCTTCCCCCTTTCCTCACTCCTTTGTATGCTCTATTTTGACTCGACCATCGAAGTTGTTGGGCATTAGATTGTCTTCGCTTCCTCTTTTTTGATATGTATTGTCATCAATAATTTTCATTGTCGTCATTGTCATGTTGTAGCCATGGTCGTTGCCTTTAATGTCAAATTGTGGTCGCCGAATTGTGAATTTGTCACAGCTGGACTAGGGTCAGTGTAGGGCTGTCACGGTTGTTGTCCGGGTTACCCTTGTGGTGTTTGGGGCTGATATAATTGTGAGAGTGCGGTTTTAGTCGGACTTGTTGATGTTATACTATTGTTCTGTCGTGCCTGCCATCAATCATGTGTATTGTTGTAGCGGGTTGTTGCTACTACGTGTTGTTGTCAAGTCGTTTATGTTGGGGTCAGTGATATGTAGTGTCCGTTTCATTTTATACATTAGTTGGGTTAGGTCTGATTCTTTGTATAATTTAATAAGGTAGGTGTCAGCCTCATGGTACAATTTAGTTAGAACGGTATCGATTTAATTACGTTAGGTTCGATATTAATTTAAATATATAATATTCTGTTAGGATCGGACTTCGTAGAGTTTCCGTGGTGAACTGTACTACTGGCGCTTGGTGAATTGCTGATTAGGTAAGGTTTAACCTTACTGTTATAACTTTATCTATTGGTTTGGATGATGCGTTGAACATGTTGATATGAATGACATTGCGATAACATGTATGCAATACGATGAGATATTATGATAAGTTTTTATGATGAATTGGAATGATTGACATTTTGATACAGAGTATGATATGGGAGCTAAGACCGCGTTAGTGCCTGCGGGCCCACGCTTGGAATGTGAGATTGGATACAGAGTATGATATGAGAGGCTACGGCCGCGTTGGTGTCGGCGGACCCACCCATGGAATGTGAAGGGTACCTAGAAAAGTAACCTAGGTTCGGTAGATCTCGAACCTGCCGTGTTATTGTAATTCGCTTCTTTTGGGTCGACCTTAGGAGAAAGTGCACATTAATTAATAACAGGATCCCCAATCTATTGTGCTTTCTAGTGTGGAAACCGATATTGAGATTGAGATTGGAGTTGAGATTGAGATCGTTGAGATCTTGGTTGTATTATCGCGATTATGTATAGGTATCAGAATTGTCTACTGCCAGCTCAACTACTATTTTATTGGACTGTATGATTATTCCTTACTCAGTGTGACTGACCTTATTTATTATGTTTAACTTGTCACCCAATTTCCCGGGGGCCTGTGGTGATCCAATTGATATTTCCGGTCAATTGGGGAGCAGTCTATAATGCAGTTTATGTATGTTGTGATGTATTTGGATGTTGGGATGCATGTACGGAATTGGGGTGAACGCGATTACTGCCCTGAAAGTAGCTTGGGTGATGCGTAGATGTAGACACCCACATTTGACCGCCAGGTGTCTATAGCAGTTTCCGACAAACACCCGATGATGATCGGACGCAAACATGCTTTAACATACTCGAAAACGGGCTCAAAATCATTGGCATTTGGCTTGGACTTTTTACGGGGTACAAATCTCATAAAACAGACCTCAAATTCAGGCCCAGTGGGTCATTTCGAGTCAAATAAGACTAATTTGGGTCGAATCCGACACCAGGGGCGAAACCGTCTTTTTACGACCGAGTCGAAACCCGGTCGGAGATATTTTTTCGAGACACACGGACCAGCCGTGATACCTCACGAGTCCGGCCTGGACTCGAATACTACAAAAATCAGCTACACAAAAAATTAAACAAATCCGTTTAAGGATGGAATTCGATCTCAAGTAGGATTTCTATCCGAAAACCGAATCAAACACTCGACCGAGCGTAGGACACTCGGCCGAGCAGCCTGTTTTCAGCCGGGTTCGTTGCTTCTCCGCCAAGCAAGTGGAATTCTCGTTCCACTCAGCTTCTTACATTTCCTATCCTAAGCGGTAGTTCTATCCCAAACACTTCTCCTAGCCAAGGTCGGGAACCTATAAATAGGCCCCTTGCACAACACAATTAACACACCTGAATCATATATCATACAACAACTTCACATCAACTTTCTTATTCATACACATCGACATTCATAAATAATCATACACCTCGAGATTCTTACACTTAGCATCGAGAAACCGATAGTGCATCCAAGTCCCGAAGGAACCGGCCCTCAAACCCGATACCCTTTTACACGTCCCAACCAACCACCTCAACTCACCGACATTAACTCGACGCTCCCGTGCCCTAGCCACATTCCGACGAGCCCCGATCCGAGTAAACAAAGCATGTAGGTTGAGGGTGTAAAATCAAACCCGGTTTCTCTCTTCTCTCTTCCTTTCTCTCGTCTTTTCCGCGTCTTTTTCTTCTCGTCCTAGCGTCGTCGTCGGTCTATTTATTATGGGTCGTTCGTTGCATTTTTTATTATTTCTAATATCGATACTACAAAAACTATTTTCATATAACGAATATTTTTAAAAATACGATACCGATTCTCTAGTCGAATATCGTATTAAAAGAATTACATTAATCTTATCGATGCTAAAAAATCGTTACATCTTCTTTTTACAAAAAACGACGATTTTAACGCGGAGAGAACTAACATTCTTTTCTTTTCGTTCAAATTCTTTTTCAAAACAATTTTATAAAACTTTTTCTAAAAGTCATTCCGAATATTCGATATCGATTTCATAATCGAATATCGAATACAACGAATATCGAAAGTATAAATCGAGTATAAATTAATTCATATTTGTACGCGATTTATCGAAATTAACGATTTTCGAAAATAAACGAGCCGAGACAGCAGCCCACGCGAGTCGCGCCCCTCCCAGACGACTCGCGCGGGAGCCTGGAAACCACGACCCCTTTCTTCGTTTTCTCTACTTTTTTTCTTAAGCATCGTTTTTCTAACTCTACAAAACGATTTATCAAAACCTTTTCTTTTCATCTTTTCCAAAATCATTCCGAGTATTTAATACCGATTTCATAATCGAATATTGAATACGACGAATATCGAAAATATTAAGTTGAGTACGAACTATGCAATATTTGTACGCGATTTAATAAAATCATCGATTTTCAAAAAATCGACTTCGGACACAGGCCGGGGCGCGAGTCGCGCGCACCCCGGGCAAGCCGCGCGTCCGACTGAAACGCGACACGTTCTTCGTTTTTTATTATTTTTCGAACATCGTTTTTAGACAAAACAGCGTCTTTTCAGATCTCGACTTTATTTTTTTGACCTCGATCAACACGTGTTAATCCATCACGTAAATTAAACTTTTCAAAATCATGCATATTATCATATTTATTTTCATTGTTCAATCGTTACTAACACGTTTGTTCATCTTTTTAGCAACTTCTTCTTTTATCTTTTGTTTTATTAGACTAAAACGAACCTCGCATGCTAAAATAAAACTTTGACGTTAAATTTTAGTTGCATTAAATCGACTTAGCAACCCATTCAATTCTCGCATGTTTAGGGAAAACAATGTTTGCATATCATTTCATCGTTCAACTAACACGCGTATTAAAACATCAAACGATATCCTAGTAGAGGCCGCTATGTGCGGGCGGGGTTGGGTGTCCTTTGTGGGATTCCCAACACGTACCCTTACCCCTTACTCAGAAGCTCGGTTTCCGGATGTCCGAAACCATTAGCAACGAGAGTCATTCAATACACGATATCCGATAACGTCGGTATCAGTATCAAATGCAAAGGGACGAACTCAATAAACACTGACATCGGAAATGGGCCGTATTTTGTACACGGCCCTGTAGACACCCACATTTTGACCCCCAGGTGTCTATAGTAGTTCCCGCCAAACACCCGATGATGATAGGACGTAAACGTGCTTTGACAGACTCGGATATGGGCTTGTAATCATGGACATTTGGTGTAGACTTTTTAAGGAGTACAAATCTCACAAAACCAACCTCAAATCCAGGCCCAGTGGGTCGTTTCGAGTCAAATGACACTAATTTGGGTCGAAACCGTCACCAGGGGTAAAACCGTCTTTTAGCGACCGAGTCAAAACCCGGTCAAAGATACTTCCCGAGGCATAAACTGCCGTGTCACCCCCACCAATCCGGATTGAATTCAAATACTACAAAAATCAGCCATGCAAAATAATAAACAATTCCGTTCAAGGTAGAATTTGATCTCAAGTAGGAATTCTATCCGGAGACCGATTCAGACATTGACCGAGTGTAAAACACCCGGCCAAAACACCCTCAAACCAGCCGGTTTTCCTCTTTCTTCTTGGCCAAGAAAGCGAAATTCTTATTTCCCTCAAATTCCTACGTTTCTTATCCTAAGCGGTACTCAAACTCCTAAACCAGGGTCGGAAACTCCCTATAAATAGGACCTCCCGTCCAACATAAAACAGACATCAATGACAACGATTTTCCAGCCAATATACACGGCTTTTACACATCCATCATCCGGTTTACATACAACCCGATAGTTAGCAAATCCCGACACCTTTCCGAAGTCTCGAAATACCGACGAAGCCGGCCAAACCCGACGTCCCAAACCACCCAAATCGATACACCTTAACTCATCCTCATCATCTCGACGCTCCCAAGTCTAAGCCACTTCCCGACGAGCCTTATCCCGAGAAAACAAAGCATGTAGGTTGAGGGTGTAAATCAAACCCGACTCTTCTATTTTCTCTTCTCCTCATTTTTTTATGGGTCTTTTCGTCGGTCTTTTTCTATTATCGATACTATATAAAAAACTATTTTCATACATCGAATATTCTTAAAATATGATATCGATTCTATATAATCGAATATCATATCAAAAAGAATTATATTAAGTTTTCGACGAAATCGTTACATCTTTTTACAACTTTTCGTTCAAAATTCTTTTTTAACTTTTCGTTCAAAAAACAAACTTTTTCAAAACCTTTTCTAAAGTTATTCCGACTATTCGATATCGATTTCATAATCGAATATCGAATGCGACGAATATCGAAAATATAAACCGAGTATAAACTAATTCATGTTTGTACGCGATTAACGATTTTTCGAACAAAAAATAATAAAAAATCAGACCCGTACGCGAGTCGCGCCCGGTCCAGGCGACTCGCGCACGAGTCTGATCCGGTTCTATTTTTTTAGTTTTTCGTTCGTTTATTTTTATTATTTTACGAAACGATTTCTAAATTTACATTTTTTTCAAAACTATTCTAAATATTCGATAATCAACTATCGAATATAACGAATATCGAGAATATTAAGCCGAGTACGAGTTATGCGATATTCGTACGCGATTTAATCAAATTTTTCCGAAAACCGTTTTCGAAATCAGGCCGCCACGCGACCCGCATGAGTCTCGGGCGAGTCGCGCGGCTCTCGGCCCAAACGCGTCTTTTTTCGTTTTTTTAATTCTTTCTCGAACATCGTTTTTTATACAAAACCGCGTTTTAACAATATTTTTCAGATTTCGATTAATTTTTATTTTCTCGATTTCATATATTTATTTCCTATATTATTATTTCAATCGTTACTAACCCGTTTTCTCGTGTTTGTAGCAATTTACTCTCTCATATTCTTTTTATCGTTTTATTAGACTAAAACGAACTTCACATGCTAAAATAACTTTGACGTTATTAGTTTAACATGCATTAAACGACTTAGCAACCCATTATTTATTTTTCCTCACATGTCTTAGGAAAATAATCTCTGCATATCATTTCATCGTCGAACTAACACGTGTACACAAAACCGAACGATATCTTAGTAAAGGCCGCTAAGTGCGGGCGGGGTTGGGTGTTCTCGACGAACTTCCCAACACGTACCCTCACCCCTTACTCAGAACCATGGTTTCCGGATGTCCGAATCCATTGGCAACGAGAGTCATTCAATATACGATTAACCGCCCAGTCGGCATCGATATCGTAATGCAAAGAGACGAACCCGACAAACTCTGACATCGGAAATGGGCCAGGCTTTAAGTATGGCCCACTACGACATAGAGTGGGTTCGAATGGTTCCGAATAACCATAAAATTCGGTGGCGACTCCTACTTCGATTTAAAATTCTATTCGATCTATCTCATATGGAAATTCTATCGCCTCCCCAAAACCCGCACTTCGCCGCGTCGGGGTGGACCTATGTCATGTCCACAGGCCCACTACGACATAGAGTGGGTTCGAACGGGCCTGAACTCCCACAAAGTTCGGTGGCGACTCCAACTTCGATTTAAATTTCAATTCGATCCATTCTCATATGGAGATTCATTCGCCTCCCTAAACTCACGCGTGGCCGCGTCGGGGTGGACCTATGTCATGTCCACAGTAGGCATTCCTGTTATATAGTTGTATATATCGCTTCTGCTGTGTATCTAGAGTTGTATTCTCTCCCATTCTTTGGATTCCTATCATTAGTTGAATATATATGAGTAGTTTTTTAATCAAATGGTAGGAATCTAATGAATCGGAGGGAGTAATAGTTAATGAGTTGTATTGTTTAAAACACATATATAGTTGATTTGGCATACCATGTTGTATTGTAATTATCTACTTCCTCGGAAAACCGAGATGATAACACTTTTATTTAATCGAGAATGTCTTGGTAATGCTCCTAGGTAAATGGGGGTGTTACAAAGTGGTACCAGAGCGATCGATCCTAGAGCCTAAATTAAATAAATCTAGTAAAATCAAATGAACCTTGGTTATTGACCATTAGAAGCCCCTCTAAAATTTGGTTGAGAAGACGTCCTGTAACACCCCCATGTTACACGTCCTTATACCAACCCTTGACCCTCCTCGTCTTGACCCGGTAACCGTGTGTGAGAATGAGATGGGTATATACTACGAAGGGAGATGTTGTGATGTTATGAACGTGGTGATCATTGCTTGTGATAACTAATTACATTGTTTGATACGTGTGATATATTGAGCTACTTAAGATGATGTGTGGCTAGTACGTAGTTACGGTGTTAGCATGGTATAATAATTAGTACAAGGCCATATGAGCTATATAATCCAGTACGTAAGGTCAACGTAGATGTCGATTATTCTTGAGTTGGAGAATAGTCATCGGCAGGGTTGGTAGTAACGTTGTATACAACACCTAGGTCTTCGTACATAGTAGTGTCGTAAGCGATAAACGAGTTTTTATTAGTCGAGTTGGTGGTAATAAGCTAGAGTTGTATTACGTTTACTGGAAAGGGGGGTTGATACCTGGTGATGGTATGAGTACCGTCATATGTCAAGCGGGTCGATAACTTACGTGGTTTAAGTGTGTCGTAATGTGAATGTTATTGAAAAGTACTTGGATACTTGCATCATGTTTTGAGTATTATATGTTTCCTTGACGATCTAATGTACTAATTGCCTTCATATTACTTATTAGTTATCATTAGCAGTTAAAGCTTAAATGGGGTCAAAATATGTCCATTAAGGTTGTCATATGTGAATAAAGTAAGTGATGAGAATGCAAGTCAGATGATAAATTAATACTGGCGAAAGTGGTCACTTTCGCGTATTAATACTTGAGATTCGCTTCGAGTTATTGTGTCTTACTTATTTCATACTGATATATAATATGTAAGTTCTGCTTCAAGTTTATATATGTGATCTCTTGTTAATATAGTATGTCTGGAGTTGTTACCGTCTTGTGAAGTCATGTTTGATGGCTTAAACAAGCAGACATGCTAAACATGTAGAGATAATGTCAGAACAACTTACAACACCTTTGTTAACATGAATAATGTGTTTACTGGATGGTTTCATCGGTTTAAAGTGGCTATTTCACAAAAGTTTGAAAAGATACTCATGTTTATTTTAAGTCTAGTTTTCATTGTAAAATTTCGTGATTTAATTCCAAGTTCTTCAGTCTGAATAGATTAATTGTGAACGGAGGTCAAAACCTATTAGCGAATTTGTCAATAATCAAGTTTTCATTATAAACCTTATTTAGTTATTTAAATTTAACTTCATTTGAAAATCATGTTGCTTGTAATTTAAAGAGTCTAAATAACGTCGGAACTTGGTGTTACCAAAGCCATTATAAAACATATTTTATAAAACAAAACTTTTATGGTGTCGATTTCTGTCAGTTCGTGAGAATAAGTTTGTAAATCAATGTTATGTTTATAAATTGCAAATTTTTTTAAAAGTGAAAGTTTTATATTTCTGTCTTGGGAATCAGACAACATTGGCTCTGCACTATTTCTAATTATGTTTTTTTTTACAATAACGAGGTTCTGAAAGTGTGTTTACATCCACTAAAATGATATCTTGCCATGTTCAAGTGAAAGTTATAACGTGTCGGTGCCTACCTTATTAATGGTACATTTGGGTCATGGGATGCCGTGTTGGTTCATGTTGCATATTTGCCTTAACGTGGATCTTACAGGCAAGATGTGTTATTGTCAGATAAATTTTTCGTGGTCATAAGTTGCTTAGGTGATAAATAACGTCGGTACACGTACCCAATAAGTGGGAGTCGTTGAGTAAGTTGAGAAATCTAGATGAAACATGATTGAACTGTAGTGTTAGGCTTGATGCCAAAAGAGTTGGAGGTTGTGAAATGACCAAGTGACGCTATGTATATGAGAAATGTGTTGACCTTACTCACCCATGGCCAGGGCTTAGAAGTATATTCGTTCAGAATGTTTCAGTGGTGTTCTATGCTAATTGAATAATGTGTTATATAATAAGGTCGAGAAAAGAGTGATCTCGCGAATATCACAATACTGTCGTAATATATTAGAGGTGTTGGGTAACGTAAGTATAAGATTGGTGAACTTTGTGGCGAAGTTCCTTATAAGGAGGGTAGGATGTCATACCTCGTGGTTTCCAATCCTATGATATATGTGCTTAATGATTGTGTCAATCATCGCGTAATAGGTTGGGATAGTTATCGCTGGTTGTAAGTACGTGAATAGTTTGTTAGTAGTATGTACGTGATGCAAAAATAACAGTTAATTGTATGATGAGTCGTCTGATGTATTTGACTAAGTGTGTTAGTGTGGGGTGTCGTTGGTCGAGATGTAGTGTTATTGGTCGGTGTCCTGAACTTCGGGACGAAGTTCCTTGTAAGGAGGGTAGACTGTAATACCCCATCCCGATTACCCACGCTACGTTACTTATGTTAGTTTGGTGATTGGGTGTTCAGTCAGTTATTGATTAGTTTGTCAGTACAGATGGTACCATTAGTCGTTCCGTAGTGGGAGGTGAACTACTTCGGGACAAATTTCCTTATAACGAGGGTAGATTGTAATACCCGTATTTTATAGTATGTCAGACTATACATCAACCCGAGTCAAGACGACTACGTCTACTTCAGGTTTAAACTTAAGCCAAACTCGAAGAATGAGTCGTAGCACATTTTATCCCGAACAATTAAGTGAACGAGACCCACAAAGTGGGCCTTACACCTAAACAACTTTTAATTTACCATTAAACATACGTAAAGTATCCAAAACTCCCTAAACACGTCAAAATCGTCCACTCCCTTGATTTTTTTTGACAAACCCTTGATTATTTCCTTAAAACCCTTTGTTCTTCTTTTGTTGTACATGCCGCCTGACACAACTCTCCTCTGCCACTTCATTTTCTTCTTCATTACTCTTCAATCAACATCATTGTGCCATCCCCGCTACTTCGATAGGCTGCTGCTACTGCTACGTTGTCGTCAATCTCATATACATGTCAGTTATTCTCGCATCGTAAATCACGTCACTGCTTCCCTTTTCCTCATTCCTTTGTATGCTCCATTTCGACTCAGCCATCGAAGTTGTCGGGCATCAGGTTGTCTTCGCTTCCTTTTTTTCGATCCTTATTGTTGTCAATAATTTCCATTGCCGCTATTGTCGTGTTATAGTCGTGGTCGTAGGTTGCTTTTAATGTCAAACCGTGGTCATCGGGATGTGAATTTGTCACAACCAGATTAGGGTCAGTGTAGGGCTGTTACGGCTGTTGTCCGGGTTACCGTCTTGGTGTTTGGGGCTAATATAATCGTGAGAGTGCGGTTGTATTCGGACCTGTTGATGTTATACTATTGTTGCGTCGTGCCTGCCATCAGTCATGTTGTAGTCAATGTGGGGTGTTGTTATTAGGGTATGATTGGTTCTATGGTATTATATTGTTGTGGCGGGTTGTTTCTACTACGTGTTGTTGTCGGGTCGTTTATGTTGAGGCCGGTGTTATGTAGTGTCCATTTCATTTTATACTTTAGTTGGGTCAGGTCTAATTCTTCGTATAATTTAATTAGGTAGGTGTCAGCCTCATGGTACAATTTAGTTAGAACGGTATCGATTTTATTACGTTAGGTTCGATATTAATTTAAATATATAATATTCTATTAGGATCGGACTTCGTAGAGTTTCCGTGGTGAACTGTACTACTGGCATTTGGTGAATTGCTGATTAGGTAAGGTTTAACCTTACTGTTATAACTTTATCTATTGGTTTGGATGATCCGTTGAGCATGTTGATATGAATGACATTGCGATAATATGTATCCATTACGATGAGATATTATGATAAGACATTGTGATGAATTGGAATGATTGAAATTCTGATACAGAGTATGATATGAGAGACTACGGCCGTATTTGTGCCCGCGGGCCCACGTTTGGAATGTGAGAATGGATACAGAGTATGATATGAGAGGCTACGGCCGCGTTGGTGTCTGCGGACCCACGCACGGAATGTGAAGGTTACCTAAAAAAGTAACCGAGGTTCGGTTGATCTCGAACTTGTCTCGTTATTCGCCTCCTTTGGGTCAGCCTTAGGAGGGATGTGCACATTAATGAATATTGGATCCTTGGTACTATTGTGCTTTCTAGTGTGAAAACCGAGATTAAGATTGAGATTGGAATTGAGATTGAGATCGTTGAGATTTTGGTTGTATTATCTTGATTATGTATAGGTATCAGAATTGTCTATCGCCAGCTCAACTACTACTTTATTGGACTGTATGATTATTTCTTACTCAGCGTGGCTGACCTTATTTATTATGTTTAACTTGTCACCCAATTTCCTGGGGGCCTGTAGTGATCCAATTGATATTTCCAGTCAATTGAGGAGCACTTTATAATGTAGGTTATGTATGTTGTGATGTGTTTGGATGTTGGGATGCATGTACGGGATTAGGATGAACGTGATTACTTACCTGAAAGTAGCACAGGTGATGCGCAGGCTGTAACACCTCAGCCCAAACTAGGATCAGAAATGTTAGTCGTGGTAGCTCACCAGGCTTTGTACTGGTCCCACAGAACAACACAAGTCCTTTCCAGCGCATTTTCAGCTCAGTCATGGGCATCTTGGATACCTTCCATGAGGTCACCCATCTTAAGATTACTCTCACTCAAGCACGCTTAATTGTGAAGTTCTTTTGCACGATGACCAGAAAAGAAAGTGCCCTTTGTTGATATGAGTAGTACTTTCAATCCCTTTAAGTACTAGTTAGTTAAGCTCATAAACAGAACATCTTAAATCAATGTAAGGTGTAGTCATATCAACAAAGGGCACTCTCTTTTCTGGTCATCCATGCAAAAGAACTCCGCAATTAAGCGTGCTTGGCTGAGAGTAGTCTATGGATGAGTGACCTCCTGGAAAGTTTCCGAGATGCGCATGAGTGAGGACAAAGTGCGTTGGAAAGGACTCGTGTTGGTCTGTGGGATCACTACGAAGCCTTGCGGGCTACCGCGGTTAACATTACCGGTCCTAGGATTGGGTCGGGGTGTTACACGGGCATTACTGTTATATAGATTGTATATGTCACTTGCGCTGTGTAGCTATAGTTGTATTAGTTAATGAGTTGCAATGTTTTAAATCACATTGTCGCTTTGGCATTCCATATTGTACTGTAATGAGCAACTTGCTCGGAAAACCGAGATGTTAACACCTTTATTTACTCAGGAATATCTTGGTATATAATAAGGCATCTAGGTAGATAGGGGTGTTACAGCCAAAGTTTTGCGGGTAAATTTCATATGACCCGTATAACATCCTTGAACTTTTTTGGCCATTTTCATTTTGGACCTCTGAATCTTAGAAAAATGTGTATTCAACCATTTCGAAGGTCGGATAGCGCAACATTTTACCTTCTCTTAAATTTCTTACTATTTATCATGGGTTGTTTCGCGGTGTAACTGGTTGGACTTCAAGACCAAACAACAAGTACACATACCTTTCACGCGACTGACAAACTGTCAACCGACATTGGTTTATTGCGTATCGACGCCCTCGAGTGTTCTTTTTTGCAGCTAAAATTTTGTTATGCCATTTTATATGACTCATATAATATCCCAAAATATATTTGGCAATAAAAAACATGTATAATACACTTCAATTCCAGCCATTTCGGAGGTTGTGGTGCGCAACGTTTTATCATATCTCGATTCTTGTACGATGTGTCATGAGTCGCTTCGAGGTGTAGCTCGTTCGATTTTGAGCCCAAACTACAAGTATACGCGGCTTTTTGTGACTAACATATCGTTGACAGTAAAAAGACTATAGATACAAGATATAGAAAAGCAATAAATGTTTTCTTTTTTTCCAAATTTTTCATCTATAAATTGTTTATGAATTCGTCGCATTCGTCGATTCTATGAGATCAAGATCTAGTAAATGGAATATACAGAATTGTGATCAATCAAATATTGCAAAGCCCGGGTATTTTTTACCGGTCGGAATTGGACCATAACGGAATTTCGGTCTATACCGGCACCATAATATCAGATTGGGGAGGAAGATCAGAATTAGAGATTGATAGAAAAGTTGGTTAATGCGTAACGGAATTCTCGAATGTGCTCTTTTATAGGTAAAATTTTTGTGAGGGCATTTTATATGCCCCGTATCAATCCTGGAAATTTTTTGGCCATTTATAATTCGGACCCCCGAATCTTAGAAAAACTTGTATAATACATTTCAATTTCATCCGTTTTGGAGGTCGGATAGCAAAGTTTTATCTTTTCCCGATCTGTCATGTGTCGCTTGCCGATGTAACTCATTCAATTTTAAGCCAGAAAAATAAATACTAGTAGGTTTTACGCAGCTAACAGAATGTCGACTAACGCTAGTTTATTGCGTAACGGAAAGCTCGAATGTTCCCTTTTGCTGCTAAAGTTTTGTGGGGAAATTTCATATGACCCGTATATTTAACATCCTGGAATTGTTTTTGGCCATTCTTATTTTGGGACCTCCAAATCTTAGAAAAATGTGTATTACACACGTCAATTTCAGTCGTTTTGAAGGTCGGATAGCACAACATTTTACCTTCTCTCAAATTTCTTACTATTTATCATGGGTTGTTTCGCGGTGTAACTGGTTGGACTTCAAGACCAAACAACAAGTACACATAGCTTTTGCGCGACTGACAAACTGTCGACCGACATTGGTTTATTGCGTATCGACGCCCTCGAATGTTCTTTTTTGCAGCTAAAATTTTGTTGGACCATTTTATATGACTCGTATAACACCCCAAAATATATGTGACAATTGTTTTTGGGACCCTTGAATCTTATAAAAACATGTATAATACACTTCAATTCAAGCCATTTCGGAGTTCGGGGTGGGCAACGTTTTATCTTCTCTCAGTTCTTGTACGATATGTCATGGGTTGCTTCGCGATATAAAGCGTTCAATATTGAGCCCAAACTACAAGTATACGTGACATTTCTTGAGTAACAGATTGTCGACAAACGCTAGTTTATTGCGTATTGGAATCCTCGAATGTTCTCTTTTATAGGTAAAATTTTTGTGGGGGCATTTTATATACCCCGTATCAATCCTGAAAAAATTTTGACATTTTTTTTTCGTACCCCCAAATCTTAGAAAAACGTTTAGATGGTCGAATAGCGGAACATTTATTCTTTTCCCGATTTTTATACGACATGTCATAGGTCGCTTAGCGATGTAGCTCGTTCGATTTCAAGCTCACAAAATAAATACTACTCCCTCCGAGTTCCTATTATTGTCCCAAAAGCTTTTTGGATGGAAAATAAGAAAGGAGAAATGAGTGGTTCAAAAAGGGAGGAGAAAGAGAGAGAAATGAGAGAGTAATTGTGAACCACACATTGATGGGCATAAAAGGAAAGTGGGACGAAAATCAAACTCAACCCAAAAAGGAAAGTGTGACAATAAAAGGAACTCGGGGGGAGTAGTAGGTTTTACGCAACTATCAGATTGTCGACTGACGTTAGTTTATTGTGTAACGGAATGCTCGAATATTCTCTTTTGCTGCTAAATTAAAATTTTGTGGGGAAATTTCATATGACCCGTATAACATCCTGGAAAACTTGTGGCCATTTTCATTTTGGACCCCCGAATATTAGAAAAACGTGTATTACACACTTCAATTTCAGCCATTTTGAAGGTCGGATAGCCCAACATTTTACCTTCTCTCGACTTTCTTACTAGGTGTCATGGGTTGTTTCGCGGTGTCGTTGGTTGGACTTCAAGACCAAACAACAAGAACACATAGCTTTTGTGCTACTGACAAACTGTCGACCGACATTGATTTATTGCGTAACGACGCCCTCGAATGCTCTCTTTTGAAGCTAACATTTGGCTGGCCCATTTTATATGACTCGTATAACATCCCAAAATATATTTCGCAATTTGTTTCCCCGACCTCTGTATCTTATAAAAATAAGTATAATACACTTCAATTCTAGTCATTTCGGAGGTCGAGGTGTGCAATGTTTTATCATCTCTCGATTCTTGTACGATGTATCATGGGTCGCTTCGCGGTGTAACTCGTTCGATTTTGAGCCCAAACTACAAGTATACGTGGCTTTTCGTGATTAACAGATTGTCGACAGACGCTGGTTTATTGCGTAACGAAATCCTTGAATGTTCTCTTTTATAGGTAAAATTTTGTGAGGGTATTTTATATGCCCCGTATCAATTTTGGAAAATTTTCGGCAATTTTTATTTCGGACTCCCGAATCTTAGAAAAACATGTACGGAGTATAATACTCTTCAAATTCATCCGTTTTGGAGGTCGGATAGCGCAACGTTTAAATCTTTTCCCAATTTTTATACGACGTGTCATGGATCGCTTGGTGATGTAACTCGTTTGATTTCAAGCCCGAAAAAAGGAAAATACTAGTAGCTTTTACGCAGCAAACATATTGTCGACTGACGTTAGTTTATTGCTTAACCGAAAGCTCGAATGTTCTATTTTGTTGCAAATTTTTTTTGTGGGAATTTCATATGACCCATATAACATCCTTGAAATTTTTTGACCTTTTTCATTTTGGACCCCTGAATCTTAGAAAAACGTGTATTACACACTTCAATTTCATCTGTTTCGAAGGTCGGATAGCGCAACATTCTACCTTCTCTCGATTTTCTTACTATATGTCATGGGTTGTTTCGCGGTGTAACTGGTTGGACTTCAAGACCAAACAAGTACACATAGCTTTTGCGCGATCGACAAATTGTCGACCGACATTGATTTATTGTGTAACGACACCCTCGAATGTTCTTTTCTGCAACTACAATTTTGTTGGGCCATTTTATATGACTCGTATAACATCCCAAAAAAAATTGGCAATTTTTATTTCAGTCCCCTGAATCTTATAAAAACATGAATAATACACTTCAATTTCAGCCATTTCAGAGGTTGAGGTGCAACGTTTTATCTTCACACGATTCTTGTACGATGTGTCATGGGTTGCTTTGCGATATAACTAGTTCCATTTTAAGCCCAAACTACAAGTATACGTGGCTTTTCGTGCCTAACAGATTGTCGAAAGAGTTTGGTTTATTTCGTAACGGAACTCTCGAATGTTCTCTTTTGTTGCTAAAATTGTGTGGGTATTTTATACGACCAGTATAATATCCAAGAAATTTTTTGACCATTTTCATTTCGGATTCCCGAATCTTAGAAAAATGTGTACTCCATCCGAGTCTGAATGATCTTTACTCTTTCCTTTTTGGGCTGAGTCATACTTTTTCCCCTATTCCATTTTAAGCCATTAATACGTGGCACATATTCACCCTTACATTTTTCTCTCTTCCCTCTTCTTTTTGAACCACACATTAACACTTCCTTATTTTTTTTCCCAAAAACCCTAGGAAAAGATCATTCAGACTCGAAGGGAGTATAATAAATACATGCACTTCATTTTCATCCGTTTTGGAGGTCGGATAGCGTGACGTTTTATTTTCTCTCGATTTTTGTACGATATGTCATGGGTCACTTTGCGATGTAACTCATTCCATTTCATGCCCAAACAATAAGTATACGTAACTTTTACGCGACTAACAGATTGTCTACCTATGTTAGTTTATTGCGTAAAGGAAATCTCAAAATCTCGAATATTTTCTTTCGCTCCTAAAATTTTGTGGGGGCATTTCATTTGACCCATGCATGAAATATCCCGAAAAAATTTCGACCATTTTTAGTTCGGACTCCGAATCATATAAAAACGTGTACAAATACACTTTGCGATGTGTCATGGGTCAGAGAGAGCGACGTTTTATCTTCTCTCGAATTTTTTTACGATGTGTCATGGGTCGCTTCGTGATGTAACTCGTTCTGTTTCGAGCTTAATCAGCAAGTACATGTAGCTTTTACGCTACTCACAGATTATCAAACGACAGTTTATTGCGTAACGGAAAGCTTGAATCTTCTCTTTTGAATCGCATACAACCGTCCTCCCCTATTGCGCCACACCAGCCGGTTCTGCTGCCCCACCACCATGGAAACCGACTTTCAAATATTATAGTCCGCCCCAACCCTCGTTATTTCAGTCCTCCCCATAAGTTCGCCACGCAGCTGAATTAGCAAACTCATATCCCACTCCCGATCACAGTTATACAAGCACTCGTCGACCCTCACTGACGGGCTGCCATGTTAGCTGAATTTGATGCCCTCGAACTTGGACACTTGTACCCTCCTTCTAAGCTCAAAATGTTATAGGTTGTAAATGATATACGAGGTTACATATGCTCCGGATGGCTCAGTCAATCAATACAAAGCCCGTCTCATCGCAAAAGGTTTCAACCAAAGACCCGGTCTTAATTACTCGGAAACTTTATACCCGATAATCAAACCAAAAACCGTACCTCAGGTTGGTCTCTCCGCCAAATTGATATAACTAATGCATTTTTACAGGGTTATCTTCACGATAATGTGTACATGACTCAACCGGCTGGTTTTACTGATACAACACTCCCGACTTATGTGTGCAAACTATCAAAGGTTATTTATGGTCTCAAACAAGCACTGAGAGCCTGGTTCACTAAGCTCCTTCAATTTTTGCTCAACTACATGTTCACTAATTTCATCTCTCTGATTGCTCTCTGTTATATATTCAAAATGGTAGAACATGTCTTTTCGTTCTCGTATATGTTGACGATATCATCGTCACAGGTAACTCTGACCCTGCCATCACTACATTAATTAATATGATATCTAATCGGTTCTCACTTAAGGATTTAGGTCCCCTCTCATATTTTCTCGGGGTTGAAGTCACCACTCACCCCCAATGTCCATGGGTCCCTTGCCATACGTTTATTAACATACTCCCTCCGTCCTAATAGGACATTTATGTTTGTTTTATACATAAATATTTTAAGGTAATAAAGTTGGTGAGAGAAGAATTATTGTCTATACTATATTATAAAAAGTCAATTTCTTTGCATCATCCTAACCTATCTATACTACAATCACTAATCACCAACTCTAAAAGTAAACAATAGATAGATAAAACTTACTTAAAAAGTAAATTGTAGACTATTCCAAATTTACTGACTCATTCATAAAACGAAAGTTTAAACTATTGATTGGGACGAACACACTAGTTAATAGGAGGACAAACAAGACTTTATTTAGGGGAGATGAGGAATAAATTTGGGCGTGATTATGTAGGTCGGAGCAGCCGACATAGGTAATGAAGTTGGTAACCACCGAATATTAGATGCAATGAACATATGACTTAATATGACTTAATATTAGTTTAATCCATTGGTTTGGTTGTGTACTTGAATTGGCTTACCTTGTTCAATTAATTCAATTCGGAGTCCACTAGAGTCAACAACTACTCCTATGAGTACTACTCTGATCTTTCTTGTCTTTTCTTTTGTTTGGTCATCTGGTATTGTCAAACTTTGCCCTACTCAATACTACTACTGTGTAAATCTTTTTCGGTGGGGTTTTTCACTCCTCTTTAATTTCCTTCCCACCATTCTTCTTAATATACAGTACCAAGAAGCGTAAATAGATAGCCCAATAGAATTGCTAGAGTATAACAATTACACAAATTCTTATTTGTGACGAAAGTATCCGTCACAAACTTCTAACGGGTCAAGTACTACACTAAATACAAAAATAAAGTGTGGTGTGACATAGCAAATCAATTGTCTTACTCATACATGTGGTATGTATTTGACCCGTTATATTATTATGACGGATAGGCTCGTCGCAAGAGAGACCCACTGTAACAATTATTATACCGTGTGAGTTGTGATAGACATCAAATTTAATGATTTATTGTAAAAAATAATCACTTTTAGTTAGTCAGTGACTACTTAAGACAAATAATAATCAATTTTTTTGTGTTAAGTTACTAGAAGTGGTAACTAACCAACTTAGTGGGTCACTATTTACTAAAAGTTGCTAATTTTTGTCAATCGACTAATGTAATGTTATCCACCGCTGAACCACTATAACTTCACTAGTTTTCATTGTAGGTTAATAGTACGGAGTATATATCTTGTCGATTTATTTCAAAAACATAGACTTTTAGAACCTTTGGGTGCGCATTTCGGGACTATCCTCAATCCTCCCCCTAACGTGCGTGATCAATGGACAATGGTTAACTTTTAGTATAAGTACATACTCAATATATAGTGTTATTTCCGTCTCGATTATTTATTTACAATTTATATTATTTGAGAAAAAATAAATATGATATTTAAAGATAAATATATGAGTGAGACGAAGGAGGTGTATAAGATCCATTCAACCTATGCTAATGATAGAGGCGAATGCATGCATGGTCATTATGATAGCGCATGCAATACATAATAAAAATAATGATGATGATTAGTGACTAAGATCTAGTGGGGTGTCCGTATATTAGTGAGTGAGACTAGCGTAAAAATTGAAGTCGGAATCGATAATGATGGGGATTAAGAAGTGGACAAAAATAGAAGCAAGTGCAAAAGTAAGGTTATTGGTTGGGACAAAACATAGTGGGACGATGATCTGATGTCCATCCCCGGAAAAGTGATGAATGAATGAATTCTCGTCAAACATGATAAATTCTTAGTCCAACTTCAACGCACGTGTCTAATTAATTGTCTTTCCAATAACTATTCTTCTTCTCATGGGCTACAAGAAGAAGAAGAAGAAGAAGGAAGAAGCATACAAGTAAGTGTGTGATGTATGAGGGAGACCTGATCAGCTCACCTTACCTGAAAATTTCAAGTCCTCTTAATAACCCAACTGCTTCAGCAACTTGATTATTTATTTGCACAATCCTCAACTCTTGCTACTCAATAATGCTTATCATCTACATACGTTTATCCTCATTATATTGTGTATGTGATGATAATAGTTTTTCATTATTACACCATTTTTTTGATTATTCAACTTTCTAATTTACGCAACTCAATTTTGTTTTGATGTTTACGTATCAAATTTGTTGTTTAGTTGCTGGCACATTGGATGTCAAAACTATTGGTTTTTTAGAAGTCATCACCTCTCGATCATTGTTTTTTAGAATAAAAACAGTATAATAAATGTGAAAAATAACACAATAAGCCCATAATATGTGATTATGTGTCATAGTCAATCTCAAACATGAAGAAAATTAACGGATATAGATGAAAGAATTTGTCTCAAATCAATTTCTACCTGATTATATATAATGTGAATACAAACACTATATAAATTGATTGTTGTTTGAGGTCTAATGGTCTATTTTTCTAGTATTGCATACTTCCTCCGAGTCTAAAATAAGGGTAGCTCAAAAATGAAGAAGAAAGAGAGATAAATGAATGGGTGAATATGAGTCACGTATTCACGACTTAAACAGAAAAGAATAAAGGAAGAATAACTCAGTTCAAAAGGGAAAGATGGAATATAAGTCAGATTCGGAGGGAGTATAAATTATTACGGTACTAATTAAAACTAAAAGATAAAAGGATAAAAATATATCGTACTTCTAGAATTCTATTATTCGATAAAAAATAGAGATACAAACGTGGTTTATATAACCGAGTCGACTAACTAAATACAACGAATCTAACTAGCTACTAAATACAAATAATTAGTGAAACTAATGGTGGGTGAATGAAGAGACTATGCATTGATGTACAATATTTATTAAGACACCCCTACAGTCGAAACGGTGGAGGAACGAACGTTCAGGCTGGACTGGAAACGAGTAAATAAGTACTTAAGAAGACCCTTGGTGAAGATACAATATATTGGTAGTCGGCCAGAATATGGAAAACACGAACTAAATCAAGACGAACATTTTCATGAACAAAATGAATGTCAATTTCAGTATGCTTGGTGCGTTGGTGTTGAACAGGATTCCCGGAGAGGTAAACGGCAGACACATTATCAAAATAGATGACAGAGGCGTGGCGGATGGGAGCATGGAGTTCCAACAATAAATTACGAATCCAACATGTCTCAACAATAAATTACGAATCCAACTTTCTCCTCCAAGATGATATGGGGACAAATGATGTCTTAAGACTGTATGGATGTGGGCCCACAACTTGAACAAGATATGAGGATGTGCAATAGGAAAATGAGGCCAAAACAGCCTTTTATGCCTTGTGTTAGATATTTGAAGCTTTCTTGTGGTTGGAGACGATGCTTGGGTATGAAGAAGTCTATCAAGTTAATGGGTTGGAAAGACTCGGGAGACCACAAGAAACATGATAATGGGTCTTTGGATGATCGCTTCCCGCTTTCGACTTGGAGGCTTTTGGTGATAGTTTGGCTTGGCTATACCATGAGCCCACATGAAGACTTTTCTAGAGCCTTCGACTTGCTCCTCCGAGCTCTCGATGGGTATAGTTTGTGGAGATGATACTTGAAAAATAAACTTCAATGTTTTGCGGTCCTAGACAAAACCGCACTTCTTGGGAGGCAACCCAAGCCTATTGTGCATTTTTTACGTTTTTGGTGTGTTGTTTTTGTTTGTAGAAATCTCTAACAAGAAGCAATCATGGATTGAAGATAAAGTACATGGAAAGTAATCAAGTGTGGGGGAAGACATACATGTGCTTTAATTTTTACGGTATCTACTTACCCTCCCATCCCACCCTTGTTTTGAACATTGAGGACAATGTTCGGTTTAAGTGTGGGGAAGTTTTTCCTTGATTGTTCCATTGCGGTTTGTGGTTTGAGGATGTTTGGTTGATCTTGTTGGAGTTTGGTGGTGTATTTGTAATGTTGATTGAGGGACGTAATTTGTTGTTTGCTTGTTGTCATTGTGTTTTCTAGTTGTTTTTGTGTTTTTTTTCTATTTTGCTTGGTTAGCTAGTATGTTTAAGGTAGGCCTTCTCGGAAACCCATTTATGATATTTGCCTACGAGTACCCGCATTCCTTTGTTAATAACTTAGTTTGATCTTGGACTTTATTCTAGTAGAACGACTTTAAAGCAATAGATACGTTGATTTTGTAGCTTGTGTCCACCTTTTTCCGCTAGGAGTTTACACCGGGCTTGCATTTGACCACATTGACCACTCGCGGAGTGATAAAGCCTTGGTTATTGTGTCTCGTGTTTATAGGTGACCTTGCTCAAGGTATCATTGCAGTAAATGGTTCAGATTACCGCTTTTTGTGGGTTCTCCGGGGGTACACACCTGACTACCCTTATACCCTTCGACCTTTTCATCCCATAATAAGTTTGCAAAATATTGAAATCCTATTAGTTTGTTATCTATTGCAAGTGTGATGTTCATTAGACTTGGCGACTCGTGCCTTGCCTTGTACTAAGCATACTCCAAGAGGAGGTCGTGCTCTGCGCCGCTAAGCGAGAGTCTTGATATTTGTTAGACCTCAAGTCATATCACGTCGCCTATAAGGGCAAACAAAGCCAAAGAAAAAGGCATTAAAAGCAAAATTCCGAGAAACATAGAAAAGTTAAAGGAAAACAAAAGGAGAAAAGAAGAAAATCGAAAACACCAAAAACATCTTATCCTAATAAGCCTTTTTAACCGGTTTGTGACCGTGAAGTGCCTACTAAAGAAATGAGTCCCTAGGAAGGAAGATAGCGTGAACAAATTGGTTGATTCCATTTTGTAAACACTTCCACCCTTCTTGTTTGAACCATTTTCGGCTACCTTGCACTACAAGAAAACACTTCTCGGGCGACTAACTAGCTAGCGTCTAAATCAGTAAACGCCAAATTGGCGTCCACTAAACAAATCGGGCGACCAATATTGGTCGCCAAATTTGGCAATCGACGCGTATACGGAAATGTTTTTTTTTTTTTGAAAACACTGTACACACGCGGGCGACCACTGTCGCTCGCCAAAATAAAGGCTAGGGTGACCATAGTCGGTCGCCAAATTGACAAAATGGGCGACCACTGTCGGTCACCAATTGGAAAAATGGGTTACCACTGTTGGTCGCCAACTGGAGAAAATGGGCAACCACTATCGGTCACCTTTTGCCCGAGTGTGATTTCGCCTATAACACTCCCCCCACCTCTTTCTCGTCATTCATTCCTTAAAAAAACAGTCTATACTCTTGTGATTTCGGTCAATTTGGTAAGTCTTACTCTTGTCATTGGCTTGTGATGGCCACACTGTGGACATGACGTAGGTCCACCCCGACGCGGCCACGCGCGGGTTTGGGTAGGCGAATGAATCTCGTGGTGAGATTGTTCTCGGGTTCGAAATTTAAGTCAAAATGGAGTCGCCACCGAATTTTGTGGTTATTCGGAACCATACGAGCCCACTCTATGTCGTCATGGGCTATACACAAAGTAAGCCCACTTCGATTTCAGAGTTCATTGGGCTCGTCCCTCTGCATTGCAATATCGATACCGTTTAAACCGGCTTTCGTATATAGAATGACTCTCGTGCGCCAAGGGTTTCGGACATCCGGAAACCAAAGGTTCTGAGTAAGGGGTGAGGGTACGTGTTGGGAAGCCCACTAAGGACACCCAACCCCGCCCGCACATGGCGGCCTCTACTAAGACATCGTTCGTGTTCGTGTACGCGCGCTAGTAAAACGATTAAATGATATGCAAACAGCGTTTTCGGGCTAAGCATATGAATAGTACGTGAACTACGTCATTTAATGCATCTTTATTATGGTCGAAGTAATTTAGCATGCGAGGTTCATTTATAAAGCGATAAGCAAGTAAATAAATAAAACTCGAAAGTAATAACGTACAAGTTACACGGGCGGAAATACAACCCGGCCAATACAAAAATTGCAAACGATATAGAAATGGGATAATAAATAATAAAAAGTTAGGAACGGACCCGTATACAAACCAGACCGTGAACCGTGTGATTGGACGAACCCCGATTAAATACACATTGCATTGTGTATTAAACGAAGGACGGAGACATAGGACCTAAGCGTGAGGCTAGCCCGATCCCATGTCTCGATGCCTTGTCCCAACTTATCACGTCGAAAAAATCGATCAAAGTCGTTAAGGTGTCGTGATAAGCGTGAGTTTTGAAAAAGGGGAAGTCACGTGATTGTCTTTACACGTGATGACTAAAGTCGATAAAAGGACGAGGCTTGAAATGTGTGTCAAAGCCCTTGGTTTTCTGGGTTACAGGACCCACTCGGTCAAGTCATGGTCTGACTCGGTCGAGTGTGTCCTCGAAAAGTGGTCTGCCCAGTTTTATGGATGCTACTCGATCGAGTAGCCTACGTACTCGGTCGAGTAGCCCCTGTACGAGTGTCAACTCGTTTTGTTTTTGGGGTTTAAAATCGACGGTCGGCCAAATTAAATACAAATATTGCACGGTTTGAATTTAACTTGACCTCCGGTCCTATAATCGCGTATGCATGCGATTATAATACCGTTGTCGGGATTTTATGAAGACGTTTATATTAGAAACTTTTAATTAGCAACGGAATGCATCCCTCTACGTCACGACATCGAAACTAACCCTTTCGGGTTACGTGATGTCGGTTTTCGTGTCAACGGGTTCCTTACTAATTATAGAAATGGAATTAAATACGTTCAACTACGACCGATTGCGATCACGTCACGCCCTTGAGTACATTGGGGCGGGGCTCCTCGAAAGGGCTCCGCCTCCGTCGTTACTCGTAAAGGGATTAGACGGACTTTAGGCAAACATCGTAGTCAAACGGATTTAGAACCGGATTTTGATACTAGTTTATTTATACGCGGTATAATAATATGTTAGCAACGAGAAAGTAAAAGTTAGCATACGAAAAATCAAAATGTTAGTATTATGTTAGAAGTTAGAATTATAATACTAGTATAGATATAATATAAACGATAGAAAAACGTAAATAAAAGAGTAACAAGGATCGAAATGGGGTTTAGGACACCCTCAACATACATGCTTAGTAGGAACCTCGGAAATGGACTCGTAAATAATGACGGGATGTCGGAGTATCGAGGATGTATGTAAGTTATGGTGTGTATGTGTATATGTGTGTGTGTTTGTCGGTTTTTCGAGGGACAAGGGACTCGGTTTTTTGTGTGTAGTGCTTAGGGTTGTAGTGTAGAGTGCTTAGGTAGATTAGGGTAGAAGTTTAGGGTAAATGTGCATTAGGTAAAAACTCAAAATGCAAAGGGTTTGAGGGGGTATTTATAGACTTTACCCCACGACCTAGGGTCACTCGATCGAGTGACCCTAGTGTACTCGATCGAGTGCCATAGAAAATGGGCCTGATCCGGTTTTTGACGCTCCACTCGACCGAGTGGGTCAACCCACTCGATCGAGTGGATCAGGTAAACCGAGATAAAATAGGAAGGAATTGATATTGTTGTTTTGATTGATTTTTGTTATCTTTTTTGAATTTGGATTAGGCGCCAGCTTCTAGAAGGTGCACTTGGGCGGGTTTTTGTGACGGGTTCGTCTTTGACCGGGTTTTGACCCGGTCGCCAAAAGACGGGATTTATTTTTGGTGTCGGTTTTGGCCCAAATTAGTCTCATTTTATTGGAAATTAACTGCCCACTGGGCCTGGATTTGAGGTCTGTTTTGTGAGATTATTACTCCGCTAAAAGTCCATGTCAGATATTATTGATTTCGGGTCCAAATCCGAGTATACCAAGTCACGTTTGCGTCCGATCATCATCGGGTGTTTGTCGGGAACTGCTATAGACACTAGCAGGCAAAATGCGGGTGTCTACAGAGCCCCCACTCTGACTGAGGCTTGGACAAGGCAAAAGTCAGAGTAGCTACCAGGCCAATCGCAGATTACGACCTGGCAGCCTTCTGGTCGGGTCGTTTATAGTCCAGTAGACTAGCGTGAAGGGCTCGCCAGCCATAAGCAGAAGGTCATACTTGTCCTGCTGATGATAGCTCCGTGGGGAGTGAAACTTGCTCCTGAGGGTGTAGGAGTACCCGTATGCTGATACATCATAGCTCTGATTGTAGCATCCTGGGATAAATATTGGCTCACGTTGGGGAGTGAAGTAGTTGCGCGGAGACTTGCTTCTGAAGTGCGGGGTGTACCTGTATGCTGACACATAACAAATTGCATGTAACACATAGGCAAAACACCGACTCGTGCTGGGGAAAATGTATTGAATTTTGAAAGAGATTTTTTTTTTAATCACAGGATTTTTAGAAAATTTTTAGCAAAGCTCGGGACAACTAGATTCCTATTCTGGGTTGAAGTCAGGCCGGCACATGCTGGGGCCCAGGTTTGCTGAGGAGGCAGAGTTAGTTAGGGTTACAGTCAGGCTTCCCTATTATAAATATAGGTCTCCCTGCTTCAGTTTACTGCATCCTAAATCAAAAACCCTTCTTTCTCCTCAAAATCTCTTAGTCTCTCCAGAGAATTCAAATTCCTGCCATGGGTATCGAGCATCTTACTTCAATGCTTTTTGCCTGGTCCCAGCACTTTCGGGACGAGGACAAAATTCAGCTGACCCAAATGGGGATTGTCAGCCTGTTTTCTCTTCGGCGTCTAGTGACTGATTCACACTTTTTGGACGCCTGTTTGTCGTTTTGGGATACCACCCATCACGTCTTTGCGTTCCCGCGGGGAGAGATATGCCCTCTTCCCGAGGAGATCGCAGCCATCGGGGGTTGGAGCCCTGTTGCTCGTCCTGCCATCCCTCCGTTCTACCCGGACCCGAGGAGAAGACTGAGGGATTTCCTGGGTCTGTCTCATGCTGAGACAGATCGAATGGTGCGGGGAGATACTGTTTCCCTCTTCGACTTGGCCGACAAGTTTATGAATAGTCAAGATGTAAGGGCCACGCCTTCTCATAGGCGTAGGGCTTTTGCCTTCTGCATGCTGCACCGCTACGTCTTTGAAGGGATGATGGATGCTGACTCATGTGTGGGTCAAATTAGGCTGATTGGAGTGGTTGACCAGATGGAGACTGGTCATAGCCCTGCTTGGCTAGCCACTGGAGAAATCGTCATGGGTCTGGATGCTAGGCGTCTTGACCCAACCCGGCAACTGACGGGGAGCACCCTTATTCTGCAGGTACATGTCTCGCGATTTTCAATTTTTGCCCTCTTTTTTTTGTGTTTTGCGCGATTTCCTGAGGTCCGTGAGTCACTCGATCGAGTGGACCTGTCACTCGATCGAGTGATGCCTGCAAAGCGCTTCTGCCCATCTGCGGAGGGCTTACTCGATCGAGTGGGATGCTTTACTCGATCGAGTGTCACACCTGAAGAGATTCTGGTTGTCCTCAGAGAGCCCTACTCGATCGAGTGAGATGGCGTACTCGATCGAGTGGCACACTTAACGAGATTCTGTTTGTCTTCAGAGAGCCTTACTCGATCGAGTCAGATGGTGTACTCGATCGAGTGGGCTGTAGCGGACCATATTGTTGCTTATGAATTTTATACATACTTTTTGCAGGTTTGGTTGTCGGAACGCTTATCAATCATAGAGCCTCCTCCGAGCGTTCCTAACTACCGTAGCAGCCAAATCAGTTCAAGAGGGCGTCGGATAAGCTCAAATCACCATATAAATCGAGCTTACTGGGATGAGGAGTTGGTGTTCCATGGTGGCCTCTTAATCAGGTGGACCGTCGCTTGGTGGTTCCTTTCTAAACTGACGGGGCTGGCCAAGAGGGATCAAGCCCGCTACCTGGTGATCCTGTCCCTTGACTGGACAGTTCACATTTACCCGGACCGCATTCTGAGGCAGTTCGGTTCGTCTCAGCGCATCCCCGAGACTGAAGCCATTATTAGCGTCTCGCTCCAACTGACAGACGCTATGTGCGACACCTGGTTGCAGAGATGGTTCACTCGTCCTGCATGGACTATTCCCAACCCTTGCCAATCCGCTTGGGTTTCTCGGGCTTACGAGAAATGGACTTCTGAGGAGTCCGAGGAAGCTCGCAAAGCTCTGAAGGTCGATGAGGCCTTCGAACTGGTCCGTCGGGAGACGGCAAAGGACAATAGGGGATTCTTCGATGAGGGAGAGACCCCTGCTACCTTAGTCCGATTGAAATCGGGTCTTAAGTCACATACTAAGACTCGAGCTAAAGATGCCGGTGCTAGTGGCATGCGGGGGCGGCTAAGCCCCCAGACTGATTTGGAACGGCGACTTGGCCCAAGCATGGCGGTCCGGGACCGACTAGGTCCGCGTGACCGCCTCCCTGAGCCCGTGAGGGCCCGACTCGGGCCTATCGAGGTGGATGAGGACTCGAGTTCCAAGAAACGAGTCCGGGCTAAGGAGGTTCCTGTGGTGATTCGGGAACGCTCTCCTCCGCGTCGTTGTCAGTGGACGGCCAAGGAGGCCAAGGACAAGGGGAAGGGCAAGATGCCTTAAATACCGAGTCCTTAGCTTTTTTATTATTTAAATATTATTATTATTTATTTTGGAGTGTGTTTTTTTTGATAATTTTTGAATTCCTGCTTTTTTGTAAGTTTCCCGAGTTTATCGGGTTTTTTTTTGTGATAATTAATAAAAGGAGTTTATTATTAAACCGTTCCTGTCTTTTCTTGATTGCACTGGTTGTGCCCTTTTGAGGGACTGCTTACGTATCCGCGACTAGCATAATCAAACCAAACGTAGTTCAGGCTCAGTAAATTTGCAATCTCGAATTACACCAAGACTAATGGTTCAAGATGTTTTGTGACAGTAGAATAAATAATTCTAGCTCATTGACTTGCTTATTTCATTATTTGTAAAAGAAATGATTTTTATAAAATTTGCTAATGACATTGAGAAATGGCCAAGGGTAGTAACGCTTCAGCTGGTCCAGGTTGGTTGGGTTGACGAACTCATTCCCGTCCAGGTCTGTCAGCATTACTGCTCCCCCTGATAGGATCTTTTTCACCAGATATGGCCCAGCCCAGTTGGGTTTGAATTTTCCCCTTGGGTCAACTGGTAGTAAAGCTCGAACAGACTTAAGGACTAGATCCCCTTCTTTAATGTTTCTGGGCCTTACTCGCTTGTTGAAGGCCCGTTGGATCCGTTTCTGGTAGATTTGGATGTTGTTGAGAGCGCGGGATCGTCGTTCGTCTAGTAGAACCAACGAATCGTACCGTGCTCGAACCCAGTCAGCTTCGGGTACTTGACTTTCTAATAGAATTCTGAGGGACGGCACCTCTAGTTCAACTGGTTGGACTGCCTCCATCCCATAGGTTAGGTAATATGGTGTTGCTCCGGTTGCGGTGCGAATTGATGTCCGGTACCCCCATAGGGCAAAAGGTATTTTGTCGGGCCAGTCCCGATAATTATCAGCCATCTTTTTGAGTATGGTGACAATTGTTTTATTAGCCGCCTCTACTGCTCCATTCGTTTGGGGACGGTAGGGCGAGGACGTGTGCCTTTGAATTTTATATTTAGCCAGTAGGGCTGCGGTCTCAGCTTGAAAATGAGTCCCGTGATCACTGATGAATTCATGCGGGATTCCATACCGACATATTATCTTGTTTTGGATAAATTTGGCGACATGTTTAGCATTGAGGATGCGATATGATTCAGCTTCGACCCACTTAGTGAAGTAGTCGATAGCTACTAAAATGAAGCAGTGCCCGCCAGTACCGGAGGGATTTACCTTCCCGATTATGTCGATGCCCCATGTCGAGAACGGCCAAGGCGACGTCATGGTATAGAGCAGAGATGACGGCATATGTTGCACATTGCCAAAGATTTGACAGTTATGGCAATGTTTGACATATAACTGGCAGTCAACCTCCATGGTATTCCAGTAATACCCGAGCCTCATGGTTTTTCGGACCAGAATGTGAGCATTCATATGTGGGCCGTTTTCACCATCATGTACTTCAGCCATTACTTTTTCGGCCTTATATTTATCAACACAAAGGAGAAGAGCCCCTTTTGCTGTTTTTTTGTACAGTTTCCCGTCATCAGTACGGATGAACTGGGTGGCTAGCCTCCGTAGGGCTTTCTTGGCTCGACCCTCAGTACCGGGAGGGTATTCTCCATTTGTCAGGTATTTTAATATAGCCTGGTACCAAGGTTCGGGATCAGTGATCTCGATTTCTTCGATGTCATGGATGTATGCCGGCTCGGACCGTCTTTCGACACAAATTGGCATACTGGTCACGTGGTCGGGAATATTCAGTAAAGATGCCAATTTTGAGAGTTCATCTGCAAACTGATTTTCTTCCCGAGGCAGATATATATACTCTACCTTTTGAAATTGTTTCTCGAGATCCCTTACTCGTGCCTGGTAGGCCACGAGATTAGCATTCCGAGTCTTCCATTTTTGGAGTGCTTGGTTAATGACCAAGGATGAGTCGCCATGTACCCGGAGATTCGTGATCCCCAGGTTGGCGGCGGCTTGTAGCCCGTAAATGCATGCTTCATATTCTGCTGCATTATTGGTAACATCAAAGTCCAGTTTGATGGAGACGGGAGTATGCTCCCCTCTTGGTGAAATTAGAAGGATCCCGACTCCGAATCCTCGAAAATTAGATGCTCCATCGAAGTATAAATCCCATGTTTCGGCATCGGTATGGAAAATATCTTCGTCGGGGAAGGACCAGGTGTCGGTGTGTCCTTCTTCGGTTATCGGGCTGTCAGCGAGGAATTCAGCTACCACCCGTCCCTTAATGGCCTTTAATGGCACAAATTTTAGGTCGAACTCTGCCAGCATTAGAGTCCATCTCGAAATCCGGCCATTGAGAATGGGCTTTTCGAAGAGGTATTTGATCGGATCCATCTTTGATAGAACATGGACCTCGTAGCTGAGCATATAGTGTCGGAGCTTCTTAGTGGCCCAGACTAGAGCCAAACACGTCTTTTCGAGCATGGTATACTTGCACTCATACTCTAAAAACTTCTTGCTGATGTAATAAATGGCTCGTTCTTCGGAGTCAACTGTCTGAGCCAGCATAGCCCCCATGGCTGTCTCGGTCGTTGTTAGGTATAACGACAGAGGCAAACCGGGTTGAGGTGGCATCAAAACTGGCGGAGCAGACAAAATTTCCTTGATCTTGTCGAAAGCAGCTTGGCACTTGTCGTCCCATAGTATCCGTTCCCCTATTTTCAGTTTCTTGAAAATTGGTTCACACACCATGGTTAGCTTGGAAATAAATCGACTAATGTACTGGACTTTTCCGAGAAATCCCCTTATTTCTTTTTCGGTTTTAGGAGCTTGCATCTCGGTTATGGCTTTGATTTTAGCTGGGTCGACCTCGATACCTCGTTGGCTAACGATATGACCCAGTAACTTGCCTGGCGTTACCCCGAAACTGCACTTTTGAGGGTTTAGCCTCATGTTGTATTTGCGCAATCGGGTGAAAAATTTCCTTAGGGCGGTGATGTGACCGTCCCGTTCTTTGGATTTGACGATCATGTCGTCTACATAGACCTCTACCTCTTTATGCATCATGTCATGTAGTAGAGTGGTAGCGGTCCTTTGGTACGTGGCCCCGGCATTAATGAGGCCAAATGGCATGACGGTATAGCAGTAAGTACCCCAAGGTGTAGTGAAGGTAGTCTTACTCATGTCTTCTTCCGCCATTTTGATCTGATTATACCCGGCATACCCGTCCATGAATGATAGAAGGGCATGATCGGCCGTGTTATCCACCAGTATATCGATGTGTGGTAACGGAAAATCATCCTTCGGGCTTGCCTTGTTAAGATCCCGAAAATCTACCCATACCCGCACCTTACCGTCCTTTTTAGGAACCGGCACGATGTTTGCAACCCAGTCCGGATACTCGGACACTTGTATGAAGTCGGCTTTGAACTGTTTGTCGACTTCTTCCTTTACCTTGAGAGACCACTCGGGCCTCATTCGACGAAGCTTCTGCTTGACCGGTTTGCACCCGTCTTTGATAGGTATGCGGTGCTCGGCTATTTCCCGGTCTATCCCCGGCATGTCCTTGTAGGACCACGCGAAGACATCTTTGAATTCTTGGAGGAGGTTTATGCACAGTTGTTTCTCCTCGGGATCTAAAGATAACCATATCTTAAGTATCTGAGGCTCTAAGGTTGTTCCCACGTTTATGGACTCGGTATCTTCGATTACCGGATTTCGGGATTCCCTTTGCTCTAGTTGCTCGATCAGATGTGGAGGTAGGGGTACCTGCTCGTCGGATTTCTCAATGTCATAGCATAAAGCATTTTTGAAAGCAGAATTTAAAAGAGACAAGTCATAAGCAGAACGGTTGTTATTATTGATTGAAAATTTGGAAAACAGCTCAAAGAGAGCAGCCATCTGATCATTGGTCAGTGGCGGAATTGGTAAGGCACTCGGGACAGACCCCGAAGTGCCAGCAGCAGGAATGATAGAAGGGAGAGGGGTTACAGGAATGACTCTAGCACCGACTTTCCTAGACTCGACCTCAGACTCTAACTCGGACTCCGACTCAGACTCGGACTCCGACTCAGACTCGGACTCAGACTCAGGCATGTCTCCCTCCCCGGTGACCAGCTTGTAGATCTTTCCTTGACTGTTAGTCTACTTGACAGTCTTCCTCCAGGCCCTGTTTCCCGTCTCGGAGCCAACATCCGAGATCAGCTTGGTCGGGTCAAACCTGTTGCTGCGGAGAATCAGGTTGACCAGGTCTTCTTTTGGAGTCGGGGCTATGGTGTCTTCCCCGAAGAGTGGCCCCAGCGCGGGCTCGGCATCATCAGCTCCATCGGACTGGATGAGGGCGAACACCTCATCCGGGATGTAGTTGCAGTCCCGGGCCGAGTGGGTCCCGAGGTGCGAAGCATTGGGTTGGTATAGTCCAACCTGGATAGCCCCGAATACGGGTGTGACAAAGTAGTCAGACAACCGTGGGCTGTAAGGGCTCAAGTGGATACCCTTCATGATGTTGCAGGCCTTTTCGATTCCTGCTCGGACAACGTTGCCCGGAGTGGTGGCATAGCCAAGGCCAAAGTGAGAGTCTTCGTCCTTAAGGACCTCGATGATCTTCCTAGCTGGAAGGTCGGGTCGAGAGGTAGCCCCCGGAAGGTACCCTAAGTTTTGGAGCATTGTGTCAATGCTCGTGGTGAAGTAAGGCCTGAAAAGGTACTCTTCCTCGATCATCCCCACAAAGTCGAACTCCCAGAGGTCCGTGCGGCCCGTGGCGTTACAGCTAGCCACGGTCATTGGGGTTGCCTCCAAAGTAATAACATCGTTGAGCAGAGGCATTTTGATCTTTCGGTGGAGGGTGGAGGATACCGCCTTGACCGCGTGGATCCACGGCCTTCCTAGGAGCAAGTTAAAAGATGAGGTGACATCGATCACCTGAAATTCGAGCTCCTTTTCTATTGGGCCCGTTATGATGGTCAGCTTCACGGCCCCAGATACCGTCTTTAGACTTCCATCAAAGGCTTGGATGGTTTGAGCCGTCGGGATATAGTCAGCCTCGGTAATGCCGAGGGCTTTGGCGGTCCTTAAGGGAAGGACGTTCACGGCTGACCCGTCATCGACTAGGGTCATCGGGAGGTATTTTCCTCGGCAGATCACTGTAATGTAGAGGGCCAGATTATGAGCGCCCCGAACGGTGGCAGGTCGGCTTCAGAAAAGGTGATCATTGGGCCTCCTTCTTTGGCCTTACCCTTTAGGTGGGGTAGGACTGTGGCTACCATTTCAGCAGGGGTAGCCAAAGAGTCGATCTTGACTTGATCGAGAGCCTTTGTAAGTGCTTCTCGATGTTCTTGAGAGCTAACAAGGAGTTGCCATATAGTGAGGTCAACTCGGGTTCTCTTCAGTTGCTTCACAATAGTCGTTTCAGTGGTAGGCTCTTCAGGGGTGACTTCCATCCCGAGTGGATCGGTGATGGTTGTCGGGATTGGGGTGTCCCTAGTGCTTGTAGCTAAATAGGGACGACCAAGGTTGTTGCTGGCTAGGACTCGAGTTTTGGCCTCGCGAACCTGTTCAGGGGTGATGGGAACGGTTTCCCCCTTAGCGAGGTAGACATCATCCTCGTCGTCGAACCAGATCCCGTTCACTTGTGGGATAAAGGGAGAGATAAGGTGAGAGCAGTCAATCACCTCCCCGGCAAAGATGGCATGGGAGCTGAAAGGGTTCTCCTTGTTGCTTGGTTTGTCTCCGGGTAGCGGGATTTTACCGCTTTCAATCAGGTCCTGGATCAAGTGCTTCAGCTTCCAGCACTTTTCGGTATCATGCCCATTGCCCCGGTGGTATTGGCAATAGGCCTGAGCATTGTAGTTCTTGGAGCGTCGCTCGACCGGAACTTCAGGAGTTGGGCCTATCGGTTGGATTAGGCCTTTGGAGGACAGCCTTTGTAAGGCATAGGTATAGGTGGTACCTATATCAGTGAAAACCCGAGGTGGGGTGTTCTTCTTGGACGGGGCATCTAGTAGATTAACCGCGTCGAAAATGCTACGAGTTGCAGCTTGGGGCTTAGTGGTGGAGGAAGAAGCCCCTTGGTACCCTTTGCTAGCGGCCTTAGTGAGGCCTTCTAGTCTCAGATCGTCTTCGATCCTCATACCCATTTCAGTAAGGGTGGTGAAATTGGGTATGACAGCGTATCGGAGGTGAACTCGGTAGGAAGGGAGGAGGTTCTTGACAAAAGTCTCCACCAAAGTCTTCTCATTGGGCTTATCAACCAGTTTCACGCTCTCGGCCCTCCAGCGTTGAAGGTATTTAGTAAAACCTTCTTTCGGCTCTTGGGCCATAACCTCCAGAGATCGCATTGTGGTTTGGATCTCGGTGTTGTCAGCATAGTTCCGAGCGAACTCGGTGGCCACATCATCCCATGTAGGGTATTTTTTCGGGTCTAGCCTGTAGTACCAGGCCCGTGGGTGCTTCTCAAGGGATGCAGCAAAGAGGTTCTTGAACATGGACGAATTCACTCCCTTGATGGCCATGAATTCCTTGAAGGCCCGCACATGTAGTAACGGGTCTTCGGTTCCCTCAAACATGGGCAAGCCTGTAAGGTTCAGGTTTGCGGGTAGTTTGTCACTCACCGTGGAGTACTCTCGGCTATTCTCCCGGTGGATATTGTTACTCCCAGTCAAATGGACTTGTTCTTCTAGTCGGCGCACTGCGCTGACCAGTTCAGCTAGAGGCCCAGTGGTCTCAACATTAGGAGCCCTTTGCTCCACCGTAGCTAGGCGAGCAACAATGGCCACTTGGCCAGCCCTCATTTCGGTCAGTTGGGCTTCGATATCGGTCTGCTTTGCGACCATGGCGTCCAAAGAAGTTTGTAGGCTGTTCAAAGTAGCCATCCTTCGAGCGTGTCTAGTTGCAGGCGGCCTGTCTGTAAGAACACCGCGTAATCAGAAACCGAACCCAGATCTTGGAAAAAGAAAAGAAAAGTACATCCCGAGCGACACTAGAAAGGAAGACCAAAGACTCGAGAAAGACATCTAGACGGATGACTCGATGGGTGGTATAACTTCCTTAGGATTTTGGCTTTGTGGGCCTAATCCCGTTCGAAGGAAGGTCCACGTGAGACTCTTCCCCAGACTTTTGACTCGAGTGTATGGACGGACTTTCCTTTGTAGGGGTATGCCCTACGCGGGTTGGTCGTGCCTTGACGGATAAGGCGAACTCAGGAAATTGGGGAAACTCGCGATATAGGATCGGCAGAGTTTCGACGCTATAGACCTTCGACATACTATGCAAAGACCCGACACACGGCTAGACGGTAGGTCCTATAATAAGGAAGGTTTACTAGGAAAGTTGGATGTTTGAATTTTGAATATAAAATGAGTGAACTTCCGAGAGTTTGGAAATTGGACACAGGATTTCGAAACCAAGATTAGAATTTTGAAAATTCAGAAAATCGGAATGGTGTTGGAAATCCAGGAATTAAAATGGGCAGCATGCCGACTAGAGAAAAAAAAAAGATATTTTGAGTCAAATCATTGATCCTAAATTTCGGCGGCATTCCGAGTTTTGAAAATTGGATATTTTGAAAAGACGGGTCCCGAAACGGACAGCATTTCGGGTTTTTTCAAAATTTGGGTGTTTTGGAAAGATGCATTTTTGAAATGACGGTTTTTTGAAAAATGACACGGAAACCAAGTAGCACGTAGTCAAACAAGCATTATAACGACGCTTATGTATGCTTTACACTAAGTCTCGGTCGGTCAAAGTAGGGTCTATACCAACAACGATAGCATTCTCACGAAACGGGACGGACTCCCTAGCCGATTTGGGCTTAGGACCTGCCGTAAAACCCCGGTGAGTTCCGCCATCGAAGTCTTTAGTGCACCCATGTAGGAATGCACCGTGGTATAGTGGGACGTCGGTCACAAGTAACCGGCCCGGGCAAAATTTGGGTTATGCATGAATCATTAAACTAATGCGCGCACACTAATATTCGAACGATTTCTCTTCGAGTCTCACCCTAGGAACCCCGATGACATGTGGTACATCAGGTGTCCCCAGCGGAGTCGCCAAATTGTGGACATGACGTAGGTCCACCCCGACGCGGCCACGCGCGGGTTTGGGTAGGCGAATGAATCTCGTGGTGAGATTGTTCTCGGGTTCGAAATTTAAGTCAAAATGGAGTCGCCACCGAATTTTGTGGTTATTCGGAACCATACGAGCTCACTCTATGTCGTCATGGGCTATACACAAAGTAAGCCCACTTCGATTTCAGAGTTCATTGGGCTCGTCCCTCTGCATTGCAATATCGATACCGTTTAAACCGGCTTTCGTATATAGAATGACTCTCGTGCGCCAAGGGTTTCGGACATCCGGAAACCAAAGGTTCTGAGTAAGGGGTGAGGGTACGTGTTGGGAAGCCCACTAAGGACACCCAACCCCGCCCGCACATGGCGGCCTCTACTAAGACATCGTTCGTGTTCGTGTGCGCGCGCTAGTAAAACGATTAAATGATATGCAAACAGCGTTTTCGGGCTAAGCATATGAATAGTACGTGAACTACGTCATTTAATGCATCTTTATTATGGTCGAAGTAATTTAGCATGCGAGGTTCATTTATAAAGCGATAAGCAAGTAAATAAATAAAACTCGAAAGTAATAACGTACAAGTTACACGGGCGGAAATACAACCCGGCCAATACAAAAATTGCAAACGATATAGAAATGGGATAATAAATAATAAAAAGTTAGGAACGGACCCGTATACAAACCAGACCGTGAACCGTGTGATTGGACGAACCCCGATTAAATACACATTGCATTGTGTATTAAACGAAGGACGGAGACATAGGACCTAAGCGTGAGGCTAGCCCGATCCCATGTCTCGATGCCTTGTCCCAACTTATCACGTCGAAAAAATCGATCAAAGTCGTTAAGGTGTTGTGATAAGCGTGAGTTTTGAAGAAAGGGAAGTCACGTGATTGTCTTTACACGTGATGACTAAAGTCGATAAAAGGACGAGGCTTGAAATGTGTGTCAAAGCCCTCGGTTTTCTGGGTTACAGGACCCACTCGGTCGAGTCATGGTCTGACTCGGTCGAGTGTGTCCTCGAAAAGTGGTCTGCCCAGTTTTATGGATGCTACTCGATCGAGTAGCCTACGTACTCGGTCGAGTAGCCCCTGTACGAGTGTCAACTCGTTTCGTTTTTGGGGTTTAAAATCGACGGTCGGCCAAATTAAATACAAATATTGCACGGTTTGAATTTAACTTGACCTCCGGTCCTATAATCGCGTATGCATGCGATTATAATACCGTTGTCGGGATTTTATGAAGACGTTTATATTAGAAACTTTGAATTAGCAACGGAATGCATCCCTCTACGTCACGACATCGAAACTAACCCTTTCGGGTTACGTGATGTCGGTTTTTGTGTCAACGGGTTCCTTACTAATTATAGAAATGGTATTAAATACGTTCAACTACGACCGATTGCGATCACGTCACGCCCTTGAGTACATTGGGGCGGGGCTCCTCGAAAGGGCTCCGCCTCCGTCGTTGCTCGTAAAGGGATTAGACGGACTTTAGGCAAACATCGTAGTCAAACGGATTTAGAACCGGATTTTGATACTAGTTTATTTATACGCGGTATAATAATATGTTAGCAACGAGAAAGTAAAAGTTAGCATACGAAAAATCAAAATGTTAGTATTATGTTAGAAGTTAGAATTATAATACTAGTATAGATATAATATAAACGATAGAAAAACGTAAATAAAAGAGTAACAAGGATCGAAATGGGGTTTAGGACACCCTCAACATACATGCTTAGTAGGAACCTCGGAAATGGACTCGTAAATAATGACGGGATGTCGGAGTATCGAGGATGTATGTAAGTTATGGTGTGTATGTGTATATGTGTGTGTGTTTGTCGGTTTTTCAAGGGACAAGGGACTCGGTTTTTTGTGTGTAGTGCTTAGGGTTGTAGTGTAGAGTGCTTAGGTAGATTAGGGTAGAAGTTTAGGGTAAATGTGCATTAGGTAAAAACTCAAAATGCAAAGGGTTTGAGGGGGTATTTATAGACTTTACCCCACGACCTAGGGTCACTCGATCGAGTGACCCTAGTGTACTCGATCGAGTGCCATAGAAAATGGGCCTGATCCGGTTTTTGACGCTCCACTCGACCGAGTGGGTCAATCCACTCGATCGAGTGGATCAGGTAAACCGAGATAAAATAGGAAGGAATTGATATTGTTGTTTTGATTGATTTTTGTTATCTTTTTTGAATTTGGATTAGGCGCCAGCTTCTAGAAGGTGCACTTGGGCGGGTTTTTGTGACGGGTTCGTCTTTGACCGGGTTTTGACCCGGTCGCCAAAAGACGGGATTTATTTTTGGTGTCGGTTTTGGCCCAAATTAGTCTCATTTTATTGGAAACGGCCCACTGGGCCTGGATTTGAGGTCTGTTTTGTGAGATTATTACTCCGCTAAAAGTCCATGTCAGATATTATTGATTTCGGGTCTAAATCCGAGTATACCAAGTCACGTTTGCGTCCGATCATCATCGGGTGTTTGTCGGGAACTGCTATAGACACTAGCCGGCAAAATGCGGGTGTCTACACACACCTTACAATTTATCTTCTTGGTTAAGTTTAAAGCAACCTTTCATATTTCTATCTCTTATTGTTCTCGGACCAAAAAACCCGAAAAATCATTTGAATGTTTACTTACAACCTGTGATTGAGGAATTGGAACAGCTGTGGGAAGTAGGGGAGGAAACATATGATATATCTTTGAGACAAAACTTTCAGCTGAAAGCAGCTTTGTTGTGGACTATAAACGACTTCCCCGCATATATGGTATGCTCTCGGGGTGGTCTACTGCGGGTCAAAAAGCATGTCCTTGTTGTACGGATGAAAACAAAGCATTTGGCTTCCAAAATTCGGGTAAAATTAGTTGGTTTGATTGTCATAGACATTTTCTATCAGAGGGTCACTCATATAGGAAGAACAAGAGAGCATTCAAAAAGGATGAGGTAGTGCTTGATGATCCACCTATTCGACTCCCGGGAGATGAAACATGGGAGTTGATATCTGAAATCCCCTCTTCTATTGATGGCATCGATCAAGAGTTGAAGCCTCTAAAGAAGTTAAAAAATGGTTGGTTTAAACGAAGCATTTTCTTTGACCTTCCATATTGGAGTAATTTGTTACTTCATCATAATTTGGACGTGATGCACATAGAGAAAAACTTTTTTGAGCAGCTGATTCACACTACGATGGATGTGGATGGTAAGAGTTGTGACACTACAGGCTCCCGATGAGATGTGAAAAAAATTTGTGACCGTCCTTAGTTGCACATAAAACAAGATGGGTCCAAACCGAGAGTCGTCTACAGCCTTGACAAGGCTCAGAGAAAGGTGTTGTTGGCGTGGTTAGAGAAGTTGAAGTTCCCTGATGGGTATTCCTTTGACTTTAAGTAATGTGTCGATCATAAGAATCTAAAGCTGCAAGGTTTAAAGAGTCACGATTGTCATGTATTTATGGAGAGGTTACTACCAGTGTCATTAAAGTAGCTTCTACCACCGACTGTGTGGAATTCTGTAACTGAGATATCTCAGTTTTTTTTAGATTTGTGTTCTTCTACAGTATCAATTGACGACATGACTCGGCTGGAGGATCAAATTACACAGATACTCTGCAAACTTGAGATGATCTTCCCACCATCATTCTTTAATTCGATGGAGTACCTACCGGTCTACTTGCCTTACGAAGCTAAGGTTGGAGGACCTATCCAATATAGATGGATGTACCCACTTGAAAATACTTTATTTTCATTAATTTAATTTGTAATTCTAATTAAAATATAGTTAATATTTATTAATTGATTTGCTTAACTTTTATATGTAGGTTCCTTAACCATTTAAAAAAAATTGGTAACAAGGCTAGAGTAGAGGATTCTATTTGTAATGCCTATTTAACATAGGAGATTGCGAACTTCTGCTCCCTCTACTTTGAGAAAGATGTCCAAACTAAAACCAAGAATCTTAACCTAGAGAAATCGGGGGTAATTGATCCTAACATACCAGAGTTTTTTTTCAAATTAAGGACGAGGAAGGAACTTCATCAATTGGGGGTTCTAGGGTGTTAGATGAAAAAGAATACAATCGAGCTCACCTTTATCTACTTTCCATTTGTGAGATTTTGGACCCTTATGAGAAGCAGTTTGTAACCGAATTTGTTGCTGCAAACCCAAATGTGAATGTTGATGATGTTTGGAATAAGTATGACGAAAAGTTTCCTAAGTGACTTAAGGATCATGTAATTGTCTTAGATATACAAGATGATTTGGTTAGAAGTTTGGCATATGGTCCTTTGCAAGAGGTTAAAACCTGGAACCGGTACTCGTTAAATGGATTTAATTTTCAAACCTTCGACTACGGGAAGAATAAAGTTAGATGTAATTTTGGTGTGAATGTTTCTTCTCTTGATGGTGAGGAATACTACGGTATTTTAGAGGATATCTTCGAGTTGTGTTACGTTGGTAGTGAACGTGGGTATAGAGTTGTGATATTCAAATGCGAGTGGAAAGACAACTCAGTGAATGGTACAAGAGTGCATGAACGTTACAAGCTAGTTTAAATTAATCATACTAGGAAATATTCTAAGTATGATCCTTTCATACTCGCACATCAAGCACAGCAAGTGTACTTTGCTCCTTATTCAACAACGAGAAATGATAGAAATCAAAGTCAATGGTGGGCAGTCTTTAAGACTAAATACCGGGGGCAAACAGACAACACTCTTTTTCAGGAAGAAGTTGTTTCAAGTGGTACGCGCTTATCTCCAACTGATGAAACCATATTCTCAAATGAATATCATAACGAAGAGGTGGAGGAAGATTTAGAGGATGATGATGGTGGTGATAATGATGACATTCTTATGGAGAAGGAAGTGATCCCCGAGATAGTAACAGAGCAGCAGCAGTAGGGGGAACAGCAACATGGAGCACCCAAGTTTAGCGAGGACGAAAGGATGATCCTCGATATGAATAACATCTGGTAATAATCTAACATATCAAAAAATAATTGTTGGAATATTTTTTGTAAAATTTCATTGATATTTGATTCTCGAAATGGTGTAGGTTTTGGCATACAAATGTGGTGAAAGGATGCACAACAAGCTACATGGTTGATCGTGGCTTAGGCTACACTTGTTGGACTCAAGTGCCACTACACCAACGTCGATAGTGGTCCAACAATTTCAAGGTGCGTTGGTCAATTTTACTGACGTTGTCATTTTTTCACGTTCGTTCAACAATTTTAAGGCTTCACAAATCTTTTCGTTACTAACAATCCGGATCAATTTTATAGCTGAAATTCTCTTGGAACCCGGAGCTGGAAGGTATGGCCTGGGATTGGTACAATGACTATAACACCCCGGGCCAAACTAGGACCAAGAATGTTAGTCGTGGTAGCCTGCCAAGCTTTGTACTGGTCTCACAAACCAACACGGGTCCTTTACAGTGCATTTTGACCCCAGTCATGTGCATCCTGGAGACCTTCCTAGGAGGTCACCCATCCTAAGACTACTCCCAGCCAAGCACACTTAACTATGGAGTTCTTATCATTGGCAAACCAGAAAAAAAAGTGCACTTTGTTGATATGAGTAGTACTTCAAATACCTTTAAGGAAAGCTCATAAATAGGATATCTTCAATATATGTGGAGCATTTCAATCACTCACACTTGAAGAACACAACGTCCTCGTTGCGCTTGGCAGCATAACCACTGAACCAGAATCCACCCCCGCTAGGTCCCAGATACACGGTCGCAGGGTTGCTCTGATACCATTTGTAACACCCCGGCTTAAACTAGGACCGAAAATATTAGTCGCGGTAGCTCACCATGCTCTGTATTGATCTCACATACCAACACGAGTCCTTTCTAGCGTATTTTGACTTCACTCATGCGCATCCCGGAAACCTTCCCAGGAGGTCACCCATCTTTAGACTACTCCCAGCCAAGCACACTTAATTACGGAATTCTTTTGCATGGATGACCAGAAAAGAAAGTGCACTTTGTTGATATGAGTAGTACTTTCAATCCCTTTAAGCACTAGTCATTTAAGCTCATAAATAGGACATCTTTAATCAATGTGGGGTGTTTCAACGAGACTTGTACAAGGCATTTCGGAGACGTCATGTACAAACATCATGAGCGAGGGACTGCGCTAAAAGACCTGGAAGGTGTAGTTTTTAATAATACTCGATTGTTAACAGATAATCTAACTTCAATTTGCTCTTAATTAATATCTTAACAATTCAAATTTTAGGTGAAGCACTGACGAGGTGGATCGCAAATCATAACTTCAAGTTGAAGAACGAGGAAATAGAGGGAAAGGCAAACCCTACACATCATCGGGGTGCTCAGTCATCTTTCCGTCGGGGGTTGCAAGCATGATTTTTATTAATATAGTGTTTTTAAAATTCTCATAAATTATATTTGCATAATAATTGTCTAACATTAACTTACATTTATTTGATACAAAAGGAAACAGGAAAAATACCCACCGCTCCAGAATTGTTCTTGGACATGCATGGCAAGACCGATAATCAAGGGGGGTAACCTTTGTCACAAAAAGGGATCAGCAAATTTGGATGAGTAATACCTATTTCAAATAAATGAACTTTGTCTTAGTGTATGTGGATAAATAACGTTACCAATGTCTTCATATAACACCTAAAACTGAAGTAAATTAATGTTTATTTAGGATGCCTACGTCAACCGGAGCGCCGACACCTCTTCTCAAACTACCCAAGACCCAAATGCAACGTATTTTGAGGTTGTCGACGGGTATAGAAATGGGGTTGTGTATGGTGTAAGGAATGCGCACCTCATGATTTTCACCCATTCTCCCTCACGTGTTGGCGGCACCTCTTCGCAAACGGACTATATGCCCACGGCTCTAACCCAGATGAGAACCCAGTACGACGCGGACAAAGAGGAAGGCAACCGAAGAGATCAAGAAATTAGAGAACATATGGCGCGTCAATAGGATGAAATTAGGTGAATGCGCGAAGAAATGCAATGGTGGAGCACCTTATTTGCCAACTGTAACCGAGGACCTACTCCTCGTCCTCCAGATGATGGAGACCCCTTTAACGAAGATGGTGGGAATTCTGGTACTTCAGCTAGCTTCCCGGTTAGCTGATAGACAATAGTTATTGTAATTAGGATTACCGTATCTTCAAGCTAACTTTTATATACATCGAACTAATTAGATTTTATGTAGTTGTGTTTTATGACGACGGATTTGTCATTACTTGTTTATATTAGCATCATTTTATCTTCAATAGCATGTTATGGAATGGGCGTGTTGTGGATGGTGTAGTTTGGATGAATGTGTTAAGAGTTGAAGTATTGTGAATGCTTGTGCTTTTTTTTCTGCGGATTTTGGCTAGACATCAAACGCATGTTTACGGCTTTGGAGCAGCATACATAACATCCACTATCCGACGTCAGGCTAGATGCGATGTACACCATAAAACGTCAAATATTCAAGGACTTGGCGTTTGACAGTGGACGCCAGCTTTGTGCAACTGGCGTCCACTGTCAGACGCTAAGTCACCTGCCTGGTGTCTGGCAGTGGACGCCCGCTGCACAAAACTGACATCCACTGTCAAATTCCAGGTCTCTCAACTTGGCGTCTATTGTCAAACGCCAATTTGGACGCCCGTTTTCTGGCGTCTGACAATGGATGTCCGCTTTAAAAATAGGCGACTCCTCTGGGCTTCCACATCCTGGCATCTAACAAATGACGCCCTTCATTAAATGGCGTTCATAAACGTAAGTCATTTATGGACGCCCGGGACCTTAATTCTTGTAGTGCAATCAGCATAGCAGCGCATGATGGAGGCAAGTCTATAATTATGTATACCCTTGTGGTTTTGTCATTCTCACTTACATTTGCATAATTAATACCTTGTTAAAAAAATTCTTAAATTTAGTAGCTTCAATGTCAAACGGGGGAAATGCCTAGCGCTCCAAAACTCTTCGAGGACATGCATACAAAGTCAGATGATCAAGGGAATGCACACTTTGTTACCCAAAGGGACCAGGATATTTGGGTGAGTTCCTATTGAAATCAAACAACAATAATGTAGTGAAAAACACCCAAATTTAAATTTTCTTTTTGATATAATACTTAATCCTGGGTGAGTTCCTATTGAAATCAAACAACAATAATGTAGTGAAAAGCACCCAAATTTAAATTTTCTTTGTAATACTTAATCCTGTAATGCATGTTGTTTAGGACAGTTACACGAAATGGTCTGAGAGTGCTTCTGAAGCCACCCAAAATGCAAATCATATTTAGTTCGAGGTGGTTGACGTGTACCACAAAGAGGGTGTTTACGGTTTAGGTAATGCACACAGTCTGTTCTTCACACCTCCTACACTACGTATGAGCACCTCGTCTCAGGCCGAGTATGAACCGTTCGCTCTATCATAGCCCAGGGCGCAGTATGACGCAGACAAAGAGGCTGCCAGACAAAAAGAAGAGGCGACGAGATGAGACAAAGAGAAGAGCGGCGAGACGAAGGGAGCTTGAAATGAATGAGAAAATAATGCGCCAGGAGGAGAAATTTAATTAGGAAAGTGCACGCAGATATGGAGCGATTCAACTCATTCTGGGCCAACTGCAATCAAGGGTTCCCTCCACGTCCCCTAGACGATAGAGATCCCTTCAACAGGGATGATGGGAACAGTGGTGCTTCTGCTAGCTTCACGATTGTGTAGGTGATTAGTTAGATAAACTTGAACTTGTTAATTTGTAAGAAGAGATTATCATTCTGAACAACTTGTTGGTGCTTGTGCTAGTTTTTAAATTATCGTTTCTTCAAAATAATCGTAGTTAATTTGTAAACAGAGTTGTGATTAGCTGTTACTATGACTATGTTGTCTTCAGTGACACTTGAGGAAGCGTTGCTTGGATTGTGCTTACAGCTGACTTCGGTATCATGTTGTGATGAGAGATGATTTGGTATCGTGTTGTTGTTGCGTGTATGTTAGTGTTTTGCAAAAATTAGTTGTTAATAAAATGATATGTTATGGGTTGAAAGCAGAGAGATTGGCGACCGACAGTAGTCGCAATTTTTGAGATTGACGACCGATAGTGGTCGCCATTTTGGCAACCTGGACGACTGCTATCGGTCGCCATTTTTCACAATGGCGACCACTACCGGTCGCCAAATCCGGCTACCAAATGTCGGTCGCCAAATTTGGCGACTGACATTGGTCGCCCGAATTCTGAAATGGCGACCAACACGGACGACAGACATTGACGACCACAGTCGGTCGCCAATATGAATATGGCGACCGAAAATGGTCTCCATTGACGAACGCCCGAAGCCTGTATTCTTGTAGTGTTGAGCTTGGGACGAGCCTCCTTGCTTTTGCAAGAAGATCGAGATACACTTACCTCTAGTACTTACTAACTCTGTGGTCCATTGCTTTCCATCTCATTTATCACCCGGTGTACCTTCTTAGTAGATTAGGAGGACCTAGCTAGATTATAAAGTTTTTAGTATTTTATTGTCATAATATTAGTTTTTTTGTCCATTTAATTTCGAGTAGCTACCATTGGAATGTTTTTATTTGTTTCAAACTCACTTTTGGTGTCGTTCCCGTTGTCTTGTTGAGGGAGACGATGTTTTTTCCCTGGAAACAACTATCTTGGTTATTTCTTGTGCTCGTGTATCTAGTTGTTTCCACAGTTTTGTCGCAAGACCACCCCTCTTGCCTTGCGGGGAGCACTTCGCCTCTAAGTGTTCTCGCATGAGTTGAAAAGGCGTAGGGTGCGCTAATACCCGATCGACTAGTAGTTTAGTTTATTTTTGCTCTATAGATTAGTTTCGAGCTTACTCGAGGGCGAGTAAGGTTTAAGTGTGGGGAGTTGATAAGCAGCATTTTAGTAGTCATTTGTAACACCCCGTTATTTTATGAGTCATTTATAAGGTGTTGCTTTTCTATTTTATTTAAATCGGGTTTTAAGTTGGAAAATATTTTCAATGTCGTTATATAATTTAAAGTATTTTGGACCTTTTTATAATAAATCGGTCTTTGACTATTTTAAAAGTAGAACGTTATTTATAAACCGACTTGATTTCAAGTTTGAGTTAGAATTAAATACAAAAAAAAAACCGGGAAATTAGTGATTGAGCCCCTTTACTTTGCTCAATTGTGAAATCAAACCCCTTAACTCTTGATTGTAGCAATTAGACCCCTTAACTTTGCCAATACGTGAAATTAAATCCTTTTTTTATTTTTTCCGACCAATTGCTCAATTTCTCATCAATTTCATGTCAATATCTGATTACTATCAATAAATATTTTATCCCAAATTACACCAATATAATACGTATACGTATAGAAATACATATTCTCAAGTACGGAGCAGTACAAAAATAATTACTATTCGTATTCGTAATATACGTATACGTATATCCCAAGTAGTTTAATAAAATATTTTATCCCGTAATGTACGTATTCGTATTCTATTGTAATGTAGGTATTCCTATTCTACGTGATGTACGTATTCATATTCTAGTATGAGAAATTGATGATAAATTGAGCAATTGATCGGAAAATAAATAAAAAAGGGTTTAATTTCACATATTGGCAAAGTTAAGGGGTCTAATTTCACATATTGATAAACTTAAAGTGTCTAATTGCTACAATCAAGAGTTAAGGGATTTGATTTCACAATTGAGCAATTGAGCAAATTAAAGGGCTTAATCCCTATTTTCCCGGAAAAAAAACCTAAGATTTTGTTAAAACCCCACCCGGTTTCCCCACCTTCTAATAACCCATTCATTATTCAACACCACCCATTCTAAACTTCCTGTTTTTTTTTTTTAGTTTGCGTTCAAACCTTGACCTACTTTGTCTCCGACTCTCTGTCTTTCGAAGTCTCGATCACGATTTTGTTTGTCTCATCCCTCTACCTGGTTATATAAATCGTAAGTACCAATTTTATTTAAGATCTTTTTACTCCATTTCTTTTTATATAAACCGAGTTTTGTGAGTAAGTTTTTTTGGTTACTAGATCTGGTTCAATTTATGGGCTATTGTTTAAATAATATTTTGGAGTGGTTCCATTGTCCTTAATTGTCAATTTGTATAGGAAAGAAGAGTCGTATTTGGATTTCCGGTATCGGGTTTGCTAAATTTCTATCATGCGGGTCTCCAATATTGTAGCTATTTGTGGATTGGGTTGTCTTTGGCTCGTAATAGGGGGAAGTGATGATGATGATGATGGCTGCAACTTTATAAATGAAAGGAAGCATTAAGGGTGTAGTGTGCAGGGACTTAGAATAATGGAACACATGGTTTGTTACGTAGGATATTACGTGGTGAGTATTAACTCTCAATTTTGGGCTAGTTACGTGGGATATTAACAGAGTTGTGAGGACAATTAGTGACTTCGAGGTTTTATCTACGACGAGGCTCACACTTGAGAGTTATTTGATGAGCGGGGATTATTGATATTGTTAAGTTGATTTGAGCCTGAGTATCGATATTTTGACCGTTATTAGTGAGTGAGTTAGTTAATTAGTAGCTAGTAAGTCAATATAAATTGATGAACTAGTATCGTCCTAATATTAATTAGTTAACGGGTTAAGTTATTGAACTATTTATATTACTTGTAGTATGTGGGTTTAAAGAGAAAGAATTTTGGATCAATACCAGCTGAGTTTTGACCGTCTTAAGAGGTAAAGACGTTTTAAACCTTTTCACCTTTAAGTAAAGAGCATGTTCGGTTTAAATTATATTTTTGAAACGGTTTTATTATTATTTTATCAATGGTGAATTTTTATGATACTCTTGTGATATTTTGGATATTGGAACTTCGTGATTCAAGTCACATATTGGTATTATTTTGGTACAAATTTTGGTGGTTGTAACAAACTCTAGGAGCTCTGTTGGTCTATGAGGTTAAGGTGCATCTGAGACGTCCCTGTGATTTCGTCCCAAAACTGAACTCCTGGCCCGAGTCGTGTTAAGTGAGGTTTTTCGGCCCCCACTTGCTAGGTAGTTAGACTTTCTCCTTTGGCAGCCTCATCCTACTGACTGCCCAAATGTGAGTAGTGTGCACTATAATAAGTCTAGCTAAGCATAGGTGGTACCTCTAGACCGTGCAAAAGGATAGGACCTTGGCACACAGGTGGTGAAATATTAATTGGTTGGATTTTGACTTTTGGGTTTGACTACTGTTTTTACAGTATTGTGGTTTGGTAGCGAGACGGTGACTTTTAACTCTGGTTTCAGTTGACTACAAATTATAATTATTGTGTAGGTTTTTATTATGATATATTTTACTCAGTTTTGCTGACGTCCTTTTGTTTTGAGTTGTTCCCCCACTGGAACCTGTACCTATTCGTGATTTCGGGTACAGTTGGTAGGTACACTCGATATGCTGCATGGGTGCATTCTGGTTTCGGGTTTTGCTGAGCGAGGAAGGATTTTGATTATTTAATTTTGACTTTGAGCTATTTAAATTTATATTGGATTTACTGGTTGAGATTGTTTTAAACCATTTTGGATTTTGTAAGACTTGAGTCTTCCGCTGCAACATTTTCATTTAATTAGATATTGAAATTAAACTTCGTTTCAATTATTTTCGTTCTATCAAATTTCTCTTTCGGTTGATTTATATCATTTTATTTGCCTTGCACTTGGCTTTGTGAGCTAAATGCAGAGTAATTGATTTTAAATTTCTTATTATTTTGGTCGCGAAAATTTAGGGTTGTTACATCATTTTACTCACATTTATGTTCTTATTCATTTCGATTTTGTGTGCTTAAATGATTTAATAGCTCCATTTAGTTATTATTTAGTGATTAGTTTATTTAGTTTAGTTATTCGTTATTTTTGTCATTTCTTTAGTTTTCGGTACTGCTTTGTCTCGTTTTTATTTTGTAGGTACCGTCTCGAGAATAATCAAATAAAGCCGAGTCAAGTAAAGCCGAGTGCATCCCCGGAAGGTCGGGTTCAAGGAAAAAATAGTAAGACTCGTGTTTGGGTTCGAAATGAAGCGAATAAACAAGGAAGGTAGGTTGGGTCCGAGAATCAAGGAAGGAAGCCCGGCCCACTGCGCCAGGGCCGTCCCACTCTGGCCATGGTCGGTCGACCCCCAGCTACGCTGTCAGGCCCCCCCTTTGTCGCGGTAGCCCGGCCCCCGCCATGGCCGGTCGACCCTGCCTCAGCTCGCCCTTCCTCTTTGTTTTTCTCTTCTTCTTTCTTTTTGGACTTCCTTAATTAGAATTCACTACTATATATATACCCATTTTGTAACCCTTTCTAAGAAGAGGAACCCTAGATTAGTTTAGTCTAGGGCTGTGCATCCGGTCCGACCCGGACCGGACCCGGTTGGACCCGGAACCGGAATGTAAAAAAAATTCGGACCGGACCCGGACCGGAATCTCAAAATTTCGGACCGGGACCGGACCGGAAAAATTCCGGTCCAAGACCGGACCGGACCGGTTGGACCGGTTGACCCGGAATTTTCAATTTTTTTTGAAATTCCGGTCCAAAATTCCGGACCGGTTGGACCGGTTTGGACCGGTTAGACCGGAATTTTTAAGAAATAAGCATAATTCCGGTCTTTCCGGTCCAAACCGGTCCGGACCGGAAAAAACCGGGTCAGGACCGGACCGGACCGGAACCCGGAATCGCCCAAAATGATGGACCGGAACCCGGACCGGAATTTTTTATTCCGGGTCCGGTCCGGTAGATTCCGGTCCGGTCCGGTCCATTTTTCCGGTCCGACCCGGATTTTGCACACCCCTAGTTTAGTCTCCATTAGAGATAATCTTAGCTTAATCGTTCCATAATCTTTCTTTAATTTTAGTTTAATTCTAGTCAATTCTTGTCTAATTGAAGATCTTTTGAAGACATCTTCTGTATTGACAACATTGGGCATTCTTCTTGGATTAATTTTATACAAGATTTAGTCTTTTGTTCATCACTTTTATGCTGGTATAATCTTTAAAAAAAAACTTTTGTTCTTTCTAATCTTCTCTATTTTAGTTTTCTCTTGTTTATGTTCTTGTTTGATAATTTTCAATCTCATATAATGAACCCCATTGTTATGCTTGTTTTGTGATGTGTATTGTGGTTGTCATCTTGAACATGGGTGAGTAGATTTTCTTGCTATAATTAGTAGGGGGATTGGGTGTTGTTATGGGTGATTAGGGTGAAATTGGTGGTGTTTGGTGTCATTTACTGTCTCCCATCATTGTGCACATAACATGTTTGATGAAATGCCTAGTAGACTTGTGACTGAGAAATACATGTTTTCTTGCTTTCTCTTGTATGCTATTGCATGTTGGTTTGTTGGATATCTTCGTTATTAAAAAGAGCGTAGTGTAAAGACTTCTTTGCTGTCTAAGTGCGAGAGCCCAGGCGTAGCCAATGCTAGTGGATTACACCCACACCCTTATTCCTCCTTGATCGCCTAGACATCCTTGAACCCAACCTAACCCTAGTTCCATCCTTTTATCGTTAATCTCATATTTTAATTGTTTGTCTCAGTTTCAATCCTTAGATTCTAGCTTAGTCAACCAATCAATCACAATCATTATTCTTGTCTTGAACCTAATTTAGAACCATGGCTTACTTTAGTCCGACTTACCGTCACTGAGGAATTCGACCCGACTTACCATTTGCTACTAAGCCTAGGTTAGTTGGTTTATCTTGATTGATTGGGATTCGCGACAAATCCTTCCATCAGGATGTGTGATGGTCAAGTATTGGAGTACTCCGGCTAAACTGCGGTATAATGTGGAGTCACTGAGAAGGGCACCTGCGGTTGCACTGAGTTCTAGCTGTTGCATAGGCCCGTCAAACAGCAAGTTGACTCGGTTCTTGGAACCGAGGTCCAAGTTGGAAGAGGGCATCATTAGCTGCATACAGTATTTTATTATATATATGACCATGAAATATAATAGTAGTGATATAATATTAATGTTGTAGTGGGAGCACGTTGGAGATGATGGCTTCTTTGGGTTCGAATCCTCACACAAGCATTATTAATTTTTTCATCCTTGTTACTTGGGAAGAATCTCATAACAAATATCAAACTTACACAAGAATGAGATTTACGACCAATAAAAACTATTTTATTAAAATAAAATAAAAAAATTATATAAAAATTTGAAAGCAAATTTCAAATTGGGAATCTAGTATGGAGTTGGAGTATTATTTTTGAAAATAACCTTAAAAATATGACATACGGTGTTTGATAAGGGAACATAAGGGGGCCTCCAAAAAAAATTGGCACAGAACCACCAAATATCATTTGATAACCCTGCTGTTGCACTAATGAACAGAATGCGGATTTGTTCACCAAGAGTTTGTCTCAAGCTAAAAAATTAGAATTTGTACCATTTGAATTAAGGGGAGGTATTGAAATAAATTGGAATGCATGCATCAAGCAAGCTTAGTAGATCCTAGAATGTAGGAGTTAGTTGCTTATTGAGTTAGTTGTTTCAAGCCTTAGAACATGGCATATTCAGTTTATTTTGTTCTTAGATCTACTGCATTATGTAGAGTGGTGTTACTCATTCTAAGGCATGCATTATATTAGATGTGTATTATGGCATACATTAGTTGTGCTCATAAATTTCCCCTACTTAAGCATTGTAATTTCCATTGATGAATAAAAGTCGTTTCCTTTTTTACTGTCTGCTCTTACTTCAAGTAATAATAGCACGAAACTTCCAACATAATCTAGTACATGACCTCTAAATACTTTTTTCTCCACAAGTCTCGAGCTATTATTTTCTATAAATCGGTCTACATAAAGATTATTCAACCTATTTGTAATAACTTTTTGTATAATTGCGTGAAGATCATTGCTAGTTTCACTTGAATTTTTTTTTTTTACTTTATTTAGTGGTGGTACATTGGTACTCAGATATAAATATATATATATATATATATATATATATATATATATATATATACTCATAATACCATTTGTTTCAATGACACTGTTTTTTTTATGAACGAGGGAACCCGCAGCCGTTACACCGTCCGTTGTCTCAAGTCATAACACTCCCACAAGTTCGCACTTCCAGAGGCTTGAACCTGAGGGTATTAGGCTGATGACTACAAGTTTTAACCACTAGGTAACACCCTTACGGACCGTTTCAATGACACGGTTACTTTTTCTTCTTCCTAAATAACTAACTACTCCCTCCGTTCCAATGAATTTTTTGCGTTTCCTTTTGGCACCAAGGTTAGGAACCAATGAGGGAGTGACATGTAGAACAAAACTCATGAGAATGATCAAATTGCATATAAAAAAAATTCCTAAAATAGAAAGGCAAACAATTCATTGAGACGCCCCAATATAAAATAGACAAACAATTCATTGGGACGGAGGGAGTATAAAAAGAAGAAATAGATAAACATATTTTATGTTTAAAAATATTGGAATCAGGTTATCTTTACATCTCGATCATTTATTGATTTTTATTATTTATGAGTAGTATTTTAATTAAAGCTAAACAAATGATTGAAACAGATGACTATTATATTAAAATATTTTGTACACCATTCGAGGTAAGACCATTGTTAGAATATGGATCACAAATCAACAATATAAACACAAACTATGATTACTACTCTTAAAAAATAAGAGCTATAAACCAAGGTGATAAATAAAAAAACAAGAATAATGGTAGTAAGTAATAGGTAAAAATGATATGATCAAGATTGAATTCGGATGGAATCTTGAACTTGATTAGGAATAGGAAGGTGGCCCTTTTGTTGAAGGCATTCAACGGTGTCGTATAATGTCTGCTTAACACTTGTGAATTCTAAGCCCAAGTCCTTGAGTTTTTGATTTGAGAACTTGTATGGTTTTGCTCTTGGTTTCACCAAATCTGAGCACCTACACATTCATTCAGTACGTTTACCGTGTGGTTAATTTAGTAAACCTGATTTTAAATCCAAACATGATTAATTGTGAGATACAGAATATTTTATAAACACAAACACGTACAGTAATTAAAATCAATTGAGAAAACAAAAGTTGATAGCAAATTATGAGGTTGGATTGGGTCCGACCCACGGAGTAATAAATTAAGAAAAGTTGCAAAACTTTCTATTTTCTTTAATTAAGAAATACTCGTACGTAACCATTAAGTTGATCACATGTTTTAAGGCCTATTCCCAATCAGTCATGAATAATCCAATTTTTATTGGTCAAAGTTATACCAAGCTTTACAAAAGAAATGTGCGTGGTGGTAATGGTAGTAGGTGAAGAGGTAAGTGTGCTTCTCACTTTTCAGTTTTGATCCTTCACCAACAAAATCAATCAATCAATCATATCACTTGTATAGTGGCACCAGGCCTTGTATTTTGTAGGACGACGTCTTTACCTAACCCTTTCCTTTGAGTCACTATGACACCACTGAGTCGGTGACCCGACCCACAACAACACGTACGTCAATTATTCTCGTTAGACCATGTCCAAACAAGGTCACCAGTCATCTTAATCACGATTAAGAAATAAATTAGCATGATCCAAGGGGGTCAACAAGTCAAGAAGAGGTCACATGGTGACTTTTTTGTCCACCTTGACCTCTTTGGTGATCCAGAGAAATCAATCTCTTATTAGTTGAAAATTATTGGAAAATGGAATAAAATAGTCGAGTTGGTAACTTAGATAGGTTGTGACCTTTTGCTTAAGAGTAATAGGTGGATCGATAATTAAAGTGAGATTAAAAGCTAAAACATTGGTGACCCAGTTAGCTTGACCTTCTGGTTAATTAGCTTGGAGATGGTCTTAGTATAGTGGAGTCTGTCATTGTAATAGTGTATGTGTGGCCCGATAATTACTTTTCTCCAACTCTCTAATATCTTTTCAATTTGATTATTTTATACTCCCCTAAATGAATATTGTCTGGGAAAAGTCTTAGATGACTAGAGCGAGGAAGATAATTAACTAGTCTTAAACTCGCGTATTATATAATTATATGATACTCCGTATTATAAATCTGAATAATAATGAATTTATGTCTTAAGCTTATTACGGATCAAATATATGGAATAAGACAACCCATATAAAAGGTTTTTGGCAGTTTCCTTCCTAATGAGTATATTTGACCCGTTTTCACATTATGACGAATATGTCCGTCGCAAAGAAGATCAACCGTAAAAGAAAAAGGGGTAAGTAGAAGAGTATAGGATGACTTGTGATTGAAGTTAAGTGGACTCAATCTTCAATAGTAGTTATTACTATGTAGATACCCTAAAATTTTACCCCACCTACTCAATCATGATCAGATCAACATACACAAGTAGGAAGGAGTGTGAGTATTGTTCAGAAAATTAAATTGGATTTGTTTAAAAGTGGGTAGGTGAAGAAAGCTAAGGACAGACAATGATACTTGATAATGTCGTTTTAACCAAGATGACTCGTTTTCCTTTATGCAAGTTAGCTCCGATCCATCTACTTCATATCAGGCATAAGATAATCCGCCAATATAATGATTTGATTAGCAAATCTTTACTTGCCTTTACGTGTCATATTATGGTAATTAATACAGCAACTGTGTCACTTACCTTCTTACAATATAATAATTTTAATTGTACGTGTTAGCCTGAATGAATTGCAACTGACCAACTGTACTATAATTCGAGTTTATAAATCCTTAAATATGATCAGCACTCAGCAGTTTAATAGAACACGAAATCCCTGGCCTACAAGTTACTCCATACGAGTTACGAGATGAGAGAGTAGAGTAATGGAATGAAATGATAAATAGGGAATGGATGGACATACTTGGTGGGAACAGGATACTCAGGAAAAAACTTGGCCAAAATGTCACAAACGTCTCCACGGTGCAGCACAGTTTCTGCGCAGAGATACCTTCCGGTGGCAGCAGGATTCTCAAACATTAATATATGTGCCATGGCCACGTCCCTAACATGGACGTAGGCTTGAACTGAATTAGCGTACGTCTTAGCCGACCCACTCAAATACTTGAGTATGTGAACAATGCTAGCATTCACACTTGGCTGCAAAAGTGGACCCAACACTAACACTGGGTTCACCACCACCAAGTCCACCTCCAACTCCTTCGCTGTCTCCCACGCCACCTGCTCTGCTACCGTCTTCCCGTAGCAATACCAATTCTAACACAATAACCAATCATCAATTACGTTACATATGTACATTACGTTAACCAATCATCAATTAATCTCATCTAAAGCTAATAAGCTAAGCTAATCTAGTCTTAATTATTAGACTAATTAAGACACGTTTAATATGATTATTTTTACTTTATGCATATATCCAATCGCCCAATCCTAATATGTTGAATGACGCATTTGTAAACCCCCTCAAAACTACCATCGATTTAAAAATGACAAATTTTAAACTGAAAAGAAAAAAAAAAACAATAATAGGCAGGCCGGCGAATTGGCACACTAGATTGTTGGTGAATTGGCATGGAATATTCATGATAAAGGGTTCATTAGTGGAGTTTGTCATCATAGGACTATAGGAGTGGTTCGAAATACTTTTAGGAAAAGAAAGGCTATATGTATAATGTACTCCGTATGTGCTAATTAAAGTGCTACTCCGTTTATTTTATCTATCGTTATCGTCTTCGTTGGTGAGTGGGTTAGTTGTGACGCCTGATCTCAGCTAATGCCTCCTTTTTTTTTATCCTACCAAACTGTTGATTTTCGTTGCATGCATGCAAGTAGCTAAGCTTGTCAAATATCAATGTAAGAAAAGGCCTTGGCAAAAACACAAACCTTAGTATTCTTGCAAAACTCAAGATCACTCCAACAACTCTCGTCCACTACCTTATCGGGGCTCCGGTTGGGGTCCATATAAACCGCCCCAATTGATGATGTGAAGACCACCCGCCTCACCTTCGCCTCTGATGAAGCTATTATCACATTCTTTGTTCCGTTCACGGCTGGTTCCACCATTTGTTCCTTTTTCAAACAAATATAATTAAATTATTTATTATTACTCACGTTGACAATGATAATCATCTAAAAAATAATCTGATCTTTTTAAATGATCCAGAAAATAATCTCTTATTTGAGCTTCGAATCAAATTATTTTCAGACATTACATCATTGCTATATTGCTATGCTTCGGCACGTTAGGAATGAATGTCGATGTCTAAATGGACTAGACCTAACTTTTGGGTCGTTCACACATGCATGATGGATCAACAACGAAAAATAAGATTAGAACTTTCGGTTATGTATTAAATCAATAGACACCCATGCTAATTAAACTAGACCTTTAAATTTAGGTCATTTTTGGGAAATATTCGAGCAACCGGTCAAGTTAAATAAGTTGAGTGATAAACGAGGTCAAATTTTATCGAATCCATTTTGTGTTTGAACTATTTTGGTTTAAGCCATATTATTATTGGATCTGGACATTATTATCTATTTATCGGTGATAAATTGGGTTTGTTTGATTCGATTATTCCAATTATTATCCGGGTGAGCGGGGTGAGTATCAACTTAGTATATTTGATCTTATGTTTTCAAATTGGTTTCATAATTATATTACGAAGTAGTTCTTTTTTTGCGCATTTGTCTTAGTTTAAGTAAAAAAACAATTACTCGTAAGATAGAGCGAGGTGAGTTTGATATTATCCAGACAATTATTTTAGCTAATACCGTATGAATCATGGCTCTTATATGTTCGGGTTGTTTTCAATTTGGAGGACATACGTACAATTGTTACTCCCTCCGTTCAAATCTAAAAGATACACTTTTCTTTTAGTCGATTTTTTAGGTCCAATCATTTTTAGCATAGCAGTTGTAAATATAACATCATCATATTAACAGGAAATAATCATGGCAAAGAAAATTTATTATTAGCCAAATAATTACAAGAAAAGGAAAAATTATGAGTGATAGAAAGAAACACAAAGTCTAGGGATTATTTATTATTAGCCAAATAAATAAAAGGAAAGGAAAAAAATATGAGTGATAGAAAGAAACACAAAGTCGAGGAATTATTGAGAGATCATTTTCAGTATCACTCCATGCACCATTCGTATTCTAAGTAACAACTTTGATCTGTACCTGCTTTTATAAAATCGTATCCCTTTATATTTGTATATTCATTTATATTAATCGTACCTACTTTCATTAGGTTTGGTACCACTATTATCTTCATTGTACTTGATCTTTCAATAAATTTAATTAGAGATCGTCTCTCACTGGACCTACTCAGAAATAAAAAAGTGTAGGAGGAAATAGGAAGGTTAAGAAAGGTTACAGGATCATCAGTAACAGGAGAAGCAGTGTGAAAGACACCATGGCAGCCGGTGATAGCAGCCTTGAGGCTTTCGAAATCCTGAAGATCGGCCTTGCATAGTTTCAGCCTCTCTTTTGCACCTTCCAGATCTCTCAAGTGACCATTTTTCGGATCATCTGTCGTTTTTAGTAATAAAACACCATCCATTACATTAAATCCAACATATATACTTTATGTACACTATTTAAAACATACTCCTACGTCTGATTTTCTACTAACTAGCTAGCTACAATGTTCGTTCACATTAATTAGGAAATATTTGAAAAAAGATCGCATACATAAAAATCCGTGTATAACAATGCTAATTCCTTCATTCAAAAAAAAAATGTTACAGTAATATCTTCATTATTGTACGTACATTTATACACGTACTATACATGGAGGAATACGTAAAACTGTACAATACTGAAGATATATCAACGTTGTTAATTATACACTGATTTGTATGTACGTGATCGGTTGTTCATACTACGAGTATTTCTTAATTATAGTGTGAACATACTAGCTAGCTAGCAGAGAATCTCAAGTTCGAAATTGTCTTTAATTTCCCGTACTAAAAAAAATATTCAAAAGAATTATCATGTGGCGTAAGACCCTGATGAGTAACTAAAATGAAATTGTAGTGATCCACCGTATGAAGGAATATACTCCGTATTTATTTTGATACATACCGTACTCTATAGAGAAATATTAGTGCATAGTATATAATTACGTATGTATGTATGTACCTGGGTTTCTGAGTGTCCCCTTAACGGTATAGCCTTTCTCAAGGAGAAGCTTGACCATCCATGATGCAATAAATCCTCCGGCACCCGTGACACAAACAGTCTGTCCATTTCCAGTGGCTGCTACGTCGGAAGGCATTTCGATCGATCGATCACTCGAAGGATGAGTAGTTTCTTGATGAGGATGGTTGTGGTTGTTTTTTAATTGGTGTGTATTTGTGAGTTTTTAGTTTTCTTACTTGAGGGTTGGTAAAAGAGTGAATAGCTTTCAAAGCTAAGGAAAATGAGAGTGGAGGGTGATGTATTTATAAGGAAATGAGATCACCTATACTCACCCACCAACTTCATTCCGAAAAAATTTCTCTTATTTACGGATTGGATGGAGTATAAAATCAAAATCAAGTAAATTTAATATAATTATTATGGCTTATTGTACTAAAAAAATTGATAGAGCCAATTAAGCAATAGACGAATTTATCAAACAAATTGGAGCACAAGATGTACATTGCATATTAATTACATTCAATATTCAATAGTCTTGCCTTCTAAAATACTAATAAAATATTAAAGTCTTAATTAAAGATAATAATGTAGAAGGTTATACCTAAAGGCTCAAATATAATTTCCGTGGAAGATCATCTCATTTGTCGCGTTTTTATTGTTCATTTCTTTAATATAAAAATTTAATGTTAATAAAAGGTATGTTCAACTTTTCACGATACATATTAACTCATACATCAGAGGTAGGACTTTCAATGTCAAGCACAATGGTAATTGAAATGAATATTTACGATTCATTCTATATTTTACTTGGTGTCGTAAATTCTTTCAAGTTCATAATTAATCAATGAAAACTGAGTTTAAGATTTCTTCAATTTTAATTTATCGATTTTGTGGGAAACGGTTTTAATTTATCGATTTTGTAGAGATCAGAACGGTTTTTTAAAACACGCAATTATATATATATATATATATATATATATAAGTTACGATGTTTTAGATTTAGTTGAAAATGTCTCTTAGAAACTAATTGGGATGGAGGGGCAAGACCGTAAAATTAAGGACAAAAATTGTTGACGATTTCAAGTAATGTGTCGATGGTGAAGAGTGGTTGGAAAGAAAAGACGAACAATAGGAGATAGTTCATGGTTTCGAGTCTCTCAGGTCTATTTTATCACGTTTTTTCAGCTCCTTAATTGAAGCTTAAGTTTCTTGAAAGATGTCTTACCTTGAATCAATGTGAAATGACTACGAAGGTACATAACAAGGTTAGAAAGTCATAACATTTCACAAGTACTCCAATCCGTATATATAATACTCTCTATTTAGTTAATTAATACTCCCTCCGTATCTATATGTTCGTCCACTTTGTTTAATATATGGGTGGTGTATTATATTGAAAGTGGACGAACATATAGATACGGAGGTAGTACTATTTTATTTTATGTTTGCTTTATTATAGATTATTAGTGGTGGACAACTGATTTTAGTACAATACAAACCCTTTTTTTAAAAAAATATTTTCAATCTTAATTTTATATTTTGAAAAAGAAAATCCTTAAAATAATGTTGAAGTGTAGTAAAATAAATCACAAAAATTATCTTTGAATAGGTTTCTTTTCGAAAAATAAATACTCGTAGTTCAAAGTAGTTGTATTTTATTTTGAAACATGCAATTATGAACATGGAGTATTTGTTCATGAATAATCTCTTATTATATGAAGTATTCCATAGTTTTTTAGAAGTTACTTAATTGATCAGTTAGCCCAGATACAATGCTTTAGAGTTTAAAATATTCTCAAGCCCAAGATTAAGATTAAAAATAAATGTTAAGCTAATTAAACAAATATGCCTAATATAGTATGAAGAATAATAGTACTAGTTGTAGTATGAACATTAGTACTACTAGTTGTAGTATATTGAAATAGAAATAGAAATGGGCATATGGCTTATAGTATGAACAATAGTACTTGTTGTAGTATGTTGTACGACTACTTGTTAACTTATTGCTAAGAATGTTATAGATTTGCATGTTAATCATATTATTACACGATTCCTTACTTGACTAATGGCCGTGTACCCCATATTTGACTATTCATCAGCTCACAAACGTACTGCAGCGACTAATTTCAATTAGTTGATGCCAATAATGCTTAATACAGTATAATAACTAGGTGGAGCACGGATTGGATATCTGCTCCAAATCTGATATTTGTTCAAAATCTAAAATTTGGATCGAATCTATGTTTCGAAAATGATCGAAAAGATGAACTTTGTATTAGAAGTGATGTGAATTATTCAAGAATATCATCAAGAACTGTACAAACGCAATCAACCACAACTAAAAATTACATCAAATTTCTAGCTTTAATTTCAACCTATCATATCCTCTTCTCTTCTACTTATAGTTATAGGGAGCTTGATCTTGGAGCTTATTCTTTGTTTGATCTCCGTGAGGATGCGCCCTATCGCTGTCCTTGCTGCATCCAACCATTGCTCTACTCTTCCTTTGTTTCTCTTTGGTAATGACAAATCATACTTGAGCATCTTTAAACATGTCTTTGCAACTTTGTTCCTTGTGCTTTTATGCACCACTCGTCCACTCCAGTGTCTAGTATGAGCGGGCCGACAGGCCGACCCTAAGGTTAATCTGAAGGGGCGCAGGCCTAGGGCCCAAGTAGGGAGGGGGTCCAATCCAAAAAGACTTTGCCCCGAATTTATAGACATAACACAATGTCACATCAAATAACTTTAGAATTAAAAAATCTTATACTTCTGATTAGGGGTGTTCAATTATCCAAACCTAGAGCGGACATGAGCGAACTAAAGACCAATCACCTAAAAAATCCAAACCCGGATATTAATCATTTCAAAAATTACACTGTAAAAGAAAAAAATTACTTTGTAAATTTTACCTAACTAGATTAAGGATACAAACAAACTAAACTTATAAAACGACTAACTAACTCTAAACTAATCCCCTTATCACTAAGAGAATAACTCTCTCCAAAATATTTCTCTCCAAGCTCCACTACTCTAAATAAGGAATGAAAAATCACTACATACATTAAAATAAATTCACAATCTATTAATTGTCATTAATGCAAAAATGACAACTTTTTTTTAAATAAATTTGAAAATTTTAATATAATGTCGTTAACTTTGTGACAAAAAACGTACTTATCTGAATTATAATTTTATTTTCGAGATGAGTTTTTTAACTTTAATTTTTACAAAGGTATACAAAATACGGAGTATACCAATAAACTCTCTATGATTCTTTTCTTCACAAAATTAAATTATAGAGTGAGTTCATATGACATGTGGAACAATTCATTTTGTAAAAAAAAAAAACCTTCATTTAGTATTGAGATATTAGAGTTTTTTTATACAAAAAAAATTGTTTCATAACGTGAGATTGTTTCACCATAACAACTAAAAAAACTTTCATCAGTACACATTTTTTTACAAAATAGTTATTGGAAAGAGAAAATGAGTATTTTATATGCAAGATGACATATATGGAGCATGAAAAACATAGGTAATATTTCATTAAAATACACAATTAATGACATTTCAAAACATTATCCAATTATCTTGATCGATTTGTTTTGCAATGTCAAAAATATTTTCATATATATACCTAAGGTACATTTGTATATGTAGCATTGCTAGATGTATAAAAATTAAAGAATTGAATTTATAATTGAAGATCTAAAATGAAATATATTATAAAATAAATTTATAAAAAATATCATGAATCATTGCACTGGGTCTGTACTAGTTATCCTCAATAAAATACAAGTGCCGCATGACAGTTTCTTATTGATCATGCATGGAAAATCTCACACATTGTATTGATGTATCGTCTTCTATGATAGTGTGTACGTGAGAGTTCTGAAGGACTGTTATTTGCATATGAAATAGTCAAATTGACTAATTACTCTCATGCATGGGTTGAAAGATTGAATCAGTTGATAGTAGTTAGTGGTTTTTAATCATGATTGCACAGTTTAATTACCAGTTACTTTCCATATTAGTTAGTTAGTGGTTCTCAACCTTGCTCCGTTTTACCTAGCAATTGCCTACCTCTTCCTCCCTGAATGAATCATTCTACTTTTCTCTTGAGTAATAACAAAAGTAATTACTACTTATAGTAGTAGATTAAAGGGTCACCATTACCAACAGGGTGATGAGCATGTACAAAACAACTCCCAACGGGTGATGGTGATGCGGACGCCCATATGCAAAAGGGTAGCGAGGGATCGACAAGATTAATATCTCAAGCCATCATGACTACTACTCATAATAGAGCATAGCTGAGGAGTTTACTTGTCAGATAAAAAGGGGCCCTAATTAGAATACATTGCTAGAAATCCTAGGTCTCAGAACCCGCAATAATAAGGGAAGACTATACAAAACGCTAAGTAGAATACCCCGTATTGTATTAGTTAAGACTGTTGTCGAGGGTGGACAGTGGACACCTCGGTTTACACCAAAAACAATTTTAGTTAGACTGTACTTATATTGCCTATATGAACTCCCAGCGTTCTTTTCTGAGATTTAGAACCTCTTCATCTTCATCATCGTAAGTGACCTACATAGCATAGCAACCACAAAACATGAGCAAGAACAAAGTCATCAAAACTAAAGATCCCCAGACACTAATAAATAACCCTAAACAACAAATTTTGGATATAAGCAAAGAAAAACCCGACAAATGTCGAACAAAAGAGCAAGTTAGTCGCTCAGAATTGTGTGACGTCTTTGAAAGACTTGAATACGGTAAAGATGTGAACCGAACACGGCTAGCATAACCACAAGCCAATAGGTTCGAGGTTACCCTTATCCCTTCTCTCATATTGGCAATGCATTATTACCAAGTGACCCTTCCCAATTTCCATCATCTGCCTCAAAAAAAGACTGCTCACCCCGCTGTTCAGGATGTTGATTGCGAGTAACTCTCTAATGTTGAAACAGGTCAATATTACTCCGTAGTATTGAGCCCCGCAAAATGTACTTTGTAGGAAATTCTAAAAGTGTTTAGTTACCCATAAAAATCTGAATCATACCTAAGCAGATCAATTGGGGAAAGGGGTGTCAGAATGCTAGGTTGCATCGTATATCCGGAAGTTGCAACTCCTATATTATTGGCATCCAACATCTTTGTGATTTTTAACTACCAAGAGATAGATATTCTGTGTATTGTAGTGGCAGTCAAACAAACTCAATGCAATTTACTTGACTATAGCAACATAATCCCTCACTATAAGTCTATAGCAATGTCATTTAAAGCCTTGTGGTTAGTTCTCAACCAATTTTGATGAGGCGACGGCTATACAATTATTTGGAGATTAAAATTATCAACTTCGAAAATGTTTAATTTCCTAAGTGGAAATGTGCAAACTAACTTATATATAATGTGAAATACAAATCAATTACAGCAAAACTACCCACTACGTAAAAAAAAAGGCTCCACTAAGCAAATTTATCCAAAGATAAACACGACTGAATGAAATATTAGTCCTATTACCCTATAATATTAAAACGACTTATGAAATAAGTATATTTTTCCAGCAGTGTTATTAAAAGTTTAAAAGCAAACCCTTATAATTTGTGCAGGATTTCTAGTTGGCTTTAAAACTAGCCACCATCAACACCTTTATTCAAACGATGACAAAAACAGAGCCGATAAACTAGAATATAGGCATATTCTTCAAGAGAACAATAACCTAGAAATCATAATTTCTAAGTGCACACTACTTTGTTGTCTCTCTTCCTTTTATTTACATGTCACATCATCCAATTCATAATCCTAATTTTGAAATTAAGCATGTTACGCAGCCTTGACGCAATGATAGAATAAGCAGTAAACAATCAATTGAGAAAAAAAAACATCGTGTACAAAATGGTATGTCAGAGAAAACTGTATACCTGGTGCCTTCTTGCAGATGCATCAAACAGGGTGATTGTGCCTTTATAATATCTGCAGTATAAAACTCTATCAACAATCACACTTATATGAAATTGCAGTGAAACAGAAGCAGCGAATAAATCGCATCCAGTACAGCTTTTTTTTAGGTGTTCACCTGTTGTCCAGAGGCCACCAAACTTTGATCCTACGGCCAACCAGGTCCTCTTCATTAATTGTTCTTCCATGGGTCTCAATAACCTGAGAATAGAGTATCACCACATCATCAAGTAATTTATGGTCGTCAATTCCACACTAAGTTAAATAACTTCTTAAGATACAAGTGCATCAAACAGCAAAACTATGACACATACAATAACACCAAATATGATCCCAACGGTAGAATTAAGGCGTGCTACAAGATCTATGAGGCATAACACCTCTTATTATGGAGATCAATGTTATATCAACACTTCACTCTTGCAGCATGTTGCATATACAGCACACTGAAAAATTACTTTTATTTAATACCAAAAAGATGAAAGTATTTCAGAATAGTTGTGCCTGACACTTCACGGTACGTGGAGCACAACACTTGGAACTATAGATGAATACTAGGGGAGAGATTCCCACAAGAAGTGATACCAATGTACTATAATATATGAAGTACTCATACTAGGTAAAAAAATCATGATAGAGCCTACAGGCATTTTGCCTCAAAGGCATCAATAGCAAGGACCTAACTCATATAATGAGTACATACAGTATCACCTCAGGAGGCCCGCTTCTTTCCATTTTGGAAGCGATCCTCAGACTGGAACTAACCCTTTGTAGAAGGACCCATTTCACTCTTCACATAATATCACATTCAAGACAAATTGATAATCAAGAAGTATATAGGAATAAAATGATAATATAACAACATAAATGGGTTTTCACGGGACTTTGTTTTTTCCAAAGCCACTAAGTTAGAAATCAAGATGTATAGGGGAAAACGATAACTATAAGTACATAAATTTTTAGCTCATGGTACCTTGCTTGCAAAGCCACCTGAAAACTCCTGTTGTTCAACAGCTTTCTTCCGAGGCCTGCCCCTCTTCCTCTTGTTATCACCAAGGGTAGAGGAATTATATAGCTGCTTATTGTCGAAATCAACAGCTTCTTCCTTAACCCTCTTGAAATTCATGTCCATCCTCGGGATATTGATCTTATTGCTTACATCATCTGCAGTGCCCTGATGATCCCGTTCACACTCAAGACCAGTAACTTCAAGATTCTGAGATCTTGGTGACCTTCCCTCTTTGGTCACAGTTCCTCCAGTTCCCAAGACATCACCACATTGGAGACTTTCTGCTTCTTTCAAATTTTGGACAGATTCCGCCGGGTGACTCAGGTTCCCTGGAGGCTTTTCATTTACCTGTTGAGAAGGCAGTAAGGCACGTGACTATACGTCTAGCTTCCTATTTGAACAATTAAGTTATAATCTATGTAGACAGTAACGAACCATATTAGAAATGACAAGGGGTATCCTTTCTTGTATGGCCACACATCCATCTTAGCATACGCATTTCTGCCACATTCATCTTTTGCACGTGACTATGCGGTTTAGGTTTTCCTTCTTTTGAGTCGTTTTGCCAATTAACAAGCAGTCAAGCACTGTTATTTAACATTACTGAATATGCAAGTATACAAGTGATTCCTTTTGATAATATCTTAAGCCATGAAACCTCAAAGCATTATGTTATTGTCTTCCATCAGAATATAGAGCACATATACAATATTTATTACCCGTCAGAAGAATAAAGTATAGCATTATAAAAGCACTTATCCCGCGGCACAGGTTACTAAGCCAACAATAAGGAAGTGGCTGCTTGTTAATTACATAGGTGAACGTTCAAGATGTTAGCGTATAGGGATGAAAACTTCATAGACATGTACGGATGTACCGCATACAGCAACTGACCAGAAAGTTTTCATCATTTCTACAAAAGAAAGGTCCATTACAATTTACAGCTCAAAAAATAAGCCACATTTTCACCAAAACACAGCTACAAGCTTATCATATCCTATTCCCATTGCTAAACACTCAGCTATGATTAAAATTCTAAACACAAGCACACGGCATAGCAGGACGAATTATCCAATTTTCAGCAAAAGATCTGTCTAACTATCAGCCCCAGGGGTGCAAGTTGACAATATGAATTGAGCCTAATTCTCAAGGTAGCAACCCATCAACGAAATTGTTTCCTTAACCCTTTGCTTGCCAGGTTACTAAACACTGAAATGACCTTACTCAAAATGACCCAATAACAGCACACCTAAAAAATCAACACAAATTATCATGTGAGACCGTCTCACTCTTGAGGCTTCCTGAAAAATCAAATGACTTATTGTAAGGTCTACCACTGCCAATTAGGCCTTATAAAGACTAGTTGAGAGACTCAAGACTCTCAAGCGAAGTAGTACCGAAAGTAATGACAAAACAGAAGCATACAGTTGAACAAGCAAGGCGTCAAAAGAAAGGGATGAAAGGCTCATTAAATGAGCACATACTTCCTCATTTAAGGTCAGTTTCCTTTGCTTCTGGAAAGGAAAGTTGGATTGGAACTTAGCCTTTACAAGTTATCATATCCAGAACAAACTAGAATTCAAGATTATAGAATGAAATGACGACTCACGTACATAACTGTGGTACCTTGTTTCCAGAGCCACATAAAGACTCCCGTTGTTCAACGTCTTTCTTTCGAGGCCTACCCCTCCTCCTCTTGTTATTAACAACCGCACAGGAATATGATTCCTGCTGATTCTCAAAACCATTAGCTTCTTCCTTAACCCTCTTAATATCCAATTCCTTCCCTAGGACCCCGTTATTCTTGCTGATGTCATAATCTGCAGTTCCCTGGAAATCATGTTCACACTCGAGCGCAATAGCTTTATCGTTGAGATTCTGAAATTTTGAATCCCTTCCATTTATGGGAGGGGTTCCTCCAGTTTCTAAGGCATTGACACAGAAACTCTCCATTGTCTCCAAAGCTTGGACATATTCAGCTGGGTGAAACAGATTGCCAGAAGGCTTATCGTCCACTAGATGCAGTCCGGGAGGTTCTTCATCAACATTCTGAGAGCTCTGCTTCCTCTCTTCCGAAGCAATTCCTGCACTTCTACAGGCATTTACACAGCCAACGCTTGTAGCTGCCTCCAAAGCTTGAACATACGGAACTCGGGGACTCAGATAGCCAGAAGGCTCATTGTGCACCTGTAGAAAAGGGGCACTATTGTATGTTGAGGTTCCAACGTCAGACCTAAAGTATCATGTACACCAAAATAATAACGTAACAACAAACAAACTAGGTTAGATATGGGGAGGGATAGTTGGGTGGAATATCATTACATTCATTAGTGATAAAGCCTGATATACATTAAACGATTACTTCTGACCACATCTTAAGCTAATAAGATCTCATTGCACTTTGGGTTCTTGTCACTCATCAGAACATAAAGCATATAAACGCACTTTTTACCCTCGGAATAATTACACCAACAAGACCACTAATCTGACAGCAGGATCACTGAGCCAACAAACTCTGAGCGGCTTGTAAGTAATTATATATGTACACATGAACAATGTTAGCATATTAGAGACTAGAAACTTCATAGAAATGTGCAACATACAATATTGAAATGCTTAGTACGCTACAGATACACCATGTATAATTCAGATCAATATCTAACTGGCCGGAAAAAAATCATTGCTTAATTATACAAAAGCAAGCTTCATTACAACAGAAACAAATGCTAATGACCTCACTATATGGCAGCGTCAAACATCCAAATTTGATTACAAAACTCTAAACACAAGCAGCATACCAGGAAGGACGAATCATTTGTGACATTTGTCACAGTGATGGGGTTAGGGTCAGACTCAGGCTTGCAAATTGACAAAAGAATGGGAGCGTAATCCTCTAAGCAGTAACCCATTGACGATACTGTTTCCAAGATAAATGGTCTAAGTTTGTTGGCGCATCCTTCAAGAATTTTGGCGCTCAGCTCCCAAGATGCAGGTGAAACAGCCTAAAAAGAACCATAACAATTATCAGAATCAGAAAAGGTGCAAACAGGTACAAAGATAGCTTGGGTGTACGACTCCATACATTGGACTTACCAAGACCCGACGAATGTCTGTAGCCATACAAGTGAGGCTGTGAGAATGGCTATTGGATACTTGTATATGAATGAATATTAAAAAAATACCATGTCCTAAGAACAATGAAGATACGAAGACATACCAAGTTTTCCCTCCTGATGCTAGTCAAAAGAGCCTTGACAAGTTCTGTATGCACATAATCACTTTCTTCTATCATCACTCTCATGATATTCACCATAGAAAGATGCACAGCGTGAGGGTGTTTGGCGCTTGAGGTTGACAAAATAAATACACTAGGTTAGCAGCCAGTCTATCAACTTGAATAACCAGCATAAATAAGCAATTAGTGAGGTTCTTCCACCTCTTGCTCCATATCAGACAACTTCTACACCTAGTTTCTCTTACCGAACAAGCTACGTACACTTGAAAACTTTATTCCTTCGTTAATTATTCTAGCGTAGTTACAAAATTTCCAGGGATGTGACCCAGCTCTATCAAAAAAGACAATATGGTGCTTCACAAGACGTGTGAGTACGTGACATATTTGCACAAGTGTAAACTGCTTGCATTCATACAACGGAAACAAAAAACACAAGAATACAGATACATATAATGCTGATGGACCTAATGTACATATAGCATAGCCTAACTCCCTGTCAATCTTACATTCTTACAACCTAGTTCAATGGCTCCTTCCTGGGGAAATGTTCATAAAAACAGCAGATCCTGATAGGTGCAATTCATTGAGACTTGTGAGTTGTAAGGCACATGGCTTATATCAAAACAATTTCCAAAACCCAAACTTCACCCAAAGTCGCCAAATCATTTTTGGATATAGTAATAATGTAATATAGATAATAAAATTGTATTTTACTGAACTTCTTCGGACCCAATTGATATCATTCCAGGGGCAAATCCAGAAAATAAGTCTTTTTTCTAAAAGATTGATTGGAAAGCAGGAAAGACCTTGTTGTTTGGCTAAGAAAATAAAACAAATTTAGAACATTCACCTTGTGCTCCCCAGAAACAGTTCAAACATTTTCGTTACTAGTGGATCACAATCAAGGTCCAGCATCATCACACAGGACTGCAACCTTGCAACGCTTTGGATAATTAAAACTGCCTTTGAATAGCAGCGGCCAGGTTGACATGATAGATTTTCAAACGATGATACTATCAGTTCAAAAATTTCCTATAAGAAAGTGAAATAAGGGAGTCAAGGAAGAAGCAAATTTGATGCATCTCAGTCAATTAATAAGATAGGGTATTAAGGAAATAAAGGAGACAAATTAGTATCATTTTCCCTACTCTCATTTTGTCATCTTCATATGGAGGAATAGGCGCGGTAATCCTTGTGACCTCAGCAAGACATGAAGCAATAGTAATCCTAACATCTGGATCTGAATGCTTGAATAGCGCATCTGAAATCAAAGCCTTCATGGGGAGCAAAAGCGCCTTTTGCATTAGCTGCGAGGGAGCTTGTCCCACCATCCTCAAGAGGAACTCTACCTCCTAGAATACAGAATAATCCATTACTAAGCTTTGTTCTCCAACAATGGAAGGGGTCAAATGACAGAGATACCATATGTGTTGCACTCAAGAGTACATAGCAGAGCACATAATCGCACGATGGACTTATGGTACTAGAAAAAACTGTCATCATCAAGGATCCTATTCAATACCACAACTGAAACAAATTACCAGCAAATATGAAGCACAAAAGATTAACAAAATACTAAAACTGCACACACCAAAGTTCTTTAAGACTGCGAATGAACCTTACAAAAAGTTCGTCATAAAGTCTTAGTTAAGCAGGATATAGACTATTTACGAGGCCACTATAACCAAACCACAGTAACTAAATATCAATCAGTTTGTGAGTTTGAAGAACGCAACCTTAACAAGAAATTCTGAAACATGAAAATGTCATCAACAACATAACCCAAATGCCTCAAAGCCTCCCATGAATGACAGGGTAAACCACCCTCACACCTCTTCCCCTTTTCGTTTGTCCTCATTGTATATGAGAGGCTAATACGGTGTAAATTAACAATTTCAAACACATCAACGTGATAAAAAGTACTTCACGTAAAGTGGCATAGGTTTATACTGCCTACATCCCCTTTTTATTGTCCCCTCGACTTTGTATAGTCAAAATAAACCACGGGTTTATACTGCCTACATCCCATTTTAATTTTTCCCTCGACTTTGAAGTGACGTAGGTATATGTTGCCTTATTTTCTCATAATACACAATACGGAGTAGTAAACAACTTTTTTGAAAATCATGGTTTTGATAATCATATGTGACAAACTTGAGCATGTAAATTTACATATATTCAAAGAGATAAACGATAAAAGTTGATAAACAAAGTCAAGCGGAAGCAATCATTTTAGAATGGAGGGAGGGAGTCATTGCTTCCACCAGAGCACCACAAATGAAATGAGTGTTTCAAGGATTCCAGCATTAAAAAGCGACATAGATGACGAAATGTAGAGAGTGGTTAACAAGATGAAGACGGAATTACGAAAGAACAAGGCCTCATGTTTGCAACAAGTCAACAACCATCCACAGCCATACTCAGTCAGGATATAAGGATTAAAGACATAAACCAACATAGTAACGAACTAGTAAAGCCTGAAATTTCTACAACATCATCACTTAAAACAATGAATACAACATTCAACACCCATAAAGACAACAACTTTGAGCCATACAATACAAAATTCAAATCAATGCAGGCATTAATATGAGGGAAATGGGGAAATGGGGGTGTTACTTACATCAAGTAGGTTTAGAAGTTGAGGAATAGAGTTAGGGGTCTGCAAAAGCCCGATAGCAGCCTCGGTAATAAGTTCTATCAGTTGGTTTTCAGATAAATCACTCATTGCTATCTACTTCCATATAATATCCAAAGAAACCAGGAAAAAACGCCCACAAAATGGAGAGGCAGGCAGGCAGGCCCTTGAATGTTATGGGGAATAATTAATTAACTAGAGAGGGATGCTGCATTCTTCGGGAGGGGGCAATGGAATGCATGCAAACAAAAAAAAGGGGTCAGAAATGAAGATGATTAACCGAGTTCATCTCAGTTTTGACATACTGTAGTAGATATCAGAAAAGGGGGGTTGAGAATTGTATGAAGGGTTCCTCGTGAATCAAAGCGCAGCCCTTTTTTTGGTTAAAATCGGAGGACTGAGGGAGTGAGGGGGGAGGGTTGCATCATCGTATCCTACTATGGTAGTTTGGCAGGGCATGAATCGGAGGATTTGGGAGTTGGGACTGGTTTTGTCCTCGCTTCCCACTTCGGAGTGGCCCTTAATTAATTTAAATTAAACTAAATTCTACTTTTTGGGACATTTTATGGTGGACTTCACTTTCCCCATTTTGTACCCGCCATTAGTCGGCCCATCATCTTGGACTCACTAGTGTTACCCCGTACAAATATTGCACCCGTTTAAGAGATTTCTACCTTGATATGTAAACTCGATCCCTTTAACCCGTTCTTGTCGATACGCGGTCAAACCATAATTTTAAACACCGACGAACCTAACTAATGAAGTAGTGGTAGGTCAGAATCGATCCAATGGACGGAACTATATAAAGTCGGTCGAGTAAAAGTCTAAATACCTTTGAGTTCTAATGGGGTTTGAGTAATTAGCATACGGGGAAGCCGCAGACAGGAATGATGAATACATTCGGCTCGGAGGGTCTACTGCAACAGTTGCGCTAGATCGACTGATGCAATTGTAGATCGACTGGGTCCAGAGTGTTTAAGAGCCCCTACCGCTGATGATATGCAAAGACTACTCTACATCGGTAATAGACGTGGTTTCCCTGGAATGCTGGGGAGCATTGACTGCATGCATTGGAAGTGGAAGAACTGTCCAGTTGGTTGGAGAGGAATGTACCAAGGACGCAGTGGTAGAGCTACAGTTATTTTGGAAGCTGTAGCCTCTCAAGATCTTTGGATATGGCACTCGTTCTTTGGGATTCCGGGATCTTGTAATGACTTAACTGTGCTCCATCGTTCTCCTATTTTTGATGATATGATGAATGGAAGAGCACCGCGAGTTAACTATATAATTAATGGGCATGAGTACAACACCGGATATTACTTGATCGATGGTATCTACCCACAATGGTCAACATTTATACAATCAATTCCACAACCACAAACACCGAAGGACAAACTATTCGTTGAACGTCAAGAAGCGGCTAGGAAGGACGTAGAGAGGGCATTTGGGGTCCTACAAGCTAGGTTTGCAATTGTACGTAAAGAGGCACTAACATAGAGTGTTGAACGAATGAGAAAAATCATAACCACTTGTATAATACTCCATAACATGATAGTTGAGGACGAAAGAGAGAATTATGTCAACTACAATCCAAATGAGTTTACTAATAATGGAAATGAGGAAGGTGATGCAACCGTGGAAGAACCAGAATATGAAGTTGGATACACCGCTTCAATAAGTACGTACATTCAGAACATAACTCGTATAAGAAATTCAAGGGGCCATCAAGAACTCCGGGCGGACTTAATTGAAAATATTTGGCAAAAATTTGGAGAATCTTAGGTTTTACGGTGTTGAGTCTTGAACCTTTATGTTATTTTATTTTTAATCATGTACTTTTATTTTTAAATGAATGTTAATGTTGTGCTTCGTACTCTTATTTTGAAATGAATGGTACTATTGTGCTTCGTACTCTTATTTTTAAATGAATGGTAACATTGCGCTTTGTACTCCTATTTTTAGACAGATGCTTTAATTGATAACACTACTAAAAAATTGAAGTGACTATACACTACTCAATTCCGACATACATTTATGGTGACAAGACAATTCAGAATTATTTATTCAAAAATTGACAACTCTATTAAAAATTCTGACAGATGCGTTAATTGATAACACTCCAAAAAAATTGAAGTGACTATACACTACTCAATTCTGACATACATTTATGGTGACAAGACAATTCAGAATCATTTATTCAAAAATTGACAACTCTATTAAAAATTCTGAGAGATGCTTTAATTAATAAGATACAAAAATTGAAGTGACTATACACTACTCAATTCCGACATACATTTATGGTGACAAGACAATTCAGAATCATTTATTCAATTGACAACTCTATTAAAAATTCTGACAGATGCTTTAATTAATAAGATACGAAAATTGAAGTGACTAAGCACTACTCAATTCCGAGATACATTATGTTGACAAGACAATTCAGAATCATTTATTCAAAAATTGACAACTCTATTAAAAATTCTGACAGATGCTTTTATTGACAAGATACGAAAGTTGAAGTGACTATACTCAATTCTGACATACATTTATGGTGACAAGACAATTCATAATCATTTATTCAAAAATTGTCAACTCTATTAAAAGTTCTGACAGATGCTTTAATTGATAAGATACGAAAATTGAAGTGACTATACACTACTCAATTCCGACATACATTATGTTGAATAGACAATTCAGAATCATTTATTCAAAATTGAAGTGACTCTACTACAAATTCTGACAGATGCTTTTATTGACAATTGAAAATCAGGAAAAAAAATATTGAAATGAATAATTATGTAGCTCTATATATAAGTTACGGTTTCATACTACATCTCCTCACACCTATTTCTCTCACACATAAAATAACTAAAATATATAACATGTCTGCCTATTATGATGAGGAAGTTGGAAACACTCAGTGGAAAATCAATAAGATTAGGGATGAATCTCGCAACTTTTGTACTCATCTCAATTTAGTCGTAACTGTATACGTTATTTTAAAATAGTCCACCGGCCATAACCAAACTACATGGTATAATTACTGGAAATGCTGATGCAGTACTTAGTCCTCCGATGACAAGGAACAATACTTTTGGTATAATTTTCTACTATTACCATATATTACTATGTATGTACTCCGTATGAAAGTCTATGGTATATGCATATGTTGATTACTTTATGTTTAATATTTCAGAGACATGGACGGCTAAAAATGAAGAGCTGACCTCCTTACAAAGTGAAATAGTTACGATGATTCGTAGGCTGTTCAAAGTGATTGCTGAAGATGTTTTAAGAGACCTTTTGTCTGGGAGAGGAGGGACATTTGTTCCACGTGAACAGGTTTACTACTGGACTATCTATGATGAAATTATGACAGAGGAGGATCGGCTCCAGGAAATTGAACTTCAAGAAGACGAAAACCCAGACGATTGGATGGACAATTCAGATTACGATTACGATGGGGATCATGAGCCGATTCGAAAGTGACGGAGTAGTAATATTTTTATGTGTGCTTCGTATTTTTATGCGTGCTTAGTATTTTTATGTGTGCTTCGTATTTTTATGCGTGCTTAATATTTTTATGTGTGTTTCGTATTTTTATGTGTGCTTCGTGTATTTTTATTTTTAAAGGTAATGTAATATTGTCTTTCGTACTTATATTTTTAAATAAATTGTTGTGTTTTATTAAAAATTCCGAGACAACAGCCGAGTACGAAATTTGAAAACCGAGTCCAACAATCAAATTAAATTATACATACTCCATTTTGTTAATTAAATTAGTTAACAAATTATTTTCATAATTAATAAAAAAGTGTGGAATGGTGGGGTATTAAAAACTAAGAGAGATAAATGATGAGAGAGAGTAAGATGATGAGAAAGAGATGATTATGGATGGAGGAGTGATTTTTTTCATTGTGAGGTAGAGGAGTGAGAAAGAGAAAAGGTGGAAGGATGATGAGTAGTGGTAAACCATTGTTGGAGATGGTCTAAGGGTGCGTTTGGATAAGAGGAAATGGAGGGGAGGAAAAGGGAGGGATGAACTATCCTTGGATACAATTTAGGAAGGGATGGAAATGGAGGGGAAGGAAATGGAGGGATGAAATTGATTCATTTTGGTGTAAAATAAATTCTTGCGAAAATAGGCAAGATTTGGAAGGAAAATAGATTGTGTTTTCATTAATCATACAATTACAATTTATACTTACTAAACAAATATTTTTACACTCATTTTATCTCCTTATTTTTATTTTTTTTTGACTTTTTTCTTCCGTTACGCCGGTGAGTCGAGTTAGGATAAAAAATGTATAAAAAATTACGCTACCTTTTTTTTTTTTTCAGTTACGGGTGAGGATAAAAAATTACGACGACTTTTTTTCCCCAGTTACGGGTTTGTCGGGCTAGGATAAATTATGACGGGGTTTTTTTTCCGATACTTGTGAGTCAGGTTAGAATAAAAAAATTACGACGATTTTTTTCCCGTTACGGGTGAGTCGGGCTAGGATAAATTACGACAATTTATTCTTTTTTCCAGTACTTGTGAGTCAGGTTATGATATAAAAAATTACGACGACTTTTTTTTCCGTTATGGGTGAGTCGGATTAGGTTAAATTACGGCGACTTTTTTTTCCACTGATACGTGTGAGCTGGGTTAGGATAAGAAAATGTATAAAAAAAATTACGATGCCTTTTTTTCGTTACGGTTGACTTAGGTTAGGATAAAAAAATTATGACGCTTTGTTTTTTCTGTTATGGTCCTTACGGATGAGTCGGGTTAAGATAACGTCTTGTTCTTATATACTTATATTCAGACACTTTCATTTTACTCCAATTAGACGGAATCAATTTAGTTCAGTTCAGACACATACAATTTAGTTTTTTTATGTCATATTTTTTTTTTCATCGCGGATGAGTCGGTTAGGATAATATGTTGGAAAAATGCTTCAAAAGAAGCTTAATTTGTGATTTTAGGATGACATATAGTTTGTGTAATGGTGATGTAAGTAATTTGATACTTGGAGGCCAAGTAGTGACATCATCTCTATGACATCTTCTTCTTGTGTCATACCATGACATCCATGGTGATGTATAATGCTTGGTGATCAAGTACATTAGTCTATAAATAGCCATCAAATCCCATCATTTTCAATCATCCAAAAATTCATCTTATACTTCTCTTACTATCACAAAATATTCTCTCAAAATATTACTAATATAATTTATAGTTTGAGTGAAATTTTGGCAACGATTTTGGTAGTAACTCATCTACGGTCTTGCCTACACAAAGATCGTAGCGGTTGTACAATCCTGGGGGTCGAATGTCAAAGAGTTCGTGTGTAGTAGACGGGGCATAATCGACTTTAGGACAGTGATCTCAAGTCACATCACAACCTTCCTCTCAGATAAGATTATTCTATTTTTGTCTTATTTATTTATTCACTACTCACCTAACATAATAAAGCGAATAAAAAAAATTACGAGTGAGTCACTGCGTTGAGTTGATTAAAAAAATAATTTAAAAAATTTAATTTTTTTTATTATCAATTTTTAAGTCAATTTTTTTGTTATATTCAAACGAGTCAAAAATTAATAATCGTAATTACAAAAGTTATGATTAATAATCGTAATACATTCGTTCCTCCCTAATAAAAGACACTTTTATCAATCTTCTCCTCCCTCCCTTCCCTTATTCACGTTATCCAAACAACCATCCTTCTCCCTCCCCTCCCCTCCCTTTCCCTCCCCTCCCTTTCCCTCCTATTTTGTTCTCCAAACGGACCCTAAGACTCGCTTTCACGACGAAGAAGCTAGTTCAATAAATCGGAATTACCCAAGCCCCGAGTTTCCCCATATTGACGAGGGTGAATACGAGTCAACTAAATTGATCAAGTAAAGTCGACAAGCATACAACAATTCCAAAATAGATAAGTTAACTCAAGTGCATTCAATCACAAGAATACTTGATCCATGTTACCCAAATTCATCCTCCCCTGACTCCCTAAAAAATATCTACTCACTAATCATGGTAAAACTAACAATAACAACTAACAAAGGAATTTGTTGATAGCAGATAATATTTTAAGCCTCTTTTAAATTTTAGTTTTAAATGAATTATAAAGAATAGCACTTACTTTAACTACTTTAACTACACTTTTCGTTGACTCTAGGGGTACGGGATGTAAACCGGTCTTGCACAATTAATTTACCTTCATAGGTGACTCCTAATTAGGGCGATAAGGAAGATGAGATATCTCAAGAGTGAGTGAGTCGTTCTTGTGACTTGAGTTATTAAATCCGAGGGGAACCTAATCCTAATGGGATTGGGAGAATGCCTAATGCCTTGTCCGGAAGGGCGGGAGTCATTGGTTGAAAGCTCGCTAAATGGGTCACTTGATCGAAAGAGAAAAAAAAAGAAAAAAAAATGAATGAAGAATGAAGAAAGAGAAAAAAAACGAAAAGAAAAAAAAAACAAGAAAGAAAGGAAAAAAAAGAATAAGTGCGGAAAAAGTGAGACGACGTATCTAGTTTGACTTATATGCTCGGAAGAACGATCCTCGTACTGAACTAATAATAGGAATGTACTCCCTCCGTTCCAATGAATTGTTTGCCTATTCCATATTGGGCGTCTCAATGAATTGTTTGCCTTTCTATTTTAGAAATGATTTTTATGTGTAATTTGACTCTTGGCTCCACATGTCATCTTCTAATTGGATCTCTTGCCCTTGGTGCCAAAAGCAAAGGTAAACAATTCATTGGAACGGAGGGAGTACATGAAAGTAAATCTTCTCCCCCTAAGACCTTAAACTGCTGAAACGCGTCTTCTTGAGTCAATACAAATATATTTTTTGAAGGTAGTTAAACCGAGTGTGAAGGATGAAGAGTTTATTTATAATTTGAATTTAGAAGCGGTTTAACATATTATATGTTGTTAAATTAGTTAATTGAATAGTTTAAGGGAGGAAAAATTTTATGTATACATTACTTGCTAATCTAACTCGAAATTATTTTCTTAAGTTTACTAACTTACAAAAAATGATTTCTTAAATATTTTTAGTTTGTCGTCAATTGTGCCTAATTGGGTTAGTTTAAAACATTTGAAGGTTAATTTTTCTTTTTTTGTTAGCTCTTGAGTAATCATTGTCGAGGACGCCAATGGACTAAGTGTGGGGAATTTGATAAATCAATATTTATGCGTATTTTACCCCTTTAATATTATTATTTTTATGTCGTCTTTCATATTATTTGAGTTAAAAATGTATTTTTATGAATTTCGGGTTAAGATGTACGTTAATATTATTTTTATGCTAAAATAAGTTTTATTATTTATTTTTAAATTATTTAAAATAACTCATTTAATTTGAAGGTCAAATAATACATACATTGTTGTATACATTATGTAGGTCTATCTTAAGATGACGATGTCTCACTCATACGATATCGGAATCAAGTGATTTAGAATGCGTTGGAAAGTTAAGTTCGAGACCTACAAGTTTATAAAAGAGAGAAACATCAAATTCTGTCATATACTAAGTCGAAATCGAGCAACAAGGCAGCAGACCAGTAGATTTCGACACCAAACAAACGGTCTGAAGCCCATTATAACAAAAGATGATTATGAAACAAACAAAGAAAATAAAGAAAAAAAAAAGGGTCTAAGAACAAGGAGAATGGACCGTAATATAAAGGAAAGAGAAGAAGAATAAAAAAATTAAAAAATTAAAAGAGTATAAAAGAGGAAGAACCAGGAAAAGCTAGGAGAGCCGTAGAAAAAAGAAAGGAAGAGAGAGGGGAAGACGGACCACAGAAGCAGCAACACGACGAAGAAGAAGACGGCTCGACTCCGTTCTAATCAAATTTTGTCCCAATTTTTATGAACTTTTTTAATCTTTATCTTATATTTACTGTTATTATGTTTAGTTTAGAGTAATTTTCAATTGGAGTATGTAATTGACTATTGGATGTTAGAGTTTATGAGATTATGATATCGTTTTGACTGATTAATTAGTTTGTTGGATATTTATATAAGATTCATTATTTGACTATCTGATTCATGTTTATTAATTTTGTTTGGCTAACTTAATTGTATTCATGAATCGGTCGTTGGATTAATAATAGTTTTGATTAGGTTGCAGCGTTCTGGTATAATCTTAGGGGTCGTTTGGTTGTCCTCTTAGATCTTGGGAAGTTGAACTTCCCATGAATTGATAAATTGGAATGTTGTTTGTTGCCCACTTCCCGGGAATTGTCACTTCTTCCACAATGGGGGAAGTTACTCACCAAGTCCCCCCTTGGTGTGTAGAACTTCCCGCATGAAGTCATTTCCCACATGGCAACCAAACAATATTTTTGTAATTCCCATGAAATACAAATTCACGTGAATTTAAGTTCCCGGTAACTCCATCTTTCCATGGTGAACCAAACGAGCCCTTAATTGCTAAAATCTTATGTAGTAGTTAAGTCAGATATAATTGCAGTGTTCTGCTTATATTTTAGGGTTATTTAACGACAATAATACCAATTACAGGGCGTCTTCCCAAAATAATATCAATTTCAATAAATCTGAGAATAATACGCATTATTGGATTAGTTAAACAAGAGTAGTATAAGTGACTTTATAACCTGCTACATCAGGTCACCTAAGTAACATTTAACCTGTTACTTATCCTTCATTCTCCTCCTTAGACCTGGATAATGGGTGAACCATGTCGGCTCAGGTTCGGGTCGGGCCACTTTTGGGTTATATTAATCAGGTTGACTTCGGGTCGGGTCGGATAATTTCGGGTTCGAATTAGTCTCGGGTTTGTTGTTTTCAACTTTTTTTAGGATATCGACTCATTTTCTATAATAATTAATAATAGTCGGGTCAGTTTCGGGTTAGCTCGGGTCAATTTGGATTACGAGTCAAAATCAGGTCTTCAATTCGAGTGTCGGGTCGGGTTCGGTTTGGCTTATTCGGATCGGGTTAGATTTGTCAGGTCTACTCCTCCTTACTTCTTTTTTTCATCCTCTCTCTCCATTACCCTTCATCCTTTATTAGTTTTTTTTCTATACGTTTCGTTTAGATTAACGTGTTGATTTTGGTGTAGGATTGTGTTGTTAGCTATATTTGGTGAGGTTGAAGACTTGAAGGAAGAGGAAGACGGAGGACATTAATGATGTTTAATGCCCCGTACACTAAGTAAGTTAAAAGGAGTGAAGTAATATGAAATAAATTAAAGGCGAAAAAGGAAGGTGAACGGGTTCTACCGCTAACTGGTCATCTATACTACTTTGGTTTAACTACTCCAAAAATACGTATTATTCTCTGATTTATTAAAATTGGAATTATTTTTGGAAGACGCTCTATAGTTAGTATTATTGCCGTTAAATAAAATTAAAGGTGAAAAAAGGAAGGTAGAAGGGTTCTACAGGTAACCGGTCACCTATACTACTCTGGTTTAACTACTCTAATAATACGTATTATTCTAAGATTTATTAAAATTGATATTATTTTTGGGAAGACGACCTATAATTGGTATTATTGTTGTTAAATAACCCTATATTTTATTCAATTGATTAGTGATCTTAAAGCGACTTTGATGCGCGGGCGTCGCGACCCGTACAATCAAACAATATTTTTAACTCCGACTAACCTAACTAATGTAGTAGTGGTAGGTCGGGATCGATCCACAGGGAGAGGGGTTAAGCCGTATTGGTCAAGACTAGAGTCTAATCGTGATCGGGGGATTGAGATGAGGGATTTGGGTTGAGAGAGAGGTCGAATTATTGCTAGCAAACTACACTACTAAAGCTAGGGATAATAATAGGGAAAGGTTTTGGGGAGAATCGAGATTCGGAAATGAGGTCTTTAAAGTCTCGGGATCGAGTTTTTGTTACAACGTTAAAAAGGGAGAATGCCACCTTTCGGTTTCTTCGCCCAACCTACCTAGACCCGCTTTCGCGACGAAAGGGTAAGTCTCAAATTAAAGTAATTTCTACCCTGAGTTTCCCCATATTGGTAGAAACGAGTCAAGGTCGGCCTAGTCGCGATTCCAGGTCAACAAAGACACAAAAACCTTAAAATTGATAATTAACAAGTAAACAACCTACCAACATCCCTTGAATCAAATAATCCAAATCCTCCTCCCTAATTCCCCAACAAGAAAATCTACTCACTAATCATGGTGATAATCAACAATACACTAACTAAGGAGAATCTAACTAGAGCATGCATAACAACTACACTAACAATTAAAACTAAGGAGAGAGATTAACTAACACACAAACTAAAGAGACTTAAACTAACTAATGGAATAAAGGGAGAGGAGAGAATTTACCAACTATGGAGAAATCTAAGATGGAAGATGAAGATAAATAATAAAGATTGAATCTTGGGAGAAATATACAAGAATTTGTCACTAATCCATGCATAAATCTTCAATCTTCAATATAAGCAATATAAATCTTCCAGAAATAATACAAGGGTTTTGTCACATAAACCCTTGCAAAACCCTTGAATCTTCAATAATCTTCAACAAAGATGGATGCTTGCCTATTAATTATAGAGTAATTACACTAATATTGAGTAGATCTACTAATTGTTTTGAGAGATTTTTCTAAGAGAGCTTACTACAAACTACTACTACTACTAGAGAGTTCTCTACACTACTCCTACTCCTAAGGGCTAATCTCAAGGCACACTCAAGGCTCAAGGAGGCACAAAATCCTAGGTTAAGTATTTATAATGTTCCTTAATGGGTCACACAAGTTTAAAGCCCATAATCCAATTCCTCTTCTTTAAGCTAGACCATCACCCATTGCATCTTCATGGGGTGAAACTTCACCCTGCGGCTCGTCATGATAATCCCACCGGGTGAAATTTCACCCGGTGAGATTTTCCTCTCAAATTGCAAATTCGGCCCGGTTTCTCCATCGGGCAAAATTTCACCCGGTGGACGAAATTTCGCCCGGTCGTTTCGCCCGGTCGTGGGTGCCATGAAAATCTTCGGGGAGGTGGAAATATCGTCGGGCGAAACTTGTTTTTCCTCCGTTTTGCGAGACTTGAGCGCGATTATCGCCGTATTTTGAGTAATTCTCGCATTAGTGTCTCTCTTTTACATTTTACGTGTTTCTGGTAGTTTTCTGTCTATTTTGATAGGATTTTCGACCGAAAACGTGTATGAGCTTCTACGAGCATGAGAGAGATACGGTCCAAAGAACAAAGCACACAACCGAAAGTTCAAGTAATCCAATTGATCGACGAAGAAAAAGACCGGAATTGAAGAGGAGTATCACCGGGTGAAATTTCACCCGACGACATTTTCCACTCCCGAAGATTTTCGTGGGCAGTTCTGACCGGGCGAAACGATCGGGCGAAATTTCGCCCACCGGGTGAAATTTCGCCCGATGGAGAAAAACGCCAAAAATGATGATTCGAGAAGAAAATCTCACCGGGTGAAATTTCACCCGATGGTGCCAATGTCGTCAACCGCAGAGTGAAGTTTTACCCCATGAAGATGCAAAGGGTGAAGGTCTAGCTTAATGAAGAAGGATTGGATTATGGGCTTAAGTAGTGTGACCCATTAAGAGTTAGTATATATATCAACCCTAGGGTTTTGTGCCACTCATCATAAGTAGAGTGTTAATTTAGTGCCTACTTAGGTTAGTGTAGGAGAATTCCATAGTAGTAGTAGTAGTTCACATAGTAAAACTCCATTAATTTAGTAAAACTCTCTTAGTTTAGTTTAGATCTACTATTAATTTGTAATCAAAGCTTCCATCTTTAGTTGAATATTGTGTTTATATTGAAGATTCAAGGGTTTTGCAAGAGTTTAGTGACAAGATATTTGTATTATTTCTTGAAGCTTCTTATTTATGTTAATCTTCATCTTCCTCCTTAGTCTTCTCCATTGTTGGTAGTTTCTCTCTTCTCCTTTTTTTTCTTTAATAGTTAGTTTTGTTTTCTTGTTAATCCATAGTTTATCTTATTAATCTTCATGATAGTGTAGTTTTCCTTTGTTTGTTTGTTTGTTTATCTCTCTCCTTAGTTTATTTCTCCTTAGATTGTTTTTCCATAGTTAGTGTTGTTTTGTTAGTGTAGTTTCTTTTATTGTGTTAGATTAGTTACTCCTCCTCTAGTTTAATCATGTTTAGTCTTTCTCCTAGCCTCCTTAGTGTTAGTTTTATTATGAGTAGTGAGTAGATTTTAGTTAGGGGGCTAGGGGAGGAGGAATTCTAGGAAAAGGTTTTATTTTGTGAAATTATTGCATTTGAGGGTGATATTGTCTTGATGGTATTGTTGTGTTTTGTTTGACTTAGCTTGATCATCTAGGTTGAGTTGACTCACTCGGACCAATATGGGGAAACTTGGGGTTCGTGTAATTCCGTCTAGAGACCTTGGTTTATTCGTCGTGAAAGCGGGCTTAGACTTGGCCGATAGGGAAACCGAAAGGTGGAACCTCCCTTATACACCTTGTGATAATTCTTGCAACGTTATACTTTTATCTTGTTTTCCGATTCCCCGACTCTCCCTAATGCCTTTCCCATTATTGTTTCTAGCTTTAGTATTATTGTTTCTCGCCTTAGTTCCGTAGCTCATTTAGATAATCTAGTTTCTCTCGACCAAAACTCCCCCCTTCTCTACCCCAATCACTTTGAAACTTAGACTTGACCAACTACCCCTCGACCGTCCCTGTGGATCGATCCCCGACTTGCCACTACTACGTAGTAGTATTTCGGAGTTTATAAATATTGTTTGACCGCGTTTGATAGGCGACAATCGACGCGCATCAAAATGTCGCCGTTGCCGGGGACGGTGATTAGTTAATCAAGTTTTAGTTCTATTGTGTTTGGATCATTGTGTTTCTTTCCTCCTACCCTAGTGCCATTAGGTGCTAGGAGGACTCATTGTTTGTTGAGTTTTTGCTAGGTATACTTTTGATTTAGGTTGCTTGATCCCCATTCGGAGAGCAAGTCACTTGGAAATATTGTGACCGAAGCAACAACTTGATATTGTCATCTTCCACCAATTTCATCATTTCTCAACACTCCATCTTTGAGCAACAATCCAAGGATTCAAGTATGGCTACACTTGGGTCCCATTCTCAACCATCTATTAAAGATATTTCTTCACCCGTCTTCATTGGAGCCATCCCGAAGAGTTTCGAGCTTAAACTCCATCATCAATTTGATTCAACAACAAACTTTTCGAGGATTGCCGGATGAAGATGTGATAGAGCATGTTTGCCTTTTCAAGGAAAGTCTTATTGGTGTCAAGCTTGAAGGTGTCACCGAGTGCCAACTACGTCGGATCCTTTTTCCTCGTACCTTGCGTAGTGGAGCAAGGAGATGGATTAAAAGTTTCCCCAACAATACTTTTCGCACTTGGGAGCAATTGTGCAACACCTTCCTCGAAAAATACTACCCACCATCCAAGACCAACAAATTCCGAAGAGAAATTCAAACATTCCAACAACAAGAAAAGGAAAGCATAGGTAAAGCCTGGGACCGATTTCAAACATTGCAAAGGAAATGTCCGCACCACGGCATCCCTAGTTGGCTTCTACTTCATATATTCTTCCACTCGTTATTGGACAACGCCAAAGAAAATGTCAATGCGGCGGCAAAAGGTGATTTCTTTTTGTTAAATGAAATCGAATCTACAAAACTCATTGAAAGGATAGCCAAGAATGATGAATACTCCGAAAATGATCAACATGAAGAGCTAAGTGGTGAGTCAACATCGTCAACCGAAAGGAGAACCAAACTTGAAGCTAGGGTTGAGGAGTTGGTTAGGCAATTTGAAGTGTATGTTGCTAGAGGCAATTCTCCACCCAAGACTAGAACATCTCCAAAAAGATCATCTCCACCAAGGAGGGTGATTTCACCTAGACGATCATCCATTTCACCACCTAAATTGTATCGCATTGAGATTCCATGTGATCATTGTGGGAGATATGACCATGATTCCGAATTGTGTATGAGGAGGGAGAGTGCTTATCAAGCCAACACCCAAAGAACCCATGAAAAATCTCAAACGAGCAATCCTAATTTGGGGACCGGATTTCATTCCATGCCTACTCAAGGATCATATCCTTTTCCAAGAGCCCCCAATCAAAGGGTTTATCCTAATTCACATGGTTTCTATTATCAATCGAGACCTCCTCACACAAATCAATTCAATCAAGGTTATTCTTATTCTCAAGGACCACCTCGACCAAGCTATGGTCCTCCATTTGGAACCTATCCTCCATGTAATCAAGGTCCTCCAAGGCATTTTCAAGGTAATTTTCAACCCCTTTATGACATTCAACAAACAATCAATTCTCTATTGAAAGAAAATGCGTCAAATCGAGCTAGACTTGAAGCTTTAGAGGCATGTTCCGCCTCGCAAGCTCGATCTTCTCAAGAGCCGACCAATTCTTCCAACCAAGCATCCGTGAATGCCATTAAGGTAATGAGCAAAAAGAAACCGATGAAACCCTTTAATCCACAAACTACATCTCATCCGTCAATCAATGAATCCGATGAGAAAGTGGTCAAGGACGTAACCGAAAGACCAAGAAGAGATCCATCAAAGTACCTTGTAGGAGACGCTGCGTACGTTATTGAACAAATTCCCATAGAGGACACAAATCTAGTGTCTAGGATCGAAGTGCCCCCCTTGAATGGCAAGCCACAAATCCCATTCAATAACCAAGCTTTGGACATGATAACCTTCACCGATCTTATCGAGAATATTGATACAAGCCCTTTCATGCCCACACCGTTCGAATTTATTCGTGACATTATTTTGAAACCCACCGAGAGGGAAGGAGCTCCCGATCCCCCAAGAATCACCCCAAAAGTCACCATACCCACCAAGCTTGGTGACCCCGGTAGCTTCTGCATACCTTGTTCGATCGACAATGTAGAGATACATCGAGCGTTATGTGATCTTGGGGCGGATATTAGCCTTATGCCATTGATCATTGCTCAGACAATCAATATTCCAAGGATGGTACACTTCCCGCTTAACGTTCAGATGGCCGACGGTACTAAGAAAGCGCCAATGGGGTTAGCACGAAATCTTATGGTTAAGGTAGGTCCTTTATACATACCCACCGATTTCGTGGTCCTTGACATGCCCATTGAAGAACGCAATCCTATCTTACTAGGGCGACCTTTCCTGGCAACTGGCGGAGTGATTATCGATGTAAAAAAGGGGAAATTATCTTTTAATGTTGGTAATAGCACCATTCAATTTGTATTACCCGCTTTCTTGCCAAATATCCCTTTTGGAAAGGAATTGTGGGACCATATGGTGGAAATACCAACCGATGACGAATTTCTAGCACAAGATAATTACCAACCTCCTAATCCATTGAACCTTGCGCCGACATTTGACTATGCCACCGAGGAACCATCTGAAGAAGATGTCCACTATAATGATAGTGATGATGATGGCGTTTTTCTTATACTTGGTCAAGCCTCCAAAGAAGAAGTTTTAAATGAGTGGGGTATGCTACCGGTCGTAGCTCGCCTTATGGGTTTGCCAAGGCCAAGAACAGAACATATGGTTGGTGGCGTTATCTTCAAGAACAAGAAACGTGGTACTCCGGGTTGCTTTTCAAGCAACCCCGATTAAACTCAAACAATTCAATTCGGTTTGGTGGTGTCCATAATAACCACCTTGTAAATATTTGAATATTCTTTTTCTTCTTTTATTCTCTTTGGACAATAGATTTTGGATTTTTCTTTTGGAGCGTGTTTGGTACCTGCAGGGATTGTAAAGATTTCTTTTGGAATTTTTTGGGTTGCGCTATGAATTTTGAGAGTTTTTCTCCATGTAGCTAATACATGGGTCGAGAGGATTAATTTTATTGAAGAGTTAAGGATGATTTGGGCCAAGTTGAAGAGATCTTTCGTAGCAAAGTCTTATTTTGAAGTGGATTATTTTACCGGGTGAAACTTCACCCGATGGCAACTTTGCTCCAATTAAGGGAATTGACGGAAAATCCATCGGGCAAAATTTCACCCGATGGAATCTCACCGGGCGAAATTTCGCCCTGCGGTAAAAATATTTTGCGACTTGGAATTTGACGGAAATCTGACCGAGTGAAATTTCACCCGGTGAGATCTCACCGGGCAAAATTTCGTCCGGTGGTGGAACTGTGCGGAAATGACGAATTTCGACCCGAACACCGTCGGGTGAAATTTTGCCCGATGGTGACCACCGGGCAAAATAACACCCCGCGGCATATACCCAGCCAACCCACCCTTACCCATCTTCATTATCATCCTTTTCTCTCTCTCTCTCTCTTCAACCAAACCCCCCAAAAACCCTAAAACAAACCCCAAATCCTCCACCTTAAATCACCTCTAATCCTTCCATTCCTCCACCAAATTTCAATCAAATTATATACTCCTCATCCCCATCACATTTCTACCACATTCTTGGAGTTTGTTTTCAGAAATCGTCACAAATCCGACAAACCCCAAACGGAGACCGTCATCACCATATTTGTCAAATTCAAGCAACAAGGATGAGGAGGGTAAAGCAAATGGCAAGGAAACGGATTTCTTCAATGCTAAATCGAAATTCGGGGTCAACATCGTCCTCTAGGTCGGAGGAGACGGCCGCGGCTCGAGACGAATCTGTCTCGATGCCCGTTCAGACGCAAGGCTCAATCTCGCGCGAACAACCTGTTTCGCTAGAGGTACGTTACCCTAAAATTCGTCGTAATTTCCGTCATGCTGATTCTGGTTTATATTTTGCTAAAAAAGCTCATCATGATAAATGTAAAAAATTATGGGTCTGTCGTCTCGAGCCGACTCGTTGGGCGGCTCGAGATGTACTTGAGCGCATGGGCATAGAACCGCAGGTACAAGCAATGTGCCGAAACCTTGGTCTCATCAAATTTTATGCCTCTGAGGAGGAGACTTTTCAGAAGTTGACGTGCGAGTTTTTCGCAACTTTCGAGCTAAGTGGTGACGATAATGCCACTGTCTCTTTTCAGTTGCGAGAAACTCTGTACGTCCTCAACTTAAGGGACTTTGGTGCATTGATTGGTTTACCTTCTTCGGTCCTTGGAAGGCCTAGGACGGGGCAGACTCGGGACGATAAATTCGGCCGAGATCGATTTTGGTTTAAAATAGCCCGCCAGAGGACTGTCAAGGGAGAGAAGATGCGTTCTTTCTCTATTCGAAACCCCATCCTTCGGTATTTTGCGCGTATCATAGCCAACTCATTCCTGTCAAGCTTTGATACGCACCATAACTGTAGTGCTACATCTGTACAGCTGTTGGAGGATGCGGTTTTGAACAGAGGCCCGTCGACCGATATGTCTGAGGCCTTAGCTACTCATTTTGCCCAGGTTGCGAAGGACAGCCGCAAGAAAATTTCTTGTGGCGGTATTGTAACGATGTTAGCTAAAGCCTTGGGCATTGATTTTAGCGATTTGGCACCAGTTGACGGGGCGGGAATTTTCATAGATGAAGTTTATTGTCCTTTCCCTGTTTGGCCCCAGAAAGGGGATTATGACAGTTTGTTCTTGTATAAGATTACTGAAATGAGAGTCATTGCAATGCCTAGCCCCGAATGGGTTAGGCTCGATATTGAAGAGAACTTCGGCATGCCGAAGAGGTCCGGGGAATACATTCGGGATAACACCCGAGGTAAGTTTCATATAGTTCAATACCCCGAAGGACCTTTAGATTATGGCGACGATGATATTGAGGTCGTAGACGTGTCGGAGGAGGAACCAGAGGTTGAAACCTCTCGGGATGAGGGTCATAGAACTTTACCGTCATCATCACTCGCACCCTCTTCCTCCTATCAGACCGAAACCCAGACCTCACAGTTTTTTACACCCAACTTTGAACCACACAGACACTCCACGTTCACCCAGTCTACCCCAGGTTTTCAGGAGGACGTTAACATGAGTCCTCCACGATACTCCTCGTTATTCGGATCGGAGGACTTTTATAACCAGTTGGGGGAAGTTTATGACCGAACACGTCAGACTTGGGAGAATGGCTAGACTTGTCGTGAGCCTCCAAATTACAATATTTATCCACTTCTAACACAAACTAGTAGTTAGTGAAAGTAGGGGTCGAACCCACAAGGAAGGTGATTATGCCGTTTAAGTGTGTGTAAATCTATATAAAAGTAACCAAATGGGGGGATTTTAATGTGTTGTTTCTAAGTGTAAAAAAACTAATAAAATAAATTAGCTAAATAAACTAATATGAATAACCGATGTAACAAATATGAGAAAAATACTTGGACCAAGCAATATCCACCATCAAGTTTAACGAATTGATCATTGACTTGTCTACTTTACAATTTATATTAGAATACTTAGCTATGAAGTTTAATCGACTTCCAATTCCACTTATTAATAGTTATAAGATATGAGAAGCTGTGGACATGACATAGGTCCACCCCGACGCGGCCACGCGCGGGTTTTGGGGAGGCGAATGAATCTCCATGAGATGGTCAAATGGAAATTTAAATCGAAGTCGGAGTCGCCACCGAATTTTATGGTTATTCGGAACCGTTCGAACCCACTCTATGTCGTAGTGGGCCGTGTACAAAATACGGCCCATTTCCGATGTCAGAGTTTATTGGGCTCGTCCCTTTGCAGTTCGATATAGATGCCGACTTGAGCGGTTAATCGTATATTGAATGACTCTCGTTGCCAATGGTTTCGGACATCCGGAAACCACGGTTCTGAGTAAAGGGTGAGGGTACGTGTTGGGAAGTTCACTAAGAATACCCAACCCCGCCCACACATTAGCGGCCTCTACTAGGATATCGAATGACGTTTTAATGCGCGCGTTAGTAATACGATGAATGATTATGCAAACATTGTTTTCCTAAGCATGTGAGGAATTGAATGGGTTGCTAAGTGGTTTAATGCATGCAAAATTAATTGATGTCAAAGTCAAATTTAACATGTGAGATTCGTTTTAGTATAATAAAACAAATAAAATAAAAAAGATGAATTTGCTACAAAAGATGAACAAACGAGTTAGTATCGATTTGTAAATAATAATAGCAAGAAATAAATATGCGAAATTGAGAAAATAAATATTAATCGAAATCTGAAAAATATTGTTGAAAAGAACGTTGTTTTGTATAAAAAACGAAGTTCGAAAAATAATAAAAAAACGGAAAAAGGACACGGCAAGCAGCCGGCCGCGCGGCTCGCCCGGGACGCCGGCGGGTCGCGTGGCTGACCGTTTCGGTGTTGATTTTTGAAAACTCGATATTCGTATTAAGTCGCGTATGAATATTGCATGATTCACACTCGAATTAATATTTTCGATATTCGTTATATTTGATAGTTGACTACGAAATCAATATCAAATATTCGAAATAGTTTTGGAAAAGATATAAATTTTAGAAATCGATCGAAGAATAAATAATAAACGAACGAAAACGTAAAAAAAAGGTCCGGACGGTGTGCCGTCCGGCTTTTGGGATTTTGTTCGAAAACTGTTATTTTTAATAAATCGCGTACAAAATATGAATTAATTTGTATTCGACTTATGTTTTCGATATTCGTCGTATCCGATATTCGATTATGAAATCGATATCGGATATTTAGAACGACTTAAAAAAGTTTTGTAAAATTATTTGTTTTGAACGAGAAAAGAAAAGAATTTTGAACGAAAAAAAGATGTAACGATTTTTAGTATCGTTGAAATCTTAATATAATTCTTTTCGATACAATATTCGATTATGGAAAAATCGATATCATATTTTTCAGAATATATGTTATGAAAATAATTTTTCGTTAATAACGATATTAGAAAAATAAAAAAAATCGACTCTAGACCCGTAAAAAAAGAAACGGACGAAGAGGAGAAAGGGAGAGAAAGGGAGAGAAAGGAAGAAATCGGGTTTAGTTACACCCTCAACCTACATGCTCTTGATGACTCGGATCGGGGCTCGTCGGAATGTGGCTAGGCACGGGAGCGTCGAGTTTTGGTTCGGCTAGGGGTTAGGTTCGGACGGGTGAAGGTGTCGGGTAATAGGACCGGTTTCCTTCGGGTTTTGGATGTATTATCGGTTTCTCGATGCTAAAGGAATTTTGTGTGTGTGTCGGAGATTGTGTGTATGTGTGTGTTCCTAATATTTGGTGTTGATAAAATCGTGTTTTTTGTGTTGGATGCAAGGGGCTATTTATAGGAAATTCCCGACCTTGACTTAGGAGAGTTTGACTACCGCTTAGGATAGGAAACGTAGGAATTTGAGGGAAATAAGAATTCCGCTTTCTTGTGAAGGAAGAAAGGCATCTCGGCTGTTTTGCTACTGTTTTGGCCGAGTGTTTTACACTCGGTCAGGTGTTCGAATCGGTTTTTGAATAGGTTTCCTGTTTGAGCTAGAATTACCGCTTGAGTAAGAAGCTGAGAAGAACGAGAATTCTGTTTTCTTGTGAGAGAAGAAAAGAGGAAAACCGGCTGGTTTGTACTACTTGGCCGAGTGGTTTACACTTGGTTGGGTGCTTGAATCGGTTCTCGGATAGGATTCCTACTCGAGATCGAATTCTACCTTAAACGGAATTGTTTATTATTTTTGTATGGCTGATTTTTGTAGGATTGGGGTCCGAATAGGACGTGTGAGACCTCACGGTCAGCCTACAAGTCTCGAGTTGACCGGGTTTTGACTCGGTCGCTAAAAGACGGTTTTACCCCTGGTGTCGGATTCGACCCAAATTAGTGTTATTTGACTCGAAACGACCCACTGGGCCTGAATTTGAGGTTGGTTTTGTGAGATTTGTACTCCTTAAAATGCCTAAGCCAAATATCCATGATTTCGAGCCCATTTCCGAGTACGTTAAGGCACGTTAGCGTCCGATCATCATTGGGTGTTTGTCGGAAACTACTATAGACACCTGGCAGTCAAAATGTGGGTGTCTACAGAGCCCCCACTCTGACTGAGGCTTGGACAGGGCGAAAGTCAGAGTAGCCACCAGGTCAATCAAGGATTAAAACCTGGCAGCTTCCGATCGGGTCGTTTAAGGTCCATTAGACCTGCGTGAAGGGCCCGCCGGCCATGGGCTAGAAATGTACCTGAATTGATGATGATAACTCCGTGGGGAATTGAACTCGTCATATGAGACTTTAAAATGGGCCTGTATGTGGGCTCATCTTGTTAAATGCCGCTGGGGAGTTATGCAAATCGCATGGTCCTGCTCGAGTCGTCCTGTACATATTTATGCAAAGCTGCAAAATTTTGCATGTAATATTTATAGGAAAAATGACTCGTGCTGGGGAATAAAAATTTTGGGAAAAGGTTTGAATTTTTTTGAATTTGCAAAAGCCTTTGAAAAAAATTAAAGAATTTTTGTTTTGACTTTGAAAAGGAATAGGAATGCTCGGGATGACTTAGCTAAGCCTTAGGACAATGGCTTGTATGCTAAATGCTCTAGGATTGGGAATCCTAAGGTGAGGAGGAGAACTTATTTTCATGCTATAAATACCCCTTCTTGCTTCACAAATTATCATAATTCCATAATTTCTCAATTACTTAAAGAAAAGAATAAGCCCTGAAAAATTTATTCTTTCTCTTAGCAAATCAGATATGGGAATCGACCGATTAGTCGGAATGTTGCACGAGTGGTCCAAATATTTTAGGGATGCCGATAGGGCTATCCTAAATCAGAATGGCGTTACCCAATTATCCGTGATCCGTCAGATGCAAGTAGACTGCCACTTCTTGGATGCTTGCCTATCCTATTGGGATGATACCTATCATGTATTTGGCTTTCCTCGAGGAGAGATTTGCCCTATTCCTGAGGAAATTGCTGCTGCAGGAGGATGGAATCCTATACTTCGCCCTGCTATCCCTTTTTCAGTTTCTGACCCTAGGAGAAAGTTAAGGGAATTTTTAGGGCTTTCCCATATGGAGGTATCCCGCATGCTAGAAGGAGATACCGTTTCCCTGATCGACCTGGCTGAAAAATTCATGAATCCAGATGATGTCCGGGTTAGGCCAGTTCATAGCCGTAGGGCCTTCACTTTTTGTATGCTCCATGTTTATGCTTTTGAAGGGCATATGGATTTGTTATCTTGTATGGGCCATGTCAGACTTTTCACTGTGGCTGACCTGATGGAGACAGAGCACAGCCCGACTTGGCTGATTACAGGAGAGATTATCCAGGGTTTGGATAATCGTAAGAGGGATTCGTCAGCCAGGTCGACTGGGAGTACCCGGCTTCTACAGGTATGCCCTTTTTTTGATTTTTTTGAATTCCCGGCTTTTCCCATTTTTCCGGTTTTGCGCGGTTTTTTCCCGATTTTCCGATTTCTGCGGTTTTCTCGGTTTTCACGTCCTTTCACGTTTTTTTTTAACATGATTTTGACGATTTTTCGCGATTTTGATTTTTTTCGGATTTTTCAGCTGTGGCTATTCGAGAGGCTATCGATCTTGGATCCTCCTTTAGATGTGAGCCGATATCAACCCAGGCAAGTTATGTCGAGGAGACGAGCTATTGCCTTTTCTCGCTTCAATACCCAACAATATTGGGATGAGGTGCTATCTTTCCATGGAGGCCTGTTGATCCGTTGGGCCGTGCCATGGTGGCCAATTTACCTTTGGACTGGTCTAGAATCTCGAGATAGGGCTAGATATCAGGTAATCCTATCTTTTAGGCAAACAATTCACCTCTTTCCCGATCGCATACTTAGGCAATAAGGTCGGGCGCAAAGAATCCCAGAAATCGAGGCCGTTGTGAGTGAATCTACTCAGCTGACGGATGTGATGTGTGACACCTGGATGCAAAGGTGGTATACACGAGCTACTTGGCCTGTTCTTAAAAATTCTCATTCGATCTGGGTAACCGGTTCTTATGTAAGATGGACCCGAGCTGATTCAGCTAAAACTCGAGCTGCCCTGAAAATTGACGAGGCTTATGACTTGCTACGCCGGGAGCATGCTAAAGACAACAGGAGCTTCTTTACTGAGGGAGCTACTTCGACAGGTCAGAAAAAAAGATCTAGGACTCAGACTGAAGGGTCCAGTAATAAGGGTGCACGGGGGAAGGTGAGCCCCCAGACGGACTTAGAAAGGAGACTAGGGCCAAAACTGGCTGCTAAGGACCGACTTGGTCCTCGAGAAAGGCTTCCCGAGCCGGTTAGGGCTCGGCTTGGACCGGTGCAAAGGGTGGAAAACCCAAAATCGAAGAAACGGGTTCGAGCAAAAGAAGTTCCCTTTGTGATTAGGGAACGCTCGCCCCCGCCCCGTCGGCCTCGGGCTCCACGTGACCCGAAAGATAAGGGAAAGGGCAAAATGTACGAGTAGTCTCCTAAATTTATTGTTTAAGTATTACTACTATTTTTGTGGTGTGATTTTGTTGCTTTTTTTTTGTGATGTATTTTTTGAAATAATAAAAAGACATATTAGTGAATACCGTTCCCGTCTTTTCGTTATTGCAATGGTTGTACCCTTTTGAGAAGCTGCCTACGTATCCAAAATTAATGGAATCAAACCTTCCGTAGTTCAGAAATACTTTTGCAATTTTTGAAATACATCAAGATTATTAATTCGAGATGTGCAACGGTAGGATAAATGATCCTAACTTATTGACTTGCTTAAAATTTTGAAAATTCATAAAAAAGACATTTTTTATAAACTTTTGCAAATGACATTGAGATAGGGTTTATGGGTAGTAACGCTTCAGTTGGTCCAAGTTTGTTGGATTGACGAACTCGTTTCCGTCCAAGTCTGTTAGCATTACTGCACCTCCTGAAAGAATTTTCTTCACTAGATATGGCCCAGCCCAATTGGGTTTGAATTTTCCTCTTGGGTCAACCGGTAGTAAAGCTCGAACAGATTTTAGGACTAGATCGCCCTCTTTGATGTTCCTGGGCCTAACCCTTTTGTTAAAAGCCCGTTGGATCCTTTTCTGATATATCTGAATATTATTCAGAGCCCGGGATCGCCGTTCGTCTAAGAGGATTAGTGAGTCATATCGGGCTTGGACCCAGTCTGCTTCAGGTACCTGACTTTCGAGCAGAATCCTGAGTGATGGTACTTCTAGTTCGACCCGGTTGGACTGCTTCCATTCCATATGTCAGATAATACGGAGTTGCTCTGGTTGCAGTTCGAATCGATGTCCGATATCCTCATAAGGCAAAGGGTATCTTGTCGGGCCAGTCCCGGTAATTCTCAGCCATCTTTTTAAGAATGGTGACAATTGTCTTATTGGCTGCCTCTACCGCTCCATTTGTTTGAGGACGGTAAGGTGAGGACGTATGCCTTTGGATCTTGTACTTTTCCAACAAAGTGGCGGTTTCAGCCTAGAAATGGGTCCCGTGATCGCTGATGAACTCGTGCGGAATCCTGTATCGACATATAATTTTATTTTGGATGAACTTAGCCACGTGTTTGGCATTCAAGATCCGGTATGACTCGGCCTCGACCCATTTAGTGAAATAGTCGATAGCCACTAGGTTGAAACAGTGACCTCCTGTTCCGGAGGGATTCACTTTCCCGATTATATCAATTCCCCATGTTGAGAATGGCCATGGCGATGTCATTATATATAATAAGGATGAAGGCATATGCTGTACATTGGCGAAAATCTGACAGTTATGACAGTGTTTGACATACAACTGACAGTCAGTTTCCATGCTATACCAATAGTAACCGAGTCTTGCAATTTTTCGGGCCAACATATGGGCATTCATGTGTGGTCCGTTTTCGCCATCGTGTACCTCAGCCATAACTCTTTCAGCTCGAGTTTTGTCAATGCATAGAAGTAAAGCCCCTGTGCTGTCTTCTTACATAACTGTCCATCATCTGTGCGGATAAACTGGGTTGCCCATCTTCGTAGAGCTTTCTTGGCCCGGTTTTCAGCTCCCGGAGGATATTCCCCTGACGTTAAGTAGGTTAAAATAGCCTGGTACCAAGGTTCTGGATCAGTTATTTCAATATCTTGGATACCGTGGATGTATGCCGGCTCAGACCGTCTTTCGACACAAATGGGCATGCTGGTTAGATGTGCTGGGATATTCAGTAAAGATGCTAACTTTGAGAGAGCATCTGCAAACCGGTTTTCTTCCCGAGGCAGATAAATGTACTCCACTTTTTGGAATTTTTTTTCGAGAACCCTTACTCGTGCTTGGTAAGCCACGAGATTTGCGTTCCGAGTCTTGCATTTCTGTAGGGTTTGATTTATGACTAAAGATGAGTCACCGTGGACCCGGAGGTTTGTTACTCCTAGATCAGCGGCGGCTTGCAGTCCGTGAATGCATGCTTCGTACTCGGCTGCGTTATTAGTCACGTCAAAATCTAGCTTGATGGATAACGGGGTATGTTCTCCTTGTGGTGAGATTAGCAAGATCCCGACACCAAATCCTCGAAAGTTGGACGCTCCATCAAAGTACAAATCCCATGTGTCAGTGTCGGTATGGAATATGTCTTCATCTGGGAAGGCCCAAGTATCGGTGTGTTCTTCCTCAGATACCGGACTGTCGGCGAGGAACTCTGCTACTACCCGGCCTTTGATGGCTTTTAAAGGCACGAATTTGAGGTCGAACTCGGCTAGCATTAAAGTCCATCTGGATATACGACCGTTGAGGATGGGCTTCTCGAAAAGATACTTGATTGGATCCATTTTGGATAGCACATGTACCTCGTGACTAAGCATGTAGTGTCGGAGCTTTTTAGTGGCCCATACTAAAGCTAGACACGTCTTCTCGAGCATGGTGTATTTGCATTCGTATTCCAAGAACTTCTTACTGATGTAGTAAATAGCCCGTTCTTCATAATCGACCGTCTGGGCTAGCATAGCGCCCATGGCTGTCTCGGTCGTTGTTAAGTATAGTGATAGAGGCAAGCCATGCTGAGGTGGCATTAGCACCGGTGGAGAGGATAGAATTTCTTGATCTTGTCCAAAGCCATTTGACATTTGTCGTCCCATAGTGTTCGTTCTCCTATCTTCAGTTTCTTGAAAATGGGTTCACATACCGTGGTTAGCTTTGAAATGAATCGGCTTATGTATTGGACTTTCCCGAGAAACCCCCTTATCTCCTTTTCGGTTTTAGGCGGTTGCATTTCGGTTATGGCGTTGATCTTTGCTGGGTCAACTTTGATGCCACGTTGGCTGACAATGTAGCCCAGTAGCTTGCCCGATGTTACCCCGAAACTGCATTTTTGAGGGTTCAACCTCATGTTGTACTTGCGTAGTCGGGTGAAGAACTTCCTTAGGGCTGCAATGTGCCCGTTTCGGTCCTTTGACTTGACAATCATATCATCGACGTAGACCTCCACCTCCTTATGCATCATGTCATGCAATAAGGTGGTGGCGGTCCGTTGATAAGTGGCACCAGCGTTAATAAGCCCAAATGGCATCACGGTATAGCAGTAAGTCCCCCAAGGTGTGATAAAGGTGGTCTTACTCATGTCTTCTTCCGCCATTTTGATTTGATTGTATCCGGCATACCCGTCCATGAATGATAGGAGGGCATGGTCAGCCGTGTTATCCCAGTATGTCGATATGTGGCAACGGAAAATCGTCTTTTGGGCTGGCCTTATTAAGGTCCCGGAAATCTACACATACTCGGACTTTGCCATCCTTTTTGGGTACTGGTACTATGTTTGCAACCCAGTCTGGATATTCTGACACTTGAATAAAGCCCGCTTTGAATTGTTTATCAACTTCTTCCTTGACTTTGAGAGACCATTCGGGCCTCATTCTTCGGAGTTTCTGTTTTACCGGCTTGTACCCGTCTTTGATGGGTATTCGGTGTTCAGCTATTTCCCGGTCTATTCCCGGCATGTCCTTGTAGGACCATGCGAAGACGTCTTTGAATTCCTGGAGAAGGTCCGTGAATTGTTGTTTCTCCTCGGGATCTAAAGATAGGCCCAACCTAAGCATCTGAGGTTCTAAAGGGGTTCCTACGTTGATGGAATCGGTTTCTTTGATTACCAGATTTCGGGACTCCCTTTGCTCGAGTTGCTCGATTAGATGCGGAGGCAGTGGTACCTGTTCGTCGGGTTTCTCAATGTCATTGCAAGTAAGATTTTTGAAAACATTTTGAAAATAAGCCAAGTCGTAAGCAGAACGGTTATCGTTATTATTGATAGTAAATTTTGAAAAGAGCTCAAAGAGAGCTGCCATCTGATCGTTGGTCAGAGGCGGGATAGGGAGAGCCCTCGGGACAGACTCCGGGGCTCTCGATGGTGTGGCTAAAGAAGGGAGAGGGGTTACAGACTCGATTCTAGTACTGGACCCTCTAGACTTTGGCTCAGACTCCGACTCTGACTCTGACTCGGACTCGGACTCAGATTCAGACTCGACAGCATGCATATCTCCTTCGCCAGTAGTTAGCTTGTAGACTCGACCCTGACTATCGGTCCACTTGGTTGTCTTCCTCCAAGCTCTCTTCCTAGTGTCGGCACCAACTTCAGAGATCAGCTTAGTTGGATCGAACCTGTTGCTGCGGAGGATTAAGCTGACTAGCTCTTGCTTAGGGGTCGGGATGACCTTGTCTTCCCCAAAGAGTAGTCCTAGAATGGGCTCAGTGTTGCTTGTGCCCTCCTTTGATTCGGCCTGGATAAGGGCGAATATGTCATCTGGGATGAAATTGCATTCCCGAGCCAGTTTGGTCCCAGGATATGAGATGGTGGGCCGACAGAGGCCCGTTTGAACAGTTTCGAATACCGGGGTGACGAACGTGACCGCCTTGGTTTGGTTCGCGTAGCCGGACGCCATAGTATAGCCTAGACGAGGTGAGATTGTCCATTGTTCAAGGTTTCGATGATCTTCCCAGGTGGAAGATATGGCCTTGATGTGACTCCCGGTAGGCAACCCAGGTTCTGTAGCATCGTATAGATGCTAATGGTGAAGTACGGCTGGAAAAGATACTCTTCTTCGATCATTCCCACAAAGTTGAAACCTCGTGGGTCAGCGGCGTCTGCCGTGTTGCAGCTTGACACGGTTATGGGAGTGGCTTCGAGGGTGATGATCCCGTCCTGTAAAGGTAGTTTGACCTTCCTGTGCAGAGTGGAGGACACAGCCTTGACCGCGTGAATCCATGGTCTACCAAGTAGCAGGTTGAAGGATGAAGTAACATCGATCACTTGGAACTCTAACTCCTTCTCGATTGGGCCCGTTATGATGGTTAGTTTAACGGCCCCAGCAACTGATTTTGGGCTCCCATCAAAAGCCTGAATAGTCTTTGCTGTCGGAAGGTAGTCAGCCTCGGTAATGCCGAGGGCCTTGGCTGTCCTTAAAGGAAGGACGTTAACTGCGGACCCGTCATCAATCAGGGTCATCGGGAGATATTTGTTTCGGCAGATTACCGTGATATACAGGGCCAAGTTATGAGTGGTCCCAAATGGTGGAAGGTCGGACTCGGAGAAGGTGATAAGTGGGCCTTCTCCTTTGGACTTATCCTTGAGATATGGCAGGATCGTGGCTACCATTTCGGTGGGGGTAACCGATGAGTCGACCTTGATTTCATCAAGGGCCTTAGTAAGTGCCGCTCGATGCTCCTGAGAACTAACCAAAAGCTGCCATATAGTAATATCGGTTCGGACCCTTTTCAACTGTCTGACTAGGGCCGTGTCAGTGTTTGGCTCTTCGGGAGCGAGTTCCGTCCTGGTAGGTTCAGTGACGGTTTCCGGGGCGGCCGTGATGGTGTGTGTACCGGCCAGAGCTTTGGCTTTAGCCCTCCGGATTTCCTCGATAGTGACGGGGACAGCCTCCCCTTTAGCTAGGTAAACATCATCCTCGTCGTCGTTCCATATCCCGTTGATTTGGGAAATGAAAGGAGAAATGAGATGAGTACAGTCAACTACCTCTCCAGTAAAAATGGCATGAGTAGCAAGAGGATTGTTTTTGTTACGTGGTTTGTCACTGGGTAGCGGTATCTTCCCATTTTCGATCAGATCTTGGATAAGATGCTTCAATTTCCAGCATTTCTCCGTGTCATGCCCATTGCCTTGGTGATAGTGGCAATAGGCCTGTATGTTGTAGCTTTTAGACCGTTTTTCTACGGGAACTTCCGGAGTTGGGCCTATCGGTTGGATTAAGCCTTTCGAAGATAGCCTTTGTAAGGCATTAGCATAGGTTGTTCCTATGTCAGTGAATACCCGATTTGGAGTATTCTTTTTTGTTGAGGTGTCAAGTGAGTTTACCTCGTCGAAGATGCTTCGGGCCGCGGTTGTAGTTGCGGGCTTGTTGGAGGATGAACTAGCTCCTTGATACCCTTTGGTAGAGGCCTTAGTAAGGTTCTCTAGCCTTAAATCGTCTTCGATTCTGGTACCCATTTCGGTCAAGGTGGCGAAGTCGGGTATAATGGCGTACCTGAGATGGACTCGGTAAGCAGGGAGGAGGTTTTTGACAAAGGCCTCCACTAGCACTTTTTCGGTGGGCTTGTCCACCAGTTTAACACTTTCGGTCCGCCACCTTTGAAGGTATTTGGTGAAACCCTCCTTAGGCTCTTGGGCCATAACTTCCAGAGTACGCATGGTAGTCTGGATTTCAGCATTATCCGCGTAGTTCCGCGCGAATTCCATTGTAACATCGTCCCAAGTTTTGAATTTCTTAGGGTCAAGCCTGTAGTACCAGGCTTTTGGGTGTTTCTCCAGAGAGGAAGCAAAGAGGTGCTTGAACATGGTCGATTTGACCCCCTTAACAGCCATAAAGTCTTTGAAAGCCCGAATATGAAGTACCGGGTCTTCAGTCCCATCGAACATTGGCAAGCCCGTTAAGTTTAAGGTTAGCGGGCAGTTCATCGGTTAAGGGTGAATAGGTACGGGCATTTTCCGTGAGAATGGTGTTTCTGGTGGTCGAGTGGACCTGTTCCTGCAGTTTCTGGACTGCGCCGGCCAATGCGGCTAAGGGTCCGTCATCTTCGATCGAAGCATTGGGGGTTCCCTGTTCCACGGCCCTAACCCGAGTGACGATGGCAATCTGGTCCTCCCGGATTCTCCTCAATTGGTCTTGGATTTGGGCCAACGAGGTGGTCAACTCATCTATGGCTTTTTGCGTCATGGTTCGAGTGAAGGGTGGCCTGTTTGTAAGAGCACCACGTAATTAGCAACTTAACCCGAATCCTAAGAAAAGAACATCCCGAGCAAGGAAAAAAGACTAAAATGGTAATGACTCGGAAAAGACACCTAGACGAGCGACTTGTGAAAATGTGGGCCTTCCTCAGGATCCAACGCTGTGGGTTGGGCCCTGTCCGAAGGAAGGTTCACGTGAGACATTCCCAGACTATAGCTGTTCATGGGACGTACCGCCCGATTGGCCCGTCCCGTCCGACCCGAATTTTTAGCGGGCTTGGACACAACATTTTCAAAAATATACAAAGGCCCGGCCCGCGAACCCGTTCCAAACCCGCTAACCCGCTTGTCCGTGGGCCAAAATTTCACACTTAGCCCGGCCCGTGTCCGGCCCGAACCCGCAAATGATCACCTCTATCCCAGACTTTTAGACTCGATTGTGTAAATGGGCCAACCTCTGTAGGAGTATGTCCTGCGTAGGTGGGCCTTGCCTTAGTAAAATAAGGCGGACTAGGATGGGGGGAAACCCGCGATGTAGGATCGACGGAGTTTCGACGCTAGAGACTTCAACGACTTATGACACGACCCGACACTGCTAAATACGGGAAGTCTAAGAAGAGGAAGTTTTGAAATATGATATTTTTTGAAAAGCCCGAAATGAATCGGGTGGAGAAATTCGGCCCTTTTTCGAAAAAGAAAAAGAAGTGGGCCGAATGACGGGTTTTGAAAGTTTCGAAAATATTTTCGAGTTTTGAATTGGGCATAATACCGGCTAGAAAAAGGCTGTTTTGAGTAAAATCATAAGTCCTAAATTCGGTATATGACCCGGGTTTTGAAAATTGGATATTTTGAAAAGGATGCAAAATTTTGAAAATGACGGTTTTTTGAAAAAGATATAGATCAAGTAGCACGTAGTCATGGAAACAGTATAATGACGCCATGTATGCTCTTAGTCTAAGTCTCGGTCAGTCTATAAGGGTCTATACCAGTGTACACAGCCTATCAAGAATCGGGGCGGACTCCCTAACTCGAGTTGAGATTAGGACATGCCGTAAAACCCATATGAATCGGCTAATGGACACCTTTGACATAACCAGTTTGGACTATATCAATGGTATAGTGGGACGTCGGTCACGAGTACCGGCCCGGGAAAATGGGGTTATGCATGAACCGTAAAACTAAAACGCGCATTGTACTAGTCAAACGATTTCTATTCAAGTCTCACCCTGAGGACACCGAAGGTTATTAACTCATCAGAAAATCCCCAGCGGAGTCGCCAAATTGTGGACATGACATAGGTCCACCCCGACGCGGCCACGCACGGGTTTTGGGGAGGCGAATGAATCTCCATGAGATGGTCAAATGGAAATTTAAATCGAAGTCGGAGTCGCCACCGAATTTTATGGTTATTCAGAACCGTTCGAGCCCACTCTATGTCGTAGTGGGCCGTGTACAAAATACGGCCCATTTCCGATGTCAGAGTTTATTGGGCTCGTCCCTTTGCAGTTCGATATAGATGCCGACTTGAGCGGTTAATCGTATATTGAATGACTCTCGTTGCCAATGGTTTCGGACATCCGGAAACCACGGTTCTGAGTAAAGGGTGAGGGTACGTGTTGGGAAGTTCACTAAGAACACCCAACCCCGCCCGCACATTAGCGGCCTCTACTAGGATATCGAATGACGTTTTAATGCGCGCGTTAGTAATACGATGAATGATTATCCAAACATTGTTTTCCTAAGCATGTGAGGAATTGAATGGGTTGCTAAGTGGTTTAATGCATGCAAAATTAATTGATGTCAAAGTCAAATTTAACATGTGAGATTCGTTTTAGTATAATAAAACAAATGAAATAAAAAAGATGAATTTGCTACAAAAGATGAACAAACGAGTTAGTATCGATTTGTAAATAATAATAGCAAGAAATAAATATGCGAAATTGAGAAAATAAATATTAATCGAAATCTGAAAAATATTGTTGAAAAGAACGTTATTTTGTATAAAAAACGAAGTTCGAAAAATAATAAAAAACGGAAAAAGGACACGGCAAGCAGCCGGCCGCGCGGCTCGCCCGGGACGCCGGCGGGTCGCGTGGCTGACCGTTTCGGTGTCGATTTTTGAAAACTCGATATTCGTATTAAGTCGCGTATGAATATTGCATGATTCACACTCGAATTAATATTTTCGATATTCGTTATATTTGATAGTTGACTACGAAATCAATATCAAATATTCGAAATAGTTTTGGAAAAGATATAAATTTTAGAAATCGATCGAAGAATAAATAATAAACGAACGAAAACGTAAAAAAAAGGTCCGGACGGTGTGCCATCCGGCTTTTGGGATTTTGTTCGAAAACTGTTATTTTTAATAAATCGCGTACAAAATATGAATTAATTTGTATTCGACTTATGTTTTCGATATTCGTCGTATCCGATATTCGATTATGAAATCGATATCGGATATTTAGAACGACTTAAAAAAGTTTTGTAAAATTATTTGTTTTGAACGAGAAAAGAAAAGAATTTTGAACGAAAAAAAGATGTAACGATTTTTAGTATCGTTGAAATCTTAATATAATTCTTTTCGATACAATATTCGATTATGGAAAAATCGATATCATATTTTTCAGAATATATGTTATGAAAATAATTTTTCGTTAATAACGATATTAGAAAAATAAAAAAAATCGACTCTAGACCCGTAAAAAAACGAAACAGACGAAGAGGAGAAAGGGAGAGAAAGGAAGAAATCGGGTTTAGTTACACCCTCAACCTACATGCTCTTGATGACTCGGATCGGGGCTCGTCGGAATGTGGCTAGGCACGGGAGCGTCGAGTTTTGGTTCGGCTAGGGGTTAGGTTCGGACGGGTGAAGGTGTCGGGTAATAGGACCGGTTTCCTTCGGGTTTTGGATGTATTATCGGTTTCTCGATGCTAAAGGAATTATGTGTGTGTGTCGGAGATTGTGTGTGTGTGTGTTCCTAATATTTGGTGTTGATAAAATCGTGTTTTTTGTGTTGGATGCAAGGGGCTATTTATAGGAAATTCCCGACCTTGACTTAGGAGAGTTTGACTACCGCTTAGGATAGGAAACGTAGGAATTTGAGGGAAATAAGAATTCCGCTTTCTTGTGAAGGAAGAAAGGCATCTCGGCTGTTTTGCTACTGTTTTGGCCGAGTGTTTTACACTCGGTCAGGTGTTCGAATCGGTTTTTGAATAGGATTCCTGTTTGAGCTAGAATTACCGCTTGAGTAAGAAGCTGAGAAGAACGAGAATTCCGTTTTCTTGTGAGAGAAGAAAAGAGGAAAACCGGCTGGTTTGTACTACTTGGCCGAGTGGTTTACACTTGGTTGGGTGCTTGAATCGGTTCTCGGATAGGATTCCTACTCGAGATCGAATTCTACCTTAAACGAAATTGTTTATTATTTTTGTATGGCTGATTTTTGTAGGATTGGGGTCCGAATAGGACGTGTGAGACCTCACGGTCAGCCTACAAGTCTCGAGAAATATTTTTGACCGGGTTTTGACTCGGTCGCTAAAAGACGGTTTTACCCCTGGTGTCGGATTCGACCCAAATTAGTGTTATTTGACTCGAAACGACCCACTGGGCCTGAATTTGAGGTTGGTTTTGTGAGATTTGTACTCCTTAAAATGCCTAAGCCAAATATCCATGATTTCGAGCCCATTTCCGAGTACGTTAAGGCACGTTAGCGTCCGATCATCATTGGGTGTTTGTCGGAAACTACTATAGACACCTGGCAGTCAAAATGTGGGTGTCTACAGAAGCATACTCAGATAACCCTTACGATATTGTCAACTTAAATCAAACGTCTAAATCGTATCAATATGTAGATTAAAACGATGGAATTTAGCAAAGATGAAGAATGATTACTCAAGCGGTATCACTTTGTTTCATACAAGTTTAATCCTTATAACTCAACAACGATGAAAAGCATGTGAATTGGTGAATTATATTTGCTACTCGGATATAGTTAAACAAACAAAAGATTCACTTAACTATTCTAGCAATGGTTTATCAATAACAAAAACTAGGTGATCAAGCTAGAAGATGAATTAACAAACCAAGAAATAATGCAAATTAAACTTGATATTCTAATATAAAAGTAAATTAGAAATGAGTCTTACAATTCACTAACTTCAAAGGCTTCAACAACTTGTTCCAAGAATAAGAACTTAGCCCTCCATACAAATGAACTACTTGCAAAATAAGCTAGAAAATATGATAGAAACTATATGTGTTTTTGAGAATTACAAGTGATGATTGATGTGTTGGATGATGAATGTGATGGTGAACTTCTCCTCCTTATATAGTCATCCATGGAGCATCTTCATCAATGGCTCATAAAGCCTCATAAAAAATGATCATAATGAAGAAGAAATAAAAGAGGTGAGTAAAGAAGAAGAGCAAAAGACTAGAGAAAGAATCCTATGCGAAAAAGAATCCAAGAAGGAATCCTATGCATAAATTTCTGCCGCTGGCAGCGGATTTTTGGAAATCCGCCACTTCTTTCTTCTACTTGGTCTGGGCTTCCACTTAACTTCGGGCTTGATTTGTCTTCAGTTCCAAAAGATTGTTGACACTTTAACCCTATTAACATTTCAATTACAACCCATATAACTTTTCACCCTTTAATCCACCAAATTACACATTCTATTACATTAACCCATCAATATGGACATATGCACCAAAATCCTTCAAACACATCCAAAACTACAAAATAGTCAACTAAATGACCCTTATTAATCCCTACTAAACTAGACTAATCAGAGAACTCGACCACCTCACTGAACTTGGCCCAGGACGCCTATAACGTAGCCCGGGATGCGCGCGATACTGCGCATAGCTCATACACGTACTCTAGGGAAGGCTTTGAATTCGCCCGGAGTAGTTTTGAGATGGCTAGGGACGCTCCTAGGGATGCCCAAGCAGCGAGGTTGGCGGCGGAGGAGAACCAAAGGATGTTGCAACAGCAACAGACCTATTTTGATCGACTTTTCGGTGTGCCTCCGCCAGGGTCTTACTACCCGCCACCTCGTCCCCCTGGTCCGATGTGAGTGGTCGAGTGTCGTCAGTGTTGGTGTGGGGGTTTTGGATGTCAGTCGTCAGTTGTCAGTAATCTGTTCTCTGATCTCAGTAATTTCTGTCAATCCTTGCAGCGCCAATTTTTGGCATTTGATAATTTTGGTTTTTGATTGATTTGTGGTAATATTTTTGTTGGTTTGGTGAATTGTCAGCCCTTCACGTGATCCTACTTGGGTCGTTACAAACGTGAGGTTTTATTTACAGGTGCCTTAGGGAAGAAGAACCTGATTGTTGCTCCCGGTCTTAGGTGATTTGATCGCACCAAGACCAATTTGAAAAATCCAAATTTTTTTCTCTCTTTTAATTTTCCCGATTCGTGCGGAATCCGGGCGGCGTGACGTGATTACACCTACGCCCTTTCCCATCTTATCGATTTTTCCTTTTTCTTTTCATTTTCCTTTTATTTTCACTTCCTTTTCCTTCTTTTTCATTTTCACTTCTTTTCTTTTTATTATCTTCATTTTGAAAAATCAAAAATACAAAAACATTTGAAAAATGATCAAAAATCCAAAAACATTTGAAAAATAATAAAAATTCAAAAAGATTTTTCCGTTCTTTTCTCTTTTTATTCTTTTTCGATTCTTCCTCTATTTGTGCATTGGGAACAATGCACAGTTTTAGTGTGGGGGAGAGATCTACTATCCTTTTTCTTCCTTTTCTTTTTCATTTTTTCTTTAAAAACCAAAACCCCAAAAAAAAAATCCTTTTTCTTTCTTCATTTTAGTTTTCATTTCTTTTATTTTTGTTTTTGTGCCACTTGTATTGTCTTGCATTCTCCTTCTTGTAGGTACACCGCCAACCATTTAGCATGGATACGTAAGGTAGCGGAAATGAAATGAAGACCACGCGGTACTTTCTACCTTCGTTTTACCCCTTTCTTTTATGCATGGAAGTTTGGGCATATATGCTATTTGGAGGTTCACTTGGTGAACATTTCGGAATTGGTGGTTGTGGATTGTGTTGACTTGATGGAGTCCGGAGTGCTTGACTATATTTGTGGTTTTGTTTTCTTGTGTTTTTATCGTTTGTGTGACCTTTTTATTTTTCTGTATAGTTTGTCTAGGTAAAGTTTTCGAAAACCCAATTTTGAGTCTAGGCCGAGTGTTTATTACTCCTTTGTTAGTGATCCTTTTTTATTTTTGGGCATACTTCTAGTAGAATGACTTTGAACCAATTTTTGCATTGGATTTTTACCGTAAGTCCATCTTTTTCTACTAGGAGTCTACACCGGGATTTGCATTTGACCACCTTGACCACCCATGGAGTGATAAGGCCTTGGGTACCGTTCCCCGTTCTCTTAGGTGACCTTACTTGAGAAGCCATTTCTTTAGTCCAAATTTCCATCCTTTTGTGGGTTCGGAGGGGGTGCACACCCGACTAGCCTATTTTTCTACCATTCACCCATTTCTACAATTAAGTTTGCAAGAATATGCTTTACCTTGATCTCAAATGAACTATCTAGCCAAAAAAAGAGCTATTCAAAAAGAAAAAAGGGATAAATGAAGAGGAAGGGCGTCATAAAAAAAAACCCTCGATCGAAATACTGGGGAAAGAAAGAAAACCGAAAAGAAAAACAAAATCTCAAAAATCGTTCCCAAATCCAAATAGTCCCTTGGTTGACTTATTGCCGTGAAATGCCTACTAGAGGACCGAGTCCCGAAGAAGGAAAATAACGGTAATTTGGCAATCTTTACCATTTTGCAAACACTTGTCCATCCTTTTTGGTCTAATTGGCTTTCTCGAGTTTGGGACGATCCTCTAGGTTTAGCTTAGGAGACGACATAACACTTACCTACAGTGCTTACTAACTCCATAGTTCTCACTTATCCACTCCATTTATCGTCCCGTTGTAGGCATCTCTAGTGGAATTAAAAGGACCTTGGTAAATTTTCAATGTTTTTATTGTTTGATTGTCATCCTATTAGGATCTTGTCCATGTCAATTTGTGTTACTAACTTGGTAGTGTTCTCGCTTGTCTTAAGCTCAAATCGGTGCTTTCTCCGCCGTTTCGATGAGGGATTCGGTGATTTATTTTCTCTTTGGTTGCGACTATCTTTTTTGTGTGTCTTCCTTGTTTTATGTGTTTGTGTGTGTGTTAGTCGCAACCCCAATTTTGAGCAAGCCCCAACTTGCCTTGCATGGAGGTACTCTACCTTATGAGTATCTCGATGTGAGTTGAAGGGACGGAGCGGGCCCGTTAATTGCCCCGTATCGGCTTAGCATAGTCTAGCTTAGTAGTAGTAGTTAATTTATTTTTGGGTCTTTGCTCGAGGACGAGCAACGGTTTAGTGTGGGGCTAAGTTGCATAGACACGGACACGGACATGGAGACGTATCGGACACGGGACACGCCGTTCGAAAATTTATAGGACACGGACACGGTAGAAAAAAAAAATCAATATACATATTTAAACAAAGAAAATTTGAAGATTTTTATACCTAAAATATAAGTTTGGTTACTTAAACTATCACAATTATCGTAAAATAACAAAACAAAAATTAAAGTCTTATAAACTCAAAGTTAAAATCAAATCTTAAAAAGCTCAAACAGTTATACTACTGTAATATAATAATTAATTAATTAATTAATTATTTGGTCTTAAGTAGAACGTTTATAGGATCAAGTAACCCCTATAAATATATAATATTGTTGTTTTATTAAAGTCCACAAATTCATAAACAACGCTAAGTGTGTCCGATGAGTCTCCAAATAGTATGAATCATGGCCGACACGTCTCAAAATAACATGAAACGTGTCCGACACGTCTCTAAATAAATTTAAAAAAACCGGACACGGTTTTTCAGGTGTCCGAGACGTATTGTCGTGTGTCCGTTGTGTGTCGGTGTCCGACACGGGTGTCCGACACGACACGACGGTTTGGAGGAGTGTCCGTGCAACCTAGGTGTGGGGGAATTGTTGTGTGCCAAAATTGGACCGTTTTGCTTCCCATTTACACCTGTTTTTCCTCCGTTTTGCGAGACTTGAGCGCGATTATCGCCGTATTTTGAGTAATTCTCGCATTAGTGTCTCTCTTTTACATTTTACGTGTTTTTGGTAGTTTTCTGTCTATTTTGATAGGATTTTCGACCGAAAACGTGTATGAGCTTCTACGAGCATGAGAGAGATACGGTCCAAAGAGCAAAGCACACAACCGAAAGTTCAAGTAATCCAATTGATCGACGAAGAAAAAGACCGGAATTGAAGAGGAGTATCACCGGGTGAAATTTCACCCGGTGAGTCATCACCGGGCGAAATTTCGCCCGACGACATTTTCCACTCCCGAAGATTTTCGTGGGCAGTTCTGACCAGGCGAAACGACCGGGCGAAATTTCGCCCACCGGGTGAAATTTCGCCCGATGGAGAAAAACGCCAAAAATGATGATTCGAGAAGAAAATCTCACCGGGTGAAATTTCACCCGGTGGTACCAATGTCGTCAACCGCAGAGTGAATTTTTACCCCATGAAGATGCAAAGGGTGAAGGTCTAGCTTAATGAAGAAGGATTGGATTATGGGCTTAAGTAGTGTGACCCATTAAGAGTTAGTATATATATCAACCCTAGGGTTTTGTGCCACTCATCATAAGTAGAGTGTTACTTTAGTGCCTCCTTAGGTTAGTGTAGGAGAATTCCATAGTAGTAGTAGTAGTTCACATAGTAAAACTCCATTAATTTAGTAAAACTCTCTTAGTTTAGTTTAGATCTACTATTAATTTGTAATCAAAGCTTCCATCTTTAGTTGAAGATTGTGTTTATATTGAAGATTCAAGGGTTTTGCAAGGGTTTAGTGACAAGATCTTTGTATTATTTCTTGAAGCTTCTTATTTATGTTAATCTTCATCTTCCTCCTTAGTCTTCTCCATTGTTGGTAGTTTCTCTCTTCTCCTTTTTTTCTTTAATAGTTAGTTTTGTTTTCTTGTTAATCTATAGTTTATCTTATTAATCTTCATGATAGTGTAGTTTTCCTTTGTTTGTTTGTTTATCTCTCTCCTTAGTTTATTTCTCCTTAGATTGTTTTTCCATAGTTAGTGTTGTTTTGTTAGTGTAGTTTCTTTTATTGTGTTAGATTAGTTACTCCTCCTCTAGTTTAATCATGTTTAGTCTTTCTCCTAGCCTCCTTAGTGTTAGTTTTATTATGAGTAGTGAGTAGATTTTAGTTAGGGGGCTAGGGGAGGTGGAATTCTAGGAAAATGTTTTATTTTGTGAAATTATTGCATTTGAGGGTGATATTGTCTTGATTAGGGATGGCAACGGGTCCAGGACCCGGTCTAGACCCGGCGGGTCGGACCCATATGGGTCGGGTCTGGGTCTCATTTTTTCAGACCCGGCGGATCCGGGTCGGGTCTGGATCTTATTTTTGAAAACCGGGTCCGGGTCCGGGTCTGAAATACTGGACCCGGACCCGACCCGTGGACCCGGCACTTTAATTTTTTAAAAAAAAAAAAAATCTACCAACATACATACGCAAAACTGCTAGCAAACAACTAAATTACTAAAATAACTCACTCTCTCACTTCTTTCCTCACCATTTCAATGTTCATTCAAAGTTTCCTAAGACCGTTATGAATGAGTTTGTAAGAGTGTTTAATTTCTTAGTACAATATATGTCGTAGATAATTTTGTACGTGATAAAAAATACCGGCAAAATTTGAAATTTGGAAGAAATGAGGAATGTAGGACAAAATAAAATAAAATAGTGAGACCCGCGGGTAGACCCGGACCCGAACCGGACCCGGCGGGTCTGGATCCGGGTCTTAAAATTTTGGACCCAGCTGGGTCCGGGTCCGGTCCGGGTCTAGGGTAATTTTGACGGGTCCGGGTCCGGATCCTAGTGGACCCGGTCCAAATCCGGTCCATTGCCATCTCTAGTCTTGATGGTATTGTTGTGTTTTGTTTGACTTAACTTGATCACCTAGGTTGACTTGACTCACTCGGACCAATATGGGGAAACTTGGGGTTCGGATAATTCCGTCTAGAGACCTTAGTTTATTCGTCGCGAAAGCGGGCTTAGACTTGGCCGGTAGGGAAACCGAAAGGTGGAACCTCCCTTATACACCTTGTGATAATTCCTGCAACGTTATACTTTTATCTTGTTTTCCGATTCCCTGACTCTCCCTAACGCCTTTCCCATTATTGTTTCTAGCTTTAGTATTATTGTTTCTCGCCTTAGTTCCGTAGCTCATTTAGATAATCTAGTTTCTCTCGACCAAAACTCCCCCCTTCTCTACCCCAATCACTTTGAAACTTAGACTTGACCGACTACCCCTCGACCGTCCCTGTGGATCGATCCCCGACTTGCCACTACTACGTAGTAGTATTTCGGAGTTTATAAATATTGTTTGACCGCGTTTGATAGGCGACAATCGACGCGCATCAACGGGGTTTAACGAGTCAGAAAGTTAAAATTGGTAATTTACTTGAGTTCAAGGATTAACCGATTAACTAATCTATCCAATAAAATTGGTTAAAAGAATCAATGATTTTACCCGACATATATAGAATGAAAATTACATATCTCCTATTTATTCATTATAAGAACTTTCTACATGTTTATTGCGATTAGTAATATTATTAGTTTTATTTATTTAATTTTAGTTAGTTAGTTTAGCAAGCATAAAAACAACCCAAACAAACCCCCATTTTTATATTTATACTTATATAACTATATAAATACTACTAAATTAATTTGAGATAGTATCATTAGTCCCTGTGGGTTAGACCCCTACTTGCCCTACTACTAGTTAGTTAGAGTCTTGTAAGTGAATTATAAATTTAATTTTGACTGCGGTTACGACACACATCAATCTTCATCAAGCTTCATCTTATTTCTTTATGCAATCTTCTTCTTTATTGTTGATTTTCTTCCATAGTTGGTATACTTCTGATCTCTTCCTCCTTAATCTCTAGTCTAGATTTAATAATGTTCTTTCATATTGGAAATAATGGTCAAAGTTGGTAGAAAATATTAGTGAGATATCAAAGTTGGATTGGTCAACTTACATATTGGAGGAATTGGGTGATGCGGTTAAAAAGTGGAGTAAGGATTTGAAAAATGTTGGTGGTTGCATGTTGTTCCTACTACTAGTGTATTTTCACTGTTTGGTGTGGAAGTCGAAGAAATCACCATCTCAAATACCCCTCCTTCAAATTGGACTGATAGTGATTTGAAGAGTAGAATTGCTGAAGAAAAGGCAGGGGCGGAATCACCTGGGGGGAAGTACGGGATGGGGCAGTGGGACACATTAACTTATCATGTGAGCAAGCACCTCAGTGGAATTGAGTCAAAGAAGATTGCATCTACTGAATTAATATTAAGAAGTGCAACCTTATCTAGGGTCGTATCATTTACAATCCCCGACGATATTTATACTGATGAGAAAATACGACAAAAGGCCAAAAATGTAAGGAACTTTAACTACTAGGGACATTGTGTACCCTTCCATTTCATTTTTGTACCGTTTAAAGATTAGTCCGTTACTATTAACGTAACTTAATCATTATTTTGGTGTAGGAATACGAGATGGAGTGTGCACTTCTTTGTCGGGATCAAGAGCTGTTTGCAAGGCTAACAAATGAGAGGGTATCGCACTTAAAGGTAAAAGCAAAAGAGCTTAGTGAACTCGGTAGCGGAAATGTTGATGCTAGTAATACTGGAGTGGAAATTTCGTTTACTCAAGTCCTCAATGATCCAAAAGTGCTAGGTAAAGGGGATTACTCTTTACCGTCGTCGTTAATTACGTAAAATGACGACTTTGTCCTTTGTATTTATTCTCAAAATAATATTACTTTAACATTTTATAGATTATCGATTTATTAAAACTCGATAATAAAACCGTCTTCTTCGATTATCGTAATAAACCAAAACCGACTTCCTATATAGTTAATATATGGAATTACGCAAAATGACGAGTTCTCCTTTGCAATTAATTCTCGAAATATTATCACATTTACATTTTATAGAGTATCGGTTTATTAGAACTCGATAATAAAACCGTTTTTTCGATTATTGTTACGCCTCCGATTTTAAATAGTTAATTAGATTAATTAACAACTTAATACAATTTAATAAACGTAATTGACAAACACGAGTAATTCGCAAATTAAATCCTAATTAATTTACGACAATCAAGATTTATTATACAAATCGATGCAAATTAAAAGAAAAAAATCCGGAAATGGGTCGTGTCGAGTGGGTTTTTCGACCCACCCAAGGGTCGTATTATTTTCTCTATAATACTTTAAGTATTAAACATGAAGTATAAGGTGGTGAAATTGGTTACATTGACAACATTTCATATAAGTGACTCGGGTTCGAATCCTCCTGTTTACTCATAACAAAATGAGAAGGATTGAACCCCTGACCTATTGACTAGGAGGCAAATGACTAAATCACTGCACCAACATCAACAAACTGATATTTCAAATGGTTGAAAACTACTTGTTTCGAAAAGCAAAACAAAAAAAACGGGAAAAGAAGTGATAAGTGTAGTTTGTAGTGCCTAGTTTGTTGTGTTTTGGTCCCATTTTCCTTGCGAAATCACTCCTTGGGAGTGGTTCATGGGCTACTTATGCTTCCTCTAGTTCGTTTCAAGTTCCCGAGACCATTCATGAAGAATTGGAACGATTACGACTCGTTTCATACACTTTTTAGAGCCCACGAAGTGAAGGAACGATCACTCGATGCCTTGGATTCGATCCCGAGACCTTGGGACCCGATCCCGAGCCCCTTAGACTCGATCCCGAGACCCGAGAGTCGATGAGAAGCCCATGAGAAGCAAGGAGGGACCTTAAAGATCATATTGGAGGCCTACAAGACCCATCCCCGTCGGAAAGGACCTCATCCCGTCCGGGATGAGGTGCGCAAAATGCGAAGGGTCTGTTTTGGGTCCGTCCCCGACGGGACCATTTTGTCCCCGATGGGACCATTTCGTCCCGGACGGGACCATTTCATCCCGGACGGGATGAGGCAGCTGTAGCCCGCATTTGCTTCTTTTCTTCTCCTTTGTTCTTGTAACCCTATATATACCCCCCCCCCCCTCTTGTAATCTTAGGTTATGTTAGACATTACCCACTAAACCCTAGACTACTTTAGCATAGATTAGCATATATTGGCATAGATTAGAGTAGATTAGTCGGTAATTAGTCCTTAATCTAGTTAGTTAATCTTGTATTAAGGAATTCTTGAAGATCTCCACCAAGATTGACAACCTTGGAAGATTGTTTTGGGCTTTCTCTTTTATACAAGTTTTCATTCTTGCTTTCATCTTCTAGTATGGTATAATCTCTTTTCCTTTCTCTTAATCTTTGTTTTATCATTCAAGTTTTCATCTTTATATCTTATTCATTGTTTTGTTCACATCCTTGTTAGTTTTACATATGTAAGCTCTTGTTCTTGTTTTGGTTTCTCTTCTTAGTGTTAGTTTTCCTTTAGATATGTTTGAGTAGACTCTTGCTAGGGTTATTAGGGTGATTGGTTGTTATTGTGGATGATTAGGGTGAGATGGGTGGTGCTAGATGTTGCTTTTGTTGTTTCCCATTAACCTTGCACTCCACATGTTCGATGTAATGCTTGTGAGACTCGAGACGATCAATCCTTGTTTTTCTTGCCTCTTCTCTTGTATGTGTGTGTTTGGTTGTAGGTTTGGTAACCTCATTAGTAGCGAGAGCGTAGTGAGGGTGACCCCTAGGCCGTTTAAGTAGCGAGAGCCCGATCGGAACCTAGGCTACGAAAGCATGCTAGTAACCCCGCCTTTCTCCTTTTTATGCCCTTGACATCCATGAACCCGACCTAACCCTAGTTTCTTCTTATCGATTTATTAGCTTCCGCTAGTCATTAGATGCTTGTTTAGCCTTTTTATTTGTTGTTATAGACTATAGTTTAGTCCTTAGTTAACCTTAGCCATCGCCTTGATTAGCTTGTCTTGAACCTAGTCTTTGACCGTAGCACACCTTAGTCCGACACCCCGTCCCTGTGGATCGACCCAACTTACCCTAGCTACCTAGCTTAGGTTAGTTGGTTTTATTTGATCGGTGGGATCCACGGCAAATCTCTCCCATCAAATTGGCGCCGTTGCCGGGGACGGCGTAGTTTAGACTTTTGTGTGCTTAGTTTTGGACTTTGTTCTTGATTTTTGTGTTTTCTTCTCCTTGTGTATCTCCGTTCTAATTCTTGTGTGCTATTCTCCCTTCCTAGTGCCTCAAAAGCACTAGGCTACTAACGTTTGCTCAAGTGCTTCTAGTTCATCCTAGGTATCAAAGCAACGTTATGGAAATGGCACGTCCTAGCTTCCATCAATCGTCACGGGACAACTATGGGGCAAATTGCCAAGTCCCAAAATTTCACCAACCGTATCAACCTCATCAACAATCTTACGAACGCCCTCCATATGGTTACCATGAAAGTTGTCAAGGATCATTCCAACATCCTAACAACTACCAAATACCCCCACATGACCCACAACCAAAAATCCCCAACTTTGAGACTTGTCAAATGATGATTCAATTGCTAAAGGGTCAACAAGAGGCGATAACTCTAATGCAAAAGAGTCAACAAGAGATGATGGTTCAATTACAAGGGGTTAGGGAGGAGTTTAGGGCCCAAAAAGCGGTGCAAGATGCTCGAATCGATGCACTCATGGCTCGCAACACGATGTCGGTCACTCGAACTCCACAAATTGTTGGGGAAGGTTCATTTGGGCAACAAGGTCGGGTGTCTCCACAAGAAAGTCAACCTGACCATGAAGCCACGAATGAAGAAGAGAGGGTAAATCAAGAGACCATTGTTGAGTGTTGCTTGGATGGTGAAGATATGGGAAGAATGGAGGAAGTTGAAGCTTCAAGGGTCGACAATGCGGAGGGGTATGAACATGATTCTCAAGGTAACTCTTGGGGAGCCGATGTATTGGCTATCAAATTGGATTTGTACGATTTTCTTCGTGACGAACCGGATCTTGACAATCCAAAGCCAAGTGAAGACATACCTCCTCTAGGCCATGTAGACAAGGTGAGTGAAAAGGAACGCAATACTTGGGAAAAAGAGGTAGATGCCTTAGAACTCGCCTTGAATGGGAAATTGGAGGATCCTAAAGCCTCCAATGAAGAAAACTTGATGCCTTCACCTCCTTTATCGCACTCGATTCCAAGTCCCTTGTCTTGTGAGACGGTTGATGAAGAGGATCCTTGTCGGGCGGTGGAAGAGAACTCTACTCTCGACCCCGTAGAAGAAGCAACCCCGTTAGGGTGTGATCTCCCAACTCATAATGCCGAGCTTGACTCTAGACCACTATACCTGCCGGATGGTCATAAGAGTCGTTGCTATCATGGTTTGGAAGACCCGGAAGATCACGAGAACCCCAAGCATAATGAAGATGATCGCTTCTTGCCTCCGACTTGGAAGCTCTTGAAAGTAGCTAGGCTCGGCCATGTGAGCCTCGGTGAAGATGTTGCTAAAGCATTTGACTTAGTCCTTCGAGCTCTTGATGGCTATGAAGGTGTAGATGGTGAGAGTATCCTATTGTAATTTTTTTTTTTTTGCTTTTGTGTGTGTATATATGTTTGTTTGGATAGTTTGGTTTCTAGGATTGTTAGTGGTTTTGTGAAATTCTTGTGATTTGGTATTTTGATGAGCGAAGTGAGGGAGGGATTTTGATGAATGTGTTTGAGCTTACTTGTAGGTGTGAAGTGAAGATGAATCTTAGAGAGGAGTGGTTATTGATAGAGCTTGGATTGTGAGCATGGGAGTCGATTTTTGAAGCTTTGGACAAGCTTTTGGGGTCATAGAGGGTTTGAGGACTCTTCCCGGCCGAGAAGAGAGCATCCCGACCGGGAAGGTTGAGCATCCCGACCGGGAAGGTTGAGCATCCCGACCGGAAAGGATGTCATCCTGATCGGGATGAGTGTACCAAAAATTGGGTTTTCTGGAGTGTCATCCCGACCGGGACGGGAGCTTCCCGACCGGGACGGGAGCTTCCCGACCGGGACGGGTGTGTCATCCTGACCGGGACCATCCATCCCGACCGGGATGATGCCCTGCTCCTTCTTTTGGCCTCTTCTTTGTCATTCGAGCCCACCCAACCATTTTATACCCCCTCCCAACCTCCCGGCTCACCCCTGCCTCTATTATCCCACCCTTACACTTGATTCATGAACCCTTGCACCAAGTTTCACATCAAATCACACCTCCTTATACCTTTGTACTTCAACCATGCGGCCTTATTGAGAAGGAAGAGGAATAGCAATGACAAAGACAAGCTACGTGCCGATACCGACCTATGAGACGATGGAGCGAGTGAGTTGCTAACCGCATGGTACGGCAACTATCCTTTCTTTTCCGTCTTTTATTGCTTGTCTTCTTTTGTTAGTTCCTCTTCCCCTTATCATTTGTGTCATGGTGGCCCTCGGAGCCTTGGTAATCGTTGCTCCCGACTCTCGATGACGTGACTACATCGAGAGTCATTTGAAAAATCCAAGTTTACAAGATTTTACCCCTTTTTTGTAGGAATTAGTCGGATTTAGGCGGAATCCGGGCTAGGTGACTTGATTACACCTAGTCCGCCCCTCCCATTTCCTTTTATTCTCTTTCTTTTTATTTCTTCCCCCATCCATATCTTTTCTCGTCTCGACCCATGGTGACTTGACTACACCCCGGCCGGACACATTCTACCCTTTCTTCGCTTTTCTTTTTGATTTTTAGCTTTATTTTCGTAGTTTCTCTTCTTTTTAGTGTCTCCACACACTACTGATCGAGCATGAGGACATTGCTCGGTTTAAGTGTGGGGGAGCAATATCCTAGTGTAGTTAGTTTTATTTTCGTAGTTTATTCGAAAAATCTTTAAAAACCCTAAAAATTTGAAATTTTTTCACAAAAATCAAAAAGATTTTCTTTCGTGTGTTTTACTTTTGTGTCGTTGTGTCGTATATTTGTTGTGTTGTGCGTGTTTTGCCTCCCTCTTCCCTTGTAGGTAGCTTAATCACCGTTAACTTTGGAGGGCTTTCAAGACATCCGATAACATCTTTATCCCTTTTTCCTCTTTGTCTCTCTTGGCGTTTGGAGGAGATTTTGTGATGATGTGTGCTCGGGTGGAGCTTTTTGGAGTTTGTGGTTGATGTGGTGGCTTGCTTGGAAGTTTCGGGGTGGTGATTGTTTATTTTGTGTGTTTATTTTCCTTGTCTCTTGTTTTATTTGATTCTGTCATGTTTGTCTCATTTTCTCTCGTTTTTGTTGCGTCTTTGTTTTGTCTCGTTTAGTTGTGTCTAGTATGTAAAAATGTTTTTGAAAACCCGATTTTGAGGCTAGTGTGCAAGAGTTTACTTTCCCTTCCTAGCAATATGAGTCGAGTCTTGGACTTTAGTCTAGTAGAATGACCCTAAATGAATGATTTCGTTGGTTTCTTACCTTGAGTCCACCTAGCTTACTAGGGATTTACTACGGGATTTGCATTTTGACCACTATGACCACCCACGGTGTGAAAAGGCCTTGGTTGCCGAGTCCCGTCCCTTAGGTGACCGTGTTCGGAATTGCTTTGATTAGTCCAAGTTTCTCCCCTTTTTGTGGGTTTGAAGGGAAGGACGCTCCCCGAGTCACCCATTTCTCTACCTTCTACACATTTCCGCAAAATAAAGTTGCAATATGTTAAAATCTCTCTTTCTTAGTTGCGAAAAAGAAATGCCTACACTCTTATCAAGCCAAAAGGGCAAAGAAAAGAAAAAAACAGAAAATGAAAGAAAGAAAAGATTGAAGAAAAAGAAAAGACACAAAAAGCCAAAAATAAAATACAAAAGATGAAAAAGAAATGGCATAGCAACACAAGAAGCAAAAATGCAAAAGAAAGAAAATGCCAAAGAAAACCGTCTCACAAAAAGATTCTCACCCTCTCAAAATAAGCCTTTTTCCGCTCGTTACCGTGAAGAGCCTACCAAAGGACCGAGTCCCTAGGAAGGATGATAGCGGTAATGATCGGTCTTCCCTCATTTTGCAAAACCTTATCCACCTTTTTACTTGGACTAGTTGGGCGGTTTTGGGCATGGGACGACCCTCTTGGCACATCGCTAAAGGGGGCGGGGCCTCACTTACCTACAGTGTCGACTAACACCGTGGTTCATCCCTTTTCCATCCAGCCAATCGTCCTGTAGTACGTTCTTAGAAGGTTAGGAGGAACCTAGGTAAGTTACCAACGTTTTTATTGCTTTGTCGTCATACTATTAGGGTTTGGTCCATTTTGGCTTGTACTGATAGCTTGGGAACGTTGTCACTTGCCTTGAGTACTAAACCGGTGCTCCTTTCACCGCTTTTTAGAGGGAAGCGGTATTTGTTTTTTTTTTGGGTGCAACCTTTTGTTTGTTTGTTTGTATGTTTGTTTGTTTATGTGTTTTTGTGTCCGGTTGCATCCACGGTTTTGTCGCAAGACCTCACTTGCCTTGCGGAGAGCACTTGTCCTCTAGGTGTTCTCGCGTGAGTTGAAAGGGCGTAGGGTGCGCTAATACCCGCTCGGCTAGTAGTATAGTTCTTTTAGTTAGTTTGTGCTTACTCGAGGGCGAGTAAGGGTTAAGTGTGGGGGAGTTGATAAGTGTAGTTTGTAGTGCCTAGTTTGTTGTGTTTTGGTCCCATTTTCCTTGCGGAATCGCTCCTTGGGAGCGGTTCATTGGCTACTTAAGCTTCCTCTAGTTTGTTTCAGTTTCCCGAGACCATTCATGAAGAATTGGAACGATTCCGACTCGTTTCATACACTTTTTAGAGCCCACGAAGTGAAGGAACGATCACTCGATGCCTTGGATTCGATCCCGAGACCTTGGGACCCGATCCCGAGCCCCTTAGACTCGATTCCGAGACCCGAGAGTCGATGAGAAGCCCATGAAAAGCAAGGAGGGACCTTAAAGATCATATTGGAGGCCTACAAGACCCATCCCCGTCGGGAAGGACCTCATCCCGTCCGGGATGAGGTGCGCAAAATGCGAATGGTCTGTTTTGGGTCCGTCCCCGACGGGACCATTTCGTCCCCGACGGGACCATTTCGTACCGGACGGGACCATTTCATCCCGGACGGGATGAGGCAGCTGTAGCCCGCATTTGCTTCTTTTCTTCTCCTTTGTTCTTGTAACCCTAAATATACCCCCCCCCCCCCCTCTTGTAATCTTAGGTTATGTTAGACATTACCCACTAAACCCTAGACTACTTTAGCATAGATTAGAGTAGATTAGTCGGTAATTAGTCCTTAATCTAGTTAGTTAATCTTGTATTAAGGAATTCTTGAAGATCTCCACCAAGATTGATAACCTTGGAAGATTGTTTTGGGTTTTCTCTTTTATACAAGTTTTCATTCTTGCTTTCATCTTCTAGTATGGTATAATCTCTTTTCCTTTCTCTTAATCTTTGTTTTATCATTCAAGTTTTCATCTTTATATCTTGTTCATTGTTTTGTTCATCATCCTTGTTAGTTTTACATATGTATGCTCTTGTTCTTGTTTTGGTTTCTCTTCTTAGTGTTAGTTTTCCTTTAGATATGTTTGAGTAGACTCTTGCTAGGGTTATTAGGGTGATTGGTTGTTATTGTGGATGATTAGGGTGAAATGGGTGGTGCTAGATGTTGCTTTTGTTGTTTCCCATTAACCTTGCACTCCACATGTTCGATGTAATGCTTGTGAGACTCGAGACGATCAATCCTTGTTTTTCTTGCCTCTTCTCTTGTATGTGTGTGTTTGGTTGTAGGTTTGGTAACCTCATTAGTAGCGAGAGCGTAGTGAGGGTGACCCCTAGGCCGTTTAAGTAGCGAGAGCCCGATCGGAACCTAGGCTACGAAAGCATGCTAGTAACCCCGCCTTTCTCCTTTTTATGCCCTTGACATCCATGAACCCGACCTAACCCTAGTTTCTTCTTATTGATTTATTAGCTTCCGCTAGTCATTAGATGCTTGTTTAGCCTTTTTATTTGTTGTTATAGACTATAGTTTAGTCCTTAGTTAACCTTAGCCATCGCCTTGATTAGCTTGTCTTGAACCTAGTCTTTGACCGTAGCACACCTTAGTCCGACACCCCGTCCCTGTGGATCGACCCAACTTACCCTAGCTACCTAGCTTAGGTTAGTTGGTTTTATTTGATCGGTGGGATCCACGGCAAATCTCTCCCATCAAGAAGCTTGGTCGAAAAAATTTGTCGACCCGCGGATGAGGCGGTCGACTGATTTTTTTAGTTTTGTTTTTTGAAACAAGTATTCAACCATTTGAAATATTAGTTTGGTGACGTTGGTGCAGTGGTTTAGTTATTTGCCTTGTAGTCAATAGGTCAAGGGTTCAATCCTTTTTAATAGCATTTTGTTTGTTGAATTATTTTGTAAATTTTCAAAAGGTAAATGTGTAAACACGAGCCACTTGTATGAAATGTTGTCAATGTAACCAATTTCACCACCTTATACTTCATGTTTCATACCATTGGAAAATTTATATTATACTTGAACTATTTCTCAAAACTTTCAAGTATTATAGAGAAAATAATACGACCCTCGGGTGGGTCGAAAACCCCACTTGACCTGACCCATTTCTGGATTTTTTTACTTGAGCGATATTATACTTGAGCGATATTATACTTGAGCGATATTATACTTGAGCGATTTGTATAATAAATCTTCATTGTAGTAGATTAATTAGGATTTAATTTGCATATTACTCGTAGTTGTTAATTACGTTTATTAAATTGTATTAAGTCGTTAATTAATCTAATTAACTGTTTAAAATTGGAGGCGTAACAATAATCAAAAAAATGGTTTTATTATCGAGTTCTAATAAACCGATACTTTATAAAATGTAAATGTGATAATATTTTGAGAATTAATTGCAAAGGAGAACTCGTCATTTTGCGTAATTCCATATATTAATTATACAGGAAGTCGGTTTTGGTTTGTTACGATAATCGAAAAAGACGGTTTTATTATCGAGTTTTAATAAATCGATAATCTATAAAATGTTAAAGTAATATTATTTCGAGAATAAGTACCAAGTACAAAGTCGTTATTTCACGTAATTAACGCCGACGGTAAGAAATAAAGCGCCAACGGTAAAAAGTAGTTGCGAAAGAAATCGATGGATGGGTCGAAAAGTTGATGGAGGCAACTAAAGCTGCTCAAGAAATGCCTTCCTTTGATTTAGGTTTCGGCGACATCGGGAGTAATTTTCCAAAGTACAACACCCTCCAGAGTACCCTTGGTCAAACTGCTCTTGTTCAAAATCATTTTCATCTTCATTATCCTGACCAGATGAAGATTTGGAGTCATCCATTTTAATCTTCCCCTGTTACACATTTTTTTTGGGAAATAGTCTAAAATTGTTGTTGGAATTGTGTTTACGGGAAGAGAGGCTGGTTGAGAAATTTTAGGAAGCAATTATTTTATAACTTGATATATATATTTGACAGATGACAGTTTTAGTGGTTTTTTTTAAATAAAAAAAATAAAATAAAACCAATATGAAAGTGGATATCAAATGAATATGGGTTGAATATTTGGGTCGTCTCACAATAAATTACTGTGAGACGGTCTCATTTAAGTTTTTATCATATACATATACTATAGTAGCTAGTATTAGTCATAGGTTTAGTTGGTTAAATTCCAAAAACCTCTCCTCCCCCCTTCCCTCCCTCCCTCCCCTCCAAACCCTAAAAAAAAATACCCCTCGGGGCTGCCATCTACCAATTCTGGTAGTGGTAAGCCCCAAATTTTAATCTTTATCGTTAATTCTTAATAGTCTATTTAGATTATAATAACTCTTGCCTCTCCTTTTTGGAGATTTGTCCCATCAATTGATGGGTTTGTTCCCATATTTTTTGTGGGTTTGTTCTCTCTTTTGGAGAGGTTCAAGAATTATGTGCAAGATCATGGGAGCAAAGAAATCTCTACGTATGGTGATGCAATTGAGGTCAGATCTCGGTCTACTATTTGTCAAAATAGAGAAAGTTCATCCTTTTGAAGACTATATCATCAGATCCATAGATTCCTTCGCGAAAGGCTGTGTCAATCAACAGCGATATATAGAAGGCTATACAGAAGCGTATTATTCGAATAACGATCTTTGTCTCAAGGATGTTCTTTATTTATGTTTTACAAATATGTATTCAGTTCAATTTGATATCGTTTGTAGATGCCGTATGGTTTATTATTAATGAAATTGATCTGCACTTCAAAAAAAGTCATAGGTTTAGTTAGTATTAGTCATAGGTGGTAATAGGGTAGGGTTAGGTGTAGAAGAATAGGGGATGGAGGTGTGAGTGTGAGAGAGGGAGTACGTGGGGGTAAGTACAGGCCCAAATTCCGAGTTCCGGTCCGCTTCTCATGCAAACGTCTTTCTTTCTTTCTTAAAAAGTTGAAATATAAGATTACGGAATTAAAATAATGGAAACCGTAAAATTTATTTTTAAAAAGAAATTTGTGAGATGGTAAGTAAAATAGACGGTAAATAATATTATGGGACAAAAGTTATAAGAAATCATTATTTTAAGAATTCGAAAAAAAAATTTACGAGACGAGAAAATGTCAAAACAATAGGTCAATATTAAAAATATTTTTGAGTTTTAAACTTTATTTAACGAAAGATAAATTTTTTTAATAATTCTCGATAAATACATTTTCATGTTTTTAATACAGAATAATTTTTAATTTAACGAAAGTAAAAATATTTTATTCACGAAAATAATTTTTCAAACGTCAAACTTATTTAAATAAATGTTTAAAATTTTAACTTTATTTGAAAAATACGGAGTGTTATAAGTGAGACTAGATTATATGACTCTACAATAGACCCTTAGGGGCGTTTGGTTGAGGGGTTACAGGAAAAAAAAGGAAATAACATCTTCATTACCTTTGTAGTTGTTTGTTTTCACTTTTTTGCATTCCCTTTCCCCCTTGCATTCCCTCTCAAAACTCTTATCTTCTTTATATAAAAGAAGACATCAAGCTCAATGAGGTGTCTCAACCACAATGCTCAATTTTGAAATAAGTCTCATTTTTTAGTGTTTTAGATTAGTTTAAGTAATTAGGTTAGTAATTAGAAATGAGATTGTTTAGGGGAGAAGTAATCTTCTCCCTCATTTAATGCTACACTTTGAGAATAACATCGGTGCATTGGAGAATGTATGAGTTGAAATAAGTGCTACAATGGGAAACACATATGCTTAAATTCTTCCTTTTTGATATTTTCATCTCCCTTCCCCATGTTTTCAGTTCATTCACTCCCTTTATTCTTTAAAATTTCTTTTCTTTTTTTTTTTTTGGTAAATGGTAAGTATATATTAATATGTGTAAAATTTACAAGAATATGACTACATCAAATTATGTAGCCATCGAGCATCTTTGACACGAACCGGGTATTTAATCTTACATAAAATTCGACTTCTAACATCCGATTTAATAGCCTTGACCGTGTGATGCGGCTGTTGGACCGCTCCTTCCAACCGACAACTATTCCGCTGCCTCCAAATATGGTAAATTGCCGCATTAACCACTGCCCGTAATATATTGCATTGTAATTTTGTCCCTCTCATTTTGATTGCCCATTCTTTAAAATTTCACTTCTCACTTCACATCCATTCTTCTACAATTTTTTGTCTTCCTCATATTATCATCATCCAATTTTTTTACATCAATCGTCATATTTTTTACTTCCTGTTATTCTTTTTGCTAAATTTTGATGATTATTATACTAAATATTGAATTTTTTTTTGTATTACTAACAGGAGAGAAATAGATCGAGACTCATTGAAATAAGTAAAGGAACGAGAACCGGTGCTCGATAACAGTAGCCACGCGCCCACGCATGACAAATAGTCGTGACATCACCACCTACGGAATCACTAAAATCAGCGAATCGCCAACAAAATCGAAGCATGATGAATGATAAATAGGTTTATTTCATTTTTCGTGGATGAGATTAGTTTCCAATTTGGGGTCCTGATTCTTGGTTGGGAGTAGGTATATTTATTTATTTATTGCAGTAAATTGAGATATCTTCTTATGTTTGATAAATCTAAGTTTTGTATATTTGAAATGTTTACATACGGAGTATTACAATTGATGTAATTATTATGTCCAGTTGGTATTATTCTTATATATGTGAAGTTATCATTCTTATTGGTATTATTATACTTGATTTATGTATTAAAAATATTTTTTTAATTAATTTTCTAATGTATAAATATTATTCATTTTCTAAAATATATAAATATTAAGTTTTGATTTTGTTTTGTTGAGTAATTTTAGGAATTAAATTTGTGGCTCATTACTGTTTTAAAATTGCCTCAATAGTTGCTAACTGATTATATACGAGTATATGTTATGACCATTAAGAGAGTAATAGCGGTGATTGTAGCGTAGTGGTTGCTATGGGCAATTAGAGACATAGATTGAGAAGATAATAAGGGTTTGAATCCTCACTATTGCATTATTTCCTAAGCTTATTTACTAATATACTCCGTGATATTACTTCTCTTCCAATTTTTTTCCTTTGAGTCTTTAATTAATAATGTGTTTGCATTTTTTTTTAAATATAAAAAATATGGATATAAGACCTTTAACATAAGTTTCCATTTTAATTATAATTTGTGGGTTATTTATTAATTTTTTATGGTCACTTTTTAAAAAATAAATAAAAATTGTGTAACAAATGCTCTGTATCATATTTATACAACAATGAGATTTAATAGGAATAATCCTAACTACACCTCATCTTCTAATAATACTCCAAACATTATATAATCTCAAAATAACCCATACTATCTATCTACTCTTCTTATAACAAACCCGAGTGATTTATAACTTGCTATTGTAGGTAAAATTTTGACATAGATGACCTATCAGGCTATCACCCTCACCAAGCCCAATTACACCATCACCATTACTCCTCTACCTCCGTCACATCCAACTTCGACCACCTTCTCCATCTGACCACCATATCAAACACCTCGACTACCTAATTGCTCCATCCATTAGTCCATTACTATGGGTACAACACTACCACCGTCAAGTTGCATCTCCTCATCTCCGTCCGATTTCCCCTCGACCACCAGATCTGCTTCTCCGTCCACGCGCACCGCCCCTCTGTTCGCCCCCTCCTCAAGTCTTGTGTGCTACCGTCTTCAAAGCCACCACCTTTACCTATTGTACATCATCATCCTCACCGAGTCACTGCACACAACCTCCCCCACATCAGAACCCCATTAATGATTTTTTTGTAGATTGAATTTGTAAGAGAAGTAGAAAAAGTAAGATTGACAATTTTCTGGGTAGTATAATTATGAATGGAAGTTGAGAAGTTATGAGGGGTACTAGGTGGTTGAGTTGCAGGTGGGTCAAGAATCGAGCCGAAGGTAGCGTTGTAAGGCAATGGGTTTTTATTGTGGTGGTTAATTTGGGTAGAAAATGGTGAATAATGGATTAACCATGTTGAGGAGGTGATGATTGATGGAGATGGTGGATAATGGCAGATGAAATTGATGATGAATTTTGGGGTAGTGACCTGCCAAGGAGGTAGTAGGTTATTGAATCTAATATGAGAAGATGGAGGTGATAGTATGTATTATTATGAGTTAAACTAAAGTTTGGAGTACTATAAGAAGGTGACAAATAGTTCGGATTATTCTTATTAAATAATCCAAAATAAAATTGATAGCTAAAAATGCAATATAAATAGATTGTAACGCGTAAATCTCAAATATTTTGATAACTATTCACCTATTGTAGATAGGTACGAAGTATTATGGAGTACTACTTTGTAATATCAGTGGATGATGGCACTTAGTTATATTTAAAAATTCAAAAACAAATTTCAATCCGTCTATTACTTCTTCCGTCTGATTGATTTATTTACCTATTACGTTTTTTGTGAGAAACATTATATCAAAGGTAATAAATAAATAAATGATTGAGACAGAAGTGGTATAATGGAGTATCAAATTTCAAAATAACATAAACATATATGAGCTGGTGCTTGATATGAGGCCTCCGAAAAATATTTGACACCGGGTCTCTAAAAATCATTTGACGGCCCTGCGAATAATCAAGTGTAGTGGGTTTTAAAAGCAATTTAACACTAAATGATCTCTTTAATTCTCAACAATTCAACCCTACTAGTATAGCACCCGTGATAAAATTACGGGACTGAAAGATGAGACTAATAACATTTTTGTATTTCAAAGGTTTCAAAAACTTTATTTTGTCAAAGCCGTCATACGTAGTATCTTGGGAATACTGAAACACATTAGCGGTTACCGGGAATCAGTAATTGAGTATTATAAGATCGTTTATCCATTTAATTTTTGTTATTTAATAATTAGTTGTTCCATCATTATTAATCAGTAATCTTGAAGTATATATAAAAGGTGCAGAACTCGTTGTTTAGTCAAAAAAATCTTAGGTATCAAAAGCATCATCGGAAAGAATAAAGCCATTAAAAAAAATTCAAAAAGAATTCTAAGTCGGAAGGGTTTGGAAAGGGAATTGTTTTAATACTATCAATGGTTATGGTATCAACCTCCTCTTCATCTGGTACATCTACAATTTGAAGGGAATTGCTCGGTGCAGGGGTTGAGATGTTATATAGGGAAGGAAGGTGATGCAATGAGTATGTATAACTTATGCACGTAATAGTCATATTAAATATAAGAAGATATTTTTATCATAAATTTAATCCAAATATTAAGAATTCGATCCAGGACATGTCTGAGAAAGTGACAACCTCGGGAATGTCAATGTCAAAATGGAAAGTAGCGGCATTGTAAGTGGTCTGCAACCTCCAAAGGCATGATATAAAAGTAAAAATTGGAACCGGTTTTATAAGATAGTGCAACACAACGATTTATAAAATTAATAGATACAGTAAAAACGCCATATACTTAAAATATGAAAGGGTTAAAAAATTTCATACGCTCTAATTTCTTTACTTCGACGCATTTATTGACAATAACCTTAGACTGCTTGGGGCGAGGTTGCTTCTTCATCAAATTCGGAAGGTCCGTGGTATGGGGTGACCACAACGTGCAAGATACTTGACAGCACCTGAAAATTATATATATATATATATATATATATAATACGTAAATTTGAGAAGTTTTGTGCATCGACAAATATGTATATAGGTAGAAAATATAAAAACTATTAAAAAAAGTTTCAACCTTTATATCTTTGAGCTTGATGTTCCGATATTCGAGGCCATTGTTTGTCTGATTTAGAGGTAGGATCAATCTCAAAAGGCAGTCCAACTAAATTTGTATATTATTGTTGATGAAATAAAAATTTGTATTAGATATATGACATCCATTTATACACTACCAAAATACGATGTATATATAGTATCGTACCGATGTAGTGAGTTGTTGGAACTCGATCATTCACAATGTCCTCAAAATTGGCAAAACGGAGCCCGTATAAGAGTATACAGTGCTCACCAACAAAAGGGATGACTTTACTACCATATTCAAACTGTAAACGAAAAGGGCTTGAAGTAACCTTGTCGTACCCGATGTTGGTACCAACAGTCAAGCTCCGAATAGTATAGACCGCCCCAATAGATAGTGTGTTGATAGATTTACTCAAAATTTGCTTGCATATTCAGTCCCTTGAATTATTTCGTTCTAAATAAAACATCAGTAGTGTTTGTTAGAACACAACAATGATTAGAGTAAATAGACGATGTATTACCCTCACGATCATGGCTTTGAGTCTGGTGCCCTGTAACGATTACAGTAACGATGTTCGTAATATTTTGAATCCTAACTATTAGAAAATTAATGTCGACAACACTCAAATACACTAATATTGAACGAAAAACTATTATTTGCTTTAACTAAATACAAAAACTCCGTAAATTTACCTCAGAATCAAGCATTAAGACCTCGTTTGAGTAAGTCTTTTTCTTGTCTTCATCACGGGACACGTCCAACGATGTACTACCCTCACGATCATGGCTTTGAGTCTGGTGCCCTGTCCGAGCTCTGGGATGGTTTTGAACTCGTCGATCGACATGGCGTGATATGACTGAATATGGGTCGTCTGTTAAGTTTTGTGTGTAGTATAAGCTTTAGTTTTGGGTTTAGTATGTCGACAATTGCAAATGAATTCACTTTGCTTTTTTTATATACATAGATCAACACACCCGACAAATATTACCCTAACATTTTTTGCCTCAATTAACAATATCAAAATAATGTTTCCGAAATAAGTTTATAATAATAAGGTAACCAAATAATTGTGATTACAGTTATATTTGTGATAGACATTTGTTTTCATTTATATTTTGGAAAATATTGGCAAGATTTTGATTTGAAAATATATCAAATGAATTTGGCGCAACTACTTTTTACCGTCGGCGCTTTACTTCTTGCCGTCGGCGTTAATTACGTAAAATGACGACTTTGCCCTTGATATTTATTCTCGAAATAATATTACTTTAACATTTTATAGATTATCGATTTATTAAAACTCGATAATAAAACCATCTTTTTCACTTATCGTAATAAACCAAAACCGACTCCCTATATAATTAATATATGGAATTACGCAAAATAACAAGTTCTTCTTTGCAATTAATTCTCGAAATATTATCACATTTACATTTTATAAAGTATCGGTTTATTAGAACTCGATAATAAAACCGGTTTTTCGATTATTGTTACGCCTCTGATTTTAAACAGTTAATTAGATTAATTAACGACTTAATACAATTTAATAAACGTAATTAACAAATACGAGTAATACGCAAATTAAATCCTAATTAATCTACGACGATCAAGATTTATTTTACAAATCGATGCAAATTAAAAGAAAAAAATCTGGAAATGGGTCGTGTCGAGCGGGTTTTTCGACCCACCCAAGGGTCGTATTATTTTCTTTATAATACTTGAAAGTTTGATATGGAACATGAAGTATAAAGTGGTGAAATTGGTTACAGGGACAATCCTTGCAAATTTAAAATATAATTCAACGCTGCTATTGAGAAGGATCGAACCCCTGACCTACTGACTAGAAACCAAGTGACCAAACCACCGAACGAATTCCCGGTTTTTTTTCTTCGAAATAAGTAGTTTTCAACCGTTTGAAATATCAGTATGTTGATGGTGGTCCAGTGGTTTGGTCGCTTGGCTTCTTGTTAGTAGGTTAAGGGTTCGATCCTTTTCGATAGCATCTTTTTGTTGAATTATTTGTTAAATTTTCATAAGTATTTAAAGTGTAAATAAGAGGATTCGAACCCAGGTCACTTGTATGAAGGATTGTCCCTGTAACCAATTTCACCACTTTATACTTCATGTTCCATATCAAACTTTCAAGTATTATAAAGAAAATAATACGACCCTTGGGTGGGTCGAAAAACCCGCTCGACCCGACCCATTTCCGGATTTTTTTCTTTTAATTTGCATCGATTTGTAAAATAAATCTTGATCGTCGTAGATTAATTAGGATTTAATTTGCGTATTACTCGTATTTGTTAATTACGTTTATTAAATTGTATTAAGTCGTTAATTAATCTAATTAACTGTTTAAAATCAGAGGCGTAACAATAATCAAAAAACCGGTTTTATTATCGAGTTCTAATAAACCGATACTTTATAAAATGTAAATGTGATAATATTTCGAGAATTAATTGCAAAGGAGAACTTGTTATTTTGCGTAATTCCATATATTAATTATATAGGCAGTCGGTTTTGGTTTATTACGATAATCGAAAAAGACGGTTTTATTATCGAGTTTTAATAAATCGATAATCTATAAAATGTTAAAGTAATATTATTTCGAGAATAAATATCAAGGACAAAGTCGTCATTTTACGTAATTAACGCCGACGGTAAAAAGTAGTCCCCGAATTTGGCCATATATTGTTCATGTCAATATATAACACGGTTTTTGTAATATATTATTCATTGTTCATACACTTAAATTATCTTTATTATATTCTCAATTTTGAATCAATTGATTTGTCGTATATAACGTAAGATCTTTATCTTTTAAATATTTTGCATTGGGTGGAATCTCGTGATTATTGATTCATTTTGGATCAATTAATCGAAAATTTTGGACATTTTCATATTTGACGAAAGATTTTGTACAAATTCTATAAATTATGCAATAATCTGAAGATTTAAATATCTCGTGATTATTGATTAATATTGGATCAATTATGCCAAAAGTTAGTCCCCTTCCAAAATTGATCAAAATTGTCTACTAAATTGAAGATATCAATGTAAATGGAGATTTTAAAAAGATTGTTCAAAAGAATATATTAAACTTTTCAAATCTACTTTAATTAATTTTGCATTAAGTTAATTAATTAAATAAATGTCATTTTTAATTGTCCAAATGTTAAATTAGAATATATTCTCAGCTCTCTAAAATTTTTTTAAGATGTGATAAAAGGAAAACATCTCAATTTATATATTCTACATAAAAATTTTAGAATACAAAAATTATATTTTATATTAAGGACTACTTGATTTATTTAACATTTAAAATTGGTGACATTAGTTGTATAAAATATTAATTCATTACTGTAATCATCTCAAAGATATTAGCAATTTTTGTACAATTTAATTAGATAAATTACCAATATAATTTTATAATGTGGTCAATTGATTTTAAAGTTACCTGTCATTTTGGCATTTTTCGCAAAATTTAAATTTTTTAAAGTTAGTATTGATTTTTAAATTTTTTGATTAAAACTGAAAATTTAAAGTCTACATATATAAAATTTTGGACTACAAATATTGTATTTAAAGTTAATATTAAGGTTATTAAATTTTTTCACAATGGTTCACAAATTTTTAATTTTTTTGTTGAATGGTCCTCGATTTGAGAATAGAAGGACTTGGTATGCAATTTATATATAAAAGGAGGATGATAGTTGTAAGTGCGATGAGGGAGCTCCGTTGAGGGAATGAAAGAATTTCACTGTGCCACGTAGGATGTGTTGGGGTCTTCTTTTATATAATATATAAGGATAAGGATATTAGTTCAAATTCGGATTTATGGAATCTGTAAAGATGATAGGTCGGTATTGGAAATGGAAGCTGTATTCATTCATTGATAATTATTTAAATATTCATGGAGAACACAAATCACAACAACAAAAAACGAAGTAAATGTAGGGGGGAATTAATAGGGTATAGGTAAATTAGACTCTTCGTTAACCGCGGAAACTAAGAACACACATTAGTCTCATCCTACCGTAAACTGTCCATCTAATTTCTCTTACAAATTTATAGAAACGGGTTTGTACCTCAAAAAAGCAGTTACCAATATTGAATCGTAGTCTTTAATAAGGATGAAATTATATGGGTCAGTCAAGTCATTAATACATGTTTTCTCTTAAACCAAATATTAACGATGATAATATTCCTACAAATGATCGTACAATTCCACATATAGTATAATTATAAAATCATCATTCAAGTATAAAACGTGTCACCCAACTATTTCATCTACTGCACGTTGATGTAATCATTTTATCTTTTTGAATGTATGAATTGTGTCAAACGCAAATTGTACTCATTTCGACGTCATATGTCAGTATATTTTCGATGTCTTTACATTTATGATCCGAAAATAATAAGCCTAATTTTCGTATCAATTTATCATACACTCTCCGATATTATCCTTTATCTACATATTCACGTGAGTTCTTTGACTTCGATTTTCAACACACTATAATAGTCATATGCGTCAATATTCATTTCTTTTACTTTATTTTCAATCAAATTATAAAAATGTGGAGAGATTTATATTAGGAAAAAAAGGTTGAGGATGAATGATAATGGGTGTGACCAGTGGGCCGTATGGTTAATATGATGAGTCTAGGGCATTGAAAAAAAATACCCCTCCGGTTTTAATGTCTGCCCCTTTCAATATAACTTCAACTCTGTACTATGTTTCAGTATCTACCAAAATACGGAGTAATGTTTTATCTCTCAATTTTAAGATTGTAGTACAATTTAAAAATTAAAATGGCCAAGATCTATAAATCTGCACATACTATAAATTTATGGAAAATACAAAAATACGGTTTTGATACAGATATCAATATGAAAAAATTTCTTAGATTAGTTGCATTATCGACCGCGTGAGTCGTGTTCACCTGCGTTATCATTTGTAACTTATTATCATCAATAGTATGCGCTTGATAATGTATAATATATTTTTTCAATAATTATTGTTCGTGGATATTAATTATATTATCAACAATTTTTATCAACCATACAAATAAATCTTACAAGATCTGTCCAATTTTAAAATTTCAAGGGTAGTGAGTGTCGCTTTGGATGAAGAACTGAAGAGGCGCTTTTGATGAAGAACTCAAAAGCGCCTGATTCTCATAAGACTTATTCGTATGTAAATCACATTTTCAATCCAAATTATTAATGATTGTTCCTTAGCAAACGTAAAGAACCTATTGGAACGGATCCAGTACTCCATATAAGATTGAGTTTAACTGTTATCATGTCACCTAATTACGATCAACTAATGTGCCAATTTGTGTTTGTTTTCTTTGTTCTAATTAAAAACTGGAAACTAAAGTTTAGACTGAGTTTCAAATTGATCACTATGGGTCAGCATATATTGTATAATAAGGTTAAGTCAAACTGTTATCGGGTCAGCTATTTGCCTATTTATGATCGTACAACGGGTCAATTTGGATTTGTTTTAATTTGTCCATTTTAAAAGAGTTTGTTACTTCCTCCATTTTTTAATCTTCACATTTTAAATATAATATCTTACTCATACATTAAGAGGATGAGAAGATAAAAAAAATGAAGTAGTACTTAAATTTATAATCAGTTTATTATCAACTTCTTTCCACATAATATGAGAAAAATAGCATGTACTTAGTGAATGATAATATTATGTTCAATTAATCATATCCATAAACATAACATCAATTGTTTAAAATATAGGAGTACTTCGTATCAACAAGCGTATCATCAAACATATCAGCAAACCTAAGCATATGTACCGCGTTTGAAAAATGTTAATAAACCGTTAAAAAATATCGTGCTTTCGGTTAAAAACCGTTAAAAATCGTTAATAACGCGTTTGAGAAATGTCGGATTAGTAACGCATTTGAAAAATGTTAGTTGTCTTTACTTTTCTTTAAATGTATACAATTTCATTCTTGGTTTTCTTAATTATTTATTTTAAAAAATTATATTAGTAAGAATAAACAAAATTTATTTAATATTGCATTTATATTAGAATACCGATATATAGTTTTTTTTTACCCATATCAAAATTTGACTCGACTCATTGAATATTATCAATATAATAATCATGTGATAAAAATAGGATTTAAAACATACTACTTCGTATTTTTTTTATAATAATATTATTAACAAAGACATTTTGAAAATGAATAAATATTTTTTACTATTTTTGTGAAGTTTTAGTCTAAATATTATTAATATTTTTTAATTTATCTAATTTCGGCTCGGGATCATGGCTCGGGAGGGTTTCACTCCAGAATATTTGTGTTTTAGAGGCATAACGTTCATTATAGGTCTTCTTACTTTTTTGTGTGAATTGTGTCAAACACATATTATACACGTACTCATTTCGACGTCATATGTTGTTATACTTAAGACATCTGCATTTATCATACACTCTCCTAAATGATTATTTACCTACATACTCACGTGGTTTCTTTGACTTCGATATTAAACACACTATAATAATCATATGCGTCAATATTAGTTCATTTACGTTATTTTAAGCCAATATTGTCTTTCCGTTCTCCCTCATATGGATTGTGATTTGCCTTTTTGATGCAAAAAAACGCTTCAACTCCGTGAATTTTCACGGGTATTACACTTTATTTCTAACTTTCTATTATTTTTAAAAAATGTTCACAAACCCGTGACGTGTCACGGATATTACACTAGTAATCCTCTAATTTCAACCCCCCACCCTCCTAGGGCTTGGATTTTGTTTCCTTCACCCACCCTAACTCATCACCCACCACCCAAAAATCACCACCGCTCCGACACCACCATCAATGTCACCACCGCCACCACCGCCGCCACCCCCATCACCGATCTCGTCACTACCGCCACCCCGACACCGTCACCACCTCGTCATTTCTATTCCATGTAAATTCTAAACAAATAACAAGAAAAATCTAAGGGGGCGTTTGGTTCATCAAAGGGAAAGAGAATGAAATCAACAAAGGGAAACCGATGGAAAGAAATGGGATTACCCCAAATTTAGGTTGTTTGGTTTCAATGAAAGAAAATGAATTTCACCCAACCTTCACTCAAACCCGAAAGTGTGGTGGTGTTCGTAATGGTGGTAGGTGGACCTTGGTGGTGGTGGTGGTCGTAGTGGTGGTGGGTGGACTTTGGTGGTGGTGGTGATGGTGGCGGTTGTTGGTGATGGTGATGACTAGGTTGGTGAGTGGGGAAAGAGAATCTCATTACCTTGGGGGGTGAGGTAAGAAGTTAGAGGAGTTTTGGGGAAAGGGAGAGGGAAAGAGAATGATTGAATTGACTAAACAAATGCAAACAAAGAGAATCATGAACTTTGATTCCCTTTCTCTTTTCTGAATACCTCAAACCAAACGGCCCCTAAGGTAATCCTTTTGATTTGCTTTCCTTCACCCTTGTTTCTTATGTTTATTCTCTTTACTTTTCCCATGTTCTAACCAAAAACCCTTAATGATTAAAAAAGAAAAAAGAAAGTCAAATATACAGAGTATGAAACATTTAACGATTTTTTAGTAATTTTTAAGTTTTCAAACATTTTTTTATTTTGAAGGTTAGTTATTACGTTTTAATGCAATTAACGTCACTTTTTATTACAAAATGTACCTTTTACATTAAAAATATCCGACCAATGGATCTACAAATATTCACCGGATCAGGTAAGATTCCAAATATTTTACACCCTGCGAGTATAAGTCGGGTCTAAATCCAACGTACACAAACATGGAGCCGAGTCCGGAGTTATTCTGGACCCGTCCCAAACCCTACACATTGCCATCCCAACACGAACCCTCAAAAAGTATAAAACCCAATAACCCTAAACAAAACTTAATCAGCTTCCTTCATTCCTCCCGCCGCGCATCAAAAACAAAAGAAATTGAAGCCACAGCTCTACCTTCATCAACGTAATCTTCGAGGTTTGCTCTCTCCCTTTTCTTACTCTTTTTTTTTCCTCATTTATGATCGTTTTTGTGCTCATATCTACGTGGGTTTCGCTTGAATTGATCAAACACACAATCGATTATCTATGCTTGAAACGGAAAGAATGAAGTCTTTACCAACACGATGTAACTATGTTCTGGAATACCACTTATGAGGCATTGGTTCTGGTTAGCATGGCTGTCTTGGTGGAAAGATTAGATTTTTGGAAGTTAAATTTGTTGTGTAAGAAGGTATCGAAACAAGATGGAGTATTTGAAAGCACTCTAGATGTTACTCCAATACTTTGGCTAATAATTCCATAACATTGTAGCCTTAGATAGGAGAAACTGTCTTCTTCTGAAAATTTGAATACATTTGTTTATGCATTAGGTTGATTGAGAATCGAGGTAGTTGTTTAGTACTCCGTATGCTGTTTTTGTTTTCGGTGTTGTCGATTTGCTGTATTATTCGTATCCTCTAAAAGCATTAGCATGATCGCGGTTTCATTTGTGCTTCTTATTTGCAGGATAAGAGAAGATTACAACCCGCTAACACGCTATGTCTGGGTAAGCATCCGGGTTGTTGTTTATGTTTTTCATCGATTCTTATGTTTATATTGTATTACTTCATTCTTTCCGTTTGGTTGTGCCTGTTATCCCAAATGCATGAGAAAGATTTCTGAAAATGTGTATGATCAGATACAACAGAGTAAGAAGTTCACGTGTAACGAACTTGAAAATAGTTGTCTTCTTTCTACTGGGGTTAAACATTTTTTGCTGGATGCTAATGTATTCTTGAATTGAAGACTCTTTTACTAAAACAGGGTTTGAAACGGTTTCACTTACTATGTTTCTCATAGCTTTTAGGTCAATCTGCCACTACAGTGTGATTGATGTTGAGTTTGCTCATTGTTATATTTTATCTTTTATTTTGTCCTCAGAGAGGAAGTAGTTGTTGCTGCTGCTCCTGCTGAGACTCCGACTCCATTGGGGGAGACCATGGATCTCATGACTGCACTTCAGCTGGTCATTAAAAAGTCAATGGCACACAGTGGCCTTGCTCGTGGGTTGCATGAAGGTGCCAAGGCGATTGAGAAACACACAGCTCAGTTGTGCTTGTTGGCTGAGGACTGTGACCAGCCTGACTATGTGAAACTGGTCAAAGCTCTCTGCGCTGAACACAATGTGGATTTACTTACTGTCCCCAGTGCTAAAACCTTGGGCGAGTGGGCTGGTGTAAGTCTGAATTCTTGACTTATGAGCTCTTTTAAATGTGGCTGTGTTTGTCTTCTGCTTCTTTCCTCAGTTTGTGTTTTGTTTTAGACTTCTGAGAATATTCACTCTTTTGCTGGCTATCCCGTACTTCCAACTTGCGGTGGTTTCCTCAAAATGTCAAACTATATTGTAGTGTACTACTGTCTTATGTAATCATTACATGCTATTCATTGTTAATTCAACTCCTGCTTAATTTTTTTACAGTATATATATCACTGGAATTGAAACATTTGAGGCCTGATTTTTGTAGTTTGGCGAGTATAGCTGTGTTTTGAGCCTTTGCAGGAGTTTCTGATTCAATCGTCATATGCTCATTATGTTGTATTACCTGTGCAGTTGTGCAAGATTGATTCAGAGGGTAACGCCAGGAAAGTTGTGGGCTGCTCGTGTGTTGTCATCCAGGTGAATAACGTGCATATCTTTTGTTATGACTTATGGCTGGAGTGGTTGTTTTATTTCTTTCAGGTTTGCTAACATTTTGTTCTGCTTTTATTTGGTTCTATTCTTAGGATTTTGGAGAAGATACTGAAGGACGCCATGTTGTTCAGCAGCACATCAAGTCTCACTAAAGACGTGCTTACTATCTGAAGTTCGAACCTAGTTTAAATCTTTCGGACTAATTCAGAACTATGAAAGAAAAGGTCGATCATCTTTTGAGATGTTGAGGGAAATGACCTCTTTATTACACAGTATTTTGGTTTTATCCATCTTTGTTTTTTTTAGCTTATACCATTTCAATGTTATTGGGAACCACCACCTTCAAATCTTATTTCAAATGTTTCTTTTGAGATCGTAATCCTTTAACTACATACTCCTATTACGGAGTGCAGAAACTATCCATAAAGATTGATAACTGGTCCAAAAATTGTATGATCTCTCAATATAGGCTCTGCTGAATGCATGATGTGTTGCTCTACGAAGGCCTTGATAAATCAGAAAGTTACTCAAGGAACAGCTAACAATTGATCAAAGTAGTTATTTCTCACTTCCTACTTCCAAGTAGGTAGTATATCTAACAGGTTAAATTTGTTCAATTGTTCGAAACTGATTTCAATACCAAATTGAAATTGTGATGTATACAAAAAAAAGTACGGAGTAATTAAATTGATGACGTGAAACTCATAAACTCTCCATCCTGTTCAAGAAGGGTCATGGTCTCAGGCTTTAAGCAGACCTCCAAATCCACACTCCCACCTCCTTCACGTCCTGGATTAGCGGTCACCTTCCCATCATCTTTACTAGCATAGCCTGCTAGCACTGCGACTGCTTTACCAAGCCCAAACTCAGGCCCATACATGTCAAACCTCGAAGACCCACCCACGGTTATGGAATTAGCCTTGTAATAGGCTGAGCTGGGACCGGAGGGGAGAACAACGGGATGCTCCTCAAGTATTTGGACCAATGCACCGAAGACTTTTTCGTCATGACTTTTGATACTTTGGTTAATCAGTAACGCAGACCGGCCCAAACCATTGGTGATTAGGTCACCCGCCTTGGATCCAACTTGGGTCCCCGTAAGAAGAGACCGAAAGTATTCGGGCGGGTGTGGTGGGTCGAATAGTGGTCTGGCGTTTATGACTATAGTGCAGTGGACCTCGTCATCGGGCTGCAAGTTTCTAGCCCGCGTAATGGAACGCCACATAAAGCCACATAAGGCCTGGAATGAGGATATGACGGCGACGTCACGAGGCCCACATTCCTGGTTTGCTTTAGCCTTGAGTAGTGATATGGAGGCTGGTGAGAAGCGAAATATCCGAACTCTTAATGGGCCTGGATCGTATCGTGATACGAATTCTTCGGGTTCGAGGTAAGGCAACTTATAGATTGGACCCGTCCCTTTCTCAATTTGTGGTATCCTGGATATGGTAACCTTTTGGAAATCTTCAAGCGTCAAAGCATTTTCACTGTTGTCTTCGATTTGCGAAAAAATCTCGGATAAGGTTGATATGAAATGCCATAAAGAAACACCATCTGCTATGCAATGGTTCATGGTGAACCCAAAAAACACACCATCGATAAGCTCGGTCACTTGGACAGACAAAAGCGGTCTAGTATGACCGTCATGGTTGATGGACTTGTCTCCAAGATCAAAGAAAGATTGTACTATGGGATGCACGTCAACCGAGGACGTGATGTGAGACACGGTGCAGTCGACAGTAGCGTGGATGAGTCGTGCTCCAGGGCCTAGCTCGTAGTCCACGTAGAAGCAACAAGCATGCTCATCCTCGAACTTTTGGGTGGCAAGTCGAGCGGCTAAAGGGTAGAAGTGGACTAGGGCAATATGCAAGGCTTTTTCGAGCTTCTTGAGAGTATTGGGTTGTAGCTTGGTATCAAATAGAAGACCCTTTTGCATTGTATCCATGGTTAACATGAATAGATCAGTAACACCCAAATAAATGGGCGTTTTTGAGGCTTCATTAGCTAAATTTGTAGGTTTCACAAAACACTCGTGTATGACCCTAACTTTAAGGGTTTCATCATCATAATACCCCATTATTTTGCTGTATCTATCGGTTTTTGGTTGAGAGACCATGTGTTATTTATGGATTAGTGAGAGCATCTACATTGAAGAAATGGTGCGAGGGTGAGAAATGAAAAAGTGAAGATTTACTATTAAAAAAAGAAAGGGAGGAGAGAGATTATGGCAAATAGTGGATGAGATTTTCGCCTGTGCGAGAATGGCTCAACCTGCAAATCTACAGATTTCAATAGTGAAATTGGTGCTTTTTCATTATTTTTATATTAAAATAATCATTTCATATAAAACAAAAAATGTGTACGTATTTAATTGCTAAACATCGTTTATTATTATATACGTAATTAGTATGGTTAATTTTCGATTAAGTAAATGTATTTAATTAACTAAGGTCAATACGCATACACATTCACGGAGTATTATTTTAGTTATTTACGGGTTATCAGTAGACACGTTTGATTCACTCGAAAATACAGTCACACAAAACCGACCCAACCTGAGTTGCATGGTACCTGCTACCCGATAGGCCCCGATGACTGACGAACTGAACCTCAACCCAACCCGATTTGAACGCGAGCCAATAAAATTAAAGAACGAACAATTTCCCATCTCAAACATAAACGAGAGTGATTTAGTATACATAACTTGATATATTTGACGTACTACAAATAATTAAAGCACATAATGATAAATAATTATACGTTATTGAGAAAATATTGACACGTAATACGGAGTACGATATATTAAGAAGACACTCAAAGTTATCTGAACATAAGTAATTCTTCCTCGGAACCAATGATTGGCGAAAAATGAAGTGATTCAAAGACTTTTTTTTAAAAAAAGATCTATTTACTTTTATATAAAAACTGAAAATAATTTCAAAAGTCCAATATGTATTTATAAACTCGATACCGAACAAAAAATTAAAAGTTAGTTAATAATAATTATTAATTAAAAGTTAACAATAATGATTTTTTAATTAAATGTAAATGAATGAATTATTGAGGTGGATATTGTGGGGTATAAAAAAGTAAGAGAAAGAATGAGAAATGAATTCTTGTTGATGTAGGATGTTTTTGGAAAAAATTTAAGAGTTAGTGGAAAGGTGAGGTGGATGTTGAGTAAGATAGAAAAAAGTTGAAAAAGTGGAAGATGAGAATTGAGTTTTTCTCGCCCTGAGTGATGTAAGGTGTAAGTCAATTGGCAATTGCTAATAATTTGCTATGCTATCTACTCCGTATCTTATTTATGGTCAGGCTCTGACCGCTTGTAATAATTGTCTAGGCCAGGTGTTCTAGATGATCCGCTAAGGCTGCCGACGTTTTGTCTGTTAAACTGTTAAAGTATATACTCGCCCCGGGTTGGAGTATTCTTCTTTATTTCGTTTTGATTTTCAACTGAGCTCATCTATATTATATTCTCTATTTTTATTTATTTATTTTATCTTTAGGATTATTTAACATCAATAATCGCAATTTGGGTCATCTTCTTAAAATAAACTAAATTTTATTTAACCTGAGAATAAAAGTATTGGACATACTTTACATTAATGAAACCGAGTAATGAGGCCCGTCAAATGAAATCAGGTGGCCCTGTTCTAAAATTTGAGATAGAGCCCTATATACAACGAAAACCAAATTTTTAAACAATCAAATAATTACAAAATTTCGCATGATGGAAAGATGAAATGTAGAAACAATACCATAAAAAATAAAAATAGAGAGTACAAATCTAGAAGTAACTTGAAAAGTAAAAAATCAAAATTACTTGAGAAATAAAAAATTAATTAATTTTCAATTGTACAATACCCAAAGCTTTGAAATCAAATTAGGAATTTCATGTAGTATTCCATTACCTTTCTTCATTGCGCACGGATGATTTGAAGTCAAAACAAAATAGCTCACTTTGATCGATTTTTAGGAACTCATAACAATATAAAAGTACTCTGTATTGATAAAAAAAATTAGAGATATTTTTGGATCAAAACTAGATACATTTTTTTTTATTAAAGGGTAGAAAGTTTGAATTTCTACCATCAATTAAAAAAGGCAAAAAAAATTATACGGAGTGCTTATAAATCAATGACAACTGGAAACGAAAAATTGTTAGAGTTGTTTTAAAATTTACAATTAATGTGATTTTTAAGATTTTTTAAAATTTATTCTTTCAAGAAAATACATTTAAGCATGAAATAGGAAGAAGAGGGGTCCGCAGCTTTTACTTTCCTCAAAATCTGACAGTGGTTCTTAGAATCAGATGACATTTTAATTTTTTTTAATAATTATAACTAGTTATATTTGGGCCCTAATGTTGATGGCCCCTGTTCTTAGAACAGAACCAACAGGCTGTTCAACGGGCTTGAGAGTAATCGATTACCGCCTAAATTCTTCCATGTTATTTCAAGATTATTGATACATCCATTTTAATTTTATTCATTTTAAAGTAACATTAACATGAATATGCTTTAATTAATAAGCAGACATATCTTAGCTTACCTCAATATTAATATTACTTTAATAAATGCGAACTTATAATAATGTTGTATGGAGCAATGATTTATAAAGCCCAAGACTTACATACGTCATTCCTTACCACTACGAGCACTAATCCTTCCAATCGGAAGAAGCCACCAAAAAAGAAAAAAAAAAGTTGCCATGTTTGTCAAGATGTCAATATTAATCGAAAAGTTGTTCACCATATGACTTTAAAATAAACTTACGTTACATGGTGAGAAATACTCTTTGGACGGAGTTATCTATCATAATGTTATAATGAATCAAATATTTGAATACTATTTAGTTAGATAGAAAATGACAAAGTATTACTCCGTATTTTTCCCTAGATGGTACAATGTGTTTGTGTCATTTTCTATATAAATGAGCTAGTAATATTTGACCTGTTATAACATTACGACGGATATAGAAATAATACACTTGCACAATGTGTACGATATTTGTCATAGAGAACCAATAAGAAATCGCCACATATTATTTGTAGTTTAACCTAGAATGATCAGTTTAGGGTTAGCTCAACAATTTTACATGTTTAGTTAATTTTTAACCTTAATCTAGTTAAGTTAATTTTAAAACCGAGACCCTCTTCTCAACTCACCCCTTCTTTAATGTTATCGATCGGTTGTAAATAGGTCTGTCACGCCAAATATAACCCCAACAACACCGTTAACAAATATAAAGTCCGCCTTGTCGCTAAAGGGTTCCAGCAATGTCTAGGAATTGATTACTCTGAGACCTTCAGTCTGGTTGTCAAACCCATCACTTTTCTCATACTAATGTTAGCACTTACTTGTGGCTGATCCGTAATTAAAGCACCTGGATATCAATAATACTTTCCAAAATGGTACTCTCTCTGAAACTGTCTATATGAGTCAACCCTCATGTTTTTATTATTAATTCTTCCTTTCCTAATAATCATGTATGCAAGCTTACTAAAGCCATCTACGATCTCAAGAAGGCACCTCAGGTCTGGTATAATGAACTAAAGACTTACCTTCATTCGTTTTGTTTATCTCAATCTATCTCCGATCCCTCTTTATTTTTATTTATAAATCATTTCGACCTCATTTATATCTAGTTGTCTATGTTGACGATATAACTGTCATAGGTCTCACCTTTACCCACTTGCACTCCTCCTTCTTTACTACTTTTGCTTCCAGTTTCTCCCTTAATAGCATCCATATCAATGGATAAAAAAAATTCTCCATTGGTGGGACTGTAGTCATCATTTTCATATCTTCATTCAAGAAAAAATAAGACTTTTATCCGCGGATAATTTTTTTCTCTTCATTTAGAATGCACATTCAATTACACCCTAGGTTGCACAGACAGGAACACGAGACACGACACTCAAAATTTTATAGGACACAGACACAACAGAAAAAAATCAACATACATATTTAAACAAAGAGAATTTGAAAAATTTTATACCTAAAAGATAGATTTGATTACTTAAACTATCGAATTATCATAAAATAACAAAACAAAAATTAAGTCTTATAAACTCAAAGTTAATATCAAAACTTAAAAACTCAAACAGTTATACTACTATAATATAATATAATTAATTAATTAGTCTTAATTTGAGTAGTGTTAATAGTATCAAGTAGCCGCTATAAACATACTCCCTCCGTCCCTAAAAGATTGTCTCATTTTTCTATTATATGTAAGAAGTATTTTAATTGTAGACACCCACATTTTGACTGCTTGTGTCTATATATAGCAGTCTCCAACAAAACACCCGATGATGATTGAATGTAAACATGCATCAATACGCTCGAATACGGACTCAGAATCAATAATATCCGATGTGGGTACTTAGCAGATTACAAATTTCTCAAAACTAACCTCAAATTCAGACTCAGTGGGCTGTTTCCAATAAAAAAAGCTAATTTGAGCCAAAACCGCCACCGGGGGCAAAACTGTCTTTTGTCTACCGAGTCAAACCCGGTGAAAAGTCAAAACTCGAAACTCAAAAGGGCCATAAAGGCGTCCAAGTACACAATCAATCAAAGTCAAACGAAACAAATCATGCCTTGAATAACACGGATAACAATCCGTTTTTTGAGCAACTTCCGATACGCGCGACTTCAACTGCCCGCATCCGGGCACCCGAGAACTGGGCTGCTTCAAGGGGGGAGCCCGAGTAGTGAGCCGCAAGCCTCCGAGCACTCGAATTCTGGGTCGGAGCATTTCACAAAACTCTATAAATACACCCTTACGTGCGTCGTATCAAGGGTCGAAACAATTATTTCTGAAACCTCCATTTCAGAAATCTGAGAGCTCTTTCTCTCCCTACCTCTACAAAAACCGAGTCAAACCACATCAATCTCGAAACCTACTCCCTTAATTCGACTAGGGTTTGGTAGTCCCAAACACAAAACACACGCTAACTCATTCTACATACTCGAACCGCTCCCCGTGTCTACGACGATACTCCACGAGCCCGTTTTTCGAGACAATTGACATGTAGTTTGAGGGTGTACAAATCCCGTTTATAATCTCTAACTATTTTTTATATATTTTCATACTAACTTTACTAGCATTTACGTTTTTGTATCTAACATTTAATTTTCGTTACTACCTATACTAACATCTAACTTTTAATTTTATCGTTCCTAACATTTATTATCGCATCTAACATTTCATTTATCGTTCCTAACATCTAAGTACTAACTTCCGACTATAAAATACTCACCTTTAACGTACCGAATTAAAGGGTAACGAGATAAGGAAACACGAACAAAAGAGTATTGCACTCGAGTTGACGGTCGCTATCTCGCTACCCCGCGTAATTGGTTGTCTAGGGTGAGTCAACCCCTTAAATCTATCTTTTACATTTCCGTCATATTAATACCGTGTATATTATTTACAAAAATATTTTCAAAATCGATTCGAGCAAACCTCCGATGACGCTAATCGAGCGTCGTAGGCCTAAAAGGCCAAATTACGATGCCGAAACGCAAAGGACCTAAGTTTTACGATGACAAATCGAACTTTCATATCGAACACATCCGATAATTAACGTTGCCTAAAGTCCGTATAACCCCCGAACATGCCGCATCGGAGGTGCTGCCCTAATTTTGAGGTGCGCCGCTCCAGGCGCCTTATGGCGTGCATCTGACCCTTCGGATTATAACGCGATTGCAGTAGTTCTTTGTCGAGCATTTTCGATATCATTTTCAAATATTCCTCTAAATGCCCAATGTCGATTCCGTAAGCGAATGTCGCGCATAAAGATTTTTCGGTAATTGAAGTGATACGAAACCCTGTGACGTCAATCCGAGAGTCGTATGGTCTACGTGACCCAATAACGACATCGCGATACGAAGGGCTCCATACTCGTATTAAGTCGATATAGTCGATCTATCATAAATTAAGTCGGTTAAAGAAAAGTATCCCATTGCGGCCGAAATGAGATACGTAGACTTCCGATATAATCCAACGATACACATTTCGCTTTGGGAACAATACTTGTGACGTTTGTCGACGCGCGTTAATCAATCGCGCGACTCCTTTTCAAATCTACATTCCGCATTTATTTTTATTCTTTTACGACTCTGAGCGAATCTCTTATTACGTAATAAGTCTTATACCGACGACTTTCTAGTCGGACTGGGTATATGACGGATCAAAACAGTCAGTCTTCGCTAGGAGGAGTCGAGACGAGATATCGAGGCTTCGGGGTCAAGCTAGCATCACGCTTTAGTCCCGAACCTAGCCTGTCTGGGCCCCCAGGGTCAGGCGCCTAAACATCAGGCCTCCTCACCTCAAGCGCCTGCAGGCCGCCTTACCTCGGGCGCATGAGTTCCAGGCCGCACCCTTTCGTGCGTCCGAGCCTCTATCCTCTGGTCAACACGTAATGCAATACGTAGCTGATTAGAGTTTGTCCAATTATTTAGTTTACGGTTTCAATTTACGTTTTCTATTTACGGGTTTGTTTATAGTTTACGTTCACCGTTTCTAACTTGATATTATTATCGCTTGTCGTATTGTGAAATCCGGGTTGTATTCCGCCTATGTAACTTGTAATCTACTTTCAAGTTATTTATTTCAGCTGTTTGACATTTACTGTTTACAAATGAACATCGCATGCTAAATATAACTTTTACATAATTTAAGATGCATTAAATGATGTAGCTAAACACGTATTTTATATGCGTAGCTAAAAACGTTGTTTGCATATCATTTCATTGTATTACCAGCGCGTATATTAAAAAATCAATCGATATCGTAGTAGAGGCCGCTATGTGTAGGCAGGGTTGAGTGTCATTCGTGGGCTTCCCAACACGTACCCTCACCCCTTACTCAGAACCTTTGGTTTCCGGATGCTTGAAACTGTTGGCGAACGAGAGTCATTCGATACACGATATCCGATAATTCGTCATCGGTATCGTTATGCAAAGGGACGAACCCCACAAGCTCTAGTACTAAAGCGGGTCGTGCATTGTGCACGATACGCCCAAGTATAGAAGGGGTTCGAATGGGTCCAAACTCCCATAAGTTGGGTGGCGACTCCACCTTCGATTTAAATTTCGACCCGAGAATCATCTCATCACGAGAACATACCGCCACCCAAACCCGCGCATGGCCGCGGCGGGGTGGACCTATGTCATGTTTACAATTTGGCAACTCCGTTGGGGAGACATGATGTACAACTTATCATCGGGATCCTCAAGGAGAGACTCAAGGAGAAATCAATTGGTTAGTACAATACGCACGTTAGTTTTACGGTTCATGCGTAACCCCAATCTTACTCGGGCCGGTACTGGCGACCGACATCCCACTATACCGCGATGTATTCCAAATTGGTTACGTCAACGTGTTCATGGCTAATTCGTATGGGTTTCGCGGCATGTCCTTATACAAATTGGTAAGGGAGTCCCTCCCGATTATCGGAAAGGCCATGCGCACTGGTATAGACCCTATATAGACAGACCGAGACTTAGCGTAAAGCATACATGCTGTCGTCATAATGCTTGCTTGACTACATGCTACTTGGTTTTCGTGTCGTTTTCAAAATACCATCATTTTCAAAAATGCATCTTTTCAAAAAAATCCAAGTTTCAAAAACTCGGAATGATGCCGAAAATTAGACTTATGATTTGACTCAAAAGTAGCCTATTTTTAGTCGGCATGTTGTCCTTTTCAAAATTCAAAACTTTTGACTTCCGAAAAGAACCGGTCATGTCGGCATGCTGCCAATTTCAAAAGACAGGACCGTCCTCGAATCTACAAAGTCAACCTTTCCAAAACCTTCCTTATTCTAGGAAGTCAGCCTTTTCAAAATCTTCTTGACCTAGGACCTACCGTCATTCGTGTGTCAGGTCTTTCATAGGTTCATCGAAGGTGTATAGCGTCGAAACTCTGTCGATCCTACATCACGAGTTTCTTCCCTTCAAAAGCCTTCTTATCCCTTTCGGTTTTTGAATTTTCAAAATTCCATTTCCATTTTCAAATCTTCGAGATGCCGTTTTTTATTTTCAAATCTTCGGGATCCTGTTTTCGATTTCTTGGAAATTCGTTTTCGATACCTACCCTCAAACGTTTTATACCTACCCTTACCACATCGTTTACATTCATCAAGCGTGGCATCACCCTTCCAAAATAACATGCATCCATTGGGACAAGCATCAATCTTTTGATGCGGAAGTTGAAGACCTTTCACAACTTTTTTGGTAGTATAGAATGTTCGGGTCATGATATTATCTTTTGGGATGACTCTCTCAAGCAAGACGGCAAAACCGTCAATACAAGCGAAGGGTAGGTTAAACTCACATTTCAGACTCACTATCATAGATGCGACTTCTAACAAAGTCATATCGCACCCTCCATATAACGGCTTCCCCGAAGCATCTAACATGTCGAAGAACGCTTTCGCTTGTGGGTTAGGCTCTTGTGGGTTAGACTCTTGAGGGTCAGGTGAGTCATCATTCATATATCTGTTATTATCGTTGTTAAACACGTTGCACTCGACAACATCAACTATTATTTCTCTCAACCCCCCTCATTTTGTTGGATTTGGGGTTCCTCAGCTTGAGATGGCTCACCATGACAAATCCAACGATAATAATTGGGCGAGAAACCATTTGAGAGGACATGTTACTTAACCACAATTACCTTAATTTTTTTTAGGTTTTTACATTTAAGACATGGACACCTAACTTCACCTTTCGACACATAGTCAGGTGAGCGTTTAGCGAATTCCAAAAAAGATTCAACACCCATTACAAATTTGACAGTGGGGCATCTTTTTTTATCAAGTCTTCCCTTGTACATCCATTTCCGTTCAATTATCTTCATTTTCTATGTAAAAATAAATTATATAACAACCGACTAAACTCGAATTTACCTAACTTAATTTAATACTAACTAAAACTATTAATTTTACTAAAAATAAACAACCAACCTAAACTTAATATTATTAATTTAGAATTCACCTAAACCTATTAACATGTTTATACTAACACTGTAGTCACAATTCTCACCCAATTCAACCTCAACAATTTAGTAACAATTTATAATTCCCACCCAATATATTCACATACTCACCCAATTCATCACATAATCAATCAACCAACCCCAAGGTCATACTAACAATGTACCTAACCAAAATTGGGCGAAACGACTTGCGGAAACAAACACTATAACTCAATTGGGACCCTAACAAACTAAATATCAAACCGACAATAATAACTGAAAAAATTGAAATTAATTATTCAACCTAACTGAAATTAAACATAAAACTTAATAAATAATATAATAAGAAGTATGAATCATATCGTAAAAGTAGGAAAAAAAATTGAAGACAGGAATGAAAATGGCACGCGGGTTTGAATAGAGAGATGAAGTAGAGAGAAGTTTTTCTTAAGCAAGACAATGGACGAGGGGGAGGGCGAGTATTTGTGGCGGAATCAGGGGCACGGGCATCTGACAGTGGACGCCCGTGTTTTTGTTATGATGTCCGCAGTCAGACGCCCGTGTTCGCCTTATGACGTCTGATTGTGGACGCCCGCTTTTTAGTAGTGGCTCGTCAGCCTACTTCCTCCCATGTATGCTTCGGACGCCCCACTTGGCTTCCGATAGTGGACGCCCGTTTTTTTGGGTAGATGCAATGTGGGCGTTTGTATGACCTGGACGCCCATAAGGTGGACGCTCGGAACCCGATTTTTTGTAGTGTATGATAATCTTTCAATGTGGTACAATTATACTACGGAGTACTTCCTCCTTCCTTCTATCTTCGTCCATATTCTATTTTCGTCCGCCTTTCTCTCTTCTTCCATATTTCAATAATGACATTATTCTTTCAACGTGAAATAATTTTACTTAATTTTATAGTCTAAAAAATCTTTATATTTTTTTTTTCTATTGAGATCTAAGGACGAATGATTACTTTTAATTATATAATGAAATTTCATCGCCCTATTATATAATTTTTCGATGTGGGATAATTTTACTTAAGTTTATTATAGTCTTAAGTGTTTTTCTAAGGCTAAAAAAATGTTTGGTTGATATTTATGGACAAATGATTACTCTTATTTATTACTCGTATATAAAACTTACTCAAGTCATCATAATTTTTGATGTGAGATAATTTTACTCAAGTTTATAGTCTTAAGAACTTTTTTTAAGACTCAAAAGTGTGTGATTATTTTACTTAAATAAGTTTATGGTTTTTAAGAGCTCTTTTAAGACTAAAAAAGAGTTTTTTTCATCTAAGTTATTAAGGACAAACAATAACTTTTATTTATGTAATTGAACTTGATCACCTTATTATAATTTTGGACAAATGATTACTCTTATTTATATAATAGAATTTCATCACCTTATTATAATATAGAATTTATTAGTCATATTTATAATATAGAGTTTCATTAACTCATCATAATTTTTCGATGTGAGATAATTTTACTTGAATTTATAGTCTTAAGAACTTTTTTAAGACTCAAAAGAGTTTTGGTTGATATCTAATGATGAATGATTACTCTTATTTATAATATAGAATTTCTTATTTATAATTTTTCGATGTGGGATAATTTATTGTCTTAAGAACTCTTTTTAAGACCCAAAAGAACACATGATTACACTTATTTATTATATAGAATCATAATCTTGTTTTAATTTTTAATATAGTTACATCATCTTATTTTAATTTTTTCGATGTGGAATAATTTTATATTTGTAGTTTTATTAAAAGTTTTTTTAAGACTCAAAAGTTTTTTAGTCGATATTTAAAAACAATGTTTACTCTTATTTATAATGTAGAATTCCATAACGTCATCACAATTTTTCGACGTGGGATAATTACCTAAGATTTATAATTTTAAGAGCTCTTTAATTAAGACTCAAAAGATTTTTGGTGGATAACGAATGATTACTCTTATTTATATACTCCGTAATAGAAATTCATCACCTTATTATAATGAGTTATTTAATGGGAATAATACCAACTATGCGTGTGCTTCTTAAATTAATACAAATTATACGTAATCTCATTTTAAAGCGAACTACGTCTTCATTAACCTCGCTTTGTTATGGGTGACCGACTACCTGTTGAACCTCCCTTTTTCAACTTTTCCTCTAACTTTTCTTCTTCTGATTCACATTTCGTGTTCATTTTTGGTCATTAATAAAAAAAATTAAATTTTCCGAAAATTCATCTTTCATTTCTTTTTCAATTAGCCTTATAGAAGCTATGAAAAAAATGTTTTTATTGTAATTTTGGCTTTCACGATAACTGCAAGGGACCTAATAAAACCCTAGAAAGTTACAACAAGTCACTATGACCGATAATAGCAAGTCATAATTTCATACATATCAAAGCGAGATTAATGAATGCGTAGTTCATATTAAAATGAGATTACGTATAGTTTGGATTATTTTAAGAAGCACACACATAGTTGGTATTATTCCCATGAAATAACCCAAAAAAGTATTAGTTATAACATACACATTTGCAAACAGCCACAACCGACTTAGATCTTTCTATTTAGTAACATATTTAACCATTTAATCCACCCATGCCTAGGAGCTAGAAGCTTGTAGTCGGCTAATATATGTGGAGTATAAATTAAATCACCTGAATCAAGATGAAAATGGTAACCTAATCCATAATATGGGTCGTAATTGGACAAAGGTTAAAGCACCTAATTCAGAAAGACAGAAAATGACCAGATGCATCAGAAGATATAATCACGGGATGTGGTGTTGTAGGGTGAAATCCCTCAAAGTTAGGCGCGACTTCCCTATTAGAGGATCCCTCTTGACAAATAGTTGATAATTAAGGTATATCATAGCAGAAAAAAAGAGGATGGTGTAGACACCCGCATTTTGACTGCCAGGTGTCTATGGTAGTTTCCAAAAAACACCCGATGATGATTAGACGCTAACGTTTTTCTACGCGCTCGGATATAGGTTCAAATCCATTAGTTGTTGGCTAAAGCACTCATGGAGTACAAATCTCACAAAACAGACCTCAAATCCAGGCCTAGTGGATCGTTTCCAGCCAAACAAGACTAATTTGGGCCAAAACCGACACTGGAAATAAAACCGACTTTTTACGATTGGGTCAACCCCGGTCCAAGTCGTTTCCGAGACACACACAAAACAGCCTTTCAAACATCAAAAGCTAATTCAAACACAAAACCCACAAGGCATCCAAAGTCACGGCCCAAAGCAACTGACCCGCGCAACCCAGCTGGGCCACTCAATCGAGTACCCAACCCACTCGATCGAGTGGGCCTTATTCAGGCCCGACTGCAGGCACACCGGGCCACTCGACCGAGTCAGCCGGTTACTCGGTCGAGTAACCCTAACCGGGGTCCTAGGCCATGGCTATATAAACACCCCCATGCAACACACTTTCACACATTGAAAAAAACCCTAATTCAACTTTCAAAACCCTAATTCAACTTTCAAAACCCTAATTCTACCCTAATCTACACACACTTCAACTACACTAGCAAACCCTAAACCTAGCTTTAGGAATTCAAAACCCGAACCACCACAATTCATCCTACATACCTCGATTACTCTCGTGCAAGCCGCATCTAGACGAGTCCATACCGAGAACAAGAACATGTAGGTTGAGGGTGCCAATTCCCGCTTCTCTCCTTTTCTCCTTTTTCTCGCGTTGTGTTGTCTATCGTCATTGTCGTTGTTTTGTTTTTTTAGTTTTTTTTATCGCATCATAATATCATTAATAACGATAGTACTCAAAGATACCAAAATACTTGTCGATTTGTGTCGAGTATGAGGGATGTCGGAATAAGGAAACCCGAATATACAAGTGTACCGTACACAGCGTTGCCGGTCGCTTATTCCGACACCCCAATTACTTGATTATTGAAACAAGTCAACTTAAATAATAATTCGTTGTTTTTGTCTTCATCATCATCAATCGCATACTTCATCAATTTTCTATAAGATATTTTCAAATCGAGCATCTTTAAATAAGGGTCGAAACCCGTTGACGAGGATCCGACATCACGGAATCCCTAGGGATTTATTACGATGTCGGAGAAGCCGAGGGAATCAAGTCTTTTTATTCAAGTGTCAATCTTTAGGTTCGATACCAATTCCATAATTGGATGTCGAATCTAATGACTTAGTCAAATAATCAAAATGATCCGATTTCTCGTTGATGTTAATATGGACGTCATACAATTCGACAAGAATTAATACGATGCCGTAAACGCGGAGGGAATTTATATCGTCTTGGTTGATTCAAAAAATGACTTATAGCAATTAACTTTTATTTTACTCCAATATCCGATGTCGATTCAATAATCGCACGTTGGATATGACGAGCATCGTACACACGAATCGAGCACAAATTAATCAATATTTATGCCCGATTCGACAAAGTCATCAACTTAGAAAAAATCAAAAGCAATTTCAAATTCAATAGCAAATCGAAAACGAACATCTGGTTCGTACAGGAGGCACTCGATCGAGCGCCTAACCCACTCGGTCGAGTGTCACCCCAAAACCGAGGCAGAAGGGTCTGATTGACCTCCACTCAGTCGAGTCTCACAATGACTCGATCAAGTGGCAACGTACTCGGTCGAGTTCGTCAATAACTTGACCGAGTAAGGTCCAAAATCACAGACAGAACCCCTTTCGAGGGTGCACTCGGTCGAGTCTCGCAATGACTCGACCGAGTGGCCCCTATCACGACAATACCGTGAGTCTTACATCCTCTTTTAGTCTCGATAATGTTTTTTTCGTGACTTAGGTCGACACGTGTCTAATTAATCACGTGAAATATCATCTTTTCAAAACTTTGCATCATCATATCTACATCGTTCTACATTTATGCAAACCGTTATTATCGTTATGCCGTTACTAACCGTTTGTCACTTTTCTTGTTGATTTATTGTTCGTTTTATTGTACTAAAATGAACCCGCATGCTAAAATCAACTTTGACGTTAAGATTTTAGTTGCATTAAATCGACATAGAAACCCTTTCTATTTCTCACATGCTTAGGGAAAACAATGTTTGCATAACATTTTCCCGTTCAACTAACGCGCGTACTGGAAAATCATTCGATATCTTAGTAGAGGCCGCCAATGTGCGGGCGGGGTTGGGTGTCCTTTGTGGGCTTCCCAACACGTACCCTCACCCCTTACTCAGAACCTCGGTTTCCGGATGCCCGAAACCGATGGCGCACGAGAGTCATTCTATACACGATAACCGGTAGTGACGGTATCGGTATCGCAATGCAAAGGGACGAGCCCAATAAAATCTGACATCGGAAATGGGCTGTATTTTGTACACGGCCCACTACGACATAGAGTGGGTTCGAATGGGCCCGAACTCCCACAAAGTTCGGTGGCGACTCCACATAGATTTAAATTTCGATTCGATCCATTCTCATATGGAGATTCATTCGCTTCCCCAAACCCGCGCGTGGCCGCGTCGGGGTGGACCTATGTCATGTCCACAATTTGGCGACTCCGCTAGGGATTAACTGATGCGTGACTTACCATCGGCATCCTCGGGGTGAGACTCGAATAGAAATTGTTTGAATAGTACAATACGCGTTTTAGTTTTACGGTTCATGCATAACCCATATTTTCCCGGGCCGGTACTGGTGACCGACGTCCCACTATACCGTTGATGTACTCCAATATGGATATGTCAAAAGGTGTCCATAGTCGATTCGAGTGGGTTTCGCGGCATGTTCTAATCTCAACTCGACTTATAGAGTCCGTCCCGATCAACGTCTAGACTATGTACACTGGTATAGACCCTCTAGACCGACCGAGACTTAGTGTAAAGCATACATGGCGTCGTTTTCGCACATAGGACTTCCTATGTCGATTTTGCCGTTATGTCTAATACATCTTTTTCAAGATATTCAATTTTCAAAACTCGGGTCGCATGCCAAATTTAGGACTTACGATTTTACTCAAAATAGCCTATTTTTAGCCGGTATGCTGCCCATTTCAAAACTCGAAATTATTTTCGAACTTTCAAAACTTGTGGCCCGATGCACTTTCCAATTTTCTCGAAAAATCGGGCCCTTCACCGAGCTTGCTCGGATTTTTCAAAAACAACCCATTTTCAAAACCTTCTTCTTCTTAGGACTTCCCGTATCTAGCAGTGTCGGGTCGTGTCTTAATTCGCCAAGGTCTTTAGCGTCGAAACTCTGTCGATCCTACATCACGAGTTTCTTCCCTATCCCCGTCCGCCTTATTAGACTAAGGAAAGGCCCACCTACGTAGGACAAACTCCTACAAAGGAGGGCCCGTTTACACAATCGAGTCTAAAAGTTTGGGGATGTCTCACGTGGACCTTCTTTCGAACAGGACTAGGCCCACCCGCCGAATCCTAAAGAAGGCCCACTTTTCACAAGTCACCCGTCTAGGTGTCTTTTCCGAGTCATTTCCCTTTTCAGTTTTGTTCGGGATGTACTTTCTATTCCGGGATTCGGGCTAGTTTCTGATTACGCAGTGTTCTTACAGACAGGCCACCCGAAACCAGATATCAACGCAAAATGGACGCATTGAAGGATGCCCTAGAGAAGATCGAAACCCAATTGACTGCCATCCAGAAGGATCAAACGGCGCTTGCCACTCGTGTGGGCGCAATGGAGAAGGGAACTCCTCCTTCTGGATGGGAGCCCACTGGGCCCATAGCTGAACTAGTCAGCGCTGTCCGCAGGCTTGAGGAACAAGTTCACCTGTCAACGAACAACTCGATCCACACTGAAATTGCTCGTTCCTATTCTCCTTTGAATGACGAGCTACCTGCTAACCTCAATCTTACGGGAATTCCAATGTTTGAGGGTACCGAAGACCCGGTCCACCACATCCGGGCCTTCAAAGATTTTGTGGCGGTAAAGAGGGTGAAGTCCACCATGTTTACGCACTTATTCCCTTCCTCCCTCGAGAAACATCCTAAGGCCTGGTACTACAGGCTTGATTCCAAGAAATATAAAACTTGGGATAATGTGGCAACTGAATTTTCTCGGAATTACGCTGATAATACCGAGATCCAGACTACAATGCGTACTCTGGAAGTGATGGCCCAAGAGCCCAAAGAAGGGTTCACCAAATATCTACAGAGATGGCGGGCCGAGAGCGTTAAGCTGGTCGATAAGCCCAGCGAGAAAGCGCTAGTGGAGGCGTTTGTCAAAAACCTCCTCCCTTCCTACCGGGTCCATCTCCGGTATGCTGTTATCCCTAATTTTGCTACCCTTACTGAAATGGGTACAACGATCGAGGATGACTTACGGTTAGAGAGCCTGACTAAGGCCTCTACCAAAGGCTATCAAGGGGCAAGCTCATCTGCGAACAAGCCCACACCTGCAGCTGCAACTCGCAGCATCTTCGACGAGGTAAATCAGCTTGACACCTCATCCAAAAGAATACACCAAATCGGGTATTCACAGATATATAGGGACCACCTATACTTATGCCTTACAAAGGCTATCTTCAAAGGGCCTGATCCAACCGATAGGCCCAACTCCAGAAGTTCCAGTAGAGAAGAGGCCCAAAAGCTATAACGCCCAAGCCTACTGTCAGTATCATCGGGGTAACGGACATGATACTGAAAAATGTTGGAGACTGAAGCATCTGATCCAGGACCTGATTGAGAGCGGGAAAATCCCGTTGCCCGGAGACAAGCCGAGCAACAAAGAAAACCCGTTCAGTGCCCATGCAATATTCACCGGTGAGGTAATTGACTGTTCACACCTTATCTCCCCTCATGCCCCACAAATCAATGGGATATGGTTCGATGACGAGGATGATGTTTACCTAGACAAAGGGGAAACTGTCCCCATCACCCTTGAAGAGGTCCGAAAGGCTAAGTAGTCCAAAGTCTTAGCCACCAACCACCTCGCCGCAGCTGAGCGTTCTATTCCTACATCCGTCACTGAACCTGCCAGGACGGATCCTACCCTCGAAGAACCAAGCAACGACACGGCCTTGGTCCAACAAATGAAGAGGGTCCGAGCTGACTTAACCATATGGCAATTACTAGTTAGCTCACAAGCACATCGAGAGGCACTGACTAAGGCTCTCGATGAAATCAAAGTCGACTCTCAGGTTACCCCCACTGAAATGGTAGCCACCATCATGCCCTATCTCAAAGGCAAGTCCAAGGAAGAAGGTCCACTTATCACCTTCTCCGAGTCTGATCTGCCAGCGTTCGGGCCCAATCATAATCTGGCCCTTTACATCACGGTCATTTGCCGAGGGAAGTACCTCCCGATGACTCTGATCGACGATGGATCCGCCGTGAATGTTCTTCCCCTAAGGACCGCAAAAGCCCTCGGCATCAGCGATGCCGACTATCTCCCGACAGCACAAACTATTCAGGCTTTCGACGAAAGCCCAAAAACGGTAGCCGGGGCCGTTAAACTAACAATAATAACGGGCCCGATCGAAAAAGAACTGGAGTTCCAGGTGATCGACGTCACCTCATCCTTTAACTTACTACTAGAAAGGCCTTGGATCCATGCAGTCAAGGCTGTATCCTCTACCCTCCACCGGAAAGTCAAGATGCCACTTCGGGACTGTGTCATCACACTAGAAGCCACCCCCATTACTGTAGCAAGCTGCAACGCTACGGGCCGGGTCGACCCACGAGGATTTGATTTCGTGGGCATGATCGAAGAAGAGTATCTCTTTAGGCCCTACTCCACAACTAGCATCGACATGATGCTACAAAATTTGGGCTATCTACCGGGAGCTACCTCAAGGCCAAATCTTCGAGCTGGGAAGATTATTGAGGTCCTTAACGACGGTGAGTCATAGTTCGGATTGGGGTATGCTATAACCCCGGAAAACGTGGTTCGGGCCGGTATTCACAAGGCCATAAACATTCTCAAGGGTACTTACATAGGCCCTTATAGCCCGAAGTTAACTGACTACTTCGTCACTCCAGTTTTCGGAGCTATTCAAGTGGGCCTCTATCAACCCACCATCACATATCCCGAGACCAAAATGGCTCGGGAATGCAATTTCATCCCTGATGATATATTCACCCTTATTCAAGCTGAGCCCAAGGAGGGGGAAAACAACTCCGAGCCCGTGCTGGGGCTCCTATTTGGAGAAGACAAGGCCGTCCCCGCTCCAAAAGATGATTTGGTCAATCTGATCCTCCGCAGCAATCGGTTTGACCCAACCAAGCTAATCACCGAAGTCGGTGCAGACACAGAGAGAAGGGCCTGGAGGAAAACCATCAAATGGACCGACAGCCAAGGACGGACCTACAAGCTGACCACCGGCGAGGGAGACATGCCGGATACCGAGTCTGAGTCAGAGTCAGAGTCGGAGTCTAAGTCCAAGTCTAGAGGGTCTGGTGTTAGAGTCGAGTCTGTAGCCCCTCTTCCTTCCACTGAGGTCTCGGGGCCTATCCCAAGACCTCTCCCTATCCCGCCACTGACCAACGAGCAGATGGCCGCTCTATTCGAGCTTTTCTCAAAATTTACCATTAATAATAATAACGAAAACCGTTCTGCTTACGGCTTGTCTTATTTCCGAAACTTTCTCAATTTTAAAGATTTTATATGCAATGACATTGAGAAACCCGACGAACAGGTACCTCTACCTCCGCATCTGATCTAGCAGCTCGAACAAAGGGAGTCCCGAGACCCGGTAATCGAAGAAACCGAGTCCATAAATGTGGGAACCACTTTAGAGCCCCGGATGCTTAAGTTGGGCCTATCCTTAGATGCAGAGGAGAGAAAACAATTCACAGACCTCCTCCAGGAATTCAAAGACGTTTTCGCATGGTCCTACAAGGACATGCCGGGAATAGATCGGGAAATAGCTGAACACCGAATACCCATCAAAGATGGGTGCAAACCGGTAAAACAGAAACTCCGAAGAATGAGGCCCGAATGGTCCCTCAAAGTCAAAGAAGAAGTCGACAAGTAATTCAAAGCGGGCTTTATACAAGTGTCTGAATATCCAGACTGGGTCGCAAACATCGTGCCGGTACCCAAGAAGGACGGCAAGGTGCGGGTATGTGTGGACTTCCGGGACCTTAACAAGGCTAGCCCAAAAGATGATTTTCCGTTACCACACATCGACATATTGGTGGATAACACAGCCGATCATGCCCTTCTATCATTCATGGATGGGTATGCCGGATACAATCAAATCAAAATGGCAGAAGAAGATATGAGTAAGACCACCTTCATTACACCTTGGGAAACTTACTGCTACATCGTCATGCCATTTGGGCTTATCAACGCTGGAGCCACTTATCAACGGACCGCCACTACTTTATTACATGACATGATGCATAAGAAAGTGGAGGTCTACGTGGACGACATGATCGTCAAGTCCAAAGATCGAAGCGGGCACATTGCGGCCCTAAGAAAATTCTTTACCCGACTACGCAAATACAACATGAGGCTAAACCCACAAAAATGCAGTTTCGGGGTAACATCGGGGAAATTACTGGGCCACATCGTTAGCCAACGCGGCATCGAGGTTGACCCAGCTAAAATCAAAGCCATCACCGAGATGCAACCACCCAAGACCGAGAAAGAGATACGGGGGTTTCTCGGAAAAGTCCAGTACATCAGCCGCTTCATTTCAAAACTAACCATGGTATGTGAGCCCATTTTTAAAAAACTGAAGATCTGAGAACGGGTACTATGGGACGACAAATGTCAAATGGCTTTTGACAAAATCAAGGAGATCCTGTCTGCACCGCCGGTATTAATGCCACCTCAACCCGGTTTGCCTTTTTCGTTATACCTAACAACGACCGAGACAGCCATGGGGGCTTTGCTGGCCCAGACAGTCAAGACAGAAGAACGGGCTATTTACTACATCAGTAAAAAGTTCCTAGAATACGAGTGAAAGTATACAATGCTCGAGAAAACGTGCCTAGCTTTGGTTTGGGCCACTAAAAAGCTCCGACATTACATGCTCAGTCACGAGGTACATGTATTATCCAAAATGGATCCTATCAAGTACCTGTTCGAGAAGCCCATCCTCAATGGCAGGATGTCTAGATGGACAGTAATGTTATCTGAGTTTGACCTCAAATTTGTGCCATTAAAAGCCATCCAGGGCCGGGTAGTGGCAGAATTTCTTGCCGATAGCCCAATATCCGAAGAAGGCCACACCGATACTTGGGCCTTCCCTGACGAAGACATATTCCATACCGATACCGAGACATGGGATTTGTATTTCGATGGAGCATCCAATTTCCGAGGATTTGGGGTCGGGATTCTGCTAATCTCGCCACGAGGGGAGCATACCCCCTTATCCATCAAATTGGACTTTGACGTGACCAACAACGCAGCCGAGTATGAAGCATGCATTCACGGGTTGTAGGCCTCCGCTGATTTAGGGGTAATAAACCTCCGAGTCCACGGTGACTCATCGCTGGTCATCAATCAAGCTCTCCAAAAATGGAAAACTCGGAACGCCAATCTCGTGGCTTACCAAGCACAAGTAAGGGTTCTAGAAAAACAATTCCAGAAGGTAGAGTATATCTACCTACCCCGGGAGGAAATCAATTTGCAGACGCATTATCCAAATTAACATTCCTGCTAAATATACCAGACCATCTTACTAGCATGCCAATCTGCGTCGAAAGACGGTCCGAGCCGGCGTATGTACACACCATCCAGGATATCGAGATAACTGACCCTTAACCGTGGTATCAGTCAGTCCTAACCTACCTGACAACGGGAGAATATCCCCCGGGAACTGAAAACCGGGCCAAGAAAGCCCTGCGGAGATTGGCAACCCAATTTGTTCGCACGGATAACGGGCAATTATACAAAAAGACGGCACATGGGGCTCTCCTCTTGTGTATCGACAAAACACAGGCCGAAAAGGTTATGGCCGAAGTACACGATGGTGAAAATGGCCCGCATATGAACGCCCATATGCTAGCCCGAAAAATCATGAGGCTCGGATATTACTGTCAGCTATATGTCAAACACTGCCATAACTGTCGGATCTTTGCCAATGTACAACATATGCCATCTTCCCTATTATATACCATGACATCACCATGGCCATTTTTGACATGGGGTATTGATATAATTGGAAAGGTGCATCCTTCCGGGACGGAAGGTCATTGCTTCATTTTGGTGGCCATCGACTACTTCACCAAATGGGTCGAAGTCGAGTCATACCGTGTCTTGAACGCCAAGCACGTGGCCAAATTTATCCAGAATAAGATTATATGCCGATACGGGATCCCACATGAGTTCATCAGTGATCACGGGACCCACTTTCAAGCTGAAACTGCTGCATTGCTGGCAAAATATAAAATTCAAAGGCATACATCCCTACTGTTCCTAAACAAATGGAGCGGTAGAAGCGGCCAATAAAACAATTGTCACCATGCTTAAAAAGATGGCTGAGAATTACCGGGACTGGCCCGACAAAATACCCTTTGCCCTATGGGGATATCGGACCTCAATCCGCACTGCAACCGGAGCAACTCCATATTATTTGACATATGGAATGGAAGCAGTCCAGCCGGTTGAGCTAGAAGTGCCATCCCTCAGGATTTTACTTGAAAGCCAAGTACCTGAAGCCGATTGGGTCCAAGCCCGATAAAATTCGCTAGTCCTTTTAGACGAACGGCGATCCCGAGCCCTCAACAATATACAAATATATCAAAAGAGGATCCAACGGGCTTTCAACAAAAGAGTTATGCCCAGAAACATCAAAGAAGGGGATCTGGTCCTAAAATCGGTTCGTGCCTTACTACCGGTTGACCCAAGGGGGAAATTCAAACCCAATTGGGATGGGCCATACTTAGTCAAGAAGGTCCTATCAGGAGCGGTGATGCTGACAGACTTGGACGGGAACGAGTTTGTCAACCCAACCAACTTGGACCAGCTAAAGCGCTACTACCCTTAAACCTAATCTCAATGTCATTTGCAAAATTTATAAAATTTGTCTTTTTATAAATTTTCAGAAAATTATAGACAAGTCAATAAGTTAGAATTAACTATTCTAATGTCGCGCATCTCGCACTAACAGTCTTGATGTATTTCGAAAATTGCAAAAAAACAAATCAATTTTGAACTACGTCTGGTTTGATTCCGCTAATTGTGGATACGTAGGCAACCCCTCAAAAGGGTACAACCACTGCAATAAACGAAAAGACGGGAACGGTATTCACTAATAAGTCTTTATTAAAAACCGATAAACTCGGGAATTACAAAAAAAAACGCCAAAACGACATACACAAAAGAAATCACACCCAAAAAATAATAATAATACTCAGATAGTAAGAACAAAGGAGGCTAATATCCCGGCATCTTGCCCTTTCCTTTATCCTTTGGGTCGCGTGGAGCCCAAGGACGCCGGGGTGGGGAAGAACGTTCCCGAATCACGAGGGGAACCTCTTTAGCACGAACCCGTTTCTTGGACGGTGGGTCTTCTACCACGGTCTTTGGCCCAAGTCGAGCCCGTACGTGCTCGAGTAGCCTATGTAACACCCCGTTATTTTCCGAGTCAATTATAAAACTTGACTTTTCTACTTTTATTTAAATCGGGTTTTTAAGTTGGAAAAATATTTTAATGTCGTTATAAATATTAAAGTATTTTGGGTCGTCTTATAATAAATCGTTTTTGATTTTCTTAAAGTAGAACGTTATTTTATAAATCGACTTTGTATCAAATTCAATTTCGAGTCAAACACAATAAGGAAAGAAAAAAAAACAAAACAAAACCTACATTATATACATACATACATACATATATATATATATATATATATATTTCCGTACACCACCCTTCTCCATTCATTCATATTGTCTTTCAAATTCTAAGTGTCTGCCGCACATTCTTCTTACGCCCTCCTTCTTCCCTTTTGCCTAATTTTCAACCAATCAACCGCCGTCGGAAAATCAAGAGACTACACCAACTCGATTTTTACATCTTTTTCATCAAAACTGTAAGTATCAATTTGATTAAAGAACCTTATTCGTTTTCTTTATATATATATATAAACCGAGTTTTGTGAGTAGGGCTTATGAGTTGCTCAACCTGATTAAAATATAAGGGTGTGGTGTAAATATCGTTTGGGGTAATCCTATTGTCCTTAATTATCGATTTGTGGTGGAAAGGAGGGTCGACAATGCAGTATTATTTTGGGTCGTCGTATTGAGGACATTAGTACTCTGTTTTGGATTTTAGATTGTCTTTCAGCTCTAGGTTTAGGATGATGATGCATTAATTAATGAATAAATTTTGTAATTAGGCTGAGAGTTAATAAAGTAAGGATAGTGCGTGATTTGGGAAGGTTACCGTGGGAATTATAAGACAATTGCTAATTTAGTTTTTTCTTCTGGGACATGTCTATTTACGTCAATTAAAGACAGTTATATACAAATTAGGGGGGGTTAATTATGAGACGAGAATTCGGACGAGTTATAGTAGTAAGTCGATATGGAAGTTCAGGTCGTCTTAACATTATTTGGTTTAATTAATGGAACCAGTTTATATTATTTGTAGCTTGTGGGTTCGAGGAGAAAGAATTCTTGGAATAATATTAGCTGAGTTGTGACCGTCTTGAGAGGTAAGGACGTTTTGACCTTTTCACCTTTAAGTAAAGAGCATGTTCGGTTTAAATTATATTTTTGAAACGGTTTTATAATTATTTTGTCAACGATGAATTTTTATGATACTCTTGTGATATTTTGGATATTGGAACTTTGTGACAAGTCATATATTGGAACTATTTTGGTACAATTTTGGTGGTTATAACAGACTCTGAGAGCTCTGTTGGTCTATGAGGTTAAGGTGCGTCTGAGACGTCCCTGGGATTTCGTCCCGAAACTGAACTCCTGGCCCGAGTTGTGTTAAGTGGGGTTTCCGGCCCCCACTTGCTAGGTAGTTAGACTTCCTCCTTTGGCAGCCTCATCCTACTGACTGCCCAAATGTGAGTAGTGCGCACTATAGTAAGTCTAGCTAAGCATAGGTGGTACCTCTAGATCGTGCAAAAGGGTACGTAGGACCTTAGCACACAGGTGGAAACAATATATTTTGGTTGGTTTTGGTTTTGACTACTATTTTCACATTATTTTGGTTTGGTGTTGAGACAATAATATTTGACTCTGATTTCAGTTTACTACAAATTATTATTATTGTTTTACGTTTTCAATATAATATATTTTACTCAGCTTTGCTGACGTCCTTTTGTTTTGGGTCGTTCCCCCGCTGGAACCTGTACCTATTTGTGTTTTGGGTACAGTTGATAGGTACAATTAATATGCAGCATGGGTGCATTTGGTTCGGGATGCTGAGCGAGGAAGGATTTTATTATTTAACGTTTAACTCCAAACTAATAATATTTATGTTGAATTTTGGGATGAAGTTGTTTTAAACCGTTTTGGATTTTGTGGGACTTAAGTCTTCCGCTGCAACGTTTTCATTTAATTATTTATCGGATTTACATTTCTTTTTAATTCATATACTATTCTTTTGCCTTGCATTTGGCCTTGTGAGCTAAATGCGGAGTAACGGCTTTAAATTTTCCTATTTTATTCTGTTATTTTGGTCGCGAAAATTTAGGGCTGTTACAGCCTATCTCGTGGGCCAAGTCGGTCCTGCACGGGTAGTTTTGGGCCTAGTCTCCTTTCCAAGTCAGTCTGGGGGCTCACTTTGCCCCAAGCACCTTTAGCACCGGACCCTCCAGCTTGAGTCTTGGTCTTCTTCTGGCCTGACATTAATCGGACCATAGTAACCGGGGTGTCACCTTCATCAAATAATCCCCTGTTATCCTTAGCTTGCTCTCTGCGCAGCAAATCAAAAGCTTCATCGACCTTTAGAGCAGCTCGGGCTTTGGCATCACCCGCTTTAGTCCACTTTACATATGAACCTGAAACCCAGGTCGAGTGGCGAGATTTGGGAACAGGCCAAGTATGCCGTGTGTACCACCTTTGCATCCAGGTATCACACATCACATCAGTCAGTTGGGTTGGGTCACTCACAACTGCTTCAACTTCTGGAATTCGTTGGGTCCATCCATACTACCTTAGTATGCGATCCGGGTAGAGATGAACCGTCTGCCTGAAAGATAGGATTACCTGGTAGCGGGCTCTGTCCATCGGGTCCAAGCCAGTCCAAAGATAGATAGGCCACCACCACACTACCCATCGAATTAATGGGCCACTGTGAAAAGACAACATCTCGTCTCAATACTTCTGCGTAATCTGACGAGAAAAGTCATTGGCCCGCCTCCTCGTCATCACCTGGTTATGACGGTAGTTGCTCGCATCAAGAGGAGGATCTATCACTGATAACCTATCATATAACCAAATCTGAAAAAGGAAACAAAAACATGAGTGCCTGAGGCGAAATAGGCGTCCGCCTAAGGGCACTCAGTCGAGTGCCTGGGACACTCGATCGAGTGGTGCCCCTAAACACGAACAGGGGGGCTTTTTACGAGGGCACTCGATCGAGTACCAGGGTGACTCGATCGAGTGGTACCTCTAAGAGAAGATCAGGAGGCTTTTTACGAGGGCACTCGATCAAGTACCAGGGTGACTCGATCGAGTGGTACCTTTGAGAGCAGATCAGGAGGTTTTTACGAAGGCACTCGATCGAGTGCCAGAGTGACTCGATCGAGTGCCCACTGCAGCAGGAGAATCGAAAAAAAAATCAGAAATCGAGGAGTTGGGAAAATAATAAAAATCCGACATACTTGCAGCAAACGGGTGCTCCCGGTGAGACGAACTGAAGAATCCCTCTTGCGATTATCCAATCCTTGGATGATTTCACCCGTGATCAGCCAAGCCGGGCTGTGTTCAGTCTCCATCAAGTCCACCACGGTCAAAAGACGGACGTTTCCCATGCATGATAGCAAATCCATATGACCTTCAAAAGCACAAACATGGAGCATGCAGAAAGAAAAAGCCCTACGGCTGTAAGCCGGCCTGACCCGGACATCGAGAGGATTCATAAATTTCTCAGCCAAGTCGATCTGAGAAATATTATCCCCCTCCATCATACGGGATACCTCGTTGTGAGAAAGCCCTAGAAATTCTTGAAGCTTCCTCCTTGGGTCATAGATCGAATACGGGACGGCAGAACGAAGTATTGGATTCCATCCCCCCACAGCAGCGATCTCCTCAGGTAAAGGGCAGACTTCGCCCCGGGGGAAAGCAAAGACATGATATATGTCATCCCAGTAAGACAAGCATGCATCCAGAAAGTGGCGATCAACTTGTATCTGACGGAACGTATACAGTTGACTAATACCTGTCTGATTCAAAGCTACTCTATCCCCGTCCCTAAAGCGTCGGGACCATTCCTACAACATGACGGTCAATCGATCAACACCCATGGTTGAATTTCTTAAGAGGAATAAGGAGTTTTCTTTTTGAGAAGGATGATTTATGAGGAGTCTATGAAGAAAATCAATGACAAGGGAGGGATATTTATAGCATTAATTCTGTAGCCCTCTTTCCATATCACAAAGTTTCCTAATCCCAAACGGAATCAAGCCACAAGCCTAGTCTCGGTACTAGCACGGAAATATTCATCCCGAACTTTCCTAATTTCTTTAGGAGTCAAAAAAATCTCAAAAATTCCAAATTTCAAAACTTCAAAAATTTTCAAACTCTCAAAAAATTCAAAAAAAACATTTTCCCCAACGCGAGTCATTTACTACCTACGTGTTGCATGCAGACTTTATGTGACTTATACAGGTACGACTCAAACAGGAACATACAGCCCACCACATCTCCCCAGCGGAAGGCCCTAGGTGGCATTCTCCCCGGAATAACACGGGATGAGCCTACATACAGGCGCACCCAGGACTTATGCGACAAGTCCAATTCCCCACGGAGTTATTGTCATCAGCTCAGGTATGACTTCTAGCTTATGGCTGGCGAGCCCTTCAGGCGAGTCTAATGGACTATAAACGACACGACCGGAAGTCCGCCAGGTTTCAATCCTCGATTGGCCTGGTGGCTACTCTCACTTTTGCCTTGTCCAAGCCTCAGTCAGAGTGGGGGCTCTGTAGACACCCGCATTTTGACTGCCAGGTGTCTATGGTAGTTTCCAAAATACACCCGATGATGATCGGACGCTAACGTTTTTCTACGCGCTCGAATATGGGCTCAAATCCATTAGTTGTTAGCTAAAGCACTCATGGAGTACAAATCTCACAAAATAGACCTCAAATTCAGGCCCAGTGGACCGTTTCCAGCCAAACAAGACTAATTTGGGCCAAAACCGACACCGTAAATAAAACCGAATTTTTACGATTGGGTCAACCCCGGTCCAAGTCGTTTCCGAGACACACACAAAACAGCCTTTCAAACATCAAAAGCTAATTCAAACACAAAACCCACAAGGCATCCAAAGTCACGGCCCAAGGCAACTAACCCGCGCAACCCAGCTGGGCCACTCGATCGAGTGCCCAACCCACTCGATCGAGTGGGCCTTATTCAGGCCCGACTGCAGGCACACCGGGCTACTCGACCGAGTCAGCCGGTTACTCGGTCGAGTAACCCTAACCGGGGTCCTAGGCCATGCCTATATAAACACCCCCATGCAACACACTTTCACACATTGAAAAAAAACCCTAATTCAACTTTCAAAACCCTAATTCTACTCTAATCTACACACACTTCAACTACACTAGCAAACCCTAAACCTAGCTTTAGGAATTCAAAACCCGAACCACTACAATTCATCCTACATACCTCGATTACTCTAGTGCAAGCCGTATCTAGACGAGTCCATACCGAGAACAAGAACATGTAAGTTGAGGGTGCCAATTCCCGCTTCTCTCCTTTTCTCCTTTTTCTCGCGTCGTGTTGTCTATCGTCATTGTCGTTGTTTCGTTTTTTTAGTTTTTTTATCGCGTCATAATATCATTAATAACGATAGTACTCAAAGATACTAAAATACTTGTCGATTTGTGTCGAGTATGAGGGATGTCGGAATAAGGAAACCCGAATATACAAGTGTACCGCACACAGCGTTGCCGGTCGCTTATTCCGACACCCCAATTACTTGATTATTGAAACAAGTCAATTTAAATAATAATTCGTTATTTTTGTCTTCATCATCATCAATCGCATACTTCATCAATTTTCTATAAGATATTTTCAAATCGAGCATCTTTAAATAAGGGTCGAAACCCGTTGACGCGGATCCGACATCACGGAATCCCTAGGGATTTATTACGATGTCGGAGAAGCCGAGGGAATCAAGTCTTTTTATTCAAGTGTCAATCTTTAGGTTCGATACCAATTCCATAATTGGATGTCGAATCTAATGACTTAGTCAAATAATCAAGCTGATCCGATTTCTCGTTGATGTTAATATGGACGTCATACAATTCGACAAGAATTAATACGACGCCGTAAACTCGGAGGGAATTTATATCGTCTTGGTTGATTCAAAAAACGACTTATAGCAATTAACTTTTATTTCACTCCAATATCCGATGTCGATTCAATAATCGCACGTTGGATATGACGAGCCTCGTACACACGAATCGAGCACAAATTAATCAATATTTATGCCCGATTCGACAAAGCCATCAACTTAGCAAAAATCAAAAGCAATTTCAAATTCAATAGCAAATAAAAAACGAACATCTAGTTCGTACAGGAGGCACTCGATCGAGCGCCTAACCCACTCGGTCGAGTGTCACCCCAAAACCGAGGCAGAAGGGTCTGATTGACCTCCACTCGGTCGAGTCTCACAATGACTCGATCGAGTGGCAGTGTACTCGGTCGAGTTTGTCAATAACTCTACCGAGTAAGGTCCAAAATCACAGACAGAACCCCTTTTGAGGGTCCACTCGGTCGAGTCTCGCAATGACTCGACCGAGTGGCCCCTATCACGACAATACCGTGAGTCTTACATCCTCTTTTAGTCTCGATAATGATTTTTTCGTGACTTAGGTCGACACGTGTCTAATTAATCACGTGGAATATCATCTTTTCAAAACTTTGCATCATCATATCTACATTTATGCAAACCGTTATTATCGTTATGCCATTACTAACCGTTTGTCACTTTTCTTGTTGATTTATTGTTTGTTTTATTGTACTAAAATGAACCCGCATGCTAAAATACAACTTTGACGTTAAGATTTTAGTTGCATTAAATCGACATAGAAACCCTTTCTATTTCTCACATGCTTAGGGAAAACAATGTTTGCATAACATTTTCCTGTTCAACTAACGCGCGTATTGGAAAATCATTCGATATCTTAGTAGAGGCCGCCAATGTGCGGGCGGGGTTGAGTGTCCTTCGTGGGCTTCCCAACACGTACTCTCACCCCTTACTCAGAACCTCGGTTTCCGGATGCCCGAAACCGGTTTCCGGATGCCCGAAACCGTTGGCGCACGAGAGTCATTCTATACACGATAACCGATAGTGACGGTATCGGTATCGCAATGCAAAGGGACGAGGCCAATAAACTCTGACATCGGAAATGTGCCGTATTTTGTACACGGCCCACTACGACATAGAGTGGGTTCGAATGGGCCCGAACTCCCACAAAGTTCGGTGGTGACTCCACATAGATTTAAATTTCGATTTGATCCATTCTCATATGGAGATTCATTCGCCTCCCCAAACCCGCGCGTGGCCGCGTTGGGGTGGACCTATGTCATGTCCACAGTTGGCTTTGCATTCATTGCTTTAATATGTTCTTTAAGGTTGTGATACACTGAAACGCAAACCTGGATCAATAGTCTGAGGACAGCAGCAACAGTTTGCACCTCAAATTCTGGAAGGTTATCGACATAAACTGTAACAACCACTACAAAAAAACAACTCAAATTGCGGCGGGAAGTTTATGGCGGACCAACAATCCGACGCAAGAGTAATGCTTGGGTCAGATTGCGTCGGAATGCTCGACGCACTAGATGGTGCGTCGGATTACCCGTCACATGTAGACGCTAGATGAAGGCGCCAAGAACATATATTTTCCGCCAATCTATGCGTCGGAATAGCCGACGCAACTCCAACGCATGAAGGTTGTTTGCGTCGAATTAACCGACGTAGAGTTCCTAACTTTGACGCAAGGACAGCTTGTATTATTTTTTATTTTTTTCAGATTGTGTCGGACTTTCCGCCCCAAATTTCGTCGCAAAAAAACAATTGCGACGGAATTTTTGGCGGAAAGTCCAACGCAATCTGGAAAAAAATCCCCGATAAAATGACAGCGAACCCATTTTTCCTTCGTCATTTCCCCAATTCCTCCAAATCAAAACCCCCGACCCCAAACCCTAACCCCAATCTCCTCAATTTCGCCCTTGTTGGAACTCCGGCGAATCCCCACCACCGGCGTCCCTACTACTCTGGCGACCCCCTTTTCCCTTTCCCCTTCCCTTGATCCTTCCACTCACCCTTTTGCCGCCTACGATTTTTGTTATTGAGGTTATTTTTTGGATTTTGTTGTTACTATTGTTATTATAATTATTATTGTTGTTGTATTTGTTGTGGGTTATTGTTGTTGCTGTTGTTGTTGTGGGTTTTCTTGTTGTTGTTGTTGTTGTTGTTGTTGTTGTTGTTGTTATTGTAGTTGATGGTCAGTGGCGGACCCAGAATTTTTGATCTGGGGGTGCACGATTTTTTTAATAGACTTCCTTTTAATCTTTCTATTTTTTGTCTCATTTCAATAAAATATATATCACATACAAAGTATGGGTATTATATTACGGAGTATAAAAGTGGGAAGCAAAAATAATGGAGGTATTAGTACAATATGGTAACAATTTTGAAATTAGATTTCTAGAATGATAATATTTGCTAAATTTGAAATTAAAATTTTCAGATATAAATTGAATTTACAATTAATAAATACAGACAAAAAAAAAAATATTAGCCCATAGATTGAATATATGAAAGAGAATTTAAATTTGTATCTACATACAAATTTGGAATATTAAATTTTGACAAATAACTTAAGATTTAAATTAGTACGAGTAAAAAAAAGGAGAAGATATTTTAAAAGAAATAAGAGTTTCAAAAATGTAAGGGGTATTTAGCAAATCGAACCCCCCACCTTTTGCTTTAAATGCAAAGCCTGTACCACTACACCACTGCCATCATCAATTATAATATCCAGTGCTGTTTATGATTTATCCTATACGTTTCATTATTTTTTTAAAAATAAAAAACCAAGGGTGCGTACGTGGGGTGCTGTGCGCACCCCTGGGTCCGCCACTATTGATGGTGTTGTTGTAGTAGTTTTTGGGGGTTGTTGTTGTTGATGGTGTAGTAGTAGTAGTAGTAGTTGTTGTTGTTTTGTGAGAAGGGATCACTATTGATGTTATTCTTGTTCTTGTAGTACAGGGCCGGCCCATGGGCTGAGCAATTCAGTTCTTGGCACCGGAGCCCAAGTGGAGGAGGGCCCAATATTACATATTTTGAAAAAAAAACAAACTAACCTACAGTACAATATGCTACGGGGGAGGTAAGTAGGGAGGAGAGAGGGGAGTGTCAAGCATGGAAAATATCAAAACTTTTCATATTGCTTATAACATTTCCCAATATTTACTTAATTATCATCCATTCATTATTATGGAATGTAAATAAAAAAGTTTATCTTTAGTTAATTTCATAAATGATTCATTACCCAAAAAAAAATATATACGTTATTACTTATCTACGAAATATTAGGTTGATTCAGTTTTATTTGTTTATAAAAAGAAGACCTATATTTTTTCTTTAGTATAATTGTATCAATTTTATTAAAAATTACTACTTCGAATGTCAATGATGGTTTTTTTTCTTTAAAAAAACGATACTTTATTTTATGTGATTTTTTAAAAATAAAGAAGGCCTCAAAATCAAAATTTCTAACAGGGCCTCACAATGTCATTGGCTGGCCCTGTTGTAGTAGTGGTGGTGGTGGTGGTGGCTGTTGTTGTGATTTTCACCTTTTTGAAGCAAAAAGACAGTAATGTTTGATGATTAATAAAAATGCCTAAATATATAAAACTCACTACACGGAGTAAAATGATAGAGATGGTAGTGTGGGTGGTAGTCTTAGTATTATTGTTGTTGATGTTGGTGGTGTTGTTATTATAGTTGGTGTTCGTGAGGTTGTGGCAGTAGTAGTTGAGATTAAGTAGGTTTAGTGATAGGAATTTAGTAGTATTGTATTAGAATTAGTAGTAGCCAGTAGTGTGTTCGTGGTAGTATGGTGTTGTTAGTAATAGTAGTAGTATGTTAGTAGTAGAAGTATTAACAGTAGTGTAATTATTATTAGTAGTGGTAATAGTAATAATATTATCGTTATTGTTGTTGTTTTTGTTGTTGTTGTAGGAGTAGTGATGGTGGTGGTGGTGGTGGTGGTGTAGTATTGGAGTAGTAGTAGTTTCGATGATTTAAATTAATACATAATGCGGAAAGTTATCTAAGTCATTTAATTAAAATTATATCAGAGTGTAAATAAATCCGGATCGCTACGGATCCTTACAATAAATGACTATTAATTACGTAGTCGTGATTCACTAGTACAGAATATAGATTGTATTTTTATACTAAACATATTATTAAAATATCTCGCTCGATTCCTCCAACGTCTTATACCTGCAAAAAAAATAGAGGCCGCTGAGCGGAACAACAACCAAACCCTTTCATCTAAAATCACCTCATACACATAAGACAATCATTTGTATTACCAACAATATGCTTACAAAAATATTAAAGAATATCACGTAACAGATAGTTTTCTTTAATTTAATTAACCAACTTGTGAGGTGATGAAAACGGTAAAGTTTAGAAGATGAGACACTGACAACCATTTGATTTTAAAAGAATTCTTTTTTCACGTAAACAGAGAATAAACACACGAGTCGTGGCTCATAGTATCACCGCTACACCCTATTGGCTTGTATCTCACCAATAGAAGTAACCGTGTTACCGACTCGTAGACTGAACCGATCTTATGAGGTTTACATTTCACCCATAAGGCTCAATTGGGCCGAACTTCAATTATATTATACGTTTATTCAGACATGGCTCTGGGCAAAATGAAAGCCGATGATTACATTCTCTGCATTACCAAGAGGGAACCCGCATTTTTCAGAATCCTGTTCTGCCCCCGCTACCTAGGTGGTACGTTATACTGATCAAGTACTTGTCAATACATGCGCACATACCCTACACAGACTCTTGAACCGCAGCTCTCACTGCCGTAGGACGACTACCTTAAACACTAGGTTGACTCTTGGACCGCAGCCTCCGACTCTGCTTTTCACTACAAGTGCAGTCGAAACAACACGCATGGTAGAATCCAACACAAGTTATTCGTCCCAGACTCGCATCGTAAACTTTATATAAAAGTCGCCCGTGAACAAGTAGTATTTTATTTGGTGAGCTTTAATAATTGGTTAGACTCATTTAAAACAATCAAATCTTCCAATACTTACTTTCAGTGTGACAACATTATACTTTAATCCTCAAGTGTCACCCAAAACATTATATCCCAAATATCGTATAACTTATTTTAAAATAGTAATTTCTTTAAATGAAATTTTAGGTTAAAATAAAAATTAAGGTATAATAAAATATTATTTTAGAACTTATAGTTTCTGAAAAATATAATTTAAGTCATACTTAGTCGATTTACAAAATTTGACGTAAAATACATTTTTTAATATTTATGAATATCATGTAAAAATCTCGAAATAAAATAAATCTATTTATTTTAGAAAATGTAATTTATAAATTTCTACCTATATAAAAATAATGAGTAAAGTATTATTAAAGTAAGATATTTTGTAGGTTACTAATTTACTCTATTATTATAATATATATAAAAAAATGTAAAAGTACTAAAGAAAATTAAAAATATGACCAAAATTACAATTTGTGGACATGACATAGGTCCACTCCGACGCGGCCACGCGCGGGTTTGGGTAGGCGAATGAATATCCATATGAGAATGGATCGAATTGAAATTTAAATTGAAGTGGAGTCGCCACCGAACTTTGTGGGAGTTCGGGCCCGTTCGAACCCACTCTATGTCGTAGTGGACCATATACAAAATACGACCCATTTCCGATGTCAGAGTTAATTGGGCTCGTTCCTTTGCATTGCGATACCGATACCGTCACTACCGGTTATCGTGTATTGAATGACTCTCGTGCGCCAACAGTTTCGGGCATCCGGAAACCGAGGTTCTGAGTAAGGGGTGAGGGTACGTATTGGGAAGCCCACAAAGGACACCCAACCCCGCCCGCACATTGGCGGCCTCTACTAAGATATCGAGTGACTTTCTAATACGCGCGTTAGATGAACGATGAAAATGTTATGCAAACAATATGTTTCCTAGACATGCGAAAAATTGAATGGATTTCTATGTCGATTTAATGCAACTAATTATAACGTCGAAGTTAAATTTAGCATGCGAGTTCATTTTAGTACAATAAAATAAACAATGAAAAATCGACAAGAACATAGCAAACTTGTTAGTAACGGTATAACGATTGATAAATTGAATAAAGATATAGATGCGATGAATGCATGATTTTGGAAAGTTTTATATGTCACGTGATGGATTAAAACGTGTTGACCGAGGTCAAGGGAAAAATATATCGAGATCTAAAAAAAATGTTTTGTCTAACGATGTTCGAAGAATAATAAAAAAGAGCGAAATTGTGCCGCGTTTCCAGGCAGTCGCGCGACTCACCTGGGAACGGCGCGACTCGCGCGGGTCAGGCGACTCGCCCGGGATGCCAGCGAGTCGCGTGAGGGGCTGTTTTGAAATTGTTTTCTTCGGAAAATTGATGACTTTATTAAATCGCGTACAAATATTGTGTAATTTGCACTCGACTTAATATTTTCGATATTCGTCGGATTCAATATTCGATTATGAAATCGATATTAAGTACTTGGAATAATTTATACTCGATTCTAATTTTGATGCTCGTCGTATCCCATATTCGATTATTGAATCGGTATGAAATGCTAAAGCGAAAACTTGAAGAAAATAATATAAGTCGTTTAAATTAACTAAAACGATATAGATTTTTCTCCGCGTTTATAGTGTCGTAATTAATTCTTGCCAAATTAAATGACATCTACGTTAGCATCAACGAAAATCGTGTCAGTTTAATTTATTGACTAAATCGTTTGGATTCAATGGCCAATTATTGAATTGGTATCGAATCCAATTGATTGACATTTTGCGATTATTAAAAGACTTGATTCCCTCGGCTTCCCGACATCGTAAAAAATCCCTAAGCATTGCGTGATGTCGGATCCGCGTCAACGGGTTTCGACCCTAATAAAAAAAGTATTTGTTTTGGAAATAGTTTTAAAGATCGACGAAATATGCGATTATGACGGAATAAAAAAATTATGGTTGATGTTAAATCGTTTCAACAATCAAGCGATCGGGGTGATGCGATAAGCGACCGGTAACGCTGAGTGCAATACTCTTGTATATTCGGGTTTCCTTATCCCACCATCACTCACACTCGACACGAATCGACGAATATTTTAGTATTTTATACTAGTTATATTATCGATTTTATAGGTACAACGATAAAATAAATAAAAAAAGCAAAAAAAGAAGATGGAGATGACGTGAGGAAGAGAAGAAAGGGAAAAGAACGAGGTTTTGCACCCTCAACCTACATGTTCTTGTTCTCGGACGGGACTCGTAGTTGTGGCTTGCACGGGAGTAATCGAGATGTAAGTTAAGTTATGGTGATTAGGGTTTGTCTCCTAATTGCTAGGGTTAGGGCTTGAGTGTAGTGTAGATTAGAGATTAATTAGGGTTGAAAGTAGGGTTCGAAAAGATGTCTAAATGCATGTGCATGAGGGTGTATATATAAGCCAAGCTATGCACTTTGGTGTCTAGGGTTTTATGCCTTGACGGACTTGACCTGATGGCCCGTGTGAAGGTGGACCGTGGGTGAGCTACTCGGAAACGGCTTTGACCGGGTTTTGACCCGGTCGCTAAAAGTCGGTTTTATTCCCGGTGTCTGTTTTGACCCAAATTAGTCCTATTTGATTAGAAATGATCCACTGGGTCTGAATTTGAGGTCGGTTTTGTGGGATTTGTACTCCATAAGTGCTTAAGCCAACAACTAATGGTTTCGAGCCATATTCGAGCCCATAAGTCCTTCGGGCTAAAGAGGTTCCCCTCGTGATTCGAGAACGCTCGCCCCCGCCCGGCGACATCGGGCCCCACGCGACCCGAAGGACAAAGGAAAAGGCAAAATGCACGAATATTAGTCTCCTTGGTCTTATTATTTGAATATTATTACTATTTTTTGTGGTGTGTGTTTTTTTCTTTTTGCCATTTTTGGTGTTTTTGTAAGTTTGGATTTTGGATTTTTAACAAAAGACATATTAGTGAATACCGTTCCCGCCTTTTCATTTATTGCAGTGGTTGTACCCTTTTGAGGGGTTGCCTACGTATCCACAATTAGCGGAATCAAACCAAACGTAGTTCCAAAATGGATTTATTGCAATTTTTCGAAATACACCAAGACTATTAGTTTAAGATGTGCGACAGTAGAATAGTTAATTCTAACTTATTGACTTGCCTATAATTTTTTTGAAAATTTATAAAAGACAAATTTTGCAAATGACATTGAGATAGGGCTTATGGGTAGTAGCGCTTCAACTGGTCCAAGTTGGTTGGGTTGACGAATTCGTTCCCCTCCAAGTCTGTCAGCATCACCGCTCCTCCTGATAGAACCTTCTTCACTAAATACGGCCCGGCCGAATTGGGTTTGAATTTTCCTCTTGGGTCAACCGGTAGTAGGGCCCGTACGGACTTTAGAACTAGATCCCCTTCCTTGATGTTTCTGGTCCTAACTCTTTTGTTGAAAGCCCGTTGGATCCTCTTTTGATATATTTGGACGTTGTTGAGGGCCCGGGACCGACGTTCGTCCAAAAGAACTAGCGAATCGTATCGGGCTTGGACCCAATCTGCTTCCGGCACTTGGCTTTCAAGTAAAATTCTGAGGGATGACACTTCTAGCTCAACCGATTGGACCGCTTCCATTCCATATGTCAAATAATATGGAGTAGCTCCGGTTGCGATGCGAATTGAAGTCCGATACCCCCAAAGGGCAAAAGGTATTTTATCGGGCCAGTCTCGGTAATTCTCAGCCATCTTTTTAAGTATGGTGACAATTGTATTGTTAGCCGCTTCCACCGCTCCATTTGTTTGGGGTCGGTAAGGTGAAGATGTATGCCTTTGACTTTTATATTTTGCCAGCAAGGCGGCAGTTTCAGCTTGAAAGTGGGTCCCGTGATCACTGATAAACTCGTGTGGGATCCCATATCGGCATATGATCTTATTTGGGATAAATTTGGCCACGTGCTTGGCGTTCAAGACACGATACGACTCGGCTTCGACCCATTTGGTGAAATAGTCGATGGCTACTAAAATGAAGCAATGACCTCCCGTCCCGGAAGGGTGTACCTTTCCGATTATGTCAATGCCCCATGTCGAAAATGGCCATGGGGACGTCATGGTGTATAGCATAGATGACGGCATAGATGGGGACAGTTATGACAGTGTTTGACATATGACTGACAGTCCGTTTCCATGGTGTTCCAATAATATCCGAGCCTCATGATTTTCCGGGCTAACATATGAGCGTTCATATGTGGGCAATTTTCACCATCATGTACCTCGGACATAACCTTTTCGGCCTGTACTTTATCGATACACAGGAGGAGAGCCCCCTGTGTCGTCTTTTTGTATAACTGCCCGTCGTCCGTACGAACAAATTGGGTCGCCAATCTTCGCAGGGCTTTTTTGGCCCAGTTTTCAGTTCCCGGGGGATACTCTCCCGATGTCAAGTAAGTTAGGACAGCCTGATACCAAGGTTCCGGGTCGGTTATCTCGATGTCTTGGATAGCGTGGATGTAGGCCAGTTCGGACCATCTTTCAACGCAGATTGGCATGCTAGTTAGATGCTTCGGGATATTCAGTAAAGATGCTAATTTGAAAAGCGCATCTGCGAATTGGTTTTCTTCCCGGGGCAGGTAGATATATTCCACCTTCTGGAATTGTTTCTCTAGAACCCTTACTCGTGCTTGGTAAGCCACGAGATTGGCATTATGTGTTTTCCATTTTTGGAGCGCTTGATTGATGACCAATGATGAATCACCATGGACCTAGAGGTTCGTTACTCCTAGATCAGCGGCGGCTTACAACCCGTGAATGCATGCTTCATATTCGGCTGCGTTGTTGGTCATGTCAAAGTCCAATTTGATGGATAAGGGAGTGTGCTCCCCTTGTGGTGAGATTAACAGAATTTGATGGATAAGGGAGTGTGCAATCCTCGGAAGTTGGATGCCCCGTCAAAATACAAATCCCATGTTTCGGTATCGGTATGGAATATGTCTTCATCAGGAAAGGCCCAAGTATCAGTGTGTCCCTCTTCAGATATCGGACTGTTGGCAAGGAATTCTGCCACTACCCGGCCTTTCATGGCTTTTAATGGCACAAATTTGAGGTCAAACTCTGCGAGCATCAAAGTCCATCTGGACATCCTGCCATTGAGGATGGGCTTCTCGAACAGGTACTTGATAGGATCCATCTTGGATAAAACATGTACTTCGTGGCTAAGCATGTAGTGTCGGAGCTTTTTAGTGGCCCAGACCAGAGCTAAACACGTCTTTTCGAGCATTGTATATTTGCATTCATACTCCAGGAACTTTTTACTGATGTAGTAGATTGCCCGTTCTTCGGAATCAACTGTCTGGGCCAGCATAGCCCCCATGGCTGTCTCGGTCGTTGTTAGGTATAACGACAAAGGCAGACCGGGTTTAGGTGGTATAATACCGGCGGAGCAGACAGAATCTCCTTGATTTTATCAAAAGCCGCTTGACATTTATCGTCCCACAGTACCCGTTCTCCTATCTTCAGTTTCTTGAAAATGGGCTCACATACCATGGTTAGCTTTGAAATGAATCGGCTGATATATTGGACTTTCCCGAGAAACCCCTTTATTTCTTTTTCGGTTTTGGGCGGCTGCATCTCGGTAATGGCCTTGATTTTAGCTGGGTCGACCTCGATGCCGTGTTGGCTAACGATATGGCCCAGTAATTTGCCCGATGTTACCCCGAAACTGCATTTTTGAGGGTTTAGCCTCATGTTGTATTTGCGTAGTCGGGTAAAGAATTTTCTTAGGGCCGCAATGTGTCCATTTCGGTCTTTGGACTTCACAATCATATCGTCCACATAAACCTCCACTTCCTTACGCATCATGTCATGTAATAGAGTAGTGGCGGTTCGTTGATAAGTGGCCCCGGCATTGATGAGCCCAAATGGCATAACGGTGTAACAGTAAGTACCCCAAGGTGTAATGAAGGTGGTCTTACTCATGTCTTCTTCTGCCATTTTGATTTGATTGTATCCGGCATACCCGTCCATGAATGATAGAAGGGCATGATCGGCCATGTTATCCACCAGTATGTCGATGTGTGGTAACGGAAAATCGTCTTTTGGACTGGCCTTATTAAGGTCCCGGAAATCTACACATACCCGCACCTTGCCGTCCTTCTTGGGTACCGGCACGATGTTTGCGACCCATTCTGGATATTCAGACACTTGTATAAAGCCCGCTTTGAATTGCTTGTCGACTTCTTCTTTGACTTTGAGAGACCATTCGGGCCTCATTCTTCGGAGTTTCTGTTTTGCCGGTTTACACCCATCTTTGATGGGTATACGGTGTTCAGCTATTTCCCGATCTATTCCCGGCATGTCCTTGTAGGACCATGCGAAGACGTCTTTGAACTCTTGGAAGAGGTCTGTGAATTGTTTTCTCTCCTCTAGATCTAAGGATAGGCCCAACTTCAACATCTGGGGCTTTAAAGTGGTTCCCATGTTAATGGACTCGGTTTCTTCAATTACCGGATTTCGGGATTCCCTTTGTTCGAGCTGCTCGATTAGATGCAGAGGCAGAGGTACCTTTTCGTCGGATTTCTCAACGTCATTGCATATAAAATTTTTGAAATTGAAAGAATTTTGGAAATAAGACAAGTCGTAAGCAGAACGGTTTACATTATTATTATTATTATTAATGGTGAATTTTGAGAATAGCTCAAATAGATCGGCCATCTGATCGTTGGTCAGTGGCGGGATTGGGAGTGCTCTCGGGACAGACCCCAAGACTCCAGTGGATAAGGGAAGAGGGGTTACAGATTGGACTCTAGCACCAGACCCTCTAGACTTGGACTCAGACTCCGACTCAGACTCAGACTCAGACTCGGACTCGGACTCTGTATCCGGCATATCTCCCTAGCCGGTGGTTAGCTTGTAGGTCCGACCCTGGCTGTCGGTCCACTTGACGGTCTTCCTCCAGGCCCTTTTCCCGGTATCTGTACCAACTTCGGAGATTAGCTTTGTTGGGTCAAACCGGTTGCTGCGGAGGATCAGATTGACCAGATCCTCCTTTGGAGCAGGGACGGCCTTGTCTTCTCCAAATAGGAGCCCCAGCACGGGCTCGAAGTTGTTTTCACCTTCTTTGGACTCATCCTGGACAAGGGTGAATATATCATCAGGGATTAATTTGCATTCCCGAGCCGCTTTGGTCTCGGGATATGTGATGGTGGGTTGGTAAAGGCCCACTTGAATAGCTCCGAATACAGGAGTGACGACGTAGTCAGTTAACTTCGGGCTATAAGGGCCTAAGTAAGTACCCTTGATGAGATTGGTGGCCTTGTGAATACCGGCCCGGACCACGTTTTTTGAGGTTATAGCATACCCCAATCCAAACTGTGATTCGCCATCATTTAGGACCTCGATAATCTTCCCAGCTGGAAGATATTGCCTCGAGGTAGCCCCCGGTAAATAGCCCAAGTTTTGTAGCATCGTATCGATGCTAGTGGTGAAGTAAGGCCTGAAGAGATATTCCTCCTCGATCATGCCCACGAAATCAAATCCTCGTGGGTCGGCCCGACCCGTAGCATTGCAGCTTGCTACGGTAATGGGGGGTCGCCTCCAGTGTGATGACACCGTCCTGAAGCGGCATCTTGAATTTTCTGTGGAGGGTAGAGGACACGGCCTTGACCGCGTGGATCCAAGGCCTTCTGAGCAGCAAGTTGAAGGACGAGGTGACATCAATCACCTGGAACTCCAATTCTTTCTCGATTGGGCCCGTTATTATTGTCAGCTTAACGGCCCCGGCAACCGGTTTTGGGCATCCGTCGAAAGCCTGGATTGTTTGTGCCGTCGGGAGATAGTTGCCGAGGGCCCTAGCGGTCCTTAGGGGAAGGACATTTACAGCAGATCCGACATCAATTAGGGTCATCGGGAGGTACTTCCCTCGGCAAATGACCGTGATGTATAGGGCCAAATTATGGGCGGCCCCAAATGGTGGCAGATCGGACTCGGAGAAGGTTATGAGTGGGCCTTTTTCTTTGGATTTGCCCTTGAGATAGGGCATGATAGTGGCTACCATTTCAGTGGGGGTAACCTGTGAGTCGACCTTGATCTCATCGAGAGCCTTAGTCAGTGCTTCCCGATGTGCTTGCGAGCTAACCAGAAGTTGCCATATGGTTAGGTCAGCTCGAACCCTCTTCAATTGCTGGACCAGAGCCGTGTCGTTGCTTGATTCCTCAAGAGGGGATTCCGTCCTGGCAGGTTCAGTGACGGTTGTTGGAGTAGAGTGCCCAGCTGTGGCGAGGTGGTTAGTGGCTAAGGCCTTGGACTTAGCTTTTCGGACCTCTTCACTGGTGATGGAGACAGCTTCCCCTTTGGCTAGGTAAACATCCTCCTCATCATCGAACCATATCCCGTTAATTTGTGGGTAAAGGGGGAGATGAGGTGAGAGCAGTCAATTACCTCTCCCGTGAATATAGCATGGGCACTGAACGGGTTTTCCTTGTTACTCGGCTTGTCTCCGGACAACGGTATTTTCCCATTCTCGATCAGATCTTGGATCAGATGCTTCAGTTTCCAGCATTTCTCCGTGTCATGCCCATTACCGCGATGATATTGGCAATAGGCCTGAATATTGTAGCTTTTGGACCTTTTCTCAACGGGAACTTCTGGAGTTGGTCCTATTGGTTGAATCAGGTCCTTCGAAGATAGCCTTTGTAAGGCATAGGTATAGGTAGTCCCTATATTCGTGAATACCCGATTTGGAGTATTCTTTTTGGATGAGGTATCTAGCAAATTAACCTCATCGAAAATGCTGCGGGTTGCAGCTGCAGGTGTGGGCTTGTTCACAGATGAACTGGCCCCTTGATAGCCCTTGGTAGAGGCATTAGTCAGGCTCTCTAATCTTAAGTCATCCTCGATCCTTGTGCCCATTTCAGTAAGGGCGGCAAAATTGGGGATGATGGCATACCGAAGATGGACCCGGTAGGAAGGGAGGAGGTTCTTGACAAAAGCCTCCACTAGCACTTTCTCGCTGGGCTTATCAACCAACTTCACACTCTCGGCCCGCCATCTTTGGAGATATCTGGTGAACCCTTCCTTGGGCTCTTGGGCCATTACTTCCAGAGTACGCATTGTAGTCTGGATCTCGGTATTATCGGCGTAATTCCGAGCAAATTCAGTTGCCACATCGTCCCAAGTCTTGTATTTCTTGGAATCGAGCCTGTAGTACCAGGCCTTGGGATGCTTTTCAAGGGAGGAAGGGAATAAATACTTAAACATGGTGGACTTCACCCCTTTGACCGCCATAAAATCTTTGAAAGCCCAGATGTGGTGGACCGGGGCTTCAGTACCCTCAAACATTGGAATTCCCGTGAGGTTGAGGTTAGCAGGTAGCTCGTCATTTAAAGGCAAATAGGAACGAGCATTTTCAGTGTGGATCGAGTTGTTCTTTGACAGGTGAACCTGTTCTTCGAGCCTGCGAACAACGCTGATTAGTTCAGCTATGGGCCCAGTGGGCTCAGATCCTTCAATAGGGGCTATGATAAGTGTAGTTTGTAGTGCCTATTTCGTAGTGTTTTGATCCCATTTTCCTTGTGGAATCGCTCCTTGGGAGCGATTTATGGGCTACTTATGCTTCCTCAAGTTCGTTTTAGGTTCCCGAGACCATTCATGAAGAGTTGGAGCGATTCCGACTCAATACATACACTTTTCGGAGCCAACGAAGTGAAGAAACGATCACTCGATGCCTTGGATTCGACCCCGAGACCTTGGGACCCAATCCCGAGCCTCCGAGACCCAATCCCGAGTCCCGAGAATTGATGAGAAACCCATGAGAGGCAAGGAAGGACCAAAAAGATCATATTGAAGGCCTACAAGACTCATACCCGACGGATTTGACCTCATCCCGTCCGGGATGAAGGAGCAAAACAAGGAGCTACTGTTTTTAGCCCTTCCCGACCGGGACCAGATCCTCCTGGCCGGGACCGACCTCTTCCCGACCGGGACCACCTCCTCCCGGCCGGGAAGGGCATGCTGCTGCCGCGCTTTGTTTCCTTTCTTCTCCCTTCCACTTGTAACCCTATATATACTCTTCCCTTGTTATGTTAAGTGGATGGACTTCATATTAGACTAAACCCTAGATTATTTTAGCATAGATTAACATAGATTAGTGTAGATTAGTCGGTAATTAGTCTTTAATCATAGATTAATGCTTGTAATTTGGGAATTCTTCAAGATCTCCACCAAGCTTGACAAACTTGGATGTTTGTTTTGGGTTTTTTCTCATTTATGCAAGTTTCCTTCTTCCTTTCATCTTGTTAGTAGGTATAATATTCTTTTCCTTTCTCTTAATCTTGTTCTTTCATTAAATTTTGAATCTTTGTTGTGTGGATTGCTCATAGTTCATAGTTCTTGTTAGTTTCATTATGCTAGTTTGGTTGTTTGAATTGATTCCTCTTCTTAGTGTTAGTTTTAGTATAGATATGTTAGAGTAGTATCTTGCTAGGGTTAGTAAGGTGATTAGGGTGTTAATTGGATGATTAAGGGATTGTTGGAGATGTTGGTGGAAGATTTGGGTTTCCTCTTGGTTTGATGCATATCACATGTTTATTGAAATGCTTGAATGACTAGTAGTTGCATATGCTTGTTTTTCTTGACTTTCTCTTGTGGGTGATAGTTTGTTTTTGGGTTTGGTTCCCTCACTAAGTTGCGAGAGCCCGGTAAGTTGGTTTTTATTTGTTGGCGGGGATCCACGACAAATCCCTCCCATCAAATTGGAAGCCGATATGAGCTACTCCTCTTCTTCTATGAACCAAAGCTATGACATGATGACTCCTAATTACTATCAAGCTTCTTGGGGGGATCAAGACTCTAGTGGGTATGAACTTCAAGGTTATGAAAACGGCTACCAACAAGTGAACGATTACCAATCCTACGATCATGGTGACTATTACTCGAGTTATCAATGTGAACCCACCATGTTCAATCAAGATTCACCTTATGGAAGCCAATACCCCCAAAACCCACCATATTACCCTCCACCCCAACCACAATATGAACCCCATGACCCACAATACTACCAATCACCTCAACCTCACTACCAACAATATGATGCCCCACCTCTTGGGTATCGTCAAGATTTTCAAGGAGCTCTACAAGACCCCAATGACCACCAATCGTCAAACTTGGAGTTGTATCAATCGATTCTTCAAGTGCAAAGGAGCAACCAACAAGAAATGGCCATCCAATCGCAAAAGACTTATGAACTCTTGTCCGAGCTCCAAAGGGAAAGAAAGGAACTTAAAGCTAGATTGAATGCTTTAACGGCTCAAACCCTAATGTTCTTAACTCGATCTTCACAACTTGATGAGGGATGTTCATTTGGGGAAGGGGAACAACCCGATGACGAAGCCGTTAACGAATTCCCTATGAGGAGCGACCTTTGCTTTGAAAAACATCAATCGTCTACCCAAAAAGAGACGAATGAGGATATGACCCTTAGTGAAGGCATTGTTGGTGAAGAATTGGAGGAGGTTAGTGGGTTGGATGGGTTGGTAGAATTTGTGAAGTTGTTGGGTGAAATTGACAAGCCCAAGTTGCCCTTGTCCGAGAATGTAGAAAAACATCAAGAGCCCCTTGTAAGTGAACCAAGCAATGATTTGGAAGAGATTGAAACCGCCGGTAGAAGTTTCAATTCTCCTCTCCAAGATGACGTGGGGCAAGCGATGAAGATAGGGAACCACAACTTGAGGAAAGTGTGGGGGTGTACAACGAGGAAGTGAGGCCAAAACCGTTCTTTGTGCCTCATGATGAAGATTTGAAGCTTAATAGTGATTGGAGGCGATGCCTAGGGAGGAAGAGGTCGGTTAAGCTCGTGGGATGGATAGACCCCGGAGACAACACGAGTGATGATGTCGGGTCTTTTGAGGACTACTTCTTGCCTCCACCTTGGAGGCCGTGGAGGATTGCTTGGCTCGAGCACTCTTTGGGCCGTCTCTATGATGTCGGTAGTGCGTTCGACTTGCTCCTCCATGCCCTCGAGGGCTATGGTTGAAGAATGAAAGTCCACCATCCTCGGTTTGACGGAGTTCCTTAAGAACCGTCATGTTGTACATTCTCCTGCCTCTCTTCTCTTTAGCTTTGTGTTTGTAATTATGTTTATTGTGATTTTGTTTCTAGGATCCTTTGTTTTGTGAGATTCTTGTTATTTGGATTGTTGATGAGCGATGTGAGGGAGGGGATTTGATGTGGAAATTGAGTTTATTGTGATAGGTGTGATGTGAAAGTGTCTCCTAGGAAAGAAGGGTTAATGTTGGAGCTTGGATCGTGTGAAGGGGAGTCGGTTTTTGAAGCCCGGAACGAGCTTTTGGAGTCATAAAGGATAGGAGGACTCTTCCCGACCAAGAAGAGATCATCCCGTCCGGGAAGGATGACCCATCCCGACCGGGAAGGATGTCATCCCGTCCGGGATGAGTGCGACAAAAGATGGGTCTACTGGAGTGCCATCCCGACCGGGACGAAGGCTTCCCGGCCGGGACGAGCAGGTCATCCCAACCGGGACCACCTATCCCGACCGGGATGGACCCCCTATTCCTCCTTTGGCCTTTTGTTTGTTGTTTGAGACCACCCTACCACTTTATGCCCCCTCCCAACCTCCCTACATGCTCCTACTCTCATTATATGACCCTTGCACCTCATATACACATTTCACCTCACTTTCTCTTCGCTTTAAACCGACATTCGCATCAAAACCCACCTCATTATACCTTTGTGCTCCAACCATGGATCCGTATCGCGATTGGAGAGGAATGACAATGATGACGACAAGCAAAGTGCTTATATTGACCGATGAGACGATGGAGCGAGTGAGTTGCTAACCGATGGGTACGACAACTATCCTCTCTTTTCCGTTTTTATAGCTTGTCTTCATTTGTTTATTCCCTTTCCCTTATATCATTTGTGTCAGGGTGGCCCTCGGGGCCTTGGTATTTGTTGCTCCCGACTCTCGATGACGTGACTACATCGAGAGTCATTTCAAAATCCAAATTTTGCAAGATTTTCACCCTTTTGTAGGAATTAGTCGGATTTGGGCGGAATCCGGGCTAGGTGACTTGATTACACCTAGTCCTCCCCTCCCATTTTCTTTTATTTCTTTCTTTTTATTTCTTCCCCCATCCATATCTTTTCTTGTCTCGGCCCACGGTGACTTGACTACACACCGCCGGACACATTCTACCATTTTCTCCACTTTTCTTTTTGTTTTTTAGCTTTATTTTCGTAGTTTCTTTTCTTTTGTGCTCCCATGCACTACGGTCAAGCATGAGGACATTGCTCGGCTTAAGTGTGGGGGAGCGATATTCTATCATAGTTAGTTTTATTTTCGTAGTTTTTCGAAAAAAAATCTTTGAAAACCCTAATAATTTGAAAATTTTTCACAAAAATCAAAAAGATTTTCTTTTGTGTGTTTTCCTTTTGTGTCGTTGTGTCGTATATTTGTTTCGTTGTGTGTGTATTGCCTCCCTTGTCCTTATAGGTTGCTTGAATCACCGTTAGTTTTGGAAAGCTTTCAAGACATCCGGTAACATCTTCTATCCCTTTCCCTCTTTATTTCTTGTGAAGTTTGGAGAAGGTTTGTGATGTGGTGTGCTCGGGTGGAGCTTTGTAATGCTTGTGGTTGATTTGGTGGCTTGTTTGGAAGCATGGGGTGGTGTTTGTGTTGGTTACGTGTTCGTTTTGTTTTGTTGCTTTTGCTTCTTTTTCTTTCGTTCTTCGTCGCGTCTTTGTTTTGTGTGTGTAGCTGTGTCTTGTGTGTGAAAAGGTTTTCGAAAACCCGGTTTAGAGGCTAGTGTGCGAGTGTTTACTTTCCCTTCCTAGTGGTATAAATCGAGTCTTGGACTTTAGTCTAGTAGGATGACCCTAAATCAATGAGTTCGTTGGTTTCTTTCCTTGAGTCCACCTAGCTAACTAGGGATTTACTACAGGATTTGCACTTTTGACCATTTTGACCACCCACGGTGTGAAAAGGCCTTGGTTGCCGAGTCCCGTCCCTTAGGTGACCATGTTCGAATTTGTTTGACTAGTCCAAGTTTTCCCCTTTTTTGTGGGTTTGAAGGGAAGGACGCTCCCCGACTCTCCCATTTCCCTACCTCCCACACATATCCACACAATAAATTGCAAAGAGCCCGGATGCGACCTAGGCCCCGATATCACGCTAGTAACCCCGTTTGTCATTTGTGTCGCCAATTTGGGTTTTAGGTGGAACCTCTAGGTGAGTCTAAGTTGCGAGAGCCCGGACTATACCTAGATTACCCTACTACCTCCTCCACTCTAGCTCTTCCTCGACCATTCCGTTACCCCTTTGACCCCGACCTAATCCTAGCCTGTTTCCTTTGATTGTTTTCTTGCTTTAGACCTAGCTTAGTCCTAGTCTCCCTCTCCTTAGATTAGCTCGTCTCGAACCTAGTCTTTGACCGTAGCACACTTTAGTCCGACACCCCGTCCCTATGGATTCGACCCGACTTGCCCTAGCTACCCACTAGGATTAGTTGGTTTTTATTTGTTGGCGGGGATCCACGACAAATCCCTACCATCAAATTGGTGCCGTTGCCGGGGACGGCGTAGTTTAGACTTTTGTGTGCTTAGTTTTAGACTTTGTTCTTGACTTTTGTGTTCTCATCTCCTTGTGTATCTCCGTTTTTCTTCTTGTGTGCTATTCCACCCTCCTAGTGCCTCAAAAGCACTAGGCTACTAACGTTTGCTCAAGTGCTTCTAGCTCATCCTAGGTACCAAAGCAACGTTATGGACATGGCTTGTCCAAGCTACCATCAATCATCACGGGACAACTATGGGGCGAATTACCAAAACCCACAACTTTACCAACCATACCAATCTCATCAACAATCTTATGAACCCTCTCCTTATGGTTACCAAGAAAGTTGTCAAGGATCATTCCAACATCCTAACAACTACCAAACACCCTCACATAACCCACAACCACAAAATCCCTACTTTGAGACATGTCAAATGTTGGCCCAAACGCAAAAGAGTCAACATGAGACAATGATTCTATTGCAAAAGACTCAACAAGCGATGGTGGCTCAAATACAAGGGGTTAAAGAGGAGCTCAAGGCCCAAATAGAGGTGCAAGATGCTCGCATCAATGCACTCATGGCCCATATCACGATGTCGGCCACTCGAGCTCCACAACATGTTGAGGAAGGTTCATTTGGGCAAGAAGGTCGGGTGTCTCCACAAGAAAGTCAACCCAATCTTGAAGCTACAAATGAAGAAGAGAGAGTTAATCATGAGATCATTGTTGAGTGTTGCTTGGATAGTGAAGATACGGGAAGAAGGGAGGAAGTTGAAGCTTCAAGGGTCGACAATGAGGAGGAAAGTGAACATGATTCTCGAGATAACTCTTGGGGAGCCGATGTATTGGCGATGAAATTGGATTTGTTCGATTTTCTTCGTGATGAACCACTAGACAATCCAAAGCCAAGTGAAGACATACCTCCTCTAGGCCATATAGACAAGGTGAGTGAAAAGGAGCGCAATACTTGGGAAAAAGAAGTAGATGCCTTGGAACTTGCCTTGTATAGGAAACTGGAGGATCCTAAAGCCTCCAATGAAGAAAACTTGATGCCTTCTCCTCCTCTACCGCACTCGATGCCTAGTCCCTTGTCTTGTGAGACGGTTGGTGAAGAGGATCCTTGTCGGGCGGTGGAAAAGAGTTCCACTCTCGACCCCGTAGAAGAAGCGACACCCCTAGGGTGTGATCTCCCACATCATGATACCGAGCTTGACTCTAGACCACTATACCTACCGGATGGTCATAAGAGTCGTATGTAGCTATGTTGGTTCCGAAGACCCGGAAGATCACGAGAACCACGAGCTTAATGAAGATGATCGCTTCTCACCTCCGACTTGGAAACTTTTGAAAGTGGCTAGGCTTGGCCATGTGAGCTTCAATGAAGATGTTGCTAGGGCATTTGACTTACTCCTTCGAGCTCTTGATGGCTATGGAGGGGTAGCTGGAGAGAGTATTTTAGTGTAAATATCTTTTCCCTTTTATTTTTGTGCTTGTATTTGTGTTTATGGTTGTTTGGATATTTTGGTTTGTAGGATTGTTAGTTTTGTGGAATTCTTAGAATTTGGTATTTTGATGAGCGATGTGAGGGAGGGAATTTGATGTGTGTTTGAGCTTTGTTTGATAGGTGAAATGAAGGTGATTCCTAGAAAGGAATGGCTTATGATAGAGCTTGGATCGTGAGTATGGGAATCGGTTTTTGAAGCTTTGGTGAAGCTTTTGGGGTTTTGGAGGTCAAGAAGACCCATCCCGGGCGGGAAGGGAGCTTCCCGACCGGGACAAGTGTGTCATCCCGACCGGAAAGGAGCCGTCCCGATCGGGATGAGGGTGCCATATTTCGAGTCTCTTGGAGTGCCATCCCGACCGGGAAGGGGGTTTCCCGACCGGGATGGACGTGTCATCCCGACCGGGACCATCCATCCCGATCGGGATGGTCCCCTACTCCTTTTTGGTGCCTCTTCTTCGACATTTAAGCCCACCCAACCATTGTATACCCCCACCCAACCTCCCTACCTATCCTTTCTCATATCATACCACCCATATACTTCATTTCATACCCTCACTTCATCTTCTATCCACTTGGCACCGACCTTCACATCAATTTCCACCCCCTCACACCATTACTACCTCACCATGCGGTTTGATCGAGAATGAAGAGGAATAGCAATGAAGAAGACAAGTTTTGTGCCTATATTGATCTATGAGACGATGGAGCGAGTGAGTTGCTAACCTATTGGTACGACAACTATCCTTTCTTTCCCGTCTTTTATAGCTTGTTTTCTTTTGTGTTTATTCCCTTCCCCTTGTACACTTTTGTGTCTTGATGTCATGGTAGCCTTCGAGGCCTTGGTATATGGTTGCTCCCGACTCTCGATGACGTGACTACATCGAGAGTCATTTCAAAATCCAAAATTTACAAGTTTTTCGCCCCTTTTGTTGGATTTAGTCGGATTTAGGCGGAATCCGGGCTAGGTGACTTGACTACACCTAGCCCTCCCCTCCCATTTCCTTTTATTTCCTTCTTTTTATTTTTCTTCCCCCTTCCATATCTTTTCTTGTCTCGGCCCATGGTGACTTGACTACACCCCGGCCGGACACTTTCTACCCTTTTCTTCACTTTATTTTTGATTTTTAGCTTTATTTTCGTAGTTTCTTTTCTTTTTCTTTTGTCTCTCCGCACACTACGATCGAGCATGAGGACATGGCTCGGTTTAAGTGTGGGGGAGCGATATTCTATCGTCGTTAGTTTTATTTTCTTAGTTTTTCGAAAAATTCTTCAAAAAACCCTAAAAATTTGAAAAATTTCACAAAAATCAAAAAGATTTTCTTTTGTGTCTTTTCCTTTTTGTGTCGTTATGTCGTATTTTTGTTTTGTTGTGCGTGTTTTGCCCCCCTTTTTCCTTATAGGTTGCCTAATCGCCGTTAGCTTTGGTGAGCTTTCAAGACTTCCGGTAACATCTCTTCATCCCTTTTTCCCTCTTTGCTTCTTGTGAGTTTGGAGGAGATTTGTGATGATGTGTGCTCGGGAGGAGCTTTGTAAAGATTGTGGTGGATTTGGAGACTTGTTTGAAGATCGGGATGGTGTTTGTTTTGTTTATGTGTTGTTTCTCCTTGTTTTGTTTGTTTTTGTTTTGTGGCCTTTTATCTCTTTTTCTTTCGTTTTTCGTCGTGTCTTCGTTTTGTGTTGTGTTAGTGTTTCTTGTGTGTTTAAAAAGGTTTTCGAAAACCCGGTTTAGAGGCTAGTGTGCGAGTGTTTACTTTCCCTTCCTAGTAGTATAAATCGAGTCTTGGACTTTAGTCTAGTAGAATGACCCTAAATCAATGATTTCGTTGGTACTTTACCTTGAGTCCACCTAGCTTACTAGGGATTTACTACGGGATTTGCATTTTGACCATTTTGACCACCCACGGTGTGAAAAGGCTTTGGTTGCCGAGTCCCGTCCCTTAGGTGACCATGTCTAGGATTGTTTGATTAGTCCAAGTTCTCCCCTTTTTGTGGGTTTGAAGAGGGATCGCGACCCCCGACTTACCCATTTACCTACCTCTCACACATATCCACACAATAAGTTGCAATTTGTTGAATTCTCCCTTTCTTGTCATACAAAGAAATGCCAAAAAGCCAAATCAAGCCAAAAGGGCAAAGAAAAGAAAATGAAAGAAAATGAAAGAAAGAAAAGAATGAAGAAAAAGAAAAGGCACAAAAGCCAAAAAGAAAATATAAAAGAAGAAAAAGAATGGCATGGCTAAACAAGACAAAAATGCAAAAGAAAAGAGAAGATGCCAAAAGAAAACCCGATTCACAAAAATAACCCCTACCTCTCAAAATAAGCCTTTTTCCAACTTTTGTCGTGAAGAGCCTACCAAAGGACCGAGTCCCTAGGAAGGATGATAGCAGCATTAGTCGGTCTTCCCTCATTTTGCATATTTCCATCTTTTTACTTGGACTAGTTAGGCGGTTTTAGACATGGGACGATCCTCTTGGCTCACGCTAAAGGGGACGGGTCTTCACTTACCTACAGTGTCGACTAACACCGTGGTTCATCACTTTCCATCTCCGCCGATCGTCCCGTAGTACGTTCTTAGAAGGTTAGGAGGAACCTAGGTAAGTTACCAACGTTTTTATTGCTTTGTCGTCATACTATTAGGGTTTAGTTCATCTCGATTTGTATGATTAGCTTGGGAACGTTGTCACTTGCCTTGAGTCCTAAACCGGTGTTTCTTTTACCGCTTTGTTGAGGGAAGCGGTATTTGTTTTCTTTTGGGTGCAACCGATTATGTGTTTGTTTGTATGTTTGTTTGTGATGGGGGTCGGTTGCCTGCCTTTGGTCGCCTGCCAATCAGGCCCCAGGGCGACCAGTCCCAGAAGGAGGAAAGGTCTGTCCAACAACCTTTCCATCAGAATCACTGGAATCTCCAAGTGTGGCCCTAATCCCTAGAGCCATCCGCCAAACAGAGCAAACCAGGCCTGCCGCCTGCTTCCAGGGCGTTCCCGCCTGAACAGAGCCGAAGGAGAACCGAGGACCCATCCGTCATTTTGCCTAAGGTAAGGGGAAATGGGTGGACAAGGTGAGTTCACGTGTCGCGCCAACATCCACCCATTTCCCTCCTCTTCTTTCTCTTTCCCTCTCTCTTGTGGGAAGGTATAAATACTTACCCATTTCCCACATAAGGGGGGTTGGATTTTCTCTCTCTAGACTCTTACTCCTAAAAACGCCACCTAGTTCCTCACGAGCTAGGTTCGTCAAGGCATTTCACGGACTGACTTAGGCATCGGAGAGGGTTTCCTCGGACAACCTCCGAGGCCCTGTGCGTTCATTGTGCAGGGAGCAGGCCATTTCCGCCGGGAAGGTCCGAACTAGGAAGTAAGAGAAAGGGGAGACCAAGGGAGATCAAACGGTCATTTATTCACCATTAACCCGATTATACAGCCCGGATCATAGGCCGGGTAAATTGTTTCCGTGACCGGAACAATTTGGCGCCGTCTGTGGGGAACTTACGGTTGTGCTCACGAGTTACCCACTAAAATCAACCACTCATAATCACAAAACCAAAACAATTATGCCAGAAATCGTTGATGCCAGTGCAGGGACGGGTCCGACGGTCCCACCGGTGACCCCCCTGTATGGTATGCCGCAGTCGGAGAAAGTTCCTCCTACCACGATCTTAGGGGTAGGGGGAACCAATCCCCTCGGTAGATCTAACACCGCTGTGACACCTGAGTTGGGGACACACCCAGGACGTGCTCTCAATCTGACCCCAGCTCAGATGGCACAGGCGGCCGCATTCTTCTCTGCGATGCTGAATCAGGAATTCACACCTGAGGACTTGGTAGGCAGGGTCGCATCGGCTCCCAGGCAACCGTCCCCAGTCAGCAGGGACGAGGCCGGGGGCACGAGGCGGACCGCCGCCAGAAATGCTCAGAGAAAAGCGAGAAGAACAGCTCAAGTGTATACGCATGTGCAGAGGCGCATTACTACTGGCAATCCAGAGCCACCTGTCCAGCAGGCGTTCTCCATTCACACAACAGAATCGGCGTCTGGAGGACAGGGAGGCCTATCTCAAGGATTACAGGAGCGCATGAGGCCCAGGGAGCCTGTGTCAAAACGCTTGGGAGAGAGGCCAGGCGGAGTTTTCTCCAGGCTAACACCTGCGGCCAAGGAGCAGTCGGCCCCCGGCTTATCCCAAAGCCTGCAATCCAGACTCAACCGGGGACAACCGCTCGAGTCCAGGTACCATCAGGGTGAGAACCTCTGCCACTCTCAGAGGAAGAGGCCCAGGCAGGCCTCCTCGGAAACAGAAGATGAGGCAGCTAGCAGACCGCCACCAAGGCACCGCTCCCCCAGTGCGAGGAAACCGACCCATAAACAATGGGAATCTCACGGTAACCAGTCTGGGGAAAGCAGGTCACGACTGGTAGGCAGGCCCACGAAAACCCCGTTGCACCCTGAGGTACAAGAGTACCCCATTCCAAAAATCAAAATGCCCACCATCAAATTTGACGGGACGACAGACCCTGAAGACCACCTGGCAGCCTTTGAGAGCCACATGGGCATGTATGACGTAGATGATGCCATCTGGTGCAAAGTTTTCCCTACCACCCTGGTGGGGCTCGCGCAGGGATGGTTCAGAGACCTTCGCCAGGGGTCAGTCAGGTTCTTCATAGAGTTGGCTGAAACTTTCCTCGAACAGTATGCCGGAAACAAGAGAAGACGCCTTACCCGTTTCGATCTCATGACCCTGAAACAGAAAAAAAGGGTGAGAGTGTGAGAGAATACATGAGAAGGTTTGATCTATCCTACCAGCAGGTTAGGGAGATCGATGATTCCACTGCCGCCTACGCCCTGACAATCTCCCTACTTCCAGGGGAAATGAAAAACCAGATGATCAGGGCCCAGCCAGAAACCCTGGCCATGGCCAGGAAGATTGCTGAAGGGTTCATTCTGCAGGAGGAGTTTCACGGCCTGACGGACACCCCTGCAGGCCAAACAAAGCCTCAAGGGGGACCGCAGGGTGGAAGGGGCAGAAGTGAGCCAGGCAAGCAAAGGGAAGAGGGAGACACTCCCAAGAAGGAGCGCCCACTCTACCAACCCAGATTCGACAGTTACACTGCTCTGAACAAATCCAGGGCGGAAATCTTCGAACTGGAAAAAGAAACTGCTAAATGGAACCGCCCGAACAAACCTCGCAGCCCAAAAGGAGACCCCAAGAAATTCTGCACTTTCCACGACTGTATAGGCCATACCACCGAAGAATGCCGTCACCTGAAGGACGAAATTGAGAAATTAATCAGGAACGGATGGTTGGCCAACTACGCAGCTAAGAATAAGTCTCAGAAGGAAGTGTCTGAAAAACCCGAAGGGTCAGTGCAAAACCGCATGGTGATCCATGTAATTTCAGGGGGCACTGAAGGCCAGCTCAGTCGAAGAGGCCAAAAAAGACAAATGCGCGAGCTGAGGAACCAGATCTGCTATGCTGAGAAAGCAGGGAGTCCAAGGGGAGTGACATTAAGCATCACCCCTGATGATGCAGGACGCGTGGTATATCCGCACAGTGATCCTTTGGTGCTGTCCCTAGAGATCAGCAACCATATTGTGCGAAGGTGTATGGTGGACACAGGCGCGTACACAAATCTATTGTACAAGGACGCCTTCGAAAAAATGGGCCTGGAAAAAAGGCACCTGCGACCTGCTCCCGGATCGCTGTATGGATTCAGTGGGGCAGGCGTGCTGCCCATGGGAGTCATCGACTTGCCTGTAACCTTCGGGGAAGGCTCTACAGCCAGGAATGTCAGGGCAACCTTTGTTGTTGTGGACGCAAGATCTGCCTACAACGCCCTGATTGGCAGGGCCACTCTGGACGAAATCGAAGCGGCCATCTCCATCAGGGCTCTCACCATCGCGTATGTCACTGACTTCGGGCTGGAAGGAAAGGTACGTGGGGACCAGGAGTCAGCCAGACAATGCTACTCCGTGGCCCTGCAAGAGCACGAGAAAGACAGAAAAGGAAAAAGAAAAGCTGACAGTTCCCCCTGCAGAGAAGGCGAAGTCCCAGTCGAGCACCCGGCGCCCGACCGCCTGGAACCAGGGGGCGAAAGTATGCTGGTGGACTTGGAGCCAGGAAGACAGGTCCTGGTAGGAGCAGGCCTAGAGGAATCCTACCAGGCCGAACTGGTCAAACTACTGAAGGAGAACAAAGACGTATTTGCCTATTCTGCAGACGAGATGCCCGGCGTTGATCCATCATGCATCGTTCACAAGCTGAATGTAAGCATGGATGCTCGCCCTGTAAAACAGAAGAAACGAAACATGTCTGCGGAAAAAGACGCAGCAATCAAGGAAGAAATTGACAAGCTCTTGAAAGCAGACTTTATTGAAGTCTGCGACTACCCAGAATGGCTAGCAAATGTTGTCATGGTCAAAAAATCACCAGGCGCATGGAGAATGTGCGTCGACTTTACAAACCTGAACAAGGCCTGCCCGAAAGACTGCTATCCGCTCCCCCGAATCGATCAACTAGTGGACGCCACCAGCGGCTATACCATGCTGAGCTTCCTAGACGCATTTTCAGGGTATCATCAAGTATACTTGTGGCAGCCGGACAGGGTGAAGTGTGCGTTCATCACTAGTTCGGGCACCTACATGTACAAGATGATGCCATTCGGGCTCAAAAATGCAGGGGCTACGTACCAGCGGTTGGTTGATAAAGTGTTTGAGAAACAAAAAGGCAGAAACATCGAGGCTTACGTTGATGACGCCATCGTGAAAAGCAGAGAAGACAGAGAACACCTGATAGACTTGCAGGAAACCTTCTGCTCCCTGCGCGCCTACAAAATGAAACTTAATCCGAAAAAGTGTACATTTGGAGTCCGCTACGGCAAATTCCTGGGGTTCTTGGTCAGTTCTCGGGGGATAGACGCCAACCCTGAAAAAATTCAGGCAGTTCTAGACCTTCCTGAGCCCAAAACCATTAGAGACATCCAGCGCCTGACGGGTCGAATGGCCGCTTTAGCACGGTTCGTCGCCCGATCAGCAGACAAGGCCACTCCTTTTTTCAAGATACTGAAAGGGAACAAACAGTTCAAGTGGGAGAACGAGCAGAAAGAGGCCTTTGAGCAATTGAAGGACCATCTTAAGAGGCTCCCTACCCTGGCAAGACCGGTAGCAGGAGAAAAACTTTTCCTCTACATTGCAGTGACCAATATAACTGTCAGCGCAGTCATCCTACGAGAAGAGGCAGGCGCCCAGCAACCTATATACTTTGTAAGTCATGCGCTGGGAGCAGCTGAGAAGAATTATCCGATGGTTGAAAAAGCCGCCTACGCGGTCATAGTTGCTGCCAGGAAGCTCAGACCTTACTTTGACGCGCATCCAGTCGTAGTCCTCACCGACCAACCCCTGGAAAAGGTGTTGGAAAAATTTGAAAAATCAGGGAGATTGTTGAAGTGGGCAATTGAGCTGAGTGGGCTAGGTATATCTTACCAGCCGAGAACAGCCATCAAGGCCCAAGCTTTGGCAGACTTTTTGGCTGAGTGCTCCCATTCAGGGGAGGAAGAAGCCCCTGCCCAGGAATGGATCGTGTATACTGACGGATCCTCGACAGCCAATGGCGCAGGCGCAGACGTCGTACTAACCAGCCCAGAGGGGACTGACTTTGAGCATGCTCTCAGATTTGTTTTCCCAGAATCAAACAATGAAGCAGAGTACGAAGCAGTACTCGCAGGCGTCAGGCTAGCTAAAGCCGCAGGAGCGGAACGAATTGTCCTGGCGACAGACTCCCAGCTCATCGCCAACCAAATCAATGGAGAATACGAAGCAAGAGACCAAGCAATGGCCACATACCTGGAGATGGTGAAGGGAGAGTTGTCCGGCCTAAAATCATATGAGGTCAAACAAATCCCCCGATCCCAGAACAACAGAGCAGATGCCCTGTCAAAACTGGCAAGCTCCAGTCTGCAGGACATCCGGAGATCAGTATGGGTCGACGTTTTACACGAGAAGTCTACTAACCCCTGTCAAACGATTGATACTGTGGAAGAAGAACTGGAAAACTGGATGACTCCCTTCATCCAGTACAAGAGGGACGGTATCTTACCATCAGACTCGTTACAAAAGAGGAAGATACAGGCTAAAGCAGCCTGGTTCATACTCATTGATGAAGAACTTTACAAAAAGTCTTTTACTTATCCCCTGCTCAAATGCCTACGAGCGGATCAGGCCGCTGAAGTATTGGATGATATCCACTCAGGGATTTGTGGACATCACATTGGTGGGAGATCGCTGGCCCACAAGGCCCTCAGGGCAGGCTACTACTGGCCTACCATGCTGGCAGACGCCAAGAGCCTGACCCAGAAATGCAGAAAATGCCAACTCTTTGCCCCATCGATCCATGCCCCGGCCCAGGAGCTCAGGCCAATCCTATCTCCCATCCCCTTTGCCCAATGGGGGATGGACATTCTAGGACCCTTCACGACGGCCACAGGGGGCATAAAATTCTTGATTGTCGCCATAGACTACTTCACCAAGTGGGTAGAAGCCGAAGCAGTGCCCAACATCACTGAGCCGGCAGTCAGGAAGGTGGTCTGGCGAAATATCATCACCAGGTTCGGTCTACCAAAGATGTTGGTATTTGACCATGGCAGACAGTTCGATAATGATCCGCTAAGAATCTGGCTGGAAAGCCACAACATCTCAGTCGCCTACTCAGCTGTCTGCCATCCTCAAACCAACGGACAGGCAGAAGCAGCCAACAAACAAATCCTGAACGGCCTGAAGAAAATGGTGGATGACTGCAAAGGTAGGTGGGCTGACGAACTCCCCAGTATACTCTGGTCAATCCGAACTACCAGAAAAGAGTCTACAGGCCAGACCCCATTTGGTCTGGTGTATGGAGCAGAGGCACTATTGCCAATTGAGACAAGGATCCCCTCTCTGCGCTCCCTGCAGTACAACCGGGCTGAAAACGAAGCTGCAATGGTCGAAGCCTTGGACCTGGTGAACGAGTTAAGGGAAGAAGCCAGTACCAACATCGCTGCCTACCAGCAGCAAATGAGGAAAGCTTTCAATAGCAAGGTACGACAGAGGAATTTCCAGATGGGCGAGCTGGTTCTGAGAAAGACGCAGGCGGTTGGGAAGTCAAGAGAGCATGGAAAGCTGAGTGCCAATTGGGAAGGCCCATACCAAGTAACTCGGGTCCTGGGACCAGGCACGTACAAAATAGCCAACCTTGAGGGACAAGAGCTACATGCTCACTGGAATGCAGACACACCAAAGAAATATTACGTCTGAACAAGAATACAGGCAGTTTTTACTTTTACTAAAAAAGGCGGAGGACGGTCAAAAATGTCGACGGCTCCGACCACCCCAATGTCAAAAAGAATTTTAAGAGAAATGAGAAGATACAGATTTCTACTCGTTGCCTGTTCACACTCGCGTCTTTCACACACAAACGAGCAGGGGGCAATAGGGGGAGGCCCCCCTGTTGCCGAAATTGAGAAAAGTGAACCCCCCAACGCAAATCAAAAGCCACCCTGCTTACCTCTGGGCAAGCAAGGGACAGGCCATGCTAACAAGGTCTGGGGGCAAGCCCCCCAACCTTGTATAAAAAAACGCAAAAGCTACCCTGCTTACCTCTGGGCAGGCAGGGGGCAGGCCCCCTGGACTTTGAACGAAAAGCCAGGGACAGGCCGGGCTAACAAGGACTGGGGGCAGGCCCCCCAACCTTGTATAAAAAACAAAAGCTACCCTGCTTACCTCTGGGCAGGCAGGGGGCAGGCCCCCTGGACTTTGAACGAAAAGCCAGGGACAGGCCGGGCTAACAAGGACTGGGGGCAGGCCCCCCAACCTTGTATAAAAAACAAAAGCTACCCCGCTTACCTCTGGGCAGGCAGGGGGCAGGCCCCCTGGACTTTGAACGAAAAGCCAGGGACAGGCCAGGCTAACAAGGACTGGGGGCAGGCCCCCCAACCTTGTATAAAAACACAAAAAGCTACTCTGCTTACCTCTGGGCAGGCAGGGGGCAGGCCCCCTGTACTTTGGACAAAAGCCAGGAGCAGGCCGTACTAACAAGGACTGGGGGCAGGCCCCCCAACCTTATATAAAAGTGAAACAAACAGGAACCCTCCTACCTACAGGCAGGCAGACTGCGAACCAAATCCATGAAGAATCAAAATATACAAAAGCAAACAGAAAATTCACATATAAAAGAAAAAGTAGTGTCAAGGGAATACAGGACAAGAGTTTTCAAAACAAATGGTTACAACCAAGAGTACGGCAGCCGGCCACCAAAGGGCTCGGCGCGCAAAGAAGTAAGGAAATTAAAACGTTGGCACAGGCGCAGCAGGGGACGAGCAAGAGCCCTCTGAGGAAGACTGCCCTCCATGTTAAGCAGGGGGAGCGTCTGGGCCGGAAGCATCTCCCTCAGACAGCCTGCGCATTTGAGCTTCATCCTTAGCAGTGTAAAGGGCCCGGAAAGCATCTTCGTCAAAACCCGGGAACATCTCCCTGACATCTTCCATGACAACCTTCAGGCAGGAGTTAGCACCATTAACGAAGCCCGCCGACACAGCCATTTCCACCTCCTGAAGAATCTCACCCCTCTCTTTCTCCCAATCCTCGGTCTTCGCCGCCAGATCGCCGAGGGCCGCCTGCAGATCAGAGTTTGCCTTGGAAAGGCGCTCCCCGAGGTCAATAACGCTCTTCTTAGCATGGTCCAGTTCAGCTAAAGCCTTTCTGGCCTGCTCCAGTTCAGCAAAGGCCTGCTGTGCTCTCTTGGACTCCTCCCCCAGGCGAGACACTTCCCGGGTAGCCTTCTCGCTCTCAGACTTCCAGTGGATCGCCTGACCCCTGGCCTCTTCTAGCTCAGTCTCTTTTTTCGCCAGCTGATCCTTCAGGCTGGCAATGAGAGCAACATCCCTCTCAACTGCAGAAAGGCGGTCGGGGTTGGCTAGTTCCTCATCACTCAGGCGACCAAGGGCAGCCAGCTCCGCGGAAGCCTGCATAATTCGGGAGGTGCGCTTAATATACTGGGTCACTTGACTGGTAGCAGACTTGACAGTCTTGAGAAGATGGTCTGTTAGAACTGCCCCTGAGTCGGAGAGTAGGGCGGAAACATCTTGGCTGTCACCTGCATTATAATGGAACTCAACGTTCTCCTCAGAGAAAAGGGTGGCGGGAATCTCCGGAGCAAGGCGCTTGGGTTCAGGCGTGGAAGTCTCCAAGTCCACCACCTGGTCAGCATTAGGGGCCTCCCGATTCCTCTTTCTGGTCAGTGCCCGGGGGGTACTCTCCCCAGTCTCCTCGGAACCTGCGGCCCGCGACCCCGGGGGAATCTGAATCCCTGCTGAAAGGCCCTCTTGCCTGCCAACAGGCGAAGGGGTAGCCTCGAAAGCAATCGCCCTCGCAGCTGGAGAGGGAGTGGCCTCAGAAACCGCCGTCTTGGGAGGCGTAACTCGAGGAGGAGGGGGAAGCCTTGGCCTACTGAATGTCAGGCCCTTCAAATGCTTCATCAGATTCTTCTCGCCTCTATTAAAACCAGGGGGAAGAGACGGGCGACTTTGGATAACAGTGAGATTCTCGTCCAGGCCCAGGCGTCTCACCTCCCCTTTTCTCCAAATAAAAGTAGCAAGAGCTGCAAGACAAACAAACAGGCTGTCAAGGCATTTTCAAAAGAAAAAAGAGTAAGAAGGAATCACCAGCACTCCTGAACTACCTTTATCTAGACCCGGATTCATGCCCAACCGGGTCAAATAATTGTCAGTCGCTATAAGCTCCGCATGAGGGAGCCATAAGGTGGGGCCATACACCCCGTACTTGTTAGTGTGGCCTGCAAAGTAGGCCGTCAACTCCTTCTCCTTCTCACTTAGCTTAACCTCCAAGGCCTTTCCACCCACGCCAGGGTGGTACTCCTCAGGGGTCTCCATCCTGGTGTGGACATGATTCCTGAAGTGATGAGGAATCCTCCACCCATGGGTGCTGTGTATGTAAAGGAAGTTGTTCTTCCAATCCCTCAAGCTGTCCATACCAGGCCACACCAAACAATGTCCCTTCTGCCTCAAGAGGGACCAATAACCAGGGGAGCCCGTACTCCCAGAAGAAACCATCTGTAAACCCACCATAAACCGCAGGGCGTCGATGGAAGGCTCCATGCGGTGGAAAAGACAGGTCCAGACATATGAGATCAGCGCCCTGACAGCTGTGGCTGTCAGCTGGGCGACGGCGACGTTCATGCGCCTGAAGATCTCCTCTAAAGCAGGATGGAGGGGAAAGCGAAGGCCAAACTCTAAACATTTATGGTAAACCGCTATGCACCCATCCGGGGGGTTGCATACAGTATCCTTTTCGCCGGGGACAACAACTGTATACCCCTCCCCGAAGTTATAGAGCCGCTCAATCACAACGGCGGCGTTCTTAGCAAGGATCACCTCCCGATTTTTCGGGTCAGGGAAAGTACTCAGAGGGATGCGGTATTTAGCCCTGTCTAAATAGTAAACCCTCCCCTTTTCCCGACGAACGAGGGGGCCGGAAGTTCGGGAAGGGTTAACTTTCAACGCCTCGTCGTCTGAGTCGATAGCATCAAATGAAGGGGGGTCAGGAGAATTACCGCCCCCACTGTCCGCCGAGTGTTCTTCCTCAAAACCAACCTCCCTAGAGGAGGAGGCAAAATCCATCCCTTCTCCCCTCTTTGATGGGTCGATAAGGGGCAAAATCCTTTCACGGGTTCTGGACATGATTACTCTAAAAAAGATGCGGAAAAAAGGAAATCGAAGAGAGAAAAAGAGTGGAGGATGAAAATCTGACCTAAGATCGCCTGACAGCACGTCACAAGCCCGAAGAAAGAGTCTCAGGGAAATGGGGGTGCAAGGTAGGATACGATCCGTCAATACTCCAGGGTTTTTGACAAGACAGAGAATGAGGGAATGTCGAAAGAAAAGAAAGATTGGAAAAAGTGAAAGAATGAGTAACTTATCGCTTTTATAGAGAGAAAGGCATGCCAAGAGTCGCCCAACCCTCAGAAATTCACCCAAGGGCTGCGGTCCACGTGTCGCCCCTAGGGGGGTCTGCTCTAGGCAGCTTCCCAAGAAAAACCTCGGGAGGACCAAAGGGTGTCAGAAGATTGGTCACCCTATGACGTCCCCCCTGAAAAAAAAAAATAATAAAAAAACAAAAAAAAACGCATCGCCTGATCCTCATTTCATTAATGTAATCCCCTATAAATTCTAACGCAATACAGTGGCGAAAACACTGTAGATTTGGGATTAGTACACACTGACGTTCTATATATTACAAAAAGAACGGTCAGTCAATACAAAGGTCACTTTTTACAAAAGGGCTAAAAATAAAAATCCTTCAAATAGGTTTAACAATCCATAAATAAATGTGATTAAAGCAGAGTAGGATCCATGCCACTCGCTAGCGCACACCAAACCCCGGAACATAGAATACCTGTCATGTTATAAACATAACAGCCACAATTCAGTGGGGAGCAACTCAGGCAGTTCTCCCAGCCATATTACATAATATATAGGCAATAGAAGCATAATATAAGAAAATAGATTAAACTCAAAACATTATATATATCAAAATAGATTCAAAACCAGAAAACAATTCAGCAGCCTGACGGCGTCAAAACGAATAATGGAATATAAAACCGATGATCAGTACAGCTTTTACTACTAGAGATATGTCAAAACAACACCGAAGTGTAACTTAGTGCCCACGAAGCGACCCCTAAGCCTCACTGGTTAAGGAACTCAGTGCCCACGAAGCGACTCCTAAGCCCTCTCACCAGACAACTCAAACTATAATAGGACTGCGTTCAGCGAGGTCCTAGCCTAAGTACATGCGCATGACTCCTGAGCATAAACGATACCCAGTTCGACAATCAATGTATCCCTGACGCAAATACACTGACCATATAGCTGATGATAACAACCAACATATCCTAGACTTATATACTGTACATTCTCATTTCCAACATTATTCCATATTCAAACGAACACATATTTTATCCGAAGATATCTTAAATATTCCCAAAATAGTAACTTTCCAAAGATAGAAACTTTCTTCAAATAGTAACTTTCCAAAATAGGTATTATTATAATTAGAAATCGTTTAACATATGAGTTATATAAAATATTTAATATTAGGCCTTGAGACATAAACATTATATTTATTAGATAAATGTATAATTAATGATCAAAAGTCAAAGAAAGTAAAAATCATAATTATTTCTCAAAAGGTTGGAGTTTAAGTAATTAAAAGTAATAAATTACAAATTTACAGATTTTTCAGATTTGCACTGTCTTACTATAAACTTCATAAATAAATCATTAAAAATCAAAACGATATAAGATCAGTGAGGTTGAAAACTTTAAAAGCTTAACTACAACTTTTGTTTCTGAAGAAAATCTAAATTTCTAACTTAACACGGCTGTTTATTCGTAGTTTGATAAACTGTCAGAATCCAACACCCGATAGTATTTCTTAAATAAAATACGTTTAAAATTTTATTTTAAAACAAATCCAATTAGAAAAATTATCTATACTCTTTAAATTTAATGTACGTAAATTACCAAAATTAAATTCAAAGTTTATCATAGGTTTTAAATTAGGTTTTACAACAACTGACAGATTCGCGAACTAATCTGTCACAGTTTCATAAACGATTTGTTGTGACGAAACTACTTGGAAATAATTTATGAAATTTAATATACGTATAATAGACTTAAAATAAACCGTAGTCGCTTTTCAAACTTTTTGAAAATAAGATCTGTACACAGGAGTAAAAATCATATAAAAGTAGTAACAGATTCGAAAACATGCTGTAACTTTACTAAAAACAATAAAACTTTCAATTTGATAATTCATATTAAAAATCACGAAAAATTAAGAAATTAATTTTCTTATTCATATGTTTTAGTCTCGGCCCTATAATAATTTTTAGAAGATTGAAACATATCATCATAATAATATAGTAAACATATTTATAAAATTCGATTTAAAACGATACTACAAGCAACTACAACATATATATCATGCAATACCGAGTCATGCCATCATGTGTTACCTTCATCGAGATCCGAATTAATAAAATAACCGTCTTCATCGGATCTAGCACGATAGCCTACGAAAAATTAAAACATATGGTATTAGAACCACATAAGAAGGGATTAGAAAAAGGGAAACGAGATGGAGAATAAGAGTAATTAAATTACCCTTGAGATTGGAATGAAAAAGGACGGATTTAAGAATCAGATTGATAACGAAATAAGGTAAGCACGGGCTGATTTGTGTGAGAAACACAGCAGCAACGCATCAATGAAGGAAGACTAATAGAAGAGAGTTTGTGTTTGGATGTTTTACCAGATGTGAATAAAGAGGAATAGAAGTAGGAAAATTAAGAATGCTATTAAATAATAAGAGTAGTGTTTTAGTTGTATAACACGATTGAAATCGAGGAAAACTAGGAGTCTCTTGCAAAAAGATTTTGATAGCCACTAGCGAGATAAGAGGAAGGTTAGTCTTCCTAAAAGACAATAACATGTGATTAATAAAATTAATATAAAGAGTAAACTAAAGCCAACAAATAATTGACTAGCTCCAAAAGACGTTAACATTGGACTCGATTTGGGCAAGGAAATAATTCACGGTGGGATCGAAATCATTAATAAAAATAAATAATTGGCTTACAAATAAATTGGGTTAAAATCGCATGAGAAAAGAATTAGGCTCAAACTTCGAGATGAGCTAAAATATTATTTTGTCGCAACATTAAATATTTGGGTCATGTTCGAAGTTGATAAAAATAATTAGTTGACTCGAAAATCAAATGGGTCAATCTCGAGTTTAAATAATTGTTTGTAAGGAAATTGAGTTTCTCGACGAATAAATAGTTTTCAACGAAAATGAATTAAATTGATTTATCGAATGCAAAATGATATTTTTCAATGAAAGTTTAATAAAATAATTTCTCGAAGAAATAATAAAACGTTTTAACGAGTTTCGAGTTGAAAATAGAAATTCGAGCTAAAATAAAGATTTCAGGAGTTTAAGACGAAGTCAAAGTAAATCCGATAAGATTTAAAATGAAGGATTACAAGTTAAATCGCAAACCAAATAAAAATATGGATACAAATTTAATTTATAAAAATTAGGGGTGTTACAACCTTCCCCACTAAAAAAAAAAGTTTCGTCCCCGAAACTTACAGGAACACGAAAACAAAGTTATTTTATTTTTAAAAAAAAAATTAGAATGCATAACTCTCATCAAAACCTCGTTTTTTTTTAATTTAAAACTTTAAACATGATATGAAATCAAATGCTAAAATTCTCAAGATTAATGGGGTTATGCCACCCGAAGTGTAAAATATTTCAAAATACTAAAAACGTAAGGTAAAGTTATTTGATAAAATAACGACGTTAAATTATATTTAAAAACGAATTCGAGGGAAAGAAGGTACCCAAAACATTTTCAAAACGACGCTAAATCAATTCGATTAAGAAATTCTTCAACATTTTGATTTAAGACAAAACAAAATCAAATTTTGAGAAAACGAGTTTAGCGTTGGGAAATCTCGAATTAGTCATCAGATGATTCTAATAACAAATCCAAAAGTTCACCAACAAAAATAAAACGAAAGCCTGAATTTATGAAATTATTTTGAAAAGTTAAATTTCCTCAGACAATCCAATTGTTGCAGAAACATAAGTATTTGTATGTTATGAAAATATTCATAAAATTCCGATGATTTAAAAAAAAAGATTTGAAATACTTATGAATTAATTTCAAACAGGTTTTTAAGATATTTTAAAAATAACTAAATATAACTTCAACCAAAAATGACAAAGCAAAACAAGGTTTTTAAAGTTAAAATTGTAACTTAAAAATGATAACTCAAAAGTTTAAATTAGTCAAATATTTTTCAAAACGGGAAGTTTGATTAAAAGTTTAAGGATTAAATCGAAACAACAAAATCTTAAACTCGATAAAGAGGTAGATCAGAAGGGATACCAATAGCGATTGGAGGAGTAGAATTCGAGAGAAACGGAGGAAGAACGAAAACGAGAGTCAATCAGAGCTCTCAAGGATTACAGAGGAGTTTAAGGTTCTCAAGATTCCCTAGTACGACTCCCACAAACTCAGGTTCCTAATTCCACAAAATAATACTAAGGCCATTAATATCAGGAAAATGGGTTGTCCTACACAGTCTACAACCTCCAAAATATCACTTGCTATAACTTCCAAGCTAAGACTATCAACAGCTACAACCTCCAATACAAGGCTTCACTTGCTCATACAATCACTTAATCAATAGGGTAAGAATCAACCAAATAACTCAGAATCAAATCATGCTACCGAAATTCTGCAAACTGCCACAACACTATCAAACCAATTAACCAACAAAGCTCTAAAACTGTTTGAAGCTCACCAGGTTGCACTCGAGCTATATCCAAATTTCTCGAGTAAGGAACACTAAACAAGATCCACCAACTTAACAAATCTCGGGCACTAAGTCTTCAAATTGATCCCACGATTATGCTCATAACATTACAAGGGAACAAAAGTTATTAGTATAATATATCAAACCTTAAGCACACTCAACTTTACATGTAATGTCAGTCACTCACATTTCCAACACATCATTCGAGTAAGGTTCCTTAGAAGTCCATCAAATTTCAAATCGCAACAGCGCCACTACAATACATTCAATAATTCCACAAAGCCATAATCATGCTTGTCTAAGGGTTCTGAACTGTAAATTCCATTAAGGTGGTTGGTACTAAAATATTCCTCAAAACAGTAGTGTAAATCTGAATTGTGATTGTGCATGACCTTTCTCTTCCTTAAAGTTAACAAGGATTCACTCATGAATTTTTAGATCACTCAACTCAAAAGTTCATATGCTACGACCTTATCAGACTCAATGTTCTCATCCATAAGAACCAAGGTTTAATCTATGTCAATCAAAATTACCAAAAACCTTAAACGAGAACATGAAACGGTACCACAACACTCAGGCTAGAACTCTAAACGATGATCTATGATCCCAAAAGTCCACAACTAGTCCATTAAGTCGGCATTAAGCGGGAATCCCAAAGTAATATTACCAGATACACTTAGTTCGGTTCTAAGTTCGGTACTAGATATCCATCAAAATAAAATATAATCTTACTATCCAAAAGCTTATTCTCTCTAAGTACTTTATATAATCAAGTGAATTATAATCCAAGATCAACACTTAAGGTAAAATCTTAATTCCATCAATCAATTAATACTATTGAAATCAATCCTCAAAAAGTTCTTACTTGCTTAGAAAATAGGGTACAGGTAATGGGGTTCACTAAACCTCAAACATCTTTAACTTTTTGTGGGGTTCACTAAGACAGGAGTCTAACCAAAGAATCTCAAGAGGATGGAGGGCAAAATGGGAGAATAAAACAAGGATTCACCACGAGACTGAAAATGACCATTTATAAGACAAGGATTGGAAGAAGAAGAAGAAGAAGAAGAGAAAAACTTATAGGGAGAGCAGTGGCAGCACACGGTCATCAGGAATAATAACATGTGACAGCAGAGAGCCGAACAACATCAGGTCGTAGTATTACAACAACACAACAACATCCGTAAGGAGAAGAAGGATAAGAAAAGAAGAAGAAGAAGAAGAAGAAGAAACTGGAAGCATAGAACAAGGATCCTAGACTATTAAGCTCTTAGAACAGAGAAGAGTTTTTGTACCTCCAGAGTTCACAAGGGAACTCGCTGGATAACTTCACCTCTTGTAGAGAAACGAGCACACCAGTCTTCTTGGGTCGCTCCATCTGGATCCAAACTGAAATGGAGTCGCATCTGGGTAAAGTGAAATCACATCTGAGTCTACTGCACCATCGTGGAACTAGAATCTACTCTTGACATCTGGCCTGTAGCTTGAGCAAACAGAATCTGGGCTGGAAAGTCACCATTGTTGTATCTTCCTCGTAGCACCAAGTTGTCCACTCGAGTCATCAGGTCTTAGAAGTGCTAAGTGGGTCTTGTCCCAATCTGGAGCAGCATCACATCAACATCTTGTCCACTCATCTTCTTCTTGGGCATATAAAACAAACATTCAATGCTAATCATTGAGTTACAAGAACATGTAACCTAACAATCAATTCCTTAATTTGGTTTGTACCCTTCTCTCACTAATATTTTATTAATGTTCAAATCATTTACGAGTATTTTTCCTAAAATCAGGTGTGAGCGTCGGGAGCAACAATGCTCTGATACCAACTGTAATCCCCTATAAATTCTAACGTAATACAGTGGCGGAAACACTGTAGATTTGGGATTAGTACACACTGACGTTCTATATATTACAAAAAGAACGGTCAGTCAATACAAAGGTCACTTTTTACAAAAGGGCTAAAAATAAAAATCCTTCAAATAGGTTTAACAATCCATAAATAAATGTGATTAAAGCAGAGTAGGATCCATGCCACTCGCTAGCGCACACCAAACCCCGGAACATAGAATACCTGTCATGTTATAAACATAACAGCCACAATTCAGTGGGGAGCAACTCAGGCAGTTCTCCCAGCCATATTACATAATATATAGGCAATAGAAGCATAATATAAGAAAATAGATTAAACTCAAAACATTATATATATCAAAATAGATTCAAAACCAGAAAACAATTCAGCAGCCTGACGGCGTCAAAACGAATAATGGAATATAAAACCGATGATCAGTACAGCTTTTACTACTAGAGATATGTCAAAACAACACCGAAGTGTAACTTAGTGCCCACGAAGCGACCCCTAAGCCTCACTGGTTAAGGAACTCAGTGCCCACGAAGCGACTCCTAAGCCCTCTCACCAGACAACTCAAACTATAATAGGACTGCGTTCAGCGAGGTCCTAGCCTAAGTACATGCGCATGACTCCTGAGCATAAACGATACCCAGTTCGACAATCAATGTATCCCTGACGCAAATACACTGACCATATAGCTGATGATAACAACCAACATATCCTAGACTTATATACTGTACATTCTCATTTCCAACATTATTCCATATTCAAACGAACACATATTTTATCCGAAGATATCTTAAATATTCCCAAAATAGTAACTTTCCAAAGATAGAAACTTTCTTCAAATAGTAACTTTCCAAAATAGGTATTATTATAATTAGAAATCGTTTAACATATGAGTTATATAAAATATTTAATATTAGGCCTTGAGACATAAACATTATATTTATTAGATAAATGTATAATTAATGATCAAAAGTCAAAGAAAGTAAAAATCATAATTATTTCTCAAAAGGTTGGAGTTTAAGTAATTAAAAGTAATAAATTACAAATTTACAGATTTTTCAGATTTGCACTGTCTTACTATAAAATTCATAAATAAATCATTAAAAATCAAAACGATATAAGATCAGTGAGGTTGAAAACTTTAAAAGCTTAACTACAACTTTTGTTTCTGAAGAAAATCTAAATTTCTAACTTAACACGGCTGTTTATTCGTAGTTTGATAAACTGTCAGAATCCAACACCCGATAGTATTTCTTAAATAAAATACGTTTAAAATTTTATTTTAAAACAAATCCAATTAGAAAGATTATCTATACTCTTTAAATTTAATGTACGTAAATTACCAAAATGAAATTCAAAGTTTATCATAGGTTTTAAATTAGGTTTTACAACAACTGACAGATTCGCGAACTAATCTGTCACAGTTTCATAAACGATTTGTTGTGACGAAACTACTTGGAAATAATTTATGAAATTTAATATACGTATAATAGACTTAAAATAAACCGTAGTCGCTTTTCAAACTTTATGAAAATAAGATCTGTACACAGGAGTAAAAATCGTATAAAAGTAGTAACAGATTCGAAAACATGCTGTAACTTTACTAAAAACAATAAAACTTTCAATTTGATAATTCATATTAAAAATCACGAAAAATTAAGAAATTAATTTTCTTATTCATATGTTTTAGTCTCGGCCCTATAATAATTTTTAGAAGATTGAAACATATCATCATAATAATATAGTAAACATATTTATAAAATTCGATTTAAAACGATACTACAAGCAACTACAACATGTATATCATGCAATACCGAGTCATGCCATCATGTGTTACCTTCATCGAGATCCGAATTAATAAAATAACCGTCTTCATCGGATCTAGCACGATAGCCTACGAAAAATTAAAACATATGGTATTAGAACCACATAAGAAGGGATTAGAAAAAGGGAAACGAGATGGAGAATAAGAGTAATTAAATTACCCTTGAGATTGGAATGAAAAAGGACGGATTTAAGAATCAGATTGATAACGAAATAAGGTAAGCACGGGCTGATTTGTGTGAGAAACACAGCAGCAACGCATCAATGAAGGAAGACTAATAGAAGAGAGTTTGTGTTTGGATGTTTTACCAGATGTGAATAAAGAGGAATAGAAGTAGGAAAATTAAGAATGCTATTAAATAATAAGAGTAGTGTTTTAGTTGTATAACACGATTGAAATCGAGGAAAACTAGGAGTCTCTTGCAAAAAGATTTTGATAGCCACTAGCAAGATAAGAGGAAGGTTAGTCTTCCTAAAAGACAATAACATGTGATTAATAAAATTAATATAAAGAGTAAACTAAAGCCAACAAATAATTGACTAGCTCCAAAAGACGTTAACATTGGACTCGATTTGGGTAAGGAAATAATTCACGGTGGGATCGAAATCATTAATAAAAATAAATAATTGGCTTACAAATAAATTGGGTTAAAATCGCATGAGAAAAGAATTAGGCTCAAACTTCGAGATGAGCTAAAATATTATTTTGTCGCAACATTAAATATTTGGGTCAGGTTCGAAGTTGATAAAAATAATTAGTTGACTCGAAAATCAAATGGGTCAATCTCGAGTTTAAATAATTGTTTGTAAGGAAATTGAGTTTCTCGACGAATAAATAGTTTTCAACGAAAATGAATTAAATTGATTTATCGAAAGCAAAATGATATTTTTCAATGAAAGTTTAATAAAATAATTTCTCGAAGAAATAATAAAACGTTTTAACGAGTTTCGAGTTGAAAATAGAAATTCGAGCTAAAATAAAGATTTCAGGAGTTTAAGACGAAGTCAAAGTAAATCCGATAAGATTTAAAATGAAGGATTACAAGTTAAATCGCAAACCAAATAAAAATATGGATTCAAATTTAATTTATAAAAATTAGGGGTGTTACAATTAAAACCTTACAAAAGGAAGTTACATCTTAAGACAGATACGGGAAGAAAAATACATAAGGCCCGAAGTTCCGGCCTGACAGAAATCAAACGCCCCGCCACGCAGGCCTAGTCATCGCCCAAATCTGGGGAACAATCCCCAGGGCTGCCTGGACTCCCGAGAGCCGAACCCCAGTCCCAGTCTGGGGAGCCCTGGAAAGGGTCATCAGAAGCTCTGTCTTCATCCCTGTCGCTCAGGCAACCAAGACCCTCGCTGTCATCAGAGTCATGGCTGCTATCTTCCCAGTCCCTTCCAAAGGGAACGGCCCGGGACTCGTCGCAGGTGCGACAGCCTGTCTTCTTCACAGGCGAAGAGGGACCTGACGCCAAGGAGGAATCAGTGTCAGAATTGGGGTCAAATTGTTCAGGGTGCAGCCATGGAAAGCACTCATGGCATCCCCTGTCGTAACAGCCCCCTCCCTGGGAGCAACGCCTAAACCTAGGCGCAGCAGGAGGCGAGGACCTCCTAGGGCATTTGCCCATCCTAACAGAGGCCTTCTGACTTCTCCGGCGAAAATGAAGTTGTGAACGGCGACTCCGGCGAACAACTAGGTAAGCAGCACGAGCATATCGAAGCCTCCGAAAACCTCTGAAGATGAAAGTAACATGCCTAACTCCACGACGAGTTACACTTTTTTTGATCCAAGCCATGATTAAAGACAAAATGAAGATTGGAAATGGGTCATAAAAGTAGTGAAGGAGGATGCAATTTATACGGAAAACAGAAACAGGGCATTAATGGTGCCCCAACCACCTCTGCAAGGAAGAAAGCCAATCATCGAACTGGCACACTGCCCAAAAATTCTCTGCGCAAAGGAGGGTAATCATAACAAAAGACGTTTGAACTCCCTGCGTGCCCAGAGGAATTAAAGCATGTTCCCTCGGGAACATGCGACGCATTAAATGCAAGTGTCCAAAGAGACAACCTCCCGCTGTCCCAAAGCAAGACGTCGCCTGCCGAGCAGGAACCCCGCTCCTCCTCAGCCGGCGAGGGCCAATTGATGGGGGTCGGTTGCCTGCCTTTGGTCGCCTGCCAATCAGGCCCCAGGGCGACCAGTCCCAGAAGGAGGAAAGGTCTGTCCAACAGCCTTTCCATCAGAATCACTGGAATCTCCAAGTGTGGCCCTAATCCCTAGAGCCATCCGCCAAACAGAGCAAACCAGGCCTGCCGCCTGCTTCCAGGGCGTTCCCGCCTGAACAGAGCCGAAGGAGAACCGAGGACCCATCCGTCATTTTGCCTAAGGTAAGGGGAAATGGGTGGACAAGGTGAGTCCACGTGTCGCGCCAACATCCACCCATTTCCCTCCTCTTCTTTCTCTTTCCCTCTCTCTTGTGGGAAGCTATAAATACTTACCCATTTCCCACATAAGGGGGGTTGGATTTTCTCTCTCTAGACTCTTACTCCTAAAAACGCCACCTAGTTTCTCACGAGCTAGGTTCGTCAAGGCATTTCACGGACTGACTTAGGCATCGGAGAGGGTTTCCTCGGACAACCTCCGAGGCCCTGTGCGTTCATTGTGCAGGGAGCAGGCCATTTCCGCCGGGAAGGTCCGATCTAGGAAGTAAGAGAAAGGGGAGACCAAGGGAGATCAAACGGTCATTTATTCACCATTAACCCGATTATACAGCCCGGATCATAGGCCGGGTAAATTGTTTCCGTGACCGGAACAGTTTGTCTATGTGTTTTGTGTCCGGTTGCATCCACAGTTTTGTCGCAAGACCCCACTTGCCTTGCGGAGTGCACTTTTCCTCCAAGTGTACTCGCGTGAGTTGAAAGGGCGTAGGGTGCGCTAATACCCACTCGGCTAGTTTAGTAGTTAGTATGTGCTTACTCGAGGGCGAGTAAGGGTTAAGTGTGGGGGATGATAAGTGTAGTTTGTAGTGCCTATTTCGTAGTGTTTTGGTCCCATTTTCCTTGTGGAATCGCTCCTTGGGAGCGATTTATGGGCTACTTATGCTTCCTCAAGTTCGTTTCAGGTTCCCGAGACCATTCATGAAGAGTTGGAGCGATTCCGACTCAATACATACACTTTTCGGAGCCAACGAAGTGAAGGAACGATCACTCGATGCCTTGGATTCGACCCCGAGACCTTGGGACCCAATCCCGAGCCTCCGAGACCCGATCCCGAGTCCCGAGAATTGATGAGAAACCCATGAGAGGCAAGGAAGGACCAAAAAGATCATATTGGAGGCCTACAAGACTCATCCCCGACGGGTATGACCTCATCCCGTCCGGGATGAAGGAGCAAAACAAGGAGCTACTGTTTTTAGCCCTTCCCGACCGGGACCAGCTCCTCCCGGCCGGGACCGACCTCTTCTCGACCGGGACCACCTCCTCCCGGCCGGGAAGGGCGTGCTGCTGCCGCGCTTTGTTTCCTTTCTTCTCCCTTCCACTTGTAACCCTATATATACTCTTCCCTTGCTATGTTAAGTGGATGGACTAAACCCTAGATTATTTTAGCATAGATTAGCATAGATTAGTGTAGATTAGTCGGTAATTAGTCTTTAATCATAGATTAATGCTTGTAATTTGGGAATTCTTCAAGATCTCCACCAAGCTTGACAAACTTGGATGTTTGTTTTGGGTTTTTCTCATTTATGCAAGTTTCCTTCTTCCTTTCATCTTGTTAGTACGTATAATCTTCTTTTCCTTTCTCTTAATCTTGTTCTTTCATTAAAGTTTGAATCTTTGTTGTGTGGATTGCTCATAGTTCATAGTTCTTGTTAGTTTCATTATGCTAGTTTGGTTGTTTGAATTGATTCCTCTTCTTAGTGTTATTTTTATTATAGATATGTTAGAGTAGTATCTTGCTAGGGTTAGTAAGGTGATTAGGGTGTTAATTGGATGATTAAGGGATTGTTGGAGATGTTGGTGGAAGATTTGGGTTTCCTCTTGGTTTGATGCATATTACATGTTTGTTGAAATGCTTGAATGACTAGAAGTTGCATATGCTTGTTTTTCTTGACTTTCTCTTGTGGGTGATAGTTTGTTTTTGGGTTTGGTTCCCTCACTAAGTTGCGAGAGCCCGTTGAGGACGACCCCTAGGTCGGTCTAAGTTGCGAGAGCCCGGATGCGACCTAGGCCCCAATATCACGCTAGTAACCCCGTTTGTCGTTTGTGTCGCCAAGGTGGGTTTTAGGTGGAACCTCTAGGTGAGTCTAAGTTGTGAGAGCCCGGACTATACCTAGATTACCCTACTACCTCCTTCACTCTAGCTCTTCCTCGACCATTCCGTTACCCCTTTGACCCCGACCTAATCCTAGCCCGTTTCCTTTGATTGTTTTCTTGCTTTAGACCTAGTCTCCCCCTCCTTAGATTAGCTCGTCTCGAACCTAGTCTTTGACCGTAGCACACTTTAGTCCGACACCCTGTCCCTGTGGATTCGACCCGACTTGCCCTAGCTACCCACTAGGATTAGTTGGTTTTTATTTGTTGGCGGGGATCCACGACAAATCCCTACCATCAGGCTACTTTCTCTACGGCACTCACACGGGTGGCCAAGGTCGTTTTGTCGGTCTGGATGGTAGTCAGTTGAGTCTCGATCTCGGCCAAAGCGGCGGTCAGTTGATCCAAAGTTGACTGCATTTTCTGTTGTCTGGTTTCAGGTGGCCTGTCTGTAAGAACACCGCGTAATCAGAAACTAGCCCAAATCCCGGAATAGAAAGTACATCCCGAACAAGACTAATAAGAAAAAAGGAAATGACTCGGAAAAGACACCTAGACGGGTGACTTGTGAAAAGTGGGCCTTCTTTAGGATTCGGCGGGTGGGCCGAGTCCTGTTTGAAAGAAGGCCCACGCGAGACATCCCCAGACTTTTAGACTCGATTGTGTAGACGGGCCCTCCTTTGTAGGAGTATGTCCTACGTAGGCGGGCCTTGCCTTAGTCTAATAAGGCGGACTGGGATAGGGAAGAAACTCGTGATGTAAGATCGACAGAGTTTCGACGCTACAGACCTTGACGACTCAAGACACGACCCGACACTGCTAAATACGGGAAGTCTTAAGAAGAGGAAGGTTTTTTTTAAAAAAATCCGAGAAAACTCGGTGGAGGGCCCAATTTTTCGAAATAAAAACGGAAAAATGTATCGGGCCACGGGTTTTGAATGTTCGAAAATATTTTCGAGTTTTGAAATAGGCAGAATACCGGCTAGAAATAGGCTATTTTGAGTAAAATCATAAGTCCTAAATTCGGTATACTTCCCGGGTTTTGAAATTGGATATCTTGAAAAAGATGCGGTTTTTTGAAAAGACGATTTTTGAAAACGACATGGAAACCAAGTAGCACGTAGTCAGGCAAGCATTATAACGACGCCATGTATGCTTTACACTAAGTCTCGGTCGGTCTAAAAAGGGTCTATACCAGTGCACATAGTCTAGACGTTGATCGGGACGGACTTTCTAAGTCGAGTTGAGCTTAGAACATGCCGCGAAACCCACTCGAATCGACTATGGACATCTTTGACATATCCATATTGGAGTACATCACGGTATAGTGGGACGTCGGTCGCGAGTACCGGCCCGGGAAAATGTGGGGTTATGCATGAACCGTAAAACTAAAACGCGTATTGTACTAGTCAAACGATTTCTATTCGAGTCTCACCCAGAGGATGCCGATGGTAAGTCACGCATCAGTTAATCCCCAGTGGAGTCGCCAAATTGTGGACATGATATAGGTCCACCCCGACCCGGCCACGCGCGGGTTTGGGTAGGCGAATGAATCTCCATATGAGAATGGATCGAATTGAAATTTAAATCGAAGTGGAGTCGCCACCGAACTTTGTGGGAGTTCGGGCCCGTTCGAATCCACTCTATGTCGTAGTGGGCCATATACAAAATACGGCCCATTTCCGATGTCAGAGTTAATTGGGCTCGTCCCTTTGCATTGCGATACCGATACCGTCACTACCGGTTATCGTGTATTGAATGACTCTCGTGCACCAGCGGTTTCGGGCATCCGGAAACCGAGGTTCTGAGTAAGGGGTGAGGGTACGTGTTGGGAAGCCCACAAAGGACACCCAACCCCGCCCGCACATTGGCGGCCTCTACTAAGATATCGAGTGACTTTCTAATACGCGCGTTAGTTGAACGATGAAAATGTTATGCAAACAATATGTTTCCTAGACATGCGAAAAATTGAATGGGTTTCTATGTCAATTTAATGCAACTAATTCTAACGTCGAAGTTAAATTTAGCATGCGAGTTCATTTTAGTACAATAAAATAAACAATGAAAAATCGACAAGAACATAGCAAACTTGTTAGTAACGGTATAACGATTGATAAATTGAATAAAGATATAGAAGCGATAAATGCATGATTTTTGGAAAGTTTTATATGTCACGTGATGGATTAACACGTGTTGACCGAGGTCAAGGGAAAAATATATCGAGATCTAAAAAAAATGTTTTGTCTAACGATGTTCGAAGAATAATAAAAAAGAGCAAAATTGTGCCGCGTTTCCAGGCAGTTGCGCGACTCGCATGGGAACAGCGCGACTCGCGCGGGTCAGGCGACTCGCCCGGGATGCCGGCGAGTCGCGTGACGGGCTGTTTCGAAATTGTTTTCTTCGGAAAATTGATGACTTTATTAAATCGCGTACAAATATTGTGTAATTTGCACTCGACTTAATATTTTCGATATTCGTCGTATTCAATATTCGTTTATGAAATCGATATTAAGTACTTGGAATAATTTATACTCGATTCTAATTTTGATGCTCGTCGTATCCCATATCGATTATTGAATCGGTATGAAATGCTAGAGCGAAAACTTGAAGAAAATAATATAAGTCGTTTAAATTAACTAAAACGATATAGATTTTTCTCCGCGTTTATAGTGTCGTAATTAATTTTTGCCAAATTAAATGACATCTACGTTAGCATCAACGAAAATCGTGTCAATTTAATTTATTGACTAAATCGTTTGGATTCAATGGCCAATTATTGAATTGGTATCGAATCCAATTGATTGACATTTTGCGATTATTAAAAGACTTGATTCCCTCGGCTTCCCGAAATCGTTAAAAATCCCTAAGGATTGCGTGATGTCGGATCCGCGTCAACAGGTTTCGACCCTAAAAGGGTTATTTAACAACAATAATACCAACTATAGAGCGTCTTCTCAAAATAATATCAATTTTAATAAATCTGAGAATAATACGTATTATTGGAGTAGTTAAACAAGAGTAGTATAGGTGACCGGTTACCTGTAGAACCCTTCCACCTTCCTTTTTCATCTTTAATTTTATTTAATGGCAATAATACCAACTATAGAACGTCTTCCAAAAATAATTCCAATTTTAATAAATCAGAGAATAATACGTATTTTTGGAGTACTTAAACCAGAATAGTATAGATGATCAGTTAGCGGTAAAACCCGTTCACCTTTCTTGTTCGCCTTTAATTTATTTCATATTACTTCACTCCTTTTCACTTAGTGTACGGGGCATTAAATTTCATTCATGTCCTCCGTCTCCCTCTTCCTTCAAGTTTTCAACCTCACCAAATCTAGCTAACAATATAATCCTACAACAAAATCAACACGTTAATCTAAACGAAACATATAGGAAAAAAAACTAAAGAAGAATGAAGGGTAATGGAGAGAGAGGAGAATGAAGGAGAAAACTAAGGAGAGGTAGACCTGACAAAATTGACCTGACCCGAATAAGCCAAACTGACCCCGACCTGACACCTGAATTGAAGACTTGATTTTGACCCGTAATCCGAATTAACCCGAGCTAACTCGAAACTGACTCGACTATTATTATAGAAAACGAGTCGATATCCCTAAAAAAGTTGAAAACAACAAACCCGAGAATGACTCGAACCCGAAATTATCTGACCCGACCCGAAGTTGACCCGATTATTATAACACAAAAGTGGTCCGACCCGAAGCTGACCCAACATGGGTCACCCGTTATACAGGTCTAATTAGGAGGATGGAGGATAAGTAGCAGGTTAAATATTAATAAGGTGACCTGATATAGCAGGTTATAAAGTCACTTATACTACTCTTGTTTAACCACTCCAATAATACGTATTATTCACAGATTTATTGAAATTGGTATTATTTTGGGAAGACGCCCTATAGTTGGTATTATTGTCATTAAATAACCCTAAAAAAAAGTACTCCCTCCGTTCCAATGAATTGTTTGCCTTTCCTTTTGGCACCAAGGTTAAGGGAACCAATGAAGGAGTGACATGTAGAACAAAACTCAAGAGAATGATCAAATTGCATATAAAAAACATTCCTAAAATAGAAAGGCAAACAATTCATTGAGACGCCCCAATATGGAATAGGCAAACAATTCATTGGGACGGAGGGAGTATTTGTTTTGGAAATAGTTTTAAAGATCGACGAAATATGCGATTATGACGGAATAAGAAAATTATGGTTGATGTTAATTCGTCTCAACAATCAAGCGATCGGGGTGATGGGATAAGCGACCGGCAACGCTGAGTGCAATACTCTTCGGGTTTCTTTATCCCACCATCACTCACACTCGACACGAATCGACGAATATTTTAGTATTTTATACTAGTTATATTATCGATATTATAGGTACAACGATAAAATAAATAAAAAAACAAAAAAAGAAGATGGAGATGACGTGAGGAAGAGAAGAAAGGGAAAAGAACGGGGTTTTGCACCCTCAACCTACATGTTCTTGTTCTCGGACGGGACTCGTAGTTGTGGCTTGCACGGGAGTAATCGAGATGTAAGTTAAGTTATGGTGATTAGGGTTTGTCTCCTAATTGCTAGGGTTAGAGCTTGAGTGCAGTGTAGATTAGAGATTAATTAGGGTTGAAAGTAGGGTTCGAAAAGATGTCTAAATGCATGTGCATGAGGGTGTATATATAGGTCAAGCTATGCACTTTGGTGTCTAGGGTTTTGTGCCTTGACGGACTTGACCTGATGGCCCGTGTGAAGGTGGACCGTGGGTGAGCTACTGGGAAACGACTTTGACCGGGTTTTGACCCGGTCGCTAAAAGTCGGTTTTATTCCCGGTGTCGGTTTTGATCCAAATTAGTCTTATTTGATTGGAAATGATCCACTGGGCCTGAATTTGAGGTCGGTTTTGTGGGATTTGTAATCAATAAGTGCTTAAGCCGACAACTAATGGTTTCGAGCCCATATCCGAGCGCGTAGAAACACGTTTGCGTCCGATCATCATCGGGTGTTTTTTGGAAACTGCTATAGACACATGTCAGTCAAAATGTGGGTGTCTACACAATTATATCAAATACATACAAAATATAAAATACATAGAATAAATATACATAGAAAATAGAATGAAATAAATAAAATACAATGAAAATGATATAAGTAAATTTTATTATTTTAAGTTCTTTTATTCATTTTCTCAGTTTCTCAGTTTCTCATATAAATAGAAATGTAAAGGTGATAAATAAATAAATTAAACAAGTAATAATTTAGTTAAGTTAAATTTAGTCATAAATAAATATATAACATAAATAAAATATCACGTAACATTTTTATATACATAAGTAATTTAGTCATACAAATAAGCCTAAATATTTAAATAAACAATTTATTAAGTTAGTACATAATATACTTATATATGTATATAATGTTGTTAGAAGAAAAGTTTGGTTACCTTAATAGCTATTACGGAGTATATATTAAGAATTAAAGGTGGTCAGGTCAATAATATCGTCTACGATAGGAAAGTCGTCTCTCCCACCTTTTAAAGAAATTTTCGGTCGAAATTTATTTGGCCCTTAATACGGTTCCAGAAAAATGATTCCGCCAAATATTGGGTAGTTCCTCATTTCCGATGCTCCAATTATAGAGAAGAACGAGGGAGTAAATATAGTATGTAGTACGAAGTAATGTAGTATGTAGTATGTAGTATATAGTATATAGTATAGAAAGTAGAAGTAGTGTAAGCGAGTAAGTAGTACATATTATATGTAGTATTAGGAAGTAGCAAGTAGAAGTAGTTGTAGTAAGTAGTACGGAGTATGTAGTACTAGTATATATAGCAGTGTAATATGGTAAGTAGGAGTATGTAGTATATGTAGTTAGTAGGTATATATATGGTATAAGGTTAGGTGTAGGTAAGAGTAGGTAGGTTAGGTGTAGTAAGAGTAAGGAGTGCAGTATATGGAGTAATAACAGCTAGGTTAATGTAAGGTGTCGTGCGTAGGGATTAGGGAATAATGTGGGAGGCTAGTAGAAGGCCCAATTCCCGAGTTCCAGTCAGTTTATCGTACAAAGTTAAAATATAAGATTATGGAATTAAAATAATGGAAACCGTAAAATTTATTTTTAAAAAAAAAATTATGAGAGGGTAAGTAAAACCGACGATAAATAGTATTATGGGGCAATAGTAATAAGTAATTATTATTTTAAGAATTCGATAAATTATTTCTAAATTTTTATGAGATGAGAAAATGTCAAAACGACAGGTCTTTATTAAAAATATTTTCGAGTTTTAAACTTTATTTAACGAAAGATAATTTTTTTAATAATTCGATAAATAAATTCCAAAGTTTTTATAACGGAATAATTTTTAATTTAACGAAAATAAAATAATTTATTCACGAAAATAATTTTTCAAGCGTTAAACTTGATTTAAATAAATATTTAAAATTTTAACTTTATTTGAAAAATACGGGATTACATAAACTCCCTTCTTTACATCTTCACGCACCTATATGGAAACAAATAAGACTGTTTTAGAAAGCTATGAATTTAGGAGTCTCGCAACAGCAACATCACACCTATGACTCCATGTCATGTGCAAGTGATGTGATGTGATGGTGTCGGTGTGATGTATGCAAAATTGGAGTACGAACTATAGATGAACATAAGAGAAATTAATGTGTTTCCAGCTGATATAGGTAAGAATTACAGAAGCGGTATATAATATGATAGATGTCTATCAAAATTCAAAATAAAAATAGATTAACCATAAGAAACAAACTAACGTCAGTCAAAACAATAAGCAAACTTTAGTTAAATAACCAAATCACCGAAATACATAGCTCATTTGATAACAGATACGAGTATAACTTTTTTATCCATAGTTTCATTCATGATGAAAGATCAGAACTTTTAAATCGGAATGAAATAAGAGACAACTAAAGTCATCTGAACAGATACAAAAATCAAAAAAATGGGGGAAATCGTGCAGATTCGTCATTGAAATAAACAAAAGGCGATTAACTGTGAATCCGAACAATTTTTCAACAAATGAATAAGAATCTAATGATTTTAAACGAATATTATTATCGAAACAAGGATAAAAAAAACGTTGTGGCTGACCTGCTTCAGATGACTTGGGTAAAGTTGCTTTGATGTTGCTGTTATTTCTTTTACAATCCGTCAAATCATAATGTATGCAACAGCACCTATATCAAAAGAATAAATTTGGGGAAATCAACAATAACTAGTTTTGACCCGTGCAAATTGCACGGATGCTGTTTCAAAACATAAAGTAAGTAATGGAGGATAGAAAATTGTGTTATAGTAAATGCAGCCTGTTATAATTATTGTGTTCTTAGATAAATCCAAGCATGTTATAATGGAAGCAACGCCCGAAATCCAATGAATCATTAACTCGGACACAACAGCATGTGTAGACACCCGCATTTTGACTGCCAGGTGTCTATGGTAGTTTCCCAAAAAACACCCGATGATGATCAGACGCTAACGTGTTTCTACGCGCTCGGATATGGGCTCAAATCCATTAGTTTTTGGCTAAAGCACTTATGGAGTACACATCCCACAAAACTGACCTCAAATTCAGGCCCAGCAGACCGTTCCGAGTCAAACGAGACTAATTTGGGTCAAAATCGACACCGGAAATAAAACCGACCTTTTAGCAATTGGGTCAACCCCGGTCAAAGTCATTTCCGAGACATACAAAACAGCCCCTCACAACATCAAAAGTCCAAGTCAAAAACAAACCCATCAAAAACCCAAGTCACGGTCCAAAACAACTGACCCGCGCGACCCAGCTGGGCCACTCGATCGAGTACCCCACCCACTCGATCGAGTGGGCCCTTTTCCAAGCCCGACGGCTGACGCACTAGGCCACTCGACCGAGTCAGCCACTTACTCGGTCGAGTATCCCTAACCGGGGTCCTTGGCTTTGCCTATATAAGCAACCCCATGCACACACAATTTCACAAAAAAACTTTGATCATCCTTCAAAAAACCCTAATCAACACACTCTCATACTACACTCAAGCCCCAACCCTAGTACCTAGGAGGCAAACCTAAACCACCACAACTCAACCTCCATAGACCTCGAAACTCCCGTGTTAAAGCCGCGACTACGAGTCCTATCCGAGACAAGAACATGTAGGTTGAGGGTGCAAAACCCTATTCTTCCCTTCTTCTCTTTTGTCTCTTCTATTTTTGTTTTTTTATTTAATTATCACATCTGTAATATCGCTAGTATCGCTAGTACTATAAAACATTAAAATACTCGCGGATTTGTGTCGAGTGTGAGTGATGGTGGGATAAGAAAACCCGAATATACAAGTGTACTGTACACAGCGTTGCCGGTCGCTTATCCCATCACCCCGATCGCTTGATTATTGAAACGAGTCAACCTAAACAATAATTCGTTTGCTTTTGTTCCCATCGCATATTCACATCGATTTTCCAAAACAAGTATTTTATTGAATAAGGGTCGAAACCCGTTGACGCGGATCCGACATCACGATCCCTAGGGATTTATTTAGATGTCGGAAAAACCGAGGGAATCAAGTCTTTCAATTCAAACAAAGCGTCGATCCGTTAGAGTCAATACCAATTCCATATGGAGATTCATTCGCCTACCCAAACCCGCGCGTGGCCGCGTGGGGGTGGACCTATGTCATGTCCACAATTTGGCGACTCCGCTGGGGATTAACTGATGCGTGATTTACGATCGGCATCCTCAGGGTGAGACTCGAATAGAAATCGTTTGACTAGTACAATGCGCGTTTTAGTTTTACGGTTCATGCATAACCCATATTTTCCCGGGCCGGTACGAGTGACCGACGTCCCACTATACCATTGATGTACTCCAATATGGATATGTCAAAAGGTGTCCATAGTCGATTCGAGTGGGTTTCGCAGCATGTTCTAAGCTCAACTCGACTTAGAGAGTCCGTCCCGATCAACGTCTAGACTATGTACACTGGTATAGACCTTTTAGACCGACCGAGACTTAGTGTAAAGCATACATGACGTCATTATAATGCTTGCCTGACTACATGCTACTTGGTTTCCGTGTCGTTTTCAAAAACCGTCATTTTTTCAAAAAATACATCTTTTTCAAGATATCCAATTTCAAAACCCAGGACTATACCGAATTTAGGACTTATGATTTTACTCAAAATAGCCTATTTCTAGCCGGTATTCTGCCCATTTCAAAACTCGAAAACATTTTCGAACTTTCAAAACCCGTGGCCCATACTCTTTTCGTTTTTTAGAAAATTGGGCCCTCCACCGAGTTTTCCCGGATCTTCAAAAACAATCCATTTTCAAAACCTTTCTCTTCTTAGGACTTCCCGTATTTAGCAGTGTCAGGTCATGTCGTAAGTTGTCAGGGTCTTTAGCGTCGAAACTCTGTCGATCTTGCATCACGGGTTTTTTCCCCATCCCAGTCCGCCTTATTAGACTAAGGCAAGGCCCACCTACGTAGGACAAACCTCTACAAAGGAGGGCCCGTTTACACGATAGAGTCAAAAGTCTGGGGATGTCTCACGTGAACCTTCCTTCGAACAGGACTAGGCCCACTCGCCGAATCCTAAGGCAGGCCCACACTTCGCAAGTCACCCGTCTAGATGTCTTTTCTTGAGTCATTTTCCTTTTAGTCTTGTTCGGGATGTACTTTCTATTCCAGGATTCGGGCTAGTTTCTGATTCCGCGGTGTTCTTACAGACAGGCCACCCGAAACCAGATATCAACGCAAAATGGACGCATTGAAGGAGGCCCTAGAGAAGATCGAGACTCAACTGACCTCCATCCAGGCTAGCTAAGCAACGTTAGACACCCATTTGAGCGCCGTAGAAAAGACGGCCCCTGTTGACGGGTCAGAGACCACTGGGCCCATAGCTGAACTTATCAGCGTTGTTCGCAGGCTCGAAGAACAAGTTCACCTGTCGACGAACAACTCGATCCACACCGAAAATGCTCGTTCCTATTCACCTTTGAATGACGAGCTGCCTGCTAACCTCAACCTTACGGGAATTCTGATGTTTGAGGGTACTGAAGACTCGGTCCATCACATTCGGGCTTTCAAAGACTTTATAGCGGTCAAGGGGGTAAAGTCCGCCATGTTCAAGCACTTATTCCCTTCCTCTCTCGAGAAGCACCTTAAGGCCTGGTTCTATAGGCTTGACCCCAAGAAATATAAAACTTGGGATGATGTGGCGACCGAATTTGCTCGGAACTACGCCGACAATACTGAAATCCAGACTACAATGCGTACTCTGGAGGTGATGGCCCAAGAGCCCAAAGAAGGGTTCACAAAATATTTTCAAAGATGGCGGGCCGAGAGTGTGAAGCTGGTCGAGAAGCCCAGTGAGAAGGTCCTAGTGGAGGCTTTTGTCAAGAACCTCCTCTCATCCTACCGGGTCCATCTCCGGTATGCTATCATCCCTAACTTCGCCGCCCTCACTGAGATGGGCACAAGAATAGAGGACGACCTAAGGTTAGAGAGCCTGACTAAGGCCTCTACCAAAGTGTAGACACCCACATTTTGACCGCCAGGTGTCTATAGTAGTTCCCGCCAAACACCCGATGATGATTGGACGTAAACGTGCTTTGATGGACTCGGATATGGGCTCGTAATCATGGACATTTGGTTTAGACCTATTACGGAGTAAAAATCTTATAAAACCAACCTCAAATCCAGGCCCAGTGGGTCGTTTCGAGTCAAATAAGACTAATTTGGGTCGATTCCGACACCAGGGGTAAAACCGTCTTTTAGTGACCGAGTCAAAACCCGGTCAAAGATATTTCCCGAGACCCACGGACAAACCGTGACACCACAAGTGTCCGGTTTGGACTCCAACACTACCAAAAAATCAGCTTTGAGAACATTAAACAATTCCGTTGAGCGTAGAATTCGATCTCAAGTAGGAGTTCTATTCGGAAACCGAATCAGACACCGACCGAGCTCCAAATACTCGGCCAAGACATCCAAAACAGCCGAAACACTCCCCTTGACAGCCGAGATATTTGGCTTCCCCACCAAGAAACGAGACTTTGGTTTCCTCTCGAACTCTCGTATTTCCTATCCAAACCGGTATTTCTTGTCACACAAGCAAGACTACCTCGATTTCTATAAATAGGACCTCCCGTCCAACACAAAAGACACGGTTGAACAGCCAATATACACGGTTTACACAGCCATTATACACACACATCATAGATCTATTATTCCTACATCACACATTCATCATCAATCATCGAAAGTCAGAAAATATACAACCTCGTAACGCCAAACAATTCCCGAGTAATCTCGACCCGACGAATCCGACCCCCAGCCGGCCGAAACCCGTCCCATTACCCGTCCAAAATAACACCCTAACTCATCCTCATCATCTCGACGCTCTCAAGTCTAAGCCACTTTCCGACGAGCCTTATCCCGAGAAAACAAAGCATGTAGGTTGAGGGTGTAAATCAAACCCGATTCTTCTCTTCTTCTCTCCTTTTCTTCACGTTTTTTTTCTCTTCTTTTTTGTGTCGAGTCGTCGGTCCTCGTTTAATATGGGTCGTTTTCGCATATTTTTCATTATTTCTAATAATCGATATTAAAAAAAAACTATTTTTTTTATAACGTTCTTAAAATACGATATCGATTCTCTAATCGAATATCGTACCTAACAAGAACAAAACTAATTAATTCTCGTTGATGCTAAATAAAATCGTTACATCTTTTTAAACAAAATTCGACGATTTTATACGCGGAGAGAATTAACATCTTTTTCGTTCAAAATTCTTTTTTTACTTTTCGTTCAAAACAAACTTTTTTTCAAAACATTTTCTAAAATCATTCCGACTATTCGATATCGATTTCATAATCGAATATCGAATACGACGAATATCGAAAATATGAATCGGGTATAAATTAATCCATATTTGTACGCGATTTATAAAAATTAACGATTTTTCGACAAAATAAAAAAACCCGAACAGGCTGCCACGCGGGTCGCGCGCCTGTCAGGCGACTCGCGCAGCAGCCTGGTTCGCCGGGTCTCTTTTTTTCGTTTCCTCGCTTTTCTATTTTTTATTCTTTTCGAATCTTACATAAAAAGCGACTTTCGCGACATATTTTGATAAATACTTTTTCTTTGACCTCGGTCAACGCGTGCTAATCCATCACGTGACATAAATCTTTTCAAAATCATGCATATTATTTATTTGCGCCTTTATTCGATTTATTCATCGTTACTAACTCGTTTTCTCGTGTTTGTAGCAATTTATTTTCATATTTTGTTTTTATTGTTTTATTAGACTAAAACGAAATTCACATGCTAAAATAACTTTGACGTTATTAGTTTAATATGCATTAAACGACTTAGCAACCCATTTATTTATTTTTCTCACATGTCTTAGGAAAATAATCTTTGCATATCATTCAACCGTCGAACTAACGCGTGTACGTAAAAAACGAACGATATCTTAGAAAGGCCGCTAAGTGCGGGCGGGGTTGAGTGTTCTCAATGAACTTCTCAACACGTACCCTCACCCCTTACTCAGAACCATGGTTTCCGGATGTCCGAATCCATTGGCAACGAGAGTCATTCAATATACGATATCCGATAATGTCGGTATCGGTATCAAATGCTAAGGGACGAACCCGATAAGCTCTGACATCGGAAATGGGCCATGTTTTAAATATGGCCCACTACGACATAGAGTGGGTTCGAATGGTTCCGAATAACCACAAAATTCGGTGGCGACTCCTACTTCGATTAAAAATTCAATTCGACCCATCTCATATGGAGATTCATTCGCCTCCCCAAACCCGCGTGTGGCCGCGTCGGGGTGGACCTATGTCATGTCCACACAAAGGCTATCAAGGGGCAAGTTCATCTACGAGCAAGCCCACAACCGCAGCTGCAACTCACAGCATCTTTGATGAGGTAAACCTGCTTGACACCTCATCCAAAAAGAATACACCAAATCGGGTATTCACAGATATAGGGACTACCTATACCTATGCCTTACAAAGGCTATCTTCGAAGGGTCTGATCCAACCAATAGGCCCGATGCCCGAGCTTCCAGTGGAGAAGAGGCCCAAAAGTTATAACGCCCAGGCCTACTGCCAATATCATCGTGGTAATGGGCATGATACTGAAAAAGTGCTGGAAACTGAAGCATCTAATCCAGGACCTGATCGAGAGCGGGAAGATTCCATTGCCCGGAGACAAGCCGAGCAACAAAGAAAACCCGTTCAGCGCCCATGCTATATTCACAGGAGAGGTAATCGACTGTTCTCACCTCATCTCCCCCTATATCCCACAAATTAACGGGATATGGTTCGATGACGAGGATGATGTATACTTAACCAAAGGGGAAGCTGTACCCATCACCCTTGAAGAGGTCCGAAAGGCTAAATCCAAAGCCTTAGCCACTCACCACCTCGCCGCAGCTGGGCGTCCTATTCCCGCATCCGTCGCTGAACCTACCAGGACAGAATCTACCCTCGAAGAATCAAGCACTGTCACGGCTCTTGTCCAGCAACTAAAGAGGGTTCGAGCTGACTTAACCATATGGCAATTACTAGTAAGCTCACAAGCTCATCGGGAAGCATTGACTAAGGCTCTCGATGAAATCAAGGTCGACTCACAGGTTACCCCTTCTGAAATGGTAGCCACTATTATGCCTTATCTCAAAGGCAAGTCCAAGGAAGAAGGCCCACTCATCACCTTTTCCGAGTCTGATCTGCCAGCGTTTGGGCCCAATCATAATCTGGCTCTATACATTACGGTCATTTGCCGAGGGAAGTACCTCCCAATGACCCTTATTGACGATGGGTCCGCTGTGAATGTTCTACCTCTAAGGACCGCTAAAGCTCTCGGCATCACCGATGCCGACAACTTCCCGACAGCACAGACTATCCAAGCTTTCGACGGAAGCCCAAAACCGGTGGCCGGAGCCGTTAAGTTAACAATAATAACGGGCCCAATCGAGAAAGAGTTGGAGTTCCAGGTGATTGATGTCACCTCGTCTTTTAAGTTACTATTAGGAAGGCCTTGGATCTACGCAGTCAGGGCCGTATCCTCCACTCTCCACCGAAAAGTCAAGATGCCACTTCGGGATGGCATCATCACACTAGGGGCTACTCCTATTACCGTGGCAAGCTGCAAAGCTACGGGCCGGGCTGACCCACGAGGATTTGATTTCGTGGGCATGATCGAAGAAGAGTATCTCTTTAGGCCCTACTTCACAACTAGCATCGACACGATGCTACAAAATCTAGGCTATCTACCGGGAGCAACCTCGAGGCCAAATCTTCCGGCTGGGAAGATCATTGAGGTCCTAAATGATGACGAATCACAATTCGGGTTGGGGTATGCTATAACCCCAAAAAACGTGGTTCGGGCCGGTATTCACAAGGCCATCGACATTTTCAAGGGTACTTACATAGGCCCTTATAGCCCGAAGTTAACAGATTACTTCGTCACTCCAGTTTTCGGAGCTGTTCAAGTGGGCCTCTACCAACCCACCATCACATACCCCGAGGCCAAAACGGCTCGGGAATGCAATTTCATCCCCGATGACATATTTGCCCTCGTTCAAACCGAGTCCAAGGAAGAGGAAAACAACGCCGAGCCCGTGCTGGGGCTCCTATTTGGAGAAGACAAGGCTGTCCCCGCTCCAAAAGATGATCTGGTCAATCTGATCCTCCGCAGCAATCGGTTTGACCCAACAAAGCTGATCACCGAAGTTGGTGCAGATACGGGAAAAAGGGCCTGGAAGAAGACCATCAAGTGGACCGACAGTCAAGGACGGACCTACAAGCTGACCACCGGAGAGGGAGACATGCCGGAACCGAGTCTGATTCTGAGTCAGAGTCAGAGTCTGAGTCCGAGTCTAGAGGGTCTGGTGCTAGAGTCGAGTCTGTAACCCCTCTTCCCTTATCCACTGAGGTCTCGGGGCCTGTCCCAAGACCTCTCCCTATCCCGTCACTGACCAACGATCAGATGGCCACTCTTTTCGAGCTTTTCACAAAATTCACCATTAATAATAATAACGAAAACCGTTCTGCTTACGACTTGTCTTATTTCCAAAATTTTCTCAATTTCAAAAATTTTATATGCAATGACATTGAGAAACCCGACGAACGGGTACCTCTACCTCCACATCTGATCGAGCAGCTCGAACAAAGGGAGTCCCGAGATCCGGTAATCGAAGAAACCGAGTCCATCAACGTGGGAACCACTTTAGAGCCCCAGATGCTTAAGTTGGGCCTGTCCTTAGATCTAGAGGAGAGAAAACAATTCACGGACCTCCTCCAAGAGTTCAAAGACGTTTTCGCATGGTCCTACAAGGACATGCCGGGTATAGATCGGGAAATAGCCGAACACCGAATACCCATCAAAGATGGGTGTAAACCGGTAAAGCAAAAACTCCGAAGGATGAAGCCCGAATGGTCTCTCAAAGTCAAAGAAGAGATCGACAAGCAATTCAAAGCGGGCTTTATACAAGTGTCTGAATATCCAGAATGGGTTGCAAACATCGTGCCGGTACCCACAAAGGACGGCAAAGTGCGGGTATGTGTGGATTTCTGAGACCTCAACAAGGCAAGCCCAAAAGACGATTTCCCGTTACCACACATCGACATACTAGTGGATAACACGGCCGATCATGCCCTTTTATCATTCATGGACGGGTATGCCGGATACAATCAAATTAAAATGGCAGAAGAGGATATGAGTAAGCCCACCTTTATTACACCTTGGGGTACTTAATGTTACACCGTCATGCCATTTGGGCTTATCAATGCCGGGGCCACTTATCAGCGGACCGCCACTACTTTATTACATGACATGATGCACAAAGAAGTGGAGGTCTACGTGGATGATATGATCGTTAAGTCCAAAGACCGGAATGGGCACATTGCGGCCCTAAGAAAATTCTTTACCCGTTTGCGCAAATACAACATGAGGCTAAACCCTCAAAAATGCAGCTTCGGGGTAACATCGGGCAAATTACTGGGTCATATCGTTAGCCAACGCGGCATCGAGGACGACCCAGCTAAAATCAAAACCATCACCGAGATGCAACCACCCAAGACCGAAAAATAAATACGGGGGTTTCTCGGGAAAGTCCAATACATCAGCCGGTTCATTTCAAAATTAACCATGGTATGTGAGCCCATTTTCAAGAAATTGAAGATAGGGGAACGGGTACTGTGGGACGACAAATGTCAAGCAGCTTTCGATAAAATCAAGGAGATTCTGTCTGCACCGCCAGTATTAATGCCACCTCAACCCGGCTTGCCTTTGTCGTTATACCTAACAACGACCGAGACAGCCATGGGGGCTATGCTGGCCCAGACAGTCGATTCAGAAGAACGAGCTATTTACTACATCAGTAAAAAGTTCCTCGAATATGAATGCAAATACACAATGCTCGAAAAGACGTGCCTAGCGTTAGTTTGGGCCACTAAGAAGCTCTGACATTACATGCTTAGTCACGAGGTACATGTATTATCCAAAATGGATCCTATCAAGTACTTGTTCGAGAAGCCCATCCTCAACGGCAGGATGTCCAGATGGACTTTAATGTTATCTGAGTTTGACCTCAAGTTTGTACCATTAAAAGCCATCAAAGGCCGGGTAGTAGCCCAGTTCCTCGCCGATAGCCCGATATCTGAAGAGGACTACACCGACACTTGGGCCTTTCCTGATGAAGACATATTCCATACCGATACCGAGACATGGGATTTATACTTTGACGGGGCGTCCAACTTTCCAGGATTCGGGGTCGGGATTCTGCTAATCTCACCGCGAGGGGAACACACTCCCTTATCCATCAAATTGGACTTTGACGTGACCAATAACGCAGCCGAATACGAAGCATGCATTCACGGGTTGCAAGCCGCCGTTGATCTAGGGGTAACAAACCTCCGGGTCCACGGTGATTCATCATTGGTCATCAATCAGGCTCTCCAAAAATGGAAGACTCGGAACGCCAATCTCGTGGCTTACCAAGCACGGGTAAGGGTTCTAGAGAAACAATTCCAGAAGGTAGAATACATTTATCTGCCCCGGGAAGAAAATCAATTTGCAGATGCACTTTCCAAATTAGCATCTCTACTAAACATCCCGGATCACCTGACCAGCATGCCAATCTGTGTCGAAAGACGTTCCGAGCCGGCGTATGTACATGCCATCCAGGACATCGAGCTAGCTGACCCAGAACCTTGGTATCAGTCTGTTCTAACTTACTTGGCAACGGGAGAATATCCCCCGGGAACTGAAAACCCGGCCAAGAAACCCTTGCGAAGATTAACAACCCAATTCGTTCGTACAGACGACGGGCAACTATACAAAAGGACGACACAGGGGGCTCTACTCCTGTGCATCGATAAAATACAAGCCGAAAAAGTTATGGCCGAAGTACATGATGGTGAAAACGGTCCGCATATGAACGCCCATATGCTAGCCCGCAAAATCATGAGGCTCGGGTATTATTGGAACACCATGGAAACAGACTGTCAGTTGTATGTCAAACACTGCCATTACTGTCAGATCTTTGCCAATGTATAGCATATGCCATCTTCCCTCTTATATACCATGACATCACCGTGGCCAAATTTAAACATGGGGTATAGACATAATTGGAAAGGTGCATCCTTCCGGGACGGGAGGTCATTGTTTCATTTTGGTGGCCATCGACTACTTCACCAAATGGGTCGAAGCCGAGTCATACCGTGTCTTGAACGCCAAGCACGTGGCCAAGTTTATCCAGAATAAGATCATATGCCGGTATGGGATCCCTCACGAGTTCATCAGTGATCACGGGACCCACTTTCAAGCTGAAACTGCCACATTGCTGGCAAAATATAAAATTCAAAGGCATACATCTTCGCCTTACCGACCTCAAACAAACGGAGCGGTAGAAGCGGCCAATAAAATAATTGTCACCATACTTAAAAAGATGGCTAAGAATTACCGGGACTGGCCCGACAAAATACCCTTCGCCTTATGGTGGTACCGAACGTCAATTCACACCGCGACCGGAGCAACTCCATATTATTTGACATATGGAATGGAAGCAGTCCAGCCGGTCGAGCTAGAAGTACCATCCCTCAGGATTTTACTTGAAAGCCAAGTACCTGAAGCAGATTGGGTCCAAGCCCGATACGATTCGCTAGTCCTTTTAGACGAACGGCGATCACGGCCCCTCAACAATATCCAAATATATCAAAAGGGGATCCAACGGGCCTTCAACAAAAGGGTTAGGCCCAGAAACATCAAAGAAGGGGATCTGGTCCTAAAATCGGTTAGTGCCTTACTACCGGTTGACCCAAGGGGTAAATTCAAAACCAACTGGGCTGGGCCGTACTTAGTCAAGAAGGTCCTATCAGGAGGAGTGATGATGCTGACAGACTTGGACGGGAACGAATTTGTCAACCCAACCAACTTGGACCAGCTGAAGCGCTACTACCCATAAACCCCATCTCAATGTCATTTGCAAAAAATTTATAAAAATTTGTCTTTTTTTTTATAAATTTTCAAAAATTATAGACAAGTCAATAAGTTAGAATTAATTATTCTACTGTCGCACATCTCGAATTAATAATCTTGATGTATTTCGAAAATTGCAAAAATCAATCAAATCAATTTTGAACTACGTTTGGTTTGATTCAGCTAATCGTGGATACGTAGGCAACCCCTCAAAAGGGTACAACCGTAGCAATAAATGAAAAGACGGGAACGGTATTCTTTAATACGTCTTTATTAAACCGATAAACTCGGGAATTACGAAAAAAAAATGCCAAAAACGACAAATCACAAAAAAAATCACACCCAAAAAATAATAATAATATTCAAATAATAATAATGGAGACTAATATTCGGGCATTTTCCCCTTCCCCTTGTCCTACGGGTCGCGTGGAGCCTGAGGTCTTCGAGGTGGTGACGAGCGTTCCCGAATCACAAGTGGAACCTCCTTAGCACGAGCCCGTTTCTTCGACGACGGGTCTTCTACCACAGTCTTCGGTCCAATGCGAGCCCGCACGTGCTCGGGTAATCTATCCCGTGGGCCAAGTCGGTCCTGCACGGGTAGCCTTGGGCCCAGTGTCCTTTCCAAGTCGGTCTGGGGGCTCACCTTCCCCCAAGCAACTTTAGCACTAGACCCTCCAGCTTGAGTCTTGGTCTTCTTCTTTTGTCCTGACATAAGACAGACTAGGGTAGCAGGAGTGTCTCCTTCGTCAAAAAAGCCCATGTTGTCCTTAGCTTTCTCCCTTCGCAGCAGGTCGAAAGCTTCATCAACCTTCAGAGCAGCTCGGGCTTTAGCATCGCCTGCTTTGGTCCACTTCGTGTAAGAGTCTGAAACCCAGATCGAGTGGCGAGATTTGGTGACGGGCCAGGTGTGCCGGGTGTACCATCTTTGCATCCATGTATCGCACATCACATCAGTCAGTTGGGTAGGGTCACTCACAACTGCCTCGACTTCCGGAATTCGCTGGGTCCATCCGTACTACCTTAGTATGCGATCCGGATAAAGATGAACTGTTTGCCTGAAGGATAATATCACCTGATAGCGGGCTCTGTCCCTCGGGTCCCAGCCGGTCCAAAGATAGATGGGCCACCACCTGATAGCGGGCTTATTTTGGTCATTACGCCGGTTGTACGACGATTCCATCGTGACACGATCAGACCCCTTTTTAATGTACTTGAAGAGGTATTTGATTGACCTAGCTTGATTGCACCATTCCACATTGATGTGTGCCTTATATTTGGCAATTAAGTCGACATTGTAAGGAACGACATACCGATTGTCAATAGGCACCCCATTTTTGAAAATTATAGTCCCGTTATCTCTCCTTTGATAAATAGGAAAGCCGTGCTTATCAACGGTTGTCCTTTCGTTGAAAGGCTTTGGGAATTTTCGTCTGCATACACCATCTGACATGCACGGTGAGCTTGGGTTCGCAACGCCACATGGACCAAGAATCATTAACTCGGACACAACAACATGTGTAGACACCCGCATTTTGACTGCCAGGTGTCTATGGTAGTTTCCCAAAAAACACCCGATGATGATCGGACACTAACGTGTTTCTACGTGCTCGGATATGGGCTCAAATCCATTAGTTGTTGGCTAAAGCACTTATGGAGTACACATCTCACAAAACTGACCTCAAATTCAGGCCCAGCAGACCGTTCCGAGTCAAACGAGACTAATTTGGGTCAAAACCGACACCAGAAATAAAACCGACTTTTTAGCAATTGGGTCAACCCCGGTCAAAGTCATTTGCGAGACATACAAAACAGCCCCTCACAACATCAAAAGTCCAAGTCAAAAACAAACCCATCAAAAACCCAAGTCACGGTCCAAAACAGCTGACCCGCGCGACCCAGTTGGGCCACTCGATCGAGTACCCCACCCACTCGATCGAGTGGGCCCTTTTCCAAGCCCGACGGCTGACGCACTAGGCCACTCGACCGAGTCAGTCCCACTCGGACAAAACCTTTTTCAGAGGTCCACTCGGTCGAGTCCCTCATTGACTCGGTCGAGTGGCCCTTTATCATGTTAAACCGTGAGTCCTACAATAGCATTCAAGTCCCATTAACTTTCTTTTCATGACTTAGGTCAACACGTGCCTAATTAATCACGTGAAACATCTTTTCAAAATCATGCATTAACTCATTTGCATCATTCCACATTATTCAATATTTGCACAAACCGTTAATATCGTTATACCGTTACTAACCGTTTGTTGTTTCTTTTGTCAATTTTGGTTGTTTATTTTATCGTACTAAAATGAACCCACATGCTAAAATTCAACTTTGACGTTAGAATCAAATTGCATTAAATTGACGTAGAAACCCTTTCAATTCCATTCACATGCTTAGGGAAAATAATCTTTGCATATCATTTTCCCGTTTAACTAACGCGCGTATTCAAAAGTCATTCGAGATCTTAGTAGAGGCCGCTAGTGTGGGTGGGGTTGGGTGTCCATCGTGGGCTTCCCAACACGTACCCTCACCCCTTACTCAGAACCTCGGTTTCCGGATGCCTGAAACCGTTGGGGCACGAGAGTCATTCAATACACGATATCCGATAATGTCGGTATAGGTATCAAATGCTAAGGGACGAATCCAATAAACTCTGACATCGGAAATGGCCCGTATTTTGTACACGGCCCACTATGACATAGAGTGGATTCGAACGGGCCCGAACTCCCACAAAAATCGGTGGCGACTCCACTTCGATTTAAATTTCCATTCGATCAGTTTCATATGGAGATTCATTCGCCTACCCAAACCCGCGCGTGGCCGCGTCGGGGTGGACCTATGTCATGTCCACAGCATGCAATGTCGGATTTTGTCTTTCATCGGGAATCTCTGCTGAGATGATCTTATCAACATTTGATACCTCCAAAAATTATCATCTCGACGTAGGAAAAGTAGAATATGCGCATGAGAGAGGCCACGCTTCTGAAATTCAACTGTGTACACAACTACAAGTGATTCGAAGAATAAGTTACATGCGTTCAAATACACATCTTAAGACAATCAATCTACCATGAGTAGTAATAGTTTTTGTTGAGTTTACAAACCTGCTTTAGTTCTGCCAAAGATTTCACGAACTTTTAGGTCCTGTATCAACTCATATAGCTTCACTTGGAAGACGCGGGATAGAATATTTGGTTGGTCTTCAGCGCGAAGACCCCGGCTCGATACAAATCGAACGATCTCTGGCCACTTCTGATTGCATGTGAAGGTTATGAATAAGTCTGGATAACCACACCACCTACAAATAGCAAGCGTGTCCAGATACTTCCCCCTCATGAAAACATCCCCAGACGTGAAAGAAGCAGGAACAACAAAACGACCACCAGTCGAGGACGGTTCAACATTACCCTCTGCTGTTGCGTCAACAATATTCTGAAGTTTATCAACCCTGAGCAAGTTTTGGTTGAAACGCAAGAAGGCTAAACGTTACGACTTGACCATCATATACCCGTCAACACAAACTTGCTGAAATAAGTTCCCGCTTGAATCCGAAATGCGAAGAACTCACGTAACGTTAGTTCTTCGCGCGGTTTTAGACTCTTGCTAACACCAAGAGAACTCTCACTATGTGAAATGTGAGGTCGAAAACCGTCCTCGCCGTTAGGGAACAGAATGGGGTATTGTAACGCGATATATGACGGGTGAAGCTCAGAAATACGTTGCAATCCGCCGCATGTTTTCTGAACAATTACGTCACGTTGTTGCATCTCTGGGCCTATGTCACCTTTGATCAAAGCAGAAACCTCTGACGCTGTAGGACGATTGTAAGTTCTACCATCAGTGCATCTTCGTGCAATTAGTCTAATACTTACGTCACCATCGATATCCGAGGACAACCTATCCCTAGCTCTTCTAAACGTCTTCGCAAGGGGATTGTGTTAATCTATCATCTCCTTCAATAAGTACATAAGCTCCTCATTGAATCCGCTACCCCTACTGGAACTATAAGAAATAAAATGATGGTGGATGTGGTTCGTTATTAAATAAATCATGCTATCGGATAATGTCTTAAAATGGATACATAGAAGCAGTGAAGGTGATTACCTTAACGCATTTATCCGGTTGTTTACCTCGTCCTCTGTATCATAAATATATAGCTGACAAAACTTAGGAACTGATTCCTCAGGAGGCATTAAACTACCAAATCGATGTACGTTTTGCCCGCCCATCCTGAATGTGTACGGACCTCGACCATAATTCACTGTTTTATCGATAATGCCGCCCAGAGATGACCAAGCCCAAGTGCAATTGTATCTTCGAATATTTGTAATGAATGTGGAATTGAGGCGGTGCTCACAAAGTAATAGTGACTTCAACAAATCAGGAGGATCGCTTAAATATGGCAATGTCACATTCCCATCCGAACAGCATAGCGAGAATTTGGGTTAAGTCGTGCCGCAACCTTTACCAACCCTTTCCTCATACCACATTAGTGCTCCACACATTCCACATTGATATTCTGGGTCACCAATATCCCAATATTTTGTCGACTATGTGTGTTGTAAAAGTACTAATAAGTTATTTTTGTTACTTCTAACATAGTAGATGTTGGAATTCAACAGTGATTGCATGAAAGTGAAATTTCAAACAAATCAGTTAGCCAAATAAGCACATCGTGTGTACAAACCTTCATCGAGTAGTGGAATAAATGGCACGACTGCACTGCTTGACCCAATTTCGAAATGAGGATTGTGAGCCTCATTTTCCATTCCAGCTTCTATTGTTTGAGTGGAAAGTGGTTGAGGTTGCCCAACCCCTAGATCCTCAGTAGGTGAGTATACGTTGGTGACGTCACTGGGGTAAGGTGTAGTAAAGGGCGATTGGCCTATATTACAAAGTGAAAAATTGTTCATGAGAAACTAATTGTATAAAGGAGAGAAATGTGAGACAAGAGTGCATAGGTGAATAATACCAATATTAACGGAAAGGAGTGACCTCCTTCTCTGAGTGATCAAAAATTTCCGGCTTGCTCTTCTTAGCTTAGCCGTCTGTTGGACCGGTGTAAGGACAGGTGGAACAAATGGGACTACAACAATGGAGTTGGGGTAAATGTATTGGGTGTGGAGGGGAGAAGAGATAGAGCGCTATTAGATGAAGAAGACAACAACGACGATTGATTGAATTAAAATGACCGTCGACAATAATAGTATGACAATAATCGTCGTACTATATATATATATATATATAGAGAGAGAGAGAGATGTAGGTTCAAATAAGGTCAACAAAATTTTTAAGTCTATATTAAAGTTACAGATGACATACGATAAAGTTGCATTTGTTCAAAATTGATATGTAACTATAACATTCAGCACTTTTATCACTTCAAGTGATAAAGTGCAACTTTATCACTCATCTCGTGTAACTTTAAACACTTTTTGTGTAACTTTAACACTGGAACTTAGGAACTTAAAAAAGTTGTTGACCTTATTTGAACTTACCTCTCTCTATATATATATATAGAGGAAGGATCAAGTGAGTCCACTTATCATAATTGAGTCCGTGAGTCCACATCTCAATCCTTAAATTAGTGATAGATTAAAGGTTAAGATTGTTTTGTCAATTAAGGAAATAACTAACTAAATCTTGGTAAATATTTTATTTTTTTCTCTCTCCTCCTTAATTATTTTAATGCAAATCTTTCTCCCATCAAATTTTTAACTGCATCTTTCTATCACACAACAAGTGCGTCGTTTCATCTTCATTTTCACCTAAAAAAATCATCATTTCGCTACTGCCATGTTACTCCAACTCATACAATGTGTTACTCTAATTCATGAATTGTGTTACTTTAACTCATAAAACTGTTACGTTACATAATAGTGTCTTACAAAAACAGTACGTTGCAAAATGTATGTTTCTATTAAGGATACTCCAAAACAAAAATTATAAAACTCCATTATGATTCCAATTTTTCACACCTGTTACTCTAAGAACTTGATATTGGTAATCAAATTATACTCATAAATTGTGTTACTGTAACTCATTATGTATGTTACTCTAACGCATAATGTGTGTTATTCTAACGCATAATGTGTGTTATTCTAACTCATTTTACATCAATAAATTGGTACACTAGTTCCAACTGAATCAACTTCATTACAATTCCAATGTTTCACACCTGTTACTGTGGACGTCCGTCCGCACCGCCCGGCGCCCCGCGCGTGTCCGCGCGGGACCGACCCGATTTTCATCATGTGGCGCCGGCCACCCACACGGCCCTCTCCCTACTGGGGGCCGGTCCGATCTCGCATACGGGGCAAAGTGTCGGACGATCCGGACTTGTACTAGACGGGTGCGGGCACCCGTGTTTCCGTTTGGGAAACAATCTAGACGTGGTCGTAAATGTTTAAAGGCCGATTCATTTGGTAAGGCGACCTTTTTAGTGAGATGAATTCGTTGCCGATTTGTGGAGTCGCCACCGAGTCAATTACGGGGACTCGGAAACCGTTCAAGTCAACTTTGATCCCTTACCGGCTCAAAGTTGAGTGGCACGGGACCTAAAGATAAAGATTTGTAACCTTAAGCACTCCATGCCTGGAATGACTCTCATCGCCAATGGTTTCGGACATCCGGAAACCGTCGATTCTGAGTAAGGGGTGAGGGTACGTATTGGGAAGCCAACATCTGATAGATGTCAACACCCAATCTCGCCCGCACTATAGCGGCCTATACTAATCAATCGGTGGGCTGATTTCCTAGTTCTTTTGTTGTGGTGGAAATACTGTAACATCCGTTGTTTTAACCCTATATCTTTTACTATGTCGGTTGCTTTAAGGACAGATAAGTTTTATCGTCAAATAGTAGTGTTTAAATTCTTTGCATGCGATTTCACGTGACAAACAGGCCATGAAAAGATGCACGTTGGAGAGTAGAGAGTACTATGTATTATACGTATTAGCAAATCAGATTTAACGTGATAATACGGATATTAGTCATTCTCGTGATATACCTTACCTGGTATTCTGCTTAAGATGCGTTGGTTCGATATTAATCGAGATGCATCGAACCTAATAAGGTGAGCACCCGGACTAATACGGAACCTGACCATCACTTTGTTCAGTTTTAAGTTATTTTTTGTTTTGAATTCCGTGTTAGGTGATTTAGCATGCGACTATAAGGTCATAAAAGCAATAAACCATACGAAAAACTGTAAATGCGAATGTAAGTAAATCACATTGTGAGGAGTTGCACCCTCGGAGTATACACTAAACGGGACTCGGTGCATAGATAGTTTTGAGAACGGATCTCAAAATTACTCGGATTTATTTAGTGTGTTTTAGTATTTGTGATTGAAGTTGGGACGTTACGTGTTTTAGTAGATGCTTGTGGGCCTAGCGCCCACATCTAGAGTTGTCGTAGTGCATAATAATAGAAAGTGCGAATATGGAAAGTTTTGTTTAGATGGAAACCTAGTGACGATACGACTTCGACAGGCGAATCCTCCTAACTTGACCAGTTATCCCGGCAGAGTTCCGTTACCGTTTGACTTTCCCGTGGCTATTCCGGCAGAGCTCAGTTACTATTTGCTAGTCCTGCGGCTAATCCGACAGAATTTATGTACTAATTTTGGGGTAGTCGATCACAGGCACCTCGGTATCGAGTGGAGTGCTCGAAGGTGAGGAGTAGCGTCGATGTCGCTTTTATTATCGGAACTACGATCGAGTGGATCGTTTGCCTCGGGTGTCAGAGTGCGAGCCCTTAGCGAGAGTTTTGAGGGGGAAGAGAAGATTGAATGTTGTGTGTTGAAATGAGGGCATGAAGGGGGGTTTTTATAGGTGTTTTCGGCCCTCGTCGCATATATGGGCACCCGAGCTGGGGCGTGCTAAGACTCAGGCGCCTGGGTCCGAGCGTGGGGAGACCCAGGCGCGTCAAGTGTTGCGGTTGGAGTTCAGAGGATACGGTTTTGATACTTTCCAAAACCGAGAGGGAGGAGCGTGATATGTTGCTTGGGGATGAAGTTTACCCCGGGTTTGACCTAGCGCCGTGGGTTTAGTGGGCCTCGAGTGTTCATCCCGAGGTTCGCTTGGCGCGGTGTTGACTCGGTTTGAGTTTCGGAACCGACTCGGGGTCCCGGTGTCGTAATTGACTCTAATTAATGTTTATGCGACCGTAACGACACGACTAAGGCTGCATCATGTTAGTTTTAATTTTTCCGAGTAATTATTTGATCCGTTCTAAAACATCGCGAACCCGCGTCGCGTTGCAGTCCTATCGTCATTGGCTGTTTGTTGGGCACTTCTGCAGCCACCAGGTCCAAATCTGGGTGTCTACAGAAGCCAACACTTTGACTGAGGCTTGGACAAGGAGAAAGTCAAAGTATAGAAGCCCAAGTCAATCGAAGATTACGACCTGGTGGCTGTCCGGTCGGGTCGTTTTAAGTCCGTTAGATTGTGCGTTAAGGCTCGCCAGCCAAGGTTTAGAAGTCATACCCGACGTTTTCGCTTGCGGTTGCTTGCCCGGGCCGTTGCTGGTCATCTTGTTCTTGATTCTTTGTGCGCGCTCGCTTTGTCTTTTTTCGGTTTATTTAGGGGTTTTGTTAAATTTTAAGTGTTTCTGCGCGCTAGCAACGCTTAAAGTGTGAGCGTAAAGGGTGCTCATTTTGTGTTGGCTTTTATTTGCACAAGTATATTTTGGGCTGCTTGTGAACCCTTGATGACATAAAACGTTCGAGGGCGTTAGTCTCCGCTCGAGTAATCGTCTTTGGGACGCTTATGACCCCTAGGACAAGGTAAAATGATATAAAACTATTCGAGGGCGTCAGTCTCCACTCAAATTGAGGTTGTTGTGGAGGTATAAGACTCCTTCGAGGGCGTTAGTCTCCTCTCGAATAAAAATTGCTGTGGAGGTATAAGACTCCTTCGAGGGCGTTAGTCTCCTCTCGAATTAAAATTGTTGTGGAGGTATAAGACTCCTTCGAGGCCGTTAGTCTTCTCTCGAATTAAAATTGCTGTGGAGGTATAAGACTCCTTCGAGGGTGTTAGTCTCCTCTCGAATTAAAATTGCTGTGGAGGTATAAGACTCCTTCAAGGGCGTTAGTCTCCTCTCGAATTGCTGTCCTTTGGGATGCCTCTGACCCCTAGGACAAAATTGTTGTGCCTCCGGGATAACTCTGACCCTTGGGCAAAATTGTTGTGCCTCCGGGATAACTCTGACCCTCGGGCAAAAATGTTGTTGCTATGCCTCTGGGATAACTCTGACCCTCGGGCAAAATTGTTGTTGCTGTGCCTCCGGGATAACTCTGACCCTCGGGCAAAAATGTTGTTTGCCTATTCGTTTAGTTAAATGCTTGTTTTGTGAGTTTGTCTTAGTTAATTTTGTTTTGCAGCTTGTCTCACTTTGTTTGGGTTTGTTATTGCACTTGTTCTGGTTTGTTTATGCATTCGAGATTTGTTTAGAGTTTACTTAGATTAGTTTAGTTTAGATTTGCTTTGTGACGCGTCTGGGTGTAGCGTTTAGACTAAGTGCATTTCTTATGCTTGTTTTATTGTCGAGAGTGTATTATCGATGTTGATTAGTAGTTGTCCCATTATTGTTGTTTTGCTTGTCTTGGTAGGTGCATGTTTTATATGTATCGACTTTGAGTTGCGTTGTTTTGCTTTGTTTTAGTCTGGGCTGGGCCATTCAGGCGCGCATCCTTCAGTGCTCCAAGACTCAGGCGCCCTGCCCCCAGCGTGCTAGAACCCGAGCGCATCAGCTGGGGCGGTCGGAGTTTCGTGGTCCGGGTCCGCTTAAGTAAATGAAGATTGGGGCGATCGTTTTATTTCACCAAAATCAAACGCTTCGCCCCTTTCGCCTCAAGACCGATTTTTCGATTTTGCTCATCGAACTTGTCTCGATTTCCTCTATTTTACGACAATGTCGACTCCGGGTTAGTGTTCTTTACTTCTTTAATATCGGCTTTGCTTGATTAGATTTATTATGAATTGGTTTGTTGAAAACCCTAGAAAATCGATTTGGGTGTTTTGTATTCACTAAGCTTCGATGCTTGTACTTGGTTCCATTGTTGAATTAGGGTCGATTAGAGCTTGTTAAGTTAGTTATAATCTTGATAAGGATGCTCGAGGTGTGACAATGGCCTTTTATGGGAATGTGTTTGGAATGCTAGGGTTTAAGGATCGTTTCTCGATTATTTCCGTATTTGTCTTGCATTATTTGGTTCAAATAGTGTTTATGAGGATGTGGGTAGCTTTCTTGTCGGTTCTTATGGGCTACGATGGTCTTTAGGACCTTTCGTAAGGTTTTGTGTGTCTTAAGACGGACCAAAAGGTGCCGTAACGATGCCGGATTTTCCCGAAACCACTTCCATTGTGACCGGGACCGAAAATGTGTACTATGGGCTTTCTTGGAATTTCGATATCCTTATCCGAAATTTCGACCTTATTTTGACCTGTTTAAGCTGATTTAGCTTGACTAGAGCTATGTTTTGTTGTGTTTTTTGTTTTGGGCTTGTTTTACAGCTAGAGGTGACACCGAGCGTCCCGAGGGAACTTCTTCGGTTGGCGCTAGTGAAGAGGTTGTCGGGGCAAGTTCACAGACTCCTCGAGGGATTCGCAGAAGACATAGGAGTGTCTCGTCTCAGCGGCGCGACCCTGAGACCATTAACGAGGCTGAATTCAATAGAGTGAAGAAGCGCAGGCTTCCGGAGACGGTGGCTAGGAGGGCTCATGCTCCGGTTCCGGTACCGAAGAACGAGGAGATTGTTTACGAGGATCCCGAGTGGGCTCGGGACTGGGATGGTCATCACCTGATGTTTCATCTTGACCGTCATATTTCTAGCCGCATTGTGCGGGGCCTGGTGAGTGTCCTATTCGTGCTCGTTGGTTATGACTCAGGTTTTGCTATTTATTGCTCTAGTTAGGCTTGTTTTGTTTTGTTTATCTTTGCATTGTTTCGGTTTGCAGTCCCCAGGTCCGATGAGGACTTTCTCGGGCTTTACTACACGCCTCGATGTCTATCATCAGAAGCTGACCCCCACGGTAAAGGGGATTATCGAGAGGACCTCTCTAGGTCCCGTGGTTGGACAGTGGGTTAGGTTGGTGGGTTGTCAGACTAAGTGCAACCTTATGGTGATTAGAGCGATGATAGATCGCTTCCACGACACTACTTTGACCTTCCATATGGCTTTTGGGGAGGTCAGGATGACCCTAGAGGACTTTGGGATGATTAGTGGTATGCCTTGGGGTCCGATAGGATTAGGTGGGCCGCCGACGGTCCTAGTCTAGATACTGATGAGGTGAGGGGCCTCATCGGAGATTGTTTGCCGCGTGAGGCATATAGTACGTCTCACGCTTTAGTGAGTTCTTACATCACCGACCACTTCGAGCGAGTGGCGGTGTTAGAGAGTCGGGAGGCTAACACGCCGGACCAGGATGCTCGGTTGTGGCTGTGGTATTTCCCAGGGTCGACTCACTTCTCGGATAAGGGAGAGAGGTTTAGTACTAGGATCTTGCCCTTCCTAGCCGACCTGACTCAGCTAGGACGCTACGATTGGGTGACCGCGGCTTTCGCGGAGATGACCCGCTGTCTGCAAGTCATGGTGAGGCCGCTGGTGATAGGGTCGGCCTCAGCTGTGCCCATCGTGGGTCCGGGCCTTATACTGGAGGTCAGTTGTTTCTTTTTGCTCTTGTGTTTATAGTTCTACTTATTTTTGGCTTGATGTTGCTAAAGTCGTTTTGGGGTTTTATAGGCTTGGATCTACTCCTATTTCCCGTGTTTGGCCCCTAAGACGGTACGGGCGCACCCGAAGAGATTCCTGGCGGGAATCGAGTGGAGATTGGCTCAGCCTAAGAGCACAATCAGCCATTATCCGGTGGAGAATGTGTTAGTTAACAAGCTCCGCATCGAAGATGTAAGTTTTTTTTTTCTATAGTCAGTAGGTGTTTTTACTTTCTTAGTAGGTGTAAGTTTTTGCATAGCCCCCAAGTTTTGGGATTCATTAGGATGTTGGTTTTATTTGTGTAGTTCGTGGCCCGCCCTTGGGCCGATTATGAGGGTGTACCGGGGTACGTGACTGCGGAGTTGAGGCCGCGGAGCTATAGGAGGATGCTTCTTCCTGCATTGATTCGCCCAGAGTGGTATCTGGGCGAGTGGTTGGTGCGTCAGTGCCTATATGACGACTTCAGGGTGCCGGTTAATCCTCCCCGGACCATGTTAGACCGCCGACCGCCGGAGAGGTTCTTGAGAACAGGGACGGAGAGGGAGGTGATATACTTCTGGTGCCTGGCGCCTCTTATCTGTCTCACGTCATCCGGCGGTTAGCTTGGTACCGCCTCGTGGTAAGGTTCTAATTTTGGTTCTAAGATTTGCTTTGCGGTTTATTGTCTATTTGCCCTCTGACCGACCAATCTGTTGTCTTTTCAGCTGGCCGATCCGGCTGATGAAATCCAGCCCCCAGATTTTCCCCTGGCACTACTTAGGGTTGACGCGGCTGGGATTCCTTTCACTAAGCTCCTACCCCCGTGTTCTGCTGAGGAGATGGATGCCGGGATAGAGTGGTGTGACCGGGTGTACCGGGTGAGTCTTGCTTTTATTGTCCCTTGCTTGGGCTCTAAGGATTAGGGTCGGTTTACCTAACCTCTATGGTTTTACTTTTCAGGTTTCGTCGGCTTGTCATCAGCGGTTCATCAGCGGTTGTGGCAGGCTGCCAACTGCTTCCGGGCTTATGCCTCGAGGGTCTCCCGTGACACTTCGGGGCCTCGATCGGTGAGTTTACGTGACTAAGGTGACTTTCTAGGCTGTTTGTGTACTTTCCTAATGCTTAAGTGTATTTGCAGGATGTTCTGAATATGGTGGGGCAGTTGGAGACTCGAGTGACCGAGCTCGAGGCGAGAGAGGTTAAGGCACAACGACTCCTGCAATCTCGAGCTGACGAGATCGCCTTCTTGAAAGAGCAGCTGGCTCAGTCTCGGGGTGAGACCTCAGCTCAGGGTGAGGCTAGGCATCAGGTCGAAAGGGAGGCTGAGGTCGATGCTGAGGCTACAGGTGCCACGGAGGAGGCTGGAGGGATTCCCGAGACGGCTACCCTAGATATGCTGTTGGGGATGGACGGTAGTGAGTCTCCCCTTATAGACCTGGAGGACCTAGGGTTAGATGATCAGCTTTGTGAGATCGTGATTGTCGTCGGCGCGGCTTCTAGGGGTCTTTCTTAGCCTTGATTTGTATAAGGATTTGTATATTTTGTATATCTGTTTTAGATTCTTAGTATTTGAATTGGTCGGATTAGTCTTGTGTTTTCGTTTGGCGGATTGTTTGCCTAGATTGACAAGTAATCACTTTTGTGTTTGTTCATTTTGCGATATGACTTGGTTTAGGGTGCGTTAGCGTTGCGCGAGAGGATGAAAACAGCTTCTTTCGGATGTTTTGAAATGCGTTAATTTGAGCCGGGAATCGGATCAGGTAGTACGTCGATTAAAACGTTTTTGACTCGAGATGCTAAATATCAATGTGCTTTGATTACATATGTCAAAAGATGAGCGCGGTTGTTTTGGCATTCAAAATGGGACCAAGGTTGAAATTCGGACGACTTTTGAAAAAAAGTTGGACCACTTTTTATATATTCATGATATTGCCTTGTTAGGTTACAGAGGTGACTCGACGATAACCATTAAAAGACTACAACACACCTAGGTGGGGTAGCTTATCCCCCTAAAAAAAATAAAAAAAAACGTCTAAGTCTCGCGCGTCTGACGAGTGAACTCGCGTTCCAGTGGCTTTGCATGGATATCTCGGTTTTTGAGGTGGGCTCTAGTGACTTTGTGAGGTCGTTCTTGGTGTCCGAGGTATAGGGTGGTGATCACGTGGTGATCACGGGGATCCAAATATCTATCCTTGGGCTGCTCGGGTTGAGTCATGCCTGGCTTTAGGCGCTCGGATTCATGCAATTGGGTTCCGGATCGCTTGGGCTTGGGCGGCCGGAGACTCGGGCGCGTGGGCCGATGCGGTTCGAGTCCCGGGTTATGGAAATTTTCGTTATTTCCTAATTTTTGTAGGTTTAGAGCTATATATGCGGGTTGTGGGTGCACGTTCTAGGCATACTAGGATATCCGTAAGGCATAAAACCATATCTAGGCTCATGTCGGGTTTCGGGAATGTCCTGACCGAGTGGGTGGGTTTGTTTAAGAAATGTCATTTCGAGGTTGGCTTAAACGACGGTTTGTCGACGGTTGTTGCACTGAGTCGAGTCAAGGTACATGATGATTTTTTACGGGCATGCTCTAGATTTTGGGACCCTAAATACCATGTTTTTGCTTTCCCTAGGGGTAAAGTTTGCCCTTTGCCTGAAGAGATAGATGTTATAGGCGGGTGGAGTTCGGTTCGACCTTGTGTGCCTTGTGGGGATGGTGCTTACGTGGAACGACTTTACCACTTTTTGGACCTTTCTTCATTAGAGGTGGCTAAAGGCAATTTTGGCGTGGATGGTCTTAACCTAGAGTTGCTTTCTAGAACATTCTCACAAGTTGGCTCTCGTCATGTTTCGACCTTGGCATGTAGGGGTGCTTTTAACGTTGCTATTGCTTGTTACTATCTTTTTGAGGATGCGCGGTCACGTGAAGGTTGGGGTAATTCTCGAGTGTTGGATGTGGTAGCGGCTATGGAACATGGACGATCACCCTCTTTGCTTATTTTAGGTGAACTGGTTCTGGGTCTTGACGCTAGTGTTCCGGTACAGGGGATACCTTCTCGGGGTTCTAGGACCACTTTACAGGTGTGTTTATTTATTTTTCTTACATAGCTAGGTTTCACTTTTTTTGTGGTTGTTTTGACTTAGGAGGTGTGACACTTCGTCGTTTTTTTTTCGTGCAGGTTTGGTTGCAAGAGCGGCTCGGTTTAATCGACCACCCCCGGTGTTTCAAGGATTACAACTACAGGGGCTTCACGGGCCGGAAGATGGTGTTGGCGTGGAGCAAAAGTTTCGAAGAGGCGGATTGGCTTTCCTATTTGGTTAGGGGAGATGTTGTCATCAGGTGGTCCATCCCGTGGTGGAATATTAGTGGGCGCGTAGGGTTTCCATTTTCGTCTTCGACCTAGGCTTTGTTATTACTATCCAGGAGGGATCAAGTTTATATTTACCCGGGCATGTTGTCAAATCAGATGGGTGTCCGACTTTCTATTCCAGATGATGCTAAGGTCATTTCTAGTTTCGATCCATGGACCGAGGACTTGCTTTGGGGGTTCAGGGTGTCTTGGGAGAAGAAGTTTTTGCACCCTGTTGCTCGACCGACTGTCAATACTTCTGTCAGGAAGAGAATTTGTGGATACCCGTCAGGACAGACCGACCCAAAAGTTAGGAAAACAGCGCCGCTGAGAGGCGAAGAGGGGACTCGAGAGACTAAGTGCCTAACCAAAGACAGTGGAACTGATCCTAGCCTAGTCAGTTCATCCGAACGGGCCAAGACTGACGAGACCCATATTAAAGCTGCGAAAGAGCAAAGAAAGTGGGATTTGCTGGACTCACATTTGGATAGGGTGTTAGAGACTTGCTTTCGGAAAATCGTGGAGGTAGAACGCAAGCAGTTGTACCCGGGCGATAAGGGTGAGGAAAAGTTGGACCGGTAAAGCCCAGCCATTTATATTATGTATTACTAGTTGATAATATGTGGCGTATTAGTACTAATTTTTGTGGAGTTTAGACACGGTTTTGATTTTCCAGGACGTTTGGATTTTGGATGCTTGATGTTGATCCCTCGACAAAGGCTTGATTTAACCGAATTCAGTGTAATTTTTTTAATGAGAAGCACATTTATTTTTTCTCTCTTTTTTTTGTGGTGGCCCGCAACTCGATTCTTTATTTTACCCGGAGCGCCCTTTCGGGTTTTCGCTCCGTCCTCGGCTCACCTTTTTTGTTTTGTTTTTTTTTACGGCTCGCAACTCGTTTCTTCATTTTGCCCGGGGCGCCCTTTCGGGTTTTCACCCCGTCCTCGGCTCGTCATTTGTGCTTCGTCATTTAACTCACTCATTGACCGGGTCGTGGGAGGAATCCCGGTTTACTCACGAATCGATTAATCGACTGTTTCGTTTAGTTGTTTGGTTGTACCCGGGAAAGGGTTGCCTACGTATCCGCTTTCGGGTGGAATCAAACCATGCTCGTAGTTCTTTTTTCAAAAAAAAAAAAAACGTGAGTGAGTTTGCTTTAGACTCGTTTATGCCATTTATCGATGTGAACTTGACTTCTTTTTTTCGTGTTGTTATTGTTGTTGTTTTTTGTTTCCCCCTAAGTCGGAGGTTAGGACGTGTTTTCCAGGGTGTTTATGGGTAGTATCGTTTGAGTTGTTCCATATTGGTCGGGGTTGAGAGCTCTTAACCATCTAGGTCAGTAAGGATCACGACGCCCCCCGAGAGTATTTTCTTAACGAGGTAGGGGCCCGCCCAGTTTGGTTTGAATTTCCCTCTAGGGTCGACGGGAAGGGGTGCTCTAATGGATTTGATCACTAAATTTCCCTCGTGTATGTTTCGGGATTTCACTCGCTTGTTAAAGGCTCGTTGGATGCGTTGTTGGTAGGCTTGCACATTGGATATGGCGTGTATCCTACGTTCATCTAGGAGTACTAGCTCGTCGTACCGTTTCTGGTTTCATTCTTCTTCAGGGATACCACTTTCGGCTAATATTCTTAGTGATGGTATTTCTAGCTCTATTGGTTGGACGGCTTCGGAACCGTAGGTTAGGTAATATGGCGTGGCTCCGGTGGGTGTACTATAGGATGTTCGGTATCCCCACAAGGCGAAGGGGATTTTGTTTGGCCAATCCCGGTAGTTGTCTATCATTTTCTTAAGGATTGTGGTGATGGTTTTGTTGGCTGCTTCTACGGCCCCGTTGGTTTGTGGTCTATAGGGTGAGGATTTATGTCTTTGGATTTTGTATTTGTCTAGGATTTTTTTTTTTTGGTAATACCGTAACGGCAGATGATGTTGTTTTTCAAAAATTTGACTACTTGTTTTGAGGTAAGTACGGTGTAAGAGGCGGCTTCTACCCATTTGGTGAAGTAATCCACGGCTACTAAAATAAGGCAATGTCCGTCGCTCCCGGATGGGTGTACTTTCCCTATGATGTCTATTCCCTAGGTAGAGAAGGGCCAGGGTGTGGCTATAGTGTGTAGAGGATGAGGAGGTAGGTGTTGGATGTTGGCGAATATTTGGCAATTATGGCAGTGCCGAACGTGACGTCGACAGTCTGCCTCTAAGGTAATCCAGTAGTAACCCAGTCTCATTATTTTTCGGGCTCGTAGGTGTGCACTCATGTGGGGTACGCACTCTCCGTCGTGTACTTCTTCCATGACTCTCTCAGATTGGTTTTTTATTTATGCGTCTAAGGAGGACTCCTTGTGGGGTTTCTTTGTACAGCAGGCCTTGATTCAGGACGTAATGGGTGGCTTGTATTCGTAGGGCTCTTTTGTTTTTGGCACTAGTGTCAGGTGGACAAGACCCGTGGGTTTTAAAGTCTAGGATTGCTTTTGAATGTTCCATGCCTGAGAGAAATGCACCTTCTTGAAAATTTAAAACACCTTGAAATTTTAAACATTGTCTAGTAAAAAGCATAAAATAAAGTACGGTAACACGTATCCTTGCAACAATTTTAAAAATGGCAGTCTCACACTTGACTGAAAAACAGTAATCTGACACTTTATACTTCTTCACTCTTGCCATGGCTTTGCGTCCTTCTTTTGGGTTCCAATTCTAAGCTATTGTTGGCTGTCTTACATTGTTCTTGCACAACAGCTAGCTCATTTGCTGCACATGAAGGTAACACGATTCCTTCAGCATCAAATTCTGTTGTTGGCTTCGTGCTTCCGCTAGTTGTAATGCCTTTGGTAACCTGGTGTTTGTTTTTGTTATCTACTATTCGTGTTTCCCTTAGGTATTACTCATCGTAGGTTATTATGAAATAGAACACTTACAGTCGATCCCGTTAATTTTTCTTCACCGTTGACACCCATTGATACCTCCTCATTTCCTTTAAAATTGGAGTCCTTGCACGACTCCTATTTAGATAAAAAAATAGTTTGAGCTGATCTTATTTGCATAAATGAGTTAAAAATCAGAAGTCATGTTGAAAATGTTATGCGTTGTGTCATACTGTTGTTATCACATCTATTGTACGTGTCTCATGTCTGAAGGTTGAACTAACCATTGCATTATTGGTTTTCTCAACCTAGTGAGGAAGAGTTATTTGTTAGTGATGTTTCTTTTAGTAAAAGAATTAAGGAAATAGCTTTAAAAAATCACTACTTACAGCTGGTCCCGCAGTTAGTTCTCTCTATTATGCTTTCTTTGATTCATCTCCACATAAATCCATGACTGCATAGCATGTTGATTATTGTTGTATGTTGTATGCTTGTGTGACTCGAACCTTGAACAAATATTCTTTCTCAATATTGGTGCGGAATTCTGGGGGTGGTAATCCTGTTGGGTTTGATTCCTATAAACCTTTATGTTATCTTGTATGTGTATTAATTTGATAAATAGACGAATTAACAAAAGGATTCTTTTATCACATACTGATCTTTCGTCAATTAGTTGTTTTGCTTTTCCCAATAGGCTAGTCATTTCTTCGTCCCAGATGATGAGTTCAGCAAACTCACAATCGTCATCAAACACAATAAATCGGGCTTGGTACCTGTTTATGTTAGACAAATATAAAATCTAATGTAATGTATCTACTTCAAAACCTATAAAGGGATCTGATGTGCACAAACCTAATTTTTGGCTCCTGCGTAGCTACTTCAAAAGTCTACAATCCTTTTTTTCACAGTACCACATCTAGTTTTCTCTTTGCGACACTTTCCAACGACACTCTCCGCATGAATGATAACACCATTCCCTTGTTGTATCCATTTCAAATATAGTTGCGAGAGTGACAAATGTCCCCGACTGCATAGCAAAATGTAGATATGTATTAATTAGTGATTACATAATTCGTAGGAATATTGTAGGTTAGTAAATATTTGCTTGTACCGGTGTGTTGTTTTTTATATGTTTTAATGTCCTCAATTTAGTCCCCGTAAGGATGCTTTGATTGAATGAGTTAGCGATCTGAGATACTTCTGTCTTCCATCGGTCAGGTCCTTCATCTTTAGGATCGCTGCAGTCATGTCGTGTATAATGAATGTTAAGTAGGATAATATGCGCGAAACCACTTTAGTACTTTAGTGTAACGTGATTATAATTGCTACAGACTTACTTTGTTTTGAATGTAGTGACCTCATCAATTTTTGGATTGGCAGCAATGACCGTAGCATCACTTGTCATCACACTATTGTCGCCTATGTTCAAATTTTTTGGTGTTAAATGTTATCCGAAGTAGTTTAAAAAAAGGGTTATTTCATAGGAATAATACCAACTATGCGTGTGCTTCTTAAAATAATCCAAACTATACGTAATCTCATTTTAATATGAACTACGCATTCATTAATCTCGCTTTGCTATGTATGAAATTATGACCTGCTATTACCGGTCACAGTGGCTTGTTATAACTTTCTAGGGTTTTATTAAGTCCGTTGCAGTCATCGTGAAAGCCGAAATTACAATAAAAATATTTTTTTTCATAGGTTGTATAAGACTAATTGAAAATGAAATGGAAGATGAATTTTCGGAAATTTTAATTTTTCTTATCAATGACCGAAAATGAACACGAAATGTGAATCAGATGAAAAAGAATTAGAGGAAGAGTTGAATAAGGGAGGTTCAACAGTTAGTCGGTCACCCATAGCAAAATGAGGTTAATGAAGGCGTAGTTCGTATTAAAATGAGATTACGTATAGTTTGGATTAATTTAAGAAGCACATGCATAGTTGATATTATTCCCATGAAATAACCCTAAAAAAAACTAATGAAATAGCATTTACCTTTCCATTCATTGCGCTTAATATGTCTGAGAACCAAAATAGGCCGGTCCAAGCTCTTATAGTCACTGGTGATAGCGTTGTTGTCGGAAACGCAACTTCCAATACAGAGCATGAAATCTGCTCTTTTCTGCGTACACTAATGGTGTTAACTATTTTATTTAAGAGAAGGTTAAATGCTTTAAAATATTTTGGTGGTTTATACCTTGTATTTTCTAGATGGATTATTATCCAATGACATCCTCGTTGTGATGTGAGTACTGGGTTGCAATCCACAAATTTTCCAATAACATTTGCATTTGAAAAAAAAGGCTTTAGGTCAAAAAAAAATTATTGATTACATAATTAAATGATTAGATAAATGCTTACCTATGTACTGATTTATGGGCACTTTTCCCATTATGATGTCATCATATTTTGTAAAGTTATACACACACTTTGGAATATTGGGATCCAGATGCATCTCCATCACTTTTGTGCTAAACTCGATCCAAATCCTGAAATCGTGTGTTGTAGCTATCTCGAATCCAATGTTAGATGAAATTGAAAATTTGGAGATGTTGTAAATGTGTCCCTCTTTGAAGCCAAGAATGAATGACTTAACTAATCTCTGTTTTATGGAAGCTTGTATTGTAGAGCCCTAATTTGTGAGAAGAATAAATTAGTGATTGATTATTTACAATTATAGGATGTAAATACATACATGGGTGACAATAATTGTACTTACACTGGAATCTACCAAGGTGAGTTCGATACCAAAAATGAAAGGCTTTTTCCCAATTTGGGTCGCGTCGATATCTGATTTTCTTGGAGCTTTTAACCATTTTCGCATCACCCTTGCAGTGATCTGTGCAAACTTTGTTGAATCTTTGATTTCAGGAATTTGAATTGGCTCATATTGAAAAGACATAACGCAGAACAAAATTTATAATGGATGTTTTTTTGGTGGTGTCAAATGGAGGAGCGTGGTTATTTTGCAGATGTGTTTAATGTAATTCGATTGTTATTAATTTAATATATTGTGGGGAAAAGAAGTTTCAGGTTACTAAAATTGTGGAAGGTGTGGATGCCAATATTTAACTCCCCTCATTCCCCTAATCAGCCGCAACTTCCCCTCATATTTTTTTGGGATTTTTTTCTCCTTTTTTCTCCTTTTTTTATTTTTAATTTGGCAGTTAACCCTGTAATCATCTGGCAACTTCCCTTCATTTTTTTTGGATTTTCCTTTTTAATTTTTAATTTTGAATTTGGCAGTTAAAGGCTGAATTTTTGTTTTTTTGGTGCCACATAAGCCGCCACATCATATGACACATGCGATCCATGTCATCATCCTATTAATAGTCCTATGTGGCACGATATGGGGCTTCTAAATGTTTTTGTTTTGTATAATAGAGGATAAATAATCAACATCAGTTGTCTTTATCCATTTTGTGGCAACGGAAATGTCGCCAAACACCCTAGGGTGGAAGGTGCTAAAGTTACACCAGGTGTATGAGGCCTTTCATACACCCCCACTCCCAACTTGCCAAGTGTCCTTTTTGGTGGAATCTCTTTTTGGAATTTTTGCAATATTTTACCTAACTTCCCACCCACCCCAATTTCTTTCTTCTTTATTTTTTTTGACTTTTTACTTTTTCCACACTTTCTTTAATGGGATATATATCCCACGGTTATCTCGAACTTTGACACATTACACATGGTACCCCTCATTTTAAGTTTGTTCCTATGGTAACCTTGTGTTTTGTGTTTAGTGCTCATGGTACCCTGATCAATTTTCTGTCATAACGGCGTTAAAAGTTAGTTTACTTCAAATATCCCTTATTTAATTTCCACCTTTTTTTGCTTTTCAGCACTAATACATTTTGTATGTATTTGTACCTCACTTTCCATATACGATGTATTTGTACAGTTCGTATTTGTACCGTATATGTACACGGTTCGTATTTGTACCATATATGTATACGGTTCGTATTTTTGCCGTATATAATTTTTTTTCCTGTTTCTTTAATTATTTTGTTCTTTACTGTTGTATACGGTTTGTGTATTTTTACGGTTTCTGTATATATACGTTTCGTATTTTTGCCGTATAATTTTTTTTTTGGTTTTTTTTGTTTCTTTAATTATTTTGTAGTTAACCGTTTTATACAGTTTAAGTATTTATACGGTGTCCTTTTTTTTAATATTTTTTTTAAAAAAATCTTGTTTCATCAATTATTTTCTTTTTAATAATCCATACGGTAATTTGTTTTACAGTTTGACCTTATTTTATCTGAATTGTATTTATACGGTATGTATTTTTTTTAATATTGTACTGTTTCTTTAGTAATGTTGTTTCTGATTGTTTAATACGGTACACTGTAATTTTTTTTATATAAAAAAATTCATGTTTGTTTAATTAATTTATGTTTTTGATTATTTATACGGTATTTATTTTTTTTTAGAAATTTTTCTGAATTTTTTTTGAAATTATTTTCTTTATTTTTCGTCAACATAATTTTTTTCAATGCGCTTATTCTTGTATTTATAAATTATTTTTTATAAAAAAACAAACATATCTTATTTTAAAAGTAAGAATCCTACTTTCATCACGAAAGTAACACAATACTTCTTCTTCAGTTAACAAACATAATCAGTTGTTTGCAGTATCTCGGTTGGTTGTTCAATCGTTGATAAGTTCAGTACTTGTATGTTTAATTAAAGAAAGAAAAGAAGGTAGTAGTTTGTTGTTGCTTGGTCGGTTGGCTTTGGTAGTAAGTGTATCTTGGTCCATAGGTCGCTGATCGCCTCCCAATCGGTTCGGTCGTTAACGAAGGACGGGGGATCAAACGATATTTATAAGACTCGAGATGACACACAAAAACAAATAAGTATTCGTGGTAAGTCGAGGTCGGTCCACAGGGAACGGATGTATTGACCAGTTTAAAGCGTTGTGTTTGATGTCTAGAGGGGGGGTTTCTAAGGGTCGAGTCTATGGTCGAGTATATGCTAGAGGAATCACTACGAGAATGGCTAGGGGTAATTAATCTAGGGAAAGGTGTTGGGAGAAGTCGGGATTCGGAACATGGAATCTAAGAAGGTCGGGATCGAGTTTTTGTCGCAAAGTTGATAAAGGGAGAATGCCACCTTTCGGTTTCTTCACCCAACCCACCTAAAATCCCGCCTTCGCGGCGAAGAAGGCTAACCCATTTACTTCCGGTTATTGGGTATATAATGTTAGCCTCATACAACTTGAGGACTTCCTTCATGACAACCTCTTTCATGGTGGGGTTCAACCTACGTTGACCCTCAACCGAAAGACGGTGGCCATCATCAAGGATGATCCTATGCATACAAACATTTGAACTTATGCCTTGGAGGTCGGCAATGCTATACCCGATGGCCTTTTTGTGCTTTCTCAAAATAATCAAAAGTTTTTCCAATTGAGGTCCATCAAGGGTAGCATTGACGATAACGGGATAATTAGTTCCTTCAAGAAAAGCATATTTGAGGGAAGAGGGGAGTGGTTTAAGTTCAAGATTAGGAGGAGAAGATACCATACTCTTACCCACCGGTAGTGGTTCTTCCTTTTCATCATGCAAACATTCATCTTCAAAGGGTGGAGAGTCAAATGGTTCATCTTCAAAGGGTGGAGAGTCAAATGGTTCATCTTCTTGCTTATCATCATCTATCAAGCTATACTCAACCAAACTGTCAATAACTTCAATGGAATTCATTTGTTCAATCATTGGTTGCTTAAGAGCTTGAGAAAGGGACAACTCTACCGATTCGTTCCCTATGTTAAAAGATAACGTACCATTCTTAACATCAACTATAGCACCTCCGGTAGCCATAAAAGGTCGACCTAAAATAATGGGGGTAGTAGTGTCTTCGGGCATATCCATGACAACAAAGTCGGAGGGGATGAAGAATCTACCAACTTGAACGGGTACATCCTCAAGTATCCCAAGTAAGTACATAACGGACCTATCCGCAAGTTGGATGGACATGCTAGTGGGTCTCATCTCCTCCACACTAAGTCTCTTGGCAATATAATAAGGTAGCAAACTAACACTAGCCCCTAGGTCACATAAAGCTTGATTAACAACAACATTTCCAACCCGACAAGGGATAGAAAAACTACCGGGATCCTCTAGTTTCTTTGGTATTTGGTTCATAAGAATGGCACTACATTGTTCCGTGAGAGAGATACATTCTTTATCCTCTATTGTTCTTTTTTTAGTTAAGACATCTTTCAAAAACTTAGAATAGAGGGGCATTTGAGAAATTACCTCGGCGAAGGGTAAAGTTACCTTTATCTTTTTCAACATATCTACGAAACGGCTAAATTGGGCATTCTCTTTGTGTGGCTTAGCTTGTTCGGGAAAAGGAAATGGAGGGACAAAAGTGAGAGGCGGTGGAACATTGGGTTCTTCTCCTTCTTTGGCTAATCGCTCCGCCTCTTTTCTTTTTGCTTCTTCCGCTTCCATTTGCTCTTTCTTCTTTCTTTGTTCTCTTTATTCATTCTCCGCATTTTGAAGGATATCGAACTCCGCTTGTATTCCCCGGTTTTGTTTGGGGGAAGTAAGAGATGATTCTTGTGATGCACTTGGTTGATTGACTTTGGATGGGCTGTTTTTGGTGTTCAAGTTCAAATTCTTGTATGGGTCCTCAAGTTCTTTGCCACCTCTCAAAATAACGGCATTTGCTTGGTGCGAAGGGTCTCTTGGGTTTTGGGGTTGTCCGGGCAAACCATGGGGTGGATGAATTGGGGCGACTAAGGCTTTTGTTGCTTCTTGTGATTCCCAAACCTTTAGCCTTGCCTTGGTGTCTTGATGTTCATTCCATAGTTTCCCAACGGTTCTTTGCAAATCATTATAGTTTTCCCATGGGACTCCTCCTTGACCAAATTGAAAATTGTTTGGTTGGCCATAAGATTGAGAGGGTTAGGCCATAAGATTGAGAGGGTTCTTTGAAAATTGTTTGGTTGGACATTTGCGCAACAAATCTCTAAATCTTTCCCAAGCCTCGCTTAGGCTTTCAAATTCATCTTGCTTGAATGTTTGTATCTCCATGCGATATTGGTTAGTCTTTGACGGCGAGAAATATCTCTCCAAGAAGGCATTAGATAATTGAGCCCATGTTGTGAATGTATTAGCGGGATGGCCTTGAAGCCATCTACGAGCTCCATCTCTCAAGGTCTTCGGAAATAATAAACGATGCAATTGGCATGAAGTTAATCTATTGAGATGGGATCCTACTAATTTTTCTTTGAATGAAGCAATGTTCTCTTGAGCATCTTCTTGAGAAAAACCGTGAAAAGTATCTTGTTGAACTGCATTTGTCAAAGAAGCTTTTAATTCATAATTCTCCGGAATCTCTCCGAAATCGACGGGAGAAGGTGTTTCTTCATGTGTGAGTTGGGAGTGAGAGCCTAGGGTTGCCATTTTATGAATTGGTGGTGATGGTGGATTTGAATTTGGATGATTTGGAGGGGATGGATTTTGATTTTGTGGTGGAGTTTTCGGTGATGGTGGTGATGGTGGTGAATTTTGTGAAGTGGAAGTTATGGAAGGGTTATTTGGAGTGGGGTTATGTGATGTAGAAGGTGTGGAAGGTGTATGTGATAGGATGAGATTAAGGTTCGGAGGTGATAATGAAGGATGTGGAATGATAGTGGTTGAGTTATTTCCCCAAAAATGTAATGCTCGAAAAGTCCTTCCCGGCTCCGGATCGAACCACAAGGGCGATGACGTGTTCCTGGGCATAAAACTCAATTTAAACGATAAGCCTCCTAGCACCTTGCGGCACTAGGGAAAAGAGAGAAGGGAAAAGAATCAAACACAACAACTAAAAACAATACAATTACTCACCGTTCCCCGGCAGCGGCGCCACTTTGATCGCCTCCCAATCGGTTCGGTCGTTAACGAAGGACGGGGGATCAAACGATATTTATAAGACTTGAGATGTCACACAAAAACAAACAAGTATTCGTGGTAAGTCGAGGTCGGTCCACAGGGAACGGATGTATTGACCAGTTTAAAGCGATGTGTTTGATGTCTAGAGGGGGGTTTCTAAGGGTCGAGTCTATGCTAGAGGAATCACTACGAGAATGGCTAGGGGTAATTAATCTAGGGAAAGGTGTTGGGGAGAAGTCGGGATTCGGAACATGGAATCTAAGAAGGTCGGGATCGAGTTTTTGTCGCAAAGTTGATAAAGGGAGAATGCCACCTTTCGGTTTCTTCACCCAACCCACCTAAAAACCCTCTTTCGCGGCGAAGAAGGGTAAGGCTCTTGTTATGGTAACTTCTGCCCCGAGTTTCCTCATATTGATAGAAATGAGTCAAGGTCGGTCTAGTTGGCCGGACTAAAACAACAATGACACAACAACCACAAACAAGGTAAACCAACATGCAAGCAACCCACCAATACCCCTAAATTCAAATAATCCAAGTCTCTATCCCTAAACCCCCCAACAAGAAATCTACTCACTAATCATAATGGAAGAAAACAAAACATTAACTAAGGAGAAACTATCTAAAGCATGCATATTAACTAGATCTAAGGAAGCTAACAACAATATGATGAGAAAGCTACGATCTAACAATTACCCACTAAACTATGAAACTACCAAATTAATCTAGAGAATAATGTAGAACACCATGAACAAGATCTAGAGAAACTAACTACACTAAGATGATCTAGACTAGATAATAATGAGAAAACTAAATTAAGTCTAAACTAGAGATAAGAGAGTGGAAAGAAATGTACCAATTATGAAGATCTACAAGAAATAAGAAGATTGCATGAATAAAGGTTGAATCTTTGATGGAGAGAATGAAGAACTTGTCACTAATCCTTCAATAAACCCAACAAATCTTCAATAAAACTTGAATAATCTTCTACAAACTTGTAATCTAGAGAATTGTTGATGTAAACTAAGTAGATCTACTACTAATTACTATGTAAACTACTAGATTTATAGGGGATTACTACTAGAATATTACTAGATTGCTCTACTAATGGATGGTGTAATGTGATGGATGCTACACTAATGGAGGCCTACTACTACTTACTTAGGCAACAATTTAGGGTAACATATATATAGTAATCTTCTTAATGGGTTTTTAACCTAAAGCCCAAATCCACTTCATGCTCCATTAATGAGACAATCACTCCTTGCATCTTCATGGGGTGAAACTTTGCCCTGCGGTCATGACGATAATTCCCACCGGGTGAAATTTCACCCGGTCAGATTTTCTTCCTTTTTTTGCATTTTTGGCACTTCTTTCCATCGGGCGAAATTTCACCCGGTGGGCGAAATTTCGCCCGGTCACTTTCGCCCGGTGGAGAGTCTCGGAAAATCTTCGGGGAGGCATTTTTACCGTCGGGTGAAATTTCGCCCGGTGGTGTCTCACCGGGTGAAATTTCGCCCGGTCATTCTGCTGGTCTCTTTTCTTGTCTCATTCTTCGTTAATTGATTAGATGGCTTCAAACTTTAAGTTGTGTGCTTTACTCTTAGGACGATATTCCCTTCTCTTGTGCTCGTGGAAGCTCGATCGCGATTTTGGTGCCAAATCCTATCAAAAGCGATAGAAAAACTACCAAAAACATGTAAAACGCACAAGAGGGACGCTAATGCGAGAGGTACACAAAATATGGCGATAATCGCACTCTAAACTCGCAAAACGAGGGAAAAACGGGTCGAAATGAGGGGAAAAACGGTCTAAATTTAGCACACAACAGTCGCGTGTTTGAGCCTTCCCTTCGTATGTTTTTTTCCCTAACTTACTCATCCCCACTTTGTTATTTTCACACTCTTCTACCTTTTCATCCGTACTTAACTATTTTGACACTTTTTCACTTCATCCATACTTAACAATTTTGAAACTAATTTACCTATTCATCCACACTTCAATATTTTGACACTCTTGTACCTATTTTCACACTTTTGTTATATATTACTCCCTCCGATTCATTTGTTTCTTTATGTTTTCCTTTTTAGGGTGTTTTAATTGATTCTTTACGTTTCCTTATTTTGACCCTTTTTTTTATGAAGTTATTTTTTTACCCCTGACTTACTTTTTGCTTACCTACCTATTTATGACTAAACTGACAAACCTTACCTAATTAATCTCCAAACTTAATACTCCTTTTAAATTTTTAATGAGAATCAATATCTCCCAAACAAAACCCCATGTCCAACACTCAACGCCTCCTGCTCTTGTCATCTTCCTCCCACCATCTCCTACCATTGTTATGAAAGCTTCACCTTAAAATTTCCCCATAAATTGTTAATCTCTCTGTATTTTTCATATCTTTATCACACCCTCTTCACTTACATTCAGATTTATTCCTCTTTTTTTAATCTCTCTGTATTTTTCATAAATTGGTTGATGGAACAAGTGGTACTCTGTCTTTCTTCCCCTTTTCATTTGGTTATAGTTCATCTTTTTTTTGCACGTTTACGCTTAATTTGTACAGATCAATTTTAAAGCTCCAATTCAAATCTTATGTTTGTTGTAAATTCTACTGGAAAAATATGAAATTTGAAACATACTCTTAATTATGATTTCATACATACTCAAAATGTTTGATGTTTATAGCATAAACATAATTTTACACACAAAATGTTTACACTCTAAACATACAGAGTACAATGCATATTTCATCATCCAAAATGTTCATGAGCTATTTAAATACTCCATTCATGAGCTGTCCAGAATATTCATCTTAAAGTCTTCATGTTTTCTTCGTGTATCCAAAAAACTGCATTTGTTGGGTCACCATTCAATCATGTTGCTCCGAGTCTACATGTTGCTCTGAATCTACGTGTTGCTCTGAATCTCGTACATGTTGTAATGCATTTGCCACATATTGTTCATTTGGGGAAACTTGATTGGGCAGCATCCCTAACCTCTCCAACATTTCCTTGCCAAAATGGGGTAAACGGTAATCATTGTTTCCCTTAACCCGTAGGATCTCGTTCATACAATATTGTAGTGATAACCAAACATACTTCAATTTTTTTGGTTCAACTTGGTCATAAGCTGTCAGAACTGCATCGACTAATTCATATAATGTGCGTGGAGATTTTTCATATTGTAATGTTTGAATTGAACAAAAAAACCCAAGTCTAAGACATTTAAATCGGGGCTATTAGGTGGCTGACATACTAGCCTTATGTCAAAACCATCTGACTGTGCAACATTTAAAAAATCCGGATCAGTTCCCGCTATATGCGGCTTCGCATTATCCTGCTGTATGTAAATCCTTCTACATGCACCCTCTGGCCATTTAGACTTTATTGCCGGAATAACCTTTTCAATTAAACATTTTTTAATTACCTCTTTTGTTATGCTCTGAATGGATTTTGTTTCCATAGTCCCCCTTGGTCTATTCCTACTAGACCTCTTTGTCGGTTCCTCGAAAGTAAAAGGGAATATACCAATTTTTCCATCAAATAATAATGAACCATCATCTGAAAATATTGGTCTAGCTACGGCGGCCATAAACATGATTTTAGTAATGAATCGTTTTGAATTACATGTCCTATGTGGGTCATCTTCTTCAGGGAGTAGGTAATATTTTTCCTTTTCGTTGGTCATAAAAAACCACTTTTCATCCATATGCACAACATTAGACATAGGTTGAAAAACTGAGCCATCATTTAAGCTATTCCCAACAATTTTACCTAAGCACCATCTTATCCTAGATATCTTGTGTAAACTAGTTAAAGATGGTTTAATGGCATTTGAGTGACTTCTTATGAGTCCCTTTTTAACTATTCTTCTAATTGTGGAGTAGTTTAACTCCATTTGCGTAGCCAATCTTCTTAATGTTGTTCTACTGCGAAAAGGAATAGATCGTACCTTTTCGGGGTCGAAGATAATCCTTGGTAGTTGGCCTTTGTATTTTCTATCCGAGTTGGTAAACTTCCTGTCTTTGAGATCTTGCTTCATTGCATTCCAAATGGTGCTTATTATCATTCTTGAGACATTATACTCCACTGCAACTTTATTTATTATGCCACGTTTGAGCTTTCCATCATTGTAACTTAATTGCAACAATTGAGATATTTCATTTCTGTGAATGTTTGTTAGCCTTATTGATGTGTTTGTTGTAGAAGAGGATATTAATGGAGGGGGTTGATTTTCGGATGTTGGTGTTGCAAAAGACTCATCATCATTAGAGTCAACTTCATCATTTATTGGGGTTATTTGTGTACAGAAGGGCATTTTAATGTAGCTGTTCAATGTCCCTCATTTATTGTTTATCATTATATAGGGCTTGGAAATTGTTCTAATGAATTTTGGAGGAAAATTTTCAGATGTGATTTTGTAATGTCAAATTTAAGAATTTAGCTCCAATATTTTGTAATGTCAAAGAGAACAAAAATAGAGAAGTGTAAAAGTTTGGCGGTAAAATGGTGTGGAAAATTAAGGTTCCCTCCAAACTACTAATATCACTCCACATGTACGGAGTATATCAAAATAGAGTATCACATGTCTTAGATAGTGTAATTACTTTTAGCATTTTGTAGTACAATACCCTTACAGGTCTTTTATTTGCTTTCCTAAAACTACGTGCAAAAAGCAAACGTAAAGAAAAAATGAATCGGAGGGAGTAGTTATTTGCTCAAAGGACTTGAGTTCCATATAAATTATCTATTAGTTTAATGTTTGCTAAGTATGTTGCCTCCGGCCTGGTGGATAGTGTTTTGTTATTGTATCATCATGTCGTGGGTTCGAGCCCCACTCTTGCGCAATTTGGTTTTGTGACTGAAGGGGATTTTTACGTACAATAATTTTTTTCACGCACGTAACGATGAACATTTTAAACGTATCATAAGCTAACGAATGCAGATATGATGGAATTAATGTATAAGTACCAATTCGCTGTTAATATAACAAAACGTGTTCGAGTTATATTTTTTTCCAAAAAATATTACGAGTAATGTACAATAACATACTTTTTCCGTACGTACTCGCTTTCACAATATTAATATCATACAAAATATATACGATCAAAAAATAACGAAAAAAATGGAAACACATAGTACGTATACATATGAGGAAAAATAAAAACCAACAAAAAAACAGATTTACAAGGAGAGAAAAAAAGGAAAAAAAGGAGTACAAATACCGTAAAAAAAATACACAAAACAGCGTATAAATACAGAGTATACATATAAAAACTAAGTACATATATACAAGGAGGAAAAAAAAGAAAAACAATTATCGGAGTATAAATACAGTGAAAGGCGTACACATACGAAGTACACGTTGTAGACACCCGCATTTTGCCTGCTAGTGTCTATAGCAGTTTCCAGCAAAACACTCGATGATGATCGGACGTAAACATGACTTAATACGCTCAATTTTGGACTCGGAATCAATAGTATTTGGCACGAGCTTTTAGCGGAGTAGAAAGCTCACCAAACTGACCTCAAATTCAAGCCTAGTGGGTCGTTTCCAGTCAAATAAGACTAAATTGGGTCAAAACCGACACCGAAAATAAACCGTTTTTTAGCGGTCGGGTCAAACCCCGGTCAAAGTTATTTCCGAGACACAAGAAAACAGCTGCGAACTTCAAAGAATCCAACCCAAATACAAAGACTTCAAAATATCTCATCCGCTCGACCCACTCGATCGAGTATCAACTCACTCGATCGAGTGGGCCTCCAAAAGGCCCGCTGTTTGCCATTTAATGGGCCACTCGATCGAGTCATCAGAGGCACTCGATCGAGTAACCCTAGGTAAGGAGGTGGGATTTTTTCCTATAAATACACTCCCTTTGCAATATAATTTACACACAATTCATAACCAGAAATTTCAGCAATCCTAGGCAAACTATACACACATACAATCTCAATCTTTCCTCTAGAAATCCTTTAGGAAACCCGAGAAAACCGATCTCATACAAACACCATAACTCTTCCTATATCCTCGATACTCCCACGCAAACGCCGTTACTACGAGTCCATAACCGAGTCCGAAATTAGCATGTAGGTTGAGGGTGTTAAAAAATCCCGTTTTCTCCCTTTTCTCCTCTCTCTTCTTCTTCTTGTCTTCTTCATCCTTTTTCGTCTTTTTTTTTCTTCGTTTTTTTCGTTTTTGTAATAGTATTATTATCGTAGTATTATCATATCACCATAAAATATCCGCCTATTCGTATCGAATACGAGGGTTGACGGGATAAGGAAACACGAATACGAGGTAACGCACCCGATGTTGCCGGTCGCTTATCCCGACACCCCGAATATTTGATTGTTGAAGCGAATCCACATTAAAAGAACGTTTTCTTTAACGCGTTTTTTTTGTCTCGTTTAGAAGTCTAATAATCGTAATTAAAATCGCATACAATCACATAAAATTTGAAACAAATTTCATATCGAGTATACCTAAAGACAAATCTCGTTCTAAGATCCTCTTAATCCCTTTACGAGTCGTAACAGAGGTGGCACCCTTTCGAGGAGCGCCGCCCTAAACACTCAAGAGCCCAGTGCGATCGCGGATATTTGTCGTTAGGTGCACTGGATCTCTTATTTAAGGTTAGAACGAAAACCTGTTGATGCAGATCGAACATCACATAATTCGCAAGAATTAATTACGATGTCGTGACGCGGAGGGAATCGACTTTCGCTCTAATCAAACAAATAAAACGTTATTCTTAAGATGCGATATCGACTCCATAGCCGAATATCATGTCTAAAAGAATTAATCGATAAATCGTATTAGCACGAACCCGTTGACGCCGAAATAATTGTCACACGGTCCAAAAGGACTAATTACGACGTTATGACGAAGAGGGGATTATTTCGTCCTAATTCAGTTTAAAATGATTCATAACGTCTTTTTTAAAATTCCCGATAATCGATCTCATAATAATAGTGCACATATCACGAGCATCGAAAATTAAGTCGAGTATAAATTACATCTATATTTTTTACGCAACTTGATAAATTATTGATTTAAAACTAAAACAAATTTGAAATCGATGCCTTTCTCAAAACGAACTGTTGTTCATACAGGGGACACTCGATCGCGTGCCTTAGCCCACTCGATCGAGTGGCACCCCAAAATCACGGCAGAAGGTTTTTCCGAGGACCACTCGGTCGAGTCCTCCCTATGACTCGATCGAGTGGCCCCTGTCACATCAAAATCGTGAGCCTTCAATATATTTTAAGTCTCGATAAATCTTTTTTAACGACTTTGGTCATCACATGTCAAGTCCATCACGTGATTTACTCTTTTCAAAACCATGCATCACGTCGCGTCATATCGTCTAATCTTTTTTAGCTCCGTTATTGTCGCTTTTGTTTTGTTTTGTTCGTCGTATTGTATTTCCGGGTTGTATTCCGCCCGTGTATTTGTAATATTTTTCGCGTTTTTATTTTTTGTTGTTTGTTTTATTGTACTAAAACAAATTTCACATGATAAAATAACTTTGACGTTAGTTTAGATGCATTAAACGACATAGTTAGACATAATTCGCATGTTTAGTCAAGAAGCCTTGTTTGCATAACATTCAACCGTCAAACTAGCACGCGTACACGAAAAACGAACGATATCTAAGTAGAGGCCGCTAAGAGCGGGCGGGGTTGGGTTCCTTTGTGGGCTTCCCAACACGTACCCTCACCCCTTACTCAGAACCACGGTTTCCGGATGTCCGAAACCGTTGGCACACGAGAGTCATTCAATACACGATTCCCGATAACTCGACGTCGGTATCGTAATGCAAAGGGACAAACCCCTAAACTCTAGCATTGAAAGCGGGCCGTGCTTTGTGCACGATATGCCTAAATGTAGAGTGGTTCGAACGAGTCCGAATTCCCACAAAATTCGGTGGCGACTCCAAAATAGATTTAAATTTCGACCTGTGATCAATCTTGCCACGAGATTCATTCGCCTCCCAAAACCCGCGTGTGGCCGCATCGGGGTGGACCTATATCATGTCCATACACGTACAAACATACTATACCGTACAAATACAGTAAAATAACATACTAAAAAAACAGAAATAAAGTGAACAATTTAAAAAGTACTTTCAATAATTTCAGAGAAAGAAAGAAAAGAGAAATGAATTAAATAGAGCTTAAATGAAGAGAGATGAGAGCACTTGAAGATTCCTTCCCACTGCCACTTGTTACCCTCTCATTGCAAGTGTACGAAACCCTTCATACACCTGGTGTAACTCTAGCTTTTTTGCCCTAGGGTCATCCTCTGTTTGAAAATAGTTATCACATTTCACTATCTACATATGAACGTTATTCCAAAAGTTAACAGTAAAAACCCGAAAAGAATTAGATGAATCATTATACTTCCTCCATTTTTATTTTATCTTCCCATTCACTTTTGACATAATCTTTTTTGTAATGAATATAAAATGATAAATTTAAGAAATATTTAGAGTAGAAGGATAAAGTGTGTGTAAATAGGAAAGAATAAAGGTATAAAGTGTTGTAAATAGTAAGGTGTAGACACCCACATTTGGCCGTTAGGTGTCTATAGCAGTTTCCAAAAAAATACCCGATGATGATCGGACGCAAATGTGCTTTGACATACTCGAATATGGGCTAAAAATCATGGGTATTTGGCTTGGGCTTTTTACGGAGTACAAATCTCACAAAACTAACCTCAAACTCAGGCCCAGTGGGTCGTTCCTAATCAAATAAGACTAATTTGGGTCAAAACCGACACCAAGGGCAAATTTGTCTTTTAGCGACCGAGTCAAACCCCGGTCAAAGGCATTTCCGAGACATAAATATCCGCTGCGTCACGCTGGAAATCCGACTAGAAGTTGAATACTACAAAAAAATCAGTCACACAAAATAATAAACAAATCCGTAAAAGATAGAATTCGATCCTTAAAAGGAGTTCTACCCGAGCTAGACCCACTCGGTCGAGTAAGCTCATGAAACACGCAAAACCGGTGTCAAAACCGGACACTCGACCGAGTATTAGAGTCACTCGGTCGAGTGACTCCTTTTTCCAGCCGGGTGAGAAGTTCTCTTCCATCCAACAACGGAATCCTGCTTCCTCTCGATTTGCATGTCTTTCCTATCCTAAACGGTATTTCTTGTCACCCAAGTTAAGCTACCTCTCCTAGCTTCAATCGAGGACCTCCACTATAAATAGACCCTCTCACACATTGATTCGACACATCTATCACAACTATACATTATCAATACACATACAATCTGACGTAGCCTTATACCCGAGAGAACACCGTCCCAACCCCAAAAAAAAGACCGGTCACCTCGGCAGCCTCACCATCACACTTAAACCACCATAACTCACTCACATTATCTCGACGCTCCCGTGTCTAAGCCACATTCCGACGAGCCCCATTCCGAGAATACAAAGCATGTAGGTTGAGGGTGTAAAATCAAATCCCGTCTTCTCCGTTCTCTCTTTCTTCCTCTCGTCTTTTTCTTCTTTGAGTCGTCCTTTGTCCGTCTTCATACGGGTCATCATCACGTTTTTTTTCTCTTTCTTTCTTATGCCGATATTATCGCTACAATCTATTTTTATACAAAATAAATGTTCTTGAAATACGATACCGATTCTATAGTCGAATATCGTACCAAAAAGAACTAATTTATCTCGTTGATGCTAAAACATCGTCACATAAACATATGACGATTTCGACGCAGAGAGAGTTCATATTGTTTTAATTCGATTTTCAAAACAATTTACAAAACATCTTTTCCAAAAATCGCTCCGAATATTTGATATCGATTCCATAATCCAATATCGAATATAACAAGTATCGAAAATTTAAGTCGAGTATAAATCGTATCAAATTTTTACGCGACTTAACGAAACTATCGATTTTTCAAAAAAAAACAATTTTGAGAGCAAAAACAAACCGGACTAAAGTCCGTATAGGTGGCACTCGATCGAGTGCCTAGCCCACTCGATCGAGTGGCACCCCAAAAATTGGGCAGAATACTTTTTTTCGAGACCACTCGGTCGAGTGCCTCAGTGACTCGATCGAGTGGCTCCTGTTTTATCAAAATCGTGAGTTTTCAGCATCATCCTAGTCCCGATAAAATATTTTTACGACTTCAGTCAACAAGTGTCAAGTCAATCACGTGTCATAAACTTTTCAAAACCATGCATTACATCATATTCACATCGTTTATTTAATTTGCAAACCGTTACTAACCCGTTTGTTTTTTTATCTTTGTATCTTATTATTCATTGTTTGGTTTATTATACTAAAACGAACCTCGCATGCTAAAACAACTTTGACGCTAAATTTAGATGCATTAAATCGACTTAGCAACCCATTCAAATTCTCGCATGTTTAGGCAAAACAATGTTTGCATATCATTCATCGTATTACTAACTCCCGTATTTCAAAATCAAACGATATCTTAGTAGAGGCCGCTAATGTGCGGGTGGGGTTGGGTGTTCTTTGTGAACTTCCCAACACGTACCCTCACCCCTTACTCAGAACCATGGTTTCTGGATGTCCGAATCCATTGGCACACGAGAGTCATTCAATACACGATATCCGATAGTGTCGGTATCGGTATCAAATGCTAAGGGATGAGCCCAATAAACTCTGACATCCGAATGGGCCATATTTGTGCATGGCCCACTAAGATATAGAGTGGGTTCGAACGGGCCCGAACTCCCACAAAGTTCGGGGGCGACTCCACTTCGATTTAAATTTCAATTCGACCCATCTCATATGGAGATTCATTCGCCTCCCCAAACCCGCGCGTTGCAGCATCGGAGTGGACCTATGTCATGTCCACAATTTGACGACTGGCTGGGGATTAACTGATGCGTGACTTACCATCGACATCCTCAGGGTGAGACTCGAATAGAAATTGTTTGACTAGTACAATACGCGTTTTAGTTTTACGGTTCATACATAACCCCATCGTTTGACCGACGTCTCACTGTACTATTGATGTAGTCCAAATTGGATATGTCAAAGATGTTCATAGTCGATTCGTATGGGTTTCACGACATGTTCTAAGTTCAACTCGACTTAGGAAGTCCGCCCCGATTCTCGGATAGGCTATGCACACTGGTATAGACCCTTTATAGACCGACCGAGACTTAGTGTAAAGCATACATGGTGTCGTTATAATGCTTGCGTGACTATATGCTACTTGGTTTTCGAGTCGTTTCAAAAAACAGTCATTTTCAAAACAGTCATTTTCAAAACAGTCCTTTTCAAAAATTGCTTCCTTTTCCAAAAACATCCAATTTCAAAACTCGGGAAATATACCGAATTTAGGACTTATGATTTTACTCAAACCAGCCTCTTTTTAGCCGGTATGCTACCCATTTCAAAACTCATTTTCAAAACTTCAAAACCGCGGCCCGATAACATTGCCTCATTTTCGAAAATCGGGCCGTCCGCCGGTTTTCCGGATCTTCTAAAATTGATTCCTTTACAAAACTTTCCTCTTCTTAGGACTTCCCGTATTTAGCAGTGTCGGGTCGTGTCATGAGTCGTCGAAGGTCTTTAGCGTCGAAACTCTGTCGATCTTACATCACGGGTTTCCTCCCTATCCCAGTCCGCCTTATTTGACTAAGGCAAGGCCCATCTACGTAGGACATATTCCTACAAAGGAAGGCCCGTCTATACACTCGAGTCTAAAAGTCTGGGGAATATCTCACGTGGACCTTCCTTCGAACAGGACTCGGCCCAACCGAATCCTAAGGGAGACCCACCTTGTACGAGTCACCCTTCTAGGTGTCTTTTCGAGTCATTTCCTTTTTTAGTCTTTCTTTCGCTCGAGATGTACTTTTATTCCAGAATCTGGGTTAGTTACTGATTACGCGGTACTCTTACAGACAGGCCGCCCTTCACCCGAGCCATGACGCAACAAGCCATAGATGAGTTGACAGCCGCATTGGCTAAGTTGGAGACCCAATTGACGGCAATGAGGGAAGACCAGATTGCCATCCTTACCCGTGTAAGTGTCGTGGAGCAAGGAACCCCTAGTGGCAACACCGAGACTACCGGGCCGTTAGCTGAACTGGCCAGCGCGGTCCGCAAGTTGCAAGAACAGGTCCATTTGTCGACCAATAACACCATCCATACCGAGAATGCTCGGGCTTATTCACCCCTGACCGACGAGTTGCCCGCCAATCTCAACCTCACGGGCCTACCAATGTTCGATGGGACTGAAGACCCGGTACTCCATATCCGAGCCTTCAAAGAATTCATGGCGGTCAAAGGAGTGAAGTCCACCATGTTTAAGCACCTGTTTGCTTCTTCCCTCGAGAAGCATCCGAAAGCCTGGTACTATAAGCTCGATTCCAAGAAATACAAGACTTGGGACGATGTAGCAACAGAGTTCGCTCGAAATTATGCGGACAATACCGAGATCCAGACTACCATGCGTACTCTGGAGGTCATGGCCCAAGAGCCCAATGAAGGTTTAACCAAATACCTTCAAAGGTGGGGGGCCGAAAGCGTGAAGCTGGTTGATAAGCCCAGCAAAAAGGTATTAGTGGAGGCCTTCGTGAAGAATCTTCTCCCCTCTTACCGGGTCCATTTCCGGTATGCAGTCATACCCAACTTCTCCACCTTAACCGAGATGGGTACAAGAATTGAAGATGACTTAAGACTAGAGAGCCTTACTAAGGCCTCTACCAAAGGGTGCCAAGGGGCCAACTCGTCCACCAGCAAGCCCGCAACTGCAGCTGCAACCCGCAGCATCTTTGACGAGGTCAATTCACTAGACACCTCATCCAAAAAGAATACTCCAACTCGGGTATTCACTGATATAGGGACCATCTATACTTATGCCTTACAAAGGCTTTCCTCCAAGGGTCTGATCCAGCCGATAGGCCCAAATCTGGAAGTCCCGGTCGAGAAACGATCCAAAAGCTATAACATTCAGGCCTATTGCCAGTATCACCGAGGTAATGGGCACGATACTGAAAAATGCTGAAAATTGAAGCATCTCATCCAGGATCTAATCGAAAGTGGAAAGATATCGCTGCCCAGCGACAAACCGAGCAACAAAGAGAACCCCTTCAGTGCTCACGCCATTTTTACTGAAGAAGTGATCGACTGTTCTCATCTCATTTCTCCTTTCGTCCCACAAATTAACGGGATATGGAATGATGATGAAGACAACGTCTACCTGGCTAAGAGGAAAGCTATCCCCATCACCATCGAAGAAATCTGGAAGGCTAAAACCAAAGCCTTGGCCAGCACTCACATCGTTACGGCCTGCCCTTCTACCCCGGTGACCGTCACTGAACTTGCCAGGACGGAACCTACCCTCGAGGAACCAAGCGCTGACACGGCCCTAGTCAAGCAACTGAAAAGGGTTCGAACTGATCTTACCATATTGCAGCTTTAGCCACTATTTTGCCTCATCTTAAGGGCAAATCCAAGGAAGAAGGCCCACTCATCACCTTCTCCGAATCCGAACCTCCCACCGTTCGGGGCCACCCATAACTTGGCCTTGTACATCACAGTGATCTGTCGGGGCAAATATCTCCCCATGACCCTGATCGATGACGGGTCCGCTGTGAACATCCTTCCTTTAAGGACTGCCAAGGCCCTCGGCATTACCGAGGCTGACTACCTTCCGACCGCACAAACTATTCAGGCTTTTGACGGAAGCCAAAATCAGCTGTTGGGGCTGTTAAACTAATAATTATACCCGGCCCGATCGAGAAAGAGCCAGAATTCCAGGTGATTGATGTCACCTCATCCCTCAACCTGCTACTAGGAAGGCCCTGGATCCACGCGGTCAAAGCCGTATCCTTCACTCTCCACATGAAGGTCAAGCTGCCTCTATAAGACGGGGTCATCACCCTCGAAGCCACTCCCATAACAGTGGCAAACTGCAACACCGCAGGCTAGGCCGACCCATGAGGTTTCGATTTCGTGGAAATGATCGAGGAAGAATATCTCTTCAGGCCCTACTTCACCACTAGCATCGATACGATGCTGCAAAACTTGGGCTATCTACCGGGGGCTACTTCAAGGCCAAACCTCCCGGTTGGCAAGATCATCGAGGTCCTAAGCAATGAGGAGCCAAAATTCGGTTTGGGGTATGCTATAACCCCAGAAAACGTGGTTCGGGCCGGTATTCAGAAGGCCACTAACATCCTCAAGGGTACCTACTTGGGCCTTTACAGTCCAAGACTAACTGATTACTTTGTCACTCCAGTGTTCGAGGCTGTTCAAGTGGGCCTCTACCAGCCCACTATCACATATCGGGAATGCAACTATATCCCCGATGACATATTTGCCCTCGTTCAAGCTGAATCCAAAGAGGGCACTGACGGTACTGAACCCATGCTGGGGCTCTTATTCGGGGAAGACAAGGCCATCCCCTCCTCTAAAGAAGAATTGGTCAATTTAATCCTCCGTAGCAACAGGTTCGATCCAACCAAGCTGATCTCTGAAGTCGGTGCTGACACCGGGAAAAGGGCATGGAGGAAGACTATCAAGTGGACCGACAGCCAGGGTCGAGTCTACAAGCTGACCACCGGTGAAGGAGATATGGCGTATTCCGAGTCCGAGTCCGAGTCCGAGTCTGAGTCAGAGTCGGAGTCTGAGTCCAAGTCTAGAGGGTCCAGTACTAGGATTGAGTCTGTAACCTCTCTTCCTTTAGTAGCACCCACCGGAGCCTCAAGGTCTGTCCCAAGAGCTCTCCCTATCCTGCCACTGACCAACGATCAGATGGCCGCTCTCTTCGAGCTCTTTTCCAAATTTACTATCAATAATAACGAAAACCGTTCCGCTTACGACTTGTCTTATTTCCAAAATTCTTTCAATTTCAAAAATTTTATATGCAATGACATTGAGAAACCCGACGAACAGGTACCTCTACCTCCGCATCTAATGAAGCAGCTCGAACAAAGGGAGTCCCGAGATCTGGTAATTGAAGAAACCAAGTCCATTAACGTGGGAACCACTTTAGAGCCCCAGATGCTTAAGTTGGGTTTATCTTTAGATCCTGGGGAGAGAAAACAATTCACAGACCTCCTCCAAGAATTCAAGGAAGTATTTGCGTCGTCCTACAAGGACATGCCGGGGATAGATCGGGAAATAGCTGAACACCGTATACCTATTAAGGACGGGTGTAAACTGGTAAAACAGAAACTCCAAAGAATGAGGCCCGAATGGTCTCTCAAAGTTAAAGAAGAAGTCGACAAGCAATTCAAAGCGGCCTTTATACAAGTGTCTGAATATCCAGACTGGGTTGCGAACATCGTGCCGGTACCCAAGAAGGACGGCAAGGTGCGGGTATGTGTAGACTTCCGGGACCTTAATAAGGCCAGCCCAAAAGACAATTTTTCGTTGCCACACATCAACATACTGGTGGATTACACGGCCGATCATGCCCTCTTATCATTTATGGACGGGTATGCCGAATACAATCAAATCAAAATGGCGGAAGAAGACATGAGTAAGACCACCTTCATCACACCTTGGGGTACTTACTGTTACACCGTTATGCCATTTGGGCTCATCAATGCCGGGGCCACTTATCAAAGGACCGCCACAACTCTATTACATGATATGATGCATAAAGAAGTGAAGGTTTATGTGGACGACATGATTGTTAAGTCCAAGGACCGAGTAGGGCACGTTGCAGCCCTAAGAAAGTTCTTTACCCGACTACGCAAATACAACATGAGGCTGAACCCTCAGAAATGCAGTTTCGGGGTAACATCAAGCAAATTACTGGGCCATATCATTAGCCAACGCGGCATCGAGGTCGACCCACCTAAAATCAAGGCCATCACCGAGATGCAGCCACCCAAAACCGAAAAAGAAATAAGGGGGTTTCTCGGGAAAGTCCAATACATCAGCCGGTTCATTTCAAAGTTAACCATGGTATGTGAACCCATTTTCAAGAAACGATAGGAGAACAAACACTGTGGGATGATAAATGTCAGATGGCTTTCGATAAAATCAAGGAGATTCTGTCTGCACCACCGGTATTAATGCCACCTCAACCCGGTTTGCCTTTGTCGTTATACCTAACAACGACCGAGACAGCCATGGGGGCTATGTTGGCCCAGACAGTCGATTCAGAAGAACAGGCTATTTACTACATCAATAAAAAGTTCCTAGAATACGAATGCAAGTATACAATGCTCGAGAAAACGTGCCTAGCTTTGGTTTGGGCCACTAAAAAGCTCCGACATTATATGCTCAGTCACGAGGTACATGTCCTATCTAAAATGGATCCTATGAAGTACCTATTCGAAAAGCCCATCCTTAACGGTAGGATGTCCAGATGGACTTTAATGCTAGCGGAGTTCGACCTCAAGTTCGTACCATTAAAGGCCATCAAAGGCCGGGTTGTAGCCGAATTCCTCGCTGATAGTCCCGTATCTAAAGAAGGGCACACCGATACTTGGGCTTTTTCAGATGAAGACATATTCCATACTGACACCGAGACATGGGATTTGTATTTTGATGGGGCGTCCAACTTCCGAGGATTTGGAGTCGGCATTCTGTTGATATCACCGAAAGGAGAGCATACACCGTTATCCATTAAATTGGACTTTGATGTGACTAACAACGCAGCCGAGTATGAAGCATGCATTCACGGGTTACAAGCCGCCGCTGATTTAGGAGTAACAAACCTCCGGGTCCACGGTGACTCATCTCTAGTCATCAATCAAGCTCTCCAAAAATGGAAAACTCGGAACGCCAATCTCGTGGCTTACCAAGCGCGAGTAAGGGTTCTCGAAAAGCAATTCCAAAAGATAGAATATATCTATCTACCCCGGGAGGAAAATCAATTTGCAGATGCACTTTCCAAATTGGCATCCTTATTAAACATCCCGGAGCATCTAACCAGCATGTCGATCTGCGTCGAAAGACGATCCGAGCCGGCCTATATCCACGACATCCAAGACATCAAAATAACTGATCCAGAACCTTGATATCAGGCTGTCCTAACCTACTTGACAACGGGAGAATATCCCCCTGGAACTGAAAACCGGGCCAAGAAAGCCTTGCAAAGATTGGCAAATCAATTTGTTCGTACGGAGGACGGACAGTTATACAAGAAGACGGCACAGGGGGCTCTCCTCCGTGTATCGATAAAATACAAGCCGAGAAGATCATGTCCGAGATACACAATGGTGAAAATGGTCCGCATATGAACGCCCATATGCTAGCCCGAAAAATCATGAGACTCGGATATTATTGGAACACCATGGAAACTGACTGTCAATTATACGTCAAACACTGCCATAATTGTCAGATTTTCGCTAATATACATCATATGCCATCTTCCCTATTATATACCATGACATCACCATGGCCATTTTCAACATGGGGTATTGATATAATTGGCAAGGTGAACCCTTCCGGAACAGGAGGACACTGTTTCATCTTGGTGGCTATTGACTATTTCACTAAATGGGTCGAAGCCGAGTCATATCGGATCTTGAACGAGCATGTTGCTAAATTTATCCAAAACAAGATTATATGCCGATACGGGATCCCGCACGAGTTCATCAGTGATCACGGGACCCATTTCCAGGCTGAAACCGCTACTTTGCTGGAAAAATATAAAATTCAAAGGCATACATCTTCGTCTTACCGTCCCCAAACAAATGGAGCGGTAGAGGCAGCCAATAAAATGATTGTCACCATACTTAAAAAGATGGCTGAGAATTACCGGGATTGGCCCGACAAAATCCCCTTTGCCCTATGGGGATACCGGACGTCAATTCGCACCGCGACCGGAGCAACCCCATATTATTTGACATATGGAATGGAAGCGGTCCAACCAGTCGAACTAGAAGTGCCATCTCTCAGGATCCTACTTGAGAGCCAAGTGCCGGAAGCAGATTGGGTACAAGCTCAATACGATTCGCTAGTTCTTTTGGATGAACGGCGGTCCCGGCCCCTCAACAATATCCAAATATATCAAAAGAGGATCCAACGGGCTTTCAACAAAAGAGTTAGGCCCAGAAATATCAAAGAAGCTAGTTCTAAAGTCCGTCCGGGCCTTACTACCGGTCGACCCAAGAGGAAAATTCAAACCCAATTGGGCTGGACCATATTTAGTAAAGAAGGTTTTATCAGGAGGAGCAGTAAGTCTAACAGACTTGGACGAGAATGAATTCGTCAACCCAACCAACTTGGACCAGCTAAAGCGCTACTACCCTTAAGCCTTATCTCAATGTCATTTGCAAAAAGTTTATAAAAATTCGTCTTTTTTATAAATTTTCAAAAAAATTATAAGCAAGTCAATAAGCTAGGTTTATCTATCCTACTGTCACACATCTTGAACTAATAGTCTTGGTGTATTTCGAAAATTGCAAAAAAAAATCTATGTTTGAACTACGTTTGGTTTCATTCCGCTAATTGTGGATACGTAGGCAACCCCTCAAAAGGGTACAACCACTGCAATAACGAAAAGACGGGAACGGTATTCACTAATATGTCTTTTAAAAAAACGATAAACTCGGGAATTTCAAAACTACATCACACAATAAAAAAAACAACAAAAGAAAGCACACCACAAAAAATAATAATAATACTTAGATAATAAAACTAAGGAGACTAGCACTTAGGGCATTTTACCTTTTCCCTTATCCTTTGGGTCACGTGGAGCCCGAGGTCGACGGGGCGGGGGCGAACGTTCCTGGATCACTAAAGGGACTTCCTTTGCTCGAACCCGTTTCTTCGACTGCGGGTCTTCTGCCGTTGTGCCCGGTCCAAGTCGAGCCCGTACGTGTTCGAGTAGCTTGTCTCGAGGACCAAGTCGGTCCTGGACCTTTAGTTTTGGGCCAAGTCTCCTTTCCAAGTCTGTCTAGAGGCTCACCTTCCCCCGTGCACTTTTAGTACTGGACCCTTCAGCTTGAGTCCTAGTCTTTCCTTTCTGACCTGACATCAGTCGAACCAATGTAGCCGGGGTCTCGCCCTCATCAAAGAAACCCTTGTTGTCTTTAACCTGCTCTCGCCGAAGTAGGTCAAAAGCCTCATCAACTTTTAGGGCAGCTCGGGCTTCAGTAGATTCCGCCTTTATCCATCTCACGTAAGAATCTGATACCCAAATTGAATGGAGAGACTTGGGAGTAGACCTGGTGGCCCGGGTGTACCATCGTTGAATCCAAGTATCACACATCACGTCCGTCAGTTGGGTAGATTCACTCACTACCGCCTCGAGTTCCGGGATTCTTTGGGACCGACCATACTGCCTAAGTATACGGTCAGGATAAAGATGAATAGTTTGCCTAAAGGATAGGATCACCTGATACCGCGCCCTATCCCTCGATTCCAGGCCAGTTCGAACATAAATAGGCCACCAGGGCACCATCCACCGGATCAACGGGCCATTATGGAAAGACAGCACTTCGTCCCAATATTTCTGGGTATTATGGCGAGAAAAGTCAATGGTCCGTCTCCTAGTCATCACCTGGTTGGGTCGATAACGATTTAGGTGAAGGGGAGGATCTATGATCGATAGCCGCTCGAATAACCAAAGCTGAAAAGGAAACAAAAAAAATATGAGTTGTCAAGCCAAAATTGGTGTCCGCCCAGAGGCACTCGATCGAGTGGTACACCTGAAGCCAGACAAATGGTTTTTTTCGAGAAGGCACTCGATCGAGTGCCAGGGTAACTCGATCGAGTGCCCACTGTATCAGAAAATTGCGGAAAAAAAATCAAAAAAAAAAATTCGAGAAATTGAGGAATCGAAAAATCAGAAAAGTCCAAAGCAATATACCTGTAATAAACGGGTACTTCCGGTCAAACGAACCGACGAATCCCTCTTACGATTGTCCAAACCTTGGATAATTTCCCCTGTGATTAACCATGCTGGACTGTGCTTTGTCTCCATCAGGTCAACCACGGTGAAAAGTCGGACGTGGCCCATACAAGATAGCAAATCCATGTGACCCTCGAAAGCATAAACATGAAGCATACAAAAAACAAAGGCTCTACGGCTGTGAACTGACCTGACCCGGACATCGTGTGGGTTCATGAACTTTTCAGCCAAATCAATTAAAGAAATGGTATCCCCCTCCGTCATACGGGATACCTCCATATGGGAAAGTCCTAAAAATTCCCGTAGCTTCCTCCTAGGGTCGTGAACTGAAAACGGGATGGCAGGACGAAGTATGGGATTCCATCCTCCTACGGCAGCAATTCCCTCAGGAATAGGGCAAATCTCGCCTCGGGGAAGAGCAAAAACATGATAGGTGTCATCCCAGTATGACAAACAAGCATCGAGGAAGTGACGGTCCACTTGCATCTGGCGGATCGTAAACAATTGAGCAATACCATTCTGGTTCAGAATTACTTTGTCAGCATCTCTGAAGCATCGGGACCAGTCTTGTATCATTCGGGTCAAACGATCAATTCCCATGGCTAGATTTTTCTTAAAAAGGAATAGAGTATTCTTGGGGGTCGTTCTCTTAAGAAGGGAAGGAATTAATGAGAATTATGAAAAATTAAAAACAAAAGATGGGTATTTATAGCACTAAACCTGGGTAGTTCTCCTATCTTTGGGATTCCTAATCCCCGGAGGATTAGCATACAGACCCCATCTCTTTTCTTCAGCTAGAATAGGATAGTCCATCCTGAGCATTTCTATTCCTTTTCAGAGTCAAAATTCTCAATTTTTCAAAAAAATTTCAAATTCAAAAATCCAAAGTCTTTTTCAAAATTTCTATTCCCCAGCACGAGTCATTTTACCTAAAATGTTACATGCAAAACTTCGCATAATTATATACAGGTACGACTCAAGCAGGGACATACAACTCACTCCCCAGCAGGAAGCCCTAGGCGGCATTTTCCCTGGAACAGCATGGGATGAGCCCATATATAGGCGCCAGGACTTATACGACTAGTCCAAATCCCCACGGATTATCATCAACTCAAGTATGGTTTCTAACCTATGGCTGGCGGGCCCTTTCACGCTAGTCTAATGGACTATAACGACCCGACCGGAAGTCTGCTAGGTCTTAATCCTTGATTGGCCTGGTAGCTACTCTGACTTTCGCCCTGTCCAAACCTCAGTCAGAGTGGGGGCTCTGTAGACACCCACATTTGGCCGTTAGGTGTCTATAGCAGTTTCCAAAAAACACCCGATGATGATCGGACGCAAACGTGCTTTGACATACTCGAATATGGGCTCAAAATCATGGGCATTTGGCTTTGGCTTTTTACGGAGTACAAATCCCACAAAACTAACCTCAAATTCAGGCCCAATGGGTCGTTCCTAGTCAAATAATAAGACTAATTTGGGTCAAAACCGACACCAAGGACAAAATCGTCTTTTAGCGACCGAGTCAAACCCCGGTCAAAGGCATTTCCGAGACATAAATATCCGCTGCGTCACGCTGGAAAACCGACTAGAAGTCGAATACTACAAAAAAATCAGTCACACAAAATAATAAACAAATCCGTAAAAGATAGAATTCGTTCCTTAAAAGGAATTCTACCCGAGCTAGACCCACTCGATCGAGTGGACCGGCCCACTCGGTCGAGTAAGCTCACGAAACACATTGAACCGGTGTCAAAACCGGACACTCGACCGAGTATTAGAGTCACTCGGTCGAGTGACTCCTTTTTCCAGCCGGGTGAGAAGTTCTCTACCATCCAACAACGGAATCCTGCTTCCTCTCGATTTGCATGTCTTTCCTATCCTAAATGGTATTTCTTATCACCCAAGTTAAGCTACCTCTCCTAGCTTCAATCGAGGACCTCCACTATAAATAGACCCTCTCACACATTGATTCGACACATCTATCACCACTATACATTATCAATACACATACAATCTGACGTAGCCTTATACCCGAGAGAACACCGTCCCAACCCCAAAAAAAAGACCGGTCACCTCGGCAGCCTCACCATCACACTTAAACCACCATAACTCACTCACATTATCTCGACGCTCCTGTGTCTAAGCCACATTCCGACGAGCCTCGTTCCGAGAATACAAAGCATGTAGGTTGAGGGTGTAAAATCAAATCTCGTCTTTTCCTTTCTCTCTTTCTTCCTCTAGTCTTTTTCTTCTTTGAGTCGTCGTTTGTCCGTCTTCATACGGGTCATCATCACGTTTTTTTTTCTCTTTCTTTTTAATACCGATATTATCTCTACAATCTATTTTTATACAAAATAAACGTTCTTGAAATACGATACCGACTCTATAGTCGAATATCGTACCAAAAAGAACTAAATTTATCTCGTTGATGCTAAAAAAATCTTCACATAAACAACATACGACGATTTCGACGCAGAGAGAGTTCATATTGTTTTAATTCGATTTTCAAAACAATTTACAAAACATCTTTTCCAAAAATCGCTCCGAATATTTGATATCGATTCCATAATCGAATATCGAATATAACGAGTATCGAAAATTTAAGTCGAGTATAAATCGTATCATATATTTACGTTACTTAACGAAACTATCAATTTTAAAAAAAAAACTATTTCGAGAGCAAAAACAAACCGGACACCAGTCCGTACAGGTGGCACTCGATTGAGTGCCTAGCCCACTCGATCGAGTGGGACCCCAAAAATCGGGCAGAATACTTTTTTCGAGACCACTCGGTCGAGTGCCTTAGTGACTCGATCGAGTGCCTCCTGTTTTATCAAAACCGTGAGTTTTCAGCATCATCCTAGTCCCGATAAAATATTTTTATGACTTCGGTCAACACGTGTCAAGTCAATCACGTGTCATAAACTTTTCGAAACCATGCATTACATCATATTCACATCGTTTATTCAATTTGCAAACCGTTACTAACCCGTTTGTTTTTTTGTCTTTGTATCTTATTATTCATTGTTTGTTTTATTATACTAAAACGAACCTCGCATGCTAAAACAACTTTGACGTTAAATTTAGATGCATTAAATCGACTTAGCAACCCATTGAAATTCTCGCATGTTTAGGCAAAACAATGTTTGCATATCATTCATCGTATTACTAACGCGCGTATTTCAAAATCAAACGATATCTTAGTAGAGGCCGCTAATGTGCGGGCGGGGTTGGGTGTTCTTTGTGAACTTCCCAACACGTACCCTCACCCCTTACTCAGAACCATGGTTTCCGGATGTGCGAATTCATTGGCACACGAGAGTCATTCATTACACGTTATCCGATAGTGTCGGTATCGGTATCAAATGCTAAGGGACGAGCCCAATAAACTCTGACATCCGAATGGGCCATACTTTGTGCATGGTCCACTAAGATATAGAATGGGTTCGAATGGGCCCGAACTCTCTCAAAGTTTGGTGGCGACTCCACTTCGATTTAAATTTCAATTCGACCCATAATCGAGTCAGAATTTAGAACTCGATGCTGCAAACAGACCTTAAAAACTGAATAGGTATAGAGTGAAGATACTGGGAGAAAAACACCTTGAAATTGTCTACCAATCGAGTAACCATTACGATTGCAGGAGAGCGACACTGAGACACCATTTCCCAGAAGGCAACAATCTTAGTGAGCATCTTTGAACTAAAATTATCCTCCAACAATACAAGAATTATGAAGAAGTGTATGTTAGTTTAATTTCAATTTAAGGTGATTTCTTTATTGGTAAACGTGACAATTCGACGTGCCGGCCCGGCCCGGTCGTGGTTGGTCCTGGTTTTGGGCCGTGCCCGGCACGAGGTTCCGGCGCCCACCCCCGCTGAGGCACGGGCCCGGGCGTGTCGTTCCTTCCGTCGTGCCAGCTTCCGTTTGTACCCCAATAGCTTCGATTTTCGTGCCAGTTTTCGGGGTTTCGGGTTGTGCCTCAATCTATTTTTTTAAAAAAAATTCTGGAAAATATGATGTGCGTTAGTGCGTGTATGCGATCCGAATATTTTTAGTTGTGATTCGAATATTAATTATGATTTAGGTGTTTATAAATAATACGAGTATAATATTTATAAGTTATAGTGTTATAATTAATAGTATAATATTTAAATATAATTACAAGTTAATATTTAAATATATTAAGAAGTTATATAACAATTATGAAAGTTAAATTGATTATAATAAGAATTAAATAATATAACAACTAACTAACTAAGAAGTAAGAAACGTAAATAGGAGGAAAGAAATATTATTTTTATTGAATAATCATTTTACAAAATTACAAACTAAAAGTTACAAAAACAATCTTTGGAATACCGAGTACGTATGAGAAACTAAAAAATAATTAAGGTGGACTTGTAAAATTGTAGTTGGAAAAATTATTACGTCTACGATTCGACACTGCCATTGGAAGGGGTATCGTCGGTGTCAACATCACTATCTCTTCTTTCTTGACCTTGTCTTCAGTCTCTTGCAACCATCCAATCTTTGTAGCAGATACACATGCGGAGGGTATCGGAAGACAAAGACGTACGTTTATCGTCCAACACCCTTTTAGAGGCACTAAAACAACATTCGAACGCTACAGATGAAACTTGAATGGCGAGGTCCTTCGCCATTGCAGACATCACCGGAATATTTAATTCCTTTTTCTCGCCACTAGGATGGAAGATCAACGTTTATTTTGTCTTGTTCCTCAACAATGCGAAAATAATCATATTGCAAGTACATATGGTATTCCGCAAGATCGGATGTCGGTGTATCTTGAGAAGATGACATCATTCGAGACATTTGTGACAAGGCCTTGCCCAATCTTTAGCAATCGTCGATCGGCTACTGCTAGCACCTGCAACTGATCGAGAAGTAGTACGAGCGGTGGTGTTAGTATTACCATAAATCCGCTCCTTTTCGCCAAATACTATACCAAAGTCGTTTCTAATTGAGGCTGCATATTCCTCCTTATTGAAACTATGTTCATTAATTTTTTATAAAATTCAACAAAGTTCATGGCACCTTCAAATTTTCACCTAGGGTCTAAAATCGCTGAAAATACGAAGATGAGAGGAATATCGTCTCAATATTTTAGCCATTTGGCCTCCATGTCGGGTAGAAACCCATCGTAATCAGGTAAACCTCGATATTTTTGGAAAATAAACCCATGCATGATAAAAATGCATTCGTCGCCTCCTCAAAGATGCACAACAAGTCAATATACATGTCAATTTTGTTCCAATAATCGTCCTCAAATAATGGTTGATTGGGAAAACGAGAGTTCCAAAAGTAGTTAGCGGATCCTTATAATCTAAACAAGCCTTCAACATTGTGTACATTGAATTCCACCTCGTGTTGTTTTCTGCGGGAAATTTTATGTATTTTATTTACAAAAGTCACGCCAATCTTGGTGCCTCAGATCAATTGACACGTGTTCAAGTGCATAACTACTGCTTTAAACTTGGTGTGATAGTGTCGTAGACTCACTAGACCGTCCCTAACACATAGGTTTAAAATGTGACAAGCACATCGAATATGTAACAATTTACCATCTAAAAAAACATTATGTAAACTAGTCTTCAACATGTTAGCGCAAGAAGTCATAGACGTTGCATCATCAAAAGTAACAGTCAAAATTTTATCTCTAATTTCATACTCGCATATCGCTCTCACAATAATGTCGTGGATATTAGTAGTGGTATGCGGACTTTATAATCTAGCAAATTCAATTATTCTTTTTTGTAAAGCTTAATCGTCATCTACCCAGTGAGCTATTAAACATAGGTAAGATCGTAACCAGAGTCCCAGCCATCGGACTTTAACGAAATTCTAGATTTCATTTTTTTGAAGCATTCTATAAGCTCCATTTTAGCCTCCATATATTATTTCATTGCTTTAGTTTTAACACTTTTACGGCTCGTTTCTTGATGAGTCGGTTGGTTTGCTCTTACATATCTGTTAAACGCTGGGTGTTCAGCTAAAGCAAAAGGTTTTTCCGTTTGAATTATCATTCTGGATAATTCGTAAGCACATGTGTTATAATCGTAGTTATAGTCTTGTTGTCATGTTGTGATTGGGATCGGGTCACAAATTGGTCAATGGATGTTTGACCGACATCTTTGGGAACACATTTTTTAGCGTGTCATCTTAGGTGATTGGTACCCGATGAACTTTTAGCACTTAACACAGTCTTACAGTTATTACACCTAGCAAATTTTTTATCTACACTCTTAGTGAAACTTAGTCATACTCTACTTGTGGTAGCCTTTGCAGTTAATTTAGCAATTTCTGCTTTCGTCTCTCAAATTATCTCATTACCGGGTCCGGGCAGTTAAATCGTTTCCATTTGTACATTTACATTTGTGAACTGTGACACGCTTTGTGCCGATGTGTCGTGTGCAGACTCTGTATACGATTGTGGACCTTGTTGTGTAAATTGTTGACCCGTTTAAGTGAATTGACCCGTTTGTGTAAAAGGAAATGGTGGTAAAGGTGGTCTTCCCAACATTGCCGAGTATGTTGACATATCAAAATTAAATATGTTGGGGGTCATGTTAAAAGGTTGTTGGGACCCTTATCCCATTTGTGCCCCGGTTGAATCGTAACCGTAAGGGGTCGACCCGCTCGGGGTGCCAAAGTTCATGAATAAAGGCGTGGCACCGGACCATTGATTAAATTGTGGGGTCGTAAATTGACCTTGTCCCTCCGATTGTGTTGTTTGTGAACCGGAGGGTTCTACGCTACCTTGACGTTGTTGTGATCGACTTCTTTTTGACGCTGACTCGGTGTTGTGTGATTCCGACATGATTTTAATATTTTAACGGATTAATAATTTAATTATCAAATTAATTAACAATTCAAATAACAAATTTAATAACAACTACCAATTTAGTTCAAGTGACAAGTTAATACGTAACAAATTATTTACGAGGTAACTTAATTATAATAAGTTAATAAGTTGATAAGTGAATAAATGAAGACTATAATTAAGTAATAAACAACAATAATTAACAAAATTAAAGTAAAGGAGATTAAGTTATAAAATGCAAACAAAGCTTGTAGAAATCCGGAGAAGCGGTCGAATATCGAGATTCAATAGATTATAATTAAAAAAAACCGTAAATCTGATACGATCAATTCTTCAATATAGTAGATTAGCACCAAAAACGCAACCAAAACCTTCAATTCTTCAAACTTCAAGATTAATACTTATTATATTAAAATTACAATATTTTGTATATATTATTTATAAGATTAGTAATAATTTTTATAACTAATATTATATTATATATATACATACAAATGGGATCAGGGGAGTTAGGTGAAAATTGGGAGGTTGAGAAGTTGTGTTGTTGGCCATTGATCTTGGGTTGGATGAATGACTTAGATGAATGATGTGTTAAAAAAAAAAGATGTCAGTTTACTGACAGCAGCAGTGGAGAGAGAAAAACACTCATCTCCTCAATCAAACTCTCACCTCTTACAAGTACTCTCACCCCTTACCACTTAATTAATGCTCTCTTATCTCTCTCATCTTCATCTTCATCTATCAAAAAAAAAAAGCATCACCATCTTCAACATTCAACAAAAAAAATCCGCATCTTCAAAATTCATTCATTCAACAAAAAAAAAAGTTTCCTTATCTTCAAGCTTCATTCATCCAACAAAAAATAAGAACAACTTCATCTTCAAGCTAGATGAATGACGGAAGTTTGATGAATCCTATCATCATAAAAATCCGCATCTTCAAAATTCATTCATTCAACAAAAAAAAGTTTCCTTATCTTCAAGCTTCATTCATCCAACAAAAAATAAGAACATCTTCATCTTCAAACTAGATGAATGACGGAAGTTTGATGAAGATCTTCATCTTCATCCTATCATCATCTTCATCATGCGTAATGTTTTTGCAAAATTGCAAAGTCACACACTTTCAGTTGTATAGTCACACTCATTATGTTTTATAGTCACACTCATTATGTTGTAGAATCACGCAACTGTACACCCATTGTAGACACATATTCAGTTGTATAGCCACACTCATTATGTTGTATAGTCACACTCGCTATGTTGTAGAATCACGCAGCTGTAGAATACCTTGGGATTAAGGTATCATTCATTTAATCATCTTCATATTCATGCTTGTTTTATATTTTATACTTTTTTGTATTTATAAAATTATTCATCTTCATTATCAAAAAAAAAAGTTGAATATGGATGAGTGGACGACTGTGACTTTCCTTAGTAACGACATTCTAAAAAACGAAAGTATTAATCACATACAAAAGTATTTAGACATTCATTAAATATTCAACCTCCATTCATGTTGATTTCTTTTATAGTTGATTTCATGTTTGTAAGACGCATTTAAAATTTTAATTAAAAAAAAAAGAACAACTCATTTTGTGCGTAAAGTTCTTGCAGAATTGCAAGGTCACACACTTTCAGTTGTATAGTCACACTCATTATGCTGTATAGTCACACTCATTATGTTGACGTTTGACATCACAACTCAGTTCTTGCAGAATTGAGTGTGATTCTACAACTTAATGAGTGTGATTCTACTGCATGACGAGTGTGACTATACAAAACGAAAAACCAAAATCGTGTGTGACTATACAACATAGCGAGTGTGACTATACAACAAGGCGAATGTGACTATACAAATACGACCACTTTTGGCTACAAACCAATTGGTGCACAGCTGCGTGGTTTTAAAGGTGAAAGGATAAATGATTTTGCTATAGATCTCGCGTGATTAATTATGAAACCAGAAAATAGCGATGGAAATATATTTACATTAGAAAAAGTCTATCCTTTACCTATAGGACGTCAAACATAAAAACATTCTAACCCACCCAACATCCTTTACATATAGTACGTTCATCCTAAAGCAAATATTTTATCCCATATAAACACTCAAGAGCTTAAAGATGGTCTCCGGTACGTGCGCAATAATACGTTGTCCAATTACGTGGTCGATCACTGTATCTTCCACGACCTTCTTCTTCCCACTGCCCCTTTTACCGGCTATTTCACTGCGACAAAACACACAATCAATCTAAATCACACAACACAACTGAGTATGTGACTACAATGACTGTACAACTGCATGATTGTACAGCATAATGAGTGTGACTGTACAACTTTAACTGTGTGACTGTACAACATAAACGGTGTGATCCTACAACATAATGACTGTGATCCTACAACATAACGAGTATGACTATACAACTTCAACTGTGTGACTGTACAACATAATCTCTGTGACTATACAACTAAATTATACTCGTACTTATTTATACTTCAATCATCATTAGCAAAGATGATTACATACACTAATCACTACAAGAATTTGTGTGATTCTACAATATAATGAGTGTGACTATACAACATCAACTGTTTGACTATACAACCTAAAGTCTGTGTGATTGTACAACATAATGAATGTGACTATACAACTTTAACTGTGTGACTAAACAACATAAACGGTGTGATCTACAAAACTAAAGTCTGTGACTACAAAACTGAAACCGTAAAATGGAAAATAAAAGTCATACAGTTAATTATACTTCAATCATCATTAGCAAAGTCACATTCATAATTGGAAAGACGATTATACATACGAATCGGAGCAAATTATTTAAACATTCATTAAATATTCAACCTTCATTCATTCATATTCAACCTTCATTTTTTTTTTTGGATAATGAAGATGAATAATGTTTTAAATACCAAAAAAAAGAAGGTATGAAAAATAAAACAAGCATGAAGATGAAGATGATTCAACGAATGATACCTTAATCCCAAGGTATTCTACAGGTGCGTGATTCTACAACATAGCGAGTGTGACTATATAGCATAATGAGTATGACTATGCAACTGAATATGTGACTACAATGAGTGTACAGCTGCGTGATTCTACAACATAATGAGTGTGACTATACAACATAATGAGTGTGACTTTGCAATTCTGCAAGAACATTACGCACTAAATGACTTGTTCATCTTCAAGCTCCATTCATCCCACAAAAAAAGAACAACTTCATCTTCAAACTTCATCTTAAAGATGAAGTTGTTTTTTTTTTGGATAATGAAGATGAATAATTTTATAAATACCAAAAAAAGAAGGTATGAAAAATAAAAAGAAGCTTGAAGAAGATGAAGATGAAGAAGAAGCTAAAAAAATTTAAGATGATCAAAGTTTATGCATAAACATACCTTGGTATAATTATCCGTCATGTTGGATTAAAAACGGAGTATGATCGGAGTTGTTGACAGAGTATGGTCGGAGTTATTAATGGAGCTTATTTGATGGGGTTTTGTTAGAGAGAAATGAATTGAATTAGGGAAATGAATTGAAAAGGAGATGGGAAGGGTAATAGATGGGAGAGAGAGTAGAGGAGGGAAGTAATGAAGGGATTCATGATGGTTGATGGCTGCAGCATGTCAGTCCTTTTTTTTTTTAATAATTGAACCCCATCCATCTACCATCCATCTTAGGATGAATGGATGGAGGGGATCAACATATACTAAGCAACTCTTGGAGAGTTGCTAACTATATATATATATATATATATATATATATATATATATATATATATATATATATATATATATATATATATATATATATATATATATATATATATATATATATTATAACTTATATTATAAGATTAGAATATTAAAATTTAGAAATTTAGAATAGTAGAAATGTAGAATATTGAGATTTGAGAGGATTAGTAAGAATGCTAGCTAGCTCACACCCAAAACCCAGCAGCAAATATCTGTCATGTTATAAACATAACAGCCACAATTCAGTGGGGAGTAACGACGACGTTCTCCCAGCCATATTACATGACATTAAAGCATAATTACTATTATATCAAAATAGTTCAAAATGGAAAACGTTTAAAACGATATAGTAAAATAATTCAAAACGATTGCCAAACTTCAAGACAATACCAATCAATAATAATAACGGCGTTATGGATATGAATCAATGCAACCGAATAGACTTTCACTAGGAGAATACTAAAAACTAGCTTCGAGAACTTAGTTTAAACAAATCAAACTTCGATCTCTAACTAGGCTACTCAACCATAATAGGACGGCGACTTATCAATGCGAGGTCCTAGCTTAAGTAAATATGCACACCCCTCCTGGAACACCAAGTGTGCCCAGTTCAACCCGACGGCGTCTTACATGCGAGGTACGAGCTTAAGGTCAAAATGAACATACACTCCTGGACAAGAACATGCCCAGTTCAACAACCAATGCATCCCGCTCGGATACACTAGCCTTATAGCTGATGGCAAAACGTATACTCTAGACTGTATTACTCTACCCGTACACTTCTCTTATTCCATAACTCCAAAACAAAGCCATTATCGAAATTGAATAAAAATATAGTTCATTTTTCAAAAGAGGAAACTTTATAGATGTAGAACTTTTCTTAAAATAACTTTCAAAAATTAGATATTATAATAAATAGAAATCGATTAAAATAGGAGTTATATAAAATAGTTAATATTAGGCCTCGAGATGTAAACATTATATTTATTATATAAATGTTTAATTCATGATTAAAAGTCAAATAAAGTCATAATCACAATTATTTATAAAAAGATTGAAGTTTTAAGTAATTAAAAGTATTTAAATAACAAATTGATGGATTTTCCAGAATTGCACTGTCTTACTATAAAATTCGTAATTAAATCATTAAAAATCAAAACAACGTAAGATCAGTGTGGTTGAAAACTTTAGAAAGTTAGTTACAACTTCTATTTCTAAAGAAAATCCAAAATTCGAATAAAACATGGGGTTTTGTTCATATATTTAAAAACTGTCAGAATTAGACTCTCGTTTGTATTTATTTAATAAAACACGATTAAAACTTTATTTTAAATAAAATCCAATTGGAAACATTATCTAGACTCTTCATAGTTTATGTACGTAAATTAAAAAGATTAAATAAAAAGTTTAACATATGTTTCAATTTAGATCTTATCACAACTGACAGAATCGCGGATTAATTTGACACATGTTCATAAACAATTTATTGTGACCAAACCACTTGGAATTTGTTTACGAAATTAAATAGGCATAAATTATACTTAAAATAAATAGTAGTCTCTTTTCAAACGTTTCGAAAATAAGGTCTTTAAAATAGAATGTTAATTCGTACAAAACACAAACAGATTCTGAAACATGCTGTAAATTCATTAAAAACAATAAAACTTTCAATTTGACACTTTATACCAAAAATCACGAAAATTGTTAGATAAATTATTATTATGTGTATGTTTTAGTCTCGGCCTTATAATACTTTTTAATAATCAAAAGAATGATTTATTCGCAAATCTCGTAAAAACAATTAAAAACAACAAAACATGTGAAGATTTACGATTTTAAAGTTTTTGTTATTAAAAACGAGACATAAATATATTGTCTAACAAAAACTAATTTCTATACATGCAATTACAACAATAACATCATATAATACCGAGTAACGTGTCAATGTTACCTTAACCAAATCAATTAAATAATCGTCTTCGTCGGATCTAGAACAATAGCCTACGAAATAATTAAACATATGGTATTAAAACCACATTATAAGTGAATAGAAAGGAGAAAACAAGATGAAGAACGAATAAGAGTAATTAATTACCCTCGAGATCGGAAAGAATTAGAGACGAATTAGGATCAGATTGATGAACAAAAAGGAGGAAGTTTAAAGTGAAACATAGAGCAGAAAAGAAGACTTGTGTTATGAATAAAATAAACTGGAATGAATGAGGATATAAAGAGAAATTAGAAAGCTAAAAAATAGGAATAATTGTGCTACAAGGATTCTTAACTCAACTAGGAGACGAGATGGTTGAGATGGAAAGAACAAGCAACAAATCGATAGGATAAGTTTCCGATTAAAATAAATACTTGGATAATATTTAAAATAGATAGGATAAAAATAATATAAGCGTTTATGAAGAAATCGGAAAAAAACGCATTAGAAAATAATTATTTATCAAATCGTTTAGTAAAATAATTGAACAACCATTTTTCGAAAATAAAATATTTTTGAGCTAGAAACCATTATAAATATAATCGAGCATTTTTAGAAACATAAATAGTTCAAACTTGATTTTAAAACTATTGTTCATAGAAGATATGATACTTCAAAAATAATTAAATAAAAGAATTAAATGGGTTTTTTGAATAAAAATAGAATTAATTAAAATCCTTTTATGAAAATAAATAATTTTAAGCTCGATAATGAAAGAGACATTGAAATGAGAAAAATGTAGTTGACGAAATATTACAGAGCTACGATATAATCGTGATGGAACAGATAACAGAGCTAGGAAATTTGCGGGTGTTACACCCGCCGTGCCCGGGCCGAGCGTGCCTTAGTCGTGCCTGTCAGCGGGACAGGCCGGGCCGTACCCGGCCGTGCCCGGGGCTTTTCGCCTAAGTCGCCACCGAGGCACGGCGGGCCGTGCCCCGTGCCAGGCACGGTTTCCCACTCGGGCCAGGCCGATCGTGCCAAAAATCGTGCCGGACCGGGCTGATGGCAGTGGCCCAGCCCAGATTGCCTGCTCTATGTATTGGGTAAAAAACGCAGTAATCTGAGTTAGAAAACACACACATTGGTTCTTGCAAACCCCAAAAGAAAACACCAAATTAGGAACCACAAATCAGTAAGTCTCTAAGAGGAAGAACCCAAAAAAAGGTAAGCATAAAATGCTATAGATGAAAAAAAAACTCACCCAGATAAGATGATGATGATGATGATGGAGATCGGTTTTGTGCATTTTAAGACAAGAGAGAAGGGAAGCAAAAGAGAAGACAGAAGGGGAAGCAAAATAGAAGACGGGTTGTGCACTGTTCCTAAGAAGCAGTATTGTTCATAAGAACTTTACTGTTCGTAAGGAAGAATTATTTGGTGATTTGTTTTTTTAAGATGTAAGGATTCTTTCCATGGAGCATGGAGAAATTTTTCTCCGTGGTTCCATCGTGTTCTTCCTTGACATTGAAGTTACCCCCAACCCTACCGACCTTCACCTCAGCCAATACAAATACACCTATGACCTAGCCAAACACAACATGCTTGACTATAAACCCGCCACTTCCCCGGCCTATCCGCTTCTTACCCTACTGAAACCTTTATCTGTAATTCCGTAGACTATCGAGCCATCGTTGGCTCCTTACAATACCTTTACCTTACCCATCCCAATATAGCTTTAATTTTGGTGTCACTAAACTTGCTCAATTCTTACATATAGGACCCTCAAGAGGCCGATTGGATTCCGCTAAAACGTCTACTCCGGTATCTAATAAAAGGTTCTCTCCATAAGGGTTTATAGTTACATTAAATTAGTCCTTTTTCTTTACACTCTTTCTGTGACGCTGACCATGTCAGTGATAAACATGGCTATGTCTACGTCTCTACGTACTACCGGTTTTATTGTTTATTTGGGTAAGACTACTATCTCCTGATCACCTCCCTTGATGAGTTTCAAATTGAATAAAGGTCCCTAATATTCCGGTTATTTATTGTGATAACCTTGGTGCCACTAACTATGTCATAAATCTTATCTTCCATTCTAGAATGAAGCATGTAGCTCTCTCGTTTCATTTCGTCCGTGAACAAGTCAACAAAGGTTTACCACGAGTCCAACATATCTCCTCCGATGATCCACTTGTGGATGCGCTCACAAAGCCTCTCCTGAGCCCACATTCCACGCCTCTTATTCACAGGATTGGTCTCGCTCCTAACTCCCTCATATTGCGGGAACATATTGAAGATAATAGTTCGATACAGACTCATGTCTAGATACACGAACACCTATTTTTTTGGTTCAACGAACAGCGCACTTAGCCGCATTACAATACAGGGGATGGGACATTTGAACATGAGACCTATTGTCCAGGGTACCTAGTCTTAGCTACTAGGCTAAGAAATCCCGGTGACACATGATCACCTAATGATACTAGCAATCCTACACAATCACCCGATGATAGTAACAATCACTAATTGACTTCACATCTCTAAGTAGCTTGATCATATTCTAGAGATACATTCCTCGTATTGTAGGATAACTAAGTCTTGTATAAATTGCTTATCATATTAATAACATTAATATGGCTTTTCATTATTTATTCCTATAAGAGATAAATAAATTTGAAGAGAAAGAGTGAAAGTGATAAAAAAAGTTACCAACTACCCCTTGATTCCTCAACACAAAACTCAATTAGTAGTGTACTTTTAGAGTCCACCTCTTCCCATGCTAAAATTGAAAGGAAATTTTGGAGCTTGATACTGCTTCCCCTGTAGTCGTCAGCTCGTTCTTGACATATCCGATACCCTAAAACCCCTCAATTTGATTCGCTTTTTGCTTATCTTCCACTCTCGTCCGTAACAGTAACGTGTATAAAAAAGAATAAAAACTGTGACAACAAAAAAAGAAAAAAAGAAAAGACCATAAAAGGCGTATATGTTGTTCAGGTCGATTAGAGGGCGCTTCCAATACTTGCTTGTTGAAATCAGGTTACCTTTATATTTACTCGATTTTACTTTATTACGATAATCGAAAAATACGGTTTTATTATCGAATTTTAGTAACGAGATAATCATTCAAATTCAAATGTAAATGTAATACTCACTTCCTTCAAATCCAAAGGGTGCATTTCTCTTTTACACACTATTCACAATTCAAGAGAATCGTTAATATTCTTGATATATCAGAGAAAATATAGTCATGTGAGATCTTGTTTGATTCGTCTTTGTGAGTGAATATCAAATTGTTGTACTCCCTCCGTCCCACTAAGATTGTCCCGTATTCCTTTTTGGGTAGGTTATTAAAGATTGTTCCCATTTCTCAACTTTCCTTTTTAGTCCATCCTTTTTTACAACTTCGTCCCTACTAAGACAAAGTATTTACCATTTTGTCATTTCATTAACCTACACCACCTCACACATCACCCTATAAAGTAGTCATAATTGCCTATATACCCATCATTACACAATTTTCTTAATTGCATATATACCCATCATTACACAATTTTCTTAATTATTGTGCAAAAGTAAATAGGACAATCATTTTGAGACGAAGGGAGTATAATTTTTTGTTAAAGTAAAATGGAAGATATTGATGGCGTAAAATGTGTCTGTAAATATGAAAAAGCAAAACGCATCATTTGATTTAAAAGAATGGAGTATTAATTGCTTATATAACTGAAAGATTAAAGGTGTCATTTTACAATTAATATCAACGGTCGAGGTGAAGGACCAGAAAATATATTCTGATTCTTAGTGCAATATCCTCGTAATGTCCTTGTTTTTTGTCATTTGAAAGTTGGCTGGAGAGGAACTGGTCCTCTCCCTGTCTCCCCTCTTCTTTCTTCTCTCTTGTGTGTTTGAGTCCCTCGAAACAAAAATCAAAAAACAAAAAACAAAAAACAAAATAACACTTTTTTGGCAAACAAATATTTTCCCAAAGTGTTCTGAAAAATTATTAATTACCTAAATTAATTTTTTCACCCTTTTGCTTCGTTACAGGACCCTCATCTCCAAACCCTAGGGGTCTAAACCTTAAACATTTCCGTCATTCTCCCTCGAGATCCTTTTGTTTGGGTCTCATACTTTTGTCAATCCTCGGTAAGCCATCATACCTATCAAATTAATCGCCTTTTTCTTTTGAAATTATGATATAGGTGTTGATTGAATTCATGGTTTGTGATGATTCTTTTCTGTACATGGTGTATTTTGTTTGATTTCGTTGAATTTTGATTGATTTCATCTGTTTGTTTGTTAATTTCATCTGGGTTTGTTTCAATTTCATCAACAAATGAACTGTTTTTTCATTTTGGGCAGATTAGGTTTTGGAGGAGGGTTCGTTCGATTCAAGGTTTTGTTGAAGTTGGGTGATGGTTAGTTTTCCATATTGTGTTAACCCAATTTTGATACAATGACAGTGAGTAATTCAAAAGAAATGTCATTTGTGTACGAGAGCGATTCGATTCTAATTAGAGAGGTTTATGAGGGGAATCTAGAGAAAGAATTTGGTTTGATTCGGGAGATAGTGGATGGATTCCCTTACGTAGCTATGGACACTGAGTTTCCCGGGGTGGTTTGTCATCCAGTCGGAAATTTCAAGACTAGCTATGAATTCCATTACCGAACTCTCAAGGATAACGTCGACATGCTGAAGATGATTCAACTAGGACTTACGTTTTTCAACGATGAAGGGGAACTACCAACCTGTGGAACTGACAAGTACTGCATTTGGCAATTCAATTTCCGCGAGTTCAACTTAAACGAGGATGTCTTTGCTAATGATTCGATTGAGCTGCTGCGGCAAAGTGGGATAGACTTTCAGAAGAACAATGAGAAGGGGATTGATGCCAGGCGGTTTGGGGAGTTACTGATGTCGTCCGGGGTTGTTTTGAACTATAATGTGAACTGGGTAACTTTCCATAGTGGGTACGACTTTGGGTATTTGATTAAGCTGTTGACATGTCGGGATATCCCGGAGACACAAGAAGACTTCTTTGAGCTCATCAACACCTACTTCCCGACCATCTACGACATTAAGCACTTGATGAAGTTCAAAGATAATCTCCACGGTGGTCTGAACAAGCTCGGAGAGATTTTGGGATTGAAGAGAGTTGGGGTGTCTCATCAAGCAGGTTCAGATAGTTTGCTCACATCATGTGCATTCAGGAAGTTGAAACATGTTTATTTTGACGGGTCGGTCGATAAATATGCGGGTGTTTTGTATGGACTTGGTGTTGACAATGGACAAAGTGTTTACTAAGGGCTAGTTTCAGTGCTGTAAGTGCACGTACCCCTTGTGCCTCGTCTCTGTCAACACTTTTGTTAAAATCAGTTTCGTAATGGTTTGGTAATAGATAGAGATTTTTTTTACCTTCTGCCTTCCCTTTCTCTCTTTGTCTCCTATCACTGCTGTTCATTTTCTTGTTTCTACTTCTTAACTTATGCTCCATGAGTTAGTAGAGTTAGGCTGACGGATTAATGGTTTCGTTTTCATTCATCTTGTTCACCAACATACAACACCTTTGGTTCAAGGGATTATCAATCCGACTTTCCGAATGTCCAGCACTAGAGTATGGTACAGTAATTGGTAAGCTAAACTTCTTTTGATTCTCCGATGAGATGTTATGTTTTGAGGGTGCCGGTGCATGTCTAGCAGACTAGCATTGGGTTCTGATGATGGTGTTGTTTGTCAAATTTATATTTAAATTCATAGTTAGGGGTAAAAGGTAAGCTGATGCATGCAACAGAAAAACATCAGTTTTCTTGATGCAGTTCTATATATTTCATTGATTTAGGGTTGTCCTAGACTCCTAGGCTTACCCTAACCTCATCACAAAATAGTTAAACCATTATGGAAACATTGTTTTTGAGTGCCCCATACTATCTCCAGGGAAGAAAACGAAATGCATTGCATTGAATTGGTGAAGTTGAAACAAACCACATTGAGTTGAGAGCGGTCAAGGCCTCAAGTACATGCCACGATCTATATTTCCGAAATCTGATCACTAGATGCATGTTTCCTTATTCTAAAGGGGCCTGTAGAAGCAGCCTAGCTACTAGTGTCTAGTGGAACATAACCACAACACAGGAGATGTCATCAGCGCTTCCCCGATGCAAGGCCTCCTTCACCAGCTCTTCTGCAGCAGACTGCGCCTCGTCCATCTCCCTTATGCACTCGCACGCTTCCTCATTTGACATCGCCTGGTAAGATGATAAGATGATATACTCCTATTGTTTATCACAGCCAAATCCAGTAATTCAATTTTGCACTTAATACTCGCTGAATATAAGGGGTACCTTCCATATGCCGTCACTTGCAAGCACTATGAATTTGGCATCCTCATCTACTTTCTCGACTCTCACATCCGGCTCTGCTGTTATGTGTTCCTTTAATCGCCCGTCTCCAAACGCTCTGGTCATTCCCAGGACCCCGTCCACTCGGAGCACATTCCCTGCCATTGATTAATCCATGTATATATCTTAGCTTCATTATTTAGCTCATACATACTCCGTATTTAATTATGGCCTGCTTTTTACATAATGTATGTATGAGGATTAGAATGAGTATTGAACTATTGATGATTGAGTGACCTTGTTTTTTGGCTACAAAACCACCATGCTCCTCGACGAGTTGTCTCTCCTTCTCCTTGTCCGGCTCATGACCAACTGTGATCTGCTCAATCTTACGCCTTTTGCATAAGATGCAACGGGAGTCGCCGACATTGGCTACAATGAGTTTGTCCCTGTCGATCAAAACAGCAGTAACAGCCGTGGATCCTCCTCTCCATTTTGCGACTTTGCCCAATATTTGCTCGTCCGTCTCTTTATATGCTTTCCTCACGGCTGTTTCCGGGCTCTCCCAAAAGTCAGGCTACATACCCCACAAAAGTATATCACCCGATCGGTAAGCAATTAAGCCACAGATGATGATGAGATAGTAAGAGAGAAGAATCAAAGTTTGAAGTAGATACTTGGTGTAAAATGTTGTTAAAAAGGTGGTGGCGCAGGTAATGGGCGACATCAGGGCCTGCATGACCATCAAAAATGGCATACATGCCGAGGTCATGGCCGTTGATTCTGCGGGTTTTAGCAACAAGACAGTCTTCCATGGCGTGGTCCATTTTGCCCCGAAGCATGTGAGATCCATGGGTGAGCTGCAACTTTGGGCGCTCCTCTTCATCTACTTCCTAATGTGAATGGTTTAGATTAGCGTGAATTGATTGATTAATTAATTAGGGGTTTAGTTGTAGTATTAGAGGGGAGCATTGACCTTTTGGGGCTCTTCAACCTCCCCATCATTCTGGAGATCAGGAGTTTGTTGGACACTCTACACACAAACAAGGAGCAAGAGAGACGCATGGAGTATATTATATGTATATGTTGAAGTGGGGAGGTGTGGAATTGATTGAGTGTATACTGTATACATACATACATACATACATACCTGAAGTCCTGCAGAAGCGACATCGTCTTCTTGGTTGGATTTCTTTTTCTATTTTATTTAGTAGGAACATGGAGAAGGGGGCGATTTGGATTAATTACAATAGCCAATAGGAGTAGTATTGAGTGAAAATGAGAGTTGAGGTTATTTTATGAGTTAAAACGTAAAACTGTATCTGATGATGAGTACGTAACGTACCTTAATTTGTGGCAGGACTTGCTCAACATCCTGCAAGCAACAATGATGAACAAGTAATTAAGTCTAGTTTAGTTTAGAGTTTGGGTGGGGGGAAATGTATGCAGTAGTTGGACCTTGTGTTTGAGAGAATCAAGGTGAAGTGTTTCTGAAGTGGATTGCCTTTTGTGTGCCTGTTAGTTGACAAGTCATACGAGTAAGTGTGAGTGAGTGAGTGATGTTATAGGCCAGGGTAATAAAATGAGAGGTACGTACCTGCATTATTATGACTCGATCGTATTATCCAAGTTGCACAGCATGTATATCTTGATTTGATGAGCCGTTTGAGTGGGGAATTAGAAAATGATGTGATTGTTAGCAGCATTTTATAGCGGGAGCAAGCAACCCAACCCAACACAACACAACACAAGAGGCAGCGAATAAATAAAGGGTGAGGGTGAGGGTCCAATGGTATGTTACAAGCACGCACGTACGTGTCTCAAGTCTCAACCATAATGTAATGTATGCAGCTTCCTCATGAATCATGATCATCACTGCTGGCCTGCTGCTGCATGCTCTCTCTCTCTCTCTCTCTCTCTCTCTCTCTATTCATTCCACGTTACTTCTCCCTAGCTACACCACCGTACCTCTTCTATCTGTCACATTTTTCTGTACCTTCCTCCTCCCTCCCTCGTTTTTATGTTTCCGAATCTCACTCACTAATCACTATCTTCTTCCCATCCCTCCTAATCTTATCTTCAACATTTATTTATTTCAATTCCACCCTCGCTCGCCCTTACTCAACTCCATTATCTCTCATATACATAATACATAATACATACACGTCTCCTCTAAATATAATACTATCACTTGTCTGCATATATCGCACATCACATTGTTAATACATAATCTGCTCCGTTGTCGGACAAGATATTCATCGGATTATCCAATACCCCTATTTCATTTACGTACTAACTATTTTAACTCAAGTATCATAAACAAATACTGATCGTGTACACTACTTTGAAAGATCAAAGATCATCACACACATCCTAAAGAGGGACAAAATGGCTGAGCCTTAATTTGGCTTTTACTACTAATACTATAAAAAATGATAACTCTCTACTCTCTACTCTCTAATCATCTACGACTACATACACTTGCTGAATATCTGTCAAGCTAATTAAGGGACAATTGACTCAATATCAGCAGTAGACAAGGAAGAAGCAGCAGCATCTGTACCAAACTCTGAACCAAATGTAGTGCTTGAACTCACGTTACTATTATTAGGCATCTTACTCAATGCCACCCCCTCGTTACCCTGCTTCTCCATAGCGGACAATACATTATTGGAGGACCTAATCTTTTGCAGCGCGCTCGCTACTTCCTTCATTCTAGGCCTTTGTTTCCCGTTCAAGTCCATACATTTCATGGTAATATCTGCAAAATCCTTTACCTCATCCTCGCTGGCTTCCTTCACTACTCGACTGTCTACAATCTCCAATAAACAATCTGTTTCCATGTGGAGAGCAAACTCTACTGCTATGCTTTTGAACCCACCACAACCCATTGGAGACAGTGACTTCTGGCTGGTTAAAAGCTCCGCAAGTACCACACCAAAACTATAGACGTCACTTTTCTCGGTAAATTGGTGGGTTTGAAAGAACTCGGGATCCAAATAACCGAGTGTACCTTGCACACAAGTCGTCATGTGGGTTTTGTCAACCATAATGGTTCTTGAAGTACCAAAGTCCGCAACTTTTGCCCTGAATTTTTCATCCAAGAGGATATTTGCAGATTTGACATCTCTGTGGTAGATAGGCATCGCTGAATAAGAATGCAAGTAGGTCAAAGCTTCGGCCGATTCTACAGCAATTCGCAAGCGCGTCTTCCAAGTCATATGAAACTCTTCACAAGGACTATGAATTTGATGTCCAAGTGTCCCATTTGAAACATACTCGTAAACTAGCAAAGGAACTTCCGTCTCCAAGCAACATCCTAGCAGTTTAACAATGTTGCGATGGTTGATTTGAGACAAGATAACTATCTCATTGATGAACTGTTCTAACTGGCTTTCCTCTACCTTCTTAGACTTCTTGATCGCGACAACCATCCCATCCGGAAGCATCCCTTTGTAGACTGTACCCTGAGCTCCTTGGCCAAGGATTCTATTCGCATTGAAGTTATCAGTTGCTTTCTGCAGCTCAGAGGAGGTGAAAACCTTTGTTCTGTCAATCGCGCCTTCTGTTGAAGTCATTTGCTGTTGTAGTAGTAGGCCACCATTTTTCTGAAAGTGTTTAGATCGTTTCTTGACTTGATGCCGCTTCTTTATTATCTTATACAAGCAGTAGCAGCAAAAGAGGATAATCACTGCTATTGAACATGCAATAACACCTACAAAAATCATCAAATACATGAATTTAATGGGTTTAGACTTCAGAAACATTAGAGTGTAGAATATTTGGATGAACAAAATGATGTAATAATGAGTTCTAATCAAGGTTACCTAGGACTGCAATCCACTTTTGTTTGTTGCAACTCCCAGAATGTTTTGTGCCAACTTTGCAAGGATCTACACACACAAACGCAGACAATGAAGTTACTGTTAAACCGAGGTACACAAAACAAGATGACAAAATATTAGAACACGCACTACGACAATGACAGCAGACACTTTACCTTGGCATCCGTAAGGAATGTAGGGATTTCCTTCATAAGAATCGGCACAGGTGCAGGCAGTGCAATTCCCGTCTACATCCCCGTCACAATAAGACCTGCAATAAAACCTGCTATCCTGATACGCGTCCATACCACCTGGCAACATCGGAGGGTCCCAGTACAACAGAGTTGGAAAAGATTTCACACTCCCAATTTCTTGAATGACCTTGTCTTGTTTTGACCAATCTACTAATCCAACATCTAAGCAAGAATTACCCACCTGATTACTAAACCCTATTTGGTAGTAATCAGCTTGTACTGTTGGTGAAACTGAGCAACATCCAAGTCCATCACAGGAACTACTTGTCTTATTACTGTCTGATGAACCTTGACAAGTTGTGGAACACCCACCTATACTAATATTGGTAGTGTTCATCACATTGGCATGCCCTGAGCAACCTTTCACTAAAAAAACATTGTTTTCGGAAAACCGAAATGGTGTTCCCTGCAAATTGACAGTACTAACATCCCCTGAAGAAACATTACTTGGGGTAGTAGTTTTGCAACTTGTTTGCCAAGAAGAGGACACTTCCATAGTAAGATAAATTTTGGCACATGAATATTGTTTCTGTATGCAACTATTGATGTTCAACACTTCAATGTTCAACTTATGCAAGAAAGGCTTTGGTTTACCTGAAGAAATGTTGCAAACAATTTCATACCAGGGATTGTAGAAACAACCCTTGCCAATTCCAAACGGATATGGAATTTTGACGGCTGAGTTTTCGCAGTTTTCGCTACACCCCGGCCTTCCTATTGGTATACTTGCATCCATTGATACTGCTACTTGAAAGAGGCACATTGCCATGAACAGCTTGTGTAATCTGTTTCCAATCATCCTTTCAACTTTGGTCCTTGTTTTTGGCAAGTGTGTATGAACTAAGAAGAGTTTGAGCCCCTTAGCTTATTTCAATGGACCATGCATGCTCCAAAGACACATTGAACACCATAATACATGCCACTGCCCGTCGGCTCAAATCCGTCATGACATACTAAAGGCCTTAAAGGCACGCAGATGCTAGTAAGGCTGCCCTGTTCTTTTGGTTTGAAGTAGGCTGAACTAAGCTGAAGTATTGAGACAAAATGAGCCTCCTAGGGCTGAATTGAACTGAACTGTAGTGGGCTGAACTGAGTTGAAAAGAAGTTGAAAGAACAGGGGCTAAATACAATGTGACCTTTCTATATGGAAGATAATTGATGTAAAAATAAGAAATATGAAGTGAGCAAGAGATTATCTTCTCATAGGAAGCCTAAATACTTCATGGATGTTTCTGAGAAGTCAAAGACATTAAAAAATGGTGGTTCAATCATTCAAAATATTTGTAGAATGATTGTAGTATATTGCAACTTGTCTGCATAATACATTGAATATCAGCAAAGAATACATACCAACTACCATTATATTAAACAAACAAATAGAGATTTGAATATAGACAACTTGGATTCTGCTTTTGCCCATGTTTTCATTGGACCTAAAGCTCATTTCTCAGTCAACAAATAAATGTTCATGCGTGTATGAAATACATACGAGCTGTATGTGATTGGTAGCAAAATGGCATTGTAGGCTGTGTATGACATTTTGACTAACAGTGGTTGAATCATTGTTTAATGCTGTCAAATGTAAATGAAGCAAACAAAAGTGAAATGTGAAAAGTGAAAATTGGAAGATGCAATAAAAATCTAGATGAAGAATGGTAAGATTGGAATAAAATACTCCAACTCAAATGAGCAAAGTAAATACTCAATTTATTTTAGAAGGAAAGCTCCCTGATGTAATCTCTTCTAATGCAGTAGCAACATCTTTCATAGTAGGCCTATGTTTCCCGCTTATATTCAGGCATTTCTTTGTAAGGCTTGCTACGCCCATCAGCTCATCCTTCTTGACTTCCTCGAGTATTCGGCTGTCAATAATGTCGAACAAGCGAGACGTTTCCATGTGATTCAAGAACTCCCCAGCCAGGTTCTTCCACCCATCAGAATATGTCTCTGAAAGTGGCTTCTTTCCTGTCAAAAGTTCCGCCAGGACTACTCCAAAGCTATAAACGTCACTCTTTTCTGTAAACTGGTGTGTTTGAAAGTACTCGGGATCCAAATACCCGTATGTACCTTGCACACGAGTGCTCAGGTGGGTCTGATCAATCATAATGGTTCTTGACGTGCCAAAATCTGAGACTTTTGCCCGGAAGTTGGCATCCAGCAAAATGTTGGAGGACTTGATGTCTCTGTGAAATATAGGCATAATCGAGTATGAATGTAGATACATGAGAGCTTCGGCTGTCTCTAACGCAATTTGCAAGCGCTTTTTCCATGTAATGTGCCCTTCTTCTTCCTTGGGACTGTGCAGATGGTGGGCCAAAGTTCCATTCGGGATGAACTCATACACCAGCGAAGGAACTTCTGTCTCCAAACAACACCCTAATAATTTGACAATACTTCGATGATTAATTTGGGAGAGAATAACAACCTCGGTGATGAACTGTTGTAGTAAACTCTCGTCTAATTTTATAGACATTTTGATCGCCACCACCCTTCCGTCAAGTAACATGCCTTTGTAGACAGTACCCTGACCTCCTTGACCCAGAATTCTGTTTTCATTGAAATTATCCGTAGCATTCTTCAAATCCTGTGCAGTGAAGATGCTTGTTCTCTCATCATTATTCCCTTCTGTACATGTCATTTGCTGTTGTAATAACAGACCTCCATTCCTCTTAAAATGTATAGCTCTTCTTTTTGCCAGCCTCCATCTTCGTGTTAGACGATAAAAACAGTAGCAGCAAAGAATTAAACACACCGATCCCAAACTTATGCTAAGCCCTGTGTAAATCACAACATTGATCTGTTATTACAAAAAACTTCTACATTTGACATTTGAGGATGCACTGGAGAAAAATGATTCAACAACATTGTACAGAAATTCATACCAAGGACTGCTCTCCAACTTAGAATTGGCTTCTTACATTCGCGGGAATGGTTATAAGTCCCGATTTTGCATGGACCTTCTCAAACAGGCGTAAAAACAAGCAATCAGAAACCAAACACAGGATCTAGTCCAGGCATTTTGGATTAACGGGTCAATTAAATCAAACAATAGTGAGAGAGGGTTTTTACCTCGGCAACCATAAGGAAGGTAGGGATTTCCCCGAAAAGGCGGTCGACAAGTACACAATACACATCCATTAACCCTGCTATTATTACCACACACAGAAGAACATACCAGATTCTTATCCGGGTAATCCGCAATTCCATCGGGTAATCTGGGAACCTTCCAGAGCCATTGATTGGAAAGCACGCCACCGCTGTCAACCTTAAGGATGTTTTGACGGTCATACCAGTCCCCTGTGGTGAACTCAACACAAGAATTACGTGCAACATTTGAAATCTCCATCTTATAAAACTGACCCAAATCACTGCTAAAGGGTATGGAACAACAGCCGATCCCATCACAAGTAGTATTCCGGGTGAAAGCCAGTAATGAATCCCCTCCTTGACAACCGGTTGAACACCCGCCTACAACCACATTATCTCGATTCATAACCGAGGCATGACCCGAACACCCTCTTACCAAAAAGTTGCTGTCATACAGGACAAAAGGAGTTGCAGTCAAGTCAATGCCGGGCGTAACAAACTGTGAAGAGTTGCTGTTGCTGTTGCTGTTGCTGCTTCCATTATTATTATTATTATTGTTACATGTAGTATGCCAGTGGGATGCGACGTGGATTGTTAAATCGACTTCGAAACAAGAGGAGTCCCCATTGTTGTCTAAGCAAGAGGTGATGTTTAACACCTCCTGGTTGAGTTTCTTGAGGTATGGTTTTACAGTACTGGATAAATGCGTGTTGTTGCAAACAATCTCGTACCAGGGGTTGTAGTAGCAGTTGCTGCTACCAATACCAAAGGGAAATGGGATTTTGATTGTCGAGTTTTTGCAGGTTTCGACACAGCCGGGTCTTCCTATGGGTATGCCCGGACGTGGAGGCAGCCCGAAGATTAGCGGTAGGAGACATAGTATCCAGCTACTGTAATAGTACTGGTACATGTATGGTTTCTGGTTTATAAGCTGCCTTAATTAAATCTTAATGGTTGAATACTTGAATCTAAATTATTAAAGTAGATGTATGAAATAGTTGAAAATATTATGTTTTATTATTTAAATAATGGGATTAACAATGTAAAATGTGACAATTGAGTAGAATATGACGGTGCAGTCTGCCCTCTCATCTGCACACAAATAATTGAAGAATGGGAGCTATCTAAATTCTCATCGCAAGTTGATGCATAGGAAATACAGAATCAATTGAACGAGGACATTAACTTTGAATATACTATATATATACCACGGACTACAGTACGCTACGGAGCAGCCTACTGGAAGTGTAGAATATGACAAGTTGTGGAAAACAAAAATATTATATGACAAGCTGACGCCTAACGCCTATCTTCTGAAAATCTCAATCCATGGCGTTGACTGCCTTATTATTACATCCAAGCTTTATTATGGTGGTTGGATAAATGGAGAGTCGCAAATGACGGTTCTCCCTACGAAGTATTATGTCCCTTTAATAGAATATAAATGGAGCACGACCATTTTGGTTGAGTTGGTTCCATAACATGGTATCAGAGCCAGATGTCAAGAGTTCGAACCCTGACAGCGCCCCAAATATCTTGAACTCTCACACTACATGGAAAGTAGCCAGCATCAGGGTCGCATTACTGTACTGCAGAAGCCTGTTCCAGTGCAGAATGCACCTGGTTGGTTCTGCACCGAATGCTAATGCTTCTACTAGTGTCCGCAACAATTCCTTTGCTTAAATAGTTTCTGGTGCTGGGCCATCACTAGACGCTGATAGTGTCGATCTTAATGTCTGAAACTCATAACATCGGTTTCTGGAACGTACGAGGCACGAATAGTATGAATAAGCAGCGTATGATTAGTGCCTTTCTTAATAGAAATAATGTTGATTTGTTTGCTTTGCTTGAAACAAAAATAAAGCCTAAAGATACTACTTAAGGTTATTAGTTACTCACTTTAATTTGCTAATTGGCGTGTCACCACTAAGTGGCATTGTCACAGTGGTGGTCGCATATGGGTCCTTTGGAACCCCTTTAAAGTCAGTTTGAAGATGCTCGACTACACCTCGCAATGCATTCATCTTGAGGTGAATCATATGAGATCGGGTAGTGTATTTAGTTACGTTTGTGTATGCATGTGCTGAACTCTATTGCTGGTAGAGAAAAACCGTGGCTTGATTTGAGGAAGTATAGGTCTGCAAGTAGCTATCTGCCGTGGGTTGTTTCAGGCGACTTTAATACAGTGTTATCAGCCTCGGAAGAGCGTCTTGGTGGCACTAGCTCAGTTCTTGAGACGGTTCCTTTTCAAGATTGTTTATCTGACTGTGGGCTAAGTACAGTAAGATTATTTAATGATCTTTCATTATACTAGATCTGTATACTGTATGTGACATTGGAGCCTTCATATTCGTTCCATGGGATGACCTCGAAGTCCATAGCTAGAAAGTAGTTCTGGATGCCTTGGCATAAAACAAATTAAAGGCCGAAAATGTTGCTTTTTTTTTTGGATCAGGTTGTGATCATCGTCATGTTTATTACTGTAGGAGATAGACATTAGAATAGGAATAAAGTAGAAGCATGGAATTTGGAGTTATTGGAAATCATTATCAAGTGTGTTTCACAGGTATAGATGTCCAGATGTCCACTACTTTTTCTCAAACACCATCAAGTACTAATGCATATATCACTCTATATCATTGCGTCTCATATTATTAGACTACTTAAAAGTGGAGTAAGGAGGGTTGGTTTGAGGTAGATGCTCCTTTGAGCTCCCACTAACCCCACTTGATGCCATTCCACTCCAGGAGCTGACCTGACCTTCCTCCGGTATCTACCTTTTACCTATAACATGTCAAATTCATCTCCCATTCACGATCAATAACAATTTTACCTGCCTGCCTTAATCTAGCCTAGGGGAGAGTCGTTTTGCTCCGGATCATGTATTTCGAGCAAGTAGCTACGAATAATTTGCACAGTCATCTCCCTCGTATAATTTGCTCTAGGTTGCCAAATTCTAACATTCCAAACCAAAAACACCGAAAATCGACTCTTGTTATATACTATGACAATTAGTTGAACAGAAATCGAGTGTTGTTATATACGACAATTAGTTGAGCAGAGATAGATAGTGGTGTTTGTCATAATCATAGGGCCGGGAGCAATGATGCAGAATGAAAGATCATGATTCATGTCTCCAAACTTAAAAGCTTCTTTTCACATTGACACAACAAGCAGCAGCTACTCTAACACAAGTCCTTAGGCTCTAATTAATGTCCCACCATCATTGCATTGCCTGCCTCTAAAGCCTAAAGTCAATCCTCTCTGTCGGCTCCTTCTCTAATATCCACTTCTTTTCTCCAGGGATACCCCTCAAGCCAACTTACTATCGTATAAAACAAGAAGTTACACCTGATCAGCGAGGTAGCACTACTCACAGACTCACAGTGAGGTTGGCAGCTAGCTAGTATGCATAATATGGACCCTGAAGATGCGGTTTCTACGCCCCCAGGTACTCCCGGGGATCCTTTTATGGGAGGATTCCGGGGAGATAGAGGAGCTAGCAGTACGGTTCGTAAGAAGTCCCTTCTTGGCAAAGGGTGCAATTGTTTCAGGGTCGACACTTGGCCTAACGAGGAAGGAAGCTTGCCTGCTGTCACTTGCACTATTACCATGCCGCCTCCCCCTGTCCCCCTTGCCAAGAAGGTGATTGCGGAGTTCATGGGCACTTTTATACTCATCTTTGCTGGGACAGCCACTGCTATCGTAAACCAAAAGACAGAGGGAACGGAGACGCTAATAGGGCTAGCTGCCTCAGGTGGCCTTGCTGTCATGATCATCATCCTCTCAACTGGCCACATCTCCGGCGCCCATCTCAATCCCTCTATAACCATTGCCTTTGCATCACTCAAACATTTTCCATGGACCCAAGTAAGTCCATTACCATTCACCGGGCCACAACATATAATAATGTTTTTAATTGATAACTAACACTGATTGATGTATATAGGTGCCAGTGTACATAGGAGCACAGCTGGTAGCATCAATATGTGCCTCATTCATGCTCAAGGCTATTTTTCATCCCATTATGGGTGGAGGAGTAACAGTTCCTTCAGTAAATTATGGTCAGGCTTTTGCATTAGAGTTCATCATATCATTCAACCTCATGTTTGTTGTTACTGCAGTAGCCACCGACACCAGAGCTGTAAGCATGCAATCCCTTTTTCTCCACACTTAGTTGCCGTATGTAATCATTTGTCTTACGATTCCCTTTACCACTCCCGAGCAAGGTCAAGAAGGAGGTCATGACCTTGAGTCACTGGTGAGCCTAGGTCGTATGCTCCCAAAGATAAATAATTAAGTCCTAATATAGTAGAGGTAAGTCGGGTGTCGAATCCACAGGGAAAGCGAGGTAAATTAATGTGTGAATAAAATAAATAAAAGTAACAAGAATAATGGGGGTTTTATGCTTGAATTGTCTAATAACTAAAATAAGGAAAGTAAAATAACTAATAATGATGAAATCAGATAATTAAGAAACTCGACTCAAAGAAAATCCACTAACTAGTTAAACGATTGATCATCGACTACTAACCTTTATTTAATCCTTGAGTATTCTATTGTGAAACTGAAAGTTCCAATTGTTCCGTAGATAAAATTACTTAGGTCGAATCGCGATACTAAGCAACCTAATTATTGAACAACCTAATCCACGCGTCTAGATTTAATTCAATAACAGCATAAACGATAAGAACAATTCAATAGAAATAACGACCTTTAACACACGCGGTTATTGGTTCGAATTATATGTTTATTCCTCCTTTTCCCCAATTACGACGAAACGCATACAAATAATTAGGTCTAAAGGTTGCAACTTTATCTAGTGAATTGAACAATTACGGATTCAAACACAAAGAATTGCAATAGATTGAAAATTGAAATAATCAATTGGCCAAAAAGATTAAACAAAGAACAATCATAAAATTAGCACAAGGAATAAACAATACTCAAGTAATTAAATAAAAGATTAAGAAAAGTCTCACAATCAATTAACCAGAAAGCTTCAAATCTTTGATTCGAGATGAGAGAATTAGTTACACATAATTAGGGTTCTTCTCTTATTGATGTAACGTGAATTATTGATCCATGACGTAATAATCCCCAACTAATAGTATATAATCTAATAATAATAAATATAGGAAATTCTCCTAATTTCCTAAATCTAATAATAATAAAATAATAAATAATAATAATAATAATAATAATAATAATAAGCTGACACGGACTCCAAAGCAGTTCCGTCTTCAATCCCGAGCTGCGCCTCGACTTTTCACTCGGTTTGTTGGGCTTGTTCTTCACGCTTTCCGTCTCGAGCCCAAATCACAATTAGAGCTCTAAAAACCGTCTTTTCTTCAATAAAGCACAATTCCTTGGATAAGACCAATTAGACGATTTCCACTCTAAAGCCGCACCTTTTATCATCGAATCTAGCATAATTCTCCGTCATAAACACATACAAAACATGCTAGATCAACTTCCCCACACTTAGAACTTTGCTCGTCCCGAGCAAAACTCGGAAACATCAACAATAAACCACAAGATCTTGCCAAAAGAAACATGGGAAGCTCGACATCAAACAAAAAACTCATCCCTTCAACCACCCTTCTTATATCATCCTAAGGTTAAGCACAAGGTCACAATGACATGAAAACACACAACAAAAACTGTGACCACAAGACAAATCCAAAACATCGGAACATGACACTACGCCCCTTATTTCTCCGAATCCTAAACATGATCACATGTGCTACAAAATATCACCAATGGTAAATGATGTATACCACTATTATCCACAACCCACACATGTGATCAACCTAAACACCTCTAACACCTTATACAACACAAAACAACACTTCAATCGCATAATATTTAGTGCTACGACTACATCCGCACCGCGATTCTTCTCACCTTGACCAACTATCCTACCCGACCGACCTTCTATGTCACCCTTCTTATGACACCACGCCAAGAATGAAGAAAGTATTGTGAATTTTTTCCTAAATCCCTCATTTTGCCTAGAGTGTCCGCCCTTGCGGATTTTCACTCTAGCTTTTCATTTTTTTTTAAACTCACACTACTCTCGTGGCACGCAACTCGATTTTTCTTTTTACCCGGAGCGCCCTTTTAGGTTTTCGCTCCGTCCTCGGCCACTTTCCCATTCTTGCCTAGGCGCCCTTCCGGGTTTTCACCTAGCCGGGTTTATTTCTTTCTTTTTTCATTTTTTCAATTTTTTTTTTTTTTTTGATTACATATCATACTAGGCACACAGATATTACAAATCAAAACGATTCTCCCTCCCCACACTTGAATGAAACATTGTCCTCAATGTTGCAAAGGACACAATAAAATGAAAAGGAATGATGAACCTTGTTAGAGTAATGTCGATCAACCTCACACCACAACTTCTCCCCACACTCATCACTCGTATCACGAAAAAAAACACAAGGAGCTCCCAAATATGAACTAGAGCAGCACCAACCACCGTCTCAAACAATAGCAATTAGAATAACCGAAACCCAAAGTCTCGCGACATTGACCACAACACTAATTCAAAGTAAGCGACTACGTTCACCATGAAAACTTCGGCCTTCAATATTTGCTCCAACAACAATCGACATTTTCATCGACTTTCAACACAAATAACTTAATAAATTAAGGAATTGCCAAAAAGCAAATGGCAGTAAACATGAACTCATTCTTGAATACGCCTCAACGGTGCCCAAATGCGACCAACGGTGCATTAATTCGACAGTTTCTGACTCAAAACCGAACCAAAAGTTCACGCAGACTCGAGCACAACTGTTACGACTCAAACAGATTGAAATCAAGAGGAGACTTACAATCAGTTCAAGCGAGATCGATTCAACGGATCGACCTTCATCCGTGTTCGAGTCCATCGGCTCAATATCCCCAATCTCGCGCTCCAATTCGACCAGAGCACCCCCAATTCGTCGACTTGAACCCAGGGAAAGCACATCAGTCACACTTGACCGTCAAAACTCAAAAACGTAATTAGCATGACGCATACGTACACCCTCCAAAAAAAACTCCGTCAATTGGAATTGAAAAACAACCCTAATTTCTAGGATTTAATTGGAGAATTCGAATTGGGTGAAACCAAGGGAATTTAGGAGAAGAAATAGTGTAATTGGAGTGGATAAGTGAAGAGAAATGGGTGGGAATTAATGGATAATGGAAGAAAAGAGGGAATGGAGGTGAGATTTGAGGGTGGAAAAGAAATGAGATGAAGGGAGGAAGAATTAATTGATGAGGGTGAAAGTTTGATGTGGGTTAATGGAGTTAAGGGTTGGAATTAATGGAGAATTGAATAGGAAGAGGAAGGTGAAGGATACGGGGTAAGTTAGCACCTTTTCAATTTATTTATTTATTTTTTTTAAAAAAAATCAGAAAACAGACCTGATGGGGTAAGGAGACGCGCGACTCGCGCCGGGTCCATGCGACTCGCGCGGAAGTCTGAAACTTCGTCCCTTTTTTCGATTTTCTTCGATTTCACTTCGATTTCGAGGGACCGCCATGCTAGTCGCCCAGGGCTCGCGCAAGTCGTCCCAACTTCTGAAATTAGTCTATCTCAATCCTACAAAATACTAAAAATTATTATCACACTCGAAATCAAAAATAAAAATAACATCGACTTATTCGACAAAAATATGAAAAACTATTACTTATTTAATATAATGAAACATGACCCTTAATAAAATAAAATAAAATACATAAAAATATAAAAGAAGCGGGTTGCCTCCCGAAAGCGCTCTTGTTTTACGTCGTTGGCTCGACATGTTGCATGGTAGCTCACTAAATCACCGACTTGATCTAGAGTTTCATCTTACGAACGAAAGACGACCCATTATCATGATGATAGACGCGAAATACTGGAGGGTCGTTATCTTTCATCGTCTTCTTCTTAATCCACCCGTCGTACCAAGCTTTGGTCGTACCTCGATGGATTCTCGCATCCTTACGACTAGCCCATAATATTCTACACTTCGGCGGTTTAAGAGTGGGATCCTGCAATTCACAATTCATGCTCGGAATCGGTGGTTCCCGACTTCTCCTAGGAGGGTTAGTAGAAATAACACATAGAGAATGGACATCTATATTAGTCGAATTAGGTGGACTAATTTCAAATTTAACCACCCTCCCATTAAATTCCATGGTCAAAGAACCGTTAGGAACATCAATCCGGGTTCCTGCGGTCTTCAAGAAAGATCGACCCAATAAAATTGGGATAGCATCGGCATCATGTGCCATATCTAAAACATAAAAATCAGCCGGAAAGACTAATTTATCGACCTTGACCATCACATTCTCTACGACCCCTCTAGGTACAACACTCGACCGATTAGCAAGTTGAACAACCACTTTTGTACTCTTTAGAGGACCAAGGGCTAACGACTCATAAACTTGGAATGGGAGGACATTTATCGACGCCCCTAAATCTAACATGGCTCTTTCGAACCGCATATGACCGATAGTGCAAGGTATGGTGAACATACCCGGATCACTACACTTGGGAGGGGTTTTAGTCCTAAACAAAGCCGACACAAATTCACTAGCTTGACCCTTAGGCTTTTTCACACTACGTTCCTTTTGATTCCTCTTGATTGTACAAATTTCTTTTAAGAACTTTGCATATCTAGGAACGTTTTTAAGTAAGTCAAGTAAAGAAATATTTACCTCGCATCTACGAAAGGTTTCATAAATCTCAGTGTCATGCTCCTTCTTCCTAGTGTCCTTCAAAGCTTCGGGAAATGGTGGGAGTGGCTCATAAGTCGGAAAAATTGGGGTCGACATTGCCTCCTTGGACTTGGAAGCAATTCCACTTCCCTCTTCAATAGGGAGCTTCTCTTTATCGATCACAAGCTCCTCCTCTTCACGAATAATCACCGTTTTAGGCTTGGTTTTAGGCTTTTCAACCTCAACCAATTGCCTACCATTCCGCAAGGAAACCGCGCTCACATTATGCTTCGGGGTTTCTACCGTTTGAGAAGGTAGACCACCCGACTGTTTAGCTTCCAAACGATTGACCGCGGTAGCTAACTGACACATCTGATTCTCAAGATTTTTAAAATTTTGTTTATTTTCTGCTCGATCTTGAGTAACACTAACGGTGAGAGCCCGAATCATATCCTCTGTGGACATCGATGAGCTCGATGATTCTTGTGGAATAGCTTGTTGCTGTGGCACTGGTGTTGTGAACTGTTGTCCTTGAGGCCGTGGAATAAATTGACCCCTAGGAGGACCAACTTGGTGAGATTGCCCCTTCCAACCGGAGTTGTAAGTATTAGAGTACGGATCCCACTTTCTATTGTTGGACTGACTTTCCCAAATCCCATTCACCATCTCAGAATCATGCTCTTGGATTTGGGGACAAAGATCGCTCGGGTGACCTGAAATAGAGCAAATACCATAAACAATAGTTGATTGCTTACCTACCATCATAGCATGCACCATCGAGGTTAAACTATCAACTTTCTTCTCTAAGCTCGTATTTGAACTCAATGCATTCACACCACGGCGTCCATATTTTCTAGCAAAATCCCTAGAACTCTCGGCTAGCTCCGTGATAATATTCCAAGCATCCGAGGGATTCTTGTTCACTATGCCTCCACCACTAGCGGAATGAACCATACGACCATCCTCCGGGGTAAGTCCTCCACAAAAGTATAAGATGAGATCTTGGTTGGAATACCCATGATAAGGACAACCGGCGCATAGTTGCTTAAAGCGTTCAAGGAACTCGTACATAGTCTCTCCCGTATGTTGCTCCACATTACTAATGGCTTTCTTCAAGTGTGCAGAACGAGACGGTGGGAAGTACTTCTCCAAGAATGCCTTCTTCATATCCACCCAAGTTGTGACACTATTAGGTGGTAGATAGTACAACCAATCTCTCGCATTCCCCTTCAATGAAAAGGGAAAAGCTCGTAGCTGCAATTGTTCGTCAGTCACCCCAGCCGGCTTCATACTAGAACACACAATATGGAAATCCGAAAGATGTTTATTCGGGTCTTCGATGCGTGTTCCATTGAAAGTGGGTAGATGATGGATCAGACCCGATTTCAATTCAAAAGTTGCTCCCTCGGCTAGAGCTGGAAGAGTAATGCACAATGGTTGAACCGCAAGATCAGGAGCTGTGAGCTCCTTCAAAGTACGTGTTTCTCTCGCCATAATTACTTCGTCTAAAGATTCGGGTACAGACTCCGGTATAGAATCTAGATCGCTTTCGGGCTCGGGTTGATCAAAGATGATCAATTCACTATTATCACCTTGTCTCCACCTGAAAATTGAACGTTCGATCTCTGAGTCGAAAGGCTCGAGTGGATTATTAGTGGAACGAGTATTATGCATATACTAGCGTAGCTAAAAAAAATAAAAATAAAAATCTACACTAAACAAAACACAAAAATTAACTATTGCCTTCCCCGGCAACGGCGCCAAAATTTGGTGAGCCTAGGTCGTATGCTCCCAAAGATAAATAATTAAGTCCTATTACCTTTAACAATATAGTAGAGGTAAGTCGGGTGTCGAATCCACAGGGAAGGCGAGGTAAATTAATGTGTGAATAAAATAAATAAAAGTAACAAGAATAATGGGGGTTTTATGCTTGAATTGTCTAATAACTAAAATAAGGAAAGTAAAATAACTAATAATGATGAAATCAGATAATTAAGAAACTCGACTCAAAGAAAATCCACTAACTAGTTAAACGATTGATCATCGACTACTAACCTTTATTTAATCCTTGAGTATTCTATTGTGAAACTGAAAGTTCCAATTGTTCCGTAGATAAAATTACTTAGGTCGAATCGCGATACTAAGCAACCTAATTATTGAACAACCTAATCCACGCGTCTAGATTTAATTCAATAACAGCATGAACGATAAGAACAATTCAATAGAAATAACGACCTTTAACACACGCGGTTATTGGTTCGAATTATATGTTTATTCCTCCTTTTCCCCAATTACGACGAAACGCATACAAATAATTAGGTCTAAAGGTTGCAACTTTATCTAGTGAATTGAACAATTACGGATTCAAACACAAAGAATTGCAATAGATTGAAAATTGAAATAATCAATTGGCCAAAAAGATTAAACAAAGAACAATCATAAAATTAGCACAAGGAATAAACAATACTCAAGTAATTAAATAAAAGATTAAGAAAAGTCTCACAATCAATTAACCAGAAAGCTTCAAATCTTTGATTCGAGATGAGAGAATTAGTTACACATAATTAGGGTTCTTCTCTTATTGATGTAACGTGAATTATTGATCCATGACGTAATAATCCCCAACTAATAGTATATAATCTAATAATAATAAATATAGGAAATTCTACTAATTTCCTAAATCTAATAATAATAAAATAATAAATAATAATAATAATAATAATAATAATAATAATAATAATAATAAGCTGACACGGACTCCAAAGCAGTTCCGTCTTCAATTCCCGAGCTGCGCCTCGACTTTTCACTCGGTTTGTTGGGCTTGTTCTTCACGCTTTCCGTCTCGAGCCCAAATCACAATTAGAGCTCTAAAAACGTCTTTTCTTCAATAAAGCACAATTCCTTGGATAAGACCAATTAGACGATTTCCACTCTAAAGCCGCACCTTTTATCATCGAATCTAGCATAATTCTCCGTCATAAACACATACAAAACATGCTAGATCAGTCACCTCTATAATTAATTAGGGAATGTATGTATAATCATAACTCAATTGCAAAAGAGGTCAGTTAGTAATGACTTCTGTGACCTTGGTGTCCTTAAATGATTGCTTGAACAAAAAAAAATCGTAGGAAAGAGAGTTCGATTGGAATAAATAGTATTTCCTCCGTTCCATTTTATTCTTTAATTACTTTTGTTTTTTAGGTACTATTCATAGGTAGACCGAATCGTCAATATAACTTCTACAATACACATATAAGATAAAAGATAGTAATGTGAGACGTTGTTTAAATTGTCTATTCGAGTGCAAACAATGACAAATGAAAATGTTTGACATTGTGCAGGTAGGAGAACTGGCCGGAATTGCAGTAGGGGCAACTGTGATGCTCAATATTCTCATAGCTGGGTATATATGCATGCATACTGATTTTTGAATCACAATCATCAACAAGTAGTTTCACAAAGCTAAGTAAAGAACTTTCCTGAAATAGATTTTAGAAATAAATAAATGTATCATGTGTTTATTTCTCATTTCTCAATATGAAGCAACAATAAATTTGAAGCATGTTAAGGAATAAAATCACAATAGGAGCATCCTGACTCCTGAGCGAGCATGCATGCATTTAACTAAATGTGAATCCTAAAGCTTTATATTTGGACTATATGCATGTTGTACGTAGGCCGATGACAGGAGCTTCTATGAATCCAGTAAGGAGTCTGGGACCAGCGATAGCTGTAAATAACTTCAAAGGTATATGGATATACCTTACTTCCCCAATCCTTGGGGCGCTCTGTGGAGCAGGCGTCTACACAGCTGTCAAACTCCCAGATGACGAAGAAGATGCCCTCAAGCAGCCTTCAGCAGTCGTGAGTTTCAGAAGTTGAAAGCGTAAGCGTACGTTAGTTGAGAATAAAAGAACCTAACGCGTTCGCTAATACTAGATGCTACTCCGTATATCATATACTACTTGTATCGTATCATCAACTAAAAGGAGAATCGAGTTGATTGTGTGTAACTCTTTGTATTGCAATTCTCAGTGTGAGAAATCAAGATGCATCTCAATCGTCAAGAGTAGTTAAGACTCATCCACCGGGTTACCTAGCTAATAGTAACAAGAAAGCTACTTATCATTGCATGCATATGATAAGAGTGACACAGTGATACCACCGAGAGATCTAAACAAAAAATCAACAAGTAAGGTCCCGAATCTAAACTAACCAATATTGTTGGACATGATCTGGATCCTACCAAATAATTATCCAATCGGAAACTACATACCCAACCTCACGCTGATTAATCTGAAATCACATTGCGAATGTTGCCTAATCACAATGATTTTCTAGCCTCGTTTCCGATATTACGTAGATTCTCCTTATGTATTTATACAGCTTGTTATTCAATGAAATGGAACAAGAGCGAAGCTTTTCCGAATATCTTTTCTCGACCCTATTTGCGTAACAGTAAGAAGCTAAGGTTAATGGTTAAACCTTAGCTTTTTTTTTTTGTTTTATTTTGATGTAACTACCTAAAAAGCGCACTTGATCGAATTACAATATAGGGGAGGGAAAATTCGAAAATGTGACACCTAATGTTAACCACTGACTAAGACATTTTTGGTTGTGCAATTTTTGCATACAGTACAAACAAAAAATGACTTCATAATTATTGAAAAACCCGACAATATCAAAGTCATCATATCTTAAATCTAGAGCTATTTGAGGAATTCGAGGACCCAATGGGCATGGGCACCGTATGCAACTGAACCAAACCGGAAACCAGATGCCTCAGCCAAGTCCTTAAACTCCCTCTTTGTTCTTTCTCTTCCGGGTAAGTGAGACAACATAGTAATGTCTAGCTCTGCTGTAAACTTGGCTTCCAAACTACTATCACCGGCTTCCGACAATATTGCTGTCACAATAATCATCTTCCCCTTCTCCGGCAATGCTTTGTGGCAGTTTCGGAGGATTTTTAAACAAGTCTCGTCATCGAAATCATGTAATATGCTCTGTCAACAATATATTTGACAACAATTCAAATAACAAGTATTGGAATAACATAAGAACGAATGACGCTAAGAATTCCAAGCATATATATACCTTCATCATAATAACATCCCCAGATGGAACGTATTGGAACATATCTCCACCAACATGCTCAACCCCTGCGTCATAATTTAAAAACATCATTCACATAGTAACATATTTTGATTTGTAATCCTTTAATTAAATATACAACGGTTTTTCTAACATGTATCGACTTCAACCAAAAACCTTAAGGCAATGGTTGAAGGGCGTTAATATTGTATTAGTAAGAATGTTGAAGATACATACCAGGGATATTAGGAGCGGTTTGGAGAACATGAGGCAAATCAAAGTTAATTCCTTTGATGTGAGGATATTTAGAGAGTATGACAGCAAGAGATATACCAATGCCACCACCCACATCAACTAACACCTTAACATCTTCAAATCCTTGATATGTCGCTAGGATATTCTTGATTGTCGTGCTACTCGATTCTGCCATCGCCTTGTTAAACATATGGTTGAATTCTGGATCTTTATTCATGAACTCAAATAGAGACATTCCACTTGCTTTTTCGAATGGGATTATGTCCTCTAACACTGCATCCTTCATGTAGTTCCTGCATATATGCACCCGTTTTACAAATATATTTCGACCAAACGTGGAAAATATCAATGAAACAAAAGCAGTACTTTAAATTTTTTTACATATACGTGAAAGTATTACAAAAAGTTATTACCATTTGTCTTGGAATGGTCCCTTAGTCTGAAAGGGTCCTGTTGCAACACCATCATCATCATCATCATCCTTACTATCGGTAACAAAAAATTTAGAGGCAGGAGCTACGCCATAAACTCTTTCAACAACCCCATTCTCAAGCTCCCTCAACTCGCAAGTCAGTAGTAAGTGGGTGGCTAAAAGGTTGAGCATACGATCAACAACAGAAGCTGCCCTTGGATTCTTGGTTGGGATTTGTGAGGCGAGCTCGGAGGCCGAGAGTCGGCCACCTTCTCCGGTCCTGGCTATCATGTTGAAGAAACCTAAGTCTAGTGCCACGGTCAGGGTAACTGACAGTGTAAAAGTGTGGGTAATGTGCATGGCGTATACCAAAGCTTCATCCTCTTCCTTTGATTTCTCTTTTTTGGACTGACCATAATCCATAATTATCTGCCAAAAAAACACATCAGTTTTCATGTGGGTAAAATAATTTCATTTCTTACCAGAAGTAAATTACTCCCTCCGTTCCAATGAATTGTTTGCCTTTCGTTTTGAAACCAAAGTTAAGGGAACCAATGAGGGAGTGAGCAAAACTTGAATGATCAAATTGCATTTAAAAAATATTCCTAAAATAGAAAAGCAAACAATTCATTGAGACGTACCATATGGAATAGACAAACAATTCATTGGGACGAAGGGAGTAGATAAAATTAGGTTAAAAACATAAAATTGCTACTCTTATTTCAACTAAATTGAACATTTACCTTTCTCCTTTGTTGTGAAATGATGGTGATAAGATAGGTGGTAAATGGAGTAGTAGCAAAAGAAATCGTTTTAATTTTTTACGTGTGTTTGATTGCGATCAATTCATGGCCTAATATACAAGTTACCACCACCTATGATCATATCGAAACGTAGTTATTAAGATTATAACATTAATTATATCATTTAATGGATCGAAGTTTTCATTAAATTTTAGTTGTACCCTTAACAACAAAAATTAGAAGAGATCTTAATCAAGTTACAACTAAAGGAATTTATTATGATGTAACACTCCCTAAAATGTTACACAGTATAGTCGTTTCTACATACCTTTCTTATTTACTATCCTTTATTTATGAAATATGAAAGGATAAATATTTTTTATTTTCTATCAGTAATTAAAGAGTACAATGACTTGGTACAGGCTGTGTACTAATAACTTTTGGTAGGAAAGAAGTAGGAGTAAAATATTGGAAATGTAACTACCTCCCTCCGCATTGCATCATATTATTCCTCAACTTTAGGTGACTTTGTCTAAGTAAAACATACGAGTACATTAGACGCCAAATCTACCAAAGTTATTATATTAATCAGGAGATGGATCTGTTAAAAACACTTAATCTCAATTCAATTTTCAAATTAAATCAAACCAGAATAGAATAGGTGAAGGATATATATACTAGAGATCTATCGATCGATGTTAGGAAATAGTGGTTCAAGATCATCACAGTCATCATCATCATCGTCATCGTCATCAGGGACGACGACGTGCATGAGATGTTGTATAATGATAGTGGGAGTTGGAATAATAGTGTGTGTTTTAGGACCCGCCCTACACTGGAAGGTAAACAAAGGTAGCATGCTGGGTCATGGTGGTAGTGCTATATCTTGCCCTCCTTGTATTTGTGACTGCCCTCCTCCTCTCTCCATCCTTAACATTGATCCCGGTATATTTATATATATATATATATTTCTAAATAAATCTATCCCTTCTTTGTCTTTCAACAATATTTAATACTCCACTACTTAAACAATTGTTCGTTAATTAAGTCTAATGTTGATAACAAATATTAATTCAATCATTTTATTATTATCACTCTTATCGATTGGTTAACGTTCAAAATCCACCACAATTTATCCTTTAATTTGTGATCGCATGTAATTTTTTATTCAACTACTATACCGAGTATGTTTTTTTGAAATTAATTAATTAATTTCATTTTTTCAGGTTTGGCTAACCTTTCAATTGAAGGTAAGTATTGTACCCGGTACATAATCTTAATCAGTAGGCTAACACATCGGGAGTACCTAGTCATAATTTATCCTTACTTTGTTCTTGTATTATTATTATTATTAATTAATTAAGTACGAGTATTAAGCTAATGGAGTGTTAGCAATATACTCGTATATAATAAGGAATAATGATGGATCAGATTGTGGGAAAAATGAGGCAGAAGTGCAAGTTGAGATGGAAAAGCAATACGCAGAACTATTACTAGAGGAGCTAAAGTTGCAAGAGATGGTATCGGAAGAGCAGTTGCGACACATGAATGCGACATATAGAGAAGCAAGAAGGGTAGCCTCCCAATATCAACATGAAGCAGAGAAATGCAATGTTGCCACTGAAACATGCGAGGAATCTAGAGAGCGTGCCGAGGCATTGCTACGAACTGAGATTAAACTATCTTTTATATGGGAGCAACGAGCACTTAAGCTTGGTTGGGAGGGTGATCGACTAAATATACTATGATTAATCCTTTTTTTAAAATATCATATCATATCATATATACTTCCTATTATAACACACAGATTTGATGTGCCTGGGCCGGCTGGGGTGGTGGCTGGGCACGACCACCAAGTCAGCACAAAGCACAACCCGGTACGTCGGACTGTCTTCTCTAAGGGAAATGATACTTTTGCCCTTGATAATAAAAATACACTTCTCCATTTGATAAACTATAAAGAGATTTGTATTATTAAATGTTGCGTCTTTCTAACAATTACAATAACAATAACGTCATATTTAGGGGCTGTTTGGTTCACTCAATTTAGGTATGAGGTATGGGTTTAGAATGAACCAAACCCATACCTCGTGTTTGGTTGACAAGTTTTTCATTTCGATACCCATACCTCAAACCCTCATGGTATGGGTTTCTCATACCCAAGGGAGGAGGTGGGTACGAGATTCATATCCTTGGAATCAAACTTTGTTTGATTTTCCGAAAGAATTGTTCCAATTTTTTTTGTTGAAATATTATAACTGAAATATTTTATTCAAAAACACTAATTTAAAATACTAAAAAAATTATTTTAAAATTTTATTAATGTACCTCAGTGTTTTATATCGCTAAAAAGAGGTTTTTTTTAATGAAATTTATTTAATTTTTCTTTCAAGCTAAATTTTTTAGATTTTATATAGTCAGTGATATAAATTTTTATATATTTAAAATATAATTATTAAATATTTTTTTTTTTAAATTAGAATTTCGGATTTGAATCTCAAACATCTAAAAAATGAACCAAACACCGAGTTTCAGGAATCAAGTTCCAAACCCATACCACCCTGGTTTGATTCCTGATTCCATTCTCATACCTTTTACGAACCAAACGGCCTTATAGGGCTACGAAGATATCACAGTATCTTCTAATATGGTAGATATTATAAGACATTCTCTAATTTTCAATATTATTCTGATTACGGTATATTACAATTGTAGACACCCACATTTGGCCGTTAGGTGTCTATAGCAGTTTCAAAAAAACACCCGATGATGATCGGACGCAAACATGCTTTAACGTACTCGAATATGGGCTCGAAATCATTGGCATTTGGCTTGGGCTTTTTACGGAGTACAAATCTCACAAAACCAACCTCAAATTCAGGTTCAGTGGGTCATTTCGAGTCAAATGAGACTAATTTGGGTCGAATCCGACACCAAGGGCAAATCCGTCTTTTAGCGACCGAATCAAAACCCGGTCAAAGATATTTTCCGAGGCATAGAAGCCTGCCATGTCACCCCATGAATCCGACTTGAACTCGAACACTACAAAAAATCAGTTAAATAAAATATTAAACAAATCCGTTAAAGGTAGAATTCGATCCCCAGTAGAAATCCTACCCGATCACTCGACCGAGCACGAAGTATACTCGGCCGAGTACTCTTTGTCCAGCCGGGTTCCATGCCTTCTCCACCAAGAAACGGAATCCTCATTCCTCTCAAATTGCTTACCTTTCCAATCCAAAGCGGTATTTCTTCTCACCCAAGCAAGACTACCACTCCTAGGTTCAGTCGAGGACCTCTACTATAAATAGACTCTCTCACCACACACAATTACACATCAATCACATCTAACATACATTCAATCATCAACAATTCACAACACAATTCGCGACAATACAACATTCACGACTCATACACATTCATTAGCAATGACACACACACACACACACACACACACACACCGCGTCGAATAACCGATAATACAACCCGAGATCACGCCGCCTTAGCCTTAAAAACCGGCCACCTCTACTCGACACCCTACACGACCGAAACCACCATAACTCACCCACATCATTTCGACGCTCCCGTGCCTAAGCCACATTCCGACGAGCCCCGTTCCGAGAATACAAAGCATGTAGGTTGAGGGTGTAAAATCAAACCCGTTCTCTCCTTTCTCTTTCTCCTTCTCTCGTCTTTCTCTTCATCTTTGAGTCATCCGTCGTCGGTCCGTTTCATATGGGTCATCAACACGTTTTTTCTTCTTTTTCTAATATCGATACTACTATCTAATTTTCGCAAAACAAACGTTCTTAAAATACGATATCGACTCTCTAGTCGAATAGCGTATCTAAAAAGAACTAAATTAATCTCATTGATGCTAAAAATCGTCACATGGTCTTAAAAACAAAATACGATGATTTTAACGCGGAGAGAATCAACATTGTTTTTTTTATTTTATTTTCAAAACGATTTACAAAGCATTTTTTCTTAAAAAACATTACGAATATTTGATATCGATTCCATAATCGAATATCGAATATAACGAATATCGCAAATTTAAGTCGAGTATAAATTATGCTATATTTATACGCGATTTAACATAACTGTCGATTTGCTAAAAAATAATCTCGAAAACAGGCCGCCATGCGAGCCGCATGAGTCCTGTGCGGGTCGCATGGCCACGCGAGTCGCGACTCTCCCGCGCGGGTCGTGTAGGCTCCTGAAAACCGTGACACCGAAAAGCTATCCCGTCTTGATTTTGCAAACATCTTTTCCTTTTTTTAATAAAACGACGGGCTTTTCAGCATATTTCAGGTCTCGATAAATATTTTCTTAACCCCGGTCAACGCGTGCTTAATCAATCACGTGTCATAAACTTTTCAAAACCATGCATTGCATTATATTTACATCTTTTATTCAATTTACAAACCGTTACTAACCCGTTTGTTCTTTGTCTTTGTATTTTATTCATCGTTTGTCTTATTATACTAAAACAAACCTCGCATGCTAAAACAATTTTGACGTTAATTTTAGATGCATTAAATCGACATAGCAACTTATTCAAATATTCACATGTTTAAGCAAAACAATGTTTGCATATCATTCATCGTATTACTAACGCGCGTATTTCAAAATCAAACGATATCTTAGTAGAGGCCGCTAATGTGCGGGCGGGGTTGGGTGTTCTTTGTGAACTTCCCAACACGTACCCTCACCCCTTACTCAGAACCATGGTTTCCGGATGTCCGAATCCATTGGCACATGAGAGTCATTCAACCCAAATTCAGCCTACGTTTCGTGTTGGGCGCTATCTTGGTAAAGTTTAGAAGACGATGCGCTAGAAGACAGTTTCGAAAGTAGACTACGACACTCGGAGTCACTGCTCATGGGAGGCCATGATGCACCCTACCGGTGCGAGAAAATGCTAAGAAGTAAATGGGCAGCCAACTCTTTATGAGTTTGTCGGTAGAGTAGTAGTCGTCCAGTTGCCATTGAGGTGCTCGGTTGTGTAAAGGTTCTCTTTCCCGAGACCAAGAGTATGGATTGGGTGTGTGCGCATACATAGACAAGGGCATTGATCAACTCTCACTCTCTATATCGGATATCTTTGGGGGCGGAGTACCTTCCGACCTTTGCCTTAGCAGTGTATGGGACATGTTCTGTTTAGCGGGGCCTCTGAGTCCATGCACTTGCAGTCCTTCTTCTCCGTATGTCTGTCAACTAAACCGAGTCAATTTAGGTGTTCGATCCTATTGAGTACTAGGGGTGAGATTGTGGATATGACATAGGTCCACCTCGACGCGGCCACGCGCGGGTTTGGGGAGGCGAATGAATCTTCATATGAGATGGGTCGAATTGAAATTTAAATCGAAGTTGGAGTCGCCACCGAACTTTGTGGGAGTTCGGGCCCGTTCGAACCCACTCTATGTCGTAGTGGGCCGTGTACAAAATACGGCCCATTTCCGATGTCAGAGTTTATTGGGTTCGTCCCTTAACATTTGATACCGATACCGACGTTATCGGATATCGTGTATTGAATGACTCTCGTTGCCAATGGTTTCGGACATCCGGAAACCGAGGTTCTAAGTAAGAGGTGAGGGTACGTGTTGGGAAGTTCACAAAGAACACCCAACCCCGCCCGCACGTTAGCGGCCTCTACTAAGATATCGAATGACTTTTGAATACGCGCGTTAGTAATACGATGAATGATATGCAAACATTGTTTTCCCTAAACATGCGAAAATGAATGGGTTGCTAACTCGATTTAATGCAACTAAAATTAACGTCAAAGTTGTATTTTAGCATGTGAGATTTGTTTTAGTCTAATAAAACAAACGAAAAGAAGAGAAATTGCTACAAACACGAACAAACAAGTTAGTAACGGTTTGCAAATCGAATAAGGAATATGAATACGATAATATGCATGGTTTAAAAAAGGATTTTTTTTTTAATGACGCGTAATGGACTAATGCGTGCTAAAAAAAAAATCAATGTCGAAATCTGAAAAAAAACGTTGTTTTGTCTAAAAAACGATGTTCGAAGAATAATAAAAAGAACAAAACTGTGCCGCGTTTTCCAGTCGGCCACGCGCGTCGCCCGGGACAAGCGCGACCCGCGCGGGTCAGGCGACTCGCCCGGGATGCCAGCGGGTCGCGTGACGGGCTGTTTCGAAATTTTTTTTAGAAAGAAAATCGATAATTTATTAAATCGCATACAAATGTAGATTAACTTGTACTCGACTTAATATTTTCGATATTCGTCGTATTTAATATTCGATTATGAAATCGATATCAAATACTCAGAATGATTTTTAGAAAAGGTAAAAAAATGTTTTGAAAATCGTTTTGTACAATTAAACTAAAAAAACGATGTTTGATTCTCTCTGCGTTAAAAATCGTCGTATTTTGTCTTATGAAATCATATAACGATTTTTTTAGCATCAACGAGATTGATTTAGTTCTTTTTTGATACAATGATCGACTAGAGAATCGATATCGTATTTTAAGAACAGTGTTTTGTATAAAAATAGTTTGTAGTATCGATATTATAGGAAATAGAAGATGTGACGAAGACCCATGATAAAAAATGGACCGACGACAAGAGAAACGAGAAGAAGACGAGAGAAAGGAAGAGAGAAAGGGAGAAGTCGGGTTTGATTTTACACCCTCAACCTACATGCTTTGTTTACTCGGAATAGGGCTCGTCGGAACGTGGTTTGGACACGGGAGCGTCGAGGTAACGTAGGAGAGTTATGGTGGTTTGGTTTGGACGGGTGAAGTGACGGGTGAGGTGGCCGGTTTCTTCGGTCGTGATCTCAGGTTTTTGTATAAACGTGTATGGGTTGTGTGTGTGTCAAGTCTCGAATGTCGGGGATTGAATGTATCATATTGTGCTGCGAGAGGGTCCTATTTATAGGAGAGGTCCTAAGAAATACCGTTCGAGATAGGAAATGTAAGAAGTCGAGAGGAACGAGAACTCCGTTCCTTGGTGGAGAAGCCACCGAATCTCGGCTGGAATAAGGCTGCTCGGCCGAGTATTTGATGCTCGGTCGAGTGTTTGATCGGGTGTTCGGATAGGATTCCTATTGGAGATCGAATTCTACCCTTAACGGAATTGTTTAATATTTTTGTAGCTGATTTTTTGGTAGTGTTCGAGTTTAGGCCGAACTCGTGAGGTGTCACGGCTGGTCCATGTGTCTCGAGAGTATCTTTGACCGGGTTTTGACTCGGTCGCTAAAAGACGGTTTTGCCTCTGGTGTCGGATTCGACCCAAATTAGTCTTATTTGACTCAAAATGACCCACTGAGCCTGATTTTGAGGTTGTTTTTGTGAGATTTGTACTCCGTAAAAAGCCCTAACCAAATATCCATGATTTCGAGCCCATTTTCGAGTACGTTAAAGCATGTTTGTGTCCGATCATCATCGGGTGTTTGTCGGAAACTACTATAGACACCTAATGGCCAAATGTGGGTGTCTACAGAGCCCCCACTCTGACTGAGGCTTGGACAGGGCGAAAGGCAGAGTAGCTACCAGGTCAAATGAAGACCTAGCAGACTTCCGATCGGGTCGTTTAAAGTCCGTTAGACTCTGCGTAAAGGGCCCGCCGGCCACGGATCAGAAATGTACCTGAGCTGATGATGATAACTCCGTGGGGATTTTGAACTTGTCGTGTAAGTCCTGGGTGTACCTATATGTGGGTCCATCCCGTAGAAAATGCCGCTGGGGAGTTTAGTCGTATGGTCTCGACTTGAGTCGTTCATGTATATAATTATGCAAAGTTGCAAAGTTTTGCATGTAACATTTTTAGGAGAAATGACTCGCACTAGGGAATAAAAATTTTGAGAAAGGTTTTGAATTTTTGAATTTGAGGATTTTTTTTTTAAAATTAGTGTATTTTATGACTTTGAATAAGAATGCTCGGGGTGACTTAGCCATATCCTAGGATATGCCCTGTATGCTAAATCCTCTGGGATCAGGAATCCCAAAATAGGGAGGAAGGTTTGGGTTTAATGCTATAAATACCCTTTTCCTGCTTTTGATTTCTTCACAATTCTCACAATTTCCCTCCTTTTCAAAGAGAAACAAGTCTTGAGAAATTTATTATTCTTCTTTTTTTTTAGAAATTCCAATTATGGGGATCGACCGATTAATCGGAATGCTGCAAGATTGGTCACGATTTTTCAGAGATGCAGATAAAGTCATTCTGAATCAGAATGGTATAACCCAATTATTCACAATCCGTCAAATGCAAGTGGACCGTCATTTTTTGGATGCTTGTTTGTCCTATTGGGACGATACTTATCATGTCTTTGGTTTCCCTCGAGGCGAAATCTGTCCTATTCCTGAGGAGATTGCTGCCATAAGAGAATGGAATCTCATACTTCGCCCTGCTGTCCCGTTTTTAGTTCACGATCCAAGGAGAAAATTACGGGAATTTTTAGGGCTTTCTCATATGGAGGTATCTCGTATGCTGGAGGGAGATACCGTTTCCTTGATTGACCTGGCTGAAAAATTTATGAACCTACACGATGTCCGGGTCAGGTCGGTTCATAGCCGTAGGGCCTTTGCCTTTTGTATGCTCCATGTCGTTTACGCCTTCGAAGGTCATATGGATTTATTATCTTGCATGGGTCATGTCCGACTTTTCACCATGGTTGACCTGATGGAAACGGAGCATAGCCCGGCTTGGCTGATCACAGGAGAGATTATCCAGGGTTTGGATAATCGTAAAATGGATCCGTCGACCCGGCTGACTGGGAGTACCCGTCTTTTACACGTATATAGATTTTTCGATTTTTTGCAATTTTCTGGCTTTTCAATTTTTCCGATTTTCTCGGGTTTCGCGGTTTTCACGGTTTTTTCGATTTTCGCGATTTTTTTTGATAATCATACTCCCATTTTTTCAGCTTTGGCTATTCGAGAGATTATCGATCGTGGATCCTCCCCTTGATGTGAGCCGATATCGCCCCAATCAAGTAATGACGAGGAGACAGACCATTGATTTTTCTCGCCATAATACCCAGAAGTATTGGGACGAAGTGCTGTCTTTTCATGGAGGCCCATTGATCCGGTGGACCGTACCATGGTGGCCCATTTATGTTTGGACCGGCTTGGAATCGAGAGATAGGGCACGCTATCAGGTGATCCTATCTTTTAGGCAGACGATTCACCTTTTCCCTGATCGCATACTTAGGCAATATGGTCGGGCCCAAAGAATTCCGGAAATCGAGGCGGTCGTGAGTGAATCTACTCAACTGACGGACGTAATGTGTGACACTTGGATGCAAATGTGGTATACCCGAGCCACTTGGTCTGTTCCCAAGACTCCTCATTCAATCTGGGTATCCGATTCTTATGTGAGATGGACCAAGGCGGATTCTGCTAAAGCCCGGTCTGCCCTGAAGACTGATGAGGCTTTCGACCTGTTGCGTCGAGAACAAGCTAAAGATAATAGAAGCTTCTTCGACGAGGGCGATACTCCGGCAAGTCAGAAAGGAAAATCTAGGACTCAAGCTGAAGGGTCCAGTACTAAAGGTGCACAGGGGAAAGTGAGCCCCCGGACAGATTTGGAAAGGAGACTCGGCCCAAAATTAAGGGTTCAGGACCGACTTGGTCCTCGAGGCAGACTTTCCGAGCATGTACGGGCTCGGCTTGGGCCAGTGACAATGGCAGAAGACCCGTTGTCGAAGAAACGGGTTCGAGCAAAGGAAGTTCCCCTTGTGATTAGGGAACGTTCGCCCCCGCCCCGTCGACCTCGGGCTCCGCGCGACCCAAAAGATAAGGGGAAAGGAAAAATGCACGAGTAGTCTCCTAATTTTATTATTTAAGTACTACTATTATTTTTGTGGTGTGATTTTTGTTTTTGTTTGTTTTTTTGTGTGATGTTTTTTTTTGAAATTCCCGAATTTATCGGTTTTTTTTAATAATAAAAGACATATTAGTGAATGCCGTTCCCGTCTTTTCGTTATTGCAGTGGTTGTACCCTTTTGAGGGGTTGCCTACGTATCCATAATTAATGGAATCAAACCTTCCGTAGTTCAGAATTATTTTTGCAATTTTCAAAATACATCAAGATTATTAATTCGAGATGTGCGACGGTAAGATAAGTAATCCTAACTTATTGACTTGCTTAAAATTTTGAAAGCTTATAAAAAGACAAAAAATTTATAAATTTTGCAAATGACATTGAGGTAGGGTTTAAGGGTAATAAGGCTTCAACTGGTCCAAGTTGGTTGGGTTGACGAACACGTTTCCGTCCAAGTCCGTCAGCATTACTGCTCCTCCTGATAAGATTTTCTTTACTAAGTATGGCCCAGCCCAATTGGGCTTGAATTTTCCTCTTGGGTCAACCGGTAGTAGGGCCCGTACGGACTTCAGAACCAGATCCCCTTCTTTGATATTTCTGGGCCTAACTCTTTTGTTGAAAGCCCGTTGGATCCTCTTTTGATATATTTGGATATTGTTAAGGGCCCGGGATCGCCGTTCGTCCAAGAGAACTAGTGAATCATATCGAGCTTGGAACCAATCTGCTTCAGGTACCTGACTCTCGAGTAAAATCCTGAGGGATGACACTTCTAGCTCAACTGGCTGGACCGCTTCCATTCCGTATGTCAGATAATATGGAGTTGATCCGGTTGCGGTGCGAATTGATGTGCGATACCCCCATAAGGCGAAAGGTATCTTGTCCGGCCAGTCCCGGTAATTCTCAGCCATCTTTTTAAGTATGGTGACAATTGTTTTATTAGCTGCCTCTACCGCTCCATTTGTTTGGGGACGGTAAGGCGAAGATGTATGCCTTTGGATTTTATATTTTTCCAGCAGAGTAGCGGTTTCAGCTTGGAAGTGGGTCCCGTGATCACTGATGAACTCGTGCGGAATCCCGTATCGACATATAATCTTATTTTGGATAAATTTAGCCACATGCTTGGCATTCAAAATCCGGTATGACTCGGCTTCGACTAGGGGTGAGCAAAAATATACGATACGGTTTTATTATACGTATACGATACGGTATACGCTTTCAATTATACAAATTTTCGGATATCCGATACGAATAACCGAATATACGATACGGTTTTCCTTAAAACCGTAGCGGATACGTATCGGGGAAAATAGAAACTGGATATCCGGTTTCTGATCCGGTTTTTTATAAACAATAAAAAATATGAAAAATATAATCTTAATATGAATTATAAAATAAAGAATTCAAAATTCACCAGTTATTTTCAAAGGTAAAAAACAAAACTATTAGTAAATTTATGATATTATGTATTGAAACGTAATATTTTGTTAAAAAATTGTACCGTAAGACATATATACCATTTTTTTGAGGTTTTTTTTTTATGTATTTTATTATATCAATTTATATAAAACGTAACGTTGCTTAAAAATCAATTAATTACTCTTAATCAAAAATGAAAAAATTGTTTAAAAAAAAAGGAAAAATAGAAGAAAAATATAAAACCGGATACCGGATATCCGAAAACCGGATATCCGGGAAATACCGGATCGGATACGGATCGAATTTTTTTTTATTATTTTTAAAACCGGATATCCGATACGGTTTACAAAACCGGATCGGATATCCGGTTTTGCTCACCCCTAGCTTCTACCCATTTGGTGAAATAGTCAATAGCCACTAAAATAAAGCAGTGACCCCCTGTCCCGGAAGGGTTCACCTTCCCAATTATATCTATTCCCCATGTCGAGAATGGCCATGGTGATGTCATGGTATATAATAGGGATGACGACATATGCTGTACATTAGCAAAGATCTGACAATTATGGCAGTGTTTGACGTATAATTGACAGTCCGTTTCCATGGTGTTCCAATATTACCCGAGTCTCGTGATTTTTCGGGCCAACATATGGGCGTTCATATGCGGACCATTTTCACCATCGTGTACCTCGGCCATGACTTTTTCGGCTTGCGTTTTGTCGATGCATAGGAGTAAAGCCCCCTGTGCCGTCTTCTTATAAAACTGTCCATCGTCCGTGTGGATGAACTGGGTGGCCCACCGTCGTAGGGCTTTCTTGGCCCGGTTTTTAGCTCCCGGAGGATATTCACCCGATGTTAAGTAGGTCAGAATAGCCTGATACCAAGGTTCCAGATCAGTTATTTCGATATCTTGAATAGTGTGGATATATGCCGGCTCGGATCGCCTTTCGACGCAAATGGGCATGCTGGTTAGATGCGCTGGGATATTCAGTAAAGATGTTAATTTTGAAAGAGCATCTGCAAACTGGTTTTCTTCCCGAGGTAGATAGATTTATTCCACCTTTTGGAATTATTTTTCGAGAACCCTTACTCGTGCTTGGTAAGCTACGAGATTGGCGTTCCGAGTCTTCCATTTTTGTAGGCCTTGATTAATGACTAAAGACGAGTCACCGTAGACCCGGAGATTTGTTACTCCTAAATCAGCGGCGGCTTGCAGTCCATGAATGCATGTTTCATATTCGGCTGCGTTGTTAGTCACGTCGAAATCTAGCCTGATGGATAACGGGGTGTGTTCCCCTTGTGGCGAGATTAGCAAAATACCGACCCCAAATCCTCGGAAGTTGGACGCCTCATCAAAATATAAATCCCATGTTTCGGTGTCAGTATGGAATGTATCTTCATCTAGGAAGGCCCAAGTATCGGTGTGTCCTTCCTCGGATACCGGACTATCGACAAGGAATTCCGCGACTACCCGACCTTTGATGGCTTTTAACGGTACGAACTTGAGATTGAACTCAGCCAACATAAAAGTCCACATGGATATCCTGCCATTGAGGATGGGCTTCTCGAATAAGTTCTTGATAGGATCCATTCTGGATAATACGTGCACTTCGTGACTGAGCATATAGTGTCGGAGCTTTTTAGTGGCCCAAACCAAAGCTAAGCACGTCTTTTCGAGCTTCGTATACTTGCACTTGTACTCCAAGAACTTTTTACTGATGTAGTAAATAGCCCGTTCTTCTGAATCAACTGTCTGGGCCAGCATAGCCCCCATGGCTGTCTCAGTCGCTGTTAGGTATAACGACAAAGGTAGACCGGGCTAGGGCGGCATTAATATTGGCGGTGCAGACAGAATCTCTTTGATTTTATCGAAAGCTGCTTGACATTTGTCGTCCCATAGTACCCGTTCTCCTATCTTCAGTTTCTTGAAAATGGGCTCACATACCATGGTTAGCTTTGAAATGAACCGGCTAATATATTGGACTTTCCCGAGAAACCCCCTTATCTCTTTTTCGGTCTTGGGTGGCTGCATCTCGGTAATGGCTTTGATTTTGGCTGGGTCAACCTCGATGCCGCGTTGGCTGACGATATGGCCCAGTAATTTGCCCGATGTTACCCCGAAACTGCATTTTTGAGGGTTTAGCCTCATGTTGTACTTGCGTAACCGGGTGAAAAAATTTCTGAGGGCCGAGATATGCCCGTTCCGGTCTTTGGACTTAACGATCATGTCGTCCACGTAGACCTCCACTTCTTTGTGCATCATATCATGTAATAAAGTGGTGGCGGTCCGTTGATAAGTGGCACCGGCATTGATAAGCCCAAATGACATCACGGTATAGCAGTAAGTACCCCAAGGTGTAATAAAGGTGGTCTTACTCATGTCTTCTTTTGCCATTTTGATTTGATTGTATCCGGCATACCCGTCCACGAATGATAGAAGGGCATGGTCGGCCGTGTTATCCACCAGTATATCGATGTGTGGTAACGGAAAATCGTCTTTTGGGCTGGCCTTATTAAAGTCCCGGAAATCTACGCATACTCGTACTTTACCGTCTTTCTTGGGTACTGGCACGATGTTTGCAACCAAGTCTGGATATTCAGACACTTGAATAAAGCCCGCTTTGAATTGCTTGTCGACTTCTTCTTTGACCTTGAGAGACCATTCGGGCCTCATTCATCGGAGTTTCTATTTTACCGGCTTATACCCGTCTTTGATGGGTATTCGGTGTTCAGCTATCTCTCCATCTATTACCGGCATGTCCTTGTAGGACCATGCAAAAACGTCTTTGAATTCCTTGAGGAGATCCGTGAATTATTGTTTCTCCTCGGGATCTAAGAATAAACCTAAATTAAACATCTGAGGCTCTAAAGGGGTTCCTACATTGATGGAATTGGTTCTTCGATTATCGGATCTCGGGACTCCCTCTGTTCGAGTTGCTCGATTAGATGCGGAGGCAGTGGTACCTGTTCGTCGGGTTTCTCAATGTCATTGCAAATAAAATTTTGAAAATGTTTTGAAAATAAGACAAGTCGTAAGCATAACGGTTATCGTTATTATTGATAGTGAATTTTGAAAAGAGCTCGAAGAGACCTGCCATCTGATCGTTGGTCAGTAGCGGGATAGGGAGAGCCCTCGGGACAGACTCCGAGACTCCCATAGGTGTGACTAAAGGAAGGGGGGGTTACAAACTCGATCCTAGTACTGGACCTTCTAGACTTAGACTCAGACTCCGATTCTGACTCTGACTCAGACTCGGACTCGGACTCAGTGTCTTGCATATCTCCTTCACCAGTAGTCAGCTTGTAGACTCGACCCTGGCCGTCAGTCCACTTGATTGCCTTCCTCCAAGCTCTTTTCCCGGTGTTAGCACCAACTTCGGAGATCAACTTGGTTGGATCGAACCTGTTGCTGCGGAGGATCAGGTTCACTAACTCCTGTTTGGGGGTTGGGACGACCTTATCTTCCCCAAATAGGAGCCCCAGGAAGGGCTCAGTATTATTTGCACCTTCCTTCGATTCGGCCTGAATAAGGGCAAAGATGTCATCCGGGATGAAATTGCATTCCTGAGCCAATTTGGTCTCGGGATATGAGATCGTGGGCTGATAGAGGCCCATTTGAACAGCTCCGAACACTGGAGTGACGAGCGTGACTGCCCCTATTTGGTCCATGTGTCCTGGCGTCATAGTGTAACCCAGACCGAGGCGAGATTGCTCGTCGTTCAGGACCTCGATAACCTTCCCAGCTGGAAGATAGGGCCTTGAAGTAGCCCCCGGCAGATAGCCCAAGTTCTGGAGCATCGTGTCGATGCTAGTGGTGAAATAGGGCTTGAAGAGGTACTCCTCCTTAATCATTCCCACGAAATTGAAACCTCGCGGGTCAGCCTGGCCTGCCGTGTTGCAGCTTGACACGGCTATGGGGGTAGCCTCAAGAGTGATGATCTCATCTTGTAGAGGCATTTTGACCTTCCTGTGAAGGGTAGAAGATACGGCTTTGACCGCGTGAATCCATGGTCTCCCGAGTAGCAGATTGAAAGATGAAGTGACATCAATTACTTGGAATTCTAGCTCTTTCTCTATCAGGCCGGTTATGATTGTTAGCTTGACAGCCCCAACAACTGATTTCGGGCTTCCGTCAAAAGCCTGGATAGTTTGTGCGGTTGGAAGGTAATCAGCCTCGGTGATGCCGAGGGCTTTAGCAGTCCTTAAGGGAAGGACATTTACTTCGGACCCGTCATCAATTAGGGTCATGGGGAGATATTTTTCCCGGCAGATCACCGTGATGTATAAGGCCAAGTTATGGGTGGCCCCAAACGGTGGAAGGTCAGACTCAGAGAAAGTGATAAGTGGGCCTTCTCCTTTGGACTTGCCTTTGAGGTGAGGCAAAATAGTGGCTACCATTTCGGTGGGGGTAACTAATGAGTCCACCTTGATTTCATCGAGAGCCCTAGTAAGTGCTGCTCGATGCTCCTAAGAACTAACCAAATGCTGCCATATAGTAAGATCAGTTCAGACCCTCTTTAGTTGTCTGACTAAGGCCGTGTCAGCGTTTGGTTCCTTGAGAGTAGGTTCCGTCCTGGCAGGTTCAGTGACGGTTTTCGGGGTAGAGAGACCGGTCGTGATGTCGTGTGTGACGGCCAGGGCCTTGGTTTTAACCTTCCGGATTTCTTCGACGGTGATGGGGACAGCTTCCCCCTTAGCCAGGTAAACTTCATCTTCATCGTCATTCCATATCCTGTTGATTTGGGGAATGAAAGGGGAAATGAGACAAGAACAGTCAACTATTTCTCCGGTAAAAATGGCGTGAGTAGAAAGTGGGTTATTTTTGTTACTCGGTTTATCACTGGGTAATGGTATCTTCCCATTTTCGATTAGATCTTGAATGAGATGCTTCGATTTCCAACATTTCTCAGTGTCGTGCCCGTTGCCTTGGTGATATTGGCAGTAGGCCTGAATGTTGTAGCTCTTGGACCGTTTGTCGACCGGAACCTCCGGAGTTGGGCCTATCGGTTGGATTAGGCCTTTTGAAGACAGCCTTGGTAAGGCATTAGCATAGGTTGTACCTATATCAGTAAATACCCGCGTTGGAGTATTCCTTTTGGATGAGGTGTCTAGCGAGTTGACCTCGTCAAAGATGCTGCGGGTTGCAGCTGGAGTTGCGGGCTTGCTGGCGGACGAGCTGGCCCCTTGATACCCTTTGGCAGAGGCCTTAGTAAGGTTCTCTAGCCTTAAGTCATCTTCAATTCTGGTACCCATTTTGGTTAAATTAGCGAAATTGGGTATGACGGCATACCGGAGATGGACCCGGTAAGAAGGAAGGAGGTTCTTGACAAAGGCTTCCACTAGCACCTTTTCGCTGGGCTTGTCAACCAGCTTAACGCTTTCGGCCCTCCATCGTTGAAGATAGTTGGTGAACCCCTCTTTGGGCTCTTGGGCCATGACCTCTTGAGTACGCATGGTAGTCTGGATCTCGGTATTGTCCGCATAGTTTCGGGCGAACTCCGTGGCTACATCATCCCAAGTCTTGTACTTCTTGGAATCGAGCCTGTAGTACCAGGCTCTCGGGTGCTTCTCAAGGGAAGAAGCGAACAGATGCTTGAACATGTTTGACTTAACTCCCTTAAGGGCCATGAATTCTTTGAAGGCCCGGATATGGTGGATCGGGTCTTCAGTACCCTCGAACATTGGCAGGCCCGTCAGGTTGAGATTGGCAGGCAGCTCATCGGTCAGGGGCGCATAGGCTCGAGCATTCTCCCTGTGGATTGAGTTTTGGGTCGAGAGATGGACCTGTTCCTGCAGTTTGTGGACCGCGCTGGCCAATTCAGCTAACGGCCCATCGGTGTCGACGCTCCCACTAGGGGCTCCTTGTTCCACGGCGCTTACCCGGGTGAGGATGGCGATATGATCCCCCCTCATCGTCGTGATCATAGTTTTCAACTTGGTCAACGAGACCCTGAGCTCATCTATGGCTTGTTGCGTCATGGTTCGAGTGAAGGGCGGCCTGTCTGTAAGAATACCGCGCAGTCAGCAACTAACCCAAATCCTAGAGCAAAAGTACATCCCGAGCAAGGGAAAAGTAGACTAGGAAGGAAATGACTCAGAAAAGACGCCTAGACGGGTGACTCGTGGAAAGTGGGCCTCCCTTAGGATCCAGCGGTGTGGGTTGGGCCCTGTTTGAAAGGAAGTTCACGTGGGACGTCCCCAGACTTTGGACTTGATTGTGTAAACGGGCCCTCCTTTTTAGGAGTATGTCCTACGTAGGTGGGCCTTCCCTTAGTTAAATAAGGCGGACTGGGATAGGGAGGAAACCCGTGATGTAAGATCGATGGAGTTTCGACGCTAGAGACCTCGATGACTTATGACACGACCCGACACTGCTAAATACGGGAAGCTCTAAGAAAAGAAGGTTTTCAAATGGATTTTTGAAAGCCCGAAGAAAAATTCGGTGAATGGCCCGGTTTTTTCGAAGGAAAACGGAAATCGAACCGGGTGACGGTTTTGTAAGTTCGAAAATAATTTTGAGTTTTAAATCGGGCATAATACCGGCTAGAAAAAGGGCTATTTTGAGTAAAATCGTGGGTCTTAAATTCGGTATATGCCCGGGGTTCTGAAATTGGATATTTTGGAAAAGGATGACGATTTTTTGAAAAGGATGTAGATCAAGTAGCACGTAGTCATGGAAACAGTATAACGACACCATGTATGCTCTTAAACTAAGTCTCGGTCAGTCTATAAGGGTCTATACCAGTGTACATAGCCTATTCGAGAATCGAGGCGGAATTCCTAAGTCGAGTTGAGCTTAGAACATGCCGTAAAACCCATACAAATCTGCTATGAACACTTTTTGACATATCCAATTCGGACTACATCAATGGTATAGTGGGACACCGGTCACCAGTACCGGCCCGGGAAAATATGGGGTTATGCATGAACTGTAAAACTAAAACGCGTATTGTACTAGTCAAACGATTTCTATTCGAGTCTCACCCTGAGGATGCCGATGGTAAGTCACGCATCAGTTAATCCCCAACGGAGTCGCCAAATTGTGGAGATGACATAGGTCCACCCCGACGCGGCCACGCGCGGTTTTGGGGAGGCGAATGAATCTCCATATGAGATGGGTCGAATTGAAATTTAAATCGAAGTTGGAGTCGCCACCGAACTTTGTGGAAGATCGGGCCCGTTCGAACCCACTCTATGTCGTAGTGGGCCGTGTACAAAATACGTCCCATTTCCGATGTCAGAGTTTATTGGGTTCGTCCCTTAGCATTTGATACCGATACCGACGTTATCGGATATCGTGTATTGAATGACTCTCGTTGCCAATGGTTTCGGACATCCAGAAACCGAGGTTCTAAGTAAGGGGTGAGGGTACGTGTTGGGAAGTTCACAAAGAACACCCAACCCCGCCCGCACGTTAGCGGCCTCTACTAAGATATCGAATGACTTTTGAATACGCGCGTTAGTAATACGATGAATGATATGCAAACATTGTTTTCCCTAAACATGCGAAAATTGAATGGGTTGCTAAGTCGATTTAATGCAACTAAAATTAACGTCAAAGTTGTATTTTAGCATGTGAGATTTGTTTTAGTCTAATAAAACAAACAAAAAGAAGAGAAATTGCTACAAACACGAACAAACAAGTTAGTAACGGTTTGCAAATCGAATAAGGAATATGAATACGATAATATGCATGGTTTAAAAAAGGATTTTTTTTAATGACGCGTAATGGACTAATGCGTGCTAAAAAAAAAAATCAATGTCGAAATCTGAAAAAAAAAACGTTGTTTTGTCTAAAAAACGATGTTCGAAGAATAATAAAAAGAAAAAAACTGTGCCGCGTTTTCCAGCCGGCCGCGCGCATTGCTCGAGACAGGCGCGACCCGCGCGGGTCAGGTGACTCGCCCGGGATGCCGGCGGGTCGCGTGACGGGCTGTTTCGAAATTGTTTTTAGAAAGAAAATCGATAATTTATTAAATCGCGTACAAATATGTACTCGACTTAATATTTTCGATATTCGTCGTATTTAATATTCGATTATGAAAATACTCGGAATGATTTTTAGAAAAGGTAAAAAAAAGATTTGAAAATCGTTTTGTACAATTAAACTAAAAAAACGATGTATTCTCTCTGCGTTAAAAATCGTCGTATTTTGTCTTATGAAATCATACAACGATTTTTTTAGCATCAACGAAATTGATTTAGTTCTTTTTTTATACGATATTCGACTAGAGAATCGATATCGTATTTTAAGAACATTGTTTTGTATAAAAATAGTTTGTAGTATCGATATTATAGGAAATAGAAGATGTGACGAAGACCCATAATAAAAAAATGGACCGACGACAAGAGAAACGAGAAGAAGACGAGAGAAAGGAAGAGAGAAAGGGAGAAGTCGGGTTTGATTTTACACCCTCAACCTACGTGCTTTGTTTACTCGGAATAGGGCTTGTCGGAACGTGGTTTGGACACGGGAGCGTCGAGGTAACGTAGGAGAGTTATGGTGGTTTGGTTTGGACGGGTGAAGTGACGGGTGAGGTGGCCGGTTTCTTCGGTCGTGATCTCGGATTTTTGTATAAACGTGTATGGGTTGTGTGTGTGTCAAGTCACGAATGTTGGGGATTGAATGTATCATATTGTGCTGCGAGAGGGTCCTATTTATAGGAGAGGTCCATGTGTCTCGAGAGTATCTTTGACCGGGTTTTGACTCGGTTGCTAAAAGATGGTTTTGCCCCTGGTATCGGATTCGACCCAAATTAGTCTTATTTGACTCGAAATGACCCACTGGGCCTGATTTTGAGGTTGTTTTTGTGAGATTTGTACTCCGTAAAAAGCCCTAACCAAATATCCATGATTTCGAGCCCATTTTCGAGTACGTTAAAGCATGTTTGCGTCCGATCATCATCGGGCATTTGTCGGAAATTACTATAGACACCTAATGGCCAAATGTGGGTGTCTAAAGAGATGTAAACCTCCTAGTATCGATATGTGTGGACATGACATAGGTCCACCCCGACGCGGCCACGCACGGGTTTGGGGAGGCGAATGAATCTCCATATGAGAATGGATCGAATTGAAATTTAAATCGAAGTGGAGTCGCCACCGAACTTTGTGGGAGTTCGGGCCCGTTCGATCCCACTCTATGTCGTAGTGGGCCGTGTACAAAATACGGCCCATTTCCGATGTCAGAGTTTATTGACCTCGTCCCTTTGCATTGCGATACCGATACTGATGCGTGCCGTTCCTATTCAATTTTTCACCTATTTTGGCACGCATTTCCGTGTCGTTTTATTATTTTTAGGAGTCGGATTACGCTATTTTCTCCCATATGTGCTACTCGGGTATTCTTTTGTTGTTTTGCAGATAATCGAGACCGAGTAGTTAAAAGAGCTAAAAATTGCATCAAAAATCTTAAAGCTCTGAAACCGATTCGTTGTAGACCAAGAAGAAGGAAGCAAGTCTATAGACTAGACTGTGAGTCTATAGACTGAGAAGAAGAAGGAATAAAGCTGTAGACTAAAGCACAAGTCTATAGACTGAGAAAGTGCAGCAAAATGTCCGTAGACTGAGGAGAAGTCCGTTGGAAGCCTAGATTTAACTCAGTCTGCAGACTTGGATCTCAAGTCTACCAGCCTAAAATCCAAGTCTGCAGGATAGGATACCACTCCAAGACTAATTCAGTTGACGTTACCCACTACTCCCCCTATTACGCTCTTCAGTTCTTCCCACTACCTAGTTAATGAGATTGAAGATAGCAGGAAAGGGAGGACAGTTATGGAGGGCTTAAACAGTTTAAATACAACTTTAATTTTATGATCTCGATCTTCTTATCATCTCATCTCTTTCATCTATCTTTTTCCTCAGTAATCCTCTCATCATTCATCTTCATCTTTAGTTTAGCTTTAGTTTGTAGTTTACTGTAAATATTTAGTATTTCGCACAATTCCAGTATTTATTATTTTCAATCAAGACTCAGTTTTCATTATTATTCTCCGTATTCGTTCTAATTAGTTATTCCAATTTCGGTAATTCCTTCTTCCCTAACCTCTCTCCGTCTTAGTTTACTGTAACTTTTATTTTTTTCTTCCTTCCGTTTGTTTCCTGTAACTTTTATCCTCTTTTATTTTTAGCTTTTTCTCATCCTCCTTCATCCTTCATCATGTTTTATTTTGTTTAGCTAATCTTTCGTCATAGTTTAGGTGAACTGCGAATTGAATTGAGTTTATATGTGATAATTGAATAATCGATCTTTACGAGTTAAATTGCTCTTGCAACATTATAATGACGAATAATTAATTATAGGCCGTAATTGATTGTTTGTATCTTGTAAATCCCGACCTAAGACCGAAAGCCTGGAACGGATTAGACTCGTTGTAATCGATAGAATTCCCTAATAAGTAGCGAGAGCCCGTTAGGTGACTTCTAGGATGACTAGTGATCCGAGAGGACCGTGTCGATATCCTTTAACTCGTCTTAACTGATTATTTGGAAATCGTATGTATGCTTGTTTTAATTCGTGGTGATCCGAAGACTCTGGTGCTTTTCTTATTTTTTTTATTAATTCATTAATTTTATTATTTAGATTCTATTAGACTGTCAGCTCATCAAACCATATAAAAATCGTGACCCGATAATTTAATTGACTAACTTATAATTTTCAACCTGCCTCCCTGTGGAATCGACCCTGCTTACCGCTAGCTACCCGTTAGTAGTAATCTAGGATTATTTTGATATCGGTGACGCGACTAACCCGTATCAGATACCGTCACTACCGGCTATCGTGTATTGAATGACTCTTGTGCGCCAACGGTTTCGGGCATCCGAAAACTGAGGTTCTGAGTAAGGGGTGAGGGTACGTGTTGGGAAGCCCACAAAGGACACCCAACCCCGCCCGCACATTAGCGGCCTTTACTAGGATATCGAATGATTTTTGAATGCGCGCGTTAGTTAAACGATGGAAATGCTTATGCAAACATTGTTTTCCCTAAGCATGTGAGAAATTGAAAGGGTTTCTATGTCGATTTAGTGCAACTAAAATCTTAACGTCCAAGTTTTATTTTAGCATGCGGGTTTATTTTAGTACAATAAAATAAACAAGAATTGAATTGACAAAAGAACAAACGGTATAACGGTATTAACGGTTTGCTAGAATAATGTAATGATGCAAATAGGATGATGCAAAGTTTTGAAGAGGTGATGTTTCACATGATGGACTTGGCACGTGTGGACTTAAGTCGTAAAAAAAATATTACCGAAACTAGAAGGTGATGTAGGACTCACGGTTTTGTCGTGATAAAGGGCGACTCGACCGAGTCATTGGGGGACTCGATCGATTGGACCCCTGAAAAGGGTTCTGTCCCGTTTCTTAGACCCTACTCGGTCGAGTTATTGGCGAACTCGATCGAGTACACTGCCACTCGACCGAGTCATTGCGAGACTCGACCGAGTGAAGGTCGAAAAATCATTTTGTTCGGTTTTTGTGATGTAACTCGATCGATTGGCCTATGGCACTCGGTCGAGTGGCACCTATACGAACTATTGGTTCGCTTGCAATTTTGTTATCGATTTCGGAATTGCTTTTAATTTTGACAATTTGACGATTTTGTTGAATCGGGCATAAATATTGTGTAATTTATGCTTGACTCGGATTTTTATGAATCATTGATTTTGTTGAACCGAATATAAATATTATGGGATTTATACTCGATTCCAAATTTGAATACTCGTTGTATCCCATATTCGATTATTAAATCGATATGAAATAATTAGAGTGAGATAAAAAAATTGTTATAAGTCGTTTTAAATTAACCAAAGCGATATGAATTTTCCTCCGCGTTATAGTGTCGTAATTCTAGTGAATTAAATGACATCTACGTCAGCATCAACAAAAAAATCGAATTGGTTAAATTGTTTGACTAGATCGTTAGATTCAACATCCAATTAAGGAATTGGTATTGAATTTAATAGATCGACACTTGAATTAAACTCGACTTGATTCCCTCCGCATCCCGACATCATAATTAATTCTTGCGAATTGTTTGATGTCGGATCCGCATCAACGGGCTTCGACCCTTATGAAAAAGTGCTTCTAAAATAGTTTTTTTTAGAAAATCGATGAAATATGCGATTGAATAATGACGAGAATGAAAATAAGACCCATTATTTAGATTGACTTACTTCAATAATCAAGTGATCGGGGTGATGGGATAAGCGACCGGCAACGCTGTGTGCAGTACACTTATATATTCGGGTTTCCTTATCCCACCATCACTCACACTCGACACAAATCCACAAGTATTTTAGTGTTTTATACTAGTGACACTATCGATATTAGAATGCGATGATAAAATAAATAAAAAGACAAAAAAAAAAGAAAAAAAAAAAGAAGAAGCCGAAAGAGAGAGAGAAGAAGGGAAGAAGACGGGTTTTGCACCCTCAACCTACATGTTCTTGTTCTCGGTATAGACTCGTCTAGTTGTGGCTTGCACGGGAGTGATCGAGTATGAAGGCTAAGTTGTGGTGGTTAGGGTTTTGATTGGGGTTTGAGTGTAGTATTGATGAGGGTTTGATTAGGGTAGAATTAGGGTAAAAAGAGATGTGCCAAAATTGTGTGAAAGGTTGTGCATGGGGGTGTATATATAGGCTTTGCTATGGACCCCCGGCTAGGGTTACTCGACCGAGTGGCCCAGGCGTCAGCAGTCGGGCTCAAATGAGGGCCCACTCGATCGAGTGGGCTGAGCACTCGATCGAGTGGCTCAGCTGGATCGCGCGGGTCCAGTGTTTTAGACCGTGGCTTTGGTATTTGATGGGTTTTGTGTTTGGGCTACACTTTTGAATGTTTGAATGGCTGTTTTTATGTGTTTTGGAAACGGCTTTGACCGGGGTTGACCCAATCGCAAAAATTCGGTTTTATCACCGGCGTCGGTTTTGGCCCAAATTAGTCTTGTTTGACTTGGAACGGTCCATTGGGCCTGGATTTGAGGTCCGTTTTGTGAGATTTTTACTCCGTAAGTGCTTAAGCCAACAACTAATGGTTTTGAGCCCATATCCGAGCGCGTAAAAACACGTTAGCGTCCGATCATCATCGGGTGTTTTTGGAAACTACCATAGACACCTGGCAGTCAAAATGCGGGTGTCTACAATATGATTGGCGGGATTGATGTTTCCATCCGCACTTATGGTGAGATGCAAGCCTTAAGTATACATGAGACATTAGTAGTCACGTCCCGTGCATTGTGTGTAAAAGAACCATTTTTTTAACTAAATGACTATAGTTTTCTAAATCATATGTGTAATCCCCTAGAAATTCTAACGCAATACAGTGGCGGAAACACTGTAGAGTTGGGATTAAAACACACTGACAAACTATATCTTATTAAAAGAAATGGTAAGTCAATACAAAGGCCTCTTTTTACAAAAGGGGCTAAAAGAAATTCTCCAAACGGGTTTATACAAATCCATAAAATTACAAGAATGAAGAAAGAGTAGGATCCACGCTACTCGCTAGCTCACACCCAAAACCCAGCAGCAAATACCTGTCATGTTATAAACATAACAGCCACATCAGTGGGGAGTAACTCGGACGTTCTCCCAGCCAAATTATATCATATGGAAAAAATAATAGTATTACTATATCAAAATAATTAAAATGAGAAAACATTAAAATGATATAATAAAAATAAGTTTTCAGCGAAACTTAAAGCATTTGCAAACCTACAAGTCAATATCAATCGATAATAATAATATTCAAAAATGGCGTTATGGAAATCAATCAGTGCAATGGAATAGACTTTCACTGGGATAATACTGAAACTAGCTTCGAGAACTTAGTCAAAACAAATTAGACTCCGGTCTCTAACTAGGCAACTCAACTATAACAGGACCGCGTGCAGCGAGGTCCTGGCTTAAGTAATGTACACCCCTCCTGGACACCAACCGTAATCCAGTTCAACCCGACGGCGACTTACACGATGCGATATCTAAGTTTAAGGTCAAAATATACACACTCCTGAGCACAAACCATGCTCAGTTCAACGACCAATGCGTCTCAACATAGACACACCAGCTTTATAGTTGATGGCAAAACGTATACCCTAGACTGTATTACTCTACCCATACACTTGTCCTCATTCCATAACTCCAAAACAGCCATTATCGATATTCGAAAGTAAATATAATCAATATAAATGATATGAAGATAAAAAGGAATAAACATTTTATATTAAAAGGGGAAACTTTCTATAAATAGAAACTTACTAATTTAGAAACTTACTTAAAATAGAAAGTCTTATAGAAAATACGTAAGTTATTAAAATTAGTGAAATGTATTAAAAATAACATTTCTAACGAAATTAACATTTTATTATTATCGTCGTTATCGTAACTTTAATATATTTCTAAATTCGTTACTCAAAATATAAATATAATAAGTCAATATTTAGTATTTAAAAATAATTAGGAAATCGAGTAAAACTACAAATTTTAGAAAAGAGATATTTTAAGAAACACGATATCAAAATTAATTGAGTCAACGAGTTTTATAAATGAAATGAATTTTATGAAGGAATCAAATTATTTTCAAGAAATAGCTTTGATTTATAAATAATACTAATTTTAATAAAAATAGTCAATCGGAAACAAATAGAAAATTATTAGTGAAAATAGTCTTGACTAAAATGTATTTAAAACTAAATCGACTATTTTCTCATTTATTAGTATAAATCGTAAAACGAAATTAATTTATTGAACAAGTATACAAATCTCGACTATAATATAAAATACAAATTTGAGTAGAAATTATAAATTAACGAAATATGACGAAAATATAAAATCAAATTATTTAGTTACTAGTGTCACGATAACCAACAAAATATTATAATAATCGTAAATAATTAATTTCTAACGGTTTATAAAACGATCTCGGAAACTAGTAAAATATTTATGAAGTTCACAATTTTAGATAATATTTTTAGCAAATAATAAATAGCTAAAATTAGAAATCCGAAGTTAAAATATTTACTACATACTACTACTCAAACATACGATATAAATCGAGTAACGTCCTAAAGTTACCTTAAGTCGACATCGAAACGATCGCGTTCTTGACCTAGATCAGTCCATGCTCCAAATCGATAGTAAGGTCTTTAAGCTTCCAGATATAGAATCATTAGTCTTCTCAGCAAGATACATCGCGGGAATCGAGAAAACAAAACAAAAGATGAGACGAGCGTAATTGACAACAGACGGAAACGGACAAGATTGTATAAATAGAGCACGAAGGTCGAACTTAGTAAATAAGACACGAATTCAAGGGACCGATGCTCAGAAAGAGGTGGTACAACACTAAGAATAGTAGCAACCAACCCCGAAAATGAGGCGACAAAACGAGCAGCAGCACGGAATCGATAAGTCGAAAACGGTACAACACGAAACAATAGCGAACAGTAGCAGTACGGAGAGAATGAAATGACATCGGGCAGCAGCAATAAAATGAGAACAGAAGAGGTGGAAGAGCGGGAAAGAAGGAGAGAACAAACGAGCAGCAGAAAAAGAAATAGTAGTAATAGCAAATGGCAACAACTAAAACGAGACGGAAAGTTGCGAGGAAGAAGAAGAAATTAGAAGAACGCAACAGCAGTAACAACAGTAACGACAACAAAACACAGCAGAAAACAAACCCGAATCGACAAAGACAGCAGCGAACATACAAATAGATGGAGAAGAAAAACGATGAAGAAGAGGAAGAGAAGGAAGGAACAACGAAATGAAGCAGGCGGCTGTAACATCATTAAAAATGACGACGAACCGACTCGAATATCAACAGTAATAGCAGCGAGAAGAAGCAAAAACAGACGCAGCAAGTTACCACTCATCGAGACAGCATAATCAAGGCCACACATAACATTGCAGCAACAGCAAAAGAAGAACGCAGTGCAGAGATCAGCAGCAGAAAAACGAAACATCAACAGCATAAAGTAGCAGGAACAGCAGACAGAAAAGAAAGGAAGAAGATATGAAGAACACGAAAGAATTAAGAGGGAAAGGAACTGAAAGAAGCAGTAGAACATCAGGACAAACCGAATAGATAGAGAAGGTGATAAGATCAAATTACCCTTGAGGAGTCCGGGTCAAAGAATAGCCCAACAGCGGCGTACAGCGCACGAAACCGCAGCAACAGTATTCGAACTTTGGGCATGAACACAACCGCAACAGTAGTGAATTGCAGTAGCAGCGAATAAAACGCAGACCGAGGAGAAGGAGAAAAGTCGAGCAAGCCTATCGATGTTGTATCGGCAGACACGAAAAGGAGCATCAAACAACAGCAAAGAAATCAGGGGAGTAGAAGATGGTAGCAGCGGAAAAAAGGCAGCAGCAGCGAACGTAAAAAAGACGAAGAAAAGGGAAGAAGGAAGCGGAGGAATGAAGAGTTGGATGAGCAGGTAAAGAAAATGAATAAGAGGAGGTAAAGTGTTGGTGAAGCGGTGGATGACAGGGGAAGGCAAAAGATTACGTTAAACAAGTGGGATACATTGAATCAAATGGAAAACAACACGTTGGGAACAAAAAGAATGGGAAATGAAACCGTTCAAAATAAAGTGGGTCAGAAATACGGATTGATTAATCGAATCGGGTAAGAGATAATTCTGTAATGATAAGTAGACTGACCCATGAATCGGGTTAAAACGAGTTAATAAAATTAATAAATAATCGGGCCAAAAAAAAGAGTGAGTAAATAAATATATTCGATACGAAAACGAAGCTTATACAAATAAATAGGCGATGAAATAGTATTTCCCGATAAATAATAGATTTTCGATAAAATGAATTAAATTGATTTCTCGAGGAAAGAAAATAAATATTTTGACGAAACTTAATATAAATGAAATTCGAGCTGAAATTAGAAATTCGAGCTTAAATATAAATAAATAAAAAGAATTTAGAATTTAAATCGACAAAATAGACTTTCGATAAGAATTACATTAAATGTATAAAATACATCGAAACAGAAATAAAAATATGTTTTAAATATAAGAAGAGTTTCCGAGTCAAATAGAATTTTAGGAGTTTAAATCGATTAAACGATAAATTCGTTTTGTAATAATTTTAAGAATTATGAGTTAAACCGTAAAATAAAATAAAAATACGAATAACACTTTAATTTAATTTATTTCTAGAATCAGAGGTGTTACAATCTTCCCCACTAAAAGAAGTTTCGTCCTCGAAACTAACACAAACATAATAATAGAAAGGAAAACAAGGTTATATCACCTGAAGAAAATGAGAATGCTTAACTCGCAACACAATCTCGGTTTTTAAAGATTGTACAACTTCAAACGTGATACGAAATCGAAATAGAAGACAAAAGTTATTTCAAGATGATTTAGGCTCGGTTACCCAAAGTCTAAAATCATTTAAATTAATAAAATCGTTAACTAGCTCGAGGGGGAGAGTACCCAAATATTTTCAAAGCAACAGTAAAACATTTTGATCAAGAAATTCGTCAATATTTTGTTTTAAGACCAAACAAACCTTTTTTTTTTTGAGAAATCAAATTTTGTAGTTAGTAAATGAAAATCGAACCATTCGTCAAACATTTTCAATAATAGACTTAAATTCTATCGAAAATAAAACAAAAATTTAGTCATACGACGTTTTTCAAAAAGATTAAACCATTTTACATAATAATCTCATAGAAATCAAAACATTTGCAATTAAGAAAGTTTTCATAAAGTCTCGATCACTTGAAAATCAAAATTAAAATTTTAAACAATTTCGAAATACTTCAAAATAAGTTATTAAGACCCTTTAGACAGGACCAAAAATAAATCAAAGACGAAACACAAAGTTTTGAAATTTATAACCCAAAATGTTAAAATTTCATGAAAACCAAAATTTGTAAATTAGTCAAACTTTTCATAACATAAGTTCGGGGAAAACATAAATGGATAAATAGAGTCGAAGTCAACGACAAATCGAAACAAAAGTTTTCAAACCCGGTAGATTGATCGAAAGGGATTGGCAACAAAAGAGGTAACAGAATTTAAGAGAAGTTAAGGGGAGGACAAAATTGAGAGTCCAAAAGGGCTCTCGAAGATTAGAGAATAAATTAACCATCTCCAGATTCCCGGTACGACTCCCACAACACGGTTCCTAATTTCCATCAAATACTTTAAGTCCAATATTAGTCGCTAGGTGGTACTACTCAGTCACAATCTCAAAAAAAAAATCTTACGTGATTAACCAACCGTTCAATCGACACGATACTAATCCGCAAATGTTTAGAATCAAATCCATAATTAAGATTCCAACGGTTAATAAACATACCCGAACTCGTAATCGTTAAGGCTCATAAATTCAAAGTTCAAGGCCTGAACTCGAGGTTTACTCCAAATTTCTCGAGTAAGGAACACTAAACAAAATCCACCAATTAACAATGCGCAGGTACAAAATCCTCAAAAAGATTTCTAACATATTTATAATGCCACAAGTACATAAGTTTGGGAAAGTATAACAAATCCTCAAACACGCTCAAACCTATAGGTAATGGCGCAAATACTCACATCTTCAAACACGTCAATCGACTAAGGTTTCTGAGAATTTCATCAAATTTCATATCATAACAGCGAAACCACCAAAATATTTATTTACTCAGCGAAGCCACAACTTCGTTGGTCTAAGGGTTCTATAAATCCATCAAGATGATTCGCATTAAGTATTCCTCAAAACAATGCGATAAATCCAACCTCTAATTATGCAATATGCTCTCTTCTTCAAGGTTAACAACAATTTATCCAAGTTAGATCACTCAACTCCAAAGTTCATAGGTTACAACCTTAAATAACGATCAACGATCTAACCCTTAATAAACATGGTTAATCTATGTCAACCAAAATTTCAAACGACATTAATAAAGACCTTCAATGGTACCACAACAATCAGGCTAACACTTTAACCAATACTCTATGCTCCCAAATATTCGCGATGCATCCATCCAATAAGCATTGGGTAAGAATCCCAAAGTAACTTTATCAGTTACACTTAGTTTGGTTCTGGGTTAGGTATGAGGTATCCATCAAATATGACATACTCTCTTACTACTCCCAAAATATATTCAACTCTAGGTACTCCAAAATAATCAAAGTAACCTATAACCCAAGGTTCAGTGACTTAAATATCATCCTAACTCCATCAATAAAAAAAATTGCCATTCAAACCAATCCTCAAGAATTTTATTACTTGCTTAGAAGATAGGGTAGACTCACAATCCTCAACCCAGGTAACAAAGATTTACTAAACCTCAAAAATATATAACACAGGTTCACTAAGACAGAATCCGGTCTAACCAAAGAATCTCAAGAGAAAGATGGCAGAATAGAAGAATAGAACAAGGATTCACCAAGAGAATGAAGATGAGAATATATAAGAGAGGAGTTAGAAGAGGCAGAAGTAGGAAGAAAAGAATCAATGATTCTAGATGATAAAGACCTAAAACGAGAAGGGGAAGTTTGGACCTCTAAGGTTCACGAGGGCACCAAAAGGATTACCTCATCTTCTTGTAGAGGAACGAGCACACAAGTCTTGGGTCGCTCCATCTGGATCGACTGCAACATCACGGAACATGAATCTAGCCTTGATCATCTAACCTGTAGCTTGAGCGAACTAAATCGGAGCTGAAAGGTCACGATCGGCATCTTTCTTGGAGCACCAAGTTGTCCACTCGAGTCGACTGGCGTTGAGAGTTCTAAGCAGTGCCTTGTTCTGATCTGGAGCAGCATTTCAACATCTTGTCCTTTCATCTTCTTCTCGACACAAAGAAACAAATATTCAATGCTAGTCATTGAGTTACAAGAACAAATAATCCTAACAGTTAAGTCCTTATTTTGGTTTCTACCCATCTCTCACTAATATTTTTATTTACTGTTTAAATAATTTACTGGTATTTTTCCTAGAATCTGGTGTAAGCGTCGGGAGCAACAATGCTCTGATACCAACTGTAATCCCCTAGAAATTCTAACGCAATACAGTGGCGGAAACACTGTAGAGTTGGGATTAAAACACACTGACAAACTATATCTTATTAAAAGAAATGGTAAGTCAATACAAAGGCCTCTTTTTACAAAAGGGGCTAAAAGAAATTCTCCAAACGGGTTTATACAAATCCATAAAATTACAAGAATGAAGAAAGAGTAGGATCCACGCTACTCGCTAGCTCACACCCAAAACCCAGCAGCAAATACCTGTCATGTTATAAACATAACAGCCACATCAGTGGGGAGTAACTCGGACGTTCTCCCAGCCAAATTATATCATATGGAAAAAATAATAGTATTACTATATCAAAATAATTAAAATGAGAAAACATTAAAATGATATAATAAAAATAAGTTTTCAGCGAAACTTAAAGCATTTGCAAACCTACAAGTCAATATCAATCGATAATAATAATATTCAAAAATGGCGTTATGGAAATCAATCAGTGCAATGGAATAGACTTTCACTGGGATAATACTGAAACTAGCTTCGAGAACTTAGTCAAAACAAATTAGACTCCGGTCTCTAACTAGGCAACTCAACTATAACAGGACCGCGTGCAGCGAGGTCCTGGCTTAAGTAATGTACACCCCTCCTGGACACCAACCGTAATCCAGTTCAACCCGACGGCGACTTACACGATGCGATATCTAAGTTTAAGGTCAAAATATACACACTCCTGAGCACAAACCATGCTCAGTTCAACGACCAATGCGTCTCAACATAGACACACCAGCTTTATAGTTGATGGCAAAACGTATACCCTAGACTGTATTACTCTACCCATACACTTGTCCTCATTCCATAACTCCAAAACAGCCATTATCGATATTCGAAAGTAAATATAATCAATATAAATGATATGAAGATAAAAAGGAATAAACATTTTATATTAAAAGGGGAAACTTTCTATAAATAGAAACTTACTAATTTAGAAACTTACTTAAAATAGAAAGTCTTATAGAAAATACGTAAGTTATTAAAATTAGTGAAATGTATTAAAAATAACATTTCTAACGAAATTAACATTTTATTATTATCGTCGTTATCGTAAATTTAATATATTTCTAAATTCGTTACTCAAAATATAAATATAATAAGTCAATATTTAGTATTTAAAAATAATTAGGAAATCGAGTAAAACTACAAATTTTAGAAAAGAGATATTTTAAGAAACACGATATCAAAATTAATTGAGTCAACGAGTTTTATAAATGAAATGAATTTTATGAAGGAATCAAATTATTTTCAAGAAATAGCTTTGATTTATAAATAATACTAATTTTAATAAAAATAGTCAATCGGAAACAAATAGAAAATTATTAGTGAAAATAGTCTTGACTAAAATGTATTTAAAACTAAATCGATTATTTTCTCATTTATTAGTATAAATCGTAAAACGAAATTAATTTATTGAACAAGTATACAAATCTCGACTATAATATAAAATACAAATTTGAGTAGAAATTATAAATTAACGAAATATGACGAAAATATAAAATCAAATTATTTAGTTACTAGTGTCACGATAACCAACAAAATATTATAATAATCGTAAATAATTAATTTCTAACGGTTTATAAAACGACCTCGGAAACTAGTAAAATATTTATGAAGTTCACAATTTTAGATAATATTTTTAGCAAATAATAAATAGCTAAAATTAGAAATCCGAAGTTAAAATATTTACTACATACTACTACTCAAACATACGATATAAATCGAGTAACGTCCTAAAGTTACCTTAAGTCGACATCGAAACGATCGCGTTCTTGACCTAGATCAGTCCATGCTCCAAATCGATAGTAAGGTCTTTAAGCTTCCAGATATAGAATCATTAGTCTTCTCAGCAAGATACGTCGCGGGAATCGAGAAAACATAACAAAAGATGAGACGAGCGTAATTGACAACAGACGGAAACGGACAAGATTGTATAAATAGAGCACGAAGGTCGAACTTAGTAAATAAGACACGAATTCAAGGGATCGATGCTCAGAAAGAGGTGGTACAACACTAAGAATAGTAGCAACCAACCCCGAAAATGAGGCGACAAAACGAGCAGCAGCACGGAATCGATAAGTCGAAAACGGTACAACACGAAACAATAGCGAACAACAGCAGTACGGAGAGAATGAAATGACACCGGGCAGCAGCAATAGAATGAGAACAGAAGAGGAGGAAGAGCAGGAAAGAAGGAGAGAACAAACGAGCAGCAGAAAAAGAAATAGTAGTAATAGCAAATGGCAACAACTGAAACGGGACGGAAAGTTGCGAGGAAGAAGAAGAAATTAGAAGAACGCAACAGCAGTAACAACAGTAACGACAACAAAACACAGCAGAAAACAAACCCGAATCGACAAAGACAGCAGCGAACATACAAATAGATGGAGAAGAAAAAAGATGAAGAAGAGGAAGAGAAGGAAGGAACAACGAAATGAAGCAGGCGGCTGTAACATCATTAAAAATGACGACGAACCGACTCGAATATCAACAGTAATAGCAGCGAGAAGAAGCAAAAACAGACGCAGCTGGGTACCACTCATCGAGACAGCATAATCAAGGCCACACATAACATTGCAGCAACAGCAAAAGAAGAACGCAGTGCAGAGATCAGCAGCAGAAAAACAAAGCATCAACAGCATAAAGTAGCAGGAACAGCAGACAGAAAAGAAAGGAAGAAGAAATGAAGAACACGAAAGAATTAAGAGGGAAAGGAACGGAAAGAAGCAGCAGAACATCAGGACAAACCGAATAGATAGAGAAGGTGATAAGATCGAATTACCCTTGAGGAGTCCGGGTCAAAGAATAGCCCAACAGCGGCGTACAGCGCACGAAACCGCAGCAACAGTATTCGAACTTTGGGCATGAACACAACCGCAACAGTAGTGAATTGCAGTAGCAGCGAATAAAACGCAGACCGAGGAGAAGTAGAAAAGTCGAGCAAGCCTATCGATGTTGTATCAGCAGACACAAAAAGGAGCATCAAACAACAGCAAAGAAATCAGGGGAGTAGAAGATGGTAGCAGCGGAAAAAAGGCAGCAGCAGCGAACGTAAAAAAGATGAAGAAAAGGGAAGAAGGAAGCGGAGGAATGAAGAGTTGGATGAGCAGGTAAAGAAACACTAGTACAAAAACCACTAGTGGCTTCGGTTAAAAAGGACATATGGCTTCGGTTATATGGGCGTAGTAAATCAAGGCGTAGCATTAAGTTTAGGAGTTTTGGTTTCGGTTATAAGGCGAATCAAAAAATATTTATGGCAACGGTTATTTATATGAACCGAAGCCAAAAATGAGTAACGACATCGGTTAACTGCAACAACCGAAGCCAAATATGAGGAAGAGGCTTCGGCTGTTTCAGTTGAACCGAAGCCAAAAGTCAATTAACGGCTTCAGTTGTTACCAAAGAACCAATGCCATTTCCGAATTTAAAAAAAATTACTCGTATTATATATACATACTCAGGATTCAAAATATATAAGTTGCCTCACATGATCCCATGTTACTCTTCGATAATTTCTTATTAAGAACTAACAAAGCAATATGTACAACATCCAAAACAACACCACATTGAAATAAATTGTAATTACAAACAATTTTCAATGAAGTACATCGTTTACAATGCTATCCAAATAGAAAATTGAATTACATCATTCCAAGCTAAATTGAAAATTGAAGTACACCGTCTTAAATTCACATTAAACAAAAATCTTGACATCTTGAGTTCCACTGAACTAGTTTCAAGAAGTGTCTTCTTTCCTACAAAAATGAAGAAAGAATCAATTCAATGGCAAACAGTGACATAAAAATAATGGTTCTAACAAAGACTAGGATCTTACTATCCCGATTTTATTTTGAGTGACATAAGTGGTTCTAAAAATTAAGCAAAAGTGTGCAATCTCCTTGTTTTAGACGCTCAAGCATTTTGAGGCTATAATAAAATCCAAATATTATCAAATGACATTCTAAACAACCAAACATCAACTTTATTTGATGCATATTTTCAGCATCTTCTTATTTCATTAAGACGATGAAGAAGAGGAAGAGAAGGAAGGAACAACGAAATGAAGCAGGCGGCTGTAACATCATTAAAAATGACGATGAACCGACTCGAATATCAACAGTAATAGCAGCGAGAAGAAGCAAAAACAGACGCAGCAGGGTACCACTCATCGAGACAGCATAATCAAGGCCACACATAACATTGCAGCAACAGCAAAAGAAGAACGCAGTGCAGAGATCAGCAGCAGAAAAACGAAGCATCAACAGCATGAAGTAGCAGGAACAGCAGACAGAAAAGAAAGGAAGAACAAATGAAGAACACGAAAGAATTAAGAGGGAAAGGAACGGAAAGAAGCAGCAGAACATCAGGACAAACCGAATAGATAGAGAAGGTGATAAGATCGAATTACCCTTGAGGAGTCTGGGTCAAAGAATAGCCCAACAGCGGCGTACAGCGCACGAAACCGCAGCAACAGTATTCGAACTTTGGGCATGAACACAACCGCAACAGTAGTGAATTGCAGTAGCAGCGAATAAAACGCAGACCGAGGAGAAGGAGAAAAGTCGAGCAAGCCTATCGATGTTGTATCGGCAGACACGAAAAGGAGCATCAAACAACAGCAAAGAAATCGGGGGAGTAGAAGATGGTAGCAGCGGAAAAAAGGCAGCAGCATCGAACGTAAAAAAGACGAAGAAAAGGGAAGGAAGCGGAGGAATGAAGAGTTGGATGAGCAGGTAAAGAAAATGAATAAGAGGAGGTAAAGTGTTGGTGAAGCGGTGGATGACAGGGGAAGGCAAAAGATTACGTTAAACAAGTGGGATACATTGAATCAAATGGAAAACAACACGTTGGGAACAAAAAGAATGGGAAATGAAACCGTTCAAAATAAAGTGGGTCAGAAATACGGATTGATTAATCGAATCGGGTAAGAGATAATTCCGTAATGATAAGTAGACTGACCCATGAATCGGGTTAAAACGAGTTAATAAAATTAATAAATAATCGGGCCAAAAAAAAAGAGTGAGTAAATAAATATATTCGATACGAAAACGAAGCTTATACAAATAAATAGGCGATGAAATAGTATTTCCCGATAAATAATAGATTTTCGATAAAATGAATTAAATTGATTTCTCGAGGAAAGAAAATAAATATTTTGACGAAACTTAATATAAATGAAATTCGAGCTGAAATTAGAAATTCGAGCTTAAATATAAATAAATAAAAAGAATTTAGAATTTAAATCGACAAAATAGACTTTCGATAAGAATTACATTAAATGTATAAAATACATTGAAACAGAAATAAAAATATGTTTTAAATATAAGAAGAGTTTCCGAGTCAAATAGAATTTTAGGAGTTTAAATCGATTAAACGATAAATTCGTTTTGTAATAATTTTAAGAATTATGAGTTAAACCGTAAAATAAAATAAAAATACGAATAACACTTTAATTTAATTTATTTATAGAATCAGGGGTGTTACAATATGTTTCGGTATGTCTCGTTATTATTCTATATCTACATGATAAATTAGTTTGAATGAACACATATGTTCGAAAGTGATATACTCGTCGTGTTTTACATGTCACATGCTGAATGAGTTGATTCACATGACGTATGCTCGATGATGATATATCCATTATATTTCACATGTTATTCACAAGATGGATGCTTTATTGTTTACTTCTCTCATGTCATTCACGTGATGTATGCTTACTGTTTTACTTCTCACATGCTACTCACATGATGTATATTTTACTGTTTTGCTTTTCACGTGTTATTCACATCATGTATGCGTTATCGTAATTCACATCGCATGCTTGTTTCACATGCCATTATGTTCACATTCTAAACTGAACTCGCTTCATGTGTATCTCACATTGTATACATGTCGACTTGTAATGTGACATGCCTGCTTATCTGTTAATTAGATAACCTAAAAATTGTACTACATTGATTATTCGGGGCCGTGTTAGAAGGACGGTTAGGTTACTCCCACTAAGTGGGACATGTATATTTAAATATGCATTCAGGTCGACGAACCCTCAAGACTGGACATAGGGGCATGCTTGAGTGCAAGAGATACAGCTTAGCAGATGAGAGTGTCAAACTATAAATCTTGTAACACAAATTTTGTCAGACTATCATATTTAGAAATTTGTAATTCGGTTTTCAGTTGTTGTATTTTAACAAACAGTTCATTTTTCGGTAAAAGACTCCCTTGAGTCGACGGTTTTAAAATTTTACCACTTTTTAGGACTTGACTATTTTCTGCCTTGCTAGTTAATGTCATTGGAAGAACCGGGTTGTTACATTTCTTCTTCCCCTTGCCACCTTCCTTATATGAAAACTATGATTCTGGTCTTTCCGTCAAAACTGGTCCGGACCAAAAAACCGAGTCAGGATCAAATTGGACCAAAAACTAGAATCACCAAAATTGTTGGACCGGAGAGTACGGATGTTCACCGATCCAAACCCGGACCGGATTCACCCGTGGACCGGCCACCCAAAAAACTCAAACCCGAAGACCAAACCGGTTAGAAATGTACCCGTACTGGATTCGTTTAAGACCGATTTTGAACCGGATCGGACCGAAATAATAGAGTAATTTTTATTTTTTTAAGTGTGGAACGGACCGGACCGGAGACTAGTCACCGAGTTTTTGGAGACTCAGTGACCGGACTGGTTTGTGCCCGGTCCAGTATACCGGTCCAGACCACTTTTTGAACACCCTTATCGGAGAGTGTACCTAAATTTTTAGTTACGGTTCCGGTTCAATAGATTCCTGTCCTGACCGTCCATTTTTCCGGTCCATACCGGATTCTGCACATCTCTAATTGTATATGTTTTGGCGATGGTTGAAAAGGGTGAAATGATGGGTTGATATGGTGGTAATGGTGATTCATGGTGTAATTAGGGGAAGTATGGATGAATTTTGGAAAGTGATTACCTATGAATCAGGTAGCCGGTCATCTAGTTTAGTGTGAGAGGAAGGTATCCAAAGTTCAATTTATTACGGGATTACGTGCAGTTGAGATTACTCTAAGAAGGTGGGCAATAGTTTGGATTATTCCCATAAAATAAACCTAATTTGTTTCATATTACTTCACTCCCTTTCACTTCCTCATTGTACGGAGCACTAAACGTCATTAATGACATTATTAGACCTAGCAAAATGGGTCAACAGGTCGAGTTCGGTTCGGGCCACTTTCGGGTTATTAAAATCGGGTTGACTTCAGGTCGGGTCGGGTCATTTCGGGTTCGGGTCATTTTCAAGTTTGCTATTTTTAACTTTTTTTCGGGATATCGACTCGTTTTCTATAATAATAGTCAAGTCAGTTTCGGGTTAGCCCGGATCAATTCGGGTTACAGATCAACTTTGACTCTTCGGTTAGGATGTCGGGTCGAGTTTGAGTTGGCTTACTCGGGTCGGGTCAGTTTTGCCAGGTTTAATTAACGTCTTCTGCCTTCCTTTTCCTTCAACCTCACCCAATCTAGCTAACAACACAATCCTACACCAAAATCAACACGTTAATCTAAACGAACCTATAAAAAAACTAGATATATTAGAAAACCTTGAGAGAATTGGAAGTTTTCTTGAGCTCAATCTCAAGCTTTATCATAGTAATAGCCTTACTAAAACCTAATAAGTAATAAGAGTGCAGATGTCAAAGCTCGTATAGCAGCCACCGCCATCGCCAAATCCGGTTGTTTCCTCCAGCTATTGAACTCATTGACAACACTCTCCCTTTCTCTCCCCCTTCATCGACAACACCAAGGAGGAGATGCAGATTGAAGGGCAATATTGAAGCCCAAAAATTTTTAGACTTTTTTTTTGAAGATGCACATATGTCATTAATGAAGAGAAGAAGGAAGGTGATGCAAAGATTGGATGAAGGAGAACTAAAGGATGGAGTATAAGTAGCCGGTTAATTATTATTTAGGTTACCTGATGTAGTAGGTTAAAAAATCAATTATACTACTCTAGTTTAACTACTCCAATAAAATGTAATATTCTCAAATTTATTGAAATTTGTATTATTTTGAAAAGACGCCTTATAGTTGATATTATTGTCGTTAAATAACCTTATTCACTTAAGTTAAGAGTGGTGAGAGATTAAGTATACTGTGAAACATGCTGGAAGGTTAATTCTCGTCCTAAGAGAATTAGTCATTACGATTCATATATGTGGTCTCTCGTATAACTGGACCAAATGGGAGAATGTTGGACTTAACAAAATGACTAAGTCACTTAATCAGTTTTAGTTCCTAAAATTCTGCCCCAATTATTGTTGGTCAACATGAACTGAATCTCCCATGCTTATCTCCTACAGTATATTTCAGTAATCACTCTCCAAACTTTCTTTGTTTTTAACTATTTTTTTATGGAAAGATTTGTATAAATATGCAACACTTTTAATTAAGTTAGATCATTGAATCTATCTATGTTGAAGTGTGAAACTTTTCTAGATAAATCTAGAATATTCTGGAGATGTCCGGAATATTCTAGAATGATGTAGAGTCATCTAGATTACACTAGATTGTTCTAGTAAATACTAGAAGGTTCATGTATGTACAAATATTGTCTAGTAAAGTTTAGAATGAAGAGCCTAGAAGAAATAAGACTAGGTCACTCTAGAATGGTCTCTCTAGAGTATTCCTAGGTTGTAGAAGAGGGGGAGAAGCACTATAAATAGAGGTCCTCCCCTCCTCCCATTTCATGCATCCAAAAACCAACAATTCACAACAACTAATAAAACAAACTTTCCAACAAATCAAGCTAGCTATTCTTTCACCTCACTTCTCCCATTCACAGCCTCCATCACATACAAACACCAACAAGTGGCATCAGAGCTTAAAAGTTCTTAAGGGTAAAAAACATGGCCTCTGCAACAAACAATCTATCAATTCCAGCACCTCCGGTTTTTGGAGGAGAAAACTACGATTATTGGTGCATTAAAATGAAGCTCTTCTTAAGAGTAAATGCACTATGGGATGTAGTGGAGAATAGTTCCGAAAAACAAAAAGAGGGTGTTTCAACCACAGAAACTTCCTTGAAGAAAGTAAATGAGGATGAATTAAAGGATGCCAAAGCTTTGTCCTTCATCCCCAATGCCGTTACAGAGACCATTTTTCCTAAAATAATGCGACTTCTACCGCAAAAGAAGCATGAGATTCTCTCCAAAAGGAATTCCATGGAGATGAAAAAATAATAATCATACGCCTTAATACATTAAGGAAGAATTTTGAAAATTTATAGATGGGAGAGAATGAAGATATTCAAACTTACACTTCAAGAGTGATGGAGATAGTTAATCAAAATATATGGTGAAGATATCTCAGATACGAGAATTGTGCAAAAAATTCTCGTGACTCTAACAAAAAAGTTTGACATGATTGTCACTACTGTGGTCGAAGAATAAAGAGATATATCAAAGCTCACAGTAACCGAGCAAGTTGGATGGATCTCTTCTTGCTCACGATCAAAAGTTCAAGAACAATGAAGATTTCACCGAGGATGCATTTCAGTCTACACAAATTAAATGAAAGGATCGAGCTCATCCAAAGGGTGGAAGAAGAAAAGTGATGATGGAGGCACTTACAATGAGCGAATGTCACAATCGAAGGAAAAAGTTTCTCCATGTGGCATTTGTGGAAGAATTAATCGTGAAGAAAGAGAGTGTTACTTCAAAGGTAAGCCTCAATAAGAAATTTGGGCACATAAAGAAGAATTGTTGGTTCAAAAATAAAGATGATGCAAATTTCACTAAATAATAAGATTCAAGTAGACATTTATTTTACACTTGCTCAAATGTGCAAGAAAAGTTGATAGGGGAAAGTCGTATCCCTAATCAAAAGTATCCTAAGGACACTAACTAATTAAATGCATATAGTGAAGTCATGGGTCGAACCACATGGAGATGAGATTTAACTGTCTATTTGATAAGTCGGTATTTATGCATGTTTTTACCCCTTTAATATTATTTATTTTTATGTCGTCTTTCGAATTATTTGAATTAAAATGATTATTTTTGTATAAGTTGGGTTTATTATTTAATTTTTGATATTTTTTGAGCTAAATTGGGTATTTAATATATATTTTAATTATTTAATATATATACATGTAAAAGACTACTAAAATCGTATTTGCAGGTCTGTCTTAAGACGACAATATCTCACTCATACGATGTCGGAATAATGCGAATCAAAATGCATTGGAAAGCTAAGTTCGAGATGAGCAACTTTGTTGAAGAGAGAAAAATCAAATTCCATCATCTAATGAGTTAAAATCAAGATTGAAACCATCAGCCCATTATGGAAAAAATAAGGAAAGAGAATTCGGTGTAAAAAGGAAAGAAGAAGATGTGGAATTGTAAGAGCAAGATCAATTAATTAAGGAAAAATTAAATTCACCAAGACCACATTAACACTATAAAAGAAGACATTAGGGCTTTAATGTAAAGGAAGGAGAGAAGAAGAAGCCGCAAAACACATACATAGAAGTAGGGATAAAGGCCTTGGCCTTCACGGCCAAGGTCAGTTAGGATGCAGTCAAATTTTAATGCCAGACGCGATCAATTCAACTCCTAATTTATCTAACGATTGTATCTATCTATCTTATTTAGTTTATTTATCGTTTAATTAGTTATTTAGTTTAATCTTTCAGTTATTCAAACATGTAATGTACCGATTATCGTCAATGAATGATGAGATTACGCTATTGTTTTAACGTTTAATTAGTACTTTGATATTCGTATGAAATTCACGATTTGACTGTTGTTTTCATGTTTATTAATTTAGCCTGATCACCTAGACTATTTACATGAGTCGACTGTTAAATCAATAGTGTTTAAAATTAGGTTGCAGCTTACTGGTTTAATTTAACTACTGGAATTTTGTATGATAATTGAGTTATATTTAATTGCAGCTTTCTGGTTCTATATAATTCAATTGATTAGTGTTCTTAATGCGATTAAATTTATTGACTTGATTCGTGCTTACATGGTCGAGTCAATCTAATTTAGTTAGGATTAAACTTGCGTGGTTAACGGAGTTTAACGAGTAAGAAAGATAAAACTGTTAATTTACTTGCTTACAAGGGATTAAATAGTTACCAATTTATTTGAGTCTAGTTAATTGAATCGATGATTAACCCGACTATATCATATATTGCATGTCTCGAATATTGTTATGGTTAGTTACTTATTTATTCTTATGTTTTTATTTTTTTATTATTATTATTTTGAAAACCAACAAAACCCCCCTTTTTCTATATATCTATACTATTAAATAATAAATTTCCTGAGATAATAACGTCAGTCTCTGTGGGATCGACCTCTACTTACCCTATTTACCGTAGAGTTAGTAGTGTTTATAAATTTAATTTTGACTGTGGAAACGACACGCATCAAATTTTGGCGCCGTTGCCGGGGACTACTTGTTTATTATCTTAGATTTTAGTTAGTGAGTTAATTATTTATTATTATTGTTATTATTATTATTATTAGTTTTATTTTATTTTGGTTGTTTTTATTCTTTCACTAGTTTTCCCCCTTGTTTTTATCAGATACACTTCGAGTTATATAAGATGACTGGGGCAGCCGAGAAGAGTTTAAGGGAGCAGTTACTTTCCTCTGGTGCAACACCAACGAGTATCGTTTTTCCTTATTTGGAAAACCATTTAAGCTTAATCCAGGTTTATCCAAATACTCCTTAAATTTTACGGTAATTCTAATGAAGATGCTCAAAGACATATTCAGGAATTTTATTTTGTTCGTGCCACTTTATCCTTAGATGACGTTGATGATGATATTATTAGATTTCGAGCATTCCCATTCACCTTGCATGATTTAGCTAGAGATTGGTTGTTTTATCTTCCGTCTGGATCTATTACTTCTTGGGATTGCATGCGAAAAACTTTTCTTGAGAAATATCAACCAGCTAATATAAGTAGGTCAATAAGAAGACAAATTATGAGTATTCAGCAAGATGAAAATGAACCTCTGAATGATTATTGGGATAGATTTAACAGATTGTGTATTTCTCGCCCCCAACACCAACTTAGTGAGAATGTATTGATTGAGAGTTTTTATGATGTCTTGATAGATTATCAGAAGCGACTAATAGATACGGCTAGTGGTGGGTTTTTAGTAGATAAAAGTCCTATAGAAGCGAGAAAAGTGATTTCAAACATGGCTATTAGTAGTCAACAATATGTAATAAAGAATGATCACGAAGAGAAAATGCAAAATCAATTAAGGGAGCAAGCACAAGAGATTAAAGAATTCAAAAATGTCATTGGTGCTTTTAGTGCTCAAAATCAGTCTTTAGAAAACATTGTTAGACCGTTAGCCATCCAAATAGGAGAAGTACATTCACAAACATCTAGTCGCCATGAGCAGTTAGAGAATCAAATGCAGCGAGTGCGTACTACTCTCGGAGATATTCACAACAAGTTAGAACAAATTGAGAATACAAAACGCTCCTCTTACATTATTGATGAATCTAAGGCTATAACCTTAAGGAGTGGTAAAGAGCTTAAGAATAAAGTTGGAGTTGAAAAAGCAATCCAGATTAGTAGAGGAGAAAAGTATCAAATGGATGTTATTAGTGATAGTCAAGATGAATCTTTTAATAGTGAAAAAGATGTTTAAGGTGAAAAAGGTACTCAAGAAAAAGAAATTACTAAATCCGTGCCTGATGATACTAATCTTAAGACATTTGTTCCATTCCCTTCAAGATTTGCTCAATCAATGAAACAAGAGTTGGATAATGAAATTCTAGAGACATTTCGGAAGGTAGAAATTAATATACCTCTCTTAGATGCTATTAAACAGATGCCTAAATATGCTAAATTTCTAAACGAACTGTGCACTAATAAGAGGAAAATCAAGAGCGGTGAAAAAGTGTTAATTGGAGAGAATGTGTCTTCTATTCTTCAAAAGAAGATGCCTCCGAAGTGTAAGGATCCGGGGATGTTTAGCATACCTTGTAAAATTGGGAACTGTAAATTAGATAAATGTATGCTTGATTTAGGAGCTTCAATCAGTGTTATGCCGAAGTCTGTCTATGAATAATTAAAATTAGGACCCCTTGCTAAAACTGACATAGTAATCCAGTTAGCCAATAGATCACATGCTTATCCTATTGGAGTTTTAGAGGATGTCTTAGTTCAGGTCAATATGTTAGTTTTTCCCGTTGATTTTTATGTTATTGATATGGGTAACTCTTTTGACGCTAAAGATGTACCATTATTACTAGGGAGACCCTTTCTCAAAACTGCTAGGACAAAGATTGATGTGTTTAAAGGAACTCTTTCATTTGAGTTTGATGGAGAAACGATTGAACTTAATATCTATGATACTATGAAACACCCAAATGATGTTGATGTCGTTAGTTGTATAAATAGCCATGATATAGTGGACTTAGTTACTCAAGAGACTCTCAATAAAGAATATGAGTTCGATTTCAACGATAAAGATAATTTTGATCATACTCAGAACAATATTTCTATCGATAAGTTGAAAAGTGTTGCTAGTATAGACTTACCCGCAAATACACCTAAATTATTACCTTATGTCCAATGTGCCCCTGATTTGGAACTAAAACCCTTGCTTAGTAATCTGAAATATTATTTTCTTGGTAAAAATGATACCTTGCCGGTAATTATTTCTAATTTACTTACCGGGTCACAAGAAGAAAAACTGAATAATGTGCTTACTAAATACAAATAGGCTATAGGGTGGACCATTGCGGATATTAAAGGTATCAGTCCCACATTGTGTATGCATAACATTTTTCTAGAGAATGATTCTAAACCTGTCAGAGAAACCCAACGTAGGCTTAACCTTGCAATGATGGAAGTTGTAAAGAAGGAAATTCTTAAGTAGCGTGACGCAGGTGTTATATATCCTATATCTGATTCAAAATGGGTTAGTCCAATTCATGTAGTTCCTAAAAAGACGGGAATGACTGTTGTAGAAAACAGTAAAGGTAAATTAGTACCTAGTGGAGTGTCGAATGGTTGGAGGGTGTGTATTGATTATAGGAAACTTAACAAAGCCACCAGAAAAGACCACTTTCCTTTACCATTCATTGACAAAATGTTAGAAAAGCTTGCAGGGCGATCATACTTTTGCTTTCTTGATGGTTATTCGGGTTATATTCAAGTTCCTATTGCTCCCGAGGATCAAGAAAAAACCACTTTTACTTGTCCTTTTGGTACTTTTGCATTTAGAAGAATGCCCTTTGGACTTTGTAATGCTCCTGTCACATTTCAACGTTGTATGATGAGTATATTTTCTGATTTGCTTGATAATTCTATGGAGGTCTTATGGATGACTTCACAGTGTTTGGTGATGATTTTGATAGGTGTCTCCATAATTTATCTCTAGCATTAAAAAGATGCGTTGAAACTAACCTTGTGTTGAATTATGAAAAATGTCATTTCATGGTGGAAAAAGGAGTGGTCTTAGGACATGTTGTTAGTTCTAAAGGTCTAGAGATTGACAAAGCAAAAGTTGATATTATTAGTTCATTACCTTACCCTACTTGTGTACGTGAAATAAGATCTTTTCTAGGTCACGCTAGATTTTATAGGCAATTTATACAAAATTTCTCTTCAATCGCATCGCCTTTATGTGCTTTACTTGCTAAAGATGCATCATTTGTTTTTAATGAAAATTGTAAAACTGCATTTGACACATTAAAAGACAAACTAACTTCAACACCTTTAATAAGACCGCCTAATTGGTCTTTACCTTTTGAGATAATGTGCAATGCTAGTGATATGGCTGTGGGTGCTATCTTAGGTCAAAAAGTTGGCAAAGACAAATATGTGATTTATTATGCTTCAAAGTCTCTTCATCCTGCTCAATGCAATTACACTGTTACTAAAAAGGAGATGTATGTCGTTATTTTTGCTCTTGTGAAATTAAGGTCTTACTTAATAGGTACTCATGTGAGTATATATTCTGACAATTCTGCCTTCAAATATTTGCTGAAAAAGAAAGAATCTAAAGCTAGATTACTTCGTTGGTTTTACTATTGCAAGAATTTGATCTAGAGATAAAAAAGGAGCTGAAAACGTTGTTGCCGACCATCTTAGTAGAATTTTTCATGATAAAGAACTGATCGAATCTTAATCTAATTGATTTCCTGATGAACAATTACATGAACTAAATACTATATTACCTTGGTATGCAGACATTGTTAATTATTTAGTGTCGAAAGAATTTCCTAAGAATTTAAGTAGGCATCAGAAAGATAGGATTAAACACGATTCACGATACTATATTTGGGATGACCCGTACTTATTTAAAATTTGTGCTGACAACATTGTAAGAAGATGCGTATCAGATCATGAAATTAAGTCTATTCTTGAATTTTGTCATTATTTTGAGTGTGGTGGTCACTTTGGTCCAAAGAGAACAGCTCATAAGGTTTTAGAATATGGTTTCTTTTGGCCTTCTTTGCATAAAGATGCTTATTTATTTGTTAAATCTTGTGATAGATGTTAGAGAACAGGTAATATTTCTAAAAGAGATCAGATGCCACTTAAAACTATTTTTGTGAATAATGTATTTGATATTTGGGGCATAGATTTCATGGGACCATTCCCATCTTCCTTTGGTAATACTTACATTCTCTTAGCCGTTGATTATGTTTCTAAATGGGTTGAGGCTAAAGCGACTAGGACCAATGATTCTAAAGTTGTGGTGGAATTTGTTAAAGATTATATTTTTAATAGATTCGGTGTTCCTAGAGCTATTATTAGTGACCGAGGTACTCATTTTTGTAATCGTATTATTGAGGCTTTATTTAGGAAGTACCATGTTACTCATAAGGTCTCTACGGCCTACCACCCACAAACTAATGGACAGGCTGAGGTTTCAAATCGTGAAATCAAATCTATCTTGGAGAAAGTTGTGAACCCAAATAGAAAGGATTGGAGTGCTCGATTAGGTGATGCATTATGGGCTTATAGAACCGCATATAAAACACCTATTGGAATGTCACCTTATCGTTTTGTCTATGGAAAAGCTTGTCAGCTTCCTGTAGAACTAGAACACAAAGCTTTTTGGGCCATTCAAAAGTGTAATCTCGATTATGAGAAATCAGGTGCTAATAGAAAATTAGAGATTCAAGAATTGGAGGAAATTAGGAATGATGTCTATGAGAATTCGATGATTTACAAGGAGAAAACAAAGGAATATCATGATAAGTTGTTATCGAGGAAAAGTTTTAGCATTGGTGACAAGGTATTATTGTATAACTCTAGATTAAGACTATTTCCGGGTAAACTGAGATCGAGATGGATTGGCCCTTTTAAGGTGATGAGAGTATATGAGCATGGTGCAGTTGAGATAAGGAATTGTGAATTGGGTAATGTTATTAAGGTAAATGGGCATAGAATTAAACCTTATTATGAAGGCTTTACGGCTAATTGGGTTGATATTATAGACTTGGAAGATCCTATTTATTAGAATTAATTAAGATGTAGTAGTACGTCGAGCCACGACATAAAATAAGGCGCTTCTTGGGAGGCAACCCAAGCTTGTTTTTTTGTTTTGTTTTGTAGGTTATTTTGCTAATTAAATTAGGTTGTTTTATTTTTTGTTTTTTCCTATTTCACTTGTTCTAGTGCTTGAATTCTGCAGGTTAGAATAACGAGCTATTTTGCGAAAGATGTCATGAGCTGAGAATGCATAGATTTTTTCCAATAATTGTGGTGAAGTTTCTAATATCTTTACTTCACTAGCTCCGCTAAGTACCTTTATCCCTCTTATTTATGTTTATGATTGCAATTTTTTTGCTCTTTGATGTCCCTTTTGACATTGAGGACAATGTCATATTTAAGTGTGGGGGGAGGTAATTGAAAATTGGAGGAATTTGAAATTATTGTTGATATCATGCTGGAAGTATTATTGGCGGGTGGCCATTTATGTTGAATGTGTTTTGCAGATTACTTAATTTTTTTTGGAAGATGTCGATATTTAGGGGAAATGCTGTCAGAATTTTGGTAGAAATTTGAGCTTTAAAGTTTTAACCTTTGTTTTTTTTATTTTGATTACCTACACATGGGAATTTGACGACGAACTGTAATCTAATTTTTTAAAATAATTTCTCTAATAATAGTAGTAGCGTAATTTAAAAGATTTATTTTAAAGTTGTGTATACATTGATTTTCCTCCCAATTAGACTGGGATTAATTAATTCGATAATAGATGATATTTTTAAGTCTCTTTTAAATTTGGGTTACAAATAAATTATAAAGAATACCACTTACTTTAACTACCTTAACTATTTTTTTTCGTTGACTTTTGAGGTACGAGTGGTAAGCCGGTCTAGTTTCAATTAATTTACTTTCGTAGGTGACTCCTAATTAGGGCTATAAGAAAGATTAGATGCCTCAAAAGTGAGTGAGTTGGTCTTGTGACTCGAGTTAGTAAATCCGAGGGGAACCTAGTCCTGACGGGATTGGGAGAATGCCTAATGCCTTGTCCGGAAGCGCGGGAGTCATTGGTTGAAAGCTCGCTACATGGGTCACTCGATCTTGAAAAAAAACAAAAAAAATGAAGAAAAAAATCAAACAGAAAGAAAAAAAAAAGAATAAGAGCGGAAAAAGTGAGACGAGGTGTCTAGTTTGCCTTATATGCTCGGGAGAACGATCCTCGTACTGAACTGGTAATAGGAATGTACCGAAAGTAGATCCCCTCCCCCTAAGACCTTAAACTGCTGAAACCCGTCGTCTTGAGTCAATTCTTACTCAATTTTTCTAAGGTAGTTAAATAAGTGGAAAGAATAATGAGTTTATTTCTAACTTCGATTTAGAAGCGATTTAAAATATTAGATGTTGTTAAATTAATTAATTGAATAGTTTATAATGGAGGAGAAATTTATGTATATATTACTTGTTAATCTAACTCGTAATTTGTTTTGTTAACTTTACTAACTTACTAACTTATAAAATATTATTAATTTGTCGTCGGTTATACCTACTTTGGTTGGTTTGAAATCATGGAGGGTTAATCATTTGATTCTTAATTTTAACTCGTGAGTTCTCATTGTTGAGGACGACAATGGACTAAGTGTAGAGGAATTTGATAATTCGTTATTTATGCATGTTTTTACCCCTTTAATATTGTTATTTTTATGTCATCTTTCGAATTATTTGAATTAAAATGATTATTTTGTATAAGTTGGGTTTATTATTTAATTTTTGATATTTTTGTCCTAAATTGGGTATTTCATATATATACATGTAAAAGACTACTAAAATCGTATTTGCAGGTTTGACTTAAGACGGCAATATCTCACTCATACGATGTCGGAATAGTGCGAATCAAAATGCATTGGAAAGCTAAGTTCGAGATGAACAATTTTGTTGAAGAGAGAAAAATCAAATTCCATCATTTAATGGGTCAAAATTAAGCTTGAAACCATCAGCCCATTATGGAAAAAATAAGGAAAGAGAATCCGGTGTAAAAAGAAAAGAAGAAGATGTGGAATTGTAAGCGCAAGATCAATTAATTAAGGAAAAAGTAAATTCACTAAGACCACATTAACACTATAAAAGAAGAAATTAGGGCTTTAATGTAAAGGGATGAGAGAAGAAGGAGCCGCAAAACACATACATAGGAGTAGGGCAGAAGGCCTTGGCCTTCACGGCCAAGGTCAGTTAGGATGCAGTCAAATTTTAATGCCAGACGCGATCAATTCAACTCCGAATTTATCTAACGTTGTATCTATCTATCTATCTATCTATCTTATTTAGTTTATTTATCGTTTAATTAGTTATTTAGTTTAATCTTTCAGTTATTCGAACATGTAATGTACCGATTATCGTCAATGAGTGATGAGATTACGTTATTGTTTTAACGTTTAATTAGTACTTTGATATTCGTATGAAATTCACGATTTGACTGTTGTTTTCATGTTTATTAATTTAGTCTGATCACCTAGACTATTTACATGAGTCGATTGTTAAATCAATAGTGTTTTAAATTAGGTTGCAGCTTACTGGTCTAATTTAACTACTAGAATTTTGTATGATAATTGAGTTATATTTAATTGCAGCTTTCTGGTTCTATATAATTTAATTGATTGGTGTTCTTAATGCGATTAAATTTATTGACTTGATTCTTGCTTACATGGTTGAGTCAATCTAATTTAGTTAGGATTAAACTTGCGTGGTTAACGGAGTTTAACGAGTAAGAAAAATAAAACTGTTAATTTACTTGCGTACAAGGGATTAAATAGTTATCAATCTATTTGAGTCTAATTAATTGAATCGATGATTAACCCGACTATATCATATATTGTATGTCTCGAAAAATTTTATGGTTAGTTACTTATTTATTGTTATGTTTTTATTTTATTATTATTATTTTGAAAACCAACAAAACCTCATTTTCTATATATCTATACTATTAAATATAATAATAAATTTTCTGAGATAATAACGTCAGTCTCTGTGGGATTTACCTCTACTTACCCTATCTACCATAGAGTTAGTACTAGTAGTGTTTATAAATTTAATTTTGACTGCGGAAACGACACGCATCACTATTCGTAAGAATTAGATTCTAGATTATGGGTCACAATTTGTATTGGTTTTGTAATGAATAAACTAAGACAAGACAATAATAAGGTAAAGGTGTAGGATCGTAGGTTCACTATGAATATTAGTCAGGGTCAGGGAATTAATTAGCTAATCATTAATCGAACTACCTAAGGTGCAAGTTCGGTCGGTACAATACAACCTTTAGATCTAAACTTAATCTGAGGTCGCTAGAATTAAGTCAGTCAACTCGAACTATCGTGGCCTAATTAATTATTAACCCGGTAGGTGAAAAGCCCTAATTTCCTATGCTAATTAATTGAATTATGCATCAAACAATCAATCAGATTTAATGCGATAATCAAGCGATAGTTCATGCGATTAACAAACAATCAATCAATTATAATCTCTCCTAATATGCATAGATCCCCTTTAATCCTAGATAAAAAATTAGCTACGCATAATTAAACTAATCAGACAAGAAAGAAATAAATTGGATCTAAACATACTAAGATGAATTAAAGTAAATACTAATAATAAACGAACAAGAATTAAAGAACAATAAATTGAAAGCAATAACAAAAGAACGATAAATAAAAGACGATGAATAGAAAGAAGAACTGAAATTGAATATCAAATGATTAAGGAAAAAGCATAAAGGTTGAATCTTGAATCTACGTAAAACCGAAATTAAGAAATCTCTAAAAAAAACTTTCTAACTAGGTAAGCTAAACTAAAACTGAATAATGAAAAGATCCTCTTAATCCTGTCTTAATACAAGCTTAATAAGATAGAAAATTGGGCCCAAAATAAGTCATATGCGTAAAAAGATTAGCGGCCCAGAAAAAGGTCAACTCGATCGAGTCCAAGGAATTACTCGACTGAGTCTCCTGACGAGATGCTTCTGCCCAAATTTAACAACCCTACTCGATCGAATCCGGTAGAGGACTCGATCGAGTCACGCTGTGAGTCACAGCATCACGCACTCGGATTCAAACGACTGTCATTTCTTCGTTACTTCTTGAAATGAAGTATGCAATAAACTGTTGGAAAGCTAAGAGAAAGAGATTTCCAACGCCACCTGAATCACCCTTATTGGAGTTATAGAACTCAAGATATGAACGTTTGAAGTTGACACTTGTGTAGGCGATCGTTTTTTCTTCTCGTTTCGCGTCCTTTTCCTTCTTTGTTCTTTGCTTCTTTGAGTATTCCGCATCTTCTTCCTTCGATTTTGTACTTAGGTGTAAATTCTCCAATTGTCAATTCCGTGATGCTCCGATTAGATCCAAATGCATCCAAATCTACAAGATACACACAAATACGGAAGTATCAACATTCAAAGTATATAGCATCATTATCAACGAGTTAAGCACAAAAACCTAGATAAAACTAACAATTAGGGGATGAAAATATGTATATAAATGGCACTCATCAAAACTCCACAAATATATGGTACATAGATAGTGGTTGTTCCAATCACATGACTGGTAACAGAAACTTATTTGTCAGTTTCAATGAGGAAGTCAAATCTAAAATTACTCTTGGTGATGGAACATACCAAGAGGTTGCAAGAAAGGGGATTATAGCCTTCTAAACAAGAGATAACTCAACCAAACATATTAATGATGTTTTTTATGTCCCTGGTCTAACACGGAACTTACTAAGTGTTGGACAACTACTACGAAAAGGTTATAAGGTAACATTTGACAACAACAAATGTCTCATCTACGACAAGGGAAAGGGTCAATTAATTGCTTCCACAAAAATGAGTGGAGACAAGATTTTCCCGTTAAAAATGGTTGTAGGCACTGAAAAAACAACTACACAAAAACAAGCACCTTCACTCATACTGAAAATACCACATATCTCAAACTCCAGAAAATCAAAACCCTTAGTTCCAAGATCAAATAACCAAAGATCTTTCTCTACGCAAAAAGAAGAAAATTGTGGTCAAGTAATCATGGTACTCACGGCCCGAGAAGTGTCAAACTTTCAAGAAGCAACTAAAACGATAAGAAAGGGCAAGACAAAGCTGGTTAAAGACAGGCCCAGTAAAAACGAAGTCATTAACTCAAAGAGTGTTAGGAAAACCAGGTGTTAACAAAATCACCCATTCCAAAACTACAAGGATCGTGGCACGCTTCGAAGCAAACCAAGAATAATATATTGTGAAAATCGGCACGATGATAGAAAACACTCTATTCTTGTTAAAGAATATCAAGATAAATCATTCTTTCATTCGAGAAGTAATGGAAAAACAAGAGATCGAGTTACAAATCAACAGAAGAGAAATATCTACAAAGATAGATCAAGTTGGCTAAAAAAATGTCGAAGACTCTACCAGAACCAAGATTCAAGTTCCACCATGACAAGCGTGGCGTTACACGAAACATCTCAAGTAGAAGTGTTGAAGTGTGAGACTTTTCTAGATAAATCTAGAATATTCTAGAAATGTCCGGAATATTCTAGAATGATGTAGAGTCATCTAGATTATACTAAATTGTTCTAGTAAATACTAGAAGGTTCTAGAAGATTCATGTATAGGACTAGGTCATTCTAGAATGTTCTTTCTAGAGTGTTCCTAGGTTGTAGATCAGAAGAGGAGGAGCACTATAAATAGAGATCCTCCTCTCCCATTTCATGCATCCAAAAACCAACAATTCACAACAACTAATAAAACAAACTTTCCAAGAAATCAAACCAACTCTTCTCTTCACCTCACTTCCCCCATTTACAATTTCCATCACACACACAAACACTAACATCTCTCTATTCATTCAATACACCATCTAACAATAAATAAAAAATAAAAAACTTCCAATTATTAGCAAGACGGTCAAGCTATGTCCGGTGACGATAAATCCAGATTTTTGATAAAGTTGTTCTTGGATCTTAATAAGCAATGGCTAGAGGTTACGTATGGGTCAAAACATGATCTATAACTTGTTTTTTTTTTATTTCTCCAAAGAAACGACTAATTTGGAATTATACATAAAGAAACCAATCTGGTGATTCAGTACTAGTAGGATTCCCAGTTCCCAACAAGAGATGAATCAATTTGCTGTAAGACTTCACTTCCAAGAGCGACTCATCGAAGCACTTGATTAACAATTGTGGGCTTGGTATAACTTCTTTTCCCACCATTACTTGTACATCTACCCTCCCAGCATAACTCACCATGTTTATTGTTATGGCTGCCTGAAAAAAAAAATTGTTTGATCACAATTAAGTAATGAGTTGCACTATTAAGAATCATTGACCCATATTGGAAGACTTACTATCTTACATATATTATTCCCTCACTAGTAATAAAAAACCAATTTGATTTTTCGCGTGAAGTCGATGTTCTTCGTTATTAATTGGAATATGTAATTAATTTGCAACGATTTATTAGTGGTGAATCTTTTTTCTTTTAATTAAGTAAAATAAGATATGGAGGGTAGTTTGGGTACTTCACATAAAATCCCGACGACACAAAGTAAAAACCGACGACGAGAAGCGAATGTGTATTTAAAAACAGGGATTTTCTCATTCAAATCGCTCAATTATTTAATTTCCTCACTTCTATCTTTTTTTCTCAAAAAAAAAACTTTGAACAACCATAAATTTAAGTTGCCGCTACCAAAAACTGTGATGTTTTTATTCAAATCGGTCATTTTTCTGAGATTTTCGATGTGAAAATTCACAGTTTTTGGAAATCGTACTTAAGAATTTTAGTGTGTCAGATTTATTTAATGAAATAAACGTTGGCCGCTCAAAATTCTCAATAACAAGTTCCGATAGTTGCTTTGTTTTTATGAGATTTTTTTCAAAATTGGAGTTAAGAATTATGTTTGGGCAAAGGTTATTTTTGAAAAAAAAAAAGTGACAAAAGCAAATAATTAAGCGCTGAAATCCTTTAAAAATAAATTGAAGTATTGTTAGAGTCGAGTATGGAACTACAATACCAAGAGTTACAAACACTCTTACTAACACTACAATTATTACAATTGTTATTGTTGTTGTTGTTGTTGTTGTTATTATTATTATTATTATGATAATTATTATTTATTTTACTTGTTTATAAAAGAATATATATATATATATATATATATATATATATATATATGTATATATATATATATGTATATATATATATATATATATATATATATATATATATAAAGCACACATACATCAATTATTATTTTTGTTAGTATTATTATTGGCCGTATCATTTTGGATAAGTTGAGGTTGTTAGTTAACCAGAAAAGTTATTCCAAGAGTAGAAGTTTTATTACTTGAGGGTTCCTAGAGATATGACTTCTTATGTAAGTGACTGGATTGTCGGCGAGCAAGATCTGATGTGTAGGAGCCTTGATGTTAGATATCAACAAGGTGGAATTGCACAAGGCTCTATTATACAACCAATTAGCAGCCTACATAATAACCACATACAAAGCAGAAAGAAATCAGTGGTATATGTAGAAGAGATCAAATGTACGTACATGTACGCAGTTTGAGCTTACCTATACAATTATAATTAACGAGGTGAAATGTAAATAGATAGCATTAATTTCCACCAACGAGTCTTGATTATATTCAAATGGAGGAGATCAAGAGAGTTTATAATACGAGACAAATTGGCTTATACGATGGTAAAAAGTTTTCCATTGGGAACACTAACCTTGGCACCAAAATAAGAACCTACAATTTCAAGAGCAAGGTTGGTGACATTTGCTTCATATGAAATCTTCTTTTTATTCAAGATCGCCTTCATTACAGTTACATGCTCAAGAGGATGAAGCCTTTTACCGCAGTAAATAGGCAGTAAAACGAACGACGTTTCATCTCCCTTTGCTTCACAACTTGACAATTCCGAGTTGGTTTCTAATTCTATCATCTTTGTAAATTTCTGTTAATTAATATTGAATAACTATTATATCAGACCAATGAAATCAAGTGAAGTAATCACTTACTCCTCCATCTCGTTCATTTGTTTGCCTTCATACAGACAAATTAACGAGACAGAGGGGGTAGTTAATTAGAATGACGGAGCATATGTTACGATGTCATTCGCCATTCGAAAAGGAAACCTGTAAAACAGTAGGGTCTTTGTGTGGATTGACTTTCAGGATTGCGGTAAGACGATGTCGTTGTTCCTTCAGCGTCGCTAGAAAGATAGAGAAACATACTTGAAATTACTAACTAGGGGCAACGAAAAAAATGATAAAATCAACATTTTCAATTACCTCTTTGCGATTCGAGATGAAGATACTTGGACAGTCCACATGATATCACTCCTACCAACACATCATTGATAGTCTGCAAGAGTTAGAAAAACTGAGTATGTGTCATTATAAGAGACTAAAACTTTGGAATAAATATGGCTTCATTGATTCTGTTTTCATTGCCGCTTCAATTTTTGTTCCACTTAAATTAGTAGTGAATCTGAGAGCAACTTACAGTGTAGGGAATGGCAGTTTTGATAAACCAAAAATCCTCGAGCTTATATACTGCAGTAAACAGTTTATGTGGCTCAAGCTTTGCTTTCTCATTGCTATGTATCACACTGAATTTATCCTTTATCCAAAGAACCCTCCCTATAAAACTTAGGACATGTATGAAAGTGAGCCATATACTGTGTAGAATCCACCAACTTCCTTTCTTCCTCTGATAGTTTTTTTTGTCCAAAGTACTATGCATCCCTTTATGACCATCCATGTTACCATTTTGCTTGGCACTATTATCTGGACTTCGACCAAAAGAATCCGACAGCATAGACATCAAAGAAAACTCATCAGCCAAGACGTGATGGACTCTTAGGACAACACAATTTAGATCTATTAGCACATGTAATTTCCATAATGGTTTGTTTTCATCAACTAGTGGGGTTGATGAGCTTGAAATATTCATCAAGAATGAGTTGATTGTCGCCTCCTTATAATCATCGATGCAGGTTTCTGTGTTGGTAGTGGTGGCCGAAAACGGGTGATGATGGACGATGATGTGGTCATTTATGTTGACACTGACTTTTTTCCATTGTTTTCTACCATTGTTGTCTTTTACTATGATACTACAAAATTTTGGGTTTTTGATCATGACAAAGTTAGAGAATGCTTCCTTAAGAGCTTCTATGTCAATTGGGTACTTAAGACCCATTGCGAAATTAATCACTTGTTGTGACTCAATCTCAGGATGTGCATCATACTTATCGATATCAAACCAATCCTTCATAGTAGTATCCATATTAATTAGATTAACAATAATTGATTTTTTTAAAAGCAGGGTTATCTTATTTTAATTAGTAATGTACGTAGTTCAAAGGTAACTAGCATATTGACAACATGAATCCCACATGTTTAACTGGGAATACAAAATCGCGGCTAGAAAGCTGGAGAATGCATTGTTGATGATGAGATTATGACACTTTATTTATTTATTTTAGAAAGTTTGTTACTGCCTCCGTTTTTTTATGTTTCTTCTCGTATTTCTTTTAGGGTCGCTTTTTTTGTTTTTTCTCATTTCTATTCTTTCCTTTTTTTTTGTTCATCCCATTTTACTTTTTTGTTCTCATTGGATACAAGTAATTTCATAAGGCCCACCATTCATTACTTTATAATATTTTAACCACTTTCTTATTCTAAGTGCAAAAAGAAATGGGGAGAAACATGAAAAAACGGAGGGAGTATAAGATGAAAAAAATGAATATATTCAAAATAGAGGAGAGTGGACATGGGTAACTCAAGCGTATGTTTTATGGTTCATGACAACCAAGTTTGGTATGAGTATCATTTTTTTGTAGTTCAGAACAACTCTTACTCAGAATTTTGGGAATTCATCAATTAAACTAGTACAAAGTTTCACCACATATATTAGCGCTACATTTAAAGAACATGTTAAAAGCGATTAAAGAACAAATCGTAACTTCGCTCCTGAAGACTACAAGTGTAAGAAAAACTCTTTTTCAACCAGTAATATGGTTAACATCACATGCGGAAATCTGCTTATTTTCTTGATTTAAACTGATGCAATTCTTCATTTCATCAAGAGATTCTTGAAAGCAATTTGCCAGGAATTGAGGATCATGGATTATATCTTTGGCGACCATTACCTGTAAATCAGCGTTTCCTCCATAACTCACCAAGTGCATCGTCAAAGCCTGCTCAAAAGCACAACCAAATAATCAATCACAGAAACATATTTAATCTGCTGAAATAACTTGTATGGTCTGAACAAATTTCCGAGGCAACAAGATATGTAGCATGCTTAGATTCCCTGAGTTTACGATTTTAATGAGGACAATATTAAGAAAAATGAGTTTGCCTCAAGTTAGTTTTTAAGAGTTAGTTCAATTATATAACAAATTCGTATTTCAACTCATATTTATCATCCCAATCTCTCAAGTTTAGTCCAAACTCAACTTCAGGCATTAATTGAACTTGCCTTAAACTCATTACTACACTTCCATTAAATTCATGTTTTCTAAATATATTTTAAACTAAAATATTGTGCTCTTGAAACCGCTAAAATAATTGTATTTTTAAAACTTGTAAAAAACAAATTAATCGACAAAAATTTTAATCAAACACATACGAGTATTATGCAATTATCGTTAACTAAACACGTAAATGTTAACTTAACACATCATCATTCACTAAACACATCAATTTATAATTAATTTCTAACTAAATATGTAATTATAAAGTTAATTGTTAACTAAACACGTAATTACATTATAAAAAAACTCCTAATTGATGTCCAACCCACGGATCACACGAATACCTGTCAAACGGATCGGGCAGACAGTTAAGAATGCGGGTCGGGCAAAAAATGAGAGGGGTTATACGAGTCACTGGAGTTGGGTTATGGTCAATACACGAGTCATAAATAGTTTCAAGCGCTAAGTTTTTAGCGCTTTTTAAGAAGAAAAAAATATTTTTTAAAATTTTATTAATATTATATTCATTAATTCTAATGTTTAGATTTTAAAAAATATTAAAATCAAACTTACCTCATAGAGTTATGTAGTGAAGATATGGGGGAGTGGCGTGTTATTACTCCTTAAATATTTTGTTGATGTAGTGGAGTTTCATTTACCTCATACAGTTTTTTTGACAATTCGGTTCGCATCAAACTGAGCCACTTGATCATGACACTAGTGTGAGGTGGCATGATTTCAATCATACGGCAAAAGAGAAGAACTATGCAACTAAGTATGTGAAATACATTGAAATGTGGATGAACCGGAAGTTTAATCAAATTCTCGATGGGACTCCGTACAAAGAATATATAGAGTATTACGATGACAACATGGTTTGGTACTAGAGGGATCCGTCTCATAATTAGCCATCACTTTAATCAAACAAGTGAGCATTATGAAGACCACCACAACTACTATCTTATCACTGTCGACTACCATCGCCTCGAAAGTATCTTACAAGGTATATTTTTTTATGACCTCACACCTTACCCTTTTTTTTAGTCTAAAGTATGTGTATTCAAGAAATTCCACTGCCTTCCTAGCTACCGCACCAGACAACCTAAACATGGAATATGTACGCGAAGACATTCAAAGCAATGCAAACAATGTCTCTTCAAACTTTTCAAAACACTGGGCAAGGCTATCTAATCCTACACGATGCCCTTAATGATGTCTTTGAAGAACCGAAACAAACTCCATGTTATGACTTTATTCAAATAATATCTACCCAACTAACACAAGAAAACACTTCAGGTGGTTCGTCTTCACAACGAAAGCAAAAAGGGATCATTCAAAAAGAAGATGAATGTTTCAGTTGTATTGAAAAAAATTTGGATTTGATGTTTACTATTGTTGTTGATGTTCTAGTTTGATGTTAGGTACTTAATATTGTGATTTCATTTCACAATTGATGTTGGTGATATTGTTAGATTTGTTGATGTTTATGTTATTGTTGATGTTACATTGTTGGTTATGTTAGTAACTCATTGTTTGTTTGTAGTGTGGTCAATTTGTTTGTTTGATTTTTGTAAAGTTGTCATTTGTTTGTTTGATTTATGCACGAAACAGAGTAACAAACTCAATCATTACTTTAAGTATTTCCTCCCCTAATAATACGGATCATCCTAATATCACAAATCAATACCTATTGATTTATGAACGAAACTGAGTAATAGACTCAACCGCTACATCAAGTAACGATTAAGTCACTGAAAAAAAAAAATTAAAAAAAATGAGGTGGACTCATTGGGGAGAAATAACTTTACTTCCTACATTTTTTTATATATCTTCCTATCCCTTTAATATATAGGTGGACAATTATATTAAAATGGGAAGATATAAAAAAAATGGAGGGAGTAGAAAGATGTTAAAACAAGCTATACATAATTTAATTATAAAAAACATTAAAATGATAAAAATAAATCCGAGGATTCAGGAATGTCACACCAACGATTGACCTGTAAACTCTTAAGTATGAAAGTGCATGTAAAAGAGAGGTGTGTAAGAAAGATGTACCTGTGGTTGGGCAGAGATGTTAACTCTTAAGGAAGTAACAGGGTTGTCTCCAATCATCAACACCTCAGAGGGACCCATTATGTTTGAAAGGAGTAAGCTTGTGTTGCATAAAACCCTTTTACTGCACCAACTAGCTACCTGCAACATTACTAATCTTGTGTTGCATAAAACTCAAAAGTATTTCACTTATTAATGTTAGAATATTAATAATATTCGTGTGGCATAAGTGTTTCAGGTTTAAATATAAATTAAGTTCATATTAAATATTACGAGACTTTAATATAAAAGACGACACCGTGATGGATCGGTTTTGGTTAATGTGATTAAAGTCGGGAATTACTATTGTCTCTGATTTTACCCAATATTACGTAAAGGTTGCTATTCACGAAAGGGTGTGAACGGTTTGACTTGAGATCAAACATGTATCTCTTGGACTTGTATGTATACATATACATATCAAAACAAGAGAGTACGTTATCTTCATCCTCTCAATAAAAGTTTTACACAGAAAAGAAAGTGAAAGACGGACAGTTCCATCTCCATCATCAAGGAACATTAAAGAAATAATGGTTAAGGAGGAGAATCAATCTATATTTCTTATTATTATTGATTGCATCTGTAAGACATAGACCAAGGTTAGTCCTTTATTCCGCCCATCGATTGTATTAGGGTTGAATTAAATTGAATCTATAATCGATCGTGGGACAGATTTCATTATCGAATCATAAAGTATGCTTTTCATTTGGTATCAGAGCTATTATAGATTTGTTTGATTTACCCATAAAGTATTTCTCATATTAATTAATCTGTACTCATTATGATTGTATACATATCGTGTTGCCCATAATCATGAAACTGATTTTTGTAATTTGAATTATGTGAATTGCTTTATCTTCCGCTGCATTATTATACGGGCTATTAAGTATGTATGATAATAGGGTGTATCAGTTTAATCTTGGATCCATCATTAAAGGAATGTGTTTCACGAATGGACTAACATTATAGTAGAAGATCAAATAATGATACTTGAATCCATTGACCAAGGTTTTCAATTGGATATTACAGTTCTTCTTTCTGTTTATTCCTTATGTCGGTTTTTTTCTGTTCGACCTACAACCCTAATGTCCTATATGTATTTAGGCGATGATGACTAAATATTGATGTTTTCTATATTCCTGATTAGTGCATTCTGTTCATGTATAAATTACCACATTATTGTCCATTAAAAGGGTTTTGGTCAAACGTGGGTCAAAGTTTTTATATTTGGCAGAATGTAGACTGTTAAATCAATATATGAAGACTTAGTGTCATGGTATGATGTTTTCATGATTGTCTATCACTACGTTTTGTTGATCATAGTAGGAAAATATGATGTTTTATATTGGGTAAATTCATGTTATGAATATTAACATATTACGATTACAAATTTGCCATTAAAGTTTAAAATGTTTATATTTTATATGACTTGTTAGTCACCAAAGTGGCTTTGTTATAATAAATTTAGATACTTTAAAATAAAAGTTATGTAATTAATCATGATTAAAGAGATATTAAAATAACATTATAGTTCGATTGATCAATTGGTTTGTTATCTATATTTTGGGAGACCACCCAAAGGTGGGTCATTAAATATAGTTAACGATATAAATGGATTAATTTTTCATAATTGGGTCTAATAGTATGTATATTCAAAGATAACATTCTTATTTGACTTGTATATGTTATAGTTAATCGGTAAAGTGTAAATTAACATCAATGAAAGTTACTTGTATTTTAAGTGTTGTCCAAAGGTCATTTAAATACATGTATGAAATATTTATATGATATTGTATGAATCTGTATGAAAGTTTTTCAAAGCACTAATAGATAAACATGTATAAATGTCGCAGCTTCTCCAAATATGTTTGCGTAAGCTAACTCTGTTGTCAAGTTTAATGGACTTAATTATGATGAATGGGCTGAAAAGATCTGGTTTACGCTGGATATAATGTCATTGGACATTGTCATCCTCACAAATGAAGTACCTGCAACCATTACAGATGACAGCTTCGAAGCCGAGAAAAATCGTTATCAGGCTTAGGAGTGATCTATCAGGTTGAGCTTAAATCTTATGAGGATGACAATGGCTGATAACATTAAGCCGTCTATGCCCAAGACAGAGAAAACAAGGTAATTTATGCTCAAAGTAAAGGAGTGTTCATAATCGGATTTAGCAGAGAAGTCAATTGTAGGCAACTTAATGAGTGAGCTGACTGCGGAAAAGTTTGACTGGTCTCAGTCAATTCATGATCATGTGACACATATGTCTAACCTGACAGCAAAGTTATAGACTTTGGGGATGACCGTTAGTGATTCATTCTTGGTCCAATTCATCATTAACTCTCTACCTTTTGGGTTTGGCCAGTTCCAAGTGAATTATAACACCATTAAATATAAGTGGAACTTTCAAGAATTAAAGGCCATGCTCATACAGAAGGAGGAGAGATTAAAAAAGATGAAGGAACGGGCAGTTCATCTCCTAGGTCATGATGGTGCTAGCAGCAGCAAAGATAAACTGGGTAAAAATAGTAAGAAAGAAAAGTCTTTCTTTAAAGGACCTGAAAGTGCTATCCAGAAGGAAAATAAGTGTCACTTTTGCAAGAAAGTTGAACATTTCAAGAAGGATTGTCCTAAAAGAAAGGTATGGTACGAAAAGAAACGTAAACATTACGGTTTTGTTTGCTTTGAATCAAATCTTATAGAAGTACCTAATAATACTTGGTGGTTAGATTCTGGTGCAAGTACTCATGTTTCTCACATTAAACAGGGATACCATATGATCCGTCCTACAAGAGGAGCTGAACAGTATGTGTCCTAGGGAAATAGGATGAAGGCACGGATTGAGGGCATTGAGACTTACAGATTAATCTTAGACACTAGTTGTCATATAGATCTTACAGATTGTCTCTATGTACCTGATTGTGCTCAAAATCTTGTATCATTAATTACATTGGATAATTTAGGTTTTAATTTCAAGTTTGGACATGGTGTATTTTATTTGTACCGAAATGATTACTTTTATGGTAGTGGTACTTTGATTGACTCATTTTATAGGTTCGATCTTGATGTTAAATTTTCCGATTCCCTGTTTTGTGTGGAGAGTCAATGTATTAAACGTAGTGCATCGAATGAACATTCAGCTTTTTTGTGGCATCAAAAGCTAGGTCACATATCCAAATAACAGTTAACGAGGTTGATGAGAAATGAAATTCTATCTCAATTGGATTTTAGTGATTTATGTGTGTGTGTGTGTGTGTGTGTGTAGACTGTATTAAAGGTAAACAAACTAAACATAGAGTAAGGAAACCAGCTACAAGAAGTTCTCAGCTATTAGAGATTATACACACTGATATCTGTGGACCTTTTGACATTCCGTCCTGGAGTGGTGTAAAGTACTTTATCACCTTCATAGATGACCTCTCACAGTATGGTTTCACTTATCTGCTGCATGAAAAGGCTCAATCTGTGGATGATCTTAAGATATTCATTGATAAGGTAGAAAGACAGTTAGAAAAGAGAGTAAAGATTGTTAGGTCTGATAGGGGTGGTGAGTTTTATGGTAGGTTCACTGAAAATGGACAATGTCCTGGTCCATATGCAAAGTTACTTGAAAGTCGAGGCATTTGTGCACAGTATACAATGCCCGGTACACCTCAGCAGAACAGTGTTGCTAAAAGGCGAAATCGTAATCTAACTCAAATGGTTAGGAGCATGTTAAGTAATTGTTCTTTATTACCTCCTTCTTTATGGATCTATGCATTAAAGACTGAAACCTATGTTTTGAATCGGGTTCATAGTAAAGCAGTTCCAAAGACTCCTTATGAACTATGGACGGGAAGGAAACCGAGACTAAGACATCATCGAGTCTGGGGCTGCCCAGCTGAAGTAAGGTTGTACAATCCGAATGAAAGGAATCTAGATCCTAGGAAAGCCAGTGATTTTTTCATTGGCTATCCCAAAAAGTCAAAGGGGTATACATTTTACTGTCCTAGCCACAGTACGAGAATAGTAGAGACCAGAAACGCTAGATTCATTGAGAATGGTCAAACTAATGGGAGCATTGACCATGAAAGGTGGATATTAAAGAAATTCAGGATGAAGTTCCTTCTCCTGAAATTTCACATGAAATTGTTGTCCCAATTGTGTATTCACAGCCAAATGCCATAGTGGAACAACAACGAAATGGCATGCAAAACCCACAAAATGAAAATAACAATGGTGATCAAGTCACAATTCAAGGAGAATAATATGTCACGTGAACAGTTAAGGTGATCCGTGAGAGAAAGAAGATCAGCCATCCCAAATGACTATGTGACATATAACATTGAGGTTGAATATGACTTGAGCATCAATGAGGATCCCGTCTCATTCCGTAAGGCCATGGAATGTAATAATTCTGAAAAGTGGTTTATTGCCATGAAAGAGAAGATGAAATCAATGGATGATATCAAAGTATAGGACTTGGTTGTGCTACCTGAGGGTTCTAAGGTCATTGGCTCGAAATTGGTCTATAAGACCAAAACGAACTTTATAGGTAACATTGAAAGGTATAAGTCCCGACAATAGCTAAGAGTTTCACTCAAAAATATAGCATTGACTATAAGGAAACTTTCTCTCCAGCATCAAAGAAAGATTCCTTAAGAAATATCTTGGCTTTGGTAGATCATGGTCTCGAGCTTCACCAAATGAATGTAAAGACCGCCAATCTAAACAGTGAGCTTGAGGAAGAAGTGTATATGGACCAACCCGAAGGGTTTACATCCCCTGGTAATGAAGATAAAGTGTCTAGGATGAGAAAATCGATATATGGACTAAAACAAGCTTCCAGACAGTGGTATTTAAATTTTAATGATAACATTACGTCATATGAGTTTGTAGAGATTACCGTTGATCGGTGTATCTACATTAAGATCAATGGGAGTAGATTTATCATTTTAGTCTTATATGTTGACGATATATTACTTGCTGCGAATGATCTAGGCATGTTACATGAAATATCTATCTAAGAACTTTGAAATGAAAGATATGGGTGAGGCATCCTATGTGATCGGGACTGAAATTTTCCGTGATAGATCACAAGGATTGTTAAGGTTGTCTCAGAAAGCTTACATTGATAAAGTTCAAGAGAGATATAGAATGATTGAATGTTTTGCAGGGATAGTTCCCATACAGAAAGGGACAAGTTCAGTAAAATGCAATGTCCCCATAATGAACTGGAACGAAAGGAAATGGAGAATATTCATTGATTTGGTTTCTTATTTACTGTAATGACATAGTTTGATTAAGTTTCTTACTTAACGAATGTACATCATCAATGTAATTAAGTCAACTAACCCGTGCAGTGCAGGGCTTTAATCTAGTTAAAGTTATTTTTTACTTAAAGATTACTTAGATTTGGAATTGATTCGTGATACATGGAAGGAATCATGTTGCCTAATAAATTACATGTGACCGCCATGATTTGATCAATTCTAACTCGATTAAGGATATGAAAGTTAAATGAACTTAAAATCAAAGTGCACATTATACTTATTTGACCATTAAGTCAACACAAAGGTCAAGTAGGAGATAGAATATTTAATAATATTCGTGTGCCCTAAGTGTTTCGGGTTTAATTATAAATTAAATTCATATCAAATATTACGATGCTTTAATTTAAAAGACGACACCGTGATGGATCGATTTAGGTTAATGTGATTAAAGTCATGAATTACTATTCCCTCCGACCTTACCCAATATTACGTAAAGGTTGCTATTCACGAAAGGGTGTGAACGGTTTGACTTAAGATAAAAAAATGTATCTCTTGGACTTGTATATAAACATATACATATCAGAACAAGAGTACATTATCTTCATCCTCTCAATAAAAGTTTTACACATAATAGAAAGTGAAAGATAGACAGTTTCATTTCCATCATCAATGAACATTAAGGAAAGGGTTAAGGAGGATAATCAATCTATATTTCTTATTATTATTGAGTGCATCTGTAAGAGATGGACACATGTTAGTCCTTTATTCCGCTCATCGATTGTATTAGGGTTGAATTAAATTGAATCTATAATCGATTGCGGGACAGATTTCATTATGGAATCATAAAGTATATCTTTGAATTAATACAATAAATTATCTTAGATATTCTCGGAATAAATAACAAACAAATTTACCGTTCACCACAAAAAATCATTTCTACATCCTTAATGCTTATTGACTAATAATAATATCTATTTATAATCCTATATTTATCTCCACATTATGATAGATCATCTTTAGACATTTTTACATCAAAGATGTACTGTATTCAACTTTCTTTCGATGTGAAAAAAACTCTTGAGCTTTTCCAACTCGACAATCAAAGGCATAAATTCAAACAAATCAACAATCTTAATTATATTTGGACTATCCTTATGAGTCACGATCAAGTTAATCAAATTAAGTATTTACTCAATTAAGAAAATCTAAACCTGTCATAAAATAGCGATTTGTTTTTACTTTGGTGAAGACCAATAAATCTTGCCCCATACGTCGTAACTTGATTGACCCGATAATTTGGGGTCAAGACCCGACCTAATTTGTTGACCCGTTGAGTCAAGCACGTGTTTAAAGGAGATTAATCGGTTGCCTTGTATTCATTATCTTGATGGTATAAATACAAATCAATTGCTACTAAGTAGGAACAGACTACTATAAACTAGGTAACAAGTTACACTAATTTAGGTAACAAATCACTCTAAGCTAGGTAAGTAAATCACAATCAAATAATTATAATATTATATATTGACTTATTCTATCACACCCCCGTAGTTGAAACGGGAGGTAATAGAACGTTTAAACTATCACGGAAATCATCAAAAAGGACGAGTGTTAAGCCTTTAGTGAATATATCCGCGATTTGATAACGAGAGGATATGTGACGGACACGAATTTCACCTCGTTCAACTTTCTCACGAACAAAGTGGATGTCCATTTCAATGTGCTTAGTACATTGGTGTTGAACCGGGTTACCCGAAAGATAAATATCACTTACGTTATCGCAGTAAACGAGTGTAGCTTTAGGCATTGGAACATGTAGCTCGACAAGCAAATTTCGTAGCCAACATGACTCAGCGACAACATTTGTCACCCCGGTATTCGGCCTCGGCACTGGACCGGGAGAGGGTAGGTTGTCGTTTAGAAGCCCACGAGATCAAGTTATCACTTAGATACACACAATAACCAGATGTGGACCGCCTTGTATCAGGACACCCTTCCCAATCAGCATCCGTGTATGCCCTTTGAAGAGAGGGAGCAGATTTACGGAGCCACAACCCACGGTCTGCAGTACAATGTACGTAGCGTAAGATACGTTTCAGTGCAGCCATGTGTTCGGTCATCGGGTTGTGCATAAATAAGCAAACTTGTTGAACCGCGTAGGAAATGTCGGGTCTAGTTAAAGTGAGATATTGTAGAGCACCGGCAAGACTACGATAGAGTGTGGGATTCTCATACGGGACAAAGTGGACAACACTTAACTTAGGCTTAGTATCAACAGGAGTGGCAGCGGCTTTACAAGACAACATGCCTGCGCGCTCAACAATTTCATTTGCATATTTGGTTTGAGACAAAAACATACCCTTGGAGCATTGCTTGACGGAAATACCCGAAAAAAATAGTTTAGAGGGCCGAGATCCTTCATAACAAATTCGGTCTGAAGATTACTCATAATATTGGCACGAAGGGCCTCGGTTGAACATGTAAGGATAATATCATCGACGTAAAGTAATAAATACGCAAGGTTTGTACCTTGTCGAAGAATAAATAAAGAGTGATCAACCTTGCTATGCTTAAAGCCAAGATGAGCAATATAGTCCGCAAACCTTTTATACCAAGCACGAGGTGCTTGTTTGAGACCGTAGAGCGACTTCTTTAGGAGACAAACATGGTCAGGCCGTGACTTGTCCCTATACCCGAGGGGTTGATACATATAAACCGTCTCATTAAGAGTGTCGTGTAGAAAAGCATTTTTGACATCAAGTTGATTGATGGACCATGACTTTGATAAGGCAAGACATAAGACTGTTCGAATTGTGGATGGTTTAACCACGGGACTGAAAGTTTCGCCACAATCGACACCAACCTGTTGAGTCTTTCCATCACCTACAAGACGAGCTTTATACCTTTCAAAGCAACCGTCAGAATTAAATTTATGACGAAAAATCCACATTGACCGAATGACATTTACGTTCATAGGACGAGGAACCAAGACCCATGTCTTTTTATTAATAAGAGTTGTATACTCGTCGTCCACGGCCAGTTTCCAATTAGGGTCACGAATAGCTGACACGGGATTTTTCGAAATCGGTGATATAGCTAACGTGTGAGATAAATTGTGCTGGGTGGGTGGTTTTGAGTATTTTGGGTTAGGTTTGAAAATGCCATGAGCAACACGTGTTGTGGGTTTGGATGTTGATATAATAGTTCGAGTGACAGGTTTAGAAGATGGGTTTGCCGAGGGTCTAGAGGAAACCGGGTGACTAGTCAACCCGTCACGACTAGACGGGGCATCATGGGAACATGGTTGTATGGTGTTTTGAGTAGGCTGAGGTGAAGTCATGGTCATGTGTCGAAGGACATGGGGGGAGACTCCATCATCCAAAAAATCATAGGTATGTGTGTCGGGACGATGTAAGGTAGCGAAGGGAAATGTTTGTTCATCGAATATGACATGACGACAAATAATGATTTTATTAGAAGACATATCGAGACACTTATAACCACGGTGATCTTTAGGATAGCCAAGAAACACACACGGAGAAGAGCGGGGCTGTAATTTATGTATGGTTGTAGACGGTATCAAAGGAAAACATAAACAACCAAAAATACGAAGATGACTATATATCGGTGTACGATTATATAGCATGCGAAGAGGAATATTGTAGGCAATTGGCTTACTAGGAAGTATGTTCAAAATATAAGTGGCCACGTCAAGTGCATGATGCCAAAATGAAATTGGCATGGAAGCATGAAAAAGAAGAGTGCGAACAATGTTATTAATAGAACGGATTTTGCGTTCAGCTTTTCCATTTTGAGACGAAGTGTGAGGACAAGAGAGTCGAAAAATGAGCCCTTGATGTGCACAAAAATCTCGAAATAGACCATTAACAAATTCCGTCCCATTATCACATTGTATCGATTTAATTTTTCGTTCAAATTGAGTTTGGACGAAGGCATGAAATTTTGATAATATTGAGCTTACTTGACTCTTCTTAGCAATGGGAAACGTCCATAAAAAATTGCAATGATCATCCAAAATTACCAGATAATATTTGTGACTTAACGAACTTAAGACGGGTGATGTCCATAGGACGCAATGAATAATATCAAAAGGCATATAAGTACGCGAAAATGACGTAGCAAATGGTAATCGAACATGTTTTCCAAGAGGGCATGATTGAAAAAAAGAATTACGAGAATTCAAATTACAATCAATGAGTTTATTTTGCCTAAGAAAAGAAAAAACAGGATCGCCCGGATGACCTAAGCGATTGTGCCAAATAGATGGAGCTAAAGCAGCAAAAGAAGATGGTGGTAAGGCTGATGTAATAGTAGAGATAGGATAAAGGTCACCCCGACTATCACACCTCATTAGACAAGTTCCCGTCCACATATTCTTCACTCAAAAACCAAAAGGGTCAAATTCAACAGTGACCATGTTATCGGTGGTGAATTTTCTAACGGTGCTAAGATTTTTGACTAGTTTTGGAGCATATAGTACGTTTTTCAAAACTAGAGGTGGGTGTGGTGTAGGTAGGGTCGTATGTCCGTAACCTTTAATTGGAACCGTCTGACCATTTCCGAAAACTATACCATTACGAAAGCTCGAATTAATAAAAGGCGAGAGAGTACCTTGATTCGATGTCATGTGAGACGTAGCACCCGTATCCATGACCCAAGGCTCAGGTGGAGTGAGTCCAAGAGTATACATCGCCGCCTCAATATCCGTTGGAGCCTGTGTGGACCCATCAGCAGCATACGCCTGTTGAGGCCGAGGACCCAGAATTCCTTGTTGAGACCGGGGCGAAAAACCAGGTCGCATCATCCAAGGGTTGGAGGGATATGGGCATGGTGGGTAACTCCAAGGTGATGTAGGCCACTGCCAGGGCCCATAACCGCCTGGCCATTGCATAGGTGTGGTGGTGACCGGAGCCGCAACATTAGCAGAGAAAGCGCCTTGTCCTTTACCGTTGCCTTGCTGACCTTTTCCACCCTTATTACCCTTCTTCTTTCCACCAGATCCGTGACCACGATCTCCTTTCCCATTGGTTGAAGCAGCAACTTCAGAGGAATTTCCTCCGGTGTCACCGTCGACACCACCACAGGTATAGAGGGCCTCGGACGAACCAGTAGCGGCCTGCTTGGCGAGACCGGCTTCCTCGAGTGTCAACATAGAACGAGCTCGATAGAAAGCGGGAAGAGGATTGCTTTGACGAATAATCGTCCCAACACCTTGATAAGCCCGAGACTAATTAAAGAACTAATCGGCTATATGAGACAGGGGAGCCGACATTCTTTAATTGGTCTGCAAGGGACTTAAGTCTTTGGCAATATGCCGAGACAGAGGAAAAATCCGCCATCTCGATATGAGAGAATTCGTGTTCTAGTGTCACGGCCCTGGAATTCTTATTATCTTGAAAAATATCAGCGAGACGATCCCATGCCTCCGTAGCGGTGGATTCAGCCTCTACGATAGTTTCCAAAAGTTCAGTCGCGACGTGGAGTATATCCACTGAAGGACCGTGGCGTCGAGAGTTTCCCACATCTCCTTCTCATCATCAATGGAAGGCGGCTTAGGAGTGACCTTTGGTGGGACAATGTGATGGAGCACACGATTTGATTTTGCGTGATTTGTGAACAAAGCAACCCATAAAGGATATTGATCATTATCCATGCCAAGTTTGACAGGGATATGGTTGGTGATATTGTTCACAGCAAGAGCCGGGTGAAAAGTCAACTTTGCATCGGGAGCCATTTTCGACATGAGGTCTGAGTTGTGACGTGAGGTCAGAAATAGAGAAGATAGAGTTGAGCGGAAGCGAGAGAAACAGAACAACCTAAAAATCTGATACCATAAAGGAGATTAATTGGTTGCCTTATATTCATTATCTTGATGGTATAAAGACAAATCAATTGCTACTAAGTAGGAACAGACTACTATAAACTAGATAACAAGTTACACTAATCTAGGTAACAAATCACACTAAGCTAGGTAAGTAAATCACAATCAAATAATTACAATATTACATATTGACTTATTCTATCAGTGTTTACGTTAACTTAAGTATATAAAAGTAATTATTTTAGTCATGAAAATATTAATTTATATATATCCTGGGCTACTTCTATTCCTTCACAAGTCGACATTTTTAGCGGGGGTGCATGGGGTACACCCGTACCGGCCATCTCTAAATACCGCTCCAAAAAAATTCTAAATACTGCCCCTCTTTGGTTTTTATTCCAAATTTACCCTTCACCATTTATTTAATTTAATTTTAGTTATCATCTTAAAGTAACTAATTTATTAAAAAAAATATGTGATTTGATTTATCTTAATGATATTCGTTGTGCCCAAACCGTGATCGTATGATGCATGTTTTTTTTTCCTGGAAAAAGTTTATTTAGTGTAAAACAGACTAGACTGACTTGGTAGTTTAGTCTATTTTACACTAAACAGACATGGTAGTTTAGTCTGTTTTACACCAAACAGACCTGGTAGTTTAGTCGGTTTTACACTAAAATCACCTGGTAGTTTAGTCTGTTTTACACTAAAGTTCCGTCTTTAATTTACCGACGTACATAACATTATCCGTCGGGTCATTTACGTTTCACTTCTTACTGAGGGTGATGGTGTAGATTATAGTGACCGATTTAGATCTCCGAAATCATATGTGAGATCTAAAGATGCGTATCATTTTTGCAAAGAAGTTACACTCAAAAATGGGTTTTTTTGTCGTCGAAGAGTTATCATCTTGAAAAAACTCTGCCGTATAAAATGATCATTTGTGATAGAGTTGGTCGGCTTAGAACAACAGCGAAAGACCCAAGTAAACCCCAATAACCTTGACCTAGAAAATCAAAGAGGTTTTATAGTCCGTTTGAGCTAAAGATCGTTAGAAGAAACGGTTGGGTAGTGGAACCCGTCTGTGGGCTCCATAATCACGGGTTTTGAGGTCTTTAGATGGTCACCCAATTGCGTCTAGGTTAAACGGGAAGACTAAATTAGTGATTAAAACGGGTTGGGTCGCTGTGGTAAAGCCGACACAAATTGTTAAACAAATTGAGAATGTGAATCCCAGAATGCCACTAGTTGGTAAGAGACGGGTTTATAACAAGATTTAAAAATTGAGCACCAACGAAAGATGTGTTAACAATAAAGCACAACAGATGGTTTTCTAGCCAACAAATATGATTACATGTTTGATATTTTAATGGATGATGCAACATCTGTTACTCACGTCTTCATGGCCAACCCTCATAGTGTTTCGATGTTTCAAACTTGGCTGTATATTGTTTTGATCGACTCGACATATAAAACCAATAAGTACGGTCTTATTATTGTGGAAATGGTTGGAGTTACTCCTGTTTCGAAGAGCTTTCTTATTGCTTACGCCATGGTTAAGCACGAGCCCGAGGAGGATTATTTTTGGGTGTTGAATTATTTGAGGTAGAGTAGTTGTATTTAATGCATAATAAAGACAATTTTAGGTAAGTTTGAATTTTAGATTTGCTAGAATTTTAGGTCGAGTACAATTAATTGAATAAAGTACGAAATATTATTTATTTAATACGGTTGATTGTAATAACAAATTGTGAAAAATGTTTTTTTACAGAAAAAAATTAACCATTTTAAATGTCATTTACAAAGTAAAATAAGAATACACAACTAAAATAAAGTCAAGGGACTGTACTTAGAAATTAAGCATGTACCCCCAAAATCAAATAAATAAAAGTTTAGTGTATATTACGTAGAATCAATGTAGTAAAGTTCGATGGCAAAAAAAATGTTGTAAAGTTGGTGGAGTGTTAGACATATGACATTTGTGTAAGAGGTCATGGATTCTAATCCTACAAATAAGTTGTTTTTGGTTCTTCTTTTTTGGTTTATGTCAATACAAAATGGGACATCTCTTACAAAAAATTACTGCTTACAACTCAAGGTCGCACAATTAATGACCATTAAACATGCTAATAAACATGCCAGTAAACATACTAAGATTTATAAGCATGCTAATACACATGGAAACAAGCAGTAAAATTAGCAGCAAATTAAAATTACTCTACTTGATTGAGCTTGCTTATAATTGAAAGGATCCAATTGAAGGAAGAAGGAACTAACCTTTGGGCCAAAAGAAGCAATCATGAATTTAAGAAATATGTAGGGAAGATGGGCCTCAAAGGACTGCTTCTTTTCATCTATAATTGCCTTCATATTTTTGAGATGTTCCAATGGGTGAAGCCCGTGACAACAGTAAACGGGTTGGAGAATTAAACCCGTTTTATTTCCCCAAGATGATGTGCTACTTGAGATTATTGAACTGGTTCCCACCTGAATTTTTTTGTCATTCATTATTATCACCGACTGAGTAAAGTTCTTCTCCATTACCTTCCGTTATTTTTGGATAGTTTAGATTTATTTCAAAATGATTCAATAGTGATCAATTTTGATGAGTTGAAGTATGATTAATTATATTATATTATTATATTAGAGATAATGGAGAGAAAAAGTAATGAAGATGATCAATTCCCCTAAAAAGGACTCCGTACTCAACTACTCATTATTTACAAGCTAAAACATCCTATTTTCCGGGTGCATCAAATCTCCATTCAATACACAAAAACGACAAAAGTTGAATATAGGTAGTACGGAGTACTTGTATATTTTTGTGGTGTTGTCTCATATAGAGGTAAACACACTGAATAAGTAACATACCATTTTGAGAAGTTTGTCAATCAATTTTTCCTTTTGATTTTTTTTATAGTCTTAAGACTATAACTCTAGATGTAAGATAATATTTTAAATGTATTTTTCTTCATTTGTATACTTCATAATATATATTGTGATATTTTTACAGTGTACCGTCGTGTACCGGAGTATAATATACGAGTACCTCCTTTTTTATTTTTTGTTAAGATAAATTTGACCATCGATAACTCTCAACGAATTCCAAAGGTGTTGATTATGTTTTTAAAACGAAGATCTCGTAAAAGAGATCAACTGGAGGGGAAAAGCACTTTCAGAACTCTATATTACTCCATTAATGTAATCTTCCCATTTGAATTTTTATGATGTATGAGACGATACTTTAAACGTATTTTCTTCCTTCGTATATTATAATGTTTGTGGAATTGACTTGTATATAGACGTATAATTTTGTTTTAATAAGGACGAGAAAATTTTCAAATATTTAAGTCGAGTAATTATTAGGTCCTCCAAAGGGTAATCTATCATTAAATATTAATTGCGAGTATTTATTTTAATGAAAGTAAGAGGCCAATAAAGACATGAGAATTATATTGCTATCTTCTTTCTTTCCCTCCGAATTTCTAAGATTGACACATTTATTTTTTTGTTGAAAAAAAAGAAAGAAAAAAAAAAGAGTGGCTTAAAGAGAGAGAAATGAGTGGGTAAATGTGAAACACACATTTATGACCTAAAATGGAAAATAAGTAAAAGATCAAACGCAGCCCAAAAAAAAATACGTGTCAATGATAGGAACTTGGAGGGAGTTGTTGTAACGGAAGAGAAAGATAAACAAATAAGAACATAAAATCGAGAGACAAACAGATTTACGTGATTCACTACCAACCTGGTTAGCTACATCTACAGGCAGAAGGAGAGGATGGTTTTATTAATTTGAGGAGAGGTTACAGATTTCAGACTGATATCATAATTCTTAGGGTAAGGGGTATGAGAGTTTATATAATACTCTCAACATAAATAGAAACCCTAAACAGATTAGAAAATCCTATACAATAGCAAATCCTAGGTCAGATATTAAGATATTGATTAGGAAACTCTAATCAATCAGATATTAATTAGGAAGCCTCCCTAATTAAACAGATTCAGGTCAGAAACCAATTCGAGATTCGAAAAGACAATTGCTAAGCACTTATTTCATAACAGGAATATTTAGTTTAGTCGAAGGTGAAAAGGGAAAAGAAGAAGGTTGGAGAAAAGATTGGAAATAGAATGCTTGGCCTAAGCCATATACAATAAGGACACAAATTCTTACTTGTAACGAACATATTCGTCGTAAGTGTGCGACAAGTCAAATATTATCCATGTGGGTAGATAAAATAAAAGTATAACACCTACGAAATAATAATCTGTGTGGTCTTATCTACCTACATGAACAATACTTCCTCCCATAGTCCTATACATTCAATTCTTTAGACAGGTCCATCATTTCTCCTCACAAAAATGGTCTCTCACGTAAAGAATTGAATGGATGGGAGGGAGAGTTTGTTTCATCGCAAACTTGTGACGCATATACCGTCATAAGGAAGACTTGTTGTACTCCGCAATATGTACCGAGTATATTGACAATGCCATGTAGGTTACTCGGTGGGAACTGGAGTATTGAATTACCTGATGTTTACGTAGGTTGACCACGACAATTGCTGTGAGTTGAAGGCCTTGTAACATAGCTACATACATACGTAAGAAGAGTTGACGTCAGTAAATTAATATTATCTCAGCTACATGAATTGACTATATATGATATTGGAGCGAGGAGAGTTAATTACCCTTTGGAGATTTAATTTGCATGTACTTGGAGAGTCCGGAGGAAATAATACCCAGCAGTACATCATTAATTGTCTGCATGTGAAGTGTGTAAGACGAGGTTATCATTTTTTGTTTGTTTGAAGAAACTTTGGCGGTCCATCAACATAGGAGAAGCAGATACTATATATAGGTCAAATGATTTGACAACTTCACCATCAAGTACTATGAAATATGCATGCATGGCCTACTTGCCAAAGACAAATCTGTTCATGCTTCCCATTTGTACATATTATACCCAACGTTCGTTTTACAGGATTTTGATTCAACAAAACCAACTTCACATTGGACCTCACAAAACTTCACATATATAAATGCCCCCAAATTAAAACATCTCCTTACATACCACTCAAATTTTAGCCATTTGGTCCATCTAATCCGACTCATATGACTTAATTTGATACATTTGACTTGATTTTGAAGTGATATATAAAAAAAAGATAGTGATATGTAACTCTAATCTCATGTTTATATAGTACTCCTTCCATTTATTAATGTTTATATCATTTACTATTCCATACTTACTATTTTTCACAGGAATTGTGGTGGTCAATCTACATAAGTTCCATTTATTAATGTTCTCATCCTAAAACTTTTTTTAGAGGTAATTAAAATTATATTCCGTAAAACTTTGACATAAATAAAATATAGTTCGTAGTAAAAATTTAACATCTCACACCCTCCGTTCCAATGAATTATAGATGTTTGTTTTTTATACATGGATTTAGGTGGTGTCAGAAAAGAGAATTTTAGGAGTAAAGTTACTCATTTGCTCTTTAAACAATTGGACAACGTTTTATGGGTCTATAATAGGAAGTCTAGTCTTTTAGGAAGCAATTATGTGGATAATAGTAGAAATTAATAGAAGTATGGAACACAACAAAATGAAATATATTAACTCATTAGAATGGAGGTATCGAGTATAAGATGATATCTACATCGTTCTGTTTGTTATTAAAAAAATCAAAATAAAAAATAATTACTTTGTACTTACAAGTGGTTAAAGTAACGGTCAAAGAGTCGACTCAGATATACATTACAGTACTCCCTCCATCTCAACATTTGTTTAGCTTTTACTCCATTAAAAACCGTTTCATAAATAATACTACTCCATGTAAAATGTAAACAAATAATCGACTTTTCTTAGCCTAAATTGATTGGCATTGTTGAAAAATAGTTAAGCTTACTTTTGTGCACACTCAACGACGTCGTCAACTGTTAGTACTACTTGTATAATAACAACTGGAGTAAGTGAGTAAGCATGTTTGTAAGAAAGAATGAAGCAGAAATTAGGAGTAGTAATTAAATGAATGAAAGAAATTAGCAAGGGGGATAAAATGCATGAATGAAGTAGATAGGACGGATCGGAGTAGCTTACAGCGGAAGGAATGGCATTTTTGACAAGCTTGAAGTCTTGAAGCTTAAACTTGGCAGTGACCAACATCCTTGGCCAAAGCTCAACTCCATCACCTCCACTAATCACACTTTCCATGTCTTTCACCCATAAAAGTTTCCCTAAGAACCTCCACCCAAACACCAATGTAAACCATAAGCTCTTACCAAAACCCCACACACTTTTCTCCTTCCATTTCCTCATCTTCCTAATTGCATGACCATCCTCCTCCTTCCCCACATTATTATGATCAGTAGTACCGAAACATGCTGAAAGCATCGACATCAAAGATGCCCCGTCACCCAAGGCATGATGAACTCTTAGCACCACAAACTTCATGCCCCTCAACACATGTATCTCCCACAACGGCTTGTTTTTGCTTAGTGGGCTCGATACCGAAATGTCAGCCAAGTAAGAGTTGATGATATCCGCCTCGTCTTCCTCTTCCTCGGCCATGGTGGTACTGGTAGTAGGGTGGATGATGACGTGGTCGTCGACGTTAACATGGGTTTTTTCCCAACAGTCGTGGCCTTTGTGGTTTTTCGACATGAGACTGCAAAATCTAGGGTGTTTGAGCATGATGGAAGTAGAGAAAACCTTCTTTAGGGCTTCTATGTCAATGGGATTTTGTAGACCCATTGTGCAGTTGATTATCTGCTCACTTTCTGGACAAAGGTATACCCTACTAAAGGGTGACTTTAGGGCTTCACTACTATCATCACCATGTTCAATCTTCTCCCTACCCGACATCTTACTTCTATTCTAATAATACTTCTACGATCCAAGAATTGAAGAGAGCCCTTCAATTTAAAGCTTTTTGTAGAGACTCTTGTGGAGAACTATTTTTGACATCCCCTTATTTTAAGGACATGGACAAAATGTGCGCCTATAAATGAGAAAGGGAAGGCGTACTTCAGAGAAATACACGAAAAACACGCTTGACTTGCTGAGAGGAATGAAGGGTTAGACCCTCTTCTTTCCGGCTAACATTGAAACACAATCAGTTCACTTCAATTCAATTCAAACACGTTGGTTTAGTTCAAATACATTTCGTTCAGTTCAATTCGATCCGTCAGTTCATTTCAGAAATGTTATTGTTATTATTATTATTATTATTATTATTATTATTGAAATTTTATTGATGAATCAAAACAAATCTATGACTTATTATATAATATTAAAAAAAAAAAAGGAGTGCAAGAATAGAGTTCTTAGGAATAGTAAATTTTCTTATGAATAGTGTTCATAAGGTGGTGAGAAGAACGTGTTGTCCACATTCACATTCTTGGTGGCACTTGTTTTGTACTCCGTGTCAAAAAGAAAGTTTTGACAAAAAAATACTCCTTATATATGAATAGTAAAAAGTCTTGTGAGAGACGTTCTCTCCATAAGTTATTGAGAGACCACCACTCAATACTAATTTATATGTTGTTCGTACATATTTTATTACTAGTTGGAAAGCTCGTGCAAAGCCTTGGGAGAGACGGTCTCTCCATAAGTTATTGAGAAACCACCACTCAGTACCACTTTATATGTTGTTCGTACATATTTTATTACTAGTTGGAAAGCCTGTGCGATGCACGGGCCGATTTTTAGTGACAATGATAATGAGTTAGAAGATTGTAAAGGAATACTATCCACATATGTGATTACGTGAATGTGTTTTTAGGGAGGTCATATATGCGGTAAACGTTAAATTAAATTATACGCGTGCATTGTATTTAAAATTCGTAATATCTCTCTTTATGACAATACTCGATAAATCTTTCAATGTGGTACAATTATACTACATAGTACTTCCTCCTATCTCCTTCCATATTCTATTTTCGTTCGTCTTTCTATCTTCTTCCCATCGCAAATATTTTTTATTTGGTCCAACCTTTTTACTATATTAACCTCAATTTTTACTTATAACTACAATTATAGAAAAGAGAAATATTTCATTTATACATATGACGTTATTCTTTCAGTGACATTATTCTCACTGTGAGATAATTTTACTTAATTTTATAGTCTTAAAAGCTCTTTAATTTTTGTCGATATTTAAGGACGAATTATATAATGAAAATTCATCACCCTATTATATAATTTTTCGATGTAAGTAGAGTTTTTCTAAGACTCAAAAGATGTTTGGTTAATATCTATGGACGAATAATTACTCTTAATTATAATATAGATATTAATCAGCTCATCATACTTAATTTTATAGTCTTAAGAGATTAAAGATCAAAATATTTTTTTTGTTGAAATCTAAGATCAGAACGAATGATTATTTTTATTTATAATATAGTAAAAATTTATTACCTAATATAATTTTTCGAGCTGAGATGACTTTACTATTTCTATATGTAATGGATTCATTACTTTTTCGAGCAAATAAATATGAAATTCATAACATTATAATAATTTTTCGATGTGGAAAAATTTCACACACGTTTATAGTCTTAAAAACTCTTTTAAGACTCAAAAGAGAAATTTTTACTTATGTTTCTTATAGTCCTAAGAGCTTTTCTAAAACCCAAAAGATGTTTGGTTTATATCTATGAAATTCATGACTTTGTAATAAGTTTTCGATGTGAGAAATTTTACTCAAGTTTATAGTCTTAAAAGTTTTTTAAGACTCAAAAGTGTGGGATAGTTTTACCTAATTAAGTTTATGGTCTTAAGAATTTCTTTTAAGACCCAAAAGAGTTTGTTTTTCTTAAAAACGAACGAATACTCTTAAGACTCTATCATAATTTTTCGATGTGGGATAATTTTATTTTTTTGAAGTCAAGATCAATTTCATTAATAATAAGCCATCCGACATCTACAAACGATGTCAAATTGAACTGAATACATATTTGAAAAAAATCGTTATAAGAATAATGCACTTCTGCATAGCCTTCTATATATCGCTGTTTATTGACACAGCTCTCGCGAAGGAATCCATAGATCTGATTAAATAGTCTTCAAAAAGATGAACTTTCTCTATTTCGACAAATAGTAAACCGAGATCTAACATCAATTGAATCACCCGTAAGTACAAATTTCATTGTTCTCTTGATCTTACACATAGTTTTTGGACCTCTCCCAAAGAGAGAGCAAACCCACCGAAAACATAGGAGCAAACCAATCAATTGATGGGGGCAAAACGTCACAAGAGTGAGGCAAGATTTATTCATAAATAACTAATAAGATTAATAATAATAATAATACTGTAATAGAGATTAAAATTTGGGGCTTACCACTACCGAAATTGGTAGATGGCAGCCTCGAACGAAGAAGTTTTTTTTTTTCCTTTTTAGGATTTTGGGAGGAGGAGGAGGCAGCGTATTATTAAATCAGATTCCGATGTGGGATAATTTTAATTAAGTTTACAGTCTTAAAAAGTTCTTTTAGGACTCAAAAGCTTTCTCGTTGATATCTAAAAACAAATGATTGCTTTTACTCTGTATTTATATACGTAGTAGAATTTCTATCACCTTATTATAATTTCTCAATGTGGATAATTTTACTTAAATGTATAGCTTTAAAAGCTTTTATAAGACAAATTTTTTTGGTTAATATCTAAAAAAGAATAATGATGTCTCTTATTTGTGATATAGAATTTCATCATCTCATCATAATTTATCGATATGCGATAATTTTACTTAGGTTTATAGTCTTAAAAACTCATTTTAGAACTCAACTTTTTGTTAATATCTAAACACGAATGATTTCTCTTTTCCATCAGCTTACGGTCCTAAGAATATTTTTAAGACTCAAATTATTTTTAGTTGATATCTAAGGACAAATGATTATTATTTATAATATAAAATTTTATCACATCATCATAATTTTTCGATGTGACACAAACGTTAGGACAATTATAATAATAAAAGATTTTCTTTTTATATCTAACTTAAGAATGGACGATTAGTCTTATTTATATAATAAAATTCAATCACCTTATTATAATTTTTTGATGTGGGATAATTTATCACCTCTTAAGAGTATTATAAGATTCAAAAGATTTTTGATTAATATCTAAAACGAATAATTTCTCTTATTGATGATGTAAAAATTCATCATCTCATCGTAATTTTTCGATGTGGGATAATTCTACTTAAGTTTATAGTCAAAAGCTCTTTTAGAACTCAAAAGAATCCATATCAACATATAGAGACGAATGATTGCTCTTATTTATATATTCCTACTAGAATTCAATCAACTTATAATTTTTCGATGTGGGATAATGCTACTTGAATTTAATTATAATCTTAAGAATGATTTTTGGGACTCAAAAGATTTCTCGTTGATTTCAATAGACGACGAATGATTACTTTTATTTATATAATAGAATTTCATCGTCTTATTATAATTTCTCGATGTGAGATAATTTTATTTCAATTATAGCCTAAAAGTTGTTATAAAACTCAAAAAAAAAAATCTGGTTAACATCTAAAACAAATGATTTTTCTCTTATCTATAATATAGTATAAAATTTCATCAACTCATAGTGTGATAATTCTGAATAAATCTATAGTTTTAAGAACTCTTTTTTGGACTCAAAAGATTTCTGAATGATCTTTAAAGACGATGATTACTTTTATTTATATAATAGAATTTCATCATCTTATTGCAATTTTTCGATGTGGATAATTTTAATTCAATTTATAGCCTTAAGAGCTATTATAATTAAGACTCAAAAGATTTTTTTATTAATATCTAAATGATGTAGAATTTCATCATCTTCATCATAATTTTTCAATGTGGGATAATTCTACTTAAGTTTACTCTCTTTTAGGACTCCAGATTGACATATAAAGGCGAATGATTGCTCTTAATTATATAATAGAATTCAATCAACTTACTTATAATTTTTCGATGTGGGATAATTTCTAGAATTTAATTATAGTCTTAAGAATGCTTTTTAGGATTCAAAAGATTTCTCGTTGATATCTATAAACAAATGATTACTTTTATTTATATAGTAGAATGCCATCACCTTATTATAATTTCTCGACGTGGAATAATTTTACTTAAATTTATAACTATATGAGCTTATAAGACTAAATGTTTTTTGGTTGATATCTAAAAATGAATGATTATTTTATTGTGATATAGAATCTCATCACCTCAACATTATAATCTTAAAAATTCTTTGAAAAAAGTCTCTTTTATATTACATATATATATTGCTTATATCACCTTATTATAATTGTTCAATGTGAGATAATTTTACTTACTTTTATGAAGTGCGTAATAAATTCATCACTTTTTTTTCAAGAAAATAATATGAAATCTTGTTTATAATATAGAATTTCATCACATCATAATTTGACGAATGACTACTCTTATTTATAATAGATAATTTCATCACCGCATCATAAATTTTCAATGTGAGATAATATACTTAAGTTTAATTTCACCACTTTATTATAAGAGATTTTCTACATGGTGTTTCTATGTTTTTAACTTTTCTATATGATATCCTTGCACTTTTATAATCACACATGGTACCCTCACTTTTAGGGACGTTTAAGGGTATAGAGACATAATACACTAAAAGTGAGGGGTACCATGTGTGATTATAAAAGTGGAGAGGTACCATATAGAAAAGTTAAAAACATGGGGGTTCCATGTATAAAATCCCTTATTATAATCTTTGAATGTGGGATAAACTTTTGATAAGCGTTATTTATATACATATTTGGATCCCCTTAATTGTTAGTTTTATCTCGGTTTTCGTGCTTAACTCGTTAATAATGATGCAATATGCTTTGAATGTCGATACTTCCGTATTTGTGTGTATTTTGTAGATTTGGATGCATTTGGAGCTAATAAGAGCATTACGGAATCGATAATTGAAGAATTCACATCTAGGCGTGGAATCGAAGGAAGAAGATGCGGAATATACGAAGAAACAAAGATCCAAGAAGGAAAAGACACAAAACGAGATGAGAGAATGATCGCCTACACAAGGGTCAACTTCAAACGTTCATATCTTGCGTTCTACAACTCCAATCAAAGTTATTTTGGTGGCGTTGGAAAGCTCTTTCTCTTATCTTTCCAACGGTATATTACACGTCCAATTTGAACAAGTAACGAAGAAATGAAAGCCGTTTGAAGTCGAGCGCGCGATGTTGTGACCTACAGCGCTACTCGATCGAGTGCCCCATCTGCACTCGATCGAGTGCTACTTCGTGAAGCTCCTGCCCATATTTGGGTGTGTCACTCACCCAATCCGGGCCACGCGTCATTCTTATTTCGACTTAGAATTTGGGCCTGCTTTTGAGTCCAACTGATACTCTTTATATATCAGTTGTCTGACTCTTGTTTGGGACATCTTTTATCTTTTCTTTTACCTTCTTCTACACACTTTTTATTATCTTAGTTTTCTTAGTCTAGTTTACTTTGCGAGATACATTGAACCTAGTTCTCCGTCTCAGATCTTGAATTCTTCGGTATTATTATTCTTAATTTTAATTTCAATTTCAGTTTCTACTTTAATTTCCGTCTTAATTTATTCTTTGTATTGTTTTATAGTGTAGATTTATTATTGCTTCCGTAGATTAATTCGTATCGTTTTCGTCATGTTTAATTGCAATTCGTCTTTTGTTAGTCCGATTATAATTAATATGCGTAGCTAGATTTCATCTAGGGTTTAAGGGGATCGATGCGTATTATTAGGGTGATAGTCAATTGACCTGTTTCTAATCGTATGAACTATTGCCTGAATATCGTTTAAACTCTGATTAATTGTTTGATGCATCATGCATAATTCAATTAATTAGTATCGCAAATTAGGACTTTTCGCCGACCGGGTTAAGAACTAATTAGGCCACGATAGTTTGGGTAGACTGACTTAATGCTAGCGACCGCAGGTTAAGTTTAGATCTAAAGGTTGTAGTGTACCGACCGGACCTACACCTTAGGTAGTTCGATTATTGACCTGTTAGTTGACTCCCTGACCCGAGTAATATTCATTGTGAACCTGAGACCCTAGACTTTTTTTTCCTTATTGATTTATTTATCAGTAATTAGTTATTAGTTTACCAAACCAACCAAAACTGTGACCTATAATCTAGAATCTAATTCTTAGGATAAATAATTGAATTCCCATCTCCTTGTGGTTCGACCCCTGACTTCGCTATCTACATTAGTTAGTGACCTTAGGGTATCTTTGATTAGGGATACGACTAACCCTGTCAAATTTTGGCGCCGTTGCCGGGGAGACGGTGTTATTTAGTTGTTTATCTTTTTTAGGTTCTAGATTTTTTTTTTTGTATATAATTTTTTTATTTTATTTTGTATATTTTTTTTTATCATTCACCATTATGACCAATTTTTACTTCCCACAATTCAAATGAGTCACTACATAATTATTGGGATAGACTTGAGTCTTTCATTATTCAAAATGGCTTTAATGTTGATATACGGGATATGTGTCATATGATATATAATGGTGTTGATGATGAGTCACGGGCTAAAATTGAGGAAAATTGCGGAGGGATGTTTAATTATATCTCTTACGAGGAACGATTGGAAATCCTTAAATATTTAGCCCGTAATAGTGCTGAATTAGAGTTGAGGCGGATAAATGACAAGGCGGAAATTGAGGCTTTGTTGCTGCAATTCGTGCAAGCTCAACAAAAGCAAGATACTCAAATAGGCCAATTGCTAGATCATTATGAAATCTTGAACAATCAAATTGCCCAATTAGCAAGCCAAAAGCAACAAAGTCAATCGGGTACACCTATGGAAGTAGTGAAGAACCTCCAGGTAAGTGTTCTATCTCCATCTCTTGTGAACATAATTGATGATGATGATGATGGGTATAATGTGCAATCTATTCAAGATCACCAAACCGCCATGAATGACTGTGAGCTAGAATGTGTGTTTTTTGAGGAAAACGTGTGTTTGGATGCTCTGAATGATGCTCTTTGTGTGTTTCATTTTCCGTCGTGTGTTTTACTGCTTTCAAAAAATATAAAAATCCAAAAAAAATTGAAAAAATCATAAAATTCCAAAAATATTTTATTTTTTATGTGGTGTGTCTGATGTAGAAGCATGCAAAACGGCGATGATGATAATGCTCTTAACATGATTTCTCCTAATTTTCAGCTTACTTCGTGCCTGAAAACGTGTTTTGTCTTGAGATTTGATTAAATTGATATGATATGCCTATTTGAACTTTTAATTGCCAAATGAGTAAATTTGACCACTTGTCGGCAAGCCACAAAATTCTGAGGATTTTAGAGCTTCCTAGGCCAGTAACATCCGTAACTGGTCTCATTATTATTTAGGAATTGAGTGATTTTCTCCTTGTGGAATGTGTAGCATCAATTTGCATAAATATGACATCCGTCTCTTGATATTGAATACGTGTTTGGTTTGAGGAGAAGGTACATGAAGAAAGGCAATTTTGTTTTTGATGAGCTCCACATAGCAAAAAATGACTCATTTTTACTACCTTGTAGATTTAGGTCGTTTTCCTTTGTTTAGCCCATTTCAAGCCTATTTCTATTGCCTATATTATTTAGCTACAACCCAGAATAGCTACGATAGTTTGGGTAGACTGACTTAATGCTAGCGACCGCAGGTTAAGTTTAGATCTAAAGGTTGTAGTGTACCGACCGGACCTACACCTTAGGTAGTTCGATTATTGACCTGTTAGTTGACTCCCTGACCCGAGTAATATTCATTGTGAACCTGAGACCCTAGACTTTTTTTTCCTTATTGATTTATTTATCAGTAATTAGTTATTAGTTTACCAAACCAACCAAAACTGTGACCTATAATCTAGAATCTAATTCTTAGGATAAATAATTGAATTCCCATCTCCTTGTGGTTCGACCCCTGACTTCGCTATCTACATTAGTTAGTGACCTTAGGGTATCTTTGATTAGGGATACGACTAACCTTGTCAACTTTACATAAATTTATAGTTTTCTGAGTTTTTTTAGCGACATCTTATTATAGCATATCCAAAAAAAATTGATGGGTATCATCTTATTAAGAGCTTTTTTTTTAAGATTAAAAAGTTTTTTTTTTGTTGATATTTAAGGACGAATGATTACTCTTATTTATAATAAAGAATTTCTATCACCTCATCGTAATTTAGAGAAATGATTATTTTTATTTGTATAATAGAATTTCATTGTCTTATTTATTTATATTTACAATAAAGAAAACATGATGACTCTGATTTATTATATAGAATCATCATCTTATTTTAATTTTTTTGATGTGGTATAATTTTAAGTTTGTAGTCTTATTAAGAGTTTTTTTAAGACTCAAAAGTTTTTTGGTCGATATTTAAAAACAATGATTACTATTATTTTTTGTATAAAACTTCATAACCTCATCATAATTTTTCGATGTGAGATAATTAATTAAATTTTATAATCTTAATCTTAAGAGTTCTTCAAGACTCGAAAGATTTTTGGTGGATATCTAAGCACGAATGATTACTCTTATTTATAATATAGAATTTCATCAGCTTATTATAATTTGTCGATGTGGGATAACTTTATTAGTTTTATATGTAATAGTTTCATCACTTTTTCGAGCAAATAATATGAAACAAATAATATGAAATTTATACTCAAATGAAAGCATTTTCTACCAAGATTCCAATTATATCATTTCTATAATTTTTTTACGATAATTTTTTGTTAAACGAAATTTAAAGGTTTTAAGACGAAAATTACAAAACATCACATTAATATGATAGATTAAATATATTATTATAATAATAAAAAGATTCACTACTTGATTTTTTATTATTATTGAATATACTTTCCAAAATTAAGTTTAGATGCAACGGACCAATCATATCGCTCGAAAAGTTCTTCCTTTATATATATATACTAGATGGAAAGCTCGTGCGATGCAAGGGCCGATTTTTAGTGACAATGATAATGACATCAAGTTAGAGGATTGCATACAGTAGAAAATAAGTCGTAGGTAAGAGTATTTTTAATAATAAATGAATAGTATCCACATACGTGAATGTGTTTTTTGGGAGGTCATACATGCGGTAAACGTCAAATTAAATTGTACTGCATTGTATTTAAAACTCGTAATATCTCTCTTTAATTTTGTCGATATGGAGTTTTTCTAAGACTCTCAAAAGATGTTTGGTTGATATATATATGAACGAATGATTACTCTTATTTATTATATAGAATTTAATCAGCTCATCAAAATTTGTCGATGTGAATAATTTTACTTAATTTTATAGTCTTAAAAGATTAATGATCAAAAGATTTTTTTTGTCGATATCTAAGAACGAATGATTATTCTTATTTATAATATAGAAATATCACATTAATATAATTTTTCGATGTGAGATAATTTTATTATTTCTATATGTAATAAATTCATTACTTTTTCAAGCAAATAATATGAAATTCATAACTTTATAATAATTCACACACGTTTATGGTCTTAAGAGCTTTTTTAAGACTCAAAAGAGAAATTATTACTTAAGTTTATTATAGACCTAAGAATTTTTCTAAAACTCAAAAGATGTTTGGTTTATATCTATGAAATTCATGCGAGAAATGTTACTCAAGTTTATAGTCTTAAGAGTTTTTTAAGAGATTTTACTTAATTAAGCTCATGATCTTATCATTTTTTTAAAGACGCAAAAGATTTTGTTTTTCCATCTAAGTTATTAAGAACGAACGATTACTCTTATTTATATATTAGAATTTGATCATCTTATTACTGAGTATACTTTTGTACAAATGATTATCTAAAACGAATGATTTCTCTTATGATATCTAATCATAATTTTTCGATGTGTGATAATTCTACTTAAATTTATAGTTTTAAGAACTCTTTTTAAGACTCAAAAGATTTATGATTGATATTTAAAGACAATGATTATTTTTATTTATATAATAGAATTTCATCACTTTTTTGTAATTTTTTGATGTGGGATAATTTTTACTTCAATTTATAGCTTAGGAGGAGTATTATAAGATTCAAAAGATGTTTGATTAATATCTAAAACGAATAATTTCTCTTATTGATGATTTAGAATTTCATTACCTCATCATGATTCTTCGATGTGGGATAAATTTAATTAAGTTTATAGTCTTAAAAAATTTTATTAGGACTCAAAAGATTTAACGTTGATATCTAAAAACAAATGATTGCTTTTACTCCGTATTTATATAGTCTTAAGTACTCTTATTCATATAATAAAATTCGATCACATTATTATAATTTTTCGATGTGGGATAATCTTACCTTAAGTTTATATCTCGAGTACTTTTGTATGTAAGACTCAATTTTTTTTATATCTAAGAACGAATGATTATCTTATTTATAATATCAAATTTCACCACCTCATAATTTTTTGATATAGAATAATTTTGACTTAAGTTTAGATATAGTCTTAAGAACTCTTGTAATAATTTTAATTGAGTTTATAGTCTTAAGAGGTTTTTAAGATTCAATTGAGTTTTAAAAGATATCTAGTAACGAATGATTAGTCATGATTTAGAGGAATGATTATTTTTGTCTTATTGTGGAATTAATTACTCTTATTTTTTATTTATAATACTAGATTAAAGCCCGTGCGTTGCACGGGTTAGTTGGCTTCAGGTTAATTGGCTTAATTACATTGATGATGTATATTCGTTAAATACTCGTAAGAAACTTGATCAATCTATATCATTATAATAAATGAGATAATCATATGATATTAGTAATCAAACTTAATTTCAACTAAATTTATAGTCTTAAGAGCTTATTCTAAAACTCAAAAGAATACATGCGAATAATTTTTTTGATTGGTAATATAAGATTCTATCGCCTCATCATAATTTTTCGATATAGGATAATTTACTCAAGGTTTATAGTTTTGATATATGCTTTAAAGACCCAAAATAACGCACGATTACTCTTATTTATAATATAGAATCATCACCTTATTTTAATTTTTTCGATGTGGGATAATTTTAGGTTTTTAGTCCTTTTAAAAGGTTTTTAAGACTCAAAATTTGTTGGTTGATATTTAAAATCATCAGATTACTCATAAATAGACGATTACTCTTTATTTATATAATCAAATTTGATCATCTTGTTGGAGTATATACTTTTGATGAATGATTACTCTTATTTATATAATAAAAAAATCCACCTTATTAATTATAATTTTTTGAGGTGGGATAATTTTAATTAAGTTTGTTTAAGTTTAGATATAGTCTAATTAAGAACTTTTATTTATAGACGGATGCATGATTACTCTTATTTATAATACATTGAATTCCATCACACCATCTTAATTTCGATGCGTGATAATTATACATAAACTATATACTTTAATTATACTTTTTTTTTAAGTTCAAAAGATTGTTGGTTAATATCTAAGAACGAAAGATTACATAGAATTATATCACCTGATAATTTTAATTTAACTTTATTTGTAGTCTTATTAATAGCTTTTTTTAAGACTAAAAGTTTTTTTGTTGACATCTAAGGATGAATGATTAGTCTTGTTTATAATATATAATTTCATCACCATAGAATTTCATCGTTTTATTATGGTCTTAAGAGTTTTTTGAAGACTCAAAAGATTTTGATTGATATCATATCTAAGAACAAATAATTAGTCTTATTTAGTAATATAGAACCATAATCATATTATAATTTGTCGATGTGGGATAATTTAAATAAAATTTGTACTCTTATTTATAATATAAAATCATCACCGTACCTTATTTTAATTGTTTTAATGTGGGATAATTTTAATTTTTTAGTATTATTAAGACTTTTTAAACTCAAAATATTGTTGGTATCTAAGGAAAAAATTATAATTAGTCTTTTATGTATAGTCTTAAGAACCCTTTTAAGACTCAAAAGATTTTTGTTTGATAAAACTTTATAATTTTTCGGATGTGGGATAGTTTTACTTAAGTTTCACCTTATTATAATGTTTCGATGTGAGATTATTTTAGTTAAGTTTGTAGTCTTATTAAGAGAGTTTGTAAGACTTAGAATTTTTTATTGATATTTAAGAACGAATGATTAGTCTTATTTATACTATAAAGTTTCATCACCTTATCATAACTTTTCGATGTGGGATGATTTATTTAAGTTTATAGTCTTCCATCAGCTCGTCAATTTTTTTTCGATGTGAGATAATTTAATTAAGCTTATAGTCTTAAAAGCTCTTTTTAAGTCTTGATTATTATAATACGAAGTATAGAATTTCATCACAATTTTCAATGTGGGATGATTTTAAGTTTGTAGTCTTGTATATTAAAAGTTTTTTTAAGATTCAAAAGTTTTTTTGTCGGTATTTAACCCATAGTGTTGTATTTAAGCATTTAAAATATTCCACTTTTAGTATAAACATATGGATTATCTTATTATATATTTTGGATGAATGATTACTCTTATTTATATAATAATAAAAATTCACCTTATTATAATTTTTCGATGTGGGATAATTTTACTTAAATTTATTTAAGTTTAGATATATAGTTTAATTAAGAACTTTTATTCATAGACGAATGATTACACTTATTTATAATATATAGAATTCCATCAATCCATCTTTTCATTTTTCGATGCGAGATAATTATACTTTAACTATATAGTGTTAGTCCTAGAATTTTTTTTTGTCTCAAAAGATTTTTGGTTACATAGAATTTTCTATCACCTCGTTAAGAACTTTTTTTAGGACGAATGATTAATCTTATTTATAATATAGAATTATAATTTTTTGATGTGAGATTATTTTTTACTTAAAGTTTGTAGTCTTATTAAGAGATTTTTTAAGACTTAAAAGTTTATTTAATAACGAATGATTAGTCTTATTTATAATATAGAATTCATCAACTTATCATATTTTTCGATGTGAAATAATTTATTTAAGTTTATAGTATACCATCATAATTTTTCGATGTGGGATAATTTAAAAGTTTTTCTTTGTCGATATTTAAAACGAATGATTATTCTTATTTATAATATAAAATTTCATCATCTCGATGTAAGATAATTACTTAAGTTTATAGTCTTATAAACTCTTTTTGAGATTCAAAAGACTTTTGGTAGATATCGAAGAACGAATTATTACTCTTTATTTATAATATAGAATTTCATTATCATATTGTAATTTGTCGATGTGGGATAATTTTAAAACTGGTATATGTTATAAATTCATCACATAATGTGAAACAAATGATATGAAATTTATACTCTAATGAAAGCATTTTTTAACACGAATCTAATTATTTCATTTTTATAATTTATTTTACGATAATGTTTTAAAAAAATGAACTCTAAAGGTTTTCACGTCAGAATTGTAAAATATCACATTAATATAATAGATTAAATATATATTGTAATAATCAAAAGATTCTCTAATTGATTTTTATTATTATTTATGATACTTTCCTAATTTGAGGTTTGATTGAACGGACCAATAAGATCGCTCGAAAAAAGCCTAAAATATATATATATATATATATATATATATATATATATTGATATTTCATCACCTCGTTATAATTTTTCGATGTGGAATTATGTCACTTAAGTTTGTAGTCTTATGGGATAATTTACTGTCTTAAGAACTTCTTTTAAGACCCAAAAGAACACAATAAAACCATCATTTTATTAATTGTTTCAATGTGGAACAATTTTAAGAGTGTAGTCTTATTAAGATTTTCTTTAAGACTCAAAATTTTTTTAGTCGATATTCAAAAACAATGATTACTCTTATTTATATTATAGAATTCCATAACCTCATCATAATTTTTCGATGTGGAATAATTATTTAAGGTTATAATATTAAGAGTTCTTTATGACTCAAATTTTTTTTGGTGGATATCTAAGGACGGATGATTACTATTATTTATAATATAGAATTTCATCACCTTATTATAATTTGTCGATGTGGGAGAATTTTACTATCTTTATATGTAATAAATTCATCACTTTTTCGAGCAAATAATATGAAACTTATACTCTAATGAAAGCATTTTCTACCACGAATCTAATTAATTCATTTTTATAATTTTATTTACGATAACTTTTTTGTTAAACGAAATTTAAAGATTTTAAGATGAAAATTATAAATCATCACATTAATATAATAGATTAAATATATTATTGTAATAATTAAAAGATTCTCTATTTAATTTTTTATTATTATTAATGATACTTTCCTAAACTGAGCTTTGATGTAACGAACCAATCACATCGCTCGAAAAGTTCCTCCTTTATATATATATATATATATATATATATATTGATTGATTGATTAGAGGTTCATTCACATGGTAATTGATTTTGTACTATTTTTATAGCAATCGTACCTATTTTATACTCCTATTTATATACTCTTTTATGTTAAACGTACATATTTTTAATACTTTTGGTACCACTTTTACCTCCAACTGTAATTGATCTCTCAATAAATTTAGTGAAAGACCGTCTTCTGAGACCTACTCGAATAGTAAATCTCTTATGAATAGTATTTTTTTCTCCTTTCTCTTCTTGCTTCTTTGCTCAACCTCTATTCGTTTTTTCCTCTCCACAAACAATTTCGATCTCTATCCCAAATTCTCATATTCAATCAATCGTAGTTATGTATTTATCTGAATTTAACAACTACGTAGTAGTACTTAAAATCATATCCAAAGAGTTATCTATGGGATACGAAATCATATGCTCCATATACCGTATCCTTTATCGTTTATACTTTTAAATTTTATTTGTCATTGTTGGAACGTGAGACTTTTCTAGATAAATCTATATTCTAGAATGGTAGAAGAGTCGTCTAGAAAAGTCTAGAAGAAATAGAACTAGATCACTCTAGAATGTTCTCTCTAGAGTGTTCTAGAAAGAGGAGGAGGAGTATGAGGAGCACTATAAATAGAGGTCCTCCCTCCCATTTCATGTATCCAAAAATCAACAATTCACAACAATTAATAAAACAAACTTTCCAACAAATCAAACCAACTCTTCCCTTCACCTCACTTCTCTTATTTACAATATCCATCACCCACAAACATCAACAAGTGGTATCAGAGCCCAAGAGTTCTTAAGGGCCACAAACAAACATGGCTTCCGCAATCAACAACCTATCAATTCCAGCACCTCCAATATTCGGAGGAGAAAACTACGATTATTGGTGCATATCATTATTAAAATGAAGCTCTTCTTAAGAGCGAATGCACTATGGGATGTACTGGAGAATGTTCCCGAAAAACGAAAGGAAGGTGTTTCAACCGCAGAAACTTCCTTAAAGAAAATTAAAGAGGATGAATTAAAATACGTTAAAGCTTTGTCCTTCATCCTCAATGCCGTTACAGAGACCATTTTTCCTAAAATAACGCGGGCTTCTACTACAAAAGAAGCATGAGATTCACTCCAAAGAGATTTCCATGGAGATGAAAAAATAAGAATCATACGCTCTAATACGTTAAGGAAGAATTTTGAAAATTTAAAGATGGGAGAGAATGAAGATATTCAAACTTACACTTCAAGGGTGATGGAGATAGTAAATCAAATAAAGATATACGATGAAGACATCTCATATACAAGAATTGTGCAAAAAAATCTCGTAACTTTGACAAAAAGGTTCGACATGATTGTCACCGTTATTGAAGAATCAAAAGATATATCAAAGCTCACAGTAGCCGAGTTAGTTGGATCCCTCCTTGCCCACGATCAAAAGTTCAAGAATAAAGAAGACTTCTTCGAGAATGTCTTTCCGTCTACACAAGTGAAAGGTTCGAATTCCAATGGGTGGAAGAAGAAAAGTGATGGAGGCACTTACGATGAAAAAATGTCACAACCGAAAGGAAAATTTTCTCCTTGTGGCAGTTGTGGAAGAACTAATCACGAGGAAAGAGATTGTTAATTCAAAGGTAAGCCTCAATGTCGGCACATCAAGAAGAATTGTTGGTTCAAAAATAAAGATGAGACAAATTTCACTAAAGAACAAGATTCGAGTGGACATTTATTTTATTCTTGCTCAAATGTGGAAGAAAAGTCCACAAGTATTTGATATATAGACAGTGGTTGTTCCAACCACATGACTGGCAACAAAAACTCATTTCTCAGTCTCAATGAAGAAGAGAAATCTAAAATTACTCTTGGTGATGGAACAAACCAAGAGGTTGTAGGAAAGGGGATTATAGCCGTCAAAATAAGAGATGGCTCAACCAAACACATTCATAATGTTTTATATGTTCCTGGTCTAACACAGAACTTAGTAAGTGTTGGACAATTACTACGAAGAGGTTATAAGGTAACATTTGACAACAACAAATGTCTCATATACGATAAGGGAAAAGGTCAATTAGTTGCATCCACAAAAATGAGTAGGGGAAAGATTTTCCCATTAACAATAGTTGTAAGCACCAAAAAATCAAACTCCGGAAAATCAGAACCCTCGGTTCAAAGATCAAATAACCAAATATCTTCCTCTACGCAAAAAGAAGAAAAATGTTGTCAAGCAATTATGGTACTCACAGCCAGATAAGCGTCCGACTTTCAAGAAGCAACTAAGGAGAAAAGAAAGAACAAGACAAAATTGGGTAAAGACAAGCTCAGAAAGAACGAAGTCATTAATGCAAAGAGAGTTACGGAGACCCGGTGCAAACAAAATCACCCAGTTCAAAACTACAAGGATCGAGGCACACTTGGAAGCAACTCAAGGAAAATATATCGCGAGAACTAACATGATGATATAGAACACTCTTTTCTCGTCAAAGAACATTAAGATAACTCATCCTTTCATCCGAGAAGTTATGGAAAACCAAAAGATCTAATTATAAATCAACAAAAGAGAAGATCAAGAGATAGAAAATATATTCGCAAAGATGGATCCAGTTGGCTCACAAGATGTAAAAGACTCTACCAAAATGAAGATTCAAGTTCCTCCAAGACATGTGTGACGCTTCACGAAAAGTCTCAAGGAGGAATGTTGGAATGTGAGACTTTTCTAGATAAATCTAGAATATTCTAGAATGATGAAGAGTCGTCTAGAAGAGTCTAAAAGAAATAGAACTAGATCACTCTAGAATGTTCTCTCTAGAATGTTCTAGAAAGAGGAGGAGGAGGAGGATGAGGAGCACTATAAATGGAGGTCTCCCATTTCATGTATCCAAAAACCAACAATTCACAACAATTAATAAAACAAACTTTCCAACAAATCAAACCAACTCTTACCTTCACCTCACTTCTCCTATTTACAATATCCATCACCCACAAACACCAACAGTCATATATATGGTCAAAACTTTGACATTGCATTTCTCAAAGGTGTCTCTAAGGAGGGACGTTTATACAATCCAATTAATAAACAGGTTGGTCTTAGCTAAATGTTACGGAGTAGTACTCGATTTCAAAATTGAACTATTCATTTCCGTAAAAAAATGGACATGGATTTAGGAAAAAATACGCGAACAATTATTTCCAGAAAATTTTAAAACTTGTCACCAACATTTGATCAATTGAAAGAAGTTTTTACTTGATATAGAATGAAACAATATCTACACATGGATTACCGCGCGAGTAGCGCGCGGACAAACGACTAGTTTTACAAGAAACTAGTGTAGTGGCTACGCGCGCGGATTGGACAAATGACTAGTTTTACAAGAAACTAGTGTAGTGGCCCATGAAAATTCACGGGTTGGGGCATTTTTTGTGTTTACGTAAGTCCCTCTATTATTTTTGGGGAATTTATTTTAGTTTCATGTCGTGTTTTTTTTTTCATTTTCACGATAAATATCAATTAATATCATCTCGACGAATGATCTGCTACGGGAGAAATTTTCAATTTTAATATTTCGTTAGTGGACTATTAAACTACAAAAGCTTAACGTGTGTGATGATGATTTTTTGTGTGTAGTAGACAAAATTTTCACTTTAGTTGTTCTGAGATTGTAATAGCTTAAATTGATAGAGATTATTGTACACTCGAGTGGTATTATTAAACATTTTGCTTTGAAAATTTGACACAATACGTGAGCTATATTGACTACATTAGTGAGGCATTACAATTATTCACATATGTAACACCCCGTATTTTAACAAATCTTTTATAAATTCTTCCTATTTTTCGTTACATTTTATTTTGGAAATTACCAGATCCTCTTCCATAAGATGGTAGATATGAATCATATTTCCAACTCAGCTTAAGGCAACTTAAGTCGACCCTAATTCCTTCATTAATTCTCACACTCGCTTATTCCAATATACGTTTTGAAGATAATAGTGAGTACTACAACTTCGCAGGAGAAGTCATAGACAAATTCAGACAACTATGAGGTAAAGATTGAGCCAAAAGAGACTAGGGTCATGGATTACACTTTAATTTTCTGACTTGACGTATCGAAGCAACTACTTTCATATTCGAATTTATACAATTTGTAAAGAGGTTATAAAAACGTGATTCTTACCCAAGTTCTATTCTATTTTAAGATATGAGCCTTCTAGATACGTTATTAAGAAACATGTCTATATATCAATCTTATTATATTACTCGTCGTATATTTGTCTTAAACTATTTAAACAGTTTTCTTTAACCCAAAACCGTTTGACAACGCTCCATCTTTTTCATATATTGGTATGTATATTCTCGTATTACTAATACGTTATTAACTTGTGATCTGACCTAGCTAACTAAATTAGTTGACTCATATCTATATAACTACACTATTCGTATTGTAAAAAATTATTTTCAATATACTATGATTTTAAAATATTTTGGTCTAAAATCATGCATCGTGAGTTCGTGACTATTAATACTCTGAGAATCAAAGTTCTGTTTTTAAAAAAAATTGATTCGATTATAAGTCGGAATACAAAACCGAAATCGGGGCTTGAATTTTGGCCCATCACTGCTTCCCTTGCATCCCCCTCCTTATAATCTAATACAAAAACCATTTCAATCCCTACAAGACTTCAACCTATTAGCTCATTTCAATCTCGTATTACTTCACCCTCCTCTACTGCAAATCAAAAGAAAAAACTAAAAAGACCTTCCCCTCCATCCTTCACCTTCTGTAAAACGAAAAAAAAGGGGTAACAAAATTTACAATCAAAACTCCCAAAATTTAGCAACTAATTACTCTTCATGACTGTAAGCTTGACATTATCATAAAAAGAATAATGATGGCGGAGTAATTAGGGTATAGTGGTAATTAGATCGTGAGTATTATAGTTAAACGATTACGAGGAAGAGCCGGGGAAGAAGATGGTGAAACCAAAACCGATTATCTGACGCAGCCAAGTGGACCCAGCATCCAGACTTCACTTTTCACTTAAACCGTTAATTTAGGGTGGGTAAATCTTCTTCCTTTTTTCTGAAAATTTCGTTTTTCTTCTTCCTTTTCTTATCAATTGGATTTTCCCTAAATTTTTACAGTTGCATGTGTAATTTTTGAAAGGACTTGTGTGTCTAATTTTAAGGATTACTACGGTTGATCTTGTTATTATTATTATGGACTTGCATGTTAATTTTGTTGCACGTGAAAACAATATTGATAATATTAATTGTATGTGGTGATTATTAGTTCTATAAAATTTTGTACCTACATCTAATTATAAATAAAATCCAATTATTCCAATTATAAAGTTTTCAAATCGAGTTTCTTATTGGGGAAAAGGGGGACGAATGGCAGGGAGAAAGCAAAGGTTCAAGTTTTACAAATTTTATTAAATTAATCTTTAATTATTTAATTATTTTAAGAGAAGAAAAATTATTATTATAATAAATTATTAATTTCAATATAAATTTTGTTTTATGAAAACTTATTATTTTAGATATGAAATTTAAATACTATATAAAAATGCATATTTCTAGATATTGGCCATGTAGAGCGCATGGGTGTTGGAGATAAAGCCTTGCTAATGTAAAAGTAGTGTGCTCATATTATGTTTATGACATTTTGATATCATTTATTGTTATGTTTCTCTATAAAATACATGTGATCATTATGATATATGTATACATTTATGATTGGAGATTACATGTGATCGTTTTGAGAATTATTATATTTTCTCAAATTAGAGATAGTTAAGAGTTAGGATTGATTTGTGATAAATGGAAGGGATCATGTCGCAGAATGATGTGTGACCGCCATGATTCAATTAATTCTAAATCTATTAAAGTTTTATAGAAAGTTTAATGAGTGAACATTATAATTATTGATCCTTTAAGTGACACTAAGGCCAAGTGGGAGAATGTTAGAATATTTATATTCTTATGGCCTTGTGTCTTTCGGGTTTGTAAATAACGAGTTCACGTTTAACGGGACTTTGATATAAAGTCGACACCGTGATGGTTCGGTTTCGATTTAACGTAATCAAAGTTCGGGAATTAATATTCCCTCTTACCTTACCCAATTATATTGATCCCTTTTGATCATATCCAGTAAGTTGTGAAGAGACATGACTCTTCACAACAACTACTGTATTATAAATAATACAGTGAACGTTTATCCCTAAGAAATGAAAAAGTTACAGTCTCACAAAAGAAAAACTGGATATTGAAAGAAAAAAAAAAGATTGAAAGGGTGTTCACTGTTTCTTACTCCATCTCAAGGGAAACATTAAAGAAAAGGGTTAAGGAAGATAATTATATTGGGTTTCTTCTTCTTATTATTTATTGAGTGCGTCGTAAGACATGGATCAAGGTTAGTCCGCTTTTCCGTTCACCGATTGTATTAGGGTTGAATTAAATCGAATCTATAATGATCTTGGGACAGATTTCATAATCGAAATCATGAAATATGTCTAACAGTTAGAAATTTACAACTATTTTTATCGTCTCAAAGAAGATATGTTAATTGACCTTATTTTATTTTTACTTGATATTATTATTATACTAACTATGGGTAACATAGAAAATTATTTATTTTATTTTATTAGTTATTTTATTCGACTCTAATATAATCTAATTATTTCCTGCGAGACCTGACAAACGATACCCCGAAATAATGTAATATTAAAAGACCTAGCTTATTTTCTCGTAAGAAGGTTAGAATTTTAGGACTCTGGCAATCGTTTAGGCCTGACTCACGATATCGTTAGACTCACATAAAATTTCAGATTTGTCTATAAGCAGTTACTTATTTTAAACTTTGTGGATTAGAAGGAATCGTATTTTCTAAGACACTAAGATTTGAGTTTTAACGAGTTAAATAAAATGGACGTCACATACTTTTAAGAACTTCGTCAAGAATGTCAATTATGTTTTAAGTTATAAGCTGTTAAAAAACCGGGGCACGTTATCAAATGATCGTCATTTAAAAGTTAAAATTTTTTATTAACAAGTATTCGAGATTTTATTGGATGGTCAATTATAAATTTTACGTTTACAAAGATCTTGTTTAAAGTCAAGTATTTAAGATTTTGTTAAATGGTCAGGACCTGGGTTTCTTTTAAAATTATGTTTTTAAGTCATATATCACTTTTTCGTAAAATGAACTTTTTTAAACGATTTTACACAGACATCTTCTCTCTTTATATTTTGAATTACACATTTTGGAATTATGAGTTATAGTCAGCTAAAATTGAACTAATTTAAGGGCGATTTCTAATCAATTAACTACTCAAGGGACTGAAAACCGTCCTTTAGTTTAATTGATTAAAACGTGGTTAAAAACCGTTAAATGGTCGTAATAATCATTTGATTTATTAACCAAGTTCATGAGCCAATTCCCGGCCTACAAATAGGGACAACCCTGTAAGGAGACCTTTATTTTACTACGTGCTACTTGGCTATTGTTTTTTGTTTGGTAAAGGGTAAGTATGTATTAAAAAATGTGGATCAATGTACAGTTGTATGACTACATCAAATTATATATGTAGCCATCTAGCGTCTCTAGAACGTAGTGGGTATTTAATCTTACACATAATTCTATCCCGTACATCCATTTTGATCAATTTAACGATACTATGAGGCCGCTGCACCGATACTTCAATTCTACACAAGTTCCGTTGCCTCCAAACATGATAAATCATGGCATTGAACATAGCACGAATGATGTTGCATTGCAACTTCGACCCCCGCATCTTGCTCGCCCAAAACAAGGTATTGGTACTCGGTATTTGCTTCTTCACCCATACACTCACTACAAGAGTTGAAGTCATTGGCGACTGATCTTAGCTACTGACATCTGTCGCAAAAAACAGACGCGCGACCGTCAGCGGTCGCTAAGCGTCAGTGGCTACAGTTAGTCGCTTCTAGCGACTGATTTCAGTCGCTAAAAAAGCGCGCGACTGAAATCAGTCGCTAAATTTAGCGACTGAAATCAGTAGCTACTTCCTCATTTTAGCGACTGATATCAGTCGCTAATGGCTCAATTAGCGACTGATTTAGCGACTGATATCGGTCGCTAAAACTTCACTTAGCGACTGATTTCAGTCGCTAAATAGTGCGACGTGGCATCATTTAGCGACTGATATCAGTCGCTAAATATAAAACTTAGCTACTGATATCAGTCGCTACCGTGCCAGAAATAGGCCGGTTCAATTTATTATTTTTCTAGCCAAAATCTGCACAATAAAACAAAGAAACAACTACAATACATCCCAAACATCATTCCAAACGTTATTCCAAACGTTATGCAAGCTTCATACTCCAAAAATGTCAACCAAGTACGCAAAAGTCGTGAATACATACACTACATTAAAAGTGTTGTTACAAACAGTTTTTTCAACAAGCATTTCTCCCACTACAAATTGTTTTCAATAAATCAACTCAGCCAACAGGAAAACTGGCGGACGCACCACTATTACCGCCGAAGGGGTCTCTAGGATCCGGGAATCGGGGAGTGGGGCCGGAGTTGCAGTTATATTGCTGCGTGTTCCTAAGACGCCGTAGCTCTTCCAGAATTTGCAGGTTAATGGACTCCTGCGTCTTCAACCTCTCATTCTGCTCCTTCATCTGCTCGGCCATAGCTGCCCGTTCCGCCCTCTCCTCTTGAATTTTAGCCCTCATCTCAGCCATCTCGGATGGCACACACTCGGTCGTCGTAGAATGGGCCCCCCGAACATTGGGTGGTGTCCAGTACAGGGAATGAGCGTTTCCCGTACCGTACACCGCTCCCTTGCGGTATCCCTCGGCAACTCTAAACCAAATTGTGCTCGGGTCCACACCTTCATTTTCGGGCGCTCTAGTGGCCGCCAAATACGATCTCTGAAAGAAATAGAAGTCATGACTAGGTTGATTGTTTGAAGGAAAAAAGTAACAAAGTATTGTGTTTGAAACTTACCCAAGTCTCCAAATCCTTCTTCGTGGCGAATGATCGACCGGTCTCATCGTCCCCCTTACTCTTCAATTCGAGAAATAGCTGCACAGGAGGAGGGAATTCTCCGGTTTTCTTCTTCGCCTGTTGACAGTACATGTAGATTATTCATTTATTTTTATAATGAAAACATTAAAAAAGAATCCAATATAATAATCAAAGGAGACGAAAATACTAACGTTCATGGCCCGCTGGTGCATCGACTGCGACCCACCGTAGTGGGTGCGCTCCGCCTCTGCCTCGGGGTCCCCTCCCCGCCTCTTGTTCTTCTTAGCCTGGACGGATCTCTTCAGGAACTTCGGGTCGGCTCGCGATGTTTGGAACTGTTGGATCGCGTCACCTACAATTTATACACTTTGAGATCAAAAAATGTTTTGAATATATATACAACTTTCTGTTCAGGTGACCACACCAATTTAGTAATCGAACCTTTAAGTTGTTTCTGTAACTTTGCATCGCTTGCCAGCTTATACATCATGTCTTTGTATCTTACAGTTGCGACATCCATGTATCTGTCTCGAACAGCCACCTCGAGACCAACGTTGTAGCAGTGTTTCAACTGCAAGATAGTTTGTTGTCGTTGTATTAGTAATCTGTAAACAGTAACAGATAATTAGTAAAAATCAGAAATTGGCGTACCTTGAAGTTGGCAAACCACTTCTCTCGTTGCCACAGAGGCAACTTAGTCCAGCTCGTGCAGTAAGTAGTCAAATCATTCATGAAACTGTCCTTGACACCAGTCACCGTCGCACGAGTACGAAACCTACACCAAAGAGTGAAATAAGATGATGTCTCACAAAAAAAAAAAAAATACAATGTCTCACCATGTGCCCTCGGGGCCAATGATTAGGCGCCCGTCGTCTGTGTAGCGAAGCCCTTCATCCTGGTGTGGTTGCGGTTGCTCTTGTTCCTCATTGCCCTGCGCCTCCTCCTCGTTCTCTACTTGTTCGTCCTCTCGCCTGTTTTCTTCTTGGTCTTGCAGCTGTACCCGGTCCCTGCTCCTGCTGCTGCCGCTGCTCGAACTACCAAACCTCAACCTGCTGCCCAGCGTCATATCTGCATACATGTAATAGTTGAAAGTTAGGAACTGACATCATAATATTGAAATACACTCGAAAAAAAATCATGGTTCGCAGATTACTACGTACAAATAATATAACTTACTGAAACTATACATTACTAAAAATCATCGTCACTGTCGTTGTCATCTTCAACTTGCCTACTCGAACCAACGACAATGTATCTGGAGTTGTATATCATAGAAAAACTGTATCTAATTTTTCTACTCCCACTAATTTTTCCAACAGTTGGCACCTTTATCAATTAAATAATACGGTATTATTTTTATAAATTTGTAAGACTCAATCTTTAAATTTGTAAGACTCAATCTTTTGCAAGTCTCTCAATGTACATGCTCTTAAATACTACTCCGTGCTAGTCTATTAGCAATAATCCATGTAACATTAATCCCATCCAAACAATAATCCTCCTCACATTCTACCCATGTTTTGACTATTCAATTCCTTTTGTGTTTGTGTTGTGTCGTGGTGTCTCGTCTTGCATCTAAAAAATGCAGCAGCCTACTAACCTCAACGTATTTTTTGGATCCAATTATGTCTCCCCTATTTTTAATCTTAATCTTAATTACCATAATAATAATAATAATAGTAATAATAATAATGATAGTATCAAGTATCATTCAATCTTCACATTCATGACCACAATTATCATTAATTTTGTTCAACTCAGGTACCAAAGTGGTGGTCAAGTACCCTCCCCTTTCGAGACCAACCCAATTACCCTCTCGGCCACTATTCTCGGCTTCTTCCTCTGCTGCTTCTTCCAACAACTAAAAAACTACACTAAATATTCAAATTGGGGAACCTATTGGGCGATTAAAATCCTAACTACACTAAATATTCCAACAACTAAGAAACTATCCAACCCAATAACTAATTTATTTAAATCGATAAAAACAGAAATTAACAAATAATTGAAACCAAATAAAGATAGATAAACATACCTTAAGGAAAATGAGAAAATTGAAGAAGGAATGAAGAGGAAAGGAAGGAGGGACGAGTGTTAGAGAGAGGGGGGAGGGTTTTAGAGAGAGAGACCGAAATGAGAGAATGACTCGGGGGAGGGGGGGTGTTCGTTTATTTTAAAAAAATTAACAAGTTTAGCGACCGAAATCGGTCGCGCGCCACTCTCATTAGCGACCGATTTCAGTCGCTAATTCTGTCGCCATTTCATTAATTTAGCGACCGAAATCGGTCGCGCGCCGTTTTTTTAGCGACTGATTTCGGTCGCTAAAGTTAATTAATTTTTTAAAAATTCCGTCTCCTCGTCCAGCTACTAATATCGGTCGCATTATGAACTTTCAGTCGCTAAATTAGCCACTGAATTTATCAGTCGCTAGTGATCAGTAGCTACATGCAGTATTTCTTGTAGTGACTCAACATATCCACAATCTGGGAGCTCCACCCACACTCAAAGAATAGATGCTCCAAGCTCTCTTCCTGAGCTTCACATAAATAACAACGGTCTGATTCAGCAACACCAAACCTCAACAATTTTATCCTAGTGTTTAAAGCCCCCCTAAACACAAGCCAAGATATAAAGCTATGTTTAGGGACACTCCAACCACTCCACACGAGGCGAGCCCAAGGAACCTTCGGCTTGTGAACCCGAATGTCCTCGTAACCTCCCGAGATCGCATAATGAGAACACGATCCATGCCAGAGTCCATTCACATACAAATGCTTAATTTTGTCCTTAGCCTGACAGATCTTTCGCCATGCCCAAGTGACATCAGTGTTGGGTTGGTAACCATGCCAATCATGCCCCTTCAGATATATGCTATTCACCCACCGAACCCATAGACGATCCGGCTGATCAAACACCCATGAAGCTAGTTTTGCCACAGCAGCCTGATTCCAAGCATACAGGTCTCTCAGTCCCAAACCCCCTTCCAACTTAGGACAACAGATTTTCTCCCAACTCACTAAAGCTCAGTTATTTCCCTCCACTCCACCATTCCAAAGAAAATTGCGGCATAAAGAAATAATTCTGGTCATAACATATGTCGGGATAATAAAAACCATTGCCCAATAATTATGCAGCTGAGACAGCACAGCCTGGACCAAGGTCAGTCTACCCGCATAGGAGAGTTTCCGAGCACCAATACTAGAAATTCTCGAGATAATTCGGGCTATCAAACTCTCACAATCAATTTTACCTAGTCGAGTACTTTGGATAGGAAGTCCAAGATAACAAAAAGGCATCGTACCTTCCACACAGCCTGAAAATTGGAGTATAGCAGCTTTCTTGTCTTCATCGACTCCAGCAAAATAAGCATGAGATTTGCCAATGCTTATATTCAGTCCCGAGGCCCTGCTAAACATAGCGAAAGCCTTCCACAAGAATTCCATCGACTCAGTCTCCCATTTGCAAAAGAGAAGCAGATCGTCAGCGAACATCAGATGTGTAAGCTTCATCGGGCCACATTTTGGGTGGTATTTAAAATTCCTATCCATCTTGTCATGGGTCAGAATACGAGAAAAATACTCCATACAAATTGTAAAAAGCAACGGCGACATCGGATCACCCTGCCTCAAACCTCTCTTCCCACGGAAAAAGCCGAAGTTATCACCATTAGCACAAAGAAAATACGAGACTGAAGTAACACACTCCATGATTAGGCGACGGAAGTGTTCAGGGAAATCTAATGCTCTCAACATTTGCTCTACAAAACTCCATTCCACACTATCATAGGCCTTGTGGATATCAACCTTAAATAAGCATCGAGGAGAAATGCGCCCTCTCCTGTACATCTTTAATAGATCTTGGCATATTAGTACATTTTCCACAATACTACGGCCCTCGATAAATCCACCCTGTGTTGGGGAAATTATCTGGGGAAGAACTTTGGCCAGTCTCGAACAAATTATTTTAGCAATACATTTGTAAACAACATTGCAACACACAATAGGCCTAAATTCTTTCACAGACTGAGGTCTGCTCACTTTCGAAATCAAGGTAATGATAACACAGTTCAGCTGTTTCAGAAGCTTACCTGAATTAAAGAAATCTTGTATAGCTCTGACCACGTCGCCTCCAATAATATCTCACGAATCAATAAAAAATTGACTAGAGAAACCGTCCGGACCCGATGCTTTATCTCGTGGAATAGCATGCAACGCCTGCTTAATCTCCGTCTCAGTGATACTCGCATTGAGCCACTGTTTGTGCTCCTCGGTACATACTTTTCCTTTTCGAACTATGCCAATGTTGATAGATTCCACGTTTTTAGATTCTCCCAAAAGTGTGAGGTAGTTGTAGACACCAAAATTTTGTATATTTCGGTATCTATTTATGTCTAATATCTTTAGTATTTATAGATAATTATCAATAAATATTGTGATAATATCTTAGGATACTTTAGAATATTCTTAACTTCCTCTCTAAGATACTAGGCTATAAATACGGGTCTTGTGTCTAGGTTTAGAGGAGGTCCGATGGAATAAGTCTCAAAACGACCCCATCATCCTACTACCAAATTGTAGGTAAATGGAATAAGTCACCAAAAAGACTCCATCTTCCCCTACGGATCTAAGTCGATAAGACCTCCGTAGAACTATCAAAAAAACCCTACCTTCGAGATTGGAATCAAGAGATCCACGGAAGTTGTAACACGCAATCTTTCGATTATCAAATAAAACTCGTATTTCATATTATTTTGTATCTGTTATTCAATTATCGCAGGTGCGAAATTTTATGTTTTACAAATTGGTGAACCTAACGTGAAGATTTTCGCTCTTCATCTCCAATCTCGAAGGATCCAAATCTGTAGAAGGCATGGGGGCAAACAAATCGACCTCTAAGTCTTCCTACCAAATTTCGAGACAAAGTTGCAACCGACTTCGAAGTCTCTACAACAAGTCTCGAGGGGGCATTTGTAGACACCAAAATTTTGTATATTTCGGTATCTATTTATGTCTAATATCTTTAGTATTTATAGATAATTATCAATAAATATTGTGATAATATCTTAGGATACTTTAGAATATTCTTAACTTCCTCTCTAAGATACTAGGCTATAAATACGGGTCTTGTGTCTAGGTTTAGAGGAGGTCCGATGGAATAAGTCTCAAAACGACCCCATCATCCTACTACCAAATTGTAGGTAAATGGAATAAGTCACCAAAAAGACTCCATCTTCCCCTACGGATCTAAGTCGATAAGACCTCCGTAGAACTATCAAAAAAACCCTACCTTCGAGATTGGAATCAAGAGATCCACGGAAGTTGTAACACGCAATCTTTCGATTATCAAATAAAACTCGTATTTCATATTATTTTGTATCTGTTATTCAATTATCGCAGGTGCGAAATTTTATGTTTTACAAATTGGTGAACCCGACGTGAAGATTTTCGCTCTTCATCTCCAATCTCGAAGGATCCAAATCTGTAGAAGGCATGGGGGCAAACAAATCGACCTCTAAGTCTTCCTACCAAATTTCGAGACAAAGTTGCAACCGACTTCGAAGTCTCTACAACAAGTCTCGAGGGGGCATTTGTAGACACCAAAATTTTGTATATTTCGGTATCTATTTATGTCTAATATCTTTAGTATTTATAGATAATTATCAATAAATATTGTGATAATATCTTAGGATACTTTAGAATATTCTTAACTTCCTCTCTAAGATACTAGGCTATAAATACGGGTCTTGTGTCTAGGTTTAGAGGAGGTCCGATGGAATAAGTCTCAAAACGACCCCATCATCCTACTACCAAATTGTAGGTAAATGGAATAAGTCACCAAAAAGACTCCATCTTCCCCTACGGATCTAAGTCGATAAGACCTCCGTAGAACTATCAAAAAAACCCTACCTTCGAGATTGGAATCAAGAGATCCACGGAAGTTGTAACACGCAATCTTTCGATTATCAAATAAAACTCGTATTTCATATTATTTTGTATCTGTTATTCAATTATCGCAGGTGCGAAATTTTATGTTTTACATTTGTAGACACCAAAATTTTATATATTTCGGTATCTATTTATGTTTAATATCTTTAGTATTTAGAGATAATTATCAATAAATATTGTGATAATATCTTAGGATACTTTAGAATATTCTTAACTTCCTCTCTAAGATACTAGGCTATAAATACGGGTCTTGTATCTAGGGTTTAGACGAGGTCAGATGGAATAAGTCTCAAAACGACCCCATCATCCTACTACCAAATTGTAGGTAAATGGAATAAGTCACAAAAAGACTTCATCTTCCCCCTACGGAATTCAAGTCGACAAGACCTCCGTAGTACTATCAAAACCTAGCCTTCGAGATGGAATCAAGAGATCTACGGAAGTTGTAACACGCAATCTTTCGATTATCAAATAAAACTCTTGTTCTCATATTATTTTGTATCTGTTATTTTAATTTTCACAGGTGCGAAATTTTATGTTTTACAAATTGGTGAACCCGACGTGAAGATTTTCGCTCTTCATCTCCAATCTCGAAGGATCCAGATCTGTAGAAGTCATGGGGCAAACAAAATCGACCTCAAGTCTTTCTACGAACTTTCGAGACAAAGTTGCAACCGACTTCGAAGTCTCTACAACAAGTCTCGAGGGGGCATTTGTAGACACCAAAATTTTATATATTTCGGTATCTATTTATGTTTAATATCTTTAGTATTTAGAGATAATTATCAATAAATATTGTGATAATATCTTAGGATACTTTAGAATATTCTTAACTTCCTCTCTAAGATACTAGGCTATAAATACGGGTCTTGTATCTAGGGTTTAGACGAGGTCAGATGGAATAAGTCTCAAAACGACCCCATCATCCTACTACCAAATTGTAGGTAAATGGAATAAGTCACAAAAAGACTTCATCTTCCCCCTACGGAATTCAAGTCGACAAGACCTCCGTAGTACTATCAAAACCTAGCCTTCGAGATGGAATCAAGAGATCTACGGAAGTTGTAACACGCAATCTTTCGATTATCAAATAAAACTCTTGTTCTCATATTATTTTGTATCTGTTATTATATTATCGCAGGTGCGAAATTTTATGTTTTACAGTAGTATCGAAGGAAATAAAGCTCCTTCAATCTCCTCCTTGTTCGAACATTCTTGCCCATCTGCATCGAAAATTCTAGAAATAGCATTATGAGCTCGGCGTGCTCTCAATATACCATGAAAGTACGCGTAATTCACATCGCCATCCTTAATCCACTTTTGTTTTGATTTTTGGGCCCAAAAATCAAAACGAGCAGCCTGAAGTTTGCGAACCAGATCATTCGCCCTCGATTCTTCCTGCATACTTGGCTATTGTTACTCCGTATCTAATTTCAAGAAAAAAAGAAAATTTTTGGAATTTGAGTTGGATAACACATAATATTTTCAAAATATATTTCAAAAGATCGTATATTTTATTGGACATTTTTAGGACTTCATTCGAAATCTCATTGAGCGGGAAAGCTGTCTCTATTGTGTACGAGATGACTTGGAAGAATAGCGCTTAGCTTAATCGTATAAAACCGTCTGTAGCGTGTGAAGGGTCTTTGGCTGCCCTTGTCATTGACTTGAGAGTAGGCGGGAGTGTGGCCATACTTTAGGTGGGTACCTGATCAGTCTCGTACGTGTTAGGTGGATCGCACCCGGGTTTCCGTAAGTCGACGATTGGAGCGTGACTGCGGGGATAACCAACCGGGTGGTGAGTAGTCCATGGTATGGGTAACAACCCCACGTATCCGGCATTCGACCCTGGAGATGAGAGGACGAATTTTGTTTTAAACGTGTTTATGTCACCACGGTAAAAAGGGGTAATAATATAAGCCCCCTGGTATCGGTGTGATTGGCGGTATATTATTATTGTACAAGTATCAAATATGAAACTTATTCGGAACTAGTACAATAATTGGCCGGTATATCGTGATAAAACTTATTTAAAAATAATACGGCACTTAAAACATTTCTTGCGATTTCTACAGTTATGCGTTATCGGTTGTGCTTTTATGTACTGCTATTTGATCTGTGTTTGATTTAATATTTTATTCATATTAAAATTTTGATAATTTACCCACTTGACGATTTGTTTTTTTTCTATGAAATTCTTTCAAAATATTATAATCGTCAGATTAAGGAAGACTGACCATTCCTCAGACGGACAAGGTTGAAGATAGCTCAAGATGGGACCAATGTATTTCTATTATTCATAAAATTGTTATAATTAAATGTAATATTTAAGTACTTTCATAATTATTATGAAGTAATCTAATTAGTTGAGAATAGTAATGACTCGGATATGTATTATGTCTTCCGCTGTTTCCTATTATAGAATTATTTATATAGTCTTGAAAATCCGGGTTGTTACAACATATCTCTTTAATTGTTTCTAGTTTGAATTATATCTCTTTAATATAATATAGCAAAGTGTCTTGTACTTGATCCTTAATAATTCACATATCCGCACTACGAATAATTATGTGATGAAATAATTATACATTACGAATTCTAATGTTTGATATATATTAACAACTATATTAACTAAACTGACAAATATATATGAATAGGGTTACATATATTTGTAAAAATACCCAGTTAGACAATATACTGACAAAATTGTTATGCTAATATTAACAAATATATAATTAAGTTATATTGCCATAAAATAATAAAGTGACAAATATATATGAATAAGGAAATCAAGAAACATTGAACGTAATACTGATATATGAATTGTATGCTGAAAATATATCAATATGAATTGTATGCTGAAACATTAAACAAAAATACATTAAAGGGTGAACTTAAACAAAAATATTGCCATGAAATAATATCGAATATCATAAACTATAGAAACCTATATTAAGTTATATTGAATAATCATAAATTATCGAATATCATAAATATATTAACAACTATATTGAACAATCATAAACCTATATTACATAATCGACAAAGGTGATAAACGTATTAGGGTTTAATTTTGTATTAGGGTTTTTTAGGTTTTACGTTTTCGGTTTGCAAATATTAAAGGGATATTGTCATAGATGTATTATTAGCATTTCATATTTTGAATCACGGATTATATTAGATGGTATAATGTCCAGGTTAATTCAGTGCGAAGACGGGATTGTGAAGTGGGGATTATCCAGCTCAAACTGTGCAGCCCAATACGTTGAATGCAACATATAACTTGATTAGGAAGATTTGCTTAATTGCCTAAAATAACTCTTGATTAATGTGGATTGAGTAGTTTAGAATGGAGATCAATGAGTTGTGTCACCTCACCTGCCTTGGTCTCTGTTTTAATAAATAAAGGATTAGTGGGCAACCGAAATGTTATCTGGCCCTGCCCTACACCTCCTTAGCCATAGCGAAGCTAAGTCGAGTAAAAATAAAAGCAGCTGCGCTGCCCCCGCATCTTGAGACACCAAAATTTTTTGAATCCACTTGAGCGGGACAATAACATCCGTTTTCGACTCCACCGACAAACAAAAAGAGAAAGGCTAGCACGAACTCATTGTCAAGCCCCGCACACAAACCTTGATACTTGGGAGACTTGCGCGAGCAGTGTCATCCAGAATGTTGTAACAGAGGCGTCCCGTTACCAACGGTTTGTTAATTATGCGGGAAGACCAAAAAACAAATAGAAAACAATAGTAAAACTGACACACAGATTTACGTGGTGCACCAGCAAAATCACTGGCTATGTCCACACCGAGAAGGAGACAAAATTCACCATTGTGTAGATAATAGTACAACAGTAAACCGTAGTACATGCGCTTAATAGCTAGCTCATTGCTAAAGCCAGAAGTACCACCAATTCTACCAACCAAATATTAATCTCAAACCGGAAAAAGACTACCCAGATTGAGTTCGACCTACGACGAACTCACCAACGAGACGAAGGACAAATGATCTTGTGGCCAAACAAGATCCGGACAAACTCCAACGGTCTCCAATGAATACGAGAGTAGAACCACCAAATAATAGGGACTTGGAACAAATTGAGTTTTCTCCTCAAGAAACCTCACAGATCAGTCCTCTATATTTGTGCTCTCTAATCCTCTCTCTCTTAATTAACCTAGAAACTAGGCAAGTTTTTATATAGAGTATTATTCCACCCAAAGTAGTTCCCTAAACTAATTAGGAAACAAAGACTAATCAAATATAAAATTTCCTAAACCAATATTATATTACATAATAATATTGTTATCAAGACAAGAACATCAAGTTTAGGAAAGATATCAATGGACAAATCAATTTGAGACCGATAATTATTGTTAGGCACTTTTTTTCTCACACACAACACCATCAAGAAGGAAATCAGATAACGCATACTGAGTCGAAGGGGAAGATCGACCTGGTAAGATCCACGCACACACATCCTGACCCTTGTTCCAAGAATAGAGCCGCAAATCTACCTGATGCAAGGACCTGTCACATCTGTCGATCAAACCAATATCGACTTTCTTACATCCAGAGATCTCGGATTGGAAACAAATATCTAAAAAAGTGTTGTCGCGAATGAGGTTATGTCGATGTTTGATACCGACAACGCCAACACATATATATTACTACAAAACATACAAAAGATTACGGTTCAAAACCGTCCTTTAGTAAGATAATAACCGTCATATAGGTCAGCGTGATCGTTGATAATCAGTCACGGTTTAAAGCGAGTCAAACCGTCCTCTTTGTTGTTATGAAGGAGCACGATTGAACTACAGAACCGTCATTGTTGTTATACTTCCAGAGCACACTTTCTTTCTGAAACCATGATTTTTGTTATTATTCCTCTTAAAGAGGGCAATTCCTTGTTCAAATCGTGATCTTTGTTGCCCTTCTAAAACAGCTTACTTCATTGTTAAAACCGTCATCTTTGTAAACAAAAATGTGTAACAAAAATCACGGTTGGTGTGTACTCTGTATGATACAAACCAACCACGAGTTTGTTACATGTTTTAAGTTACACAATTTGTTTTCAATTATTTGATCATGTAATACATCCTGCAATCCAATAGAGCCTAACATTATTGCATTCCGACTAATAAAGTTACTGACGAAACCACGATTCCATGAACTTCAATATATTACAGAACAATAGAAATTCGACAAAAGAAACTTCACACACATGAAGTGATGAACATGATTGCAAAAACTTCAATGTCTACAAACAAAATACATATTCTTGCAGAAACCAACCAAAATACATCGTAATAGCACAAATGCGTGGTCTTTGCAAATCAGTGAATGGCAACAAAGTCAATCCACTCCAACTGCCTGATGTCTTCATGTAGAAATTGCAGATACACTGGAGAATGAAAGAAAACCATAAATGAAAGCTTATTATTAACTAGCCATATAATTTTGATAAGGTTAGTTGAAAGTACTAAATAAACATCATAAAATTATTAATTAACATAGTTAAACACCCAATTATTGATCCACCAAAAGTCAAATTTAATCATTAAAACATGAACTATGAATAAAGGTGGTGTTATAAGCATAAAGTTAGATAGAAATTCATGTTATCTAACCTGAACTTCAGTAACACTTATTTCTTGAATTGGAGTGTGTAATTAGCCAAAATATCACGCACCTCGTCAATTTGTTGAGCCGAATATGTCTTTGCGAATCTAACCATAATTGATACTCCCTAAGGTTTGTATCCAAAGGGTATGTTTCTATTTTGCATAAAGATTAAGAAAGTATTAGAGTAATATTAAAAGTACATAATTAGGCACAAATTAGTACGAAGTATTTAATTATCCAAAATATCATTTCACAATGGCATATAGTGTAAATAAGCATATAGAATTAAGGATAGTTTGGTCCAAAAAAAGACTAAAAAGGAAATGAGTCAATTGGATTTGAACGACCCAAAAAGAAATACGTAAGATATGAACGGAGGGAGTATATAACAACGAAATTAAAAATCGTCCAAAAATTACAACTTCTTTCCAGAAAATTTATTAATGGCGAACGAGATGCAATTTTAAATTTTTTGAGAACTTTTGGGTGTAATTTCAACAAAAAAAATTAAAATTACAAAGGGTGTAAAATTTAAAACCATGGTTTCATAAGGGTGTAAAATTAGATTAAGGGTTATTTCATGGGAATAATCTCAACTATGTGTGTACTTCTTTAAAAAATCCAAACTATACGTAATCTCATTTTGATATGAACCACGCATTCATTAATCTCGCTTTGCTATGTATGAAGTTATGACTTGCTATTATCGGTCATAGTGACTTGTTGTAACTTTCCGGAGTTTTATTAGGTCCGTTGCAGTCATCGCAAAAGCCAAAATTACAATAAAAACTTTTTTTCATAACTCCTATAAGACTAATTGAAAAAAAAAATGAAAGATGACTTTTCGGATTTTTTTTTTATCAATGGACGAAAATGAACACAAAATATGAATCAGAAGAAGAAGAGCTAGAGAAAGAGTTGAATAAGGGATGTTCAACAAGTAGCCGGTCACCCACAGATAAGTGAGGTTAATGAAGGCGTAGTTCGTATTAAAATGAGATTACGTATAGTTTGAATTAATTTAAGAAGCACACGCATAGTTAATATTATTCCCATGAAATAACCCTTAGATGAACTCTTTTTATTATTTATTTTTGCATTCAGTTCATTTCATTTCAGTTGAATTCAATTCACTTCAATTCTAGTTTTGGACAAAAAAGGTAGGTTGCACCGATACGAACACGGAGACGTATCTGACACGTAACACGACACTCTAAACTTTATTATCAAGGACACGGCGAAAAAAGAAACATTACATATATTTAAATAAAGAGAACTAGTCGCCATACCCGTACACCGCACGGGACTATATTGTTTTATGCCCTTTGTAATTCGCAGTTCCGCCTTTTGCTTCATTGTCCAATATTTATTTAACTATTTATTTATACATATTTGTTTCGATCTAATGTCTTTATAATTCTATTTACTTTCAAAGTCATTCGTAATATCGTAAGTCAAAAGTAGAGTAATGCACTATTTAACGTTAATGTGATAACTCAATAACAATGACCTATTGGTCTGGGTGCTAGATTTTTGGGTTTGTAAGAACGTAAGAGAATTATTATTGGTGAAAATGAGATATAAAACTATAAGATGAAAGTACACTTGTTAAATATCACAACTAGAAAAAACGAAACAAGCTACCGAAATCAGCTACCGTCATCTGTCGCTAAAAAAGACGCGCGACAAATGACAGTCGCTGAGAGTCAGTCGCACCTGATAGTCGCTTGAAAAAGAGACGGGCAACTGACATCGTTCGCTAAAAAACACGGGCAACCGATATCAGTCGCTAAGGTTAGCGACCGACATCAGTCGTTAAATGGGACGCTTAGCGACAGATATCGATCGCTAAGGGGATGATTGTAGCGACCGATATCGGTCGCTGATGGGTTGACGTGGCGACTTTTGGGGACGTTGGGCATCTTACTTAGGGACCGTTATCAGTCGCGAATAATTTCCTATAGCGACCGATATCGGTCGCTAATGGACCTGTTATTGGCCGATTCAATTTGTTTCATTTTTAGCCAAAATTTGGACACAAAAAACAACCCAACAACGACAATACGTCCCAAACATCATTCCAAACATTCCAAACGTAACACCAGCTTCACACTTCCACAATTGGCAACCAAGTAAGTAAATCCCGTGAATACACTAAATTAAGAGTAATGTTACAAACTGTTTTCAACCAACATTCATAAACTACAAGCTGTTTTCAATCTACTCAACTAACAGGGAAACTAGCTGAAGCATCACTACCACCCCCATTGAAGGGGTCTCTAGGGTCTCGATGTCGGGGAGTGGGGCCGGAATTGCAGTTCTGCTGCTGTGTGCTCCTCAGGCGGGCTAACTCTTCTAGTATTTGCATGCTGACCGCATCCTATCGCTCGATACGCTCATTCTGCGCCTTCACTTGCTCAGCTAAAGCAGCCCGTTTTGCCCTCTTTTCTTGTAGTTCCGACCTCAACTCAGCAACGACAAACGGTACGTACTCCGTCGAGGTCGAATGCCTCCCCCCTCCCCCCGAGCGTTGGGTGGTGTCTAGTACAGGGTGTGAGCGTTCCCCGTACCGTACACCGTTCCCTTGCGGTACCCTCGCACGACATTGAACCATACCTCGTTGGATCCCTACCTTCAGCGTTGTCCGTGGAAGTGGCTTCCTTATATTCTTCCTAAAAGAAATTGATTTGATGATTAGGTGAGATTTCACAATCTAAAGAACGATGTAAAGAAGCCTTATGTTAGAAACTCACCCAAATTGCGGCGTCCCTCTTCGAAATGAAGCCCCTTCGACCATTGCAATCTACCTTGCTCTTCGTGTCAAGAAACAACTGCGCAGCTTCGGGGAGTTCTCCTGTTTTCTTCTTCAAGAAACAAGGCCCTAGGTTTGGACCCATCCTTCTTGATATGCAATTTCGGATGGTCACAAATTCTCTTCAAAACTTTTTGGGATCCTACGGTGTCACAGGACTTACCATCTACATCCATGACGGTCTGAATCAGTTGCTCAAAGAAATTCTTCTCAATATGCATCACATCCAAATTATGTCGAAGTAATAAAGTACTCCAATATGGAAGGTCGAAGAAGATGGTTCTTTTAAACCAACCATTTTGTAATTTCTTAAGATCCTTGCACTCTTGATCGGTGCCGTCAACAGTAGATGGGAACTCTGAAATCACCTCCCATATCTCATCTCCCCGAAGACGAATTGGTGCCTCATCTAGCACCACCTCACCCTTCTTGAAAGCTCTCCTGTTTGTCCTGTACGGGTGACCCTCGAATAGGAACTGTCTATGACAGTCAAATCAACTAATTTTGCATGAATTTCTTCGGTAGAACGCTTTTCTTTCACTCATGCAACAAGGACATGCTTTTTGGCCCGCCGTAGACCAACCGCTCAACATACCATACGCAGGGAAATCGTTTATAGTCCACAAAAGCGATGCTCTAAGCTGGAAATTTTATTTCAACGACACATCATATGTCTTCAACCCTACTTCCCACAAGTGTTTTAATTCCTCTATCACTGTTTGTAAGTAAACATCCAAGTGGTTTTTGGGATTTTTTGGGTCGGGAACAATAAGAGAAAGGAAGATAAAAGGTGGTTTCAGACACACCCATGGGGGTAAGTTGTATGGTGTGACCATGACAGGCCAGCATGAGTACAACTTACCGAATTGATCGAAAGGGGCAAACCCATCGGTACACAACCCAAGTCTCACGTTACGGGGTTCCTCGGCAAAATTAGGGTAAACTCTATCAAAGCGTTTCCACTCTTCCTCATCACTAGGATGACACATCTTCCCCTCTACACAAGTTTCTTCTTTATGTCACCTCATTTGTTCGGCAATGGTTTTGGTTGCATATAACTTTTGAAGCCTAGGGGCGATGGGAAAGTAGGTAAGTTGACTAAGTGGTATAGGTTTTTTATCCCTCGCAACACTCTTTCCCTTCCTACCCCAAAAAAACAATATTCCCATACACACTTTTGTATCTACCCTTACCACATTTCTTACATTCCTCAAGTAGGGCATCATCCTTCCAAAAGAGCATGTACCCATCGGAACAAGCATCAATCTTTTGATGCGGAAGTTGAAGACCTTTTACAATTTTTTTGGGAGTGTAGAATGTTTTGGTCATAATGTTGTCTTTTGGGATGCCCTTCTCAAGCAAGACAGCGAAACCGTCTATGCACCCAAAGGGTAGGTTATACTCACATTTAAGGGTCACTACCATAGACGCGACTTCTAACAATGTCACCTCACACTCTCCATATAACGGCTTCTCCGATCCGAAGCGTCTAACATATCAAAAAACGCTTTCGCTCGTGGGTTTGGCTCTTATGGGGTTGGTTGGTCATCGTCATTAGTGTGCATGCTCTCATCATTAAACACATTGCACTCAACTACATCAACTATCATTCCTCTCAACCCCCCTTCATTTTGTTCAACCTCAGATTCCTCAACAGGAGACGTCTCACCATGACAAATCTAACGATAATAATTTGGATGAAACCCATTTGAGATAATATGTTCCCCAATCAGAATAATCTCTAAGAATTTGAGGTTTTTACATGTCACACAAGGACCTCTAAATCTACTGTTCGACGCGTATTCGGGGTGGTTTTTAGCAAAGTCAAGAAAACTATTAACACCCTCTAAAAATTACGTTGTGGGACATCGTCTCTTATCCAATTATTTCTCATACATCCATTTTCGTTCAAATCTCTTCATTTTTTATCTAAAAAATTTTAGACAATAACCAAATACACATTATTTCCTCTAAAGTAATTTATTAATATACACTACTCACATATTTTGTAAAATTATCAATTCACTTAAATATAGTACTATTTGCACGTAATCTCTCTATAATTACATCACTAAATCGGCATAATTGTATTTTCACTTCCAATTTTCTAACACGTTAAAACAACCCAATTCATTCAAGTACCCAACCATAAACAACCCTAACTTTATACTAACAATCTAACTTTTTCAAATTGGGGGAACCTATGGGCAATTAACATGCTAACTACACTAAATATTCCGACAACAACAAAACTACACTAAAAAACATCTAACTCAATAACTAATTTATTAAAATCAATAAATACAAACATTAACATATAATTTAAATTAAGTACACATAGAAAACATACTATAACAAAGAAAAAATTGGAGAAAGGAAGAAGGAATGAAGAGAAACGATGAAGGGCGCGGGTAGAGAGAGGGAGAGAGAGAGTGAAGTGAGAAGTGAGCGAGGGGGGGGGGGGAGGTTCGCGTAATTTAAAAAAACTGAAGACCTTAGCGACCGACAACGGTCGCCCGACTTTTTTTGTCGGTCGCTAAGGTTTGTTTTTCTGGGATTTTTGATACCATTTAGCTACCGATATCAGTCGCTAGCTCTCTGAGTTTAGCGACTGATATCGGTCGACGGTCGCCCGTCTTCTTTTTAGCGACTGAAATCGGTCGCTAATGTGAATTTATTTTTTTCAAACCTTCACCCATTCTGTCTCTTCATCTAGCGACAGAAATCGGTCGCCCGAGTTCTTTTCAATCGCTAAATGAGCGACTGACAGTTTTGGTCACGCGCATCTGGTAGCTAATGGAGGTATTTCTTGTAGTGTATGGAAGGGGAAGATGAAGCGAGTTGCATTGGGAGTCGAGGAACTTTTTGTAATACCTGGTTCGCTTACTCTCGGTAATGTTAGTCACGATGATCATACTAGCAGGACTGATCGTTCATGACGAGATTGTGTGTTTTGGGTTACGTTAGGTGAGTGGTGAACTTCGGGACGAAGTTCCTTATAAGGAGGGTAGATTGTAATAACTGTATTTTAGTACTTGTATTTATTTGTTAGTCCTGGTCTCTTTAATAAGTAGTACATGTAGTTATGTTATTGTTAAACACGCTTCTTTTAACCCATATATAATATCTGTATTTCGTAACCTAAGATTATAATAACCTACTCTTATTATTCTACAAATCCATTTAGTGGAGTAGAATTTGAAGGCCCACCAGCAATTAAACATTCACCCACGTATATCCCCCAGCCATATTCAATCTTATGTTCATTTTGCTGCACAAACATGCATGCCGACGCTACCTGCTTTCTTTCATCTTCAACCTTCATGCCCCATAACCGTCATCGCTATTTTCAGCCTTCATTCAACTCGCCACCTTCGTCTCATCCATCTATATCACCATCAGTGAGAACCATCATAAAACACCCTTATTTCAGCTGCATTCGTGACTCACCGACGACCACCCATGCCCTCTCGCCGTGGCTAGTCACCTTGAATAACCAAATTCATCGACCTGTTTTCTAATACACAACTATGTAGGTATACTTGTTGTCTTTTCTATTCTAGCGTCGTTAGTAGTATTTCGATGTCGTATTGTACCGTGTCACGTTATTGTTGGTCTTGTATTGTTGCTGTTTTCGGGATTATTGTGGGTCGTGTTGTTGCTGCCGTGGTATGGTTGTTGTCGGTTGTTGTCGTGGAACTGTCGTTGAGAGGAGTACTATTGTTGTTGATGGGTTACTATCATTGGACGTGGGTTGTGCTGATGTTGTCCGTGTTTTATCATTGAGCGTGGTGTGGTGTTAGTGTAGGTGGTGTTAAGGTTAATTGTTGCTAGAGTCAGTCTCAGTGTACGTACAAGCTAATTATGTCGAGTAGGTCTCACTTTATAATCTAATTAGGCAGGGTCGGTCTCATTTTATAATTTAGATGGGTCGGTGTCGATTCTATTTTATATTTTAGTTAGAAGGGTATCAATTATTTTATAATTTAACTACATTAGGGTCGATATTAACGTAAGTATATAATATTTTATTAGGATCGGACTTCGTAGAATTTTCGTGCTGAATTGTACTGCCGATGCGGTGTTGACTTGCTGACTAGGTAAGGTTTTCCTTACTTAGAATACGTTAATATTATTATGCATGTATGAGTTACGAGTACGATGTGATATCGTGCTAATGAGAATAATGTTGAATAATGATTGGAGAATGATTGATGAATATTTATATATTGGAGTTGGTGAGGCTAGCTTTAGACCTAGCCGGGGCCCTTGATCACGGTCCCCTCCCTGATTTCTCCTCGCGGGTTGTTGAACCTGCAGGGGGTGTGCACACTCGGAATGAAAGGGCCTGCTAGAAGAGTTGAGATAAGATTATTGATATGGTGCTGTGATGGTACCGAATGTTGGGATGAGATTACTGATTGGTATCGTGATGGTGCCGAGAATGTGGAGATGATATTGATGATTGGTACCGATGATGGTATTGAGATGGTTGAGACTGGATGTTTTATATTATGTACCTAAGTTATAATGTTAGCATGTTCTAACCGTTTTCTCTGTTTATATTGTCACCCTATTTTATTGGGGGCATGTGATGATCCAATTGATATTTCCGATCAATTGGGGAGCAGTCTATACTGCAGGTTATGTATACTGTGATGTGTTTGGATGCGGGGATGCTTGTACGGGATTGGGGTGAACGTGATAATGATCCTGGTCGTAGCTCGGGTTAATGCGTAGGCATTCCTGTTTATATAGATTGTATAACTTCCGTTGTGTAACTAGAGTTGTAATAGTAAATGAGTTTTAATGATTAAATCAAATGATCGGTTTTGCATTCCATGTTGTATTGTAATGAGCTACTACCTCGGAAAACCGAGATGGTAACACCTTTATTTATTCGGAAATGCCTTGATAAGGCTCTTCGGTAAATGGGGGTGTTACACTTTTCCTCTCTTTTTTCTTAATCAATTGTTTTTAGTATTTTTTTAACGGTCTTTCTTAATTAAGTGAGTGTTGGTTTAGTTGTTTTGCCCAATTAGAGTAGAACATGTGGCCTTATTAGAATCCCCTATATACTTTTTTTTTGGTGCGCAAGAGGGGCTAAGCCCCGAAATAAAATATAACTAAATTAAAACTAGACGAGAGAAGGTAACACCAAGTAAGTCTTCACGAAGTATGGATCGAAGGCCTTCGGGAGGAGCATTGAAGAGCGTGATCAGGGTGGATGAGTCAACTCCCAAATTAGCGAGCCAATCAGCTGCTCTGTTTGCCTCTCTATAGACATGTTCAAGTTTGACCTCCCAACTTCCCGTGTTGATTAACTCTTTGCTCCGTATCACAAGGGGGCGAAGACTATTGCTCAGCAACTGTTCCTCGCGGGTAAAATTCACACATGTTAAATTGTGCATGTGGACAATTAATTTATTCAGCCCAAGTTCCTTAGCTCTTTCTAGTCCGACCACAAAAGCCCGAATCTCAGCCCTCATTATTGAAGTACAGTCCCCACATGAGAAAGAGAAAGCGCTAACAAAATTGCCCGAGTCGTCTCTAATAATACCACCGCAGCCCGTGGGTCCTGAGTTCACTTTTGAAGCACCATCAGTATTCAGAATATACCAGCCGTGAGGTGGCGAGGACAAACGAATAAACTGTTCTTCGTGAGTTGTACCTGGGTTGGGGATAAATAAGGAGAAAGGGTCGAAAGTTTGTTTCGTAATATCAAATTGACAGAGAAGAAAGTGGATGGGCTCAGTAGGAATTTCCTCCGTACGTCCGAAAACCAAATTATTTCTCCATCTCTAAATCCACCAACATGTAATAGCAAACTTCATTGACCAATTAGAAGATGCTGCAGACGGCTCATCACTAGCGTTATTAGATATCCAAGTCGAGAACGGAGTTGTGTAGAAAGACTCAAAAGAAGCACAATCACCAAGTTGCGACCAAATATCCGTCGAAGCCGGGCAATGACGAAGTAAATGGTTGGTGGTTTCATCAGCAGAAAGACATCGTGGACTGATCACCTCCCAATCGGTTCGGTCGTTAACGAAGGACGGGAGATCAAACGATATTTATAAGACTCGAGATGACACACAAAAACAAACAAGTATTCGTGGTAAGTCGAGGTCGGTCCACAGGGAACGGATGTATTGACGAGTTTAAAGCAATGTGTTTTATATCTAGAGGGGGGGTTTCTAAGGGTCGAGTCTATGCTAGTGAATCACTACGAGAATGGCTAGGGGTAATTAATCTAGGGAAAGGCGTTGGGGAGAAGTCGGGATTCGGAACATGGAATGTAAGAAGGTCGGGATCGAGTTTTTGTTGCAACGTTGATAAAGGGAGAATGCAACCTTTCGGTTTCTTCACCCAACCCACCTAAAAACCCGCTTTCGTGGCAAAGAAGGGTAAGTCTCTTGTTATGGTAATTTCTACCCCGAGTTTCCCCATATTGATAGAAATGAGTCAAGGTCGGTCTAGTTGGCCGGACTAAAACAACAATGACACAACAACCATAAACAAGGTAAACCAACATGCAAGCAACCCACCAATACCCCTAAATTCAAATAATCCAAGTCTTCATCCCTAAACCCACCCCCCCCCCCCCCCCCCCCCCAAACAAGAAATTTACTCACTAATTATAATGGAGAACAATAAAACATTAACTATGGAAAAACTAACTACAACATGCATATTAACTAGATCTAAGGAAACTATCAACAATATGATGAGAAAACTACGATCTAACAATTACCCATTAAACTATGAAACTACCAAATTAATTTAGAGAATAATCTAGAACAACATGAACAAGATCTAGATAAACTAACTACACTAAGACGATCTAAGCTAGATAATAATGAGAAAACTAAATTAAATCTAAACTAGAGATAAGAGAGTGGAAAGAGATGTACCAACTATGAAGATTTACAAGAAATAAGAAGTTTGCATGAACAAAGGTTGAAGCTTTGATGGAGATAGTGAAGAACTTGTCACTAATTCTTCAATAAACCCATAAATCTTCAATAAAGCTTGAATAATCTTCTTACAAACTTGTAATCTAGAGAATTGTTGATGTAAACTAAGTAGATCTACTACTAATTACTACTAGATTTTTAGAGAATTACTACTAGAATACTACTAGATTGTTCTACTAATGGATGGTGTGATGTGATGGATGACTACACTAATGGAGGCCTACTACTACTTACTTAGTCTAATGATGGATGCCTTGGGCAACAATTTAGGGTTACATATATATAGTAATCTCCTTAATGGGTTTTTAACCTAAAGCCCAAATCCAACTCTTGCTTCATTAGTGAGACAATCACTCCTTGCATCTTCATGGAGTGAAACTTTGCCCTGCGGTCTTGACAATAATTGCCACCGAGTGAAATTTCACCCGGTCATATTTTCTTCCTTTTTTCGCGTTTTTGGCACTTCTTTCCATCGGGCGAAATTTCACCCGATGGGCGAAATTTCGCCCGGTCAGTTTCGCCCGATGGAGAGTCTCGGAAAATCTTCGGGGAGGCATTTTTACCGTCGGGTGAAATTTCGCCCGGTCATATTGCTGGCCTCTTTTCTTGTCTCGTTCTTCGTTAATTGATTGGATGGCTTTAAACTTTAAGTTGTGTGCTTTGCTCTTTGGACGGTATTCCCTTCTCTTGTGCTCGTGGAAGCTCGATCGTGATTTCGGTGCAAAATCCTATCAAAATCGATAGAAAACTACCAAAGATACGTAAAACGCACAAGAGGGACGCTAATACGAGAAGTACACAAAATATGGCGATAATCGCACTCCAAACTCGCAAAACGAGGGAAAAATGGGTCTAAATGAGGGGGAAAACGGTCTAAATTTAGCACACAACAAGGACACAAAGGGTCATCGGACAAACCACGTCTAACTCGATTAAAATTAGACATTAGTCGACTGTGAGCTGCGAGCCATATAAACATGCGAATTCGTTGTTGAACGGGGAGTTTCCATATTAAATGCCACTGAACCGGGTTGGATTCTGGAGGTTCCTCGGAAGATTTGATCAAGACTAAAGCGGATTTAACAGAAAACTTACCATGAGACGTTCCGTTCCAAAACAACAGTCTTCTAGATATGGTTCGGTAGATAGAGAATAAGATGCGATTTTCTTGAGCTCCTCGCTAGGTAGAAAATTAGAAAAATCATCCCATTTCCAACCCGAATTCTCATCCCACATTTCACTAACTGTTGCTTCAAGAATTGAATCGAGTATAGGCATTATAGCTTTATCAAATAAGCATCCGTTATCCGCCCATGAATGATCCCAAAAGAGAGTCTTTCTTCCATTTCCTACTGCCATCGAACTTCCAGCATTAATAATTTTAGCTTGCGATGTGATTCCGGACCAAACATTTGACATATTCGGTCAAGGTTGGAACATATCAATGTCACACCTGCCATTAATATATTTAGCTCGAAGCACTCGAGCCCAAAGCGTATTAGGTTCTGCTAATACGCGTCATCCTAACTTAGTGAGAAAAGCCGCGTTAGATTGTCGAGTCGACCTGATACCAAGCCCGCCCATAGATTTCAGTTTCTGGACTGTCTCCCACGAAATCAAATGTATCTTCTTTTTTTCGTTCTTCAGTTCCGCCACAAAGAAATCGACGGGTTTTTCTGTCAAGAGTATCACAAGTAGACCGAGGTATTTTCGTTGTTTGCATACTATAATTCGCAAGAGTAGACAATGTCGATTGAACTAGAGTACTTCTCCTAGTCAAGGATAAATGCTTGGTTTGCCAGCCTGCTAATCTTCTGTTAAATTTTTCTTCGAGGTGGGCGAAGGTTGCTCTCGTCACTCGACTATTGATAGTCGCATCCCCAAATACGTTCCCAAATCCGAAGTAGTCTCAAACCCCAAGTATAGAGGTGATGGCTTCCCTATCCTCAAGAGAAGTATTATCGGAAAAGAAGACCTTTGATTTTGCTATTCTAACTTTTTCTCCTGAAGCACGACAAAAATTCTCGAGTACATAATTTATGACTCGAGCTTGTTCAACTCCGGCCTCCGCAAACAAAACCATATCATCAGCAAAGAACAAATTAGAAATTTTCGAGCCCCCCTTACAAATCAGTATTGGGTTACATTCTCGGCTCCGGACTTTACTGTCAATAGCTTGCTGTAACTTTTCAAGGCACATAATGAATAGATAAAAAGAGAGAGGATCACCTTGTCGGACTCCTCTTGTAGGAACAAATTTTTCTGTACCCTCCCCATTCCATAAAATTTGCATAGACGAGGTAGTAACGCATTCCATCACGGTATTAATGACAAGAGTAGGGAAGCACATATCGTGTAGCATAGCTTTAATAAAATCCCATCTTAGTCGATCGTAAGATTTTTCAAGGTCGATTTTAATAGCCATATAACCTTTTCGCCCTTTTTTCTCCGCATCGTATGAATCGCCTCCTGAAAAACAACTATGTTATCGATAATTTGACGCCCGGGAACAAAACCGCTTTGATTTTCCGATATCAAATGAGGAAGCACCTTCTTGATCCTATTAGCAATAGTTTTGCTAATAATTTTATAGGCCACGTTGCATAAACTAATTGGACGGAACTGAGAAATATATTCGGGACCCGTCACCTTTGGAATTAAGACGAGATGTGTGGCATTCAGCCCATTGGGGAAGCCTTTCCCCTCTAATGCTTGCATCACCATAGAAAAAACGTCGCTTCTGATAAAATAGTGCTTGAAATTCGTCCGGGGCGGGAGCTTTAAGCGAGCCCATTTGAAATATCACATTCTCGATCTCGGACAACGAGTAATACTTCGTCAGCCATTCTCAATGTTCAGTACTAAACTCCTGAAACAGATCATATGGAATATCTGCCTCTATGGTATTAAAATTGTCATCTCTATATAAATTTTTATAATAATCGACAATTAATTTTTGGAGTTCATCCTTATCTTCGACCCAATTGCCTTCTTCATTTTTGAGTGAATTTATTTTATTCTTCCAGCGACGTACTAATAAGCTTACATGAAAATACGATGTATTCCGATCACCGTCCTTGATAAAATCGACCCGTGATTTTTGGTACCATAAAATTTCTTCCCGCTCCAATACTTCATCTAACTCTTTTCGTAGCTTAGCTTCGAGTTTAATAAGATTGGAGTCTCGTCGAGTGGAGAGATGTTTTTGGCAACCGCCAATTCTTGCCAATAACTCACGTTTTTTACGGAAAATGTTACCAAAAATCTCTTCATTCCAACATTGCAATTGAGTTGATAAATTCGACAGTTGATTAATTAGATTATTGCCTTCCTGCCAATTAGTAGAAATAAATTCAGAAAATTTTTCATGGGTCAACCAAGCGGCCTGGAATCGGAACGGCCTATGTATAGATTGGATGGGGGCGAACCCGTTGGGTGAAATAAGCAATGGGCAGTGGTCCGATTGGATTGCAGGGAGGTGTTTAACGCTAGCATCACAAAACAAACTACCCCACTCGTTGTTGCATAATGCCCTGTTAAGACGAGCACATTGACGAGTATCTTCGAAATTGCCTCGTGCCCATGTATGAGACAGGCCCGAAAATTCGAGTTCAATAAGTTCGCAATTTTCAATCCAATTGTTAAAGAGTTCACATCGGCGTGCCATGCTCGAGTTACCCCCATGTCGTTCCGCAAGCGACCTTGTTTCCTTGAAGTCACCCACTAATAACCAAGGATGGTTATTAATATTCGCATAACGCTGAAGTTCAGACCATAATTCAACCCGATTACTTGGATTTGGACTTGTGTACACTGCGGAGAAAAACCATGGAACCTCCCCTGTTCTGGCGACCTCAATAGTTATGTATTGAGAATGAATGGTGACAGGGGTAACATTCACTAATTCAGGTCGCCAGTATAACCAAATACCGCCACTAAAGCTAATAGCGTCTACGCGGGACTGACCCGTATATCCCAGAATTTTACCAATCTTATCAGCATGATCTCCGCCCATATGAGTTTCAACAAGAGCTATGATAGAAGGCTTATAAGTTTTAACTACTTTCTTGAGGGTATTATTTTTATCTTTGTTACTGGTCCCCTAAACATTCCAAACCATACATGTGATAGGGGATAAGTTACGAGAGAAGATCGGAATTCTGTCTGACATATGGAAAGGTACGTAAGAGAGATGAGTTAGATACGCACGGCTTACTTGCGAGAGGACTAGATTAATGTTGCATGGAATCGACATCTCCCAAAGGAGACTCGATGGCTTGTCCTTGATTGATTTTATCGTGATGTCCATGACCGGACTCTCCTGTATCATCACCCCCATAAAGGGAGTGTGCATCTCCGTCCCGGTCGATGTCGATATCTTTTGAGTGGGCAAGATCATTTCGAACCGGGGGTGTTTCGGGAGGTTGCGAGGTTGAGAGAGACGAGGATTTAAGTAGGATATGTGGGGGTCCATTGCTAATGTTGGGACCAACTGTGGTAGCTTCGAGTTGTGAATGTCAGTTACTCTTTTCGATGATGTTATTTGGAGATAGATTTTGGACCGATTTGAGGCTAGAGTCAATATTGATGTTGTGGGTATTTGTTATGTCGTTAAGAATATTTGATTGACCTTTAGTGGGAACAGAATTTGAGAGATTTTTGCTAGAATACTTTGTGGGACGATTTTGTGTGTGAGTTTGGAAACGAGATAATTTAGAAGTATTGGGTATATTATTAACTATGGAAGGAGTTGGATTGGGAATCGAAATTTGGGGATTATTTGGAGCTTGATTTCTAGCATCAATAGCATTGGGTGATGGAATATTATTGATATTGTGAATTTTTAGAAGATCAAATCTTGACCCTGAAGAATTTTTCTGATTTTTGCCAAACGAGAAAATATTATTGCTCGAGCCAGCCAATGTAGAGATTTGGTTGTCTTGCTTTGGTTGGGACCTTCTTCGAGGCGGTTTTTTAACGAGCATCCATTCGCCAAAGATGGCATCCTGCTCAGGCGGGCTGGCAAACTCCTTATTAACATTAGTATCTAGTTCGTTAGGATTAACGGTAGGATGGTTATCCATTAAAATGTCGTCCTTAGATGCTTCTTTTGATTTGTCGTAAGAGCACTTATCTGAAAGATGTCCTCGCCGTCCACATTTGAAACAAATCATTCTCAGGCCTTCATATTGGATGTGATAAATCTTGCCATTTAACCAAAATTTGGATAATAATGGCCTAGCTAGATTGACCTCAATGCTCATACGTGTAAATTGCCCTCGCTCCGCCAGTTCTGTATTCTTGTCAATGCGTACAACCGTACCTATTTTTGAGCCTATCTTTGTAAGAAATGCTTTGTCGAAATAGTCCACAGGTAGATTTGGAATTCTAACTCAAGCCGTGAGATATTGGATTTTATCCTCGGTAGGGATAAAATTCGGGATCCATTTTCTTATAGTTAAGTAGTGATCATCAATCATCCAGGGCCCTTGAGTTAGTACATGTTCATGATCTTGTCTCGATGTAAATCTCGCTATATAGAAAGAGCATCCTAAGTCAGTGAGCGTAAGTTTGCCTCGTATCGACCATTTCGCTTGGAGCTTTCTCATTAGTGAAAGATATCCAATTTGTTTATCGAACATCTTAATAATTAGCGCGCGACGCCATGGTTTCCTAATGGCAGCTTTCTCATCCTTTGTCAAGCGGATTCTGGGACAAGTTTCGTCCTCCTCGCCTATATCAGAAGATGAATCATCCTCAGAGTCCACCGTCATATCCTCTAAATCACATATATCGTCTTCGGGTGTTGGCGAATTGAGGCCCTGAACCATGGCCGAGTATGAATTCTGGGCACTGAATTTTTTACTAAATGGGTTAAGTGTGCTTGTCGAATGATCCAGATGTTGATTATCCCCTCGCATCTCAACTGATTCCGTGACTCTAGCTAAGTCTGCCCTAAATTCGCTAATATGCATTGTTTTTCGTTTTGAATTCTTTGGTGTCGGATGTAAAGATGCGAGTGGGCCCTCTTTCGTAGAATCAATGAAGGGTCGGTGAATGAAATCGCTACTGATCTCCGGCGGGAGACCATCGGCGGGTGGTGGCATTCGAATGTCTTCCGTCAGAAATGGGGAATTCTAGAGAGAGAATATTTTAGAGAGAATTTATCCCCTATATACTAAAAGGATAACTCTAACACACATGTCATCCTCTCATTAAATGTTTTCCCTCCAAAAAACCTTACTTTTCAATTATGGAAACACATAATTATGGAAACAAATAATCTATTAATTAATATTTATAAAACTTTAATCATACGAATAACTTTTTATCATAAATCATGGAAGATGAAAAACATTTAAAAAAAACAAATATTTATTTAAATATTAATCCCCCGTCTCGGTCATCTGTTTATCTTTGATGATTAAAATACTTTTCACAAATAATATAAAACAAACAAATGACCAAGAGTCCGAGATAGAAAGAGCATTTGATGCTATTTAATTCAAAGAGTATCCAGTCAATTACAATATCAAAAGAGTAAATATATCCCCTTTTCAACCTTTAAATCTAATACTAATACTAAAAGTAACACATTTTCATATTCAACCCAAAATTGTACGGAATATTATGTAATAATAAATTACTACGAAATAATATTTCAGTTATTGGTTCATTTGTGCCCTTATTCGGTAAGAACATAATATTATTATAATTATAATTTGAATAAAATGATAAATCTTTAATAAAATGTATAAATCAAAATTTTAATTTCATCTAATATTTGCATTTAATAATACACATTCAATGAATCAATTACTTAGCTTTCATATTTTTTTTAAAAAAAATTGACCAATTAGAAGAATGTGACATGGTTTCATCAAATACTCTCAAATTGAAATGGTGAATTAAGATGCTTTTGTTTCATATTTAATACTGTAATATATATAGATTTGAAGGTTTTTATAACTAAAATATAGGTTTAGTTATTAGAAATATCAGACTTTTCAATTCACAAGTGAGAATCGAACCATCAACCTCACAGTTGGAATATTGAAGCTCTTACCAATTGAGCTTACTCTTTCTCTTTAATTAAACTAGATTAAAGCCCGTGCGTTGCACGGGTTAGTTGGCTTCGGATTAATTGGCTTAATTACATTGATGATGTATATTCGTTAAATACAATAAGAAACTTGATCAATCTATATCATTATAATAAATAAGATAATCACATGATATTAGTAATCAAACTTAATTTCAACTAAGTTTATAGTCTTAAGAGCTTATTCTAAAACTCAAAAGAATGCAAGCGAATAATTTTTTTGATTGATAATATAAGATTCTATCGCCTCATCATAATTTTTCGATATAGGATAATTTACTCAAGGTTTATAGTTTTAAGATATGCTTTAAAGACCCAGAAAAACGCACGATTACTCTTATTTATAATATAGAATCATCACCTTATTTAAATTTTTTCGATGTGGGATAATTTTAGGTTTCTAGTCCTTTTAAAAACTTTTTAAGACTCAAAATTTGTTGGTTGATATTTAAAACCATAAGATTACTCACTTATGATATAGAATTTCATCACCTCATCATACTTAAGTTTATGTTAGATGATAGACGATTACTCTTTATTTATATAATCGAATTTGATCATCTTGTTGGAGTATATACTTTTGATGAATGATTACTCTTATTTATATAATAAAAAAATCCACCTTATTATAATTTTTCGATGTGGGATAATTTTAATTAAGTTTATTTAAGTTTAGATATAGTCTAATTAAGAACTTTTATTTATAGACGGATGCATGATTACTCTTATTTATAATACATAGAATTTCATCACAACATCTTAATTTCGATGCGAGATAATTATACATTAACTATATACTTTAATTATACCTTTTTTTTAAGTTCAAAAGATTATTGGTTAATATTTAAGAACGAAAGATTATGTAGACCTGATAATTTTAATTTAACTTTATTTGTAGTCATATTAATAGCTTTTTTTAAGACTAAAAGTTTTTTTGTTGACATCTAAGGATAAATGATTAGTCTTGTTTATAATATAAAATTTCATCGCCATAGAATTTCATTGATTAGTCTTAAGAGTTTTTTGAAGACTCAAAATATTTTGATTGATATCATATCTAAGAACAAATAATTAGTCTTATTTATAATATAGAACCATAACCATATTATAATTTGTCGATGTGGGATAATTTAAGTAAAATTTGTAGTATTATTTATAATATAAAATCATCACCGTACCTTGTTGGTTGATGTCTAAGGAAAAAATTATAATTAGTCTTTTGTGTATAGTCTTAAGAACCTTTTTAAGACTCAAAAGATTTTTGTTTGATAAAACTTTTTAATTTTTCGGATGTGGGATAGTTTTATCTAAATTTCACCTTATTATAATGTTTCGATGTGAGATTATTTTAGTTAAGTTTGTAGTCTTATTAAGAGAGTTTTTAAGACTTAGAATTTTTTATTGCTATTTAAGAACGAATGATTAGTCTTATTTATACTATAAAGTTTCATCACCTTATCATAACTTTTCGATGTGGGATGATTTATTTAAGTTTATAGTCTTCCATCAGCTCGTCAATTTTTTTTCGATGTGAGATAATTTACTTAAACTTATAGTCTTAAAATAAAGCTCTTTTTAAGTTTTGATTATTATAATACGAAGTATAGAATTTTATCACAATTTTCAATGTGGGATGATTTTAAGTTTGTAGTGTTGTATATTAAAAGCTTTTTTAAGATTCAAAAGTTTTTTTGTCGGTATTTAACCCATAGTGTTGTATTTAAGCATTTAAAATATTCCACTTTTAGTATAAACATATGGATTATCTTATTATATATTTTGGATGAATGATTACTCTTATTTATACAATAATAAAAATTCACCTTATTATAATTTTTTGATGTGGGATAATTTTACTTAAATTTATTTAAGTTTAGATATATAGTCTAATTAAAAACTTTTATTCATAGACGAATGATTACACTTATTTATAATATATAGAATTCCATCAATCCATATTCATTTTTCGATGCGAGATAATTATACTTTAACTATATAGTCTTAGTCCTAGAATTTTTTTTTGTGTCAAAAGATTTTTGGTTAATATCTAAGAACGAAAGATTACATAGAATTCTATCACCTCGTTAAGAACTTTTTTTAGGACGGATGATTAATCTTATTTATAATATAGAATTGAATCACCTCATCATAATTTGGAGAAATGACTACTTTTATTTATAGAATAGAATTTCATCATAGAATTTCATCGTCTTGGTATTTTAATGAAATGATGCGACCGAAGGGAGTATAATTTTTTGATGTGGGATATAATTTACTTAAGTTTATAGCCTTAAGAGTGTTTTAAGACTCAAAAGAGAGGGGTATAATTTTTCGATGTGAGATAATTTACTCAAGTTTATAGTCTTAATAGTTTCTTTAAGACTCAAAAGATTTTGATTGATATCTAAGAATCTAAGAACAAATAATTAGTCCTAGAATTTTTTTTTGTCTCAAAAGATTTTTGGTTACATAGAATTTTCTATCACCTCGTTAAGAACTTTTTTTAGGATGAATGATTAGTCTTATTAAGAGATTTTTTAAGACTTAAAAGTTTATTTAATAACGAATGATTAGTCTTATTTATAATATAGAATTCATCAACTTATCATATTTTTCGATGTGAAATAATTTATTTAAGTTTATAGTATACCATCATAATTTTTCGATGTGGGATAATTTAAAAGTTTTTCTTGGTCGATATTTAAAACGAATGATTATTCTTATTTATAATATAAAATTTCATCATCTCGATGTAAGATAATTACTTAAATTTATAGTCTTATAAACTCTTTTTGAGATTCAAAAGACTTTTGGTAGATATCGAAGAACGAATTATTACTCTTTATTTATAATATAGAATTTCATTATCATATTGTAATTTGTCGATGTGGGATAATTTTAAAACTGGTATATGTTATAAATTCATCACATAATGTGAAATAAATGATATGAAATTTATACTCTAATAAAAGCATTTTTTAACACGAATCTAATTATTTCATTTTTATAATTTATTTTATGATAATGTTTTAAAAAAATGAACTCTTAAGGTTTTCACGTCAGAATTGTAAAATATCACATTAATATAATAGATTAAATATATATTGTAATAATCAAAAGATTCTCTAATTGATTTTTATTATTATTTATGATACTTTCCTAATTTGAGGTTATAAATTCATCACATAATGTGAAATAAATGATATGAAATTTATACTCTAATAAAAGCATTTTTTAACACGAATCTAATTATTTCATTTTTATAATTTATTTTATGATAATGTTTTAAAAAAATGAACTCTTAAGGTTTTCACGTCAGAATTGTAAAATATCACATTAATATAATAGATTAAATATATATTGTAATAATCAAAAGATTCTCTAATTGATTTTTATTATTATTTATGATACTTTCCTAATTTGAGGTTTGATTGAACGGACCAATGAGATCGCTCGAAAAAAGCCTAAAATATATATATATATTGATATTGATTGATGTAATGTAAGTGTAATTTGTGCTTCAATCTTCATGTTTATACTATTCCCTCCGTATCTATATGTTCGTCCACTTTGTTTAATATATGGGTGGAGTATTATATTCAAAGTGGACGAACATATAGATACGGAGGGAGTACTAAATTTGGAAGATTTTAACGGCTTAAAGACTCATGTTGAGTGTTTATACCATCAGTATAATATTTGTCTTTTATTAAAGTTCATAAACTCATAAACAACATTAAATATATATGTCCAAAGAGTCTCCAAATACTATGAACCGTGTCGGTCACATCTCAATTCATGAACCGTGTCCGACACGCCACCAAATAAATTAAAAACCGACAAGATTTATAGATGTCCGACATGTATTATCGTGTGTCCGACGTGTATTGATGTCCGACATGAACCCAATGATTTGGAGAAGTGTCCATGCTACTCGAGAGAAAGTAGAGGGCGATGTACTGCGTACTCCGTATTTTTTAGTTGTAAATTTATTTTCTTAGATCCACCTACTCAAACAATTGCCGTATTCGACTCTCCGTCTTTCTCCTCCGATCTATTACCTGGAGATTCGAGGGAGAAAGAGTGAGTGAGCGACAGAAGAAATCAAATAGAATTTTCCAGATTCTTCTTCCACCATGGATGTCCCTACCTCCTGGGACTCCCTCCGTAAACAGGTTTCCTCTCTTTCTTTCTTCTTAATATGGGAAATTAGGGTTTTATTCGAGTTTGATTGTATTTATTACCGTCAGATTGCTTGATCATCGCATAATCGGATACTTGTATTACTATGATATATGAATCGTTGATTGTACAGATTTCATGGATTTCTCGCAATTTTGTTGTCTGAGGTGGGTTAAATCAAGTGTAGATGTAAGATTCGTAACAGCTAATTGTCGTGGATAAGTGTATGGATGATATGATTGATCCCTTTTTTTTTTGTAACGAATCCATTCTGGAAAAGTACTCTCCTTGATTTGAAAGACGTGATCTTGAACGTGGTTAATGAGGCGTGGCTGGCTGGGTGGGAATGTGGGATTCGGGTGTTATCTCAATTGGACTTGACCAACTTAATCATCAACATACACTGCTCTGTTCTTTTTGTTGCATGAAATTGTGTTTTTTAGGCTCGAAAGAGGAAACTGTACAAATCCTATCAAGCTATTCTGTTGCTTGATGACTCTATTATGCTGTTGTGGTCAGGGTTACCGAATTTGGTTTATCACCCTACGAATTGATTCGATCGAATTATGAATCCGTATTAGAGCGATTTCCTTGATGGTGGTACATAAATGAGGTATGGGAAAGTGAATCCCATACATTGGGCTTTAAACTCTCAACCTATGTTACTTAGACTCGTTTTGAAAGGTCAGACACAAGTGCATACCCAAGTGCTAGTTCCGGCTATTTTTTAAAAAGAATGTCAAGTTTTTGTTTCATAATGAAGTGATGGAATGTCATACCATTAACTTATTATCAAGTGTTAGACACGGATACCAATGTCTTAGTGTCAAGTTTTGAAATGTTAATGCTTGCATGGAAGAATATTTTAGTACTTAGTAGGTTATTACAATGGTTCTTCGGAGACCTTGAGAGGAGTACGCCATGCTACATTCCCTTTTACAAATGATAAATGACATAATGTGCGAACTAGTTAAAATTAAGAGGAGAAAACATGTTAGAGTTTAAGAGTTGTGACAACTTACTATTTTATATACGGAGTAGTTAGGAAGGGACGGCAGTGAGAGAAACCTCTCCCTTTTTGTAAGTTGCATATAGGTATAGTGTTTGTTCCTTTGCCAAGCCGTGAAGCATATATTTTTCCTTTACATATGGGAAAATTAACACATTAAGTTGCCAAGCTGTTATGATATTAGTTATTAGTTTATTACTCACATGCGAGTGTCCCACATTATAAAGATGAGAGATTTTCACTACCTTATATACCAAGAAGCTGCTGCTAGAGTCCTTTTATGCTTATCAGGTGGATCTTCTCTTTCCCTCTGTGGGCTGTGGGCTCAGCCGGTTTTCTACGGAATTTTGTACTCAGCTATCATAATAGGAGATAGAAGTAGTTCCATTAGCTTCTTGGTTTTATATCTTTTGATATATCGAACTATTGTTCCAGAGCTGGCTTGCTTTCGTATTCATACATATTGTGAAAATGCTTCGTATTGTTTTTCTCCATCATTTATGCATGCAGGTTGCAAACTTTTTGTTTGCATAATATGTCCATCTTATAGAGAGATCACGTACTGGTGCACAATATTTATTTTAATCACACAAATTTGTTTGTAACACCAGTGCACTCTTTGCTCCATGCCTTGCATATATTTGCCTTGGGCCCTTGTCGGCTTGTCGCCTCGGTGAGGCTCACACCTTGTAAACCAATGACTAGATAATCTCTTTTTCCTTTGTCACATCAATGCGATGCTGCAACCTCTCTCAGTGAGGAACTTTCCCGTGATCACATCTATTCTGACTTATTAAACCTTAATTCTTATTTATTTTTTATATTAAAACCCACTAATCTTCAGTATGTCTATGTTACATTTACCCGGGTATGGTTACTTCACTGATTTGGTGTCTAGGAATTCCAAAATTATTAGTTCTGGTGAATGTTCTAGTACTTGGAAAATATTGATTGAATTCGAATCTGTCCACGTTTTAGTAAGTTTGCTTCTGAGAGTAAAAAACAATCAAACTGGTGCCCACATTGTAAGAGTTCCATTCTAAGACCTCTATGGCTGAGGTTTTATTAAATCATCAACATTAATTTCCCCACCCATTTCTGAAAAGATAATGGTTCAAGATGGGGACAGAAAGTTGTTCATTCTCTTATAGTATCTGAAACTTATTACAAATTCAGGCAAGGAATCTTGAAGCACAGCTAGATGAGCAGATGTTCGCATATCGCAAACTAGTTTCAACCAAAGCGGACACTGCAGATAACAGCCTTGAGTCTGGAATAGAACAGTTCCTAAAACAGCTTGAACATGTGAACAATCAGATGCGAGCATGGGTTTCTTCTGGAGGCTCAGAGATGGTCTCTCATACCTTGACACGACACCAAGAGATTCTTCAAGATTTAACTCAGGTTTGCCGATTTCTTAATTACTTTCAGCGATATGGCTGAAAATAATGAATAAACCTGATGACTTTTTTTCTACTATAAATTACTGCATTGATTATGCCAAGCTCTCCTTTTCTCTTCCTTATACTGTTTGGATCTCTTTTGTTTGCTTCGTGTTTGATTTGTCTCTTAAACCTGGAAGAGTCTTTGAAATTGAGAGAAAGCTAATGGAATTGCATTGATTGAATTATTTGTATGGTAGGAGGATAATTTTTAGTCGTGATCAACCACTTCACCTTTAGTCGTGGATAGTTTTTATGGGCTAGAAAAAATATGTGTCTTTTGTTTAGAAGGAGGGAAAGGGAAGGTAACAATTTCTTTGTTTGGTAAACAAAATCAAGTCAGGGGGAAAATAGATCTCACTATATCCCTTCTGGGAGGCACACTGAAATCCTTCTAATGTAGTAGAGTTTAAGAAGGAAAATGGCCTTAGTTCATTCCCCCTTCCTTTCCCGCTCTTCCTCTCCTCTTGCTGTATCCAAAAAAGGTTTATTAGTTGAAGGCCTTGAAACTCATGTTTGGTCTCTGTGGTTAAAATCCTAATGCTACTGTGTTATCTGATTGTGCGTTATATATGCCTCAGCCTACAAAAGTTGTTAGTCCCCCCCATAAAGATGAGCTTGTTGGTGGCTATCTATGGCATCACTGATTGTTGAGACCTATCGTTGACTGCAGGAGTTTTATCGGCTCCGATCTAGTCTTAGAGCAAAGCAAGAACATGCATCCCTACTACAAGACTTCAGGGAATTTGATCGTAGTAGTCTAGACTTGGAAGCAGGAAATTCAGAGGATCGAGCTTTGCTAAAGGAACATGCGTCTATCAGCAGGAATACAGGGCAGGTACATGCACAAATGTTGCTCCTATCTCTTGTAATATAGTGACAGGGTATTGCAATTTGTTACAAAATTGATTTTAAATAAACCTTGGGAACGACCTATGAAAACTGTTTTTTCCCCCATTTTGGTCATGTTAGTGTCGCCTCTTGCGATACTACCTTACTGTTGATTGTTGAACATGCCACCCACTGGATTGATGCCTTTGATTTCTTGTAGAGCCAAGCAAAACAATTTTAGCTTGTGGTTTGTGAGGAATGACATTAATGGTGTTGCTAAATATAACTTTTGAGCGTTGACTAGTAAAGCACCCTGTTGGACTTGGAGACTTAGCAATAAAAATTGCTTTTCTCTATTTATAAAAGGCGATACAATACTAAAAGTACCTCACAAGTTTATCGTTTCTGTCCTCTCACCTTGTATTTTGTGGCGATTGTGAATACAGATGGATTCAGTTATATCTCATGCACAGTCTACCCTTGGTGCTCTTGTACTTCAGCGCTCGATGTTTGGGGGCATAAATTCGAAGATCAGTAATGTTAGCAGCCGTCTTCCTACGGTATGAGTTTTATGGTTTTCAACCAGCCAAATGTGTGTTTTGTTTATTACTGATTTACTACTCTTTTTACTTTTTAGTGTGGGTTTCATCACCAAATTATAATGTCTCGTTGAGTCGTTGAAAATTCAATTGCCATCAAATAACTTAACAAAGACCTCTAAGTCTGATGTTCTCTTTCGTTGTATTTGGGCTATATGCAGGTGAATCAAATTCTGACTTCCATAAAAAGGAAAAAGTCCATGGATGCTATCATACTCTCGCTCGTCGCTTCTGTTTGCACATTCCTCATCTTAATTTATTGGCTGACCAAATAGGCCAACCTCTGTCAAAAAAACTGTGGTTATCCTGTTAAGCCGTCTGGAGGCTGTTATTACCAAAAGCTGTCATTATCTCAGTCAAAATCTCCATGTTATGGCCAATGCCTTATACACACTCACTTAGCAATTCAGCGCAGGGAGCAGTCTCTTCATTGGGTGCCCGATTGAGTTTTGGGGGGCTATCGCAGTTTCGATGTAAAGTTGGAAGTATAGGAAGTTTTTTTTTTTGTGAATCGATGTTAGTAAAGCTATAGTTTTGTCGTGTGTAAGTTACAGGGTGGACGCAGCATACATTGAGGCATTGAGCGACCTCTATTAGATTCTTATTCTTAGTGTCAACACTCAACAACACAAGATGTACTCTTTGGTAGCCATGTTATATGTTATTATAAGGTGTATGCGTATCTTGGTGTTAAGTGCTGTGGTGATTTATTTGCTGTTTCCACTGCACATTTTTCTTTGATTATGGGTAAAAACTCTGAAAAAGACAGCCTTGTGCTAAGACAAAAAGTAAGACGGATGGTGTTTCTAAGGTTTTGGGCACTCAGTTTACATTTTGAAGTTCTGAATAAATGTTCAGATCTTTCTGAATAAACTCGTGCCTGGTCTTGGCCTCTTTGAACTGAAGTGCGTGACACTAGGTGTCTCAATTCATGGACGCCGCACATGGGGCGCTTGTGTCTATTTATGTTTCGAGTTTGTTATTACCATCAATCAGTGGTCAGAAGGGGTTGGCTCTTGTCCATGACTACCATGAGCCCTTCTATATCCCCAACCCCAAATAGGCAACTTTGAATGCTTATCTAGGTTCCACGCAGAACCATGTTCAATGATTTCCAAGCTCCATTTGATGCTTTGCCGCCACCACGAGGCTCCATGGTAGTTATCAGAGATCGTTTCCTTGATATTGCTAAATATGTTTTTTTTTAAGTGTCTTTCTTACCGTTGTCCTCTGCACCAACCATGATTAACCGTGAAAAGAGGCCGTCACCAATCTAATGGTCAAGGGTTTGTGAGATTTTATGGAACTCTCGTAGCTTAGCATGCATATTAAGCTAAACCAAACGAATTCTGACTTGTATTCCAATGACAAACAATTTATGTACTTTACCTATTGTTTTTTTTTTTGGTATAACGAAGCGCGCACTTAGTCGCAGATGAGAATCGAACCCCTGACCTCTCGAGGTGGGTAAGGAAGCTCTAACCACGTGAGCTGAACCTTCTTCTCTTTACCTATTGTTAAGTTAGGCGAAGGCGGAAGGCCATAACATCATATGAGGAGTAGCTACTCCCTCCGTTCCAATGAATTGTTTGTCTTTCTTTTTGGCACCAAAGTTAAGGGAACCAATGAGGGAGTGACACGTAAAGCAAAACTCATGAGAATGATCAAATTGCATATAAAAAATATTCCTAAAATAGAAAGGCAAACAATTCATTGAGACGCCCCAATATGGAATAGGCAAACAATTCATTGGGACGGAGGGAGTAATATTTTAGCCCTAATTTAACCTCTTACTACAAAAATATTAAAAGCCAAATAATGGGTGATACGATTTTATATTTCAATTTCACTCAATTATACTTCAAAATTACTATCATATCCTTCTCATTTTACCCTCCCCACCCATCACTACCTAATTATCACTACTTAATTAAATTTCTAGAGAGATAAAATTTCACAACCCAATTGCATTAGGGTTCTTTGAAAAAAAAAATCTCAATTTGCGATGATTCAAGTACAAATTAAGGTCAGAAATTTCAAATTTAATTGCACTAATTTGGATTCTTCAAAAAGTCTTCATTTGTGATAATACAAGTAGAAACTGAGGTTAGGAAATTCAAATCAATTGCATAGGTTTTAGGAAAAGTCCTAATTTGCGATGAATTTGAAATCAATTACATCAATTAGGGTTCTTCGGAAAAGTTCTAATTTTCGATGAATTTGAAATCAATTGCATCAATTAGGGTTCTTCGGAAAAGTACTAATTTGCGATGAATTTCAAATAAATTGCACCAATTAGTGTTTTTTCGAAAAAGTCCTCATTTGTGATTATACAAAAACCCTAAATAATTAATTAACATTAATTAGTCCTAATTTTCAATTAATTAATCATAAAATTTCTATATGATAAAATATCGATTATCGAACTATGATCCATAGTGAATTCGCAAATAATGATTGATCGATTTATAGCATGGATGAGGTTTAAGTAAAAAAATTTGATGAAAAAATTGGTTTAGAATAGAATTAAAACAAGAGAAATTCTTTAGAATAAGGATAATATTGGAAAATTTTGAAACTTGAGTAACATTGACTTATGAAAAAATGATACTGAATAATTAATGTTTAAGGTCTATTGTATGTAGTACTGTTGTAGAGGTAAGGGACATGACACTTGTTTAGCAAGTTGGTTGAGATGGATAATTTTTTATTATGCAAATAGCAAGAGTCGAACCCAAGATCTCATGTCAAGATGACTCCAACTATCCAAGTAAACCAATGAGCCACACAATTTTGATGTGTAAATGTTAAATATGTTGAAATATTATACTTTTTATAAGTTTAAGTCTTCATCCATTTTGTTCATTTGTTTATCTTTTAGATAATTGTGACGATTATTTTTTATCAAATACTAATAAATGAGTTAGACAGAGGGAGTATATATTTACTAGTTACTCAATTGCCTAATAATGGTGTATTTTTTTGCAAGTCTTCCAAAATGAAGCAAAAAAAATTCAAAACCAACGTTAATTTATAAAACAAAAATTGGTTTTCAAGCAATTATTTTTACTTTATAAATCCACTTATAATTTTTTTTCAAAATACAAACTATGTATGAAATAATTTTCTAAATGCCCCCCTATCGGGAAATCCTGGATTCGCCCCTGATGCATGCATATTCGACAAAGAAATCTTAGAAAGTGATTTACGAGGGGTCCAATATCATCTCATATATCAAAACTACTGAAAAAGTGAAAACAATACCCTCTTATTCCAACTACATACTTCAGACTTATAAGTGCGCAATCCATCCTCCGTCAATTATGTGTTATCAAACCAAACACTATTGTGTTGTTTCCTGATTTTAACGTGACCAAAATGACCAATCCTATCAAGGTCTCCCTTTGAGGAGTGAGAGTACCATCATCTTCAATGTTTATGGCTACTTATCTATTCACAATTCACCTATTAAAGTTGATCTCCTCGTAAGGTTGATTCCAGACGTGAAATCACCTAATTTAATCAATTGGACGCGAACCGAAAATGTCTTAGCCTAGTGGTTAAGACTAGGTATCGAATCCCCCATCCTCTATATTGTAATGCGACTAAGTGTGTTCTTCGTTATACCAAAAAAAAATCAATTGGACGCGGAATTCGAATTAACTTGACTCAACTTAGACATATTCGGAATCGTATTTGACCCAATAATGACATGACCTGAGCTTACCAGACTCAAAGCCACGGATTCATAATTGACCGAAGCCAAAATGTTCTGAAGAGATCCATTATGACTCGAAATGATTGATATTAAGCCATATTGTGTACTCCATACATCAAAACAATGATTCATTTGTTAAAAGATTTCATAATAAACTATACGTATAATTTTGTCATTACTCTATTCAAATTAGGTATCATTAAAGTGTTTTACCGACTCCGAAAATGAACTCACCGAAAACAATTTACGAGTACTTGAAATGCTGAAATCCGAAATGATCCAATAACGCACCTCAGAGTGACTCAAAATCACCCAACCCATCCCGAAATTTATGAAAAACCTGAAATGATCGACTCACTCAAATCCATCCTAATTGACCCATTTACCGGTTCTTGTCATCTACCCTCAAATTTTATATTTTCAACGTCTCCCATTTTAAAACCTATTCAATTGATGATCACCCAAAGTGTTTCAGAAAAAAATATTATATTCGAAGATTCTTGTTAGTGACAAAAATATCTATGATATTGTTATAACAAATAAGTACTCCCTCCCCTTCACTAAGATCTTCCACATTTCCTTTTTAGGAAACTTCACTAACATGTTCCACTTTTCTTTTTAGTAAATATTTTGTGGTTCTTATTGCTTGTGACCCCACTTCCTTTTCTCTATCTTCATTTTCCTCCACATATATCCATTTTCTTAATTTCTTCACACAATCAAATGTGGAACATCATAGAGAAGCGGAGGGAGTATATCATTGGCGATTCTAGGGGGTGCATGGGGTACAGTTGCACCCCCCAAATCTGGAATAAATTAGTTTTATGTGTAATTTTATATCAGCAATTTGCTCTTGGTTCAATGGTTAGTAACTTGTTATTATGTAAGTGAATGTGCGGGTTCGATTCCTTGTTAGAACAAATTTTGTTCAATTACTAACTTATATCTTTCTATCTTTTGATGAAAACTAACTTATACTGATCCCAGTCCCCTTTATTCCAGCCTTCTAAATAATATTAACTCGAAGCTAAATGAGGATGACTTTAACTGCCTTAATGCGCCATTTCGACCGCAAGAAGTGCGAATTGCTGCCTTCCAGCTTGGTGCTCTTAAATCCCCTGGACCAGACGAAATTTCTGCTATTTTTTACCACTGTTATTGGCATTTTATCAAGGATGATGTTATTCAAGCTGCGTGTCACTGTCTAAATTCTGGGCACATTCTAAGGGAGTTTAATCGTACTTTCATTACCCTCGTACCCAAAAACTCTACCCCGGAACGCATTGATCACTTCAGACCGATCAGCCTCTGCAATGTTTTTATGAAGATCGTTACCAAATGTATCGCCAACAGAATCAAGAAGGTCATCAATAATCTGATTGGCCCTTTTCAGAACGGGTTTATTCCGGGAAGATCGTGCAGCGACAACATTTTTATTGCCCATGAAATTCTTCATCACATCAACAAAAACAGTGCTCGTGGCGATGGATTGATGGCTTTTAAGATTGGCATGAGTAAAGCTTTCGATAGAATTGACTGGAATTTTCTTTATGCAACTCTTGACCGGATGAACTTTCCAAGTAGAATACTTCAGCTCATTATGAACTGCGTCCAAACAGTCTCTTATGAAGTTCTTGTGAATGGCTCTTCTATGCCAAGATTTCAACCCCAAAGAGGACTACGACAAGGAGACCCTCTATCTCCATTTTTGTTCATCCTGTGTATGGAGGTATTATCGGCTTCTCTAATCAATGCTCAAGACTCCGGATCTCTGCGGAGAATAAAAATCAGTCGCTGTGCACCACAAATCAGCCACCTATTCTTCGCAAATGATGCCATTTTCTTCACTCACTGTGACCCCAGGTCTATTGATACCCTCAATAATTCGATACTTCAGGATTTCTGCAAGGCCTCGGGACAAAGAATAAACTTCTACAAATCTGCCATCCATTTTGGTCAATCCACTACTCTGGCTAACGCTATTAACAGCCTCTCTACCCTCCGCATTGGTAATAACAAAGAGATGGGAAATTACCTAGGTTTCCCACTTCTTATTGAAAGCGATAAAAAAGCCTTCTATAATGATCTTGTGAATCGGGTCAGACATAGAATTTCGTCTTGGAACGGTACCCTCCATTCACCTGCTGGCCGACTAGTTCTTATTTCCTCTGTTTTGTCCTCACTATCCATTTACTTTCTATCGGTTTTTCGCATTCCGATAAGTGTATGTGGCCAGAAGAATAAACTCTATTCTGGCGCATTTCTGGTGGGCCGGCAACAGAGGGAGCAAGGCTATTCATTGGAAGAGTATTGATCATCTCAGTTTACATAGATGTGAAGGGGGTATTGGAATTCGAAATGTTTCATGCTTTAATCAAGCTCTACTCGCCAAAACAACCTGGAAAGTTTTAACAAGAACCGACTCACTCATCAGCAAAATCCTCACAGCCAAATACAAATGCTTTATTTCTTCAACCTTCAATTGTATCAAAAAAAAATTACAGTAACTGCTCCTGGGGTTGGAGAAGTATATTATGGGGCATCAACTTAATACATCATCAACTTGCTTGGAGCCTTGGTAATCCATCTTCCTCAAGTATTTGGAATCATCGATGGGTAAATGGCTATATTCCCGTTCTGAAGACTGGAATTAATGCTCTGGATCCAGACTCTGTCCCTAACACTATAAATAAACTGATTGATCTAAACGGTCACTGGGATGTTGACATTCTCACGCATTTCTTCTCTCCGAGCTGGGTCAAAGAGATTACATCTACTCATGTTCTCCACTTTATTGGTGACGATATACCCTACTGGCTACCGACTTCCGAAGGACAATACACTGTCAAATCGGGATACAGAGTTACTTTTAATGTCTACAAGTCCAGCCGTCCTAAGATTTGTTCCGTGAGTAGGGACAGAAGCGCTATTACTACCTTCTGCCGTCGGCACCTATGGAAACTAAGATGTCCGGCTAAGTGGACTATCTTCCTCTGAAAAATCATCAATAACAGCTTGCCCATTGGAGCCTCCTTTCGAAAAAGGAAAATAAATTTTGACCCTTACTGCATCTTTTGCAGGAACGCTGGCCATGAGGAACTCGAGACTTATAAGCACCTCTTCCGGGACTGCCCTTTCTCCTCCAGAATTTGGATGAGGGACCTCTGGGAATTCGAAGCAACATGGTCTCGGATCTTCCTCTCACTGACTGGATCATCCAATGGATCAACTATCTTCAGACTACTGACAAAGAGGGCAAACTTATTGTTTACTTTGTTGGAACCCTTTGGGCTATCTGGCTATCTAGAAATCACAGTATTTTTGATGGCACCTCTTGGCCTGTGGATAAAGCGATATCTTTCATCCACTCGATAAAACCGTCTGACCCTTCTGTTTTGGATCTCAATTCCTACTCGGATCCGAGAGACTGGGATTTTCTTTTTGTGAAGGCTCCTTGCTCCAACTCACTGGTTGCAGATCATCGACGTGTAGCGTTATTACGATAGAGATTGATGCTTCTTGGCAGCCGGACAAAAGGTCGACCTGTGCATGGATTGCCCTTGCGGAGGATGACCACATAATTGCTACGGACTCTCGCTCTTTCCTTGCTCATGATGCGTGCCGTTCCTATTCGATTTTTCACCTATTTCGGCACGCGTTTCCGTGTAATTTTATTAATTTTAGGAGTCGGATTACGTATTTTCTCCCATAAGTGCTACTCGGGTATTTTTTTGTTGTTGTGCAGATAATCGAGACCGAGTAGTTAAAAGAGCTTAAAATTACGTTAAAAATCGTTAAAGCTCTGAAACCGATTCGTTGTATGAAAATCGAGAGGAGATAAAGATGAATCCAAAGAAGGCCTATACGAAAGTGCTGCAAAACAAAAAGGAAGTCTATAGACTAAGAAGACTGAGTCTGTAGACAAGAAGAAGGAAGGAAGTAAGAAAGGACAAGTCTGTAGACTAAGAAACAAGTCTATAGACTAAGAAAGTGCAAACAAATAGACAAGTCTGTAGACTTGGATCTCAGTCTACCAGCATAAAATCCAAGTCTGCAGAATAGGATACTGCCTCCAAAAACCAATTCAGCGCATATTCCCCCTCTTACGCTACCCACTATCTCCCCCCTCTTACGCATCAAGATTCCTACCCACTACTTCAGTTCCTAGTTCCTAGTTAATGGGGTTGAGGATAGAAGTTTAAGCAGGGAGTTAAAGAGCAGTTATTGAGGACTCTAGCACTATAAATAGAGTTGTAATTCTAGAATCTTTTGGATATCATCTTCTGTTTTAATCTTTTTCTCATTCAATCATTCACACAGATTAGTTTTAGTTTAGTTTCCTGTAAATATTTAGCTTTTATTTTTATCAAGTTTATTTCTCAGAATTCCGGTTTTCATATTCTCGATCGGGTTATTTTTATTATTCTAATTCTCCGTCTCTGTTATTTTATTTATTCCAATCTGATACTTTCTTCTTCTTCCCTAACTCCCTCCGTCTCAATTACCGTAACTTTTGTTTTTTCTTTATTAGTCTTCTGTAATTATTATTCTTACTGTTTCTTAATCTGCTTCTTTTCTTCCTGATTTTAGTTTTATTTTCTTACTTCTTCATCATGATTCTTACTGTTACTTTCTTTATTATTACTGTAATGAGTAGCTAATTTCTCCGTCACTAGAGTTTTAGGTGAATTATGAATTAAACCGGGTTGATATGTGATGACTAAATAATCGAATTTTACAACCTAAATCGCTCTTGCAACATTATAACGACGAGTAATTAATTATAGGCCGTAATTGATTTCTTGTATCTTGTAAATCCCGACCTAAGATCGAAAGCCTGGAACGGATTAGACTCGTTGTAATCGATAGAATTCCCTAATAAGTAGCGAGACCCCTTTAGGTGACTACTAGGATGACTAGTGATCCGAGAGGACCGTGTTGATGTTCTTTAACTCGTCTTAACTGATTATTTGAAAATCGTATGTCTGCTTGTTTTTATTCGTGGTGATCCGAAAACTCTGGTGCTTTTCTCATTTTTGATTAATTCATTATTTTTATTATTTAGATTTTATTAGACCGTCAACTCACCAAACCATAAAATCGTGACCCGATAATTTAATTGACTAACTTATAATTTTCAATCTGCCTCCCTGTGGAATCGACCCCGCTTACCGCTAGCTACCCGTCAGTAGCGATCTAGAATTATTTTGATTACGGTGACGCGACTAACCCGTATCAGCTCACTCACCACGCTCTGCAGAAGCATTTGCCCTTCTTCATGCTTGCCTATGGGCTCTTGATTGCGGCTATCTGCATATCGTTTTTCGAACTGATTGCCTCGGCCTTTTAGAAGCTTTTGATGCTCAATCACTACACATCAATGATCTTCGGGGGCTACTGCAAGATTTTCTGACTTACTCGCTTCTTTTTCACTGTCTTTCATTACAATACATTCCTAGAGCTCTTAATAAGCGTGCACATAGGTTAGCTGCTGATGCACGGAATAATTGCTAAATCAAGTTTTTACCGCTGGCAAAAAAAAAACTTATAGTGATCATATTATTACGGATATTTTCAAACATTTATTTATATATATACTAGTTTTGATGCCCGTGCGTTGCACGGGTGTAACAATAACGTTCTAAATCAACCTTAATACTTTCTTTTATAATTATTAACTGCGATGGAATGATTACGATTATTTCAAATAATTGTCATTTTAGAGGATTAGCACTCCACGTTTGCATGTATTTTATACGAAAAGTAGCAGATGCGGGTTATGATGCTACAAATAAACGGTTCGACCTGTCAAATTCGACTCGACCCATAAACTCGACCCTAATTTAATACATACTATTTTTTTTTTACTTTAAAAGCCATAACAAAATTAGGTGTTCAAAACTATTTCTGAGCATGACCCGTATATCCCGACCGGTGACAGATCTATTGTGTACATTAGCTACATGGCTAAAACAAATGATACATTGAGTCCATTTGTGTCTTTTGTTCTCTAAGCATTTGACTTTCGCACCTATACCTATGATCTTGAATCTAAATTACGAACAAGCATGAAAATTTGTTGGGTGCTAAGTACCTTTTCATAAGGGGTGGGCAAAACCCAGATATCCAATCCGATTTTGTAAACCGTATCGGATATCTAATTTTAAAAATAAAAGAATTTGATCCATATCTAATTCGATTTTTTCCGGATATCTTCAGATATCCGAAATCCAATTTTATTTTATTTTCTTTTTTTTAAACAATTTTTCATTTTTAATTAATAGTTAATTAATTTTTAAGCAACGTTATGTTTTATATAATTTAATATAAGAAAAATACATTAAAAAAACATAAATAAATATGGTACATGTGTACCATTATTCTAACAAAATACTATTACTTCCTCCGTTCATATCCAAGGGATACTTAATCGTAAATAACTTCTGCAAAATATAAGTTAGTCACTCTCATGACATATTTATCATGAGATACATACCAAAATTTGTAAAATCCATCTTCTTTATGAATGAATATATACAAAGCCAAAAAAATAATAGCTGACGTACTGTATTTATTAGGACTCCGCCAGCCTCTGCTAACGCATTTCCCTCGGCTACCAGACCTAGCAACTAAGATACCACAATTGAACTATAGACCCACATTCGGGTTTCCCGATCCAGCCGCTGCAACACCCATTCCACCAACCAGATCGGGCATAACTCCTCCTGCCCCTGCCCCTGTGTCTTTACCTGATGATTCAATAAGCGGGACTCTATCACCATCCATCTCCCTCACAAGCGCATCAATTTTGCTAAACTGAAATGGCCATCTCGAGTTGTACAGAAATTGTCGAAGATCAAATCGGTTGTCCTCTGGTGAATAACTCTGCCCAAAGTAACTTGTTACAAAATCAGAGCAACAGTGCTCTAACCCAATTAATAATACTAATAAATATTCTAGAAAAGGTACCTCGGCATGGTAGGAAGGTGTAAGTACAGTCATCTTATGTCGGTTGATGGAATAATACTTGAAGAAGTACTTGACCTTTTCTCCAATCTCTGCAGGTGTCATCCTTGATCCCCATCTAAAGCAAAGATTCTGCACAAATTATATATGAAGGCTAAAGTCAGGAGTTAGGATGAAACTATAATTTTACAAACTCGGAGGACAACTCGTAGTTAGTTATTTCCCCGCCAGAATAGTTATAAATTGTAGAGATTGCCTACCTTAAACATGGACACTGGACCACAGCGGAAAATTTTGCGCAATCTTCCATAGATTGAGAGCTCCTCATAAGTCATGCCCATGTCCACTTCATCAAGCTGTTGGAAGAGTGAGTAAATCATATAAGCAACTTTACATCACAGAAATGAATAAATTTTAAAAGTGAAGAAAAACGGAAAGTATGTCAGCCCTTCTTAAGTAAATAAACGCACGTATCCAAATTACTTTACAAAAAACACTGCTAAACTCAATCTTCAGTATTCTGCCATCTACATTATTTATGGACACAGAAAGTTCCTACCTAATACTACGTATCACACAATCCTAACCACATTCCCTTTATAATATCAGTAAATTTTGCATGAGATTAGTGAAAATAACCCAAATATTCATTCACATTTTATATCTCTTTTACTTCCTCGAGCGATGGAGGCAGTCACGTATACAATGTGTGATTTCATATAACGGTAACCCTGAACTTAGTTTGGAGATATAGGTTAATGATACCTGGTGTGTTTGTTAAAAAAGTACAGTACTCCGTATCAAATAGATATAGCATCTGATAAAAAGAGACCAAGGTATAATCTGGAAACTCAGAAGACGAGCAAGAGCAATTCAGAAAGTATTGTGTCATATAGTGAGCTTGAGAGCATAGGCAAGAAATCCTATATATGCGGTAATCCAACCTCTTGCAGAGAGTTTCAAAGTTTTTAATTATGCTTAATAATGATCCCAAGCAGAAAAATTTGTCCATTCCTTGGGAGCAACGAGTACAAACATATTTTGGTTCAACCAGTAGCATCTACACTATGAAACATACCTGGGTATAATCAGACCGTATCGGCTCAAGTTCTGCAGTTGGAGGAGCAGCTTCAATCTCTGCTAAGGAAGAGTAACCTAGGTTCTTTGCTTCAGCTGCCCACTTCAAGAATGCTCGAAGATCTGTCTTACTAATGCTTCCAATCGGATTTATGTCTGCTGAGCTGCAGTCATACTAAGAAAAACACAAAGAATTACTCGTAGTATCAATGTGTGTGTGTTCACCCTACTAATCTTCAAAATAATAACGTTTAGGGAGTTGTTAGCTAGATGAAAAAGACATTGAAAGGTAGGTACACTGGTACTCTCTCCGCTTTCTGTTTTCTTCCCACCTGGCTATTTGTGGCTATTTGGGAAAACATTATATTTTCTTCCCACTTTCCTTCTTTCCTTTGTTGGAAAGATTTTATAGCGTTTTACAAAATTGCCTTCACCAATTTACTAGATTTACAATAATTTTGCACAATGTTTTTCTCTCAAAACCTTTTTCAGTTTTACTAAAACATTAATGACCCATTTAATGGCCACCACTCTTCACTCTCCACCATCTCTGACCCATCGCCAACCTAAAACCTCCAGCCACCTAATCGCCAGTCGACCTCAAGTAGTCAGTTACATGACCACCTAGACCTGTTTTACCAAAAATTCCACAAATTGATCCAGTTCTTCCTCCACCACCGGAGCCACCGCCTTATCCACCAATGTCATGCCCACATCATTCATATATGATATATCTACTAAGCTAACTTCTCTTTCCAAACCACCTAGGCATGCTACTTGTTGGTGGGTTGGGCGGCTCGCCATGTGTGTTGTCCATTGTGTGGCTTAGTGGGTCAGGTGACGGAGGTCCTTCGTCCAAAGTTGTGGGTACCGAGTGGGTAGATGGGATCTGAAATGAGAATCTTGCTGGTGGTAGCCTGATAGGTGGGTGGGTGGTCAGGTCAGGTGTGTGCGTGGTGGATGTTGTAGGTCATAGGCGTATATCAGTAAACGAGAGGGAGAAAGAGTGATGGGTGAGTTATAGAGTAAGACCGAGAGTGAAGGAGAGTAGATAGGTCATTCTAGTCATTTTCTTACAAAGTAGGAGGATAAAAAAGAACGGGGAGAGTAGTCCTTATGACCTAGGTTGAAACCGGTCAAGATCATAACTGCCCGTGTGGTGACCTTTACGCCATTTAAGGAAATGCTTGGTTTATCTGATATGACTTTATTGGCAAGACAAATTGACAATTCGCAACTGAAGTTGTTGACATACCAAATATAACCAGAATAAAACATGAAGCCAGAGTGGAAAAACCTGCAATGAGTAAGGAATCATGTTTTGACAACGACAAAAATTTACCTTTGTTAAGTAACCACGCAGCGCCTCATCCACATTAGAGCTACCTAGAACAAGATAAAATCCTGATTTACTATGAACCCAAGGCAAAAGTGATGCCAACATGAAGGCCACCACCATTCTGACTCGAGCTTGAATGTTCTGCAGTGCTAAGTTTTCAGGATTTGAACCTCCATCTACCTGAATCATAAGCGATGCATAGGAAGTAAATCTTCTATCAGCTGTCTATACAAGTGAAACACGCTAAATGCCACTGTCCAGTAAAAAAAAAGTAAACCACTATTGTCGCATCAAGTATTCCATCGCATTCGTACTGTTCACATAATGATGTCAACTTTTACCAATATTTTCTTACGATATAGAATATTTCAACTTTTAGAATATCACATGAAAATTGTTGTCCTAATAAGTAATCTCCCCATTCAGTAGCATGTTCCACAATGTTTTGGGGGAGAAATTGAAAGCAATGAGAATGTGGAGAGAATTGTAAATAGAAAAAAAGTGGGTCACAAAAAAAAAACACAAATCATATACCAAAAAGAAAAGTAGAACATCTTAGTGAATGTCCCAAATGTGGAACATTTATAAGAAGAGGAGGGAGTATAACATTCGAGTCTTAGTCCCAAAAAGATTAGGGGTCGGCTAACATAAATCATTATGTGAACTCGCCAAGTCTTCACCCAAAAAAAAAAGGCAAACAATATAATTAACACCAAATCTCCTGTGAGATGGTCTCACGGTAAGTTTACCATAAGATCTACATAAGAGGTGGTTACTAAATTATTAACCATCACCTATCTGAGGTCTCACAGTAAAATTATCGTGAAACCGTCTCATAGGAGTTTTTGTGTATAGTAAAATAATACGGAGTAATAAAAATACAGCAAACACAAAATTAAGTTAAAAGCATTAATAATAAGTTTTTAAGGGTTACAAACTCCAAATTCAAGAAAAAATATTTAGTAAGTAAAAATACTGGTAGGAAAAAAAATAGGTATGAAAATAATTTTTGAAAAAATAATATAAATGAATTAAGAATAAATGAAAAGAACAAAAGGAAGTCCTCAAATATCCCCCGCCACCTGAATTCTATCCTTCCACGCCGTCCAATCCAACGCCTTAACTTCTCCAATCCCAAGAAACTTCATTATCGTTCTCAATCAAAAGGAGGGAGTACACTAATAAATTTTACATTTATATAAAAAAAGAAAACAAAAATGAGAGTTGATATCATTTGACCATGAGAGTCAAATGGAAATACAAAAATGGGATGGATGTAGTAACCAACGTTAAAAGTTCCAAATATAATGATAGAAATGAAATACTCGCCGTATTAACAGTTTTGGCATGCAGCCAAAGTGTTCATTTTTATGTGGAGAGAAAAATGGGGGTTTTGTGTACCTTGTAACGCAAACGTTTGCCTGTTAGAGTCTGAAACAATGTTAGTAGAGCTGAAATAACAGTGTCTATGCGGAGATTGAGGTGCCAGGCTCCAATTTCATCTGCGAGCTTTTTCGCTCGTGACGTTGTTTCTTCGGAACTGCAAAGTAACTAAATGTAAGATTTTCAGTTTTAATGGAGAGCCTTTTTGACTGCTCAAGTATAGAGATTGCATTATTGAACATTACACAGAAGCCATGTGATATGTAAAAATCCTACAAGCTCACTCCAAGGAAAAAGATGCTAGATATATAAGTACTTGATATCTGAGTATATTAATACTAGCTATATCTCCAAAAACGACAATTCAGGAACACGTACATGTGCATACTACAAAGACCACATACAGATCTGAGCTCTGAAGTTGCCGAAACAACCACTTCTCACAAAGTAAACATCGCTCACAAGTCACAAGTCACAATGGTTTCCAATTGAAACAGCAAGTCATATGTCAGCCTGATAGCATATGTATTAAAGAACAAGTGATGCACAAAAGTGAAAGAACACTCGATAAAAAAAATATTGGGCCTAATACCTATTTTCAGTTCCCATGAATACTGTATAAAATATGCGTTTGGCGAACTCCTTGCTGTCGGTTGGGAATTTCCCGTCAGTATACTGTCCAATTTTTATTGCATCAGCTTTGACCTTCTCATCCCCATCCTTAATTTCTGCATAAATAACATAACAAGAAGACACTCAGCACACTCTAGGTGTGACCGGATTTGATCGGATAACCTACAAATCGTGAATCGTTGAAAGTGAATTCTATCATGTCGCATATTGTGAGTTTGTGAATACTAATACATTCGAATCATGAATTGGTAAGGGCATATTCATATAGAATCGGGTAACCATGCTCAAGTCTCAGTTCCTAAGTTCATGTAACAGTAAACTGTTAGTGCGTTACCCTCACCAAGCTATAAAAAGAAGCAGCAAACAAGCACTAGCCCTTTTCTCCATTTACTCAAACGGACACTATGTTGCCATTTCCAATGGATCGACAGGCTCCCTACTTCGGTTTTTGATGATGATGAAATTAAGTAAAAAGGCTCACTAAATTGGCTACACTTCCTTCCACATTAAAGTAGCAATCATAGAGCGCCAATCTTGGCACATTTCGTATTACAGGTCAACAGGGAGGTCAACACAAATCTCATTATGAGATATCTAGAAGAAGCGTGTGTGTGTTAAGATAGGGTTAAGGTTGCATAAATCCAACCCCTACCACTTAGTCATAAAGCTAATGTTATTGTTGTTGTACTCAAAACAGCATTATACTCTTTAAAAAAATGGCATTATGCATGAATTAAATAGCTGCGAGTTAACGAGCAAGCTAACAAAAATCAAGTTTCCTAACCCCTTACCTTTGACAACAAGCTGGCACATCCAGCCGACAATAGCAGCAACTGAGGAGCTATCAGCACCACCTGAAAGGGGAAGCAAGAATCCAGAAGCTCCACTTCTTCTCAAGTAATCCCACAGCCAGCAAGCAGGCCCATTGGCAATCTCCTCCTCGGGTTCATGATACCTAATCTACAAGGCATCACTGTAATTATGTTAGGCTACATGGGAGGGGGATATACATTGCATAAGTGACAACATAATTTTGAAACTCTTCTCTTGATAAAACTTAACACCAGGAGGTAAGACCAATGATTAACCCAGCAACAAGGTAATTGCTCAATAAATAATTACATTATCCCAACAACAGTTTCTACTCAAAGTCAATCTAATGGCCCTAAAATTACAATGTGTGGCGTAGACTCTTCAGCTCACTGTACACATAATCAGACCTGATTCATAAAGGGAGAGATGGGACGCAGAACAGCTCATGCTTGCAGATTTATAACGTCGCACACCAATTCGATTCCGATAAATAAAGAGCAAACACAACAACGAGATTCAATGATGAAGCGTTTTAAAGTCATTTGTCATAGAAACACCCAAAGGGCTACCTTGAGTGGAGGTGCAAGAGGCTCGTTCAAGTGGAATGATCGGCATAACTCAATAGGAACAGAAACAAAAGGCACTTTTGTTTTACAGCTTGCTTGCTCTTGGAAACTGCTAATGGATCCTCGAAGACTAGCTACCTGGCAAAAAGACATTACAAACCAACTAAAACAATCAGACACAACAAAATTATGAGGCAAAATGAGATTAAGACCACCGTAGTACTCTACAAGAAGGAAATCTCAATATCAAACTTACTATGTCAAGGTCAACTTGCGCAACCACAACCTCAACATCTTTCAGTGAAAATTGTGAGCCTTGAGCAACAACATCGCCATTCACAACAACACAACAGCATCCATCTGCACGGCATTAAACCATCAATCAAAGAGATTAAAACATGATAGGTGATCATGTCAGCGGTTTTAATCACTAATGCAATCTTTTGAGCTCATGACACCAAAGATTTTAATCTAAGGAGATGAAAAGAAGGGGGGGGGGGTGGAGGTGAAGCAGAAAAGCATTTACCATAATATAAGCGGCCACCATCACAACCCTGGTGATTACCATACATGTAGACTCCTCCACGAGTATGTGTAGCATCTATAAAAGCACGCATGCGAACATCAAGCTTTCTCAGTTGATGATGACTTCCACTGGCATTCATAAACACTTCAACGCCATTTAATGCAAGCTCGGCATGTGGAGGGTCAGGAGTGAATAGTTCTTCACAAACTTCAGCTGCAACCATTCTGCAAAAGAATCAACTCCACAAATAATATTAATCGCAGGAGTTGCCTCAACAAGTATTTTTAATCAGTTCATTAAAGTGCAGTAATACAAGACGTACGTGTCCAGGAACTCAATGAATCCATAGCCAAAAGGCACTTTAGTTTGGGATATGGCCTTGGCAACGTCAGGAGGTAACTGAAACTCCATTAGTTCGTACTTGTTCTTCCAAGTGGTGAACCATCGGAGTTCTCGATAATTTCCATCATTAGCAAGCCACATCTTGGGCCGTATCATGATGATCTTTCTATCCATACAAAGAACTTGGCAATTGTAACGCACAGAGTTGCTAAGTATAGGCATTCCAAAGCTGCATAGTATCCCATCTGTCCAATCCCCCAACAGAAGTTCTTTCAAGCACTCCCATCTAAAAACTCATCAACAATAGTCAAATTAGTTTTTTCCCAATATTATTAAGAAATGGCATGAGAATATTAGAGCGACATTACAACGATTCGCAGTAAAACTCTATTCTACCTAGGAACGAAATGTTTAGGGCATAAAATTTAAAAGTACAAGTTAATCTCCAATCATACTAAGGGCCGTAAGGGGGCGTTTAGTTTGGGTTTCCAGGAAAGGGAAAGGGAAACATTTCTTTTGTTCTTGTTTGTTTTAGCATGTTTTCCATTCTCTTTCCCTCTTCAATTCCTCTCCATTACCCCAAACCCTTCTACCTTCATTACCCTCACTCCCTAAGGTATGGATTTTCATTACCCGTTACCTCTCTCTCACCAATCACCATCCTTACCACTAAACCTGTTAAATTTATACTCACCCGCTTGACCATTTAGTTTAGGGTGAAGACCCATATTTTTTGACCCGTGACCCATTTAACCCGAACTTGAAATGACTCATTAATTTACATTTGAGACCCAACCCGCTAATTTATTATATTTAAAATATAATTTAAAAAGTTATTAACTTTAACATGGTAAATTATAAAAATAATTAAAAACTTAGTAATTAAATATTTGTAAAATAATACAAAAGTAGTTTCTTTTTTACAATTTTTAAATTTTAAACACGGTAATTAATTAATATAATAATATTAGCAATACTCAATATGAAAAAAACCAAACAAAGTAACATCAAAGGGTAACCCTTTCTTTTCCTTTTCATTTCCTTGGTTGATTACATTCATTTTCCCCTTCACCAACTAAACGGCCCCTAATTTTCTTTTTATAATGCATGCCATGGCACAGGAAATTTTTATCCACGATACTTGCTCTTCAAGATATGATTGTGCTATTTGGAGCAAGTGATGTCAGAAATTTTGGGAGAAATGAGATTAGAAACTCCAGATTTAAGCAAGTAGTTTGAAAATATAATAAGAAACCATTAAACGAAACACGTAGAAATTAGAAAGAGTAATACTAGAATAGAGCATTCATCTTTGTTATCATAATGGAGGGTAAATCATACAAAAGACATCACACAGCTGGCAGCAAATTCAACAGAAACTAGAGTAAAATCTTTAAACCTAATAACCTACATGAATAATATTTAGTTTAGACATCGGAATAATGAGAATATAAAACACATGAAGAATTACCCTTAATCAATCACCAAAAAACAAATGAATGAATCAATGAACGAAAGAATGAACGGAGGGAGGTCGGGATGATAAATACGCGTGGGTGATAGTATCGAGCTCCAAGAAATGATCTTCACAGCCATAGCCAGTGATTTCAAGCTCGGGGCCGAGACGAATGGAGGCACCAGCAGCTTTAGCAAGAGCAATGGATTCCTTGATGTTATCGAGATTGCAATGGAAGTCCATGGCCCACTGATTCAAGTTGCAGGTGGCCACCTTCAACAGCCTCATCTTTTTTGTCAAATAATTTTAATGGAATTGGGATTGTAGTTCAAGGAGTAAGCAACTAAGCATAGCAGAATCCAGGTGCGATTGTAGAGCCCATGGGCGGACGCAGGATTTGAGCAAAGGGCGGCCACTGTAAAAAAAAATCGGACTATATCTGAAATATACCAAAGAAAAAAGACATATACGGAGTATAAATTAACCCATTGTCGTTATTACATGCTTATAGATGCTAGAGGAGACTCATCAATTTGAGGTTCCAATTTTAGTCTTTATCAGCAATATTCAACAAAATTCATTCATTAATAAACTCAAAATTAAACCTAAAAAACCCACTCAAGATTCATCATCTAGATATCGGAAACAAAAAAAGCCACTAAAATATAAACCAGCGAATTTATTTACTCATTAGTCATTAGTCTCATTACCCAGAAACAAAAACCATGTCCCCAATTCCATAATCTAGAAATCAAAATCAACAAATTTACAATCAATTGAATTCATGTAACCATACGAATAAGGAAAATAACGAAATTATTTGTACTCGAGAATCTCGATTTCAAATTTTCCCCCAATTTCAATTTTTTTTTAAATTTCTAAGTCTAAAGTCTAAACAGACTTGTGAGATGAGAAGTTGAAATAGTCAATTTATTACCTGAGAATATGAGAGGGATGGCAAGTCGCCGGTGAAGAACGGAGGACGGAAGGTGGTTTTTGCGATGGCGAATAGGCGGCCGCACTGAGAGTGAGACCAGACGTATTCAGACAGTTTCAGTCAGTTCAAACACTTTCAATTTAGTTCACTTCAGACACAGTTTAATTTAGTTCAGTTCAGTTCAAACTCATTCAGTTAAGTTCAGTTCAAACACATTAATAATAATAATATTATTATTATTTATAATAATTATATTATTATTATTATTACGAGTACTTAATATTATTATTATTAATTAATATTAATATTAATTAATTTTATTATTATTATAATAAGTAATAATAATATTATTAATAATACCAAATATTTATAATAGTATTAATATTATTAAATATTAATATTAATAGTATTATTTATTAATATTATAATAACTAATAATTAATACGAGTAATAATTTTCTTTTTAATACTTAATATTTATAATAATATTAATATTATTAAATATTACGTATATTATTATGATTAATTATTACTATTATTATTATTACTACTCCCTCTGCTTATTTTCTTCCCTCTTTTATTGGACTGAGTTTGATTTTCTTCTCTGTTTTCATTTAAGGAAAGTTTTCCACACCTACCTAATTAATATAATATTTGTTTCTCCTACTTTTTAACCTCACTTTTTCTCATTTAATATTTCTCTCTCATACTTTTCACCTCACTTTTTCTCATTTAATTAATATAATATTTCTTTCTCTTACTTTTTCATTCCACCTTTCATATTTTAATAATATAATACTCCCTCATTTTCTTCCCAAAAAGATAGGAGAAGAAAATAGGCAATCGGAGGGAGTATTAATTATTAATGGGATATTTCCCACGGTACCCTCGAACTTTGACACATTACACATGGTACCCCTCATTTTAAGTTTGTTCCTATGGTAACCTTGTATTTTGCGTTTAGTGCTCATGGTACCCCTGATCAATTTTCCGTCATAACGGTGTTAAAAGTTAGTTTAGTTAAAGTGATTAATTTTAATTTTTTTGGTGAAATTAGTTAGAAAATTAATGAAATTCAAATTAAAATAGTTGAAAATTGAGGAAATGCCCATGGTACCCCTGTGTTTTCAATATTTTAACTATGGTACCATTGTATTTTCAATCTTTTGTCCATGGTACCCTTGTGGTTTCAATTATTTGTCCATGGTACCCCTGAATGAATTGTAACCACAAGGGTACCATGGACAAAGAATTTAAAATTTAAGGGTACCATGGCTAAAACATTGAAAACACAGGGGTACCATGGACATTCCCTTAAGTTTCAATTATTTTAATTAGAAGTTCGTTAATTGTCCTAACTAATTTTTTTCTTTGAAACAAATTAATCACTTTAACTAAACTAACTTTAATGCCGTTATGACAGAAAATTGATCAGGGGTACCATGGGCACTAAACACAAAACACAAGGTCACCATAGGAACAAACTTAAAATGAGGGGTACCATGTGTAATGTGTCAAAGTTCGAGGGTACCGTGGGAAATATCCGATTATTAATTATTATTATTAATAAATAATATTAAAATTATTTGATTATTTGATTAATTAATTTTATTATTTTTATTATTACACGGGCTGATTTTTAGTGATATTGATAATGACATCCACTTAATATGCATAATAGTAAATGAATACGGAGTACTATCCAAATGCGTGAATGTGTTTTTAGGTAAGTAATTTTTGCGGTAAACGTCAAATTAAATTATAGTCGTACATTGTAGTAAAAAAACTAATTAAAGTATCTCGCACACAAGTACATCTTCAAATACATATTGATATCAATATTCATTTATATTTCACATGGTTTTGCATTTAACAATATTATCTAAGGAGTATTATTATAAATGTGATAACTAATAAATAAAACGATAAATAATATTCACGTATCCATGTAAAGTAAGTGAACCAATTTGACATAGATATTTTTAAATATATTATACGTTGTCGTGTATATAACGATATGAGTAATTAAATTTCACGATAGTATAAAGACACGTGTTTACTTCTTACCTAATAAATGTATAAATAGTTGATCTAATAGAAGATTAGGGTGATAGGTTACCACACCTAAATTCGATTACTGTTTGATTAGTTTCATTTAAAAAAATATTACTCAGATAATTAACTAAGTACACGTAAGATTATGCAACACTTCAAGAAAATTTCTACAAATTGTCGAATATAAATCTTTTGATCTATTCAATTTCTTAAAACTATAACTCTTGAATTAATAATCATACTATTAGTAATAAATTATAGTCAAATATAGCGATGCACGACCACTTGTTAGTTGTAACACCCCATATTTTTCAAATAGAGTTGAAATTTTAAACATTTATTTAAACCAAATTTAACGTATGAAAAATTATTTTCGTAAATAAAATATTTTGTTTTCGTTAAATTAAAAATTATTCCATTATAAAAACAGGAGAATTTATTTATCGAATTATTAAATTTTTATCTTTCGTTAAATAAAGTTTATAACTCGAAAATATTTTTAATATTGACCTGTCGTTTTGACGTTTTCTCGTCTCGTAAAAATTTAATAAATTATCGAATTCTTATTCTTATAACTTTTGTTCCATAATACCATTTACCGTCTCACAAATTCCGTTTCAAAAATAAATTTCACGGTTCCATTAAATTAATTTCATAATCTTATACTAGTACAGATCCCGCGCAATAATGCACGGTATATTTAGAATTTATATTTAGTGATTACATATAAATATCTAATTTATAACCTATTAGCTTTTCACATTTTTAATAGTTACACTTTGATTTGAGAAAATAATTAAAACTGTCGAAGATAATCGAGTAATCTTATTTAATACTCCGTACTTATATATTTTACTGAACACTTTTTTTTTACAAAACTAATGAGAATATTTTATAATTTTTGTTTTTTTATCATGAAACCAACCGTCATGAATAAAAATACATTCTCGTATATATTAAAATCAGTTATAAATTTTGTTAACAAATTAGAAGATGACATAATACTCCTATCAGATAAGAAAATATTTTATTTATATATTAAAATAAGAAGTTGAAAGTATTTTATATAGTTTTTCCACTCATCAAATGTTTTATAATTTTTTACGTCGACACTTGAATTCGATAAGTTGTGACAAAATAAATCTGTATAATAAGTGTCTATTTTTTTCATAGTCCATACATAAAAATTTAATTATTGGAGATTTTTCATCTAATTTATACAAATATTTAGTTTGGCTTGAATTAAGATGCAAAGTATTATAGAGTAATTATTTGTTTTCTTATTTATTTGTTTCCTTATTGAACTAATAGTGATTTGGAGGGAAAAAATTACATGAGGGAGTGACATGTAAGCATATTTATAGCATCTCTTATCCTCTTAGTATAAGAGGGATTTCAATTTTTTAAGAAAGAAAGAAAAACGTTTGTAAGAAAAATGGACCGAAATTCGGAAACTTGGGTCTCCTATTTTTATCTCTCACGTACTACCCTACTCTACACTAACCTACTTCTCCTTTCCCCACGTTGGCCTACTCTTAGCTCCCTCTCTCACTTACATACCTGTTACTCCCATCTCACTCATCCCTCTTTTGTCCTCAACCTCGGTCTTACGCCTCCATTTCAGGTCGCCGACTCCGGTCAACCCCAACACCGAGCACCGACATTAGCCTCGACGTCCTCCTTTGACGAGCAAACTTGGCCATCAAAGTCAACCTCCAGGCCATCATCTTCGTCCTCCCCTGTTCTGGCTCGCAACTCCAGTTACCGCAGTCGAGTTGTCGCTGCTGCTGTGCTGTTGTCCTTGTGTCGTCGTTGCAGTTTAGTGTTGTTGCGTTCACCAACTCTGGCCTTCCTCGTCTCCCCGCCTTCCTTGTTCGTGGTCTACCGGCATCGGAGCAGGTCCATTCTCCATCGTCGTCCGTTTCTGAAGGTAGTCTCTTTAAATTACCTTCATTTTTCTTCTGTCGATTCCGTGTCTATAATCGACTCTAATCGATTTCGTGCGCTATTTGTTTGTTCCTCAACTCATTCCCCGCTAATATTGGTTTCGTTTCGTTTGGAGTGATTGTCCCTGGTCTTGGTTCGTGTCTCGCCGACACTTACTCAACTCTTTTCGTCTCTATTGTCCGATCTCATAAGGTAATCCTCATCTCGTATATTTGGTCCTTATTTCAGTCCGATTGTCGCCTCGGTGGTCTCGGTATTGTTTGTTTGAATCGTTCCCGGTTGTGTTCTTGTTGTTGGGTTATAATTATTATTATTGAAATTAATAATATTAGTATATAATTATTACTATTACTACTACTTTGCTATTATTTTTATTATTATCATTATTATTATATTGTTGTGGTACGGCCGTGAGTTGTGCTAGTATGGTTGCTCTTGCTGCTATTACATTTTTTTATTATTCTTTTTTTTTGAAAACCCGATAAACGGTATTACATCGAATAACTAGCTTCTAAATGAATGAGTGACGATAAAGCTTCCCGTAAGTTGTCACTCCAAAACACCGATCCCGCTCGTTCAAAAAAATATCTAGACATCTCATGAGCTACTTCATTGTGTCTTCTTGGAACATTAGCCCATTGCACCTCCTCAAAATCCTTACCAACCTCGTGAATTTCCTCCAATATTCGGTAGAATACACTTCTCCCCTGTGACCCTTTCTTTATGGCTTCCACGAGCTCCTTACAATCCGTTTCCATGATAACTCTACGATGGCTTCTTCTCCGAGCTTCCTGCAAACTGGTAAGAATAGCTTCGGCCTCGGCACTGCGAACCTCATCTCCACCTCTCCTCCCAATACTCCCTCCCCAGATCAATTGTCCCTCCACACCCCTGCACACGAACCCTATGCCGAAGCCACCCATCCATAAGCTTGCATCATAGTTGATTTTAACCCACCTTTCACCCGGTCTTCTCCACGCTTCCTCTCTTGTCCGCCCACTACTGTCCGCACTTCTCTCCCCCAACCCCTTATCTCCCACCTTCGCCTCCTCGACCTCCCTCATAATATCCTCAACTCTCTTAACCACTTTATCACTGCTCACTCTAGTGCCATCGAAAACCCATTTGTTCCTCGCTTCCCACATAGCCCAACAGCCCGTCATTACCTTCCCTCGCTCCTCTACCTCCATCTCCCTCCACAAATCCTCCACCCAACTCCCTCACCCTCTCATGCCCAACTTCCTTCTTAATCTCCACCCCCAACCCATCCCATACCCCTCCCCCCATCCACAACCCTTAACAAGGTGAAAGCTAGTCTCCTCCTCACAAGAGCAAATAGGGCAGCTAGAATTACCTTGGGACATCCGCTTAACAAGATTGAAGTTCGTTGGTAATGCATCCCAACACAATTGCCAAAAGAACGATTTAATTCGGGGTAAAACGTTAGCCTGCCAAATGCACTTCCACAACCACTTCCCCTTCTTAATATCCGAAGGACCCTGCTCGTCGGGTTTGCTATCACATAGAACCCGGTAGGCGGATTTGACGGTATAAAGCCCTGACTTCTCCGGAGCCCAGAACCACCTGTCTTCTTTCGGACTATCGCTGAGACGGACCCGCAAGATAGCGTCTTGCTCGGCAGGGATAAAAAGTTGGCGAATTTTGCCCTCGTTCCACGTCCTCCCACCCTCATTCATGAGCTCCCAAACAAGCATCCCCAGGTTCCCATCCGAGCAGCGAGACAGCAGCCTGCTATTATATATGTTCGCCACACACCCAAGGGTCATCCCAGACTTTCGTGCTAAGACCATTGCCAATGCATCTACGCACACCTTGCAACACAACCTTCTTAGACTCCCAAATTCTTTTCCAGGTATAGCTCGGATTACTCCCAAGGTTGGACTGCAAGAAGGATCGTCCGTTATAGTACCTAGCCCGCAACAATCTGGCTAAGAAAGACCCTGACTCTATTATTAGATTCCAAGCATGCTTACCAAGCATAGCAAGATTAAACTTAAGGACATCTCGGAAACCCATACCCCCTAGATCTTTAGGCTTATACAAATTATGCCACGCCACCCACGATATCTTTCTATTTCCATTATTCGCACCCCACCAAAACTTGGACACAATAGACCGAATTTCCTCACAAAAACTCACGGGAAGTTTAAATGCACTCAACGCATAAGTAGAGATCGATTGGGCCACGGCCCTTTATCATTATCTCTCTACCTCTCTCAGACAAAAACGTACCTCTCCATCCTTGTAATTTTTTGTTTAGTTTATCCCTCAGAAGATTAGTAAGGGCATTTTTCGATTTCCCAAGTATCATAGGCAAACCCAAGTAGTTACCCGGATGGGCAACTCTTCTCACTCCTAGCTCATTAGCCACAGCCTCACAAAGATTATTAGAAGTGGACTTGCTAAAGGAGACAGTCGTTTTATCAAAGCTTACCCTTTGGCCCGAAGCTTCCTCGTACTCCCTAAGCACGTCCTTGATCTTACGCGCCTCTCCAACACTAGCTCAGCAAAAAAATAGGCTATCATCCGCAAAAGGCAAATGCAAAATAATCGGGGCATCTCTAGCAATGCGTAAACCATGTAAAGACCGCGCTTCAATGGCCTTCCTCATCGAATTAGATAGAACTTCCGCACAAAGAATAAAAAGGTAAGGTGAAAGTGGATCCCCTTGTCTAATCCCTCGACCCGGCCGAAATTCCCTCCCAGGATTCCCATTCATAAGAATCTTGTATGAAACTGAGCTAACACAATGCATTACTCTGTTCGTCCAACCTGCATCAAATCCCATTCGCACTAGAACTCGCTCGAGAAAATTCCTTTCCACTCTATCGTAAGCTTTAGCCATATCTAGCTTAATAGCCATATGCCCATTTCCGCTTCGAGTATTTTTCATGTGATGGAAAGCTTCAAAAGCTATCAAGATATTATCCGAAATCATTCTACCCGGAGTAAAGGCACTCTGGTTCTCTGAAACAATGTCACTCAAGAACACTTTGAGCCTATTAGCTAAAACTTTCGAGACAAGTTTATATATAACATTACATAAGCTGATGGGCCTGAATTCGCTCATAGAGGTTGGGTTTTTCTTTTTAGGGATTAAAACAATATAGGTCTGGTTAATACCTAGGGGCAGAGGTGCTCCTTTCAGAACCTCCAGAACCATGCTTACCACCGCCTTCCCCACCACATGCCAGTAAGTTTGGTAGAAAAGACCGTTCATACCGTCCGGTCCCGGGGCCTTGAGCGGATGAATCTGCTCTAATGCCGTAAGGACCTCCTGCTCCGTGTACTCAGCCTCCAATGAGGCGTTCATACGCCTAGTGACACGTCCCTTCAAACCAAGTAGCACCCCATCAAAGTCTCTCATCGGTCCTGCCTCAAAAAGTTTTTCGAAGTAGTATCTTGACACTTCCTCGAGCTGCTCCTCTCCCTCCCTTCTGACCCCCTCGTCATCCATAAGAAAAGAGATTCGGTTACGTTGTTTTCGCGCCGAAGCCTTCCTATGGAAATAACTAGTGTTCTTGTCCCCTTCTTTGAGTCATAATGCACGTGATCGTTGCCTCCAGAATAGTTCCTCCTTCTTCATCAAGCTTGCGATATCCTTAACCAGTTGCTTCCTCTCTCCCACCTTCCTCGTCGTCCTCTCTTCAACATCGAGTCGGGCTAGACGTCTCCTTTTACGTTGCATTTTCTTGAGGAGCTTCCCTATGCTAATACCTTTCCAAGCCATCAGGGCCTCAACACAAGCCCTTAGACGCCCCAGAATATCCTCCTCGACACCTTCCCACGCTTGTTTTATGGTTTCCTCGCACCCTCTCTCCTCGACACCTTCCCACGCTTGTTTTATTATTCTTAGTACGTATGATATTAGTATTAGTACTGTATCACTGTATGTACTACTCCTATTATTATTTGTTGACCTTACTATTACTACTATTATTATTATTAGTAGTAGTATTGTTAGTATTATTATTCTTGTTGTCATTATTACTAGTGTTATTATATTTACTATTACCGTCGTTGCGTCGTCTCTATTTTTACTCAATTTTCATCCAATGTCAGATCAGTCCTGCTACTATTTTCGTTCTCATCATTATTGTTCGCGTGTATCGATGAACGCCTTTGTTCTATTCTTACTCCATCTTCCGTAGTTATCATTCATCCTCAGCTCACATCTTGTTTCAGTCATCTCTATTCCTCTCTTAAATTAATGAGTTATTCTATTACTCATTTCTCCTCTTCCGTTCTGCTCGTGCTATATGGTATTTTATACCGTATGTTTCTGTTTCATAGAATTTCAGGAGCACCCTGACAAGGACGTGCATATTGAAGACTGTAGCTATCAGAGTAACCAAACTTTTCTTCTAACAACATTTCTTATATATAAGTATATTATGTTAGTAATTTAATACATTGCTTACTTAAATATTTAGCCTTATTTGTATGACTAAATTACTTATATATATATATATATATATATATATATATATATATATATATATATATAAAACTGTTAAGTGATATTCTATTTGTGTTATATATTTATTTACGACTAAATTCAACTCGACTAAATTATCACTTGTTTAATTTATTTATTTATCACCTTTACATTTTTTGTTTATATGAAAAATGAGAAAATGAATAAAAGAACTTAAAATAATTTTTTTTTTGGGTTTTTCTATGGGGTGCCCCTCAACTATTGGTTTTTCCAAGTGTTACCCCCGCCTTTTTCGAATTACAAGGTGTACCCCTAAACTTTGCTTATCACTCCATATCATAACCAAAGTGATAAGTGTATTACAGTTATTTTTTAAAAAATAAATAATTAACATATTAATCAATCCAATTTGATGCTTCAAACCACCTCTTTTTTTTTACCATTCACCAAGCCACCAAATGCTCATCACAACGCACCTCTGTTGTCGGCCGACGTCTACCTATCTCCCTTACTCTTTTAAATCCTTCAACCTCAATCTCTTTGTCACCCCTATGTCGTAGTGTAGTGGAATGAAGTTTTTCGAGTAAATGATGCAAATTGAAGAAATATATCATGGTTGATGAAAGTAAAATAGGGAATAATCACTATTTATATCATGAATTGAGAAATTTTCGTTGAAATATTTTAACTATGGTTACAATATAGAGTAATTTACAAAGTTTAGGGGTACACCTTGTAATTTGAAAAAGGCAGGGGTACCACTTGGAAAAGCCGATAGTTGAGGGGTAGCCCATAGAAAAACCCTTTTTTTTTTTTGCAAGAAGGGCAACTTACTTATATTCATCCATCGAGGGTAAATAAAGTAACAAAATCTTACAAAAGAGGCAGCCAAGGTTAACCATTGAGTCTCTCCACTACAGAATGAGACTCATGAGTACATTGCAAAAGTCTAATACTTACATGATTTTTAATCCTGGTAACTAATTCATGTTGTTGTCTTTCCACTCCCACAAAGATTCTTCTATTACGTTCCTCCCATATACGTAAAATAATAAAATTTACTTATATCATTTTCATTGTATTTTATTTATTCAATTATATTTACTATGTGTATTTATTCTATGTACTTTATATTTTGTATGTATTTTATATAATTGTAATTTTGGTCTTTCTTTAGTATTTTTGCATTTGTAGAATAAATTAGTAACTTACCAAATATTTTATTTTAATAATACTTTATCTAATATTTTTATATAGTAGACAATTATAAATTTCATTTTCTAAAATAAATGAATTTATTTTATTCCGAGATTTTTACACAACATATATAAATATTTTAGAAAATGATTTTACTTCAAATTTTAAGCAAGACTTAATTTATATATTCTTTTAGAAATTTTTATATTTTACGGGAACTTTAAATTTTAAAAATAATAAAACTTTAAATTTTGAAATAGTAGTTTATTATACTTTAATTTTATTTTAATATAAAACCTCTTTTTAAAGAAACTCTTATTTTTAAAAGAAATTATACGATATTTGGGATATGATGTTTCGGGTGACAGTTGAAGATTAAAGTGTAACGTTGTCACACTGAAAGTAAGTATTTGAGCATTTGACTGTTTAAATGAGCCCGGCCAATTATTGAAGGTCACCAAATAATGTACTAGTTGTTCACGGGCGACTTTTATATAAAGTTTATGATGCGAGTCTGGGACGAATAGCTTGTGTTGGATCCTACCATGCGTGGTGTTTCGACTGCACTTGATGTGAGTTAATATGAACTTTGAAACAAAAACGTGAAGGTTGATAGTATTCTGAAATGCACGTAAACAAAAGCAACAAAATAGATTGTAAGGATAGTTTGTGATGATGAATAAACCGTAACCAAGGGATAGTATGCTTAGTGAAGTAGACCTATACTTCAACAAAGCGGGTGCTAAATCAAACACGCGATTGAAGTAGCGAGTTTAGAGCTTGTAACGCGACTAACTCTAGACTTTGTCTTGTAAGCAACAAGGACGTAAATTGCTTTACTCAGTTTTGTGTATAAATCTTGTGTGTTTTATTCATTCAAGTTGATGGCTATTTATAGCCTACAAAACATCCCTTAACCAGGCTGGTTTGAGGGTGATACAAACAAAGTTCTAATGGTGATAATAACAAAGCTTAGGAGCTAAAAACAAAGCTAACAAGAAGCATTTAGACGCGGCACCCTTGTGAACACAATCAGCCCACAATCATCCTCTTAACTCCGGTGCATTCCCCATGCTTGAATGAGTGTGAACCCAAGTTAATGCTTTCATATGACCTTGACTATTTGCTCCTTTATTCGACCTACACACGAGCTAGCTTGCTGATTGAAGGAGGCACACTACTAGGCTAGTAGGAGGTGCTAATGTGGCTGGACTAGGACCATTAGGAGCTAGTGTGACTTCATTGAATTCCTTAGTTGTATCTTCATTCGGATCATCTCCTCCCCCTTGAAAAGGAATTGTCCTCAATTCTGAAATGCCATCATCATCAAGATAAGGAGAGCGATCTCCCACTTTGAACGTGGCATGAACTCCATAATCATCCGGCAACTCCATCTTGCAAGCATTGTTGTTTCCCTTGTATGGAACTTCTGGTTGTGGCTTCAACTTGTTCTTCCTTTTGCTTGGAAACCTCTTCTTTCTCAAGTGAACCAAAACAAAGTCACCCTCTTGGAAGAGTCTCGTTTTTCTGTTTTTGTTGGACCTTCCTTTGTAGGCTTCCTTGATCCTTTCCCGAATCACTTCTCTAAAGTACAAGTCAGGCCCTTTGCTAGCCTCATCCGTTGTGTAACAAACACTGAAATGAGTCATTTCGGAGAATGGTAAGTACTCCCTTGGTTTGAAAGGACTCTTTAAGGCCGGATTTGTTAAGTATTTGCTCACAATGTTTTGATTATTCCCTTGTATCTTTAGCAAAAAGAAGTGTTCTTTTAGCACCTCTAAGGTCTTGGTCATGTCAAAATGTTAAGCTGGTCCTCCTCCATGAGCTTCTCTAGTTATACACTCTGAAATAGGATGCCTTGGAACACAAAGATGGTTCCCTTTAAAAGGAAGCTCTTCCTGCAAAATAAACTCATCAAAAGTACCAAGAGCACCAGCCTTGCACTCGGTGAGTACATCAGCATCCATGGAGTAATAGTCCTTCAAAGTCTCAAATCCAAGCGTGCTTGCATCTAAAGTGGATGAGTGTGTGTAGTGACAAGATAGAGCATTAGTCACGACATTGTTCTTAACATCTTCATACCTTAAGACTTCATGATCTTTACTAGGTGTCAAACCAGCTGGTAATTCATTAGGAATGACAACACTTAGTTCCTTTGGCAACTCCTCGAATTGTTTCCTTCCAAACCCATTATCAATCCTAACTGGTTCCTCTATAGTACCCATGTCAAGGACACGCTCCCCCTCTTCTAGGGTATGTCCTATCACCTTTTTACTAGCAAATATAGAGAGTTTGGGTTTCTTGACTCGATTAGCTAACATGGTACTCAACTCTTGCGGTGTCATGGGCTTTAGCACAATTTTCTTTCCCTTATCTCTCAATTCATACTCATTCTTTCTTCCATGGTGTACTACATCCCTATCAAACTGCCAAGGGCGCCCTAATAGTATGTGACAAGCATCCATAGGAATAACATCACATAAGACCTCATCAACATAGGAACCCATGGTTAAACCAACCCTTACTTGTTTAGTGACCCTCACTTTGTTCCCGTTGTCTAACCAATGTAGTGCATAAGGGTTAGGGTGATTAGTAATAGCTAGGCCTAGTTTGGTTACCATTTCAGTTGAGGCAACGTTGGTACAACTACCTCCATCAATTATTAAACTACACCATTTGTCGTTAACTTGACACTTAGTATGGAATAGTTGGTCTCTTTGTTCGGTGTCATGTTGAATGGGGTTAGCATGTAGAGTACGTAGTACTAAGAGTGTATCATAAGCCGGGGGTTCATAAGCCTCAAAATCCTCCTCTTCCCCTTCCCCTTCCTCGTTAACATTGAAAACAGCCCCTATACGTTGTTCCTCTTCCCATAATTCATCCCTAACAGTGATTACTTCTCTTAAGGTCACAACTCTTTTATTAGGACAAGCGTTTTTGTAGTGACCAAACCCTTGACACTTGAAACAACGTACTTTGGATAGACTAGTTTCAGTGGGTGTTTTAGTAGTAGATTGAAGTGGGGCTGCGGGGTTATTCTTAATAGTGAGGGGTTGATTAGTACTAGTAGGATTGAACCTATTACCTTCATCAGTTCGTGGCCAAGTATGACTCTTACTAGACTCACCCTCATGTTTTGCCTTCCCTTGTGCCTCAATTTTTAAACATAACCCACATAACGTATCAAAATCAGAATAAGGACATAAATCAACCATATTAGCAATACTACGATTTAACCCACGTAAGAACCTAGCCATTTTTATCTCTTCATTTTCTTCTACTTCCCCCATTAGTACTAAGTTCTCAAACTCGTCAATGTATTCACTAACACTCATTTTTCCTTGAACGAGATTAGCAATCTTTTTGTATAAGGATAACTTATGTGTAGTTGGAACATATCTCTTACGTAGTTTACGCTTTAAGGACTCCCAAGAAGAAATCTTACCCTTTCCATCCCTGGTGCGTTGTACCTTAAGCCCTTCATACCAAAGGGAAGCCCCTTTGCTTAGCTTTAGGATTGCATATTTGCACCTCTCCTCGTCCCCCAAGTCCTTGAAGTCAAAGAGCTTTTCCATGTTTCTTTCCCATTCCAAGTAGACTTCAGGATCAGTACCACCATTGAACTCAGGAAGTTCGTTCACTTTGATCTTGTCCATCGGTTCCCTTCTTGCTTGGAAGCGAGAATTCCTGGGCTGGTAGTTCTCCCACGCCTTCTTTAGGTGTTCCAAGAAGTTAGGGTCTTCAAAGTTCACTACTCCTGCCATGCTTTACGTCTAAAGGAAGACCAAAGCTCTGATACCACTAATGATGTGAGTTAATATGAACTTTGAAACAAAAACGTGAAGGTTGATAGTATTCTGAAATGCACGTAAACAAAAGCAACAAAATAGATTGTAAGGATAGTTTGTGATGATGAATAAACCGTAACCAAGGGATAGTATGCTTAGTGAAGTAGACCTATACTTCAACAAAGCGGGTGCTAAATCAAACACGCGATTGAAGTAGCGAGTTTAGAGCTTGTAACGCGACTAACTCTAGACTTTGTCTTGTAAGCAACAAGGACGTAAAAGAAAGCAATGCTTTACTCAGTTTTGTGTATAAATCTTGTGTGTTTTATTCATTCAAGTTGATGGCTATTTATAGCCTACAAAACATCCCTTAACCAGGCTGGTTTAATGGTGATACGAACAAAGTTCTAATGGTGATAATAACAAAGCTTAGGAGCTAAAAACAAAGCTAACAAGAAGCATTTAGACGCGGCACCCTTGTGAACACAATCAGCCCACAATCATCCTCTTAACTCCGGTGCATTCCCCATGCTTGAATGAGTGTGAACCCAAGTTAATGCCTTCATATGACCTTGACTATTTGCTCCTTTATTCGACCTACACACGAGCTAGCTTGCTGATTGAAGGAGGCACACTACTAGGCTAGTAGGAGGTGCTAATGTGGCTGGACTAGGACCATTAGGAGCTAGTGTGACTTCATTGAATTCCTTAGTTGTATCTTCATTCGGATCAGCACTTGTAATGAAAAGCAGACTCGGAGGCTGCGGTCCGAGAGTCGACCTAGTGTTTAAGGTAGTCGTCCTACGGCAGTGAGAGCTGCCGTTCAAGAGTCTGCGTAGGGTATGTGGCACACATATAGACAAGTACTTGATCAGTATTACCACCTAGGTAGCGGGGGCAGAACAGGATTCTTAAAACTGCGGGTTCCCTCTTGGTAATGCAGAGAATGTAATCATCAGCTTTCATTTCAACCAAGAGCCCCGTCTGAATAAACGTATAATATAATAGAAGTTCGGGCCCAATTGAGCCTTATGGGTGAGATGTAAATCTCATAAGATCGGTTCGGTCTACGAGTTGGTAACACGGTTACTTCTATTGGTGAGATGCAAGCCAACAGGATGTAGCGGTGATACTAGGAGCCACAACTCGTGCGTTTATTTTCTGTTTACGTGAAAAATGATTTTAAAATCAAATGGCTGCCAATGTCCCTTTAACGTTTTCATCACCTCACATGTTGATAATTGAATTACAGGAAACTATCTGTTACATGATATTCTTTAATATTTTTGTAAGCATATTATTTGTTATTCACATGATTGTCTTATGTATTCGAGGTGATGTTAGATGAACGGCTTGGTTGCTGTCCCGCTCAGCGTCCACTGTATTATTTTTTTGCAGCTCTAAGACGTTTGGGGAATCGAGCGAGAGAGATTTAATAATACGTTTGTATAAAATACAATCTATATTTTGTACTAAGTGAATCAAGACTATGTAATTAATAGTCGTTTGTTGTAAGGATCCGTAGCGATCCGGATTTATTTACACTCTGATATAATTTTAATTAAATGACTTAGATAACTTTCCGCATTATCTATTATTTTAAGTCATTGAAAATCCGGGTTGTTACATTAGTGACGTTGATAAGGACACTAAGTTGATCGATTACTTGATTAATGGATGATTTCGGGGTTGGGTCGGGAAAAACGGTTCATGAACCTCCAAAAACGGGTAAGTACACTGATGATGTACGTTCGTTATTCCCATAAATATTTTTGTTTGATATCTAGGAATGAATGATATTCATATAATAGAATTTCATTACCTTATTATAATTTCTCGATGTGGATAATTTTAATTAAATTTATAACCTTAAGAGTTATTGTAAGACTCAAAAGATTTTTGGTTAATATTTAAAAATGAATAATTTTTCCATGTGGGATAAAATTCTATTAAATTTATAGCCTTAAAAACTCTTTCTAAGACTCAAAAGATTTTGGGTTGATATCTAAAGACGAATGATTACTATTAATTACTCCATGTATTAGAATTTCATCAACTTATTATACTTCTGTTATAATTTTTCTTAAGTATAGTTTTTCGATGTGAGATATTTTTACTTAAATTTATTGTCTGACCTGTTATAAGATTCAAAATATTTTTGGTTAATATCTAAAAACAAATGATTTTTCTTATTTATAATATAGAATTTCACAGACCAATCATATCGCTCGAAAAAAACAACAAATATATACACGAAGTATCGTAATCATATATACGAAGTATCGTAATTTTTGGTGTGGGATAATTTTTATTTAAGATTATAATCTTAGGAACTTTTTTAAGACTCTAAAGATTGTTGGTTGATAACTAAGACCAAATGATTGATCTTAATTTATAATATAAAATTTCATCAACATACTATAACTTTTCATGTGGGACAATTTTGAAGTGTTGGTTCATTATAGTTTTTCGATGTGAGATAATTTTTACTCAAGTTTATAGGCTTCAGAGTTATTTTTAAGACTCAAAAGTTTTTTGGTTGATAACTAAGAACGAATGATTGTTCTTAAACTTTTTTTTAAGATTCAAAAGATTGGTTGATATCTAAGAACGAATGATTGCTTTTATTTATATAGAATTTCATCACCTCATCATAATTTTTCGATGTGGGATAATTTTTATTTAACTTTGTAATCTTATGAACTATTTTAAGATTCAAAAGATTATTGGTGATATCTCAGAATGAATTATTACTCTTATTTATATAGAATTTCATCACCTCATTATAATAATCGTGTAGGATTATATTTTTCATACACCAATTTCTATTATATTCTTTATTTAAATTAAAAACTATATTAAAACTATAATAATAATTATTTAAAAAATTCAAAAGTTTAATTTTATACTTTTTGAGGATGAATAAATAAACATTAAAACAATTGTCAAACAGAATTGACTAAGCGTTTCACGTTGTCGCTGTCCAATTTTTGTTGCCTTATGATGTGATAATCTTTTTCTTTTTTTTTTGCCAGCAAGTCATCTATATATTACATTCCCCTAAGCGCCATAGATGCTAATCTATGTGCCTTAGAGTTTTTATTTCTAGGAATAAATTGAAATGCACAACAGTGAAAAAAAGCACATTCGGAGAGTATGTTGTCTATGATTGGTGATAACGCTGTTGTTTGCTGAGAGATTCCGACAATCTGAGATAGTAGTTGGAGGCAGTCGGACATAATGCAGATATGCCTAATTTCTTTATTCTTCATCCCTCTTATTGCAAGGAGGATAGCAATTCCTTCAGCACAGATTGCCAATTCCGCTCTGAACGCTTGATTTGCTTCTTCCCAATTTTCTTCATTATTTTTACTCCAGGTCCATCCTCCCGCAACATTTAAATTCGGCAGCCACCCCGCATCAACCTGCAATATGATTCTTGAGCAAATATTATTTAACCCTGTCTGTTTGATTACCAAGAATTCTTTAGAAGATCTAAGCATCTTTAGCTGAGTGTGGTCCTTCGAGAATATATCAATTTCTGTACTGGAGGAGGCTATGACACCTGCAGTAGTCCTTCTGCTCCTTTCATCCTCCGTTGCATTAGAAGTGAGCCCTTTTTTTCCTCTATTAGGAAGATTTGCAAATCCCAACAGGATGCCTCATATCTCTTCCAGAATCCGATTGTTGAATTACTCCATTTGTTCAAGATAACCCCATTCCGGAAAAGCCAGACCGAATATAAGACATTTATAAAGTGGAGGAGACCAATATTTGTTTTGTCTGACCTATTAAGATAAGAAATCCATCCCATTATCCAATCCTGTAGTGATATACCCATATCTGCTTCCACTCTAACACCAATGGAGCTATATGCCCAAATTCTTGATGTGATCGGACAGTCTCTAAAAAGATGTCCCAGAGTTTCTATGCACATTTCAGCATTTTCCTCAGTTGATTGTGATGTAGTATCAGCACATAGGACACAATCAATCAGACCCTTCAAGTTTCTTTTCATCCTTTCTTTTCCAATTGGCAAAGTAGAGGAGAAGATTTTCCACATGAAAGTTTTCCATGTCTGAGGACCTGGAAAATTCCAAATGAACTTCTTTCTGTAGAATTCTGGGAATCTCTTTATTCTTTTGACTGCTCTATTTCTATGGGTTCTGAACTTTTCATCTGGATATTCCTTCTCTGTATCCACTCTTGACATTGTAGCAGCCATCCGCCGTCCTCGTCCATGCCGGTTTAACAATAAGCTTCTTATTTGGGATATATATAGCTTTAATTCTGTTACACCATTCCAGGTTGAATATCTTTTCCATCACCTTTATATTCCAAGAATGATCCGGGTTGATCAAGTCATTTAAAGACCAAGGTTGCCCTAGTTCATTATTGATGCTGTCAATACCTGTTTTTGGCACCGGGATTTGCCCTTGAACCCATTTATCTTGGAAGACGTTAATATTGTAATTCTCCTTTCTATCCTGCTTGTTGTCAGAGGAAATGCTTCCAAGACTCCATGAAAGTCCCTCATTAACAATCTCACTACCCCACAAAATGTTCTTCCAATTTGAAGAGGTAATTTTTTCTCTAAAGCATTCATTATTCTGAATCCAATTTTTTATCGGTCCAAATTTTCCTTCAAAAACCCTGCTGAATAACGAATTGTCCTGTGATAACAATCTCCAAGCGAGCTTTACAAGTAAGGCTTGGTTGACCATCGTCACATCCCTAATACCGAGACCTCCTTCATTCTTAAGGGAATGAAAGGAATCTTGAAGCTCTCCAGAAGACCGTTCCCCCAGTTCTAGTACCCGCTCACCAGAAATGTGCTAGAAGAGAATTAATCTTGCTAGCCACACTTATCGGCATTTTAGAAGATTGTTCAAAATGATGTGATAATCATAGGTTTATATAGTGATAATTTTTTTAGTCTTAAATGGAGTAGGATTTTTTTTCCCTATACAAATGACTATATTCTTTATTTAAGTTAAAATATATATTAAAAAAAAATCGAGTCTTAGTTGGAGTAGGATTTTTTTTTTCATATACAAATTTTTATATTCTTTATTTAACTTAAACTATATATTAAAAAATTTGGACCAATCATATCACTCGAAAAGTTCCTGCTTTATTAATATATATTTATTGATGTTATTTATTATTTAATATCAAATATTAATCATTAATAATAATAATAATAATAATAATAATTATTATTATTATTATTACTTATATTAATTATTATTAGTAGTAGTAGTAGTATAATTATTATTATTATTATTATTTATTTATTTATTATTTCTATTATTAGTTATTTCTATTATTAGTTATTTCTATTATTTATTACTTTTATTAATTATTTTTATTTATTATTTATCATTAATAATAATATTTAGTATTATAATAATAATAATAAGAAGAAGAAGAATTATTGTTAATTATTATTATTATTACTTATTTATTTATTCACTTTACTTCAGTTCAGACTCATCCAGTTCAGTTCAGTTCAGACACTTTCAGTTCACTTCAGTTCAGATACTTTCAGTCCAAAAGAACAGGGCCTAACTTGCGATTCACTGAACTTATTTTCTACGGAGTATTAGGTTCAGTTAATCGAACCTTATTAAAAAATAACGGTTCAAGTTATTTTTTTTACGGAATTGCTAAATCATATCCGGATTTTACTAAATTGTACACATTTTATCATTTAATTTTCCGTGTTTACCCTTCTCCTCAATTAAAAACTCCCTCTTTCTCTTTTCACTTAAACCCTTAACCAATCTAAGCAAAAAAAAATTACGATTATCAAACCTAATTCAATTTGATTTTGTTAATCATCTCGTTTATTTCTGATTAATGTTATTTTTTTTTATGGGAACTTGCATTAAGAACGAAACAAATTATAAGAAGTTAGTGGGTAGCCGAGATACTATCTAGGCACCCACTCCCTTAGCAATAGCAAAACTAAGCCTAGTGAAAATAAAAGCAGCTGCGCGGGCTCCAGCGTCCTGAGAGATAGAGAATTTCTGAATCCGCTTGAGCAACGCAACAACTTCCGAGTCAAGCTCCCCCAGGGAAGAGAAAGAGAAAGGTAGGAACCCATAACCAATTTGTGTGCACAATTCTCGATACTTGGCGCATTTGCGTTGAGCAGCATCAGCAACCACGCAACCAGGTAGAAAATTAGACATACTAGACTGAGTCAAGGGGGAAGAACCCGTCAGATCAATCCACACATCACGCCCCCTATCCCAGGAATAAAGAAGCAAATCCACCGGGCGTAGAGGCTTGCCGTGCCCATCCATCAAACCGACATCTAACTCCTTACTGGCTGAAATACCAGACCGGAAACAGATATCCAAAAGAGTATCACGAACGAGGTTATGTTGATGTTTAATGCCAACGGTCCCAGCGCACGAAATAGCATGATCCCCAAAGGTATCACCATCAAAAACCCGAGCACAGGCAGGGCAAGGTGTAGGCATCGAGAACAACAGAACACCTAACCGATAACTAAGCACAGAACGGTAACTCCACCCATTCATGGTTTGCCCCAACCCGACAATAGGAACCGCACGCAGCCAATCAGACGTATGAGCCCCCTGAAGAGACTTCCATAAAGATACCTGGCGCAAAGTTAAGGAGAAAATTGATTCTACGGAAGCAACAACCTTCGTGAAATATATATCTGCCAATTTCTTCATAAGTTTGGGGGCAGCGATCTCACTAGGATTACGCAGAAGGTCAGAACCAGTAGTCTCATTAAACGGAGTCAAAGCCGCAGTAAAAGTAGGCCCGTGACTGGAGACAGCAGAAGCCCGGAGGAGCTTAGTCTGCAACTCAGCAGACTGCAGGCGAGAAGCCAGAAAGGCATAATGCACAACATCTCCAGCAACATAAACACCAAGCCCCCCAAAAGCAAAGGGTAAGGTGGAAAGCCGCCACTGCCAGTCACCAAAACCGGGGCCGGACGTTGTGACAATGCGCTCCAACCTAGATCGCAGAGCCGCGTCAAAGGAAAGCGCAGCCGACCCAAAAAAAGCGGGGGAGGAGGTACGTAAAGCAAAAGAAAGTTTAGAAATACCGGTACACGCACGAAGTAACAACAGCTCGCATTGTGGATCCTCAATCCTAGCAACAGAATCCATAAACTCGATGGTCCTCGTCATTCTCTTCCCCACAAGTTCATTGCAAAAAATAGGGCAAACACCAAGAACTTTGACACCACGCAGAGGCCTAGCAATATCGAGGGGGAAAACACCTGGAAGCCGGCTCCTAGGATCTTCCTTAGGCCAAAAAACTTCAATTTTACCCACATTAAGATGAAGACCTAAGCGAGGACCGTCTTCCATGATTAGCTCCAAGGCCTTCCCCACAACCAAGGTGTCCCCTACAATGGTGCCATCGTCCAAATACCACGCCTGCAGGCTCAAGTCAAAGGAGTCTCGTATCTTACAAACCAAAGGATGCAAGACCAAAGCAAAAAGGAGAGGATCTAACAGGTCACCTTGCTGAACCCCCTGACAAGACAAAAGACTGTGCTCCCCGTAATAAAGTCGGGCAGGCCGAGAATAACAAAACTCCACCCAACGAGAAAGAAGGGGACAATGACGACGAACCTCGCATAACATGCTCTCACGATCAACCAAGTTAAAAGCATTTTGGAAATCCACTAAAAGCATGGAAAGGCCCACATTGTCACCCCGAGCCTCGACAAACCGATTCAAGGCATGCAAAATAGCCTCTCCTCCACCGGAAACACCGACCCCAAACAGAAGACCATCAAAATAACTAGAAAGGGACGGACCGACCAAAACCGCACCAACCTTAGCGACAAGTCATCTCCAGACCGTACCCACTGCAATAGGGCGAATCCCACCACCTGGCTTGACAAGTGGGGTGAGCGGAGCACTAGCAATGTACTCCCCCAGGATCTGCGGACACTTGCCCTCAAGGAAAAGATTAACCACCCGAGTGATGGAGGTGATTAACTCATCCAAAATAGCAACAGCAGCTCCGCTCAAACAATCCAAGAGGTGCTGAGCACGAAAACCGTCACGCCCACATGAAGTACTACACGGGAAACTCCTAATCATGTCCAAAACAAAGGCCGAGGACGCAAAGAGGGTGTGGTGAGTAGCGGGCAAGGGCGGTAAGGAGGGGGACGAAGCAACCAGATGCTATCTCTCAAAGCCTCAAGAGTAACATCCGTGTAAGGAGCAACACCGGATGAAGAAAGCCCCCAGCCAGCGGCGGTATAATGACCATCACAAATCTTCCGCCGACACTGACGAATATTAAGATCAAGCAAGTCGAGGTCCTCATCAAAACTGAAATAAGGACTCTCCTCAGCTAAGGCCTCCCGCAAATGTTGAGCTCTGCCACCAGGCGAACCCCAAGTACGAATGGCACTGGTAATACATTCTTCTTGACGCCGACGCTTAACAACAGTCCTACACTCCATATTACTTCTCGGGGAAAAGGCTTTAAAAATACACATAGGCAAAATAAGCAAACTAATCCAACACGAGAGATCCTCAGGAGTGTTAGCCACGTCATCAAGAGCACCCTTAAAAACCCGAGAAAAACCAAGACGACATCTAGGAGGGATAGATTTAACCGTGCGCAACCCCTTATAAAACAAACGATCAAGAGAAGCGACATCTAAACAGCCCAAAACAGCAGGCTCCACAGAAACATTAAACAACGAACGAAACATCCGACCTCCCACCGTTCGGGGCCACTCATAACTTAGCCTTGTACATCACGGTGATCTGCCGGGGCAAATATCTCCCCATGACCCTGATTGATGATGCGTCCGCCGTAAACGTCCTTCCTTTAAGGACTGCTAAGGCCCTCGGCATTACCGAGGCTGACTATCTTCCGACCGCGCAAACTATTCAGGCTTTTGACGGAAGCCCAAAATCAGTTGTTGGGGCTGTTAAGTTAACTATTATAACAGGCTCGATCGAGAAAGAGCTAGAATTCCAGGTGATTGACGTCACCTCATCCTTCAACCTGCTACTAGGAAGGCCCTGGATCCACGCGGTCAAAGCCGTATCTTCCACCCTCCACAGGAAGGTCATGCTGCCCCTACAAGATGGGGTCATCACTCTCGAAGCCACCCCCATAACCGTGGCAAGCTGCAACACCGCGGGCCAGACCGACCCACGAGGTTTTGATTTCGTGGGAGTGATCGAGGAAGAATATCTTTTCCGACCCTATTTCACTACTAGCATCGACACGATGCTACAGAACTTGGGTTACCTACCGGGGGCTACTTCGAGGCCATATCTTCCAGCCGGAAAAATTATCGAGGTTCTATATGATGTAGAATCACGATTCGGTCTGGGGTACACTATGACCCCGAAAAATGTGGGCCAGGCAAATATAATCAAATTTGTCACCCCAGTGTTCGGGGTTGTTCAAGTGGGCCTCTATCAACCCAGTATCACATATCGGGAATGCAATTATATCCCCAACGACATATTCACCCTCGTTCAAGCTAAAGAGGGCACTAACAGTACTGAGCCTATGTTGGGGCTCCTATTCAGGGAAGACAAGGTTGTCCCAACCCCCAACGAAGAGCTGGTGAACCTGATCCTCCATAGTAGCAGGTTCGATCCAACCAAGCTGATCTCCAAAGTTGGTGCTGACACTGGAAAAAGGGCTTGGAGAAAGGCTATCAAGTGGACTGACAGACAGGGCCGAGTCTACAAACTGACTACCGGTGAAGGAGACATGCCGGATACTGAGTCTGAGTCCGAGTCTGAGTTAGAGTCAGAGTCGGAGTCTGAGTCCAAGTCTAGAGGGTCCAGTACTAGGATCGAGTCTGTAACACCTCTTCCTTTATTAGCACCCACCGGAGCCCCGGGGTCTGTCCCGAGGGCTCTCCCTATCCCGCCACTGACCAATGATCAGATGACTGCTCTCTTCGAGCTCTTTTCAAAATTTACTATCAATAATAACGATAACCGTTCCGCTTACGACCTGTCTTATTTCCAAAATTCTTTCAGTTTCAAAAATTTTATATGCAATGACATTGAGAAACCCGACGAACAGGTGCCTTTGCCTCCACATCTGGTCGAACAGCTCGAACAAAGGGAGTCCTGAGATCCGGTAATTAAAGAAACCGAGTCCATTAACGTGGGGACTACTATAGAGCCCCAGATGCTTAAGTTGGATTTATCTTTAGATCCCGAGGAGAGAAAACAATTCACGGATCTCCTCCGAGAATTCAAGGACGTCTTCGCATGCTCCTACAAGGACATGCCAGGGATAGATCGAGAAATAGTTGAACACCGTATACCCATCAAAGACGGGTTTAAACCGGTAAAACAAAAGCTCCGAAGAATGAGGCCCGAATGGTCTCTCAAAGTCAAAGAAGAAGTCGATAAGCAATTCAAAGCAGGCTTTATACAAGTGTCTGAATATCCAGACTGGGTTGCAAACATCATACCGGTACCCAAGAAAGACGGTAAAGTACGGGTATGTGTAGACTTTCGGGACCTTAACAAGGCCAGCCCAAAAAGACGATTTTCCGTTACCACATATCGACATATTGGTGGATAACACAACCGATCATGTCCTCCTATCATTTATGGACGGATATGCCGGCTACAATCAAATCAAAATGGCAGAAGAAGATATGAGTAAGACCACCTTCATCACACCTTGGGGTACTTACTGTTACACCGTTATGCCATTTGGGCTCATCAATGTCGGGGCCACTTATCAAAGAACCGCCACAACCTTATTACATGACATGATGCATAAGGAAGTGGAAGCTTATGTGGACGACATGATCGTCAAGTCCAAGGATCGAGAAGGGCACATAGCGGCCCTAAGAAAATTCTTTACCCGACTACGAAAATACAATATGAGACTGAATCCTCAAAAATGCCGTTTCGGGGTAACATCAGGTAAACTACTAGGCCATATCGTCAGCCAGTGCGACATCGAAGTCGACCCGGTTAAAATCAAGGCCATTACTGAGATGCAACCACCCAAAACCGAAAAAGAAATAAGGGGGTTTCTCGGGAAAGTCCAGTACATCAGCCGGTTTATCTCAAAGCTAATCATGGTATGTGAACCCATTTTCAAAAAACTGAAGATAGGAGAACGAACACTATGGGACGATAAATGTCAAGCGGCTTTCGATAAAATCAAGGAGATTCTGGCTGCACCACCGGTATTAATGCCACCTCAATCCGGTTTGCCTTTGTCGTTATACCTAACAACGACCGAGACAGCCATGGGGGCTATGCTGGCCCAGACAGTCGATTCAGAAGAACGAGCTATTTACTACATCAGTAAAAAGTTTCTGGAATACGAGTGCAAGTATACAATGCTCAAGAAAACGTGCCTAGCTTTGGTTTGGGCCACTAAAATGCTCCGACACTATATGCTCAGTCACGAAGTACATGTACTATCCAAAGTGGATCCTATTAAGTACTTGTTCGAGAAGCCCATCCTTAACGGCCGGATATCCAGATGGACTTTAATGCTAGCCGGGTTCGACCTCAAGTTTGTACCATTGAAAGCCATCAAAGGCCGGGTAGTAGCCGAATTCCTCGCCGATAGTCCGATATCTGAAGAGGGGCACACCGATACTTGGGCCTTCCCAGATGAAGACATATTCCATACTGACACCGAGACATGGGATTTGTATTTCGATGGGGCATCCAACTTCCGGGGGTTCGGAGTCGGGATTCTTTTGATTTCACCAAAAGGAGAGCATACACCGTTATCCATTAAACTGGACTTTGATGTAACTAACAACGCAGTCGAGTATGAAGCATGCATTCACGGGTTGCAAGCCGCCGCGGATTTAGGAGTAACAAACCTCCGGGTCCACGGTGACTCATCTCTAGTCATCAATCAAGCTCTCCAAAAATGGAAAACTCGGAACGCCAATCTCATGGCTTACCAAGCGCGAGTAAGGGTTCTCGAAAAACAATTCCAAAAGGTAGAGTATATCTATCTACCCCGGGAGGAAAATCAATTTGCAGATGCACTTTCCAAATTGGCATCCTTACTAAACATCCCGGAGAACCTAACCAACATGCCGATCTGCGTTGAAAGACGATCCGAGCCAGCATATATCCACGCTATCCAAGACATCGACATACTGATCCAGAACCTTGGTATTAGGATGTCCTAACTTACTTGACATCAGGAAAATATCCCCCGGGATTTGAAAACCGGGCCAAGAAGGCCTTGCGAAGATTGGCAACCCAATTTGTTCGTATGGACGACGGACAGTTATACAAAAAGACGGCACAGGGGGCTCTCCTCCTATGTATCGATAAAATACAGGCTGAGAAGGTTATGTTCGAGGTACACGATGGTGAAAATGGTCCGCATATGAACGCCCATATGCTAGCCCGAAAAATCATGAGACTTGGGTACTATTGGAACACCATGGAAATCGACTGTCAGTTATATGTCAAACACTGTCATAACTGTCAGATTTTTGCCAATGTACAACATATGCCGTCATCCCTACTATACACCATGACATCACCATGGCCATTTTCAACATGGGGTATGGATATAATTGGCAAGGTGAACCCTTCCGGAACAGGAGGTCACTGTTTCATTTTGGTGGCTATCGACTATTTCACTAAATGGGTCGAAGCCGAATCATATCGGATTTTGAACGCCAGGCACGTTGCTAAATTCATCCAACACAAGATTATATGTCGATACGGGATCCCGCACGAGTTCATCAGTGATCACGGGACCCATTTCCAAGCTGAAACCGCTACTTTGCTGGAAAAATATAAAATCCAAAGACATACATCTTCGCCTTACCGTCCCCAAACAAATGGAGCGGTAGAGGCAGCCAATAAAACAATTGTCACCATACTTAAAAAGATGGCTGAGAATTACCGAGATTGGCCCGACAAAATTCCTTTCGCCCTATGGGGGTACCGAACATCAATTCGCACCGCAACCGGAGCAACTCCATACTATTTAACGTATGGAATGGAGGCGGTCCAACCAGTCGAGCTAGAAGTACCATCCCTCAGAATTTTACTCGAAAGTCAGGTACCTGAGGCAGATTGGGTCCAAGCCCGATATGACTCGCTAGTTCTTTTGGACGAACGGCGATCCCGAGCCCTTAACAATATTCAGATATACCAAAAGAGAATACAACGGGCTTTCAACAAAAGAGTTAGGCCCAGAAATATCAAAGAAGGGGATCTAGTCCTGAAATCCGTCCGGGCCCTATTACCAGTCGACCCGAGAGGGAAATTCAAACCCAATTGGGCCGGGCCATATTTAGTGAAAAAGGTCCTATCAGGAGGGACAGTGATGCTGACAGACTTGGACGGGAATGAATTCGTCAACCCAACCAACTTGGACCAGTTGAAACGCTACTACCCCTAAACCTTATCTCAATGTCGTTTGCAAAAAAGTTCATAAAAATTTGTCTTTTTTACAAATTTTCAAAAAATTATAACCAAGTCAATGACCTAGGATTATTTATCCTACTGTCGCACATCTCGAACTAATAGTCTTGGTGTATTTCAAAAATTGCAAAAACTTGAACTACGTTTGTTTTGATTCCGCTAATTGTGGATACGTAGGCAACCCCTCAAAAGGGTGCAACAACTGCAATAACGAAAAGACGGGAACAATATTCATTAATATGTCTTTTATTAAAAAAAAACGATAAACTCGGAAATTTCAAAAATACATCACAAAAAAAAAAAATCACACCACAAAAGTAGTAGTAGTACTTAAATAATAAAAATTGAGGCTAGTGCTCATGCATTTTTCTTTTCCCCTTGTCTTTTGGGTCACGCGGAGCCCGAGGTCGACGGGGCGGAGGCGAACGTTCCCGGATCACAAGTGGAACCTCTTTAGCTCGAACCCGTTTCTTCGACAGCGGGTCTTCTGCCATTGTCACTGGTCCAAGCCGAGTTCGTACGTGCTCAGGTAGTCTGTCTCGAGGACCAAGTCGGTCCTGAACCCTTAATTTTGGGCCGAGTCTCCTTTCCAGGTCTGTCTGGGGGCTCACTTTTCCCCGTGCACCTTTAGTACTGGACCCTTCAGCTTGAGTCCTAGTTTTTCCTTTCTGACCTGACATCAGCCGAACCAAAGTAGCCGGAGTATCACCCTCGTCGAAGAAACTTCTATTATCCTTAGCTCGCTCTCGACGCAGCAGGTCAAAAGCCTCGTCAACTTTTAGGGCAGCTCGGGCTTCAGCAGATTCCGCCTTTGTCCACTTAACATAAGAATCAGATACCCAGATCGAATGAAGAGATTTGGGAGTAGCCCAAGTAGCCCGGGTATACCACCGCTGCATCCAGGTGTCACACATCACATCCGTCAGCTGAGTAGATTCGCTCACGACCGCCTCAATTTCCGGGATTCTTTGGGTCCGACCATATTGCCTAAGTATGCGATCGGGGTAAAGGTGAATTGTCTGCCTAAAAGATAGGATCACCTGATATCGTGCCCTATCTCTCGATTCCAAGCCGGTCCAAACATAAATGGGCCACCAGGGTACTGTCCATCGGATCAACGGGCCTCCATGGAAAGAAAGCACTTCGTCCCAATATTTCTGAGTATTATGGCGGGAAAAGTCAATGGTCCGCCTCCTGGTCATCACTTGATTAGGGCGATATCGGCTCACGTCAAGGGGAGGATCCACGATTGATAGCCTCTCGAATAGCCAAAGCTGAAAAATCGCAAAAAAAAAAAAATCAAAAATCGCGAAAAATCGAGAAATTCGCGCAAAAAAAAAAAATCGCAAAAAAAAAACGAAAATCGCGGAAAAATTGAAAAATCGTGGGAAAATCAGAAAAATAGGTAATATACCTGAAGAAGACGGGTACTCCCAGTCAGCCGGATTGACGGATCCCTCTTACGATTGTCCAAACCTTGGATAATTTCTCCCGTAATCAGCCAAGCCGGACTGTGCTCCGTTTCCATCGGGTCAACCACAGTGAAAAGTCGGACATGGCCCATGCACGATAACAAATCCATATGACCTTCGAAAGCATAGACATGGAGCATACAAAAAGCAAAGGCCCTACGGCTGTGGACCGGCCTGACCCGGACATCGTGTGGGTTCATAAACTTTTCAGCTAGATCAATCAAAGAAACGGTATCTCCTTCCAGCATACGGGATACCTCCATGTGCGAAAGTCCTAAAAATTCTCGTAATTTTCTCCTAGGATCGTGAACTGAAAACGGGATAGCAGGGCGAAGTACGGGATTCCATCCTCCTACGGCAGCAATTTCCTCAGGAAGACAAATTTCGCCTCGAGGAAAGCCAAAAACGTGATAAGTGTCGTCCCAGTAGGACAGGCAAGCATCCAGAAAGTGACGATCCACTTGCATTTGACGGATTGTGAACAATTGGGTAATACCATTCTGATTCAGAATAACTTTATCGGCGTCTCTAAAGTATCGGGACCAATTCTGCAGCATTCCGATCAAACGGTCAATGCCCATGGCTGGAATTTTCTTAAAAAGAATAAGGATTCTCGGGACTTTTTTCCTCTTTAGAAAGGAGGGAATTATGAGAATTGTGAGAAAAATAAAAGCAAGGCATGGATATTTATAGCTTTAAACCCAGACTTTCCTCCTTACTTTAGGATTCCTAATTCCAGAAGATTTAGCATACAGACCTTATCTCAGAGTCTTGCTAAGTCATCCCGAGCATTCCTATTCCTTTTCAGAGTAAAAAATTCTCTACTTTTCAAAATTTCTTCAAATTCAAAAATCCAAAGTATTTTTTCTATTCCCCAGCGCGAGTCATTTCTCCTAAAAATGTTACATGCAAAGTTTCGCATAATTATATACAGGAACGACTCAAGTAGGGACATGCGATTAACTCCCCAGCAGAAAGCCCAAGGCGACATTTTCTCACGGGATGGGCCCATATATAGGTACACTCGGGACTTACGCGACAAGTCCAAATTCCCACGGAGTTATCATCACCAGCTCAGGTACACTTCTATCTTATGGCTGGCGAGCCCTTTTACGCAAGCCTAATGGACTATAAACGACCCGATCGGAAGTCTTCCAGGTCCTAATCTTTGATTGACCTGGTAGCTACTCTGACTTTCGCCCTGTCCAAGCCTCAGTCAGAGTGGGGGCTCTGTAGACACTCACATTTGGTCATTAGGTGTCTATAGCAGTTTCCAAAGAACACCCGATGATGATTGGACGCAAACACGCTTTAACGTACTCGAATATGGGCTCGAAACCATTGGCATTTGGCTTGGGCTTTTTATGGAGTACAAACTTCACAAAACCAACCTCAAATTCAGGCCCAGTGGGTCATTTCGAGTCAAATAAGACTAATTTGGGTCGAATCCGACACCAGGGGCAAAACTGTCTTTTAGTGACCGAGTCAAAACCCGGTCAAGGATATTTTTCCGAGACATAGCAACCAGCCGTGTCACCCCACGAGTCCGGTTTGAATTCGAACACTACAAAAAATATTAAACAATTCCGATTAAGGATAGAATTCGATCCCCAATAGGATTCCCGACCGAGCACTCCACCGAGCACAAGGAGTACTCAGCCGAGTACTCTCTTTCCAGCCGGCTCAAGTGACTTCCTCACCAAGAAACGGAATCCTCATTCCTCTTAAATTGCTTACTTTTCCTATCTCAAGCGGTATTTCTTAGCACCCAAGCAAGACTACCTTTCCTAGCTTCAGTCGAGGACCTCTACTATAAATAGACCCTCTCACAACACAATATTCATTCAACACACACATCAATCACAATTCATAACAACAAATTCATAACTCATACACACACACACACACCTAGCATCGAATAACCGATATTACAACCCGAGATCACACCGCTTAGCCTCAAAAAAACCGGTCACCTCTTACCCGACACCCTACACGACCAAAACCACCATAAATCACCGACATTAACTCGACGCTCCCGTGCCTAAGCCACATTCCGACGAGCCCCGTTCCGAGTATACAAAGCATGTAGGTTGAGGGTGTAAATAAAAATCCCGTCTTCTCCTTTCTCTTTTCTTCCTCTCGTCTTTTTCCTCCTTTTGCGTCGTCGGTCCGTTTTTTTTATGGGTCATCGTCATATTCTTTTCCTTTTCTAATATCGATATTACAATATAATTTTCTATACAAAACAACGTGCTTAAAAATACGATATAGATTCTATAGTCTAATATCGTATCTAAAAGAGCTAAATTAATCTCATTGATGCTAAAAAATCGTCACATGGTCTTAAAAACAAAATACGACGATTTTAACGCGGAGATAATTAACATTATTTTCTTAATTCGATTTTCAAAACAATTTACAAAACATCTTTTCTAAAAATCATTCCGAATATTCGATATCAATTTCATAATCGAATATCGAATACAACGAATATTGAAAATTTAGGTCGAGTATAAATTATGTTATATTTGTACGCAATTTAACGAAATTATCAATTTTCGAAAAAGGGTCTCGAGAAACAGGCAACCATGCGAGTCGCACGAGTCCCGTGCGAGTCGCATGGCCACGCGAGTCACGCCCCACCCGCGCGGGTCGCGTAGTCTCCTGAAAACCGTAACACCGAAAAGCGATCCCGTCTTTTTTTTTTCAAACATCTTTTTCTTTTTATAAAACAGCGGGCTTTTTGGTATAATTCAGGTCTCGACAAATCTTTTCAAAACCATGCATTGAATTATATTTACATCTTTTATTCAACTTGCAAACCGTTACTAACTTGTTTGTTCATGTTTTCAGCGATTTATTTTATTGTTTGTTTTATTATACTAAAACGAACCTCGCATGCTAAAACAACTTTGACGTTAAATTTAAATGCATTAAATCGACTTAGCAACCCATTCAAATTCTCACATGTCTAGACAAAACAATGTTTGCATATCATTCCATCGTATTACTAATGCGCGTATTAAAACATCAAACGATATCTTAGTAGAGGCCGCTAATGTGCGGGGGGGGGGGGGGGGGGGGGTTGGGTGTTCTTGGTGAACTTCCCAACACGTACCCTCACCCCTTACTCAGAACCGTGGTTTCCGGATGTCCGAATCCATTGACACACGAGAGTCATTCAATACATGGTATCCGATAATGTCGGTATCAGTATCAAATGCAAAGGGACGAACCCAATAAACTCTGACATCCGAATGGGCCATACTTTGTGCATGGCCCACTAAGGTATAGAGTGGGTTCGAATGGGCCCAAACTCCCACAAAGTTCGGTGGCGACTCTACTTCGATTTAAATTTCAATTCGACCCATCTTATATGGAGATTCATTCGCCTCCCCAAACCCGCGCGTGGCCGCGTCGGGGTGGACCTATGTCATGTCCACAAAGAGACAACCTTGAAAACATGATATTTTATCTCTTGTCTATCTAAATGATGGAGTAGGTAAACACCTGACCCGTAAGAAGTGTTAATCGTACAATATATTCGTCAGATCATCACAACTTCAAATAGGGATGTCAAAGGGTAAGATCGGGATTGAATTCTATAGGATCCAAATCCTTATCCTTATCTCTCTTATTGGATCCAGATCCAATCCTTATCCTAAGGGTCTAAAATGATAGGATCCTTATCCGGATCCTAAGGATTAGGGTAGGATCGGGACCCGATGAGGATCTACGGAGTAGTTTTTTGGGTAAGTTTATTTTTGTTACACCATCTCATGTCACCTTATGAAATCATTTAGGTAACGTCTCTTATCTCAGTGACCTCTCATCGTCTCTTTCCTTGACAACCGTAATTTTAAAGTGGAAATCTACAAGCTGTGATATCTAATTGTTAAATTCTTTTACAAAAACGAAAAATAATTTTAAAAATGATATTGAATGAAAATCGAATACCATATATTCATGATTAAGAAAATCTCAATCCCAAAACTATGATGATTTGATGATGATGATGATGATGATGATGATGATGATGATGATGATGATGATGATGATGATTAATTAAGCATGAGTTAGAATGTTAAGGAGTGATAGCAATTGCAAAGCAAAATCGACTCTTTAGATTTGAAACTACAAATTCAAGTACAATAAATTAAGGTAGATAACAAAAAGTAGTGTAGATTTTATAGTATTGAAATAAATATTTGTTACAGAATAATATGTGGATGTCCATCGGGCCTTATAACCCATTACGATGTAACCCTAGGATATAGCATGTACTATATATATATCCCTTGATGGGATATATAAACCACCTCTCTGATCTATCTCATTCTCTATTTTCTCTTCTTTCTTCCTTTCACAACACGTTATCAGCACGAGTCTCTAACTTTTATTTTATTTTCTCTATTTGAATTTTTTTTACCTTTATTTTATTTTTCCTATTTTAATTTTTTTTACTTTTACAAGTAAGGTATATAATTTATGCTTCAAACGGATAAGTTCAGATTTGATAAGTTCAGATCTGATAAGTTCTTAGCCAATTGAGTATCTATTATTCAGATCTAATAATATGGATCTTAATATAAAATCGTATTTTATTTATCAAATAAGTCAGTTTCGTACTATTTGATTTTTTTTCCTTTGATCAGATGCAATATATATTTTTGATGAAAATTTAATTTTTTTTTCATGTACGGAGAGAGTATTAAGTTAGTCTGTTAGCATCTGTAGTCATAAGACTCGACAATTTCTTTATCTTTTATGCGATTATTGTTTACTCAATTTTTTTTATTTTCTTTCAATTACTCCGTTTATACTAATTATGTCGAACTTTGTCAAACTTGAATTTATTGATGCAAATACTTTCGTCAAGATTAATTTGTACTAATGATCTTCTTGATATTATCAAGAGAAAAGAAAGATATGGAAATAGGTCAATTTAAGATTTTCTTCTTTTAATAGAAGATGTATGATAAATCAGTCTTATAGACTGTATATATATGAATGTATCTATTTTGGAGGTAATAATCCAATATACGAGAAATTCATATGAGGATACGATGTTTTCTATCCTTCAACCTTTTATAAAAGGTGTTTTTATTTAATCCAGTCACGTAGATTGCATATATATCTATGGATCAATTTCAATCCATATGATGAAAGCTCATATTATATTTGAACTGAAGTTCCAAAACTATTTATTTTTTAATTATGAGGAGTGAAATAATATTATCATGTATGGTGACAAATATTTTGGACAGAAATTTTATAAAAGATTGTATACCTGAAATATACACGATTATTTTGGACCATAAATATGGTAATACAGTTGTCTCAGAAAATATGATATCGCGGAAATAAAGTAGTCTCATCAAAGGCATTGTATCGTGAAAAATATACTCCATGTGAGTACGTACATGAAATTGTATCGAGATAAGTATCACTTTAAAGTTGAAGTTGATAAAATTTATACTCCGTGTGAGTAAAGTACATGAAATTGTACCATTTTCATATCAATTTCAAATTGAAATAAAAATTATGTGGGAGAAAAAGTACATGAAATTGTACTGTATCTAATACCATTTATTAATACCACTTATTATTGTCCTGAAGACAAGATATCGTGAAGAGAGGTCATGAGAAATCCTCTGAATTAATTTAATGTTCATCCGAAGTTGAACAGAATAATATAATATAATTAATATTGAAAGACGACGAATCTCTTTCAATTGGATGAGTCTATTCCCTGAAGCGAATGTGACATTCGATAAAGACTCTATCAGAAGCAGAAGTCGAGAACATGACAGAAAAATAAGCCAAATATTGTGGCCTTAATTGAGCCTAATGATAATGCGGCCTTAATTGAGCCTGATTCGATCAATTAAATTACATAACTCATGAAAAATCATGTGACCCTCCTATACGCGAAGTTCGATGTGGGGAAGAAAAATTATATACGAGTTGGAATTTTGACACGCACACTATGACCTGAAATTCATAGTGCTTACATATACTGAACCTATGGTGAGAAATCATAGTGTTGAATTGTTGACCAATATTGAAACAGTTACGTGAAATTCACGGTGTCTTACAAATTTTCGTTTTGCGTGTAGCGAATATTATTTTAAGTATCAAAATTAAGAATAAACTTGATGTTTATTCACGAATGTTTGCAAAGTATGAGATACTTTTAACAATTGATATTCATTTCAAAATAATATAAACCATTTCCTGAAGCGAATGGTATTATTATATTTTCATGATGTAATACTCGTATATTTAATTTTCATACAAATTATGTAGTCGTAAAGACACATTATTTTGAAAATGTCTTAAAGAAATTATGCGTGATATCTCGTATCCGCATATCATGGTTGAGCAAATTAATGCGATATTAAAATCGTGAGTTTCGTATAGGTGATTAATAGTCATTTTTCCTGGTAATGGATATGACATGAACAAAATATTCGATTAACGACCATTATTTCGTAAAACGAATATGGCATCGAATAAAATATTGATTAAGTGATGAAAATTATGTCACCGACACTGAATAAGTACAAGGAGGTGAATATTTTAATTATGTGTATTTAAAAACTCAAATATTTTAATTACCGGAAACAGTATAGTAAAGATCACAATATCTTGTGAAGGCAATGTGATAATGCGACTATGTATTTATATGGTGAAATAAATGATCCGTTGATTAATGATCAATTTACAGTTATTATTATCACATGGAATTGAATTACTCTAAGAGTAATATATATAGTCATATTCCGGGAAGGAATATTGACGGGTCTTGCCTATTGTATTAGATACCAATTGTGTCATGTCACTATCATTTGCTATGGCCATATGATTAAATAAAATTAGTGTGCATATATGATTGAATGTAGCTAAATAGAAGTTTAGCAGGATGAGAATCGGTCAACAGGTAAAATTGACACGAAAATATTAAAGATGTGACAAATTGAGGCCATCCGGGTTCTTCTTACACCCGTTTCGATAAACCCGACATTCATCTTGAAAGAATTTAATGACGTGCTGATCAAACTCTCTAGTGTACCATTAAAATTATATTTAAGGCAAGACAATACACTGAGATTGAGTATGTGAAATATTGGAGATCTAAATACTACTCGTAGTTGGATAATGAAGATGAACATCCATATCCGATTGACCTTAGCTTTAAGATTTTAATTATGTGACCTTGTAGACACCCACATTCTGACCGCCAGGTGTCTATAGTAGTTTCCGACAAACACCCGATGATGATCGGACGCTAACGTGCTTTAACGTACTCGGAAATGGGCTCGAAATCATGGATATTTGGTTTAGGCTTTTTGAGGAGTACAAATTTCACAAAACCAACCTCAAATTCAGGCCCAACGGGTCGTTTCGAGTCAAATGGCACTAATTTGGGTCGAATCCAACACCAGGGGTAAAACCGTCTTTTAGCGACCGAGTCAAAACCCGGTCAAAGATATTTCCCGAGACATATGGGCTGACCGTGATGTCTCACGCGTCCTGATCGGACTCCAACTCTGCGAAATCAGCTACACAAAATAATAAACAAGTTCGTTTAAGGGTAGAATTCGATCTCAAGTAGGAATCCTATCCGAAAACCGATTCAAACACCCAACCGAGTGCAAAACACTCGGCCGAGTAGCATGAACCAGTCGAGACTCCTTTTCTTCCCTCACAAGAAAACGGAATTCTCATTCTCCTCAGCTTCTTACCCAAGCGGTAATTCTAGGACAAGCACATCTCTCCTAAGTCAAGGTCGGGAACCCCTATAAATAGGACCTCCCATTCAACACTTTAGAGACACGAATTATTAGCAATACACACACATTGATTATCAACATCAAATATTAGCATCATAAATACACAACCTTTTTTCATCAATCATCCTTACACTTAGCATCGAGAAACCGATATTACAAACCCGAAGGAAACCGGTCCTATACCCGACACCCTTCACCCGATTCTCGTCCAAACCGAACCCCTAGCCGAACCAAACATCACTCGACGCTCCCGTGCCTAGCCACATTCCGACGAGCCCCGATCCGAGTCAACAAAAGCATGTAGGTTGAGGGTGTACCAAACCCGATTTCTCCTTTCTTCTCTTCTCTTCTCTTCGTCCGTCTTTTTTTTTATTATTATGGGTCAAGAGTCATTTTTTTTATTTTTCTAATATCGTTATTAACGAAAAACTATTTTCATAACAAACATTCTGAAAAATACAATATCGATTTTTCTATAATCGAATATTGTATCGAAAAGAATTATATTAAGATCTCGACGATGTCAAAAAATCGTTACATCTTTTTTTCGTTCAAAATTCTTTTCTTTTACTTTTCGTTCAAAACAAATTATTTTAAAAAACTTTTTTTATTCATTCCGGATATTCGATATCGATTTCATAATCGAATATCGGGTACGACGAATATCGAAAACATGAATCGAATACAAATTAATTCATAATTTGTACGCGGTTCATCAAAATAACAATTTTCGAACAACGAGCGAAACGGGACAGGCCCGCACGCGAGTCGCGCCCCTCACAGGCGACTCGCGTACGAGTCTGAAATCCGCGCTCCTTTTCTTACTTTTTCGTTCGTTTTATTATTTATTCTTCAAAACGATTTCTAAAAATTGCATCTTTTCCAAAACTATTCCTGATATTTGATATTGATTTCGTAGTCAACTATCGAATATAATGAATATCGAAAATATTAAGTCGAGTACGAATCATACAATATTCATACGCGATTTAATAAAAAATCGAATTTTCAGAAAACCGTGTCCAAAAACAAACCGACGCGCGACCCGCCGGCGTCCCGGGCGAGCCGCGCGGCCGGCTATCCCGACGCACCCTTTTCGTTCTTTTTTTATTATTTTTCGAACATCGTTTTTTATACAAAACAACGTCTTTTCAACAATATTTTTCAGATTTCGATTAATATTTATTTTCTCGATCTCGTATTTTTTATTTCGCTATATTATTTACAAATCGATACTAACTCGTTTGTTCATCTTTTGTAGCAAATTCATCCTTTTTATTTCATTTGTTTTATTATACTAAAACGAATCTCACATGCTAAATTCAACTTTGACGTTAATTAATTTTTCATGCATTAAACCACTTAGCAACCCGTTCAATTCCTCACATGCTTAGGAAAACAATGTTTGCATATCATTCATCGTTCAACTAACGCGCGCATGAAAACGTCATTCGATATCCTAGTAGAGGCCGCTAATGTGCGGGCGGGGTTGGGTGTTCTTAGTGAACTTCCCAACACGTACCCTCACCCCTTACTCAGAACCGTGGTTTCCGGATGTCCGAAACCATTGGCAACGAGAGTCATTCAATATACGATTAAGCGCTCCAGTCGGCATCTATATCGATATGCAAAGGGACGAGCCCAATAAACTCTGACATCGGAAATGGGCCGTATTGTACACGGCCCACTACGACATAGAGTGGGCTCGAACGGTTCCGAATAACCATAAAATTCGGTGGCGACTCCGACTTCGATTTAAATTTCCATTTGACCATCTCATGGAGATTCATTCGCCTCCCCAAAACCCGCGCGTGGCCGCGTCGGGGTGGACCTATGTCATGTCCACAATTTGGCGACTCCGCTGGGGATTTACTGATGAGTTAATAACCTTCGGTATCCTCAGGGTGAGACTCGAATAGAAATCGTTTGACTAGTACAATGCGCGTTTTAGTTTTACGGTTCATGCATAACCCCATTTTCCCGGGCCGGTACTCGTGACCGACGTCCCACTATACCATTGATATAGTCCAAATTGGTTATGTCAAAGGTGTCCATTAGCCGATTCGTATGGGTTTTACGGCATGTCCTAATCTCAACTCGAGTTAGGGAGTCCGCCCCGATTCTCGATAGGCTATGTACACTGGTATAGACCCTTACAGACTGACCGAGACTTATCTTAAGAGCATACATGGCGTCATTATACTGTTTCTATGACTACGTGCTACTTGATCATCATCTTTTTCAAAACCGTCATTTTTCAAAAAAATTGTATCCTTTTCAAAATATCCAATTTCAAAACCCCGGACATATACCGAACTTAGGACTTACGATTTTACTCAAAATAGCTTTTTTCTAGCCGGTATTATGCCCATTTCAAAACTCGAAAATATTTTCGAAACTTTCAAAACCCGTCATTCGGCCCATTTCTTTTTTCTTTTTCGAAAAAGGGCCGGATTTTCTCCCCGATTTTACTCGGGCTTTCAAAATCATATTTCAAAAATTCCTCTTCTTAGACTTCCCGTATTTAGCCGTGTCGGGTCGTGTCATAAGTCGTTGAAGTCTAGCGTCGAAACCCCGTCGATCTTACATCACGGGTTTTCCCCTCTATCCTAGTCCGCCTTATTCTACTAAGGCAAGGCCCACCTACGTAGGACATACTCCTACAAAGGTTGGCCCATTTACACAATCGAGTCTAAAAGTCTGGGAATGTCTCACGTGAACCTTCCTTCGGACAGGGTCCAACCCACAGCGTTGGATCCTGAGGAAGGCCCACATCTTCACAAGTCGCCCGTCTAGGTGTCTTTCCGAATCATTACCGTTTTAGTATTCTTCCTTTTCCCTTGCTCGGGATGTACTTTTCTTAGGATTCGGGTTAAGTTGCTAATTACGTGGTGCTCTTACAGACAGGCCACCCTTCACTCGAACCATGATGCAAAAAGTCATAGACGACTTAACCGCCTCGTTGACCCAAATCCAGGACCAATTGAGGAGAATACGGGAGGACCAAATTGCCATCGTCACTCGGGTTAGTGTCGTGGAACAGGGAACCCCCAATGCTTCGATCGAAGATGACAGACCTCTGGCCGCACTGGCCGGCGCGGTCCAGAAGCTGCAGGAACAGGTCCATTCGACCACCAGAAACACCATTCTCACGGAAAATGCCCGTACCTATTCACCCTTAACTGATGAACTGCCCGCTAACCTCAACTTAACGGGCTTGCCAATGTTCGATGGGACTGAAGACCCGGTACTTCACATTCGGGCTTTCAAGGACTTTATGGCTGTTAAGGAGGTCAAATCGACCATGTTCAAGCATCTCTTTGCTTCCTCTCTGGAGAAACACCCGAAAGCCTGGTACTACAGGCTAGACCCCAAGAAATTCAAAACTTGGGACGATGTTGCAATGGAATTCGCACGGAACTATGCGGATAATGCTGAAATCCAGACTACCATGCGTACTCTGGAAGTTATGGCCCAAGAGCCTAAAGAGGGTTTCACCAAATACCTTCAAAGGTGGCGGACCGAAAGTGTTAAGCTGGTGGACAAGCCCACCGAAAAAGTGCTAGTGGAGGCCTTTGTCAAAAACCTCCTCCCCGCTTACCGAGTCCATCTCAGGTACGCCATCATACCCGACTTCGCCACCTTGACCGAAATGGGTACCAGAATCGAAGACGATCTAAGGCTAGAGAACCTTACTAAGGCCTCTACCAAAGGGTATCAAGGAGCTAGTTCATCCTCCAGTAAGCCCGCAACCACAACCGCGGCCCGAAGCATCTTCGATGAGGTTAACTCGCTGGGCACCTCAACCAAAAAGAATACTCCAAATCGGGTATTCACCGACATAGGAAAAGCCTATGCTAATGCCTTACAAAGGCTGTCTTCGAAAGGCCTAATCCAACCGATAGGCCCGATTCCAGAAGTTCCCGTGGAAAAGCGATCCAAGAGCTACAACATTCAAGCCTATTGCCACTATCACCAAGGCAACGGGCATGACACGGAAAAATGCTGGAAACTGAAGCATCTTATTCAAGATCTGATCGAAAGTGGCAAGATACCACTACCCAGTGACAAGCCAAGTAACAAAAACAATCCTCTTGCTACTCACGCCATTTTTACTGGAGAGGTAGTTGACTGCACTCATCTCATTTCCCCTTTCATTTCCCAAATCAACGGGATATGGAATGACGATGAAGATGATGTTTACTTGGCTAAAGGGGAAGCTGTCCCCGTCACCATCGAAGAGGTCCGGAAAGCCAAAGCCAGAGCTCTGGCCGGTACACACACCATCACGACCAGTCTCACCACTCCAGAAACCGTCACTGACCCTTCCAGGACGGAACCCGCTCCCGAAGAGCCAAACGCTGACACAGCCCTAGTCAGACAATTGAAGAGGGTTCGAACTGATATTACTATATGGCAGCTCTTGGTTAGCTTGCAAGAGCATCGGGCGGCACTTACTAGGGCCCTCGATGAAATCAAGGTCGACTCATCGGTTACCCCCACCGAGATGGTAGCCACAATCTTGCCACACCTCAAAAACAGGTCCAAGGGAGAAGGCCCACTTATCATCACTTTCTCCGAGTCCGACCTTCCACCATTCGGAACCACCCATAACTTGGCCCTGTACATCACGGTGATCTGCCGCAACAAGTATCTCCCGATGACCTTGATTGATGACGGGTCCGCAGTAAACGTCCTTCCCTTAAGAACAGCCAAGGCCCTCGGCATTACCGAGGCTGACTACCTTCCGACTGCAAAAACTATCCAGGCTTTTGATGGAAGCCCAAAATCAGTTGCCGGGGCTGTTAAGCTAACCATCATAACGGGCCCAATCGAGAAGGAGTTAGAATTCCAAGTGATCGATGTTACTTCATCTTTCAATCTGCTACTTGGGAGACCGTGGATTCACGCGGTCAAAGCTGTGTCTTCCACTCTTCACAGGAAAGTCAAGCTGCCTTTACAAGATGGGATCGTCACTCTGGAAGCTACTCCCATAACCGTGTCAAGCTGCAACACGGCGGGCTCAGCCGACCCACGAGGATTCAACTTCGTGGGAATGATCGAGGAAGAATACCTTTTCCGGCCATACTTCACTATTAGCATCGATACCATGCTACAGAATCTGGGTTGTCTGCCGGGAATCACATCAAGGCCCTATCTTCCACCCGGAAAAATTATCGAAACCCTGAACAACGGACAATCTCGCCTCGGTCTAGGCTACACCATGGAATCCGAATACACGGACCAAACCAAGGCGGTCACGTTCGTCACCCCGGTGTTCGGAGCAATTCAAACGGGCCTCTATCAGCCCACCATCTCATATCCCGGGACCAAACTGGCTCGGGAATGCAATTTCATCCCGGATGATATCTTCGCTCTTATCCAGGCCGAATCAAAGGAGGGCGCAAGCAATACTGAGCCCATTCTAGGACTACTCTTCGGGGAAGATAAGGTCATCCCAACCCCTAAGCAGGAGTTAGTCAGCTTGATCCTCCGCAGCAGCAGGTTCGATCCAACTAAGCTGATCTCTGAAGTCGGTGCCAACACTGGGAAGAGAGCCTGGAGGAAGACAACTAAGTGGACCGACAGTCAGGGTCGAGTCTACAAACTAACTACTGGAGAAGGAGATATGCATGCTATCGAGTCTGAATCTGAGTCCGAGTCCGAGTCAAAGTCAGAGTCGGAGTCTGAGTCAAAGTCTAGAGGGTCCAGTACTAGGATCGAGTCTGTAACCCCTCTCCCTTCTTTAGCCACACCATCGGGAGCCCCGGAGTCTGTCCCGAGGGCTCTCCCTATCCCGCCTCTGACCAATGATCAGATGGCAGCTCTCTTCGAGCTCTTTTCAAAATTTACTATCAATAATAACGATAACCGTTCTGCTTACGACTTGGCTTATTTTCAAAATATTTTCAAAAATCTTACTTGCAATGACATTGAGAAACCCGACAAACAGGTACCATTGCCTCCGCATCTAGTCGAACAACTCGAACAAAGGGAGTCCCGAAATCCGGTAATCGAAGAAACCGATTCCATTAACGTTGGAACCCCTTTAGAACCTCAGATGCTTAGGTTGGGCCTATCTTTAGATCCCGAGGAGAGACAGCAATTCACCAATCTCCTCCAGGAATTCAAAGACGTTTTCGCATGGTCCTACAAGGACATGTCGGGAATAGACCGGGAAATAGCTGAACACCGAATACCCATCAAAGACGGGTATAAGCCGGTAAAACAGAAACTCCGCAAAATGAGGCCCGAATGGTCTCTCAAAGTCAAGGAAGAAGTTGATAAACAATTCAAAGCGGGCTTTATTCAAGTGTCTGAATATCCAGACTGGGTTGCAAACATAGTACCAGTACCTAAAAAGGATGGCAAAGTCCGAGTATGTGTAGATTTTCGGGACCTTAATAAGGCCAGCCCAAAAGACGATTTTCCGTTGCCACACATCGACATACTGGTGGATAACACGGTCGATCATGCCCTTCTATCATTTATGGACGGGTATGCCGGATACAATCAAATCAAAATGGCGGAAGAAGACATGAGTAAGACCACCTTCATCACACCATGGGGGACTTACTGCTATACCGTGATGCCATTTGGACTTATTAACGCTGGTGCCACTTATCAACGGACCGCCACCACTTTATTGCATGACATGATGCATAAAGAAGTGGAGGTCTACGTCGACGATATGATTGTCAAGTCCAAGGACCGAAACGGGCACATTCCAGCCCTAAGGAAGTTCTTCACCCGACTACGCAAGTACAACATGAGGTTAAACCCTCAAAAATGCAATTTCGGGGTAACATCGGGCAAATTACTGGGCCACATTGTCAGCCAACGTGGCATCAAAGTTGACCCAGCAAAGATCAAGGCCATAACCGAGATGCAACCACCTAAAACCGAAAAGGAGATAAGGGGGTTTCTCGGGAAAGTCCAATATATAAGTCGATTCATTTCAAAGCTAACCATGGTATGTGAACCCATTTTCAAGAAACTATCCGAAAACCGATCTCAAGTAGGAATCCTATCCGAAAACCGATTCAAACACCCAACCGAGTGCAAAACACTCGGCCGAGTAGCATGAACCAGCTGAGACTCCTTTTCTTCCCTCACAAGAAAACGGAATTCTCATTCTCCTCAGCTTCTTACCCAAGCGGTAATTCTAGTACAAGCACATCTCTCCTAAGTCAAGGTCGGGAACCCCTATAAATAGGACCTCCCATTCAACACTTTAGAGACACGAATTATTAGCAATACACACACACATTGATTATCAACATCAAATATTAGCATCAGAAATACACAACCTTTTTTCATCAATCATCCTTACACTTAGCATCGAGAAACCGATATTACAAACCCGAAGGAAACCGGTCCTATACCCGACACCCTTCACCCGATTCTCGTCCAAACCGAACCCCTAGCCGAACCAAACATCACTCGACGCTCCCGTGCCTAGCCACATTCCGACGAGCCCCGATCCGAGTCAACAAAAGCATGTAGGTTGAGGGTGTACCAAACCCGATTTCTCCTTTCTTCTCTTCTCTTCTCTTCGTCCGTCTTTTTTTATTATTATTATTGGTCAAGAGTCGTTTTTTTATTTTTCTAATATCGTTATTAACGAAAAACTATTTTCATAACAAACATTCTGAAAAATACAATATCGATTTTTCTATAATCGAATATTGTATCGAAAAGAATTATATTAAGATCTCGACGATGTCAAAAAATCGTTACATCTTTTTTTCGTTCAAAATTCTTTTCTTTTACTTTTCGTTCAAAACAAATTATTTTACAAAACTTTTTTTATTCATTCCGGATATTCGATATCGATTTCATAATCGAATATCGGGTACGACGAATATCGAAAACATGAATCGAATACAAATTAATTCATAATTTGTACGCGGTTCATCAAAATAACAATTTTCGAACAACGAGCGAAACGGGACAGGCCCGCACGCGAGTCGCGCCCCTCACAGGCGACTCGCGTACGAGTCTGAAATCCGCGCTCCTTTTCTTACTTTTTCGTTCGTTTTATTATTTATTCTTCGAAACGATTTCTAAAAATTGCATCTTTTCCAAAACTATTCCTGATATTTGATATTGATTTCGTAGTCAACTATCGAATATAATGAATATCGAAAATATTAAGTCGAGTACGAATCATACAATATTCATACGCGATTTAATAAAAAATCGAATTTTCAGAAAACCGTGTCCAAAAACAAACCGACGCGCGACCCGCCGGCGTCCCGGGCGAGCCGCGCGGCCGGCTATCCCGACGCACCCTTTTCGTTCTTTTTTTATTATTTTTCGAACATCGTTTTTTATACAAAACAACGTCTTTTCAACAATATTTTTCAGATTTCGATTAATATTTATTTTCTCGATCTCGTATTTTTTATTTCGCTATATTATTTACAAATCGATACTAACTCGTTTGTTCATCTTTTGTAGCAAATTCATCCTTTTTATTTCATTTGTTTTATTATACTAAAACGAATCTCACATGCTAAATTCAACTTTGACGTTAATTAATTTTTCATGCATTAAACCACTTAGCAACCCGTTCAATTCCTCACATGCTTAGGAAAACAATGTTTGCATATCATTCATCGTTCAACTAACGCACGCATTAAAACGTCATTCGATATCCTAGTAGAGGCCGCTAATGTGCGGGCGGAGTTGGGTGTTCTTAGTGAACTTCCCAACACGTACCCTCACCCCTTACTCAGAACCGTGGTTTCCGGATGTCCGAAACCATTGGCAACGAGAGTCATTCAATATACGATTAAGCGCTCCAGTCGGCATCTATATCGATATGCAAAGGGACGAGCCCAATAAACTCTGACATCGGAAATGGGCCGTATTGTACACGGCCCACTATGACATAGAGTGGGCTCGAACGGTTCCGAATAACCATAAAATTCGGTGGCAACTCCGACTTCGATTTAAATTTCCATTTGACCATCTCATGGAGATTCATTCGCCTCCCCAAAACCCGCGCGTGGCCGCGTCGGGGTGGACCTATGTCATGTCCACAGACCTATAGTCACAGAGAATTTTACGAGTAGTTCATGTAATCAAAGTTTACAATGTAAATATTATTTGAATATGGTGATCTCCCGAATGAGCAATTTTAATTCAGCAGGTGGAAAACCAACTGCGTTAAGTTGACCTCCCAAATATATTATTTTACTGAAGAGAATCAGTTGATAAAATCCTTGAAATATGAGACGAATTATAAGGTGGATTTTGCCCCTTAAATCTATCAAGTAATGATAGTTTTTACCACCTTAGGGGGAGATTGATAAGGATAAGCTGGTAAAAACAAATAAGTAATGTTGATCCCAACTGAACCAGAAGTTCAGAGACTTGTTTTGAATATAAAATACATCAATTAGAGGTTCATGAAATATGAATAACGATTCGATCATTGTGTTATGAAGATGTATATGATGATATATCAGCTTGATTACTTATCTTATTAAATATGTTATGCATTGAAATTTATGATTTCACTATAGACAGATTCACCCTCCTTGTGGTGTAGCGAGCTATAGATCAGTCATGGATAGTAGATGTAATGAACATTGAGATTCTTGCCAAATTTTCAATACTCACACGTGATATAGTGTGGGGGTCTTATTCGGTTCATTTGTTATAAGAAAATGGCAAGCATGTGCAGTTGGTACTCGTAAAGAGTAATGAAATTGAATGTCCCGAAGTGGCATAGATATCTGATGATAATAGATGGCCTATATAAAAAGATTGGTACCACATATATTCAGACTCAGATATCAATAATCAGTACTAATGATAAGAGATTATATCAATATATTAATTCGTGGAACCGAATAATAGTTGCGCGCATTCGACTCTAATAGGGATCTTATATAAAAGTCCATTTTGATTGTTGACGTACAATCTATGGTTAAAAATGAGCTCATGGACTTGTAGTCCACGTATTGGCCTGAAGTTAATCCAATTATGAATGTTGGTGGAGAATATACTTTACAGTTTGCATTTGTGTCTCATTTGCATGTAATGTAGTTATTTTATCATTGCATATTAGTTTAAAATTGCATCGTTGCATCATTTTTAGAATATACATTATCAAGCATTATTCATATTATTACATGCATGCACGAGATTATTATTATTATATATATATTGCGGGATATATCTTTAAAAAGAGATCATACTTCTAGATTGTTAAGTTCTCCGGGAAGGAGCTTATATTATAAAGGATCAGCACATGACAATGGTTGATCAAATGAGTTCGTAAAGGACTCGTGATTAAGTATATGAACCTTTACACGATAAATGTATTTATGAGAGCATTAAACATGCATGTGATATGGTGTGAATGCACGGTTTCATTGTCTCAACTTGAAGTTTGAGCGTATGAGAAATCATATATGAATAAATTTTTTGTCATGTGAAAATATTTTATGATCCAGAAGCGCCATAATAGTTGCAAAATAATGTAGTGAAATGCTACAATGAGTATGTGAATCCGTACAATGACAAGAAAGATCAATTATTATTTAAGATAAAATGGGATTGATTGATTCTTCTGAAGATCGATAATCAGTTGAGAAATAATGTGAGCTACACCCTTTTTCCTTTCGACTAGGTTTTTTTTCCCAATGGATTTTTTCTAGCAAGGTTTTTAACGAGGTAGCACTGCGCTATAGACGTGTTAATACGCTATAGTTATGATCATCATAATTTTGAGATGACGAGATACATATTTGGTAATGCATTGAAGAGTCCTGATTGACGATGTCCGAAGAAATGTGATTATCACGGATTCCTATTGATTGAAGATACCAAGTATGTTGGTTATGACAAATTTATTTCAACGCCTTGCAGTTACATGAAGACGTGAAGTATTTCAAGAAATATCAAGTTGTGTAATCATCAGGGGGAGTAAGCACGCGCTGTACTCTTTTTCCTAAGCCATGGTTGATGCGTGCCGTTCCTATTCGATTTTTCACCTATTTCGGCACGCATTTTCGTGTCGTTTTATTATTTTTAGGAGTCGAATTACGTTATTTTCTCCCAAATGTGCTACTCGGGTATTCTTTTGTTGTTCTGCAGATAATCGAGACCGAGTAGTTAAAAGAGCTAGAAATTACGTCAAAAATGGTTAAAGCTCCAAAACCGATTCATTGTATGAAATCTAAGAAGATGGAAGGAAGTCTATAGACTAAGAAGACTGAGTCTGTAGACTAAGAAGAAGGAAGAAAGTAAGAAAGCACAAGTCTGTAGACCAAGAAACAAGTCTATAGACTGAGAAAATGCAAGCAAGGCAAACAGACAAGTTGTAGACTGCGCAAGAATTGGAGACCTAGACTGAATAACTCAGTCTACAGACTTGGATCTCAAGTCTACCAACATAAAATCCAAGTCTGCAGAATAGGATACTGCCACCAATTCAGGGCAGATATTTTTGAAGCTACTCACTATTCCCCCTCTTACGCATCTTCAGTTTTACCCACTACCTAGTTAATGGGATGGAAGATAGCAGTTGAAGGAGGGAATTAAGCAGCAGTTAGTAAGGGCTTGAGCAATATAAATAGGGCTTTAATTTTAGGATCTTATGATCTATCTTTCATCTTCTGTTTTAATCTTTTTCTCATTCAATCATTCACACATTAGTTTTAGTTTAACTTCCTGTAAATATTTAGTCTTTATTTTTATCAAGTTTATTTCTCAGAAATACGGTGTTCATATTCTCGATTGGGTTATTTTTATTATTCTAAATTTATTCCAATCCGGTACTTTCTTCCTCTTCCCTAATCTCCTCCTCCTTCTTCCTGCTCACTGTTACTTTATTCTTTTTATCTTTTGCTTCATATTTCCTATTTTCTGTAACTTTTCACCATTCTGTTTCTTTCATTTTTATTTTCATTCCTTCAGTAAATTAATTCTAATTTTTCATCATGTTTTATTCCGTCATTATTACTGTAAATATGAGTAGCTAATTTCTCCGTCACTAGAGTTTTAGGTGAATTACGAATTAAACCGGGTTGATATGTGAGGACTAAATAATCGAATTTTACGAGCTAAATCGCTCTTGCAACATCTTAATGACGAATAATTAATTATAGGCCGTAATTGATTGTTTGTATCTCGTAATCCCGACCTACGTAGCGAAAGCCCGGAAAAGGATAAGACTCGTTGTAATCGATAGAATTCCCTAATACGTAGCGAGAGCCCGTTAGGTGACTTCTAGGATGACAAGTGATGCGAGAGGACCGTGTCGATGTTCTTTAACTCATTTTAACTAATTATTTGGAAATTGCAATTACTTGTTTTAATCGTATTGATCCGACTATTCTGGTGATTTTTCTTAATTCATATTTTTATCTTCTTAAATAATTTCTTTAAATTTATTAGACCATCAATTCACTCAATTGTTATAATTCGTGACCCGATAGATTAATTGACTGACTTATAATTTTCAACCTGCCTCCCTGTGGAATCGACCCTACTTACCGCTAGCTATCTGTTAGTAGTAATTTAGGATTATTTTGATTACGGTGACGCGACTAACCCGTATCAATGGTTTTGTCCCATTGGGTTATCCATGGAAAGGTTTTAACGAGGCAGCCAGTTATGCGTGTTTGAAGATCTATGTACTCTTTTTCCTTCACTAGTTTTTTTTCTCATCGGGTTTTTTTTAGTCAAGGTTTTAACGAGGCATGTTCTTCAGTGACGTCCAAGGGGAGTGTTATAGAATAATATGTGGATGTCCATCGGGCTTTATAACCCATTACGATGTAACCCTAGGATATAGCATGTAATATATATATATATATATATATATATATATATATATATATATATAGAGAGAGAGAGAGAGAGAGAGGGGGGGGGAGATCATATAAGCTCTAAGCAATAAGGTCCTAAGTCTCAATCTCAGCCTTCGGATGAAATACAGATCAATGGCTTAGATGCATTCGTAATTTTAATTATTTTTTAAAAAATTTATTAAAGAAAGTTTACGTTTTCCATGCTTATTACCTCTTTTTCCCCACCCTCTATTTAAAAATTCTCATTCATTACTCTCTGCTCATTTTCCCATCACAATTCAATACTCCAAAACTCTCCTCTCTAAAACTATCATCATCTCTGATATCTTACCCTTCACCGTCTTAAATTCTCCTCTTCATCAACTACTACTGCTTTTCGCATCTCAATTGTTGAAGCATCTCCATTGTCCAAGTAACTGTCCAAGCATCTCTTTTGCCGACATTTCTTCATCTCAGGTAAATTATAATGTTAATTTCGCATATGGAGAACAGTAATTCGAGTAACCGCAATTTGGGGATTTTCATCGAAATTAGGACTTTTTTCCAATTTGGGGGTTTTTGCGTTTAGTCGTGATTTCAAGGTTTACTTGCAAGTTTCATGTTAAATTGGAGGTTTTCTATTTGGGTTTTTTAGTGTTTGATCAATTTTTGGTGGTAATAGTGTTCCTAATCAATTTTTATGGTGTTTAATCAAATTTCTATGGTGTTTACTGATTTTTTTGGGTTTTTTTTTCATTGCATGTTTGATTTCGTAGTATCAATGTATATGTTTGATTTCACGTTTTTGATGGGTTATCACGTTCATCCTGTTAGACAATAGACTTTTTTTTGTCAACTGTGTTCAGAAAGAGAAGTAAATGGTTGTTAAAATTTACCTCATCAATTCTCTCATGAAAAAAATTAAAACTAAAAGTTACCTGATGAAAGCTTTTTCCAAAATGCACGTATCCAAAATGTTCAGACCCTTAAAATGTTGTCACATATGATCCATGGTTTATTTTTGATAGGTTATTAGGTATCCGTGTTTTAATTGTTGAGTCTTAATAATGCGTTTGTGAATGGTTATTAGATACTTCGTAGGAACTAACTTCGTATGAGTCTAAGAATTGCGTTTTGTGTTGTTGATAGTGTTATAGTTGAAATTGAGGAGAATATATGGAACACGTATTAGGAAGTTTTAGAAGATGACAGTTGAAGTTCTAAGGTCTTGGAATTGAAGTTTCAAGCATATAGTTGAATATATGAGCAGAAGAAAAATGAACATTCTACCATTTAATTATGAAGTTGTAGACGTTATACACTGAAGTTGTAAAGAGAAGGGCTTAAAGTTTCAAAGTTATGTTCTACAAATCAAAAGGGCATGATGTCGAAGTTTCAGAAACTGAGAGTTGAAGTTGTAATGTTTTTGAACTGAAGTTGCAAGTGTGTGGTAGATTGTTTTGAATGTACACCAGTTAACTATGACGTTGTAAATGTAATGTACTGAAGTTGCATTGCAGCTGAATTAAAGTTCCAAACAAACTGTTATTTAAATATTGAAAGTCATGCACTGAAGATGCAAGTATACGTGTTTTGAAGTCTCAGAAGCTTAGAGTTGAAGTTTCATAAATTGAGAGTTGGAGTTGTAAATAATTTGAATTAAAGTTCCAAGTGTGTCGTTGTATGTTTTTACAGAGTAGTAATAATGTTCAATTTTCCAGCAGTTATATATAAAGTTGTAATTGTTGTGCTTTGAAGTTCTACAGTGAATGAGTTGAGGTTATAAAGTGAGTTTGTTGAAGTTATAAATACTGTAGTATTCGTCGTTATGAAGTGAAGACGAAAGTATGTGAGAGACGAGTTCTAAAATTTCAGAAACTGAGAGTTAAAGTTGTGTAGTAATTGAATTAAAGTTTCAAGCGTACAGATGAATATTTCGTCAGAAAAAACTTCGTATTCAATATTTGAAGAAGATGTTATCATTCATAATTAAGTTTTACGGAACTATTGATGAAGACGCTTTTATTTAAAGAACGATTTAAATTTCGTTACAAATTACATAAACATACCATGGGGCACTTCAACAATTTGCAAATTCTCCATTACAAATTAATACTTCGATCGGAAACGAACGCCACCTTGATAACGAAAACGGTAAAAGGAGGGAAGCCTCTGCCAAAAACTAAAGTGTCGACAAATAACAGAACCCAACAGCCGTCAAAAACAATTTAAACTGAAGCTGTGATGATGAAAAACGAAAATCCATCATCATTGGAATGCCGCGCGGAGTTAAGGCTGGTTTATGGAGGTTTGATTGCCTCGTGAAAATGTTCCTCGTGAGAAGCAAATATGTGATAATTACACCTGCTTAACCAATCTCTTATTTGCTTATTTACTCCTATATTATTTAATGTGTTATTTAATGCTAATTACACTTATTTATTTGCAATCTCAGCCGTCCGCGCAAGATAGATCCAATGGCCATAATTTGGTCTTAGGAACTTAATTTTACCTCAGACCTTATTAGAACTCCCCTCTATATATATATATATATATATATATATATATATATAGAGAGAGAGAGAGAGAGAGAGAGAGAGAGAGGAGAGATCATATAAGGGCCAAGTATATGTATAAGGTCCTAAGTCTCAATCTCAGCCTTCGGATCAAATATGGATGAATGGCTTAGATGTGTTCATATATATAATTAATTTTAAAAAATTATTAAAAAAAATTTACATTTTCCATACATACCTCTTTTTCCTCACCCTCTTTTTTCTCATCCCATTCATTATTCACTCTACTTTTTCTTTTCCCATCACAATTCAATACTGGTCCAAAACATCTCCTCTAATTCTCCTCTTCATCAATCCACTACTGCTTTTTGCATCTTCATTGTCGAAGCATCTCCATTACTATCGAAGCTCCAAGTAATTTCTTCCCGTGCCACCGTCCGCCACCACAACGCCACTGCCGTGCTTCACCTTAGGTTTTCGTCGCCAGAAATGCAATTTTCGCTCAATTGATGCAAAATAACATCTCAGTGCACAAAAAAATTGTAAGCAATCGATTTGTTTGGTGATTTCATATCAAAAAAAAACTAGTTGAATATGTTTGTAAACCATTGATTTGTTTGTTGATTTCATATTGAAAAACTAGTTGAATTTGATCGTAATCAATTGAATTGATTTGTTTGATGATTTCATATAAAAAAACTTGTTGAATTTGATCGTAAGTGATCGATTTGTTTGATTTCATATTAATAAACTGGTTGAATTTGATTGTAAGCAATTGATTTGATTTGACGATTTCATATCAAAACAACTGGTTGAATTTGATCGTAAGCGATCGATTTGTTTGATTTCATATGAAAATTAAAAACTGGTTGAATTTGATTTGGTTGATGATTTCATATCAAAAATCTGGTTGAATTGATGAATTTAATCGTAATTACAATGATTTGGAATTGAATTATACAATGGACATTACATGAACGAATTCGCAACACAACGATGTGCAGCATACATCAGTCAACATGATGTTCATATTCCTGAATGTACTGAAGATGAAAAATATATGGGACACGTATTATGAAGTTTCAGAAGATGTGAGTTGAAGTTCTACGGTCTTGGAATTGAAGTTTCAAGCATATAGTTGAATATATGGGCAGAAGAAAAATGAACATTCCACCATTTAATTATGAAGTTGTAGACGTTGTGCACTGAAGTTGTAAAGAGAATGACTTAAAGTTACAAAGTTATGTTCTACAAATCAAAGGGGCGTGATGTTGAAATTTCAGAAACAGAGAGTTGAAGTTGTAAAGTTTTCGAACTGAAGTTGCAAGCGTGTGGTAGATTATTTTGAATGTACACCAGTTAACTATGATGTTGTAAATATAATGTACAGAAGTTGCATTGCAGCTGAATTAAAGTTCCAAACAAAGTGTTATTTAAATATTGAAAGTCATGCACTGAATATGTAAGTATACGTGTTTTGAAGTCTTAGAAGCTTAGAGTTGAAGTTCCATGAATTGAGAGTTGCAGTTGTAAAGAATTTGAATTAAAGTTCCAAGCATGTCGTTGTATGTTTTTACAGAGAAATAATGTTCAACTTTCTAGCAGTTATATATATAAAGTTGTAATTGTTGTGCTTTGAAGTTCTAAAGTGAATGACTTGAAGTTATAAAGTGAGTTTGTCGAAATTATAAATATTGTAGTATTCGACGTTATGAACTAAAGATGAAAGTATGTGGGAGACGAGTTCTAAAATTTCAGAAAGTGAGAGTTGAAGTTATGTAGTACTTGAATTAAAGTTTCAAGCGTACATATGGATATTTTGTCAGAAAAAACTTCGTATTCAATATTTGAAGAAGACGCTATCATTCATAATTAAGTTTTACGGAACTATTGATGAAGACGCTTTTATTTAAAGAATGATTTAAATCTCGTATTCAATATTTGAAATAGAATTTACGGAAAAATATTTGAATAAATTAAAATTAACAAGTATATAGTGACATGTAGAAGAAAATAATAAATTTGAAGCAACAATGTGTTAATAAAAAAAATATGATGAAGGTTTTAGTATTGGGATTTGGCTTGGTTGATTAATTGATGTGGTGGAGAAAAAAATGTATAGTGTTTATTTCGAAGAGATGAGTTGTTAGTGATAGGTTAGGTGTGTTTTTCATTTAATGCCAAATCTACTCTCTTAATTACTTAATTGCAAAGCTAATCTCAACCTTTGATGTAAAGTTAATCCAATGACTAACAATAGGACTTAGGAACTTAATTTTAACCTAGACCTTATTAGAACTCCACTCTCTCTCTCTCTCTCTCTCTCTCTCTATATATATATATATATATATATATATATATATATATATAGAAAAGGGATCAAGGGAGTTTGGTGAAAAGTGGGAAGTTGGGAAGTTGTGTTGTTGGCCATTGATCTTGGGTTGGATGGATGACTTAGATAAATGATGTTAAAAAAAAAAAAGAGTAAATGTCAGTAACTGACACAGCAGCAGTGGAGAGAGAAAAGGAGAAAAGCAAAAAGCAACCATTCCCTCAATCAAATTCTCACTTCTTACCACTAGTCTTGATCACTCCTTACCACTTGATACTCTCTCATCTTCATCTTCCTCTTCATCTATCAAACAAAAAAAAAGCATCACCATCTTCAAGATCCATTCATTCGTATAACTCCGACCATACTCCGTCAACTACTCCGACCATATTCCGTCAACTACTCCGACCATACTGCGTTTTTAACCCAACATACTCCGTAGTAACTTCGATCATCATACGAAGATATGTTCATCTTCATCTTCATCTTCATGCTCATTTTTCTTCATCATCTTCATCTTCATCTTCATCTTCATCATCATGCTTCTTTTTAACACAACATGACGGATAATTATACCAAGATATGTTTATGCATAAACTTTGATCATCTTCATTTTTTTAGCTTCTTCTTCATCTTCGATCAACTTCATCTTCTTCAAACCTCTTTTTATTTTTCATATCTTTTTTTTTTGTATTTATAAAATTATTCATCTTCATTATCTAAAAAAAAAGAACAACTTCATCTTTAAGATGAAGTTTGAAGATGAAGTTGTTCTTTTTTTGTGGGATGAATGGAGCTTGAAGATGGAGATGAAGATGAACAAGTCATGCGTAATGTTTTTGCAGAATTGCAAAATCACACTCATTATGCTGTACAGTCACACTCATTATGTTGTAGAATCACGCAGATGTACACTCATTGTAGTCACATATTTAGTTGTATAGTCATACTCATTATGCTATATAGTCACACTCGCTATGTTGTAGAATCACGCAGCTGTAGAATACCTTGGGATTAAGGTATCATTCGTTGAATCATCTTCATCTTCATGCTTGTTTTATTTTTCATACTTTTCTTTTGTATTTATAAAATTATTCATCTTCATTATCCAAAAAAATGAAGGTTGAATATGGATGAATGGATGTTGAATATTTAATGAATGTTTAGATATTTTCATTTTTTTAAAGTCATAGTCGTTCATTCATCCATATATATTCAACTTTCATTTTTTTTTTGGATAGTGAAGATGAATAATTTTATAAATACAAAAAAAGGTATGAAAAATAAAACAAGCATGAAAATGAAGATGGTTAAACGCATGATACCCTAATCCTGAGGTATTCTAGAGCTGCGTGATTCTACAACATAATGAGTGTGACTATGCAACATACTGAGTGTGACTGTACAACTTAAAGTGTGTGACTATACAACTTAAATTGTGTGACTTTTTTCAGGTATTTTTTTTATCTACATTCAAGTTTCCACGTTCGTCAAATCCCTACTTCCGAACCTCGATGATTTTCAGGTATTTGTTTTTATCTTTTTAGAGCATCTTTAAAATAATTAATCATCTTCATCTTCATGCTTGTTTTATTTTTCATTCCTTCTTTTTTTTTGGTATTTATAATATTATTTATCTTCATTATTCACAAAAAAAAATGAAGGTTGAATATGGATGAAAGAAAGTTGAATATTTAATGAATGTTTAACTAATTTGCTTTGATTCGTATGTATAATCATCTTTCTAATTATGAATGTGACTTTGATAATGATGATTAAAGAATAATTGACTGTATGGCTTTTATTTTCCATTATACGGTTTCGGTTTTGTAGTCACACACTTTAGGTTGTACAGTCACACTCATTATATTGTATAGTCACACTCATTATATTGTAGAATCACTCAAATTCTTACAGTGATTAGTGTATGTAATCATCTTTGCTAATGATGATTGAAATATAAATAAGTACGAGTATAATTTAGTTGTATAGTCACAGAGATTATGTTGTAGAGTCACACAGTTAAAGTTGTACAGTCACACTCATTATGCTATACAATCATGCAGTTGTAGCGTCATTGTAGTCATATATTCAGTTGTGTAGTGTGATTTAGATTGATTGTGTGTTTTGTTGCAGCGAAATAGTTGGTAGAAAGAGGAATGTTGGTAAAAGGGGCGGTGGGAAGAAGAAGGTCGTGGAAGATACAACGACCGACCACGTAATTAGACAATGTATTGTTGCGCACGTACCGGAGACCATCGTTAAGCTCTTGTGAGTTTATGTGAGATAAAACATTTGCTTTAGAATGAACGTACTATGTGTAAATGATGTTTGGTGGGTTAGAATGTTTTTATGTTTGACGTACTATATGTAAAGGATGGACTTTGTCCAATGTAAATATATTTTCATCGCTATTTTCTGGTTTCATAATTAATCACGCGAGATCTATAGCAAAATCACTTATCCTTCCACCTGTGTGACTATACAACATAATCTCTGTGACTATACGACTAAATTATACTCGTACTTATTTACACTTCAATCATCATTAGCAAAGATGATTACATACACTAATCACTGCAAGAATTTGTGTGATTCTACAATACAATGACTCTACAACTGCATGATTGTACAACATAATGAGTGTGATTGTACAACTTTAACTGTGTGACTATACAACATAAACTGTGTGACGATCAGAATTTGTGTGATTCTACAATATAATGAGTGTGACTGTACAATATAGTGAGTGTGACTGTACAACCTAAAGTGTGTGACTACAAAACTGAAACCGTAAAATGGAAAATAAAAACCATATAGTCAATTATTCTTCAATCATCATTTGCAAAGTCACATTCATAATTAGAAAGATGATTATACATACGATTCAGAACAAATTATCTAAACATTCATTAAATATTCAACCTTCATTTTAATCTTCGCAACAATACATTGTCCAATTACGTGATCGATCGCTGTATCTTCCATGACCTTCTTCTTCCCACCGCCCCTTTTACCAACATTCCTCTTTCCACCAATTATTTCGCTGCAACAAAACACACAATCAATCTAAATCACACATACAACTGAATATGTGACTACAATGAGTGTACAGCTGCGTGATTGTACAACATAATGAGTGTGACTATACAACTTTAATTGTATGACTGTACAACATAAACGGTGTGATCCTACAACATAATGACTGTGATCCTACAACATAACGAGTATGACTATACAACTTCAACTGTGTGACTATACAACATAATCTCTGTGACTATACAACTAAATTATAACATTAATTAAATATTCAATCTTCATTCATTCATATTCAACCTTCATTTTAATCCATATTTAATCTTCATTTTTTTTGGATAATGAAGATGAATAATTTTATAAATACAAAAAAAAGGTATGAAAAGTAAAACAAGCATGAAGATGAAGATGATTCAACGAATGATACCTTAATCCCAAGGTATTCTACAGCTGCGTGATTCTACAACATAGCGAGTGTGACTATATAGCATAATGAGTATGACTATACAACTAAATATGTGACTACAATGAGTGTACATCTGCGTGATTCTACAACATAATGAGTGTGACTGTACAACATAATGAGTGTGACTTTGCAATTCTGCAAAAACATTACGCACTAAATGACTTCATCTTCATCTTCATCTTCAAGCTCCATTCATCCCACAAAAAAATAACAACTTCATCTTCAAACTCCATCTTAAAGATGAAGTTGTTCTTTTTTTTTTAGATAATGAAGATGAATAATTTTATAAATACCAAAAAAAAGACAAGAAAAATAAAAAAAAGCATGAAGATGAAGATGAAGATGAAGATGAAGCACGAAAATGAAGATGAAGATGATGAAGATGAACATACCTTCGTATGATGATCGAAGTTACTGACGGATTATGTTGGGTTAAAAACGCAGTATGGTCGGAGTAGTTGACGGAGTATGGTCGGAGTTATTAATGGTGATTATTTGTTGGGGTTTTGTTAGAAAAGATAAATTGAGTTGAGAAATGAATTGAAAATGAGGGGATTGGGAAGTGTATGAGGGAAGTAATGTAGGGATTGATTTGGGTGATGAGATGTTTCCTCTCTTCACTGCTGCTGTGTCAGTTTATTGTCTTTTTTTTTTTAATTGAACCCCATCCATCCACCATCCATCTTAGGATGAATGGATGGAGGGGATCAACACTAAGGAAGAGTTGGAGAGTTAGTAACTCCCTTGATCCTCCCTATATATATATATATATAGAGAGAGAGAGAGAATATATATATATATATATATAAAGAGAGAGAGAGAGAGAGAGTGAGGATCCGGTGAGTCTCCCTCTTTAGATGAGTCCGTCCTTTCAATCTGGACCACACAATCAAACAAGATTGAATGACTGAGATTGGACCACGTCATTAAGGAAGAGTAACAAGGCTGCCTTTGCATATACAAACATCATAACGCTTTAATTCCATATTACTGTGATATTATTACTGTGACATTATTACTGTAATTTCTTATTACTGTGACAGTGTCACAGTAAAATATTTGTGTTACTGTAATGGTGCTCTATTACTGTAACAGTGCTACTGTTAATCTCATGTTGATGTTACTTTGTAGTGTCAATTGATAAATGAATTTGACATTATTACTGTGACATTATACTGTGATTCCTTATTACTGTGACAGTGTCATAGTAAGATATTTATAACTCTTTAATTTCATATTACTGTGACATTATTACTGTGACATTATTATTGTAATTCCTTATAACTGTGACACTGTCACAGTAAGATTTTTGTGTTACTGTAATAGTGTTCTGTTACTGTAACAGTATTACTCTGACATTATTATTGTAATTTCTTATTACTGTGACAGTGTCACAGTAAGATATTTGTGTTACTGTAATAGTTTTTTTTTTTTTATAAAAAAAATAAAAATAGTGTTCTGTTACTGTAACAGTAAGATTATATACGATGAAGATGACGATGAGATTGAATCTCAGCCCTTGATGGGATGAATAAACCACCTCTCTGATTTCTCTCCTTCTCTACTTTCTCTCATTTTTTCCTTTCACAACATTATTTAAAATGAAACACAAAGTAATAGTGGTCATTTATAAGAAACTAAGATCTTTGTTCCTTCTGAGTTCAGGTCGGATTTCGTCTTCATTTAATATATAAAAAATTATTGTTAGGTTTAGTTTCTTTTCTTAAAATTAATGACGGATGCATCCAATGTTCAAGCCTTTGAGGTTAATTTTTTTTTAGATGGCTCTATTTTTGTTTAATAAATAAAACTTAATGGTTTATGATTTGGGTCGAGTTAAATGGGGTGAGGTTAAAATATTTTGTAAATTGACTTAAAAATTGATGTATTTCAAGTCACTTGGGGTTGAACCGAGTTACAAATTTATGTATTTTTGGGTCAGTTTGGATTGAGTTGAGTTTGGGTTGAATCGCGTTACGGTCAACTCGGGTCGAGTCAATATCATTTCGGGTCCTATTGGGTTCCCGGTTTACCTTCGGGTCGGGCTCGGTTAATAGTATTTTGGGTTGAATCGGTTATTGGTTAGCCTTTGGGTCGAGTCGGGCCACTTTCAGTTCATCCAAAGTTCGGGTTCTATCGGGTTGGGTTTCGGGCGGTTTAAATCGGTTTCTCGGGTTTGGTCGGCTTTTGCCAGCTGTAGGCACCATGAGTAGAGGTACTTCCCAACTTCCCAGTATTTGCTCAAAATTAAAACAATAAATCCCGCCTTTAAATTAAATCTTCACTGTCTCTCTTCTTCTCATCAGGCTTGAGGCTTCCATAGTTTTTGTACCCGGCAACCACCACCACCTCCATTTCCACCAAATCAAGGTATTTATCCATCTATTTTCCAGATGGAAGAAACTTAAAACCCTAGGGTTTTGGTAATCGATTTTCACCATTATTGTTTTTCAGCTATAATGGAAACCGATGACTCCACCCGAGTGCTGCCGTTTCAGCTACAGTTCGACAAAGCCGCTCCGTCTCAGGTATCCCTCTTCTTCCTCCTTACTCCTCTATTACTCTTTTCATAGTCCCCAATTTGCATCCTTTATATGCCACATTTTGTTTACGTTGATTGATTGATTTTTGTGTGTAATTGTCCATGTATAATTAGATAAAATTGGCTGAGTGGAATCCGGAGAAAGATTTATTAGCAATGGTGACCGACGATTCCAAGATAATTCTTCACCGCTTCAATTGGCAGCGGTTATGGACGATATCACCTGGTATTCTTTGTTCACTTTCGTCTTCCTTTGGTCTGGAAATCGGTTGTGGTATCATGGAGTATGGACTCGGCAAAGGGGTGGTTGTGGGTTTCACTAGCATCATAATTTTTGTCGTATCATATAAGGAGTATTATTTCACAAGGGGCTTACACTTTTTTTTGGTGTACTGATGATTTATGTATGCCAAAATTGGTGAAATGTCTTTACGTTTTGAGCCACATTACATAATGAACAAAGAGTCGTGATCAGTGGGGGTGACCTCATCGGTGTTTTTGCTCAAATGGTTGTCTTTGTATTTACAGCAATGGCCAAGGTTTGAGAATTGTAATTAGCATTTTCATGTTTTTTTTCCTTTCCGGTTTTGCCCCCCTCGATTTTTCGTCTCCACCACTATGTGTGAGACGGTCTCATCATGTCTTTTGTGTATATTGAGAGGGCCGTGTGGTGAAACTTGCTCTTTGTTGTTCATTAAATTATTTGTAGGAAAGCCTGTCTCATCGTTATGCTGGCGACCCGATGGTAAAGTTATAGCAGTTGGCCTCGAAGATGGAACAATTTCATTGCATGACGTTGAGGTAAGTGCACATAGAAACTTTACTTTACCTTAATTACTCATTTTTAAGTCGTCAATGAACTTCCCACTTTGGTTGGTATATATTTGTCAATCACTGATTTGTAATTAATGTGAACCCAGTTACCCTTATTTATTCTATGGTATATGAACTTAAGGTTTATGCTTTTTTTTGGTTTTCTATTCCAATCTTACACTCCAGAAAGCAACAATATGTAAAAGATGGTGAAGTAGCATAGTTATATTTTATTTATCCATCTAATCCTGAATGGCAGAATGGAAAGGTGTTAAGAAGCATTAAGTCTCACGATGTGGCCGTAGTCTGTCTTAATTGGGAAGTTGATGATGGCCATGGACAGGTGAGTACACTATGTGTTGTTTGAAATTTGAATATCTTGTTCTTCCTCAGTGTCGCATGCTTGATTTTGTTGTGGGATAAGTCTTTGGCAAATCTCGTTCTTGTATGGACGATTTGGTTTGAGCTGGCCAAACCTCAAACCACACAACTGTACTCTACTTCTCTATGGAATGGTTTTAGCATCATATATGTGGCTCTTGCTAATGTTAATCTTATGCAAAATGTACACAGACATTTTCTGCTGTCTCCAATTGAATCTAAAGTCTCAATATTTTGGTTATGGTGGAATATAGAAACAATGGAACTCCAAAGTGGTAGTGCGTCTTTTATCCTGAAGTAGCAGTGATGTAATTCTCGACACTATTGACATTTTGATCTTCTAAAGGCAGCCTCTCTCTGTTAATGGAAAGATGTGTACATCTGGTTCTCTCTTTTACACCATTATTTAGAGGATCCTTGAGGGCTGAGGCATTGGGGGGATGTTATGGATCAATTATCTGCTTTGTACACTTCGTTTGTTTTCACTATGAAACTCAACTTTTATATTTCAAGCAGGAGGATGAAGACAATTATGTCTATGAAGATCGTACTCCGCGCTTCTTCCCTCCAGCTCCACGAGTCCCGCGGATGCCTGGAGTGGTATCTGGAGATTCCACTCTTATGGATAACACTGAAGAATCAGCTCAAGATTTGTTAAATACTTCACATCAACAGTTTAACATTCTCTCCAGTGCAGACAGTGAGGGTGGAATTTGCTTTAGTATATTCGGTATATTTTCCATTGGAAAAATTGTGAGTGATTTCATGTTCAAATTACTACAATATGCCACTCTCAGTATTTGTCATGCACATGTTTAATCTCACATACCTTCTGGGTTATGAAACTGTTCTGTAATGAATACTCCATATAAACTTACGTTTTTAGGGCTCTCATATGCTATACTCCTGGGTTATGAAACAGTTATCTTGGGCTCATTGGTGAATGGCTATTTTACCTGAATCATAAACATTAACATGTTATGAAAAGAAAGGACCTTTTTTCTGATTGAGATGGCTATTTGCCTTGTAATGACTAGTGGCTTTTGGTAATTCCTTTAGTTCAGTATTATGATTTTGAATTTCCTTATTGTTATATTGCCAGAACATACACAACTTATCTCTTCCAGTAGTTGGCGAAGAAGCAGCACACTGTATCCTGCAAGCTTCAATTTGTAAGGTCTGCATTTCCTACCCTAATATAATGTTCTGTTGTACTGTGGTTTTAACTTATTTTTGGACAGTAACCTCTTATCAAGTTATCATCTTCTAGTGGCGGTATAAACTCGAGTTTCTTCTGTCTTCCGAAGCAATGTATTTTTGAACAGACAATCCACAATAATAAATCATCTAGTTGCTTTTAGGCATGCACCTCTCTGTTAAGCAAAATTTGGAAGAAGTGTACGCTAAATCTTATGCATTTGACTAGGATTCTGGTGACACAGCCATAATAAGTTTCTTAAGATATAATAATATGTTTATAGAGTATTACATTTCCATTTTGTTTCTCACTTTCGTTTGGAGTATTTCTTTTATTGTTTTTCAATATGATATCCGACATGACATTTTTTTAATGACTATTCTGAAATATAGCTATCAAGTAACTGCATGATGAAAATAAGAATGACAAAAGTGGAACTGATAGAAATTGACCAGGGAAGTAATAGACAGGGGGCCAATATGAGTGCCCCAGACAATTACGCCATCTAGAGTTATATACTGAGTCTTTTCCTCTTCGTATTTTTCTTCTTCATTTTGGTTGACACTCAACAAGTGAGTCATATTGAGCATTCTAATTTCCAGCAATGAGAGAAGTGGGGAGAAGAGGGAAATCTGGGCAGAGAAAAATGAGGTTAAGGATCCTGAAGAGTTGGAAGGAAGAATTAATTAATCACCAGTGATATCTACATATAATATATTGTACACATCAGCTGTCAAATGTGTCAGGAATTAAGATCCGAGTGCACAAAAAGGATTTCATTGAAATTTTGTGCAAACTATGTTACTTAGACCCACTTTCAAGTGCCCGACACTCGTGTGAGTCTGTATTTGGTTTAAAAAGAAGTGTCATATTGTCATACCCCCTCTCAGAGTGTTTGGTATCATATATCAAAAGTAATATGAAGAGTCAAAGTAACATAGCTTAAAAATGGTTATAAATTCTTTCAGTGTTTCGTTTGGCTTTCTTTTTAAGTTAATGTCCAATTTTTTCTTCCATCTTCTGTCATTAGGTTGCTTTGTCAAAGGATCTTTGTCGCATGATCATCATTTCCTCTGGAGAAGTTTCCAAATACAATAGTGAATTGGATCACAGAAATCTGGCTGGGCATAAAAACAAGGGTTTGCATTGTTTTGTGTTGGACACATCAATATTTCGGAGGAGGTAAAGTTTAAAATGTGAAGCCTGAGGTGTTTTTTTTACTCCTTATTAGTTAAAATGCAAATGCCTAGGTATAGATCCCTAACGTCAGTCTCTTATGCATGGTTTCTTATTCATTTGCTTCATTGTTATAGTCATTCGACATGCTTCAAAGTTTCATGTGACCCCATTTTTATGATTATGTAATCCAAAGCTATGATACTCGGACTAGGATACGCTGTATGGATACGGGTATGAAATCTTCTGTCGGACACAATAATTCGTTAAGCCATAAAATCAAGGACATGTGGACACCGGATATGATAAATTTTGGACATGGTCAATGTACCCAATTATCATAATTGGACACGGTCAACATGTACCCAATTTTATATTTGGACACTGTTGGTGTATCCAATGTCATAATGGGACACAGTCAACACGCACAAGTATCGATATCACAATTTTATCTGTTCATCATTCATTTGCTTAATGATTCGTTGCATTTTTCACTATATAAACTTTAGTTGTTTCATTTTTTCGTTTAAAATCCCATCAATAGCCCCTAATTCCATCTTCTCGGACAAACTAAACTGTCCATTTTCACAATGCCGAGTGGGTACGAATTTTGTGTCTGTACCCATGTCGTGTCCGGCGGATACGGGTACGTCGGGGAAAAGTTGCGAGTCCGAGTATCATAGATCCAAACTGTACCCAATTAGCATTTTCATGTAACTTATTGGTGTGCATCATCTACTTTTTTAAAACATGATTACTTAAGAGTTAAGACGTAATAAAGTTAAATGCCAAAGCTCAGAGAATGCATTAACAATACATGGACTACACTTGGAAGGCATATTTGAGACTCTGAGAGTGCTTACTTACCATTTCTAGTGGTGGATAATAGAGCTTTTCATGAATATTCAATGCCTTATGGGTACCTTACAAGGCTTACACACTCAAAGGCATACCTATATTTCTATTTGAACCATTTTGATTTCGCAATGACTTAAGGATGTTAGTTGTTATTGGGAACAGTTGTAACAAAGCCTGGTGAGCAGGACAGTTTGTCCTTTGGTTCTAGTTAAGAATTATAATGGACTTTTTTTTTAATCTTAAAATCGTCCAAGGAGAGTTGGGCTGTAAGACAGAAGCAAGTAATGCATCAGTTAAGAAGGTTTGAAGGGTGACAATGTGGAAATGGTTACAAGAGAATCTTAGAAAACTTTCATAAGGTTCATTGAAAGCGTACATGTCTACTTGGGATTGGAGAGATGATGGTACTAGGAAGAGGTGAATGCATGGAGAGAATTCATGTCGGGATTCGGAAGTGTCTGACTTCATTTTTTTTGTCTCATATGATTCGATACATTTGTACTTTCCATTTTATTTTTGTGCTTGACATTTTTCTTTTCATATGGAACTGATTTTATTTTCATGTGCATCTCTTTTTTGTTCTTTTCCCAATATTATTAATAAGTCTCATAATTATCTCACCCATTGCATCTCTTCTTGTGTCTCCCTCGAGAGGGTTTCTATGCTTCACACATTTTCTCGTATTTTGCCATGTTTCTATCTTATTTCCACCCTTTAGTTTTCTTTGCCTTACCAATTTACGCTGATTTTCACACACAAAAAAAAAAAAAAAACCAATTTACGTTATGATTCCGTAACACTTTTCAGGTTAGCTAACCCAAAACATCAAAATATTTTAGAATCATTGTTGTTATTGTAATAAACTTCTTATTTTGTGAAAAAGTTATTTAACCACCAATGTATACATGTGTTAGCGCACTTCTTTTTTGAGGTTTATGTTGCCCATATCACACTTAAGCTGAACATTTACTTATTCAATTATATAGAAAAAAAGAGCTTCATCAAGTTGCTCAACAGGCATCAAACATTGAAGATTTGACAGAGGTCATTCGAGCCTCACTTTCAATCATGTACAAACAATGGTATGATGCCATGCAGACATTTCGTGACAAATTTCATTCTCTATCTACACTAGTTGTCAGCAATGGTAACTTTTTGCAGAAAATATCCATATCACCACATTACTTTTCATAATTAATTTGTTTGCTTTCTCAGAAAAAAAATGTTTCCATTTGACAGGGCTTGACTCTTCGCCTCAAGAGGAGCTTTTGAGTCTCCTAGGTGGAGCTCGAACTAGTCCACCAGTTCATCAATTTTTGGTCAATTCCCTTGGTGAATTGGTATGATATGCTTTATATGGTGCATTACTTTAAAAGTGTTGACGATATTTAATAATGCTATGTTTTTTAATAGGGTCTCAAGCGTGTAATGAAGTCTGTATCCAGTGCCGGAAAAGAGCTACAACTCATTCTCCTTGATCATATCCAGGTTTCCCCTTTCTCCCCCCTTCTATCTTGCATCTTCCATCATTCTCATGTTTTTGAATGCTAGGAAGTGTTTTTTTTATCCCCATACAATGGGAATAATGGGATTTTCTCAAAACTCACATGTATCTGTTAAACAGAACACTTTTGTTATAAAGTCTTCTTTAATGTTGGACAAAAAAAATTCCATATAGAGGAAGAAAGATATATAGTCCTGTCACTTCTTCCACTGACAGGGGCTAAAGTGTCAATCACCTTCAGAGGTTCCATTTATAACATTATTGCTACAAACAATATAAACCACCCGACTAGCCATCTCCTCAGAAAGTTCTTTGGATCGGGGATTGCCCCACTTACTTACACTGGTGATCAAATGTAGCAACACACAGAGTAATGAGACAGCAAAGAAAGGGAGTCAAAATATGGAATAAAGGTAAATAGACCATGATGAGGAGGAAGGGTAGATTAGACAGCATAGAGCAATAAAAGCTTTCAACTAATCCCGGTGTATTAGTCTTTTTTTTATTAATCTGAGTACACATTTAAAAACACTTTGCTGATACAGTGATACTTAGATCAACTAATTCGACGTTCCTCTAAGGTAAACTTCTTAAAATTAGTAAGAGCCGTACCAAATGGACTTCAAGTCGGAAGTGGAAACTAATCATAAAAACTTCTTACTCTTGTTCCTGAATCCTTTATCTAAAAATGTGATTTCCTGCTACGGTGAAACCAGCATTTACGAAACTTGATACATGATTTGCGTCAGCTTGGCAAAAGTACAGGAATTTTATTTTATCGTACCCTGTTCCCATCCACAGCTACTGTTGGTGTTAGTAGCTAGTCCTCTGACATTAGAGTCTCTTATTAGGCTGGTTGCTGAATAGGGACAATTTGCGTGGTGGAAGATTAATATTTAGGGCTCGCTTGGAATGGGTGTAATTATTTCGGGGGTAATAGAGCAAAAATGAACTAGAAATGAATGAGCTTGTTGCTTGGTTGTGACATTTTATGGTGTAAAAGGGATATGAGGGGGGAATAATTACCCCATTGGGGGGTAATGCATTACTTGGGGGGAGAGGGGAGTAATAATTCCCCCCCAAATAAGCTACATTTCCTTAATTTTCTCCATTTCCGCTTACCATCATCACCACTTCCCGTCATTTTTTAGTTCATTTTTGCTCTACTACCCCCGGAATAATTACCCCCATTCCAAGCGAGCCCTTAGACTGCAAAGTCTAATTGTTAAGTTATTCATAGATGCTATTTATTCATCAAAGAACACTTGGGTGCATCCATAAGTTTGCAGCACAATGTGATACTTTTCTACCTCATCTTGTATAATTTCATTTATTTTTTGCTAAGATGTTTGGGCAAGGGGACCAGTGGCTGTGTTCGCAGACGCGCTAGCCCCTGCTACACCGGCAGAAATTTCGAAAATATTAAATCTCCGTTTATGGTTTCCTATATATGGTATTACTGGTTTGCCTCTAGTATGATCTTTCGCCATGCACTAATTTTTCAACATGTAATTTCATGTTTCTAATGTGGCTTGGTAAGTTTGGTCTTCAAAAAACATCATACAATTCACCTGTTTTCAAAATCTTTGATTTTTGATCACCACAATGAATTGACCAAACAGATTAAGAGACTTGAGTAACAAACATGGCTTCATAGCTTAATGATGCAAAAGGAAAGCTGTTAACTGTTATTTCACGTCCTTTAACCAGCCAGCTGCAGAAATAATTGGTTTTCGAATGGGTGAACTTAGAGGCCTATCAAGGTGGCGTGCACGGTATGGAGGCATTGGTCTTGATGAGAAACTTATGGACAGGGCAACCGAAAAAGTAGGAATGTTTGTTATGCAAATTGTACGTTTCGTCCAGATTCTTTCACCTGTTGTCCAGCAGGTACATTGCATAATAACCTCCCTTGTGTTTCTCTTTACCTTTTTCAGTATGTTTTTTCCCCTTAATTTACTTTTTAGGTGGAATAATTCCCGAAACCATTAACAAGATACTGCATGGTGTTCTGTCCAATTTAGCCGGCCGTTTTTTTGTTTCATAATTGAGAACAAGGATTATTTCTAATTGACCGTCAAATCTTATAGATTGATCGCTCCATCATGTCACTATTTTTGGAAGTGAATATTTTTTTTAAAATGCCAAAGATCGACAGTTTAGCTTTGGAATAGATGGAATTAAGTACAATAACTCACCAAATAAGATTATTACTCTGTGAAGTAGCAGCTGATCAATGCGAAACTTAAAGCTGATGCTATTTTATTAGTCATCTAGAAACTCATAAAAATACTGATGCGGCAGTAAGGCTGTGTACACCCTACCTCGTAGCCAGCCAATGGCGGGAAATTTCAGTGTATGATTCATCTTATTGCTGTATGGTGGTGTCAAATTTTGCCTATCTTGTTTCTGAAATTTTTATATCTAGCTGCTCGTTTTTTCTGCAGTTTTCAAACTTTTTCAATTGGCTGTTGAAATGTATCAAAATACTAATGTCGGAATCAATTGATCAGCTTCCGACATACAATAGGTATTTGTCATTTGTGTCTTGCTTTGTTTCAATGGGATTTTGATTTTCATGTGTCTATGGAATGCTTAATTGTCTGTTTTTGATCCTGCAGTGAACTTGTAGTAATGTTTTTGAAGTTCCTATATGATCACGACCCAGTGAAGCTGCTTTTGGACCAATCTGTTTGTGATCACCATGTTCAAGTTGATACGTGAGTCATTTAAGCACGTATAGTGCTGCTATTTCTTTTCAGTAGGTGTAAATGTTTCCATTGCACCCAGTTATATTACAGCAATTAATCAAGAAGAGTTGTAGGAATATGGAAGAGTAATGTTAACGAGAATAGTACATGAAACTTGGGCATGCCCAATAATAGAAATATGCTGTGTAGGTTAAATGGTCTCCATTTCTAATGCGGTGCAAAGCTAAGTATTCATGGTTTTGGATTATGATGGAATACAACAATGACTCCTTAAATTGGATGTGCTTTTATCGTGAAGCACCGCTCATTCAATGCAATTCATCACCCATTTTTAATTATGGGCCATTGGCAAAAAAGCAGCCTTTTTGCAGCGGCAACACAAGGATAAGGTTGTATACATCTGATCATCTTTTACTCCACCATTTGTAGTTAACCTTAAGGCAATGGCGTAATCTTGTTAGTTTTTAACAAGGTTACTTGTGACTTGGCCATACATTGGTTGGGGTAAATAATCAAATTCTGTGTTAGAAGTGCTCATCGCTAACCCAAACTGCTGGTGCTGGTGGTTATGATTTTTCTGTTCAGTTTATTATCATGCCTCTGGTGTTTATCAATTTTCCTTTCATAAAGTTTTAATGTATAACAAATTCCTTATGCGAATCGGGAAAGTTGTCTAGCAAATTAACAGTCACTTTGTATGAAATAAGAACTAAAGGCCATCACTAACATTGTTATCTAGGACTTCAAAAGCAGTGAAATAAGTTTTGTAACTGCCGATGTGACTACTCTAGTCTTCTACTTGCTTTTAACCCAAAGTATAAAGATGTTCTATGTGCAATTAATATAGTCGATGGACTTGATTTTTATCACTACAATTGACAATGTGATATATATGATGCATTAGGAACACGGCTCGAAGAATCATAGAGCTTGTGAAACTAGGGGGTTTTCCTGATACAGAGTGCTTGAACCGCACTCTAGCTAAAGAATTCTGTGATATGGAATCCAGGTATATCTTTCTTCTCTCTCTGACATTTTTATTAGGATAGTTACCATAGTTTTTTTTTGTGGAGAGGTGCTCATGTGTCTTTTCTCCTGAAATGACACTGACTATGAATTTTTATTGTTTTTGGTGTTCATGGCATCATGCTTTAAGTTTATATTTTATGTCTCTGTTGTATCTAAAGATGTTATAATGAATTAATCTGAAGTATTCTTTGTTCAATAGTATACTTTTTTCCTCACTACTCATTTCTTAGTTTTATTTATTTCAAGCTTATTTCTCTTTGGAAACACACTGGTGCTTTCAAGCTTTATCATAATCTACTTGTCTCATGTTCCAGTTTTAGAGATGCTTTTGATATGCCGCATACAACAATTTCAAAGGATATAACATGCCAACAGTTGCTGCCGTTGTTTCCCTTTCCATCTTCTCCACCACCCAGCCCCTGCTTTGTTCCAACATCAATATCATTTTATTGGGTATCTGCTCTCTAATTCGTATGAGTATGTTTTTTTTAACCATAAGCCAAATTTTTTGTTGTAATCTCGAATCCGGATATGCTTGCAGCTGATATGAATCAATGTCTCTGTATTTTATTTTTTTTGCAAAGTTTCTGTCTAGTAATTCTAGTCTTTTGTGATGGTCTTTTCTAAATTATGCTTGCAGTCTGTTGTAAAAAAAATTGTTATACGAACACGACACGACTCACCAGTGATCCGTGTCTACACCAGAGGTCTGTCCACGACAGAGTATATGATGCCCATGCTTGTTGTTACTGCCTCTAATGCGTTATCTTACCTAGGACACAGCTACTGATGTTTCATTATATGATTCAACTCGAGAAAACCTTGTGGACTACATTGCTTTTCAAATACCCGAATGGTCATCATCAGTTGTTTCCAATTGTATATGCATACTACGAGCCAGAGGTATGATGGATGAAGCGAGCAATATCAGGCGGGGATACCGCTCGCTAGAAGCGTTGCTGCTATCTGTCTCAGAAGATTTCGGTTGTGTGGACTTATCTCTGTATAAAGTAAAATCCAAAAAACACATCCTGCCTTCAATCCTTATAATTATTCTATTTACCATGTTTGCTAAGTTTGTTATTTCTGTGCTTCTCTTCATAAACAGGAACGTCAGATAGTTATGCTTATGAATGAGAGAGCTACTTCTAATACCAACAAAGATGCCCATTTGATGGTTCTACAAGCAGATGATCTACCATTTGTATCTATTCCAAGGCTCAACAGTGTAAACATTTGGAAATTGGATCAATTGCAGGTGTGCTATTTTCTTATAGCTACCTACTTTGACAAGCAATTGTTAAGCAATGGAGCAACTCCTATCTGTCACAAAGCTAAAATTGCTAGAACATGGTGTCATTTTATATCATTTATTGCTTTTTATTTTGAAATCTTAAGGCATAGAATTTTCAAATAGAACAAGTCTAGCTATTTAAAACGTCAATTGTCTAAAAATGGCGAGGTCTCAAAGCCATAAGCTACATAGTTATTCACTAACTCCCATAAATAACCAGTGAGAACTAAGTCCAGAATGGAATGCCAGTTTGACACTATATATCATTATCTCCTGGTTATATGTGGCATATCGCGTGCCTTGTAAGTTGTAACTAGAACTAAAAAAGAACCTATTCAATTTTGTATGTTCTGAAGAACCCAGTGAGTAATCATGTCCAACAATACTTAAGCGCAATATTGGTATGCCTGTCCAGTTAATAAATAAACTGATTGAATCCTATTTTATGTAACTTTCATCAACATGTTGGCTTGAGCACATAAGACATCCTCTTTCTCTAAATACGTTTCTATTTTTGTAAAATGCAGGGCTCCGTGTTCCCCTTGCAAACGGAAACTGCAAAGGTGCGAAGTATTCCTCACACTGTTGTTCCACCACTGGCTGTAAGTGGTAAGTAATCTACTTTTAAGCTGCCAATACTTGAAATTAATTTGCATAAGCTTAAAAGATTCAAATTTGTTACAGAAACAAAGAAAATACTAAACCCTTTTCACATGCTCCTCTGTCAACTCCTTTTATGAGTCAGTACTACTCCTTTTGTACTGCCTTGTTACAGCACTTGGTGTACCTTCTTTGTTGTACCTTTGTCTTTTCACAATCTAAAAAAATCCTTTGTGAGTCTTGTGACCCATGCTGAAACTTATGGCTTATGTTACTTCAACTCTTCACTATCGGAACCGTACTTGTGTTGACACGACACGGCATAGATCTGGGTATGGATTCTGCACCTGACACCTATTAGTCCAACACTTCTCTTAGAGAGCTAAACAAGTGAGGTTTGCACCACAAAAATATAGGAAACCAGTTTATAAAGCAATTAATGCTATATTTAACAATCTTTAAGCATTATTTGTCAAACTTTTTCCATTTTGGAGTGAATTAACAATTGCTCCCTTTTAAGTCCACATTTTTAAATTACTCCCTTTTAATTTGTTTATTTTCTAATAAATTACACTCGGGTTAAAATTTGCTTGCAAAACCCAACTCGGTTATATTTTCCATCAATTTTCATTTTTAGGTTTGATTAGTCTAATCTAAAATACCCTTGCCTAATGTTCTTGTTATATATTTGGCTGATTTTGCAACATGTCCAGAGTCCTATCCTCGATTTTGATCACGAATCACCATAAACTGTTAAAAATACTATTTTAATACGTGATTGTTTTTACCCTATACAGCATCCAGAGGCGTTGGATGTGTTTTTGCTGCTAAAAAGCGGGCCCTAGTGTACATTCTTGAGGAAGATGAAGAGGAAGAAGAAGAGGAAGAAACCTCAGACATGGAGTGATGCTAAAGCGCTACGTTTCAATGCTCATGTGTTTGGCAGGTATCTTCTTGTTAAGGAGACGAGAGAGCTCCACAACAAGGCAATTATGATAAAGCAAGGCGCAGCTACTTGTGAACATGATTGAAGGACTCCCATCAGATAGATAGGTGTGTGTGTAACTGTGTACCCTTTTATTTATTTTTATTTTTTGTGAAACGGAGCGGCATAAGGTGAGCATAGTTACAAACAAGACTATGCTCGAACCTATACCACCAGGACTAGGAGCTCCGAGTGTGAACCAGTAGCAGGCTATAGTAGGACCTCATTAGCTGGGGTCTGTACTGTTTTAGGAGATGGTTATGGTGAAGTTTAAATGCAGTTTAGATAAGGGGGTATGTCGTTCATGATTTGTAGCATTGCTCATCAGTTTCTTTCGTTACTCGAATCTTGTCGTTGTCCATCCATCACTGGCAAATGGCAAAGAAGCTTGTATTTATCATCATCACCTTTGTTTGCATTGCAGCTTTCAGGGGTGTGTAAGACTGTAGTAGTGTGGTGCATGTAAACATACTTCCACCATAAAGAACTTTGTTTGTTGTCCACATCCATCAGATTTTTTAAGTTGAAAAGTATGAGTAGAAGATTCTGTGAGAGATATATATGGGTCAATCAATAATGTATTTTTGCAATTAATTTCAAAAGTGTGTTCATTTTTGTACCTAGTTTTTTAACTTCTAACGAGTGAGTACTTGAAATTGACATTGGTGTGGTTCAAAAAATTGATTATTCGATCCCATTAGACATCCAATCTGAATATTCGGTTTGAAAAGTAAGTTGGCTTCGTTTTGGATCATATATGGATTTTATTATCAAATTTTCTATTTAATGAACGTATTTAGAGCGTCATATTTATAACATGGTTTCTCTACTCCTTATCATTTTGGCAATGTATCATTTTATAAGGAGTATTTATTTTGTAAATTTATATCGTCAAATATAATTACTGATCAGATACTACAATACAATAACTTGAGAAGGATGATTAAAATACTAATTATGTTTAGATCATTTTAGTAGCGAAATAATAGGAAATGTTGGGTGGAATGGTGGATATAAAGTTTTGTCCTCAATCGTTCAACTAAATTCCAATATATGGGTACTCGTTGGATATCATCATCCGATCTGATTATTATTGGATACTTGAAATATTTAGATCGAATACGGATATCTCAATTTAGAATTTTTTTAGTTTGGATATCCGATCCAAACTAGCACTTTGGATTGTATCCATTCGATACTTGCTCTACCCTAGTTTCATTAGCTCTAGGCCACAATGTGTTCTATCATACATGTTGAATTGAACTGAAAGGAGCTTGAAAAAATACTCCCTCCGTCCACTATTTATCGCCCCACTCCATTAAAATACTCTTCACATATATTCATGAAGTGGGGCAATAAATAATGGACGGAGGAAGTAAGATTTAAGTCTCCCTTATGATAGATATATCTATTATAAAAGTAAGGAATCATTAACGGATCAACAAATGTGATAGATTAAATATATATATACTCCTAAAAAAAAGTATTTTCTCCATTTTTTTTATCTTTCCATTTTCCTTTTTGCTCCACTTTTTTCATTTTTTTCCATTTAGGTTCATAATTTTTACCATACTACCTTACTATTTAGAACACTTTACACCTTTATTATTTTCTATTTACACACACTTACCATTCTATCCCCAATATTTCTTAAATTTATCATTTTGTATTTAATACAAAAAAAAAATTGTATCAAATGTCAATGAGAAGATAAAATAAAAATGAAGGAAGTAAATGATTTATCTTCGTATATCTACAGGAATATTTATTTGACACGTATGAAGTACTCTCTCTGCCTATGTAAAAGAGTCATCTTTTTTTTTTGTCGTCTCTCTAAAAAGTCATATTTTACTTTATTTCTCTTTTGTATGATTTTTGTGGTTATCATTAATTATGACCTAACATATTTCCTCATATTTCATTTTCCACCAGACATTTCTATCCTCTTTAATCCCCTATATGCTATAAGAATAACGCCTGCACACACGTCAACACCGCGTTAAATGTTTTCCCTTCAAAAGTCTTATTTTTTAATTATGGAAACAAATAATCAATCAACTCATATTTGTAAAACTCTAATTATACTAATTACTTTTTATGATAAATCACTAAAGGTGAAAAAATATTTTTAAAATAAAAAAAACCGCAAGTATTTATTTAAATATTATTTGATTCTATTTAATTAGAAAATTACTCAGTCGATTAGATAGATAATAACATTTCCAAAAAATTTCTCTCTAAACTGCACTATTTTAGACATATTATGAAAAAAAATCATGAATTAATATTTATGATATATTAATAGATGTGAGTATTTCAAAATACGAGACGACATATTATATATATGAACTATAAAAAATGGGAAATGATATATATACAACCCTTAGGGTTGTATTTAAGTGACCAAATAAGGAAATAATCTTTTAATACATGTAATAATTGTCTTGATGACTTGATGTATGTGCAATTTGTGCTCAAATTCATATGTATATACTAAATTTGGAAGATTTTTAATGTTTAAATACAATCCTTAGGGTTGTATTCAGCATTATCCATAAAAAATATACGTAGTATTTTCATTAAAATACATAATTAATGACATTTTAAAACATTTCTCAATTATTTTGATTTGTTTTACGATTTCAAAAATATTTTTGTATATCTACTATACATGTACTATAGTTAAATATAAAAATAAAATTATGAATTAATAATTTAACGGAGTTACTCTTCGCAGTACACATTTTACTCGACGCAGTACTTTTTACCCATATTTTTCCATTGCATGCCCTTATCAAAAAAACAAACCTAACTTTATTTCTCTCCCACCCTCTCTACCCTAACCCTAAAAATCATCATCTTCTTTTTCAATTATTATTAACTACCTCCAAATCTAACTATACATTCATTCAATTTATTAAATTTAATAGATCATGGATACAATTTTGATTGAAGAACAGGTATCAATCATTAATTATTGAAATTGGGGTTTTTTGTTTCAAAGTTCAAAATAATTGATTTTTTTGTTTATTGTTATATATCATTAATTATGATTATTGTTTTTTGTTTATCATTAATTATTGAAATATTTTGATTGGAGAACAGGTATCAATCATCAGTTATCATTGATTATTGAAATTAAGGTTTTTGTTTCAAAGTTCAAAATAATCGATTTTTTTTTTGTTTATGGTTATATATCATTAATTATGATTTTTGTTTATTGTTTATCAGTAATTATTGGTTTCAATTATCGATTTTCAACCATTAATTACGTTACGTACGATCTTGTTCCTCTTTTTTACGGAGTCTTTTTTATTTTGGTTCGAATGTCTCGCATGACTTTAAACATAAATTTAAAGTTGTGGCCGAATACAAATGAATTTTTCTAGCAAACATTATATTTTCAATTTTTTTGGTTTAGAAACTCAATTCTTGGATTAATACCTTAATATTGGGTATTAAATTGGAAGTATGCAATCGAATAGTGTAGTACAGTTATGAACTGAGTATATACTGCGTCAAAGTTGAAAAAAAAATGTACTGTGTCAAAATTGAAAAAAACATGTGTATTTCGTGATAAAAGAAACGTACTGCGTTGATAAATTTTTAAAAAATATTTTATTCAAAGATTAAAGTAAATGTACTTCATGAAATTTTAAAATAAATGTACTGCGTAAAAGTAAAATAAATAAATGTACTGCGTAAAAGTAAAAAATAATGTACTGCGTTAAGTAAAGTAAACATGGAAAAGAGAGAAAGAAAAGAGAGGAAAAACAAAAGGATGAATTTGAGGGAGGGGGAAATGGGAGGGGCAAAATAGGAAAAACGGTACTGCGTCGAGTAAAATGCGTACTGCGAAGAGCAACACCCTAATTTAAAATCTAATGAAATAATGTTTTTGTATATCTACTGTATATGTACCCAAAAGGTTTTGGTTGAAAAATAAGGAAGGAGAATGAGTGGTTGAAAAAAGGAGGAAGAGAGAGAAATGAGAGAATAATTGTGAACCACATATTAATGACCTAAAAATGAAAGTGGTACAAAAATCAAAATCAGTCCAAAAAGGAAAGTGGGACAATAATAAAAACTCGGAGGGAGTATATCATAAAAATAAATTTATTAAAAATATCATGCATCAATGCACGGATTTGTGCTAGTTCTTATCAAATGCAAGGGGTGAAAGAGACGCAAGAGGTAATAAATTTGTAACAAATATATTAATTTAACAATTATTCTCCCATGTGATAGTAGTATCCATTGTATCCTTATAACGTAGATATGAACCAATCATTGACATTTGGGACGTTTGAGGGTAAAGAAGTAAAGAAAAGGTGAGTAGGCGCGTCTCGAGACATGGGACTAGGAAGTAGGAGTAGGAGTAGTGTACTAGTTCTCCGTAGGCTTACTTATGATGTAATCATACCCTTATTTAACTGAAACCAACACAACACATTACACAACACCCCCCACACGGCCACACGCACCCAAACACAAACCCTCTATTTCACCTCTGCTGCTTAATCAACTTCACCACCCTTCTTCCCCTTTTCCCAATACTCCCTCTCTCTCTTTATCTCTATCTCTCTTGTAAGTCCTTGAGCATGAGCTGGGTTTTAATTTTGTGTTTTTATGACCTTATTCTGGGTTGGGTTTATTAACAATGCCTTTCCTTTTTTTTTTTGCTTTCCACCCACCCCTCTTTCTTACTCCTCCCTCCTATATTAATATTATTATATATGCGTCTATGTAAATCTGTTGTGTAATTGCATTAATATTCCTTAATTCTTGCATTTAATATCGTCTTCTTTGTCTTTGATTCTCTTCTTCAGCTGCATCTGCATCTGCATCAGCATCTGCGCCTGCGCGTGTCCCATCCCTTCTCCAATTTCAAAACCCTCTACTTATTCTATCTATTTTAAACCCTAATAAAAAACCCCCGTTGCAATTTGCAATGCAAAAGGAGATGGAAGAAGTGGAAATTGTGGAATGACAAGCGTGAAGGAGAAATGTAGGAGAATTATCAAGGCCAATGACATCATCACCCCCTCAGCCTCCCATTACGAAACTCATCGCCCATTTCCTCCACCTTCGACGACACTGTCCCAAGCATCCACAGATTCGCTGAGGCTTACAACATGGACTGCCCCGCTGCCCTCAACCGCCACGGCCATGGACTCCCTCAAACGCAACATGAACAGGCTCAGTATACTGCCTCCGGATTGGCTTGGTCGGCTGAGCAGCAAGCGCGGCAGCTTCACTTTGATTTCATGGCTGCCTTGCCTTACCACATGCTGGGAATTCAGCTACTGATTTCATTTCATGCTTCACAAGTCGTAGGCCGCTTCTTTCTGTATATAATGAGAGGCCTATTATGAAACTTTGGGGGTAGACTAGATATCATAAGATGATGTGTTTTTGTAGCATCAATCCCTTAACTTCTTCTTCATCTTCATCTTCATCTTCATATATTGAATACCGTCTCATACTACTACTAGCTATTCATGGTCTTTCCTCCTGATTTTTATCCCTAAGCGCTCTTCTTGCTTGTGTTTTGGTTATCATCTGTCAGCGCACTGTGCAGCGCTGATATTAGGGCACACTTACTAACTGTTTATATGGACTACAATACCCAAAAGAATACAGTGATATCGAGGAAGTATTAGAGTTAAAGGTTTACTTAGGCTGTAGCGGGTTGAATAGAATCACTTTGATTTTCTGTTATATTCAAGGCTGGCTTTTCTGTGCGGAGGCTGGATGAGGTCAAATCGATTCAGTTTATAGGCCGAGGCATTGCCCCATCAAATGCAAATTCACACATCAGAACAACCCGTAATACTGAATTCAGCAAAATGTACTGCTTATTCATTAGTACTCGTATTATGGAGTACTCCGTAACAGTGAAATGGGCACCAATTACATGATAAAAAAGAATAAAATGACCAACCATGGAGATATGTACCATACCATAAACACATTCCTGTGATATATGGAGTATATATAAATAATATGCACACTCTAACAATCGCGAAAAAATGTTGAGGTAATACGGAAGTATAAAATGATGAGAGAAGAAGCGCCAAGTTTGCTGCTATGTTGGAGGTGAAAAAAGGGTGGCCAGACCTTGATCAACTGTTAATTGTATCCTGTCATACGACATCAGTGATTCTCTGTGACAATTGTAAGCGCCGTTACCTCTGGCCAATACCTCTCCATCACAATCTATGATTCCTCCCTTGGTCGAGTTATTAGTGCGCGTCCCCGGCTCTAAAATGAACGCTTTCACTTGCCAATCCCAATCCCAAACCAAACAGAGCAGATGAGTTAGGTGTTACTGAAAACAAGTTTACAAAACAAATTGAGTTCACCTTGAAGTACAAGACATGAGGTGACTTGACATGATTTCCATTTCCCAGTTCCGTCATCAAGGAAAGCAAACCCAATTTCGAGCCATCTTTAAAGATAACTACATCAATATACCCATCTGAAAACTACACATCAAGCACCTTGTGAACAATTGGCAACCACAAATGTTAATGAGATTGATGTTGAAATTTATAAAGAGGTGAAGAAATTGTCTTTCAAGTTTCAACCAAAAAATAATTACGTACAATTTATTTCAGGGGTTGTTGGAATTTAGGTCAACCAACATTGCTCAAAAACAGTAAAAGGGGTACTCATCCCCTGGTGTTACTAACTCCGTATTTGAGACGATTGGTGTTCGTACACTTCATATTCAAGTTAGACAGAAGCCTCCCTCTTTTATGTTAAAATCTCACATTTCGAGACACTACCTCCTCTCTGCAATATCTCTCAAAACATAGTAGGCCTCACACATATACACAAATTTCACACGAGTTATTCCACAAACCAACAGCAACCATCAACATGCAATTTGTGTCCCATAAAGAGCTAAAACACAGAGACAAGAAGACGACCGAGACTCGGACATAGATCGTATGCCATGGACCTTACCTTGGCATTAGGAGCTGGCATTGCATCATCACTACCCCAAGGGACGTTATGGATCCAAACTGAAATAAATGGACCCTCAGTGGTTCTCCAATTCAACTTCTCCAAGTTTAGATTAGGCCCAACATAGCCGCTTCCCTGAGCGCTAGCCTGCGTATTACTTGAACTGCAGAATGACAAATCTTGAACTGATAAAGCTTCTTGACTTATTGTTCTGGCATAATCTTCCGATTCAGATGCAGGGACGAAATGAATACGTCCATTGTATTTTCTCAGATGAAGTATTCTTTTGATCGCCTATGGAAATAATACATTAATAGCATCAGTGATACAGTATGTATAAATAAAAACCTTATCACAATTTTCAAATATCTATCTTTTTAAATGCAGCAGCGTATCCTTGTTAGTTGTTAGTGAGCGAACAGGTTCATCAAAGATTAAATTTTGCATCAGCAGTAGGATCATTGGATGAAAAACTAATCACAATTTTCAAATATTTATTTATCTTTTTAAATGCAGCACCATATCCTTGTTGGTGAGGGAACACGTTCATCAAAGTTTATTAAACTTTGCATCAGTAACAATAGGATCATTGGATGAAAAGGGTAAACGATACTTCCAAGTTCTAAATAGAAAACGATGAAGCCAATACCAATCTTCTTCCATACAAACAAAAATAGACTCGACAAAAATAATGTTACTCAGTAGAACTTAATCAAAAAAATGGCAGCGCAATGAACGTCATTTTGAAAAGATAAAATGGAAATTAAGAGGAAGAGAGGATGCACACCCAAGGGAAAGAAGTAGAACTGATACATCTGGTGTGTAAGATAAGATCACTTGCCTCTATCCTCTTTATTCCCATCTAATTCTGTAAATGAGATTCATACAGCTAGTTGTGATAGCTTCTTGACAAACATATCCGCAGTGACCTCATTTTCAGTTTCTATTAGAATAGAGACAAAATAGAAGAAAAGAAATGAGGCTAGAAAAATGCTTGTCGAACACAAATTCTATGCACTGCGCAGTCCTTTATTAATAGGCTTGTCATAAGGTAAAAACTTCACGGGAAGATATTTCCTACAAGAGGATGTCGTGAGGATTCAAGCTTTGGGATTAACCAATAACATCTTTCGACAGGATGGTATTACTTCAAAACTTGACGCTTTGCAAATGTCAAAGAGGAGTTTAAAATGGTTGACTTATGTTTTGGTAAAAAATATACCAGGTCTACGATTTAAGTTTGCGGGTCAAAGCAATCGTCCTATAACTACGGGTCGGTGAAATCGAGATAAAACTAGAGAACGAGGAACAACGAAAGAAAATAACGACACACAAAGTTTGGTGACGCGGAAACCCGATGTGGGAAAAACCGCGGGGGGAGTCGGAATCCCACCAAAGTTTCACTACGAATGAAAAAAGGATCAAGAACCGAATACAAATAGGAATGTTTTTTTTATAATTGCTAGAGTTTTGGTGTTGTGTGCGTTGGAGTTGGTGTGCTGGGATGCCCCCTTCCTTCTTCCCCTCTTTCCTTTATATATGGCCCCTCCTCCTCTGGTGTCTTTATGGCCCCTTTAATGTAGAGCAATTATTGCTCTTCAATGCCAAGTGACCGTTATGACCGTTATGCCAACTCATTATTCTCCTCCTTCCCTTTATGTTGCTGTTGACCGTTGCCTTTCTTATCCATCAGAATCTTTTCATTTAATCCCTTCTTAATTACTTGAGATTTGGCCCTTTAACTCTCCTCAGCTGTTACAATCTTCTTCTGGATTCTTTCCTGCTCAGCAGGAGAGTTTCCTAGCTTGTAGGAGTGTTTGTTGCCTCCTTCTCTCTTGGTGTGGGCTGAATTTTACCTTCCATGTGTTGGGCCTTCTTGACTAAATGAACCATTGTTTTATTTGTCTCATGCTTCATTTGACCCATTATTTTGTTTTGTCTCGGGTTTGTTTGGTTTGACGTCTTCCGATTATTTTGACCTCCGTCTTTTAGTTTCTGACCTTGACTTTTCATCCGTGAACCGTGGACCCTTTTGTTGTTGACTCTTGACTTTTGACTTTTTGACCGTCCACTCGTTTCACGCCACGTTTCATTCTGAAGGTGCAAATTTTTGGCCCGAACAAATGCCCCCAAATTTCCGACTAAGCTCATCTTAGGCGGGAATTTCCGTTTGCCTCTATTGTAGGCAGTCGGCTCTGCTTCTGCTGGCCTTAGCTTGCTGGTTCTAGGAGAAGGCGCGATCTGTCCCCTCTCTTAGAAATTACTCCTGCAGAGAGTGGACCTCTGGTGGCAGACCTTTCTAAGACTACCTCTTACTCTGCCCCCAGATCCGTTGATGAGGTTTCTGCTGAAGTGGTGCTCAAATTTCCTGAAGGCTTTGGTAAGTCTGCAGAGGATATGACTTTCCTGGATCATATGCTACTTCCTGGTCCCAGGTCTGTGCTAGAAGAAGGTTCTCTGAAGGAGTTGGACTTGGTTCGCAGATTGTTGGCGGAGGAATCTGGTTGTAGAGAAGAAGTGACTGGATGAGGAATTTCCTGTGGCGCTTGTCCTGGATGCTCTTTCTGATGTGGAGGTGGAGGATCTGATGGAGTCCGCTGATTTCTCATTGCTGATAAGGAGGCTGATGGGCAAGAGAACGTGTACCAGCAGGATGTCGTTGATGACCCTGGGGGAGATTCTGCTGCTGTTCATCAGAGACCCAGGTTCCTGTAGAAGAATCTGCTACAGTTCCGCCTCCACCAGAGGAGAATGTCCAGGCTGTGGACCAAGTTCTGCTGGAGTGATGTTACTCTTCCTTTGTTTTCGGCTTGTGAATCCTGCATGGCATGAACTTCCGATTTAGTGTTTGCAAAAAATTCTGTAATGACTTCGCCTTTGCTCAGGGGAGCGATGTGTGTTAGTATTTTGTGGCACTTCGTGCCTTAACAGAAGATCGTAATCGTTTGCTTTTGATCGTGGTTGTTTGCGTTTGATTGTAATCGTTTGTTGTAGTTTTGTCTAACTACCTTCTGTTGTATGCATGCCTTATGTTTGTATGGTCGACCTTTGATATAGTGGTGGCCTGGGGTTTAGTTCGCCCACTCAGTCGGAGGTGCCACGCTTTGCGTGGGTGCTAAGTGGCGCAGGAGACTGTAATGTCCCGGTTGTAGGCACTTAGTCACAGACGCACGCCCTCTGTAGAAATTGTACACTCCACCAAATTAGTCACCAACACTCAGTTTGAGAAAACTGACAAAAATTTGGCAAAGATAGGGAACACAATATTTGAAAACATATGTGGAAGCAAAAAATCGAATTTCGAAAATATATGGAGAGAGAGAATTAAATTTCGAAAATGTACGCAATAAGAAAATCAAACCTTAATGCCAAAGAAAATTGGATTTTGACGACACACGTAAAAAGGAAATCAAAATTTTATCTGATTTAAATATGCGGGAAAAAATTTGAATTTTGCTAAAAGAAAGAAAAGAAAACAGAAGAATGATAGGAAAATTTAAATACGTGTTTGCGAGGTTTGAAAAGATTAAACCTGGGTTCTGGTGGAGGTGCACCTGGCAGAATAGATGCCCCGTTTCTGGTGGCTGTAGCCCATGTTTCTGGCGGCAGTGGCCCAGATTGCTGGCGGCTGTGGCCCACTCAGAAGAAGTATTTCTTTAGGTGTACGATGTTCCATGGCTTTTGGATGATCTTCCCCTCCATGGTCATAAGTCGGTAGGCTCTGTTCCCAACTACTTTCTCTATTTGATAGGGTCCTTCCCAATTGTAAGCGAACTTTCCTGCTCGTTGGTTCCTGGTGTTCTGGAAGACTTTTCTGAGGACTAGGTCTCCTTCCTGCAGGATTCTGACTCTGACATTCTTGTTGTAACTTCTGGCGACTGTTTGTCTGTAGGAGGCCATCCTTATTTGAGCATCGGTTCTGAGCTCATCTATAGAATCCAAGCTGCTTGCCATCTCTACCTGGTTCCTGTCTTCGGTTATGCATCCGTATCTATGAGTAGGCACTCTCACCTCTGAAGGGATGACCGCCTCAGCACCAAAGACCAAACTGAAGGGTGTTTGTCCTGTAGCCACCTTGGGTGTAGTTCTGTCAGACCACAGCACCAAGGGGAGTTCCTCTGCCCATCTGCCCCCTGCCTCCTCCAGCCTTCTCTTCAGGTTGTCTATCACAATTTTGTTGCTAGACTCCGCCTGACCATTAGACTGAGGGTTTCTGGGGGTAGACTTGCTTAGTGTGATGTTCCACCTGGCGCAGTAGGCCTCCATCTTGTTGCCAATAAACTGGGATCCGTTGTCGCAGATGATCTCTGAAGGAATGCCAAACCTGCAGATAATGTTACGTTTTATGAAGGATATAACCTGCTTCTCAGTCACCTGAGGGAATGCTTCTGCTTCTATCCACTTGGAGAAGTAGTCAGTCATGGCCAACATAAAAACCTTGTTTCCTGGGGCTCTTGGTAGCTTGCCAACAATATCCATCCCCCATTTCATGAAGGGCCAAGGAGAAATTACCGGGTGCAACGGCTCTGCTGGCTGGTGATTGACCGGTGCATGTCTCTGGCAGGCGTCACATTTCTTAACATATTCCCTCGCGTCCTTGCGCATTGTCGGCCAATAGTAACCTTGGCGGAGTGCTTTGTTGGATAAACTCTTGCCCCCTGCATGATTTCCACACTCACCACTGTGGAGGTCATGCATAACCCCCTCTGCCTCCTGCTGACTTAGGCACCTCAAGTATGGTCCAGCGGCTGATCTTTTGAACATGACACCATCAATGAGGGTGTACCTGGACGCTTTCATTCTAAAACTCCGGGCTTCCTTCTTGTCTGCTGGCAGGATATCGTTTTGCAGCCATTCTTGGTAGGGTTTTCTCCAGTCTGGGATTCTTTCTTGTTCTGCTGAGGTGCTGCAGACTCCTGCCTCCTGTAGCCACTGCAATCCCTGGTCTGGTGAATAGTCCTCCTGCCTCAGCATCTGGTATTCTTGTGTGCCTGTCCAAACTGCTGGCTCCAGTACATGGACAATGGGTATGGTGGAAACTACGCCTGGTTTGAAGGTTGCCCCCAGGGTGGCTAGGGCGTCTGCTTCCACGTTCTGGTCCCTAGGGACTTGGTTGATTGAGAAGGCTACGAACCTAAGGGAGAGCTCCTTTGCCACTTCAAGGTAAGACACCATCTTGGAGTCCTTAGCTGCATACGAACCATTCATGTGATTGACTATTAGCTGGGAATCGCTGTAAACCTCTAGGCGCCTGATTTTGAGGTCTAGAGCCAGCTGGAGGCCCAAGATTAGAGCTTCATATTCTGCCTCGTTGTTTGTTGTTCGGAACTCGCACCGTACTGCTTGGACTATGAGATCCCCCTGAGGAGACTTCAGAACTAATCCTGCTCCAGATCCTCGCATGTTGGAGGCGCCATCTACATTTAATTTCCACACCTGTTCGCCTTTGTCCTCCTCAAGGAGGAGGATGTCTTTCTCTGCCTGTGTCTGCAGAGCTGGGCTGAAGTCGGATACGAAGTCTGCTAACGCCTGGGATTTTATCGCTGTTCTGGGGACAAATTTCAGGTCGAAGCCGCTCAAGTATATAGACCACTTGGCCATTCTCTCTGATAACTCAGGTTTTCTCATAATAGTTTTTAGTGGATAATTTGTTACTACGGAAATAGCATGCGATTCAAAATAAGGTCGAAGTTTATAAGATGCCGTAACAAGTGCAAGTACGAGTTTCTCAAGGGATGTGTACCTGGTCTCTGCAGGAAGCAGAGACTTACTAACATAATATACTGGGCATTGTGCTCCTTCGTGCTCACGTACTAATACCGCGCTGACTGCTACCTCGGTTACTGATAAATACAGGAAGAGTGGTTCTCCAGGTTCTGGTTTTGACAGCAGAGGTGGAGTGCTGAGGTAGTGCTTCAGGTCGCTGAACGCCTTCTCGTGCTCTGCTGTCCAATCAAACCTTTGGGCCTTCTTCAGGACATCATAGAACAACCGACATCTATCTGAAGACCTGGAGATAAATCTGCTCAGAGCAGCAATTCTTCCAGTCAGCCTTTGCACGTCTCTTGGCTTCTGTGGGGATTTCAGCTGGAGGATGGCCTTGATCTGCTCTGTGCTAGCTTCAATTCCTCTCTGGGTCACCATGTACCCCAGAAACTTCCCACATGACACTCCAAATGTGCACTTTGAAGGATTTAACTTCATCTTGTATTCCCTCAGGGTGTTGAAGGTATCCTCCAAGTGTGTTGTATGTTGCGAAGCTTGCTTTGACTTGACGACCATGTCGTCAATATATACCTCCATAGTGTCCCCAATCTGTCTCCTGAACATCTTGTTGACTAGTCTCTGGTAGGTGGAACCTGCATTCTTCAGACCAAAAGGCATTACATTGTAACAATATATACCTCTCTCAGACCTGAAGGCTGTCTTCTCCTGGTCTGCTGGATGCATCTTGATCTGGTTGTACCCACTCCATGCATCAAGAAAGGTTAGCATCTCGTGGCCTGCTGTAGCATCTACCATGACATCTATATGTGGTAGGGGGAATGGATCTTTCGGGCATGCTTTGTTTAAGTCAGTGAAATCGACGCACACCCTCCATTTGCCATTCTTCTTTGGGACCACCACCACGTTAGATAACCACTCTGGGTACTTCACCTCCCTGATCTTTCCAGCAGCCAGCAGACTGTCCACCTCCTGATTTATTACTTGATTTCTCTCTGGAGCAAACTTCCTTCTCTTCTGCTGGACTGGTTTGTAGCTTGGGTCCACGCTTAGCCTGTGAGTGATAACGCTCGGATCTATACCTACCATATCATCATGCGACCAAGCAAAACAATCCATGTTAGTTTTTAATAATTCAATGAGGTTTCGGCGGATATTACCTGTGCATTCTGATCCGATTAACACTTTTCGCTCTGGGTGTTGCTTGTCCAGGTTGAGTTCATCCAACTCCGCCTGAGGTGGCTCTACGTACTCCTGCAGAGGCAGATGAAGGCTCTGTAATTGCTATGCTAGGGGGCTCGCCGTCTTCTTAAGGGCTACCCTGTAGCAGTCTTTGGCCTCTCCTTGGTCTCCGGTGATCTTCTGCACTCCCTAGGGTGTAGGGAACTTCAAGCACTGGTGGTAGGTGGAGGTGATTGCCTTCATCTCATGAATCCAAGGCCTTCCTAGAATCACGTTGTAGGTGGAGGGTCCATCAATGACTAGGTACCGTACTTGCTTGTTCACTCCTCCGGCATAGGTAGGAATGGTGATCTCTCCCAGAGAATGCTTGGTCTCACCACTAAAACCCACTAAGGGAACCACCTTCCTCGTTAGATCCTTCTCGCTAAACTCCATATTCTGGAGAGTTTCCAACATGATGAGGTTGACTGAACTCCCTTTGTCCACCAGAATCTTCTTCACGGTGCAATTCCCTATAGAGAGGGTAATTATTAAGGCGTCATGGTGCATCTCTGGAGTAGCTTCTGCGTCAGTTTCGTCAAAGGTGACAGCTGGAAGATCCTTGCAACTGATTCTGCAGGAGTGCTCGGGTCTGTCTCCTCTGGTCTGAGAGGCATGTCTCTTGGCTGCTGAGTAGGTCAACCCGCATAATTCCGATCCTCCTGTTATCACATTGACAATTCTGGTACATATTGGAGGTGGAGAAGGCAATACCTGATCTGCTGCATTTATTCTGCTAGAGTTTCTGGACATGAGGTGATCCAGATTTCCCTGATCATACTGGAATTTAACCTCTCTCCTGAGCTGGACACACTCATCGGTATGGTGTCCGATATCGTCATGAAATTCGCACTTCTTGCTGGCGTCTCTTCGGTCATTGGTGTACTCCTGTCTCCTGGGCCACCTGACTCTGCGCCCTAACTCCCTCAGAGCCTTGAGCACCCCATCAAGGTTGGTAGAGAACCCATACTCACTTACTTTAGGTGGCAATCCTGGATTGTCCTTCCAGTCTTTCTCCTCGGAAATTTTGCTCACGTTCCTGTCATAGGGCTTTGATCTTTCACCCCTCTTTTCTGCTGGCGCCTTTCTGGTGGCATAACCATACGCAGCCCTTCTGGGGCCTGAATCTTCTTCTAACCTGATGGCTGCCATCGCCTTAGTCTGCACATCCTCGAATGTGGCACATGGGTACTTCGTGAGGTCTTTATAGAGGTCTGAATCCTGGTGGAGCCCTTGGCGGAAGGCTTCTATGGCGGTGGGCACATCACATATGGGGATGGTGACTTTCTCCTTGTTGAATCTGTTGAGGAAGTCACGTGTAGATTCTTCGAACTTCTGCACTACCCGATACAAGTCACTGGTCTGCTTCTCTGGTTTTCTGCTGCTGGCGAACTGCTGGTTAAAGGCATTGACCAGGTCAGCGAAGGAGGTGATGCTTCGGTTAGGCAGACCAACGAACCAATGGAGGGCTGCTCCTGACAGAGTGGAGCCAAACCCCTTGCACATGCAGGCTTCCTTCAAGGGCCCCGTAGCGGTCACCACCATCATCTTCTGTTTGTACTGGTTGATGTGATCTAGGGGGTCTGCAGTGCCATCATAAAGCGTCATGGCTGGTGGCATGAAGCCCTTGGGTACAGCAACACAGGCTAGATCGTCGATGAAGGGTGAATCTGCATAGCTGTCCCTAGCTGCTCTCTCCAGGGGGCGTGGCATTCCAGGAATCTTGTTGATCAGGTCCCTCAATTCCTTCAATTCCTGGCGTTGCTGATCTGTTGTGCTGATTGTTCCTGCAAGAGGGTTAGAGACAGGAGGAGAAAAGTTGAAAGGAGTACTCCCTGCATAAGGTCCTCCAGGGTGTTGACTACTAGGAGGAGGAGGTAAAGGTGGTGCTGCTGTCACGGATCTGGGCTGCCACTCTGACGCCTGCTGGTTGAGGGTAGGCGTTGTCCACATTCCTCCTGAGGGCTGGTTGTTGGATAAGGTGGTCATCTCTGGTGGAGTTACAAATTGCCATCCTGGCGTCTGGTGGACAGGGGTGCCTGCAGAAGATAGTGAGTTAGTCTCTCGACTTTCGATGTTGGAGAGAAAGTTACCTGTGGTAGGAGATCTGCCGGGTGTAGGGCCATAGGTCAAGTAACCCAACCCTTGGGGTTCAATAACCGGGCTTGGTGGAGCCAATCCTAGCTCCAGTCTGGTGACCAACTCTGAAGGGACCTCTCTGGTGGTCTTCCTGCCAGCTGCTGATTCCCTACAGGTGCTGGGTTCTCCCCTAAGCATCAGAGGCAGCATCTCTGGTGACATCTGGAGCGATGCAACTGGGGTCTTGTCTGCTGCTGAGATCCGAGCCTTGATATCTTGGTTGTCCTTCTGCAGGGTTTCTACTGCTTGGCGCAGAGCATCGATTCCCTGGAGCATACTCTGCATCAGGTCTGGTGACCCCGCTCCACTGGAAGCTTCTTCTATGAATCCTCCTGGAGTCAAGGTTCTGGTTTGTACGTTTTCTTTCCTGGCCTTGGAGGAGCTGGTGACCCCAGAGGTTTTAGGCGTCGGAGGGGGCCTAGACACTGGCAACGTGGGTTTCACCGCTTGGCTGGTGGGGATACCCAAGGTGAGGGGTGTGAAAACCAGCTCTGCTGATCCTGGGGACAACCTTCCTCCAATGGGCTGAGTTGATGCTCCTTGACTGCTGGACGAACTTTGGCCGGATCCGGTCATGGTGACACGAGTTTGCTTCACGGTAGGGTTTGGCTTATAGGAAATGATCACTTAGCCCCACGGTGGGCGCCAAATTGTTTTGGTAAAAAATATACCGGGTCTACGATTTAAGTTTGCGGGTCAAAGCAATCGTCCTATAACTACGGGTCGGTGAAATCGAGATAAAACTAAAGAACGAGGAACAACGAAAGAAAATAACGACACACAAAGTTTGGTGACGCGGAAACCCGATGTGGGAAAAACCGCGGGGGGAGTCGGAATCCCACCAAAGTTTCACTACGAATGAAAAAAGGATCAAGAACCGAATACAAATAGGAATGTTTTTTTATAATTGCTAGAGTTTTGGTGTTGTGTGCATTGGAGTTGGTTTGCTGGGATGCCCCCTTCCTTCTTCCCCTCTTTCCTTTATATATGGCCCCTCCTCCTCTGGTGTCTTTATGGCCCCTTTAATGTAGAGCAATTATTGCTCTTCAATGCCAAGTGACCGTTATGACCGTTATGCCAACTCATTATTCTCCTCCTTCCCTTTATGTTGCTGTTGACCGTTGCCTTTCTTATCCATCAGAATCTTTTCATTTAATCCCTTCTTAATTACTTGAGATTTGGCCCTTTAACTCTCCTCAGCTGTTACAATCTTCTTCTGGATTCTTTCCTGCTCAGCAGGAGAGTTTCCTGGCTTGTAGGAGTGTTTGTTGCCTCCTTCTCTCTTGGTGTGGGCTGAATTTTACCTTCCATGTGTTGGGCCTTCTTGACTAAATGGACCATCGTTTTATTTATCTCATGCTTCATTTGACCCATTATTTTGTTTTGTCTCGGGTTTGTTTGGTTTGACGTCTTCCGATTATTTTGACCTCCGTCTTTTAGTTTCTGACCTTGACTTTTCATCCGTGAACCGTGGACCCTTTTGTTGTTGACTCTTGACTTTTGACTTTTTGACCGTCCACTTGTTTCACGCCACGTTTCATTCTGAAGGTGCAAATTTTTGGCCCGAACAACTTACATACAGGTCCAAACGAGCACTGCCCATCCACCTCCATTTCTCCGATTCAATGTCTATGTCCGCCACAAGACCTAGTAGACGACAGAACAATCAATAAAGTAAGGAAAAAGAACTTGGCAAACAAAAAATAAATTTCATAATAGTACAAATAGAATTCCGAATACTGTGGTAACAGGAAGCATACCCCAAGCAAGCATTAAGACACTGAAAAACCTTGTCTTTCCTTGTGAAACCGTAGTAACATCAAGTGCCCGTTTGTGCCCTGTCACAAAAACTATTCAGTTTCTTAAATCAAGAATAAGAACTTCGTCCAAATGCATGCTTTTCCGAGCAGGCTTACTTTGAAGAATGGCGAGTGTAGCATGGGATGCAGAACAAGGCTCACCAACTAAATCCAAAAGAGATTTAGCCACCCCATTCCCAGTTCCTATATACAACAATGGTTCAAAAAGTAAAGGATAGATAGACAGTGTTGAGCAGAATGCATGCAAAGGCAGTATGAAATAATGTTTGAAAAAATATGTTATCTCAATCTGTGTTGTGCATATGCATGTGACAAATTCGCATTGACTGGTTAGAATCTATTGCCCATGTTTCTTAAATAGTTTCCAAAAGAAAGTCAAGAATTTTACAACGCAACTGAAAAGTTCTTGAGGTACAATAGTACCCCATATCCTCTCTTCTAAATCTTCTTGGACAGTTTGGTCATTTGCATCAAAATTAGTTCCGTCAAAAGCAATTGGAATATATCAAAGAAACTTCTCAAAATACAAATTTGGAAATAACACACATTTCGCACAAGTATATGTTTCAAAACACTTTGTTTCCTACTCCGTATTATTTTCTCCTGTTTTCTCTAGTCTCTAGAAAAGCGACTGAACCCGTGAGTTTGAAGTCTAGTGATATGGATCATTTTAACTACTTACCATCACGTGATGTGTTAACCTTCTTGCTTTATAGCCAACATTGAGATAGTAGCCTCAAAGGAAAATTAATCTGAATCGTCAGTTATATAGTCAAGATGACAAAAAAGAGTTCAGAATTAAATAGTACAATGGACGATTTTGACTAGAATTTGTGAACCTATGACATGTCTAAACTTCAAGGCGAGACAGAAAACACAAAAACTGTTTAATCATACCATCAAGGATGCCCTACAAATTCTTACAAAAGAAAAAGATAGAACAGTTCCACTTATTGCTTAGAACATGAAATATCACCTCTAGAATTCATGCATAAATTCGAGCAATATAGCACAAAACTATCTAACTCCAATTGATCTACTAATGCATCCACAAAAATTGACAGTAAGATACCTGCAGGTATCACTCCAAGAGGCATCTCAGTTTCCCAGTCATGTCGTTGCAGTAAGCCATTTATCACCTACTACAAAATACAATACTTATTAATACTATGTGGCAGTCCAAACTCAAAGTTCTAAATGGCTAAACTTTTGGAGTTCAGGAAACCCTTAATATACCCTTGTCCGGCATGACACTTAAGGATATGGTTGGAATCCTTGCCCCATACTTGTCAATTCAACATTTCTATGCAAAAACAATAATACATGATACGTAGTAGTTGACAATTTTAAGCCTTATGTCTGATAAATCTCTCTATTACACTTTACCAACTCTAAATATTTCAAAGTTTTAATTATTGTTCTGCTTTAAAGATGATCATGGATATCTATGTCCTCATTTTAAGATAGAATCCGTGTTCCAGAATTTGAGTAGTGGATAGTCCACTTGAGTAGTCTGCCAGCTTGCCAGCACCAGCTGCAAGTGTGTCAGACTTCTAAAGAATAGACAGTGCAAAGAGTCTTGGTTCAGTGATTATAACATTAAGTCTAGGATAGTTTCATTGCCGAGAAAAATTAACCTTTTCCCTATCGAATTAAGAGGACAGGAAAAAAATCTATAGTCAACAAATGCTCGCAACACGTTAAGATACAATTTGCTGCTTAAGCTGAACATTTTAATGAAAGATGATGAACAATGATCATCGCAGCAAAGCCTCGTGGACATGTTTCTTTTCTCAAGGCTCGCAAACATCAAGAGCGTCGACAATTGTCATGAAGACAATCAATCGCACTTGTGATGAATACAGAGCTCCATATAACACATGAAACATTTATTTGGCTAAAATATGATGCAAACTAGTGACTAGCTATATCAACATACAATCGACCCCAAAATTTTATTCACGGGCCTATCAACCCGAAAATTTTACTCACAGGCCTTTAGAGTACCAATTTACCTGCATACCAATAAAACGAAAGACCCATGAAGGAGAACTACCATCCAAACCATAAAACCCACCTTACTAGTTACTCATTCCCATGAACACTACATTTTCTTTTCGAACAAAGCTCAAACAGATGGAAATATGTGGGAGAATAATGCGGCCTACACTTGCATAAAGAGTACTATTGTCGGTTATTTTTTTCCCCAAAGTGAAGTATCAGTGTGTTGATTTGAAATGTTCCCAAAAGAAAAATGAAGTGAATCCAAATGAACGGAGAGAGTATTATATGCACAGAAACATAAGATAGATAAAAACACTTCTGGTAGTACATCATTATCTGAATGAACAACAGAACGATACCTCGACTAAGATGCCATCGCCACTGACACAAACAACTCCGTCATACATATTAAGATCCAGTTCAGAAGCAATCTCCTTAGCGTGCAGCTGATATTTAGTTTCTAAAACATTGACAGAGACAATAAAAACTGTAAGTCCAGAGGCAGCCGGGTGTATTATACTAGTAAGAATGTAAGATATAAGATACAGGGACTGCAAAATGTGAACCTTGGAGTGTGAACTCAGTCTCGGCATCCTTAAGCAATGGCTTTACAATATTGACAAATATATTCAGCGCAGTTTTCTGACCACCATACGGATTTACCAAAACAAGGAGTCTTTTTGGTCGACCTACATCCAGATAAAGCAATAACGTCAACATTTCAACTACATCGAACCAGTCAAATAAGCTTAATGAGTCAATCTATAGCTCAGAGGTAAGAGGATCAATCTTTACAACAACAACATCACAACCTTAGTCCCAAAAAGATTTGGGATCGGCTAAAAAGGATCAATCTTTAATCAAACAAAACCTTCTAGATGTGCTTCTTGTTCTAGGTGATGAGATCGAGTTCTATCAGGGGTCAAGATTCATGAATGTATTACTTCCTCAATCCCAATTTTATTGTTTCCATTGACTAAAGTTTAGAGCAATCACAATGGACAAACTTTATATAAAGTTTGTCCATGTCATGTCATATTTTGACAAATTCAATAAACTTAGAACTTTAATCTACCATAGAGGAACTTTAATTCAAGTTCTTAGATGAGACATATCTATAATCACTACTAACTTTTATCATTTATTTAATCATCAATATATAAATATGTATTTTTTCAACTTTGGTGTAGGCAAGGATTGGCCAACTTTTTTTTGGAATGAGGAAGAACTCGATTCTTAAACAAGAACTTAATTTCTTAAAAATAGTAAGAACTTTTGTCCACAATGGACAAACTTTATCAAATAAAGTTCTTTTGACAACCTCAAGGGTAAGAACTACCCATTGTGGTTGCTCTTAGATTTAAGAAACGGTTCGGAAACACCATTAATACCTATCGACGAATACCTTTAAAATATGAATTAGATAGTGGAATGGGGATCTGAAGGTCGGCCAATCAACTTATTAGAAAGGCCGATAACAAATTTGGGACGTAGAAATGAGAATAAAAGTGAGATGGATGATCATACTGAACTAATTCATTAAACTCAAAAATGAAAATAGAGTTTGAAAAAAGATGAAATGCAAGGCCGAAATGTGACAGAGTTATGACAGAGTCATAACGGTAAAGACAAAAACGCTAGGAAAAATAGCGGGTGTTACATATAATAACATTGAAATATGTTAGAATGACAGTAACTGTTTTTCTGACAACATAAAACCTTGTACAAAACGATGCTTAGTTTTTTTGTTAAACGAAAGTTCCAATTAATCCAACCATTTACGGGTTACTGTTTCCGACTCTTTCCTCGCTTAGCCTTCGCTTCTTCAATTAATTTTGGCCTAGCTGCCACGAACTTTTTACATCACCAATCAGCCGCTTTCGAACGCTGTTCAAGTCTGCTAGGAGAAGAGTGGCTGCAAGCTGGACCACCAGGTATCTTCTATTAACCTTCTTGTCGAGGTCTTCGTGATGGAATTCACGGCCCTCGTACATTAGCATGTGCATCAGAAGAAATATCCCTGACTCATCCTTGTTGGGGACTTTGGACTGCCAACCCAGTTTAACCGCGCGGAACCTGTACGACATAATTCCCTTCGCACCAGGAACTTTATAATAGTCAAGGAAATCACTCATTGTCGCTACCTGAATATCATTGATGATAATAGTCAAGGAAATCACTCATTGGCGCACAAGATTGTGATAAAAAACTGATGAAATGAAGAATAGAGAAGCTCACAATTATCCTGATGGCTGAAAAGAGGCCTGTCTATCTGATATCTGTGTAGCGACAGTGGTCGAGGAGATCGACTGTCCTCTTCTTTTTCGTTTGAAGACTACGCAGGAGAAGTACCCGTCAACGTTGATGGGCACAAAGATCAATTCAGCGTCCAGCTGCAATGTACCGCCACAATTACTCCTGAAAATATGCCATTGCTCCATCAAGGCGTCTGAATTCTGAGTGGACGCACAGTCCGGATTTTCGGCAATAATCCTCATTATCGCATCCTGTAAAAAGGTTGGGATTGTGTGAATATTTACAATCAATATAAAGTAATTAGTTGGTGTCCTTGTGCTGTAGTGATACACGTGGTGAGTGTCCTTGTATGTAGTGAAACACTTAGGCCCTGTTCTCTAGGACTTAAATTGACTGAACTGAACTGAACTGAACGTGTCTGAACTGAACTGAACTGAATGTGTCTGAACTGAACTGAACTGAACTGAACTGAACTGAAAAATAAAATAAAATAAATAAATAATAATAGTCAGAGAAGAGCAGATACAAACATGAACGACGTCAAACGGAAAACATGAACGACGTCGTGCCGATAGTGACATTGAAGAAGATTCAAATGAAGATTCCGATGGAGACGAAGAGGAAACGGGGCAAATTGATGTAGATGATTTACTTAATCATTTGACGTAATTTCTATTCATCAAAAGTATTGACGTAATGGATTTAGATTGTATTGACGAAAATATTTGTGGTCATTTATGTAAGTTCAACTTCGAAAATATCGTTCTTTTACCGTTATTATTTTCATCATCCACTGTAATAATAATAATAATAATAAATAAATAAATAAATAAATAAATAAATAAATAAATAATAATAATAATAATAACAACAATAACAATAACAATAATGAAATAATGATGATGATGATGATGATGATGATGATGATGATGATGATGATGATGATGATGATGATGATGATGATGATGATGATGATGATGAACTGAACTGAACTGAACTGAATTGAACTGAACTGAATGTGTCTGAACTGAATTGAATGTGTCTGAACTGAATTGAATGTGTCTGAACTGAACTGAACTGAACTGAAACTGTCTGAACTGAATTGAACTGAACTGAAACTGTCTGAATATAAGTCCAGGAGAACAATGCCTTATTACTACAACACGTGATGAGTGTTACTTCAATGTAGTTGAAGTGTTACTCTAATCAATCACTTTCCAAAAAGAATCAGAATATGAGGCAAAAATAATGCATATGCACTATATATCCTAATACACACTGCCCCATCCCATAATTCTGTACATAAACTCCTAAACAGTAACTCGTTAGGCATACCGTCTGTCGTAGACCAAAGAACGCCATCTTCGGAGAATCACCCGACCCGCTCCCATTTGCGACGAGGCTGTTCATCAGCATTGACCAGCACTCGACAACAGATGACGACATGTCATTACCCGGGAGCATGGACATTACATCACCCCGGGTCATTACAGCTAGAGCTGATCAAGTGTGGGCTGTCCGTTTGGCCCGACCCATTTGGCCCACTTAGTAAGCGGGTCTGGACACAAACTTTTTAAAAAAAAGCGGGTCACGGACAAAGAAACTAGGCCCGCTATAATAAACGGACGGGTTTGGACTAAAGAAAACAGCCCGCGGACAGCCCACTAGGCCCGCTAAAATATATATATACTTATATAAGTTAAAGAAATTACTAGCAATAGAGACATTGAATATGATTATTATAATACAAATTACAAAGAAATCACAAATTTCAATATCTAAAAAAATCAACAGACTTATCTCTTAAACTCTTACTTATCCACTAACTCCTAAAGAATATCAATAGCCTACACTGCATCAAGCAATCAACTACACTTTAAATGTTGACGTATCACCCATCAGCCATCAAAGTATCAAACCAAAGCACCAAGCCATTTACCTTCTTTATTCTCAATTTCTCATTGATTCATGATGAAACCTCTGGTTTAGAAAACGTTGAAGGCGAAGATGAGAATGATGAGGTTGATCCTACTATTATTTAATGAGAAATGAATATTTTTGTTAGTGAAGTTGTATTTGAATTTTGAAACAGTATCGGATATTTTTTTCAATGTGTAGTATTTTTTTGAGTTTTAGTCTCTAAAATTGCGATGTATGATTTATATTTTAAGAAAAGTAAAGACTCGATTAACTTTATTCAGGCCCACGGGCTAGCCCGCTACCCATAAGTTGGCGGGCTTGGGCAGCGTCATGTGGCCCGTTATAACGGACACGGACAACTAAATATGGCCCACCGGACACTTTTTTTTATAGTTAGGCCCGTCCATGTCCAGCCCAAGCCCGCTTTTGATCAGCTCTAATTACAGCCAACGGTGAATACTCCGCAACCATTTTGCTGTATTCAGAACAGATCAGTAGGCATTGCGAACAACAGATAGGTGACAAAAAATTTAAACAACAATATATTCCCAATATGTGTAGTGTTCGTCTTATTACCTGTTGTTGTAGTTGTTGTGCTGAAGTAAGCAGTAGTCCACGACATTTTTCCGCAAGACGGGGATATTGCCCAACAGGGTCTTGTTGTTTGCAAGGAACGGGCATGCCATCGGTAGACTGGGATCTGCATCGCCACAGTCGATGAAGCAGCCTAAGCCGTCCCCGTCCCCCCTAGGTCGACTCCTAAGGACAGATAATGACCCGGTGGTGTTCGGTGATTGATGCGCGGTTTCTGCAGCAGGTGTTTCTGGAGTGGATGGTGGCACGTGGCTCTTTTTAGAGGGTCTCACGTCGGGAATCGGCTCTCCTGACCTCTTTTCAGACTCACTGATGGACGTGGCAACATCTGACATAGTCTTACTAATGGCAAGGTTAGCTTTATCAGTTACAAAGGAGGATACCCGCGATATCAACACGTCCCTCTCCTTGTTAATGTCACAGAGACACAGCGTCGCGGCAATTTCTGCCCTATACAGATTGTTCGTCTCGCTCGTGCCCAAGGGACAGTCGAACTCCTCCCCGACGTACAACATCATGTGTATCATGAGGCATACGCCACAATCATTAGCCGAGAACCCGCTGCCCTGCCATCTGAACGGGATGTTGACAAGAGGGAACGAAGAGACATTGGTCCCCTTATTGATGCCTCTCTGAACCATATACTTACCCATTTCTTCAGCCTTGGTGATATTAAATAAAATAAAAAACGTATAAGAATGACAAAATGACGAAACACCGTTTGTTTTTTTGTCATCCTTATATACGACGTTTTGTATATAAGAATGTTAAAATATATACCAAAATGAGTAGACTTACTGAGAGCCGTGCCATCCCGACGTAAGGAAGACTTTCAAACTCCCCCTCATCGTAAGACCTATTATCAAGGTATTCAATCTGCTGTGACAAAAAATTGATACACGCGCAGCTATAATGGTCATTGTTTTCCGACAGCACCGGAACGAATACCTGTAGGTAGGGAATGGGTATCGCGTTGGTGATTATAATTGAGGAGGAAGCTTACAAAATATGGGATCTAAAATAAAAAATACCAGGTCAGAATCTAGCTCGAGATTCCCTTCATTTTCTTCGAGCCATATGTTCCAGAAGTTGAACAATGCTTCGCTCATGTCCACCAAGACACCACCCTTTCTGCTTCTCCAAATCTGGAGAGCTGTATCCTGCATGATATTTGTTGGAGTAACAGGTCGCTATCATTAGAGTAACGCACACAATGCATTACAGTAACACAGTCATAGAACTACAGTAACACCATTTTTTGCATAAATATTTTATTTCGACTGATATGATGACATTATATTAATATTACCAGAGTTTGTTGATGATATTTACACTTATCGTTTTGGATGAGCAAGGGAATAAATTAGCTTACGTTGTGGCTGACACCGAAGAAGCAGCGTGATGTCCGCCGCGGTGCAGACTGAGCAGCTGTCAAGTGATTCATAAGTATGCACCAACTATCAATTACAACATTCGAAAGTTGCTCTCCAGGCGCCAGCGTGGCCAACTCACCATGGGGTATGTTGAAAAAGTTACTGAACCTCACAATCATCTCCCTGCAAATATTCGAACGGATTATGTAACACTCAACAAAATCGACATTAAAACGCACTAAAAAAATTAGGTGATGTAGACCACTTACGATGTACTGTATTTTTCATTTTTGTAGAAGACGTAGTCAATCACGTCTTTCCTCACAGACAAAACAGACCTGAAAAGCCTGCTATCCCTACGCAGAAAGTCCGACAACGTAAGCTGATCAGGATTCGGGATGTCACAATCACATGAGCATCCAAGCCTCTCATCGACGACTTGCATGCATCCCAACTGCTTGTCAGAATGAAAAAAGTAAGGGTGGAAGACCTTCCTTCCGTCTACTTTCATCGACAAACACTCACCGACCTCCTCGTCTCCGCTTCTGTCAATATCTCACAGAGACAGCATCAACTGGCGGTCACTGTTTAAATGCAATCCCTCCTGAATAACCTCATTAACCTCAACTGTCGAGTACAGCTGATAGTTAAGATCTTTCTCTTCATCTTCATTTGTATTTTTGGCCTCAAATACCGGCCCCTGAAACGACAGCTCCCTAGCGCGACGAAGCGCCTCACAGACTTCATCCACCACCCGGTGAAGCTCTGCTCCTCCCCAGAATGTCTGGGATGCTTGTGATGCTACCGAGTCTTCGGGTAATGGATTACCCGATGTTATCCTCCTGATCTTGGCAGCATGTGACACCCACCAATCATGGAATGCGACTGTATTCCTTCCCATCATCAGATGAATCTGATGGACATCCTGCATGAAACAATAATTGTGTTGCAAATATGCACTAAAGTAACAGTGCATGGATTGTATAATCAACTGACAGGATGTGTAGTGAAAAGAGGGTGGACATTAAAGTAACAGATAATATCAACTAAAGTAACAAATGGTATGAATTAAAGTAACATCACATATGTTAGAGCAATAATGTAGATGATAAAGGTTAAAGTAACGGATTGTAAGAATTAAAGTAACACATATTGTTCACTAAAGTAACGTCAGTTATCTGCTAAAGTAACAGAAGATATGTTAGAGTAACATGCAGATTTACAGACATTCCAGATTTACATCCTTACTGATTTCATGGTTTCCAAGTCAGACACATATAGATTCATTAATGAATTAATGACATGATTACTTACGTCGACCACCCTGGCCCTCAATTCACTATCATCTTCAAGACCACGAGCAAGTTTGATAGTGATGCTCTCTTGCCCGGGTGATGTCGGATGATCAGACTGAGTGTTCTGCATAATCCTCAACGGCGAGGTTGCGTGAGCCCTCTTCATCACATGAAGGCAACGGGGATATTCCACATTCGATCGGGTCAGCCGCCCAAGCCCACCACCGATAAACTCACCTGCCAACCGTTCAAACATGCGCTAACCATCCCAGTGCTTGATCAAAGGAAGATCACACGGGTTCGGGAGGTTACGGTAGACAAATCGCTGGAAGTACGTGATCATTAAAAATGGCACACAGTCAAGTAGATACGATGGTCGACGGAATACAAAGTCCTCGCATGCATCAGCGAGTCCGTTCAGTATAAACGTGCACTAGTCAAAGTTTTTAATCTGCTGTACATCTTGCACAGCCTTCAACAATCTCAGATCAACTCCATGATTGGACGTCGGGTTGAAGAAAATCGACATGATGTAGAGCACGAACATCTGACAGAAAAACTCTCCACCCTCCACATCCTCCTGCAGTTTGGTCAGGACCCTTGAGAGAGGGATTGCATCACTATCATTGACGACTTTAAACTCATCCCTCCACTTTTTCTTTAGACTAACAACAGACTCCTCTTCAGCTGCCTTCGACCGACCCATCGGCAGCAGCTCGATAGGGTCCGGTCCAAAAGGAAGAAGGAAGCAGTCATGTACATCGTGTTTAGTTACCAGGAACTGATTGCTCCCACATCTAAATATCAGCGTATCGTCGCTGAATAAAGTCATGAAATTAGTCGCATATTTCACAGGGAAGGTTTTAAGTCGCATTTCAAGTACGCCACCAAACCCAATCCTTGAAAGAGCCTCCCGCTGCCTCTGGTTTAGTGTTGATATTAGTTCAACCAGAAGCTTCGGACTGCACCTGACAGACAAAGTACGATCCCTGATGGCATCACCACCGTCTTCAGTCAACACTTTCTTCAACTTAGACGGCTTGACAGCCGTTTTCTTCACCCGTCGTACCTGCTCTTTACCCTTACCTTTCTTCTCACCAGCGGCTATCATTTTACTTTTTTTTGCCATCTGAAATGAGGTATTATGAGAATATAATCACAAATAAGGATAATGGTACGAAATGAGTGGAGGATTACATACACCTCGACCAAATTGACATAATATACAATTTAAAGTAACGGTTTGTAAACACCACAGTAACATATCATGTGAATTAAAGTAACCCCATTAAAAGTTGGAGAAAAAGGATCCTTGTTCATGGATCTACGCATTACAGTAACATACATTATGTATTAAAGTAACATAATATATGCATTAAAGTAACAAGAAACACATGCATTACAAAACGATGCAGGTAATATGATATCAGTAACAAGATAAGCTTAGTTCTATAGGTTATTCATTAAAATACCAAATGATACCAGTTAAAGTAACAAATAATGTTCATTAAAGTAACAAAATTAACATGCAGGGGAAGACATGTAAACAGAGAATGTATATAATCAATTTCGGACATACATAACTAATCAATGGTTCTATCAATCGTGCATTCTAGATACAAATTGAAAGGAATACAACGAAAACAATTAAAAGTAATTAGCATCACGAACAAAACTTAATTTACCTTAAAAGTAATTAAAAGCATAGAAAAAAAACCTAATTTACCTTAAGTTTAGAGTTTAAATATGGTGTAGCTGCGACGTTGATGGATGTAGAGATCAGTTGTAGTCTGTATGAGCGAAGAGAAGACGAAGATGATAGTAATGTTTTGAATTGAATGGAGATGAGAAGACGATAAAGAGAGTAATGAAGGCGGGAGTGTTTCAGAAATTGAAATGACTTTGCTTGAGAGGAAACGTGGTGTGAGGGTAAGCGGTGAAAAGTGAAACTGAAAGGTTTGACAGAGAGGCGGGAGAAATTAAAGGAAGAGAAAGAAAAGAAAATATATTTTGATAGATATTTTAGTTATTTCTTTAATTATGAGATCAAATCTTGTCAATTAATCTAACATTAAATCAAGGGCTAATATGGGGACTCATGAACTCAAAATAGATAAGTTGATTCACCTGATCCCACTTATATATATATATAGAGAGAGGGGGGGGGGGTTCTAATAAGGGCATGGATAAAATTAAGTTCCTAAGTCCAAATCCTGACCATTGGATCAATTTTGTGCGGATGGCTAAGAATACTTCTAGGATCAAATAATCCACTAAGCTATTAATTAGGCAGGTATAATTAACACATTCAATTGCTTTTCACGAGGAACAATTTCACGAGGCAATCACACCTCCATAAATAGTCATTACTCCGCGCGACATTCCAATGATGAGGGAATTTCTTTTTTTCATCACATCTTCATTGGTCCTTGGAGTTTAAATTGTTCTTGGCTGTTGGGTTCTGTTTTTTTGTGGGTGAAGAGTTTATGGATCCTAAGTACCTAAGAGGGGGAGGGGGTGAATTAGGTACCTTTAAAAATTTTAACTCCGACTTTATTAATTAAAGTGAGTTAGACTACGTGGACAACTAAAAGATAGAAGAATAAAGAACTAGTAAATGTAACAGTCAGTCTGACCGTAACAATTTTGCCTTGGCGAGGGATTAAGCCACAAAGCAAAAGTTACAGTATGGTAGACTGTGGTCTGACTGCCTCTATTTCTCTTAACCAAAGGTGATGTTACAGAGAAATGTTACAGTATATCGACTGTTACAATTACTTTGAAAAATACAACTAAAACTAATATTGATCCACGAACAAATAAGAGCGAATCGAAGCTAAACGACATGTGTTCTACTTTGTATGCAACAGAAGTAAATAGGAAAACATGAACACATTTGCGTTTTTGAATTGGTTCGGCCAACACTCTAAAGGCCTACGTTCAATGCTTTTCTTATTAATAATTGTTAAGTAATCTACTCCGAAAACTTAGACACTTAAAATAAGAACCCCATAACCTACTCCGGTTACGATTCTCGAGTTTGGAAGACTACTCCGTCTCCTAACTCTCCAATGACCTACTCCGATCACGACTCTAAATAACTTAAAAAATAAGTTACAATATTACAATCTAACCAAGTTAGATAAGAGCATTCATGACAAGAAGTAGCAGTTCATTCGACTGTGACTTTTGAAGACTTAAAAATATTTTGCAAAGAGTTTTCTTAACTTTTGAAACTTTAAAATCACAATTTGCAAAGAGAGATTTTGGCTGAAAAGTCTTGAGTATTGTGTATGGCAAGCATCTCCTTATATAGTGGAGCAAAGGGAAGAGTGGAGCTTCTTAAGAAGTCAACACTTTTTGGAATCCACAAAAAGGTTGTAACTTTTATCAATGATGCATAAGGAAGGCAATCTTGAGGAAGTGGAACAAAGAAAGCAACTAAGACCTTTACCAAATGTGCAGGAAGGGTTCACGGTTGGAACAAGCACAAACAAGCCAAACACACTTTTTGAGGTGAACTCTTTGGGAGAGAGAGAAGCCTCTCTTTTGGTGTTTGGTAAAAAGTATTCCAACCATATTGGTGTTTTGATGACACAAAATCAGTTGCTTGCATACCACACAAACTCCAAAGTCACTTTTGAAAAGATGTGAAAGAATAAAACTTTAAGGTTTGAAATATTTTCTTTTAGATGAAGCATGTCGAATAGAAGTAACAGTCAATCAGACTGTTACAAACAGTTTGGTTGGCTAGTTACTTGAACTAACTACAAGATGTCAAAAGTTCCTATCTTTACATTGTGACACTCTATTTCATTCTCGATTCTTTGGGTGACTTGTCTTGATCTTCATTCAATCGTTCACAACATTCATCGACTAATTCTTGATTGATCATAACCTGAAAAGGTTGAACTAGGAAAACACACATTAAATAGGCTAGTCATCATCAACAACCCAACCATATCTCCCTTTGATGATGACAAGCCCAATAAAAAATAAGTGTTTAGAAGTTCCCTCTCAACAAGTTAGTCGATCACAATCATCACGATTTTAGATATCACATAGAAAAGGAAGATTAAGCAAAAAAAAGGATAACAATATCTAAACCGATTAACTAACATATTTACTTAGACACAATTAGCAAGGAAGGATCAAAAGATGACTAACTACGCATGCTTTACCCTTTTCTCCCTCTTCGCATCATCAAAGAATCATGAATGCAAACCCCGGACACAGCCATATAATAACAAAATAAGCATGAGATCATTAAGAGCAAAGTTAAGATAGGTTCAAGGGGTAACAGTCACATGGACTGTTACAAATAGTATCACAGTTACAAACCAAGGAATTTTAAAAGAGAATAGGATAAAAAAAAGGAGATTAATAAAGTTTTTTTTATGTTTAACAGAAGGATTAAAAGAGGGATAAGGTTCAAAGATCATCATCATCATCAATATCATCATCATCACCCGCCTTCACATGAAGGGAGGTGAGCACATTCACATCCGCTTGAATTTCTGCCAACGCATCCCTAATCGGACGAAGTTTCTATTCCATCCAGACTTTAAACTGCTTTTCCATCCATTCCTTTAACCCGGAAAACCCTGATTGCAAAGTAGCAGACACTTCTTCACCCGTTATACCCACCTTACCCGTTTCGACCCCGAGACTCTTGGTAGCAAGACGAAGCGTTACAAGCTTATTTTTAGCCACGACAAGATGCATCCTCTTAAGGTTTACCGAGTTCATAAAATCGAACTTATGAAGAGCACCCACATAAGTGGTCAAAAGAACTCCCTTGAATTTCAAGATAGAGGACAACCACATACAATAAGGGTAACTGAGTTGTGTACTCGCGGTTCAGTTCTTAATCTTGGTTGCCATTTGGGTAAAACGGATCATTAGGAGCTTGGGTAGGTTAACGGGTTTGTGTTTGACAATATGGTAAAGTAGGTACTGCTGAGCAATGGTAAGTTTTCCCCTATCATTTGACGGTTTGTGCTTAGGCATTAAGGTCCGACCCAACAAGTTAAAGAGAATTTTGTGAGGGAGTCTAAGTTGGTGGGCTTCTAGAGGACTTAAGGGCTCAGATTTTGGGTCAAGGGTCGGGGTAATTTAGCTAGAAAGAACACCCGGTACAATAACCCAGTTTGTAGAAGACAGTACATCAAACCCTTCTTGAGGAATTCCCAATATTTCAGCAAAATCATTACATGAGATATGGTCAGGGATTTTCCATTGACTTTTGCACTTAGGTTTTCAGCAGGGGTCAATTTGAGAGTGGCAAAAAACTGAATTATCTCACAAATAAAGACGGGTTCTTGCATATTTAGAAGGTCGACCCACCCTTGTGGTTCTATGGCCTCACAAATAGAATGAAAGGCAGGAGAATAATCATACCAGTCGGGAGAAAATACTCTGGATGTCCAAATTGTGTCGATTTTGAGTATGTTTTTGCATTTTTGAAGAACAGTGGTAGAAAGTTGAAGCTTACCAAGTTGCTTTAAAACTGACTCTTTATCCCACTTGTGGGTTAATTCCACCGGATCATCCTTACCAATAAAAGACGTCTTTTCTTTAGATTTCAGAGCCTCCGTCTTAGGAATCGGGTTGGATACAGTATGTTCCTCTGAATTTTGTGACCTAGACCCGGAATGGTGAGACTCAGTAGACCTTGTCCTTTTGTTGGAAACAGTTTTTTCAGACCCGACAATATCATGCAACACATCCTTAACTATACCAGAAGGGGAAGGAGTCCGTTTTTCAGACACGATTTCTGGTTCCTCAGTAGAAGGAGATTGAGCCCTTTGTCTCCTTGTACGCTTTCGACCCTTATGAACCGGTGATTTATCTGTAGCAGAAACTTCAATGGTCGTATCAGGTGGGGTCTCGATTTCTTTTGCGTTAGAGCTTTTGGAGCTTTTTTTGGATTTTTTATTTTTGACATTTGAGATCGGAATATTGTCTTTGGAGGCCATGGATGTAGCAGGTTTGGATTTTGGAGAAGGGGTTGTGGCAACTTCGGCCATGGTGGCAAGAGGAGTGACATGAAGTGGGGTATTAAGGGAGGTTTTCACCATTATTAGAGAGAAATAAGGAAGGAAAAGAGAATAAGAGAATAAGAGAGGTGATAATAAGATGAGTAAAGAAGATTGAATATACAGGAAACTAAAAAGTAAGAAATAACGTACCTTTTTTTGTTTTTTTTGTTTTGTTTTTTTGTTTTTTTTTAAATTTAAACTAACAACTTGAGAGAGTGAGAAAATCCAAACGGAGATGAATTAGGTGAATGGAATTCAAATGGGACGAGATGATGATGGTAGATAGATGAGATTGGGAAGAGAGATTGATTAAAGGGAGGAGTGAGAGGAATTAATGAAAAGGGGGTGGCAGGTATTGGGAAGGGGGATGAATAAAGAAGGGAAGGTTTAGGGAGCAGGCGTTTTAGGGATAGGTTTCAGAGGTAGACATAGGGGTGAGGGTAAATGTTTTATTTGATGGGTGAAGTACATAGTGACACAACAAAGGATGAACTAAGTAGTGAAAAAAAATGAGAGGAGGTTTATGTAGTGAAGGATACTCCAATGGTCCGTAACAAATAATACCACAACACACAAGAACACATACAAATCACACTACTTAAGAATATATGATACCACTAGAATAAGGGAATGCGAATCTTCTAACCAATCATACGAGGAAGCAAGTAAGTACACGGAATTAGGTCGAACAATTAATCAAACCAAGTTCAAGTCAGAATTTCTCGAATTGGTCTCTTGCTAACTGTTTAGTAAATATATCGGCTATTTGGTCTTTGGTATTGCAAGAAAGAAGCTTAATATGACCTTTTTCTACATGATCTCTAAGAAAATGATGACGGATATCTATGTGCTTAGTTTTTGAATGTTGAATCGGATTTTTGAAAATTTTAATCGCACTAGTGTTATCACACATAATGGAAATTGAGTCGAAAAACATACCGTAATCTACAAGTTGTTGACGCACCCACAAGACTTGGGAACAACAATGAGCGGCACTAACGTACTCACTTTCGATCGTTGATAGGGCAACCGTGTTTTGATTCTTAGAGCCCCAAGAGATGAGACACGGACCCAAGAAGGTGGCAACACCGGATGTACTCTTCCTATCGACCGTGCACCCCGCATAATCCGCATCGCTATAACCTATAAGATCAAAAGGACTATGTGAGGGGTACCATAAGTGGAGTACTTGTGTTCCAACCAAATACCGAAGAATTCATTTAACGGCCTTGAAGTGAGATTCTTTCGGATTTGCTTGGAATTGAGCACATAAACAAACACCAAATAGTATACCGGGCCTACTAGCGGTTAAGTAGAGCAACGAGCCAATCATACCTCTATACACCGAATCGCTAATGTTCTTACCACTATCGCCTTTTCCATTTTGGATGAAGATACCATGGGTGTAGAGAAAGGCTTGCCATTGGTCATCCCAGATTTCTTTAGCATTTCCTTTATGTACTTTTGTTGGTGAATCATAATTCCTTCTTTCGATTGCTTGATTTGAAGTCCAAGAAAGAATCCAAGTTCACCCATCATGCTCATCTCAAACTCCGATTTCATTAGATTAGAAAAATAAAGATTAAGAGTTCATTAGTTGCTCCAAATATGATGTCATCAACATATACTTGGACAACTAACAGTCCATCTGACTGTGACTTTATAAAAAATGTCTTATCCACCGAACCTCTTTTAAAACCATTTTCAAGCAAGAACCTCAACAAGCGGCCATACCAAGCTCTTGGAGCTTGTTTTAAACCATAAATTAAAGTGCTTTGTCGAGTTTGTAAACATGTTCGAGATAATCATTATCTATAAAACCCAGAGGTTGCTCCACAAAGACATCTTCTTCTAGGTAACTGTTTAGAAAAGCGGTTTTAACATCCATTTGAAAAAGGTTGATGCCTTTGTGGGCCGCAAAAGCTATTAGGAGATGAATTGCCTCAAGTCTAGCTACCGGTGCATAGGTTTCATCATAATCAATACCTTCTTGTTGATTGTAACCTTGCACCACTAGTCTAGCCTTGTTCCTTACGATTTCACCAGAATCGTCTAGCTTATTGCGAAAGACCCACCTAGTACCAATGACGGTACGGTTAGGTGGTCTAGAGACAAGATGCCATACCTCATTCCTCTTGAATTGATTGAGCTCTTCTTGCATAGTAATTAACCAATCGGCATCGGTCAAAGCGACCGTGATATTCGGTGGTTCGATTTGAGAGACAAAGGCATTGCATGCATAGTTGTTGTTGAAGGATGATCTTGTCCTAACTCCGGATCTTAAGTCGCTGATCAGATTTGAGAGAGGATGTGAGCTTTGATGCTTCCATTTCCTTGGAGTGAAAGCTTCATTTTCCTCCTCGACTGTAACAGTCCCTTCGACTGTAACTTCATGGCGGGAAAGTAACTCCGAACCAGATTCAGTGGACTCTGCTGGTCACTTTCCTTTAGAAGCTGCCTGGATGGTACGTGAAGGGTCAGTATCAGGAGGGTTGTTTGTTCCCCCTGAACTTGTGCCCTCGTCAGAAAGTAACGGTCTATCAGATAGCAGCTTCACCATTTTCTCCTTCTTGAAGTGTGCCTTCATTTCGAACGAGTCCAATTTCAAAATCACCGTCTTCTTCATCATTTTGTACCTGCTCAAGAAGACTAGATTCATCAAAAATGACATGCACACTTTCTTCCATAGTCATAGTTCTCTTATTATAAACTTTATAAGCCTTACTATGACTAGAATAGCCCAAGAACACGGCCTCATCACTACGTGGGTCAAATTTTCCTAGATTATTTTTACCATTATTGTGCACAAAGCATTTGCTCCCAAAGCACCTAAATTTGGAAATGTTAGGTTTTCTTCCACGTAGCAACTCATATGGTGTTTTGTTGATTATGCTTCTTATCATGACTCGATTATGAATGTAGCAAACGGTGTTAACGGCCTCGGCCTAAAAACTTCTAGGCAACTTACTACACAAAAGCATCGTTCTACCCATGCTCTCAAGGGTTTTATTCATTCTTTCAACAACACCATTTTGTTGGGGGGTTCTAGGGGCCAAAAAGTTATGATCTACTCCATTTTCATCATAATAAGCACCAAAAGATGAGTTTTCAAATTCGGTTCCATGATCGGTTCTAATAGACACTAATTTTAGGTCAAGTTTGTTTTGAATCCTTTTTAACCAAATAAGAAATTCATCAAATGCTTCATCTTTGGAACTTAAGAATAAAGTCCACACAAATCTAGAGTAATCATCAACGATCACACAAACATATTGACTACCACCTCTACTCCTAACTCTCATAGGACCACATAAGTCAATATGCAACAATTGTAGAGGTCGAGTCGTACTTACAATTTTTTTGGATTTAAAGGAGCTTCTAACATGTTTGCATTTAGCACATTGTTCACATACTTTATCAAACTCAAACTTCATGTTAGGGAAACCATCTACTAGATCTAGTCTCTTAAGAGTATTATGTGTTTTAGTGCTAACATGCCCAAATCTTTTATGACACAACCAAGGGTCATTTTTCATTACACTCATGCAAGACATAGTTTGACCATTTAAAGTGTTCAAGTCGGTTAGGTACTCATCTTTGACTCTTCTACCTTCAAGAACAACTTCATGAGAAACGACATCAATTATACGAAAAAAATTAGCACTAAATTCTACCACATTACCACGATCACATAATTGAGAAATGCTTAAGAGATTATGCTTCAAACCTTTGACAAGCAGCACATTGTCGACACAAACCGATGAAGACTTACCAACCTTTCCAAGACCTATAACTTCACCTTTCTTGTTGTCTCCAAAGGTTACCGTGCCACCATTATATGCTTCAAATGAGAGGAATTGGCTCTTGTCTCCCGTCATGTGACGAGAGCATCCACTGTCTAGGTACAAATAGCAGCGGCCTCTCACCAAGCCCTACAAGCAAATCAAAGGTTAGTTTTAGGAACCCAAACTTGTTTGAGTCCCTTAGTTACAGTCGGTGTGACTGTATCTTTCCTAACCCACAACTTTTTGTTCTTTTTCGGACCATTGTTCCTTTTTGGACCATTGTTCTTTTTCGGACCATGATACTTAAGCTTATAATCGTGGTGATAGTGTCCGGTTTTACCACAATGATAGCATATGATGTACTCGGGAAGTGCGACATATTTTCGTTTTCTAAAATCTTTTTTAGAGGAATCGGGGTCGTAAATGTTACAGTCTTCACGTCTGTTCCATTTGAACCTTTTTCCACCCTTTTTTCGACACAAATCATCTTGTTTAGCAAGAAAGTTTAGAACGGTTTGACTTCCTTCCCAAGTTCTATACACTCGCCTAGCCTTGATTAACTCGTTTATGGTGGTTTGAATGGTTGAAGTGAGCGACTCATTTTCTTTAGACACTTTCATGAGTTTTTCTTCAAGAGTGTTATTGTTGACCTTGAGTTCACCAATGATTTTATCTTTTTGCTCAACTTGACATTCAAGATTGTGAGTGCATGCTTCTAAGTGAAGCATTCTCGGAGACACATTTTAGCTTCTAACTCCTCTTCTATGGTTTCCTCTTCCTCGGAATCCGACATACCCCAAATAGCCGACATGACTTTGTGTTTATATTCCTTTTTAGCCTTGTCACGTTTTTCCCTAGACCTAATGTCATCCCATTTAGGACATTCCTTAATTTGGTGATTTTTATCACCACACTTAAAACATCTTATACTTGAGTTAGGTCGTTTTTTAGGAAAACATTTTTTTGTAAGAGTTGTTGTTGAACTTACGATTTCCTTGACAATTTTCCAACCCGACTAGGTTCTTTGTAAACATGACAAACCCATCCTCTTCGTCCGCTTCCACATCACTTGAGGTGGACTTAAGATACCAATTGAAGAGTTTATGGATCCTAAGTACCTAAGAGGGGGAGGGGGTGAATTAGGTACCTTTAAAAATTTTAACTCTGACTTTATTAATTAAAGTAAGTTAGACTACGTGGACAACTAAAAGATAGAAGAATAAAGAACTAGTAAATGTAACAGTCAGTCTAACCGTAACAATTTTGCCTTGGCGAGGGATTAAGCCACAAAGCAAAAGTTACAGTATGGTAGACTGTGGTCTGACTGCCTCTATTTCTCTTAACCAAAGGTGATGTTACAGAAAAATGTTACAGTATATCGACTGTTACAATTACTTTGAATAACACTACTAAAACTAATATTGATCCACGAACAAATAAGAGCGAAGCTAAACGACATGTGTTCTACTTTGTATGCAACAGAAGTAAATAGAAAAACATGAACACATTTGCGTTTTTGAATTGGTTCGGCCAACACTCTAAAGGCCTACGTTCAATGTTTTTCTTATTAATAATTGTTAAGTAATCTACTCCGAAAACTTAGACACTTAAAATAAGAACCCCATAACCTACTCCGGTTACGATTCTCGAGTTTGGAAGACTACTCCGTCTCCTAACTCTCCAATGACCTACTCCGATCACGACTCTAAATAACTTAAAAAATAAGTTACAATATTACAATCTAACCAAGTTAGATAAGAGCATTCATGACAAGAAGTAGCAGTTCATTCGACTGTGACTTTTGAAGACTTAAAATATTTTGCAAAGAGTTTTCTTAACTTTTGAAACTTTAAAATCACAATTTGCAAAGAGAGATTTTGGCTGAAAAGTCTTGAGTATTGTGTGTGGTAAGCATCTCCTTATATAGTGGAGCAAAGGGAAGATTGGAGCTTCTTAAAAAGTCAACACTTTTTGGAATACACAAAAAGGTTGTAACTTTTATCAATGATGCATAAGGAAGGCAATCTCGAGGAAGTAGAACAAAGAAAGCAACTAAGACCTTTACCAAATGTGTAGGAGTGAAAGGGTTCACGGTTGGGACAAGCACAAACAAGCCAAACACACTTTTTGAGGTGAACTCTTTGGGAGAGAGAGAAGCTGGGAGAGTGTTTTGATGACACAAAATCAGTTGCTTGCATACCACAACAAACTCCAAAGTCACTTTTGAAATGATTTGAAAGAATAAAACTTTAAGGTTTGAAATCTTTTCTTTTAGATGAAGCATGTCGAATAGAAGTAACAGTCAACCAGACTGTTACAAACAGTTTGGTTGGCTAGTTACTTGAACTAACTACAAGATGTCAAAAGTTCTTATCTTTACATTGTGACACTCTATTTCATTCTCGATTATTTGGGTGACTTGTCTTGATCTTCATTCAATCGTTCACAATATTCATCGACTAATTCTTGATTGATCATAACCTGAAAAGTTTGAACAAGGAAAACACACATTAAATAGGCTAGTCATCATCAATAACCCAACAGTGGGCACCTCATTTTTTAGCAGAGGCTTCCGTCAATTTAACGTTGTCGTAATCAAGCCGAAGTTGGTTTCCGATCGAAGTATTAGTTTGGAATGGAGAATTTGCAGATTGTTGAAGTGCCCTCCTTGTAGGTGCATCTATTGTTTGGTATTTAGTAATGTTTCGTTGTTTATCTCGATGTCCTTTTTTGTCTTGTGTCGATGGAGAAGTCGATTTAGTGAAGTCATACTGAGTAGGTGTTATTTGTCATTGAAGTTATAATTAGAACTTCAAACCACAATAATTACAACATTATATGTAACTTCAAATATGTGTACTTGCATCTTCGATGCACAAATTTCAATATTCAGACAACTTTCTTTTGGAGACTTTAGTTCGGTTAAAATACAATTTCAACTACCATAATTTACAACTTCAACATTCAGTCTTCTGAAACAAGGCCAAAATAACCTACCACACTCCTGTAACTTCAACACACAGATTTCACAACTTCAACTCTCACCTTTTGAAACTTCAAAATCATGCCCCTGTTATCTGTAAGACATAACTTCGCAACTTCAACACTTACTCTTTACAACTTCAGTGCACTAAGTCGACAACATCATAGTTAAGTGTTCGAATCTTTTTTTTTCTTCTGCACGTCTGAGAATCACAAGGTGGAACTTTCAAACTCCCATTTCTAGCAGGATCACAAATTAAAATCAGTACAAACTTGAGTGGTACGAAAAAATTTACCCTAATTTGGTTAATAATCAATATTTAATCAGTAAACAAATATATATATATATAATCCTTAATTGCATCAAATATATATAATCCCTAATTGCAACAAATGCAATGAAGTAAATAATCAAAAACAACTCAGTATATATTGAAAGTAAGATCAATACAAATTTGAGTGGTACACAAAATATACCCTAATTTGATTAATAATCAATAATTAATCAGTATACAAATATATATAATCCCTAATTCCATCAAATATATATAATCCCTAATTGAACAAATGCAATGAAGAAAATCAGTACAAAATCAGATCAAAACAAAGCATGACAAAATCAGAGCATGTCAATAATCAATAAGAAGTCAGTATCGCGAAGAAAAACGTCAATAAAAAATCAGAGCATGTAAATTAATAATGACAAGTCAGTATATAATGAAAGTAAATTCAGTACAAATTTGAGTGGTACAAAAAATTTACCCTAATTTGATTAAAAATCAATAATTAATCAGTAAATTGAAGAGGTGTTGACGACAGTGGATTGAATTGTTGTGAAGAGGGGAAATCAGTGGAATGTGATGGAGCTTTGAGGGTTCTGGATCTGTCGAAATGGGGGCTTTTGGAATATGAATGTGATGGAGCTTTTGGAATGTGAATGTGCAAGTAAATGAAATGTGATGGAGGTGTGCAATTGAATCGAGTATTGATGCGCGACATTAATCGAGTATGGAAAGCAGAGAGTGAGAAAAAAGAGGAGGTGCATGGAAAATGTAAAAACATCATTTAACTTTTTTAAAAATAAATAAATATCATCAAAACTCAGCCATCCATCTATGATTGATCCGACGGCTGATAAAAGGACTTCCAAACTTATATACATAAGTGGCCCTTATATGATCTCTCCTATATATATATACATACCCCTCCGTTCCAATGAATTGTTTATCTTTCCTTTTGGTACCAAGGGTAAGGGATCCAATGAGGAGATGACATGTGGAGCAAAACTCATGAGAATGATCAAATTGCATATAAAAAACATTCCTAAAATAGAAAGGCAAACAATTCATTGAGACGCCACAATATGGAATAGACAAACAATTCATTGGAACGGAGGGAGTATATATATAGAAATGGGATCAAGGGAGTTGGTGGTGGATTGGGAAGTTGAGAAGTTGTGTGGTTGGCCCTTGATCTTGGGTTGAATGAATGCCTTAGATGGATGATGGGTTAGAAAAAAAAGAGAAAGGAAGATATCAGTTTACTGACACAGCAGCAGTGGAGAGAGAAAAGGAGAAAAGCAACCCTCCCTCAATCAAACTCTCACTCTTTACAACTACTCTCACTCCTTACCACTTGATGCTCTCTCATCTCTCTCATTTTCATCTTCATCTTCATCTATCAAACAAAAAAAGCATCATCATCTTCAACATCCATTCATTCATTCAACAAAAAAAAGTTTCTTCATCTTCAAGCTTCATTCATCCAACAAAAAATAAGAACATCTTCATCTTCAAGCTTGATGAATGACGGAAGTTTGATGAATATCTTTATCTTCATCCTATCATCATCTTCATCATGCGTAATATTTTTGCAGAATTGCAAAGTCACACACTTTCAGTTGTATAGTCACACTCATTATGTTTTATAGTCACACTCATTATGTTGTAGAATCACGCAGCTGTACACTCATTGTAGTCACATATTCAATTGTATAATCACACTCATTATGCTGTATAGTCACACTCGCTATGTTGTAGAATCACGCAGCTGTAGAATACCTTGGGATTAAGGTATCATTCGTTTAATCATCTTCATCTTCATGCTTGTTTTATTTTTCATACCTTCTTTTTTTGTATTTATAAAATTATTCATCTTCATTATCAAAAAAAAATGAAAGCTGAATATGGATGAATGGACGACTGTGACTTTCCTCAGTAACGACATTCTAAAAAAACAAAAGTATTAATCACATACACAAAAGTATTTAAACATTCATTAAATATTCAACCTTCATTCATGTTGGTTTCTTTTATAGTTGATTTCATGTTTGTAAGATGCATTTAAAATTCGGAATATTACTGAAACGTTCTACTCTCCCATCACAAATATTACAACAAGTGATTGTTAGACGTAAAATAAGCGACTCCGATTCATCCAACAAAAAAAAGAAGAATTTCTTCATCTTCAAGACTCGTTCATAAAAAAAAAGAGCAACTTCATCTTCCAAATTCATTCATTCAACAAAAAAACATTCTAATTAATATATGTTCTAATTAGAAATATTATTTTGATTGACTGTAAAAACATTTTAATTAAAAAAAAAAGAACAGCTCATTTTGTGCGTAATGTTCTTGCAGAATTGCAAGGTCACACTCATTATGTTGTATAGTCACACTCATTATGTTGACGTTTGACATTACGCACAAAATAAGTGTGATTCTACAACTTAATGAGTGTGTTTCTACTGCATGGCGAGTGTGACTATACAAAATGAAAAACCAAAATTGAGTGTGACTATATAACATAGCGAGTGTGACTCTACAACAAGGCGAATGTGACTATACAAATATGATCACTTTTGGCTACAAACCAATTGGTGCACAGCTGCGTGGTTTTAAAGGTGAAAGGATAAGTGATTTTGCTATAAACCTTGCGTAATTAATTATGAAACCAGAAAATAGCGATGGAAATATATTTACATTAGAAAAAGTCCATCCTTTACCTATAGGACGTCAAACATAAAAACATTCTAACCCACCCAACATCCTTTACATATAGTACGTTCATCTTAAAGCAAACATTTTATCCCATATAAACACTCATGAGCTTAACGATGGTCTCTGGTACGTGCGCAACAATACGTTGTCCAATTACGTGGTCGGCCACTGTATCTTCCACGACCTTCTTCTTCCCACCGCCCCTTTTACCAACATTCCTCTTTCCACCAGCCATTTCGCTGCGACAAAACACATCATCAATCTAATCACACAATGAATATGACTACACAACTGAATATGTGACTACAATGACTGTACAGCTGCATGATTGTACAACATAATGAGTGTGACTATACAACTTTAACTGTGTGACTATACAACATAAATGGTGTGATTTCACAACATAATGACTGTGATCCTACAACATAACGAGTATGACTATACAACTTCAATTGTGTGACTATACAACCTAATCTCTGTGACTATACAACTAAATTATACTTATTTATACTTCAATCATCATTAGCAAAGATGATTACACACACTAATCACTGCAAGAATTGGTGTGATTCTACAATATAATGAGTGTGACTATACAATATCAATTGTTTGACTATACAACCTAAAGTGTGTGACTACAACTGAAACCGTAAAATGGAAAATAAAAGTCATACAGTTAATTATACTTCAATCATCATTAGCAAAGTCACATTCATAATTAGAAAGATGATTATACCTACGAATCAGAACAAATTATTTAAACATTCATTAAATATTCAACCTTCATTCATCCATATTCAACCTTCATTTTTTTTGTGAATAATGAATGGACGACTGTGACTTTAAAAAAACGAAAATATCTAAACATTCATTAAATATTCAACCTTCGTTCATCTATATTCAACCTTCATTTTTTTTTTGAATAATGAAGATGAATAATTTTATGAATACAAAAAAAAAAGGTATGAAAAATAAAACAAGCATGAAGATGAAGATGATTAAACGCATGGTACCTTAATCCAAGGTATTCTACAGCTGCGTGATTCTACAACATAGCGAGCGTGACTATACAGCCTAATGAGTGTGACTATATAACTGAATATGTGACTACAATGAGTGTACAGATGCGTGATTCTACAACCTAATAAGTGTGACTATACAATTGAAAGTGTGTGACCTTGTAATTCTGCAAGAACATTACGCACTAAATGACTTTTTTATCTTCAACCTTCATTCATCCCACAAAAAAAGAACAACTTCATCTTCAAACTTCATCTTGAAGATGAAGTTGTTCTTTTTGTGGATAATGAAGATAATTTTATAAATACCCAAAAAAAAAGTATGAAAAATAAAAGGAAGCATGAAGATGAAGATGAAGATGATGAAGAAAAAGAAGCATGAAGATGAAGATGAAGATGATGAAGATGAAGAAGCATGAAGATGAAGATGAAGATGATGAAGATGAAGCATGAACATACCTTCGTATGATGATCGGAGTTACTGACGGAGTATGTTGTGTTAAAAACGCAGTATGGTCGGAGTAGTTGACGAAGTATGGTCGGAGTTATTAATGGAGATTATTTGATGGAATTTTGTTAGAGTGAGATGAATTGAGTTGGGAAATGAATTGAAAAGAAGGGGATTGAGAAGGGTATGAGGGAAGTAATGTAGGGATTGATTATGTAGGGATTGATTTGGGTGAGAGGATGTTTGGCAGCCTTAGGACAGTCTTCCCTCTTTTTTTTTTGTTTTTTTTAATTGAACCTCATCCATCCATCCATCTTAAGATGGATGAATGGATGAGATTAACACTAAGAGACTCTTGGGAAGTTAATAACTTCCTTGATCCCTTCCCCCCCTCCCCCCCCCCCCCCCCCCCTCTCTCTCTCTCTATATATATATATATATATATATATATATATATTCCCTCCGCTTCTCTATGATGTTCCACATTTGATTGTGGGAAGAAATTAAGAAAATGGATATATGTGAAGGAAAATGAAGATAGAGAAAAGGAAGTGGGGTCACAAGCAATAAGAACCACAAAATATTTACTAAAAAGAAAAGTGGAACATCTTAGTGAAGTTTCCTAAAAAGGAAATGTGGAAGATCTTAGTGAAGGGGAGGGAGTATATATATAAATATTTCAATCCACATGCTTAAATTTCATTTTAAGATAACCTTTTTATATGTGGAGAGGCGGTTTAAGATTTAGGAAACTTGTTTGCATTGGTTCATCAAAATTTAGAAGAGGTTATTCATTTTAGAGACCACCGTAGTAGACAAATAGAACAATTGCAAGAGACTGGCCTACAAACAGGTGAGGTGTAGATTTGGTTTTTAAATAATCAATGGGGAATGGCTTAAAAAGGCATAAAATAAGCGTACATCGTTCGTTACTATAACAGAGGCAGGTCCTGAACTTATAGGGATCCTTCGTGGTTTTATGGATAATATTGCAAGGAAGATGGCTCAAGAGGATATGTTCTCGCTGCTTGTGCTAATACTCTCAATTCTCAATCGGATCGATTAAGGGAAGTGATTGAGTTTCAATCTTTTATATATTAAAGCTAAAGAAAATAGAGGCATCACATTCACCCACGTAGGCGGCCAACTAAGCGCTTACTTGGATATTACATGGCGGTGAGTTGGCAATATTAATTAAAAAAATCAGTTTTTAAACTTCTCATTTAACTTCTTCAACTACATAGAAGTTACATGTTAGTGGGGAGTTACAATGCAGTTTCATGTTCTTTAATAAGGCCTTTATTTCAACTTCTCCACAATTTCACTCCACCATGGCTTTCCAATTTCAACAAAAGTCCATTTCAGAAATCAAAGAAAACATGAACTCAACAATAATTACGGCTAGAGTGATGCGCAAGTGGGAACTAAAATCGAAGAAGCTGGACAGAATTGTTGGTCAGCAATCATCGAAAAAAGAGATCATATATGGCGTTGAAATGATCTTACTTGATGCTTCGGTACGATCGTTTTGTTCTCTTCTCAAGTATCTATAATTAAATGATCGATTTCTTTCCTTCGGTATGTTTTCAATGAAAATTGCATATAAACTTATATAAAGGGAGAAGAAAGATGGGTGCTTTAATTGATTGTATGTTAACATGTTATAAACATTTACTTAATTCTAAAGGCTTTCATAATCTAAGGAAAATTATTTAGATGTCATCTTTAAGTTTTAAGCCAAGTGAATTGGCTTTACTTTACTAATCATTCTCTTTGCTTAAGTTCACATTTTTGTTGTTTTATAAGGAGGTTTTCATTAGTAGAGCTATGTGATACTTCTCATAGGCGATTTCATAGGGGATGATGGAGTGATCCCTCACCCCCATTATTTTAGGAAAAAATCAAGTTAAAAAAGGACATATATACATATAAATGAATATAAAAGTATATCAGAAGAATTATTTAGGTGAAGTGGCAGTGTTGAATTCATAAAACTTCTTTAAGGTGAAGGGTTCAAATCTCCTACTTAACCTTGAACCCTTTTGTCCTCCCTATTTTTTAATGAAGGGTACATTTTAACACAAACTCTATTTGGATAATTATTTGTTTTTTAAACATTATTACTTTATAAAAAAGAACTCTATTTGTTTATAAAGTTTGCGGTTAGTTTTTTAGTTTTTTGTTACGTTTAGTTACTTTTTGGAGTTACTAGTTTAGTCGGGACGAACTCTATTTAAGTGATCTGAACTGAATTAAACTAAACTGAATTGAAGTACTGAACTGATCAAAACTGAATTGATCTGACTGAATTGAACTGAAGAACTGAACTTCACCAATCAAAACTAAACTGAACTCAATTATTTGTGTGTTATTTTTTACGTTATAATTTTTTTGTCACCCCCACCTCGAAATTTCTGGATTCGCCACTAATACTTCTGTGTTTGTTTCAAGAAGTTATTAGCTTTGCTTAATTTCACATTTTTTTATTGTATGGTTTGTTAGTAATTGATGATATCTTTGAAATGGTGTAGGGTGACAACTGGTGGTGTAAAGGATTGATGAACGATGTAGAAATCACGTAGATCTCTTCTGAATCACGTAGACAGTCACACTTCTCAACAACAGGTAATTAATTAATTCACGTATTCCTCATCATCTCTTTCTTCTGATCATCTCTTTACTTAATTTGTTTAAGATTTTTTTTATTATAAATAATAAATATTTATTTTTAGATGATCATGTGCCACATTTTTCTTTGTTTATTTATAAGATGTATATCCGTGATTTTTTAATACTTCATTTTTCTCCTAATCTTCAATTTTCTTCATTTGTTATGTATGTACTTTCTTCTCAATAACTCTCACAAGTTCATTGTAAGTTGTAACAATATGCTACTCCCTATCTTATTATTTTTATGTAAAAATATTTCTTTTGTTCTGAAGAAATGTTTTTTTCCAAGAAGATCGAACACGTGTAATATGTTTGTATCAATTTATGTTAGAAATACTTGGCCATACCATTTACAATAAAGTCGTTACTTTTTCATAATCCATTAAATTTCATATGTGATTACTTTTCTTTGTTTCCTTAGATTGTTAATCATCGTTTTGATTTTGATTTTCCATTGTTTTTTTTTTTGCATTAATTTGTTGTCATACGAATGGTAGTGTAAATGTAAAATCATTACCCAATCATGGATTATTTAATCTCCACTTTACCGGGCATATGTTTCCAAGTTCACTTTTTGAATTGTTTTGCTGACAAAGCTTTAAAAATACATAAAAGCAAGGCTTTGGTGGAATAATTGAACAATCTCAGTCAGTTAAGCTCGGTTGTGTCACTGTATTTCCCCATCACAACAGTAATGAAGTTGAGATTGAAATTGATAAAGCCAGATAGTGAAGACACGGTCTTTTTTTGCTGTTACACCGACAAAAATGGCGTCAGTGTCGAAGACGGTGAGGAAATTGAAGATGGTGTTGCCACTAATACCACCTTTTCATGACACCACCTCTGCAATGACATTCGGGATGTTAGATCAACATGCAAATTGCTACACTTTGGTGCTTCAGGGTACACAAACAATCCCTTCCTCCCTCTTCCTTCTACTACTTCAATTTCGTAATTATCTCTGTCTGTCATGTGGGAGTTTTGATTGATTATGTATTGATCTTTGAAGTAGAGCACATGAAAATAAATAGAAGAGTAAAATAGACGGGGTTTGGGAATGGAGGACGTGAAGGAAATAAAGTATACATGGCGAGTAGTCCGTGAAAGCATGCAGTTTTGTCCTCCTGCTTTCTGATCCTTTATAAGAGTGATCAAAGATTTTTAATTCGATGGGCCGTATGTACCCAAAGGATGAAAGGTATTCTCGATCTCTTTGTTTCCGAATTCTCATTTCTTTGTTCCAAGGCGGCTTTCTGAATCAAAGGTTATGATTTAGAATTGACTGATTGTTATGTAGTTGTTGTGGACAGTTTATGGGGCACAATACAATTGAGAGTACTTCAAGGAAGTAAAGAGATTTGATCTGAGTCGATTCAAGGAAACGATAGCGCCATGTGTTTCTAGCATTTGGAGGGGGACAAGAATGTTCGCAGGGTATCAGTTGGCTAAGCTGAACATCCTCATCTTTGTTCATTTGGTTGTCACTAACTATAATTGATCATGATGAGTCTATTATCATGGATCCACTTCCAATTTGTTCCTGTATGTTTCATAACATTCGTCAATTCAATACTCCCCAAAGAAATTAGACCCGTAACTCCTTTTTTCCACCATTTCATTCACTCTCTCACGTCTATATTTTTCTTGTTTATACATCGTCAAAGCTAATTTCTCTCCAAGACGGTAATGTTGTGGACTACGGAGAACATCTGACTGATATATACGGAGTATTGTTTTTCCTGGAGGTATGATTCTTTTGTTCGCTCCTAATTCAATCATTAATATTTCATTTTGGTCATGATGAGTGTATAGTTGGGATTGTAATTGTTCGTGTATTAGTAGTAGCCATTGCTCTTACCCGAGTGTTTGATTATGTTTGACACAAGTTGTTTGTTACATTATGTTTTAGTTATATATATAAACACTTAGTAGCACTGTTATGTGATCACTCTTTCTTACATTATGTATTTATAATTTTATATCAATATATACACTTCATAGTTCACATTTAATTTACCATCACTTGCATTTCAACAATTGCTTTCCTGTTACACCTTTTAAGAATTCGATGTCTGCCCTTATCTTAGCTAATCTAGAGGTATCACTCAATTTGATGTCATAATTAAGACGAGATACTATGAGGTGATTCAGATGGGGAAGATGAGAATTCATTTACACAAGACAAATGACCATAGCATATTGGAATATTTGAGGGTTTAATGATACCCTCAAAAATGAAGAATTTAGAAGTTTGATATATTTGGCATAAGTTTTATATATTCGGCTTGATAGAAACTAGGGTGAGACACAATGAATTTGTACATTATAATGGTTGGATCTCAGTTTTCTATAATTTGGGCAATGTTATAGTTCTAAGTATGGTCAAAATATAGTCAATTATTCCATTGCGACATCATTCATCATGATTCAAAGAAATTGTTTCGTATCGCATTGGTGTATGTGCATAATGAGAAAATTAAGACTTTTTTTTTCCTTTCTTTCTATTTTAGGATGTTGTGAATTCGTTGAATATGATATACAGGCAGGAAATGATAATTTAATAACCATTACAACATTTGTTCTACCGTTGATAATATTATTACATATTAGTATTAAATTTACAGATACAAGGTAATGCAAAATGTTATATGTTGGTCTATATACAAGAGTCTTTTCGGCTAAAATGAGTAGAAATAAGTACGGAGTACTATATTGTATGTATGAAAGAATATAGTTTTCATCTCATAATGTTACATTAATTAAACATGATACGAAGTATGAGCATTTTTATTGTAGAGTATTACTCGGTAGTATATACGGATTATTTTTTAAAATATTAATTTTACATATTCTTTTTAATATTTATTAAATTATTTCTAATTAAAATATACTTCGTACAACACAATTTTAATACATCCGTGCAATTTTGCACGGGCCAAAAACTAGTTTCAATTACAAAGGTGAATACTATATCCGGGGTTGCTAGTCCCGCACATGACATGAGTCATGAGAGTTAAGCAATGCTATGTGAGTCTGTGTTGGTCAAGGACGGATCTGAGCTCCAAATCTTTGCCCGTCGTGCATCACTTCAGACCTTGGAGTATGCATCGTAACAACGAACTTCTCGAGTCCTTGAAACCCTAACCGATTATACTTACCCCTGGCCCACAGACCAACAGAGGTCCTTTCTAGCACATTTTGTCCACTCATACACATTCTGAAAACTTTCTCATGAGGTCACCCATCATTCGACTTCTTCCAACCAAGAACGTTTAACTGTGGAGTTTTTTGCATGGAGAATAAGAAAAGAAAGTGTATTTTGTTGATATGAGTAGTACTATCAATCCCTTTAAGCATTCATTTGAGCACTACAAATCATATTCAATATACACTCATCTGACCACAACAAACCATATCCAATATATATACTCTTTAAGCTCGGGGTATTACACTTGGGTTGCGATGATGTCAAGAAGCAGGGAAAGATAATAGACGTAAATCGTATCGACTACCTAAGCTTGATCCTTGTCAATATCCTAAGCCTAATTAGCCCTCTCGAAGCTTAAGTTTAGATTTAATGATCTAAGAGCAAAAGACGATCGTTACGATAAAGACCAACCACGGTTGTTACAGTAACAACCTAACATGCTCGTTGTACTAATGTTTTATTGTTATCAAACTAATCTTAACACTCAAATGGTAATTAAGTGAGTGGGGCTATATACTTAGACACATACCATGTGAGATTTCCTATCCTAAAAAAGAGCGAATTTATTAACCCGCATAGATCGACTTAGGAGATTCTAAATATGTTTAATGTTCTAATGATACCAAGTTGTTGTTGTTGTTGTTATTGTTATTGTTATTATTGTTATTGTTATTATTATTATTATTATTATTATTATCATGCATATTTGTGTTATCATTTCGTTAAGTGTATATCTATCATCGAAAGAGTTGATATCAAGAACCTTTTATCAAAACAAGATCGAGTGTTGATCGAAAAAATGGAATCTAAAAAAAATAAAGAAGATTCAAGAGAAGAGAAGACTAAAGAGTCTAGTAATAATTTGTGTTAACGATTGGTAAACGAACAATTGTTATAGTCACAATGTGACAATAGCACTTCCGCATTTCCATATGAAAGAATCTCTTATGGTATATTTGGATAACAAATAAAAGGGAAAAGGGAAGAGAAGGAGAATGAAAGGTGCAAGTTTTCCTTCGAAATGTTTCGCACGTTCATTATGCACATTATTGATATCACGATATCTTGTGCTTATCTAGGACAAATAGAAAGGTGGGGAGCCACTTTCAAAATGCAAGATGAAAAACATGGAAGCATAATTTTGGTACTCGAGTTACTTTCAGCAACAAAATCTTGAAAGGAATCATAGTCAAAACAAGTGGATCATACTATGTTATCCATCAAATTGACAAAACACCGGAAACACGGTAATTCAAATCCAAATTGAAATGCAAAAATTATACCTACTGCAGTCTACTTCCTCCTCCCATCATTCGATATTTTACGTGGTAAATTTTTATTAAAGTTACAATTGACTAGGACCCCCCCACCCCCACGAATTTCGTTAAATTTTCGTTAAACCAACATTTTCTTAGTATTTAGGTTCATACTCTGTACAGAACTTTTAAAAAAATGGTTAGAAATCCTACACCCTAATAGTCCAATTGAATTAACATGGCGTGAGGTTTTTTTGGAACGAAACACGCACCTAATCACATTACAGTATAAAGAATGAGAATTCGAACATGTGACCTATTATCACAGGGTTACTATTCGAGCCTGGCGTAAGTTAAGTTGAGTTAAATTGTTTTAGACAAACGGGACCTAATAAAGCTAAACCAAACCTAAAAATAACCAAAAATAAAGTAACTAATCTTGAAAATAAACCGAAAAGAACCGGACTTAAGTGTGTTAGTAGTAGAATTTATTTGTCAAGGATTCAAGCCTTATTTTATGTAGAAAATAATGGTGAGTGGTGACTGATTTTCTCTAACATTACGTATACAATAGTGGTATATGAGATAGGCAGGAGTAATGTGAATCATGTCCCTCGTCCTATCGAGATGGAAGCTCACCTAACGATTAATTTGACTAAATTAATCAAAGAGAGGAACAATTATTTGATATAGGAGTATATAATAGCGTCCTTTATATACAGTACTTCTTTTGAGACTAAATTAATAGAGGAGCAACGATTTGATATGTCTCTCTGAGACCAATCGAAAATTCAGTCAATAGAAATGACTCCGTATAAGAAAGTAAAGCTAAATACAGAGTACTCCGTATTAGAATGTTGGATACAGGGGTACAGCTTCCACTCCTACACCATTACTTCATAGTTGGATCTCTCTGTACTTTCCAATACCTTAAAACTCTTCAAAGCTCAAAATCCACCTGAAAATGTCAGTAGTTGTACAACCATAAGCTTCACATACACAGCACTTCCATAATAGCGGGTGCAACCGACAGGCTGCTTCATTAAATTTGGAAAGTTACTCCCTCTGTCTCGTTCATTTATTTGTCTTTGATTAAAATAATCCTCACAATGAATATAAAAGACAAACAAATGAACGAGACGGAGGGAGTATTTAATATGAAAGGCACTTTATATCAGCCTTGAAGAGTCAGTATAAATTACAGTAGAATACAAATACTAACTCAACCTAAATACAGTAATTCTTTGCCTTTTGGAAAAGCTAATAACATCTAATCTTAATCTCACAAAAGTTGAACATCTCAAAGACAAGATTTGAGTAATTAAAGTGTGAAAAAAACAGGTTAGTAGGGAAATAAATACGAGGGGTTTAAACAAGTCACTTTCGAGTTTCAGAAATTTAGGGAAATGTTTGCATTGTACATGAGGTTAACAACGCATAAAACTTGCTCTCGTGACTTGCTTTACACAAAAACAAACCTATTAAATCAATTGTGACATTGTTCACACAGTCTAGTCTAGTTGTATTCTGAATTTGAGCCAAATAACAATGTCAACAAGACTTTCAACCCAATAGAACTTTTTTTGTAGACTCGAACTCGAGATGTCTGATTTAGAAGAAACAATCACTTATCAATTGATCCGCCTGCTCAACATGTAGTACAAGTTCGTTCACCTACAGACTACAGTTATAAAAGGGTGTGATCTAAAACAACTTTCACATATTATCAGTAAACCCCTTGAAAATATAGTCCTATGATTCAAAGCAAGCTTTCAGACACTTTATTAAAACCTTTTCTCCCTCATGCCTTCTATTTCTTTCCCTATCAATCTTTAATTATTGAAGTCATACATAGCAAGGCTTTTGTAACTTACACTCCATTATCATATACGGAGTACTTCACATATAAAGTGCCGAGCATTTACTACCAATCAGTGCAAAAAATTCTATATATCTTACCATAACATTCATCACAAACTTTCAAACATTTACAACAATATTAGAACCTCCTCCTGCGTAACTTGTTAATCCAAAAATCATGACGGCACCTACCATGTCAAGCTCTCTATCATCTTCTCAACACTCAAACCAAGAAGAATATCGCCAAAATCACACCAAAAATAACCTTGTTTTAGATCTTAGCCTATGTAGAAATGATTTGGATCAAGGGTCCAATCCAAAATCTAGTAATATCGATCTATCCAACATGAGTGAAACTCATCATTTCGAAAAAACACCTCGAGTCAGTGAAGGAGAGCCAAGAGTGTTCTCATGCAACTATTGTCAAAGGAAGTTCTATAGCTCTCAAGCCCTAGGAGGTCACCAAAATGCACATAAACGGGAGAGGACACTAGCAAAACGAGGTCAAAGGATCGGTTCAACAACATTTAGTAGTTACTACCCTGAAAATCTCTTCAAGGGAAGGCCGTTAACATCTATACCTTACTCTAACAAAATAACTGTCCTGCCCCTCCACGGCTCTTACAATACTCATAGCCATAGGCCTCTTGGAATTCAAGCTCATTCCTTGATACAAAAGCCATCTATTAACATGCCATTTTCTAGTTCTATACCTTTGCAAAATGGACGATCAAGGATGCCTATGATTGACCAGCAACGGATAGCAATGGGATCATCAAGCTCACCATCTTCATCACATGGTGACATTACAAGATTCGCTAGTGTTCAGAAGAATTCTCACATGTCAATCGTAGAGACTTCCTGGAAGGGTATTAGTGTTAATGTTCTCAAGAGTAATAGGAGTTTTATAAGTAGCAATCAGCAAGATCATGATCACTTTCAGAAGCTTGACTTATCGCTTAAGCTTTGAAGTGGTAACTATTGTGTTTTTGTGTATCAACCAAAGTATTAGTCAGAACTTATTTCTGAAGTTTGTCCATAGATTTTGAGTGATCTATTAAGCCCTTGATTAACTGTTAAGTAATTTTTCCCGCTTGACCCCTTTACCCCGCCATTTGCAAGAATCCTTACAATATGGTGCTAATATTTTTACTATTTTTTTTAGCTTTGGTTGTCAATGTAGTGGTTAAATTTTACTCTGTACATTTTCTCACTCGAACAAGCTTCTGCTGCTTACACTCGGAGGCCAAATTCTCCCTACACGTTGTCATTTTCTTGGCTTGATATATAGCTTGACTTGATCTATGTGTATGATTTGGTTACTCTTTCAAATACATACAGAGATGCAAAATCCTGTACAACAATTGAAGGAGGATTTCGAGCGTAGAGTTCAATCTTAGGAGAAATGAAGTATTTCTAAAGCAAGGATGCTTTGCAGAATACTGTCATTTCCGTCATCAATCTGAGTATTAACTTCTAAGACTCCATTGAGCAGCAACATTACCCACTAGTTCTAGAGGACACAGAAAATCGTCAACAAAAGACGAAGCCACATTAGATACAATGGTGTATAGTTGGTTCAACAACTCGACCACCGCACTGACAGCCGGTAAGGAGTTTGCCAATTAATCTAACTAATAATGCCGCTTATGCAAGATTCTGTAATTTAAGGTGTCATATATACAAGATATGTTGTTTGCTATATTGTCAATTGAGTTGATTCAGAGAGTTACGTTGCTAGTTTCATATCCTAAGGCCTGATTGCATACTATTAGTACCAAAATATATGAGAGTTCTCTTTACATTTTTGTTGATTTCCAGGTAGTAAGCACCTGTTGCATGCCACGTGAGTTTGATTGAATTCCCATATTCTTAGAAATTTTGTAGTTTTTGTAATATAAAAAAATTCAAGTGGCTCAATAAAGCAAGCACTAGAGAATTACTGCCCTAATAATGAAAGGGATATGTCAACTTGCTCATTAAAGACATGCATAATCAAGCTTTAACAAATGATGAGCTAAGATTAGGTTACAACGATTAAAGAAGGTTAACTGTCGCTTTTGCAAAGATATCATGCAGAAGTAAAAGATTCAGGCAATAATATAATTTGTAATTGTCCCTATACCAGATATCCTAGGGCAATCAGGTTGCTTTCGAAAAAAGATTTGATAAAATTAAACATGGGTTTAAGAAGTTAGGCCACTATAAACTTAGATGACAATCTTTATCACAAGTGCACAATCAAATATAGTTGTCCCCTCAAACCACCTTGTTTATAGATTAATGGAGTACTGGACTACTCTACTGGGGTGACACTTCTAACTTCTTCCTACTGGTGCAGCATGATAATATATTGTGCGTGCAGCAGACTCTGGCCTTTCGACAAGACCACCCTATATTTTATTTTAGCCATGTAAAAATCTCGACAACATACAGCATCTGACACTACCACGCTTCTAAGTCAAAGAAACATTGAACTTCTTAACTCATTCAAATGTCAAAATTCTCATTTAGTCCTATCTAAAATTGTTTTCATATTTACTTTTTTCCTTGTCACCTTCCAAAAAAAAACTTATATGAAATTATTTCAGATGTGAGACACATTCATAACCATATAAATTAAGGGGAAGTTATATAAACATTTAAGTTGATTTCATATGTGAGATTGCCTAATGCAGGATTTGCGGCCTTAAAAAACAAGTGGTCAACAGATTATAAATTGCTTTCGAAACCTTCAACATTTTATTATAGGGGTCAAAAAAGGCCAACATGATGGTAGGATATAGAAAGTGTGGTGAGCAGATATGTCATTCAGTTGACTTAACATGCTTAATTTCTCAAATCAAGAAAGTATAAAATCTAATGTACTCATGCTTGTTAATATAGATGGAATGAGTGAATGAGTATTCCAACTCCTAAACATTTATTCACATATTCAACCCTCTCACAACACAGCTTTTAAAATACTAATCCCACTCTTATATTGAGAAAATAGATATCTAAGTATGAAAGAGATCTTTTAGAGTTGTACCTAATTGATTAGAACTAATAAATATTTGTATTTACTCTTTTTGTTTTTATGTATGCTATGCATCTATAGTGAACTCATATTATTAATTCTGTATTTCGACTCTAAAAAACACAAGGCCTACAAGATCCTAATCCCTAACCGGAAATATAATCATCCGAGATAAAAATAGGGAGAATAAGGAGGTAAATTACGAGTCCTCATTTCCTGAAATGAAACTTGGGCTTCTCTACAAAGGCTAATTTGGTCCATGATCCGCTAATAGACTCATCAAATGAAGAGCAACAGTAGTTTTAAAACAATAAGGGATCGCAGCTAGACCTCTCAAACGGGTCGGGTGCATTGGGTCACATGTCAGGTCATATGTAGGGTTGTACGGATCACGGGTCGGGTTAGGGTCAAAATACAAGTCAGAAAGTGCCTTATTTTTTTTTTATCACTTTTTAATTGAGAAAGATATATTTCTAATATTAAATCTTTTCCATTTGAATATTATTACTATATATACTCATCACTTGTTATAACTATATATAAATACTTGCAAAATTACATTAAATTACAGTATAAAAGTTGTATAAAATTGAATATTTGATTAGATTTGTAATTTAAAATATTAAAAAAAAAAAACTACTCCGTATTTATTATTCCAAATTTAGTACTTCATATATTTAATATTTTGATAATTTTACTAAAAGTTCGAACGGGTCGGGTCGGGTCAAGTTTCAACCCAAAATTCACGGGTCATTTCAATAGCGGGTCAAAATTTTCCGGGTCGGGCTAGCGGGATTGGAATTTGACAGGTCCGATTGCAGCTAAACTGATAAACCTCATAAATATATCACAGTTTGAATATATTTGAGGATGAAAAGGAGTAATTGATCTTACACAATCAAGTAGGTTGAGGCAGGTGTTTTCCGAGGCTACCATGCTATTTCTCTAATGCTGACTTTAGGGATTCCATCCAACGAATATACTCGGCCTTGTCTTTATGGTGAGTATATCTATGCAAGAATACACAAAGATTATCATCTATACCCCTTTCCTGCAAGAAATCATACAATGAATCCTGCAGCTGGTCATCCAATTCCCTGTCAAAACACAATGTAGGTGCAAAGATCAATAACTAGCGAGTCTTGTATAAAACATTCTTACTCCCATACCCACACATATCACTTCTTATTCGTTATTACGACTTCATCTCACAATCTCACATGTAAGACCATCTCTATCTAAAATTTTGTGTGGTGTCTTTCACGCAACAACGGTTTGATGCCTTGACGCTGAGAAGTTTTTATCTCCGTAAAAGCTAATTTGGAAAATCAGGCTGGAAATGGAAATGATCATATTTTCTTTCCTCGATAATATGTTGGAATGGCAAAAAAAGAAAAAAAAAACCACAGAATAGTTTTTCTATACAAAGCATACCTGAAAGATGGACCAGTATAGGGCTGTTTGTTTGGCATCTTCGCTTGCTCACGGACAAAGAACTTTTGAACCTCTAGGCTGTCCGGCCATGCTGAGCAAATGAATTCTAACACTTGGTTAGATTTCTCTTTGAATATGCTAATGATCATTGTTATATGCAACTGGACCTCCTCTCCTGGTAATCCAGGTTTTTCGCCTTCTATACGAACAGGGACTGACCCATCGTACATAGTGACTTCAATTGCAATCTCTTCGCTATTCCTAAATTCTTTCCCTAAGCAAATCCACTGTTCCCCAGGGCGCTCGTTTACTTCAAATCCATGGCACTCAACAGGAAGCTAAACAAAGGGAAAGAAATTTCAACCAATTTCAACTCCCACAAACAATCGCATATCGAACTTGCAAAGATCAAACACATTCTAACAACTAAAAAAATGCCTTATTCGACTTCAGTGAGCAACCAATGTCAACTTTGAGCATCAGTTTCTAAAAATATATGTAGTGTTACATATGTTAAAACTGTTATGGTTGATTCATCAAACCAATTATTTTCATAACATCATTAACAATTTATAGCTTCACATTATAAGAAAATATCAGTCGCTGCGACATTGTTTCACCATCTTAGCAAAAGGATGGCGATATAAATGGGATGGACTGGTGGAGGGAATAGTGGAGTACTTTTTACATGAAGTCTCCTGAAGATTCAAACAAATATACCATCTCATCAGTGGAGGAAAGCATAGCTCCCTGATGATGTATACTCCTACTGTATTTTATACGGCTGGAATCTATGTAGCTTCGACACTTGGCTAAAGTTATGTCTTGTGTGTAGTGTGTCGACAAGACAGCATACATCGACTTCATTTTAGGTTAAACCATGAATTATTCTTCTAGTCAAAAACGAGTGTGCGAAGTTGTGAGATTTATAATTTCAGATCTTCCCAATCAGGTAAATGAAGTATAACAACAAACCAAAACTACTCTTAAATAACAATCAGCAATTAGTATTAGGTCATTACACTGATCGATTTTGTGTTATCATCTAACCTCAAAAAAAAAAATCAACATTGAGCTTGATTACACTGGCACAAAATCTATGTAATATTAACAACAAGCAAAAGACCTTAATATCAACAACCCTTGGCTTTTAAAGGCTTCATTTGTACAGATTACAGGGGCAAAGAGAGACGACAGAGATAAAGATCAAGACAAAGATTTTACACACAAATTTGTATTTTCAAAATAAAATGTTGCCCAATAATGCACTTCTTTAAGTTTCAACAGGAGAACTTACATTCAAATGACTACAAGCTAGGGATAATGTGGCAAAAGGAAGGGCATAACAAAGCAAGTAGGAGAAAAATAACATGGAAATTACACTATATAACACCCAGCTCTGCTCTAGCTAGTCCCTTACTGCAGCTTAGTACACATTTTAAACTAAGCGCCGAGCACCATTCACACTTCATACCATGGCATAAGACCCTCAATAGCTTATAAGATTATCCAAGGACCTACATTAGTTGACCTTTAAGGGGGGTTGAGATAAATGACTAAAAGTCGGAAAATAAATTTCTACAAAAAAAAAAACATCAAAAGGGGCTGTCCATATTCATTTACGCAGACAGAACCCTAAAATCGCCATTTCAAGGATGGGTCTCATCCTCTCCAATTTTTGCAGTGATGGGCATTGGAAAATCATAAGTCATCAGCAGAATTTAATGCGATAGCAATGAAAAATTGATATTTGTTTCAAAAATTCATTTTTTTTTATAGTTAAGCAACAAGTAATCTCCCAGAAAAAACGCCTCCTAATCAGAAATTCCTGATTCCGCCACTGTCACTGATCACAAAAATTGGACAATCATTACCCACAACAAATGACATAATTACCGAATACATCCTAGCCTATTGGTTAAGACTAGGTAACATGTGACAATAGGTCGCAGGTTCGAATTACCCTCCCCTATATTGTGCGAGAATGCGCGCTTAGTTGAAGCAAAAAAAACAAATGACATAATTTCACCTCATTTTGCAACAAACCCATCAATTAAGAATATAATTTCTTAACCACCCAACAAACAAATCAACAACATATACAAAGGAAATGAAAGGGGGGATCTGGACCTGTTGAGGTGGAGAATTAGTACGTTCATACTGAAGCTCGTTGCGAAGAAGACGAAGCAAAATGCTATCAGTGGGTGATTTAGTGGTTTGACTCACAATACTGCCGAAGTATCTAAATTGGGGTTGGATTGATGGTAGAGGAGGAGGAGGAGTAATAGAATAAGTCAAATGTGAAATGGGGTTTTGAGATTGGTGTTGTTGATTTCGGAGATGGTATTGGAGCAAAGTTTGGGATTTGTAGAGGAATGATCTTCGTAGAGGTAGAGTCGCATGAGCCATTATTGTTAGCAGATGATGATGAGAAATTTGGGGGTTTTAGTAAGGGTTTAAGTAGAGTCAACAGTGACAAACCGACAATGGTGGTACTTTTTTATACTTCAAGTTTATTCAATTTTATTCAATTATACTTCAAAATTAACATCATATCGTTCTCATTTCCCCTCCCCACCCATCACCACCTAATTTTCTAGAGGGATAAAATTTCACAACTCAATTGCATCAAGGTTCTTTGAAAAAAAATTCTAATTTGCGATGATTCAAGTACAAATTAAGGTCAGAAATTTCAAATTTAATTGCAATAATTTGGGTTCTTCGAAAAGTCTTCATTTGCGATAATACAAGTAGAAACTAAGTTTAGGAAATTCAAATCAATTGCATAGTTTTTCGGAAAAGTCCTAATTTGTGATGAATTTGAAATCAATTGCACCAATTAGGATTCTTAAGAAAAGTTCTAATTTGTGATGAATTTGAAATCAATTGCACCAATTAGGGTTCTTCGAATACTAATTTGCGATGAATTTCAAATCAATTGCACCAATTAGTGTTTTCTCGAAAAAGTCCTAATTTGTGATTATACAAGAACCCTAAATAATTAATTAACATTAATTAGCCATAATTTTCAATCAATTAATTATAAAATTTCTATATGATAAAATATCAATTATCGAACTATGATCCATAGTGAATTCGCAAGTAATGATTGATCGATTTATAGTATGGATGAGGTTTAAGTAAAAAAAAATTGATGAAAAGATTGATTTAGAATAGAATTAAAACAATGAGAGTTCTTTAGAATAGAGAGAGGGTAATATTGGAATTTTTTGAAAATTTTAAGGATGATTGAGTAACATTGACTTATGAAAAAGTAATTCCGAAAAAAAATCACAAGCCAAACCTCCATCATCAGATTCATCACAAATAACTATTTAAAAAATTGTTCCCTCCGATTTATTGAATTGTTATCTACGAATATTTCCTATTTTGGGTGCATTATTCCATAGTTATCTATTTTCATTTTTGGTAAGTTTTTTTATACAGAGAAGTTACGTAGAGCTAGTGGATTTTTGTGTGGTCTAAATTCACTTATTGTTTCCTTGAATTTCGTTTCAAAAGCAATTGATAACAATTCAATAAGACTGAGGGAGTATCGTTTAAAAAGAATTGATTCTGAACAACTTGGTTTCCTCCTCCTTTCTTTATATCCTCCAAATTAATTAAAAAAGTATATTCTAAACATGTTAAATTGATGTTTCGAACGATGAACTCAACTAGGTCTCGCTTAAAATTCGAGGGGTGGAGTCGAATCAAGTTTACTAATAGACCACATTCACTATATAGTTTTTTTCCTTAAACTTCTAGCATCAATATTTGCAATATGTCTTTAATGTATTCATTAGCCTACTAGTTTTTATGTATCTATAAAGTAGATGTTTAGACCATAGGGTTGTATATATAGATTTATTATTCAATCAGGCAAGGAGAATTCACTATCCTTTATGGTATCAGTGCACAAAATTCTCTCTTCAATTCTCCTGACTCTGTTCTTTTTTCTCTCTTCTTCTTTCTGTGTGCAAGTTCTTCCGCCAGTCTGCTAATCTCTGTTGTCCAACTCTACTTCATGATGGCCCCAACATTTCACCCCGCAAGTAGTGTTACTACTATAAAAATCACGTTCAATTCCTCTTGTTCTCGAGTATTAGTCTTCCTATGACGTTTGGGCCGAATTATTTCTCAATACCGTCAAAGCCCATGATGTCCACCATCATCTTGTCGACCCTCCGGCCAAGGCCCCCTCCAGCCGCCGATGCAAACGACCCGACCCTATGGGACTGCCTCGACTCCACCATTAAGCTATGGATCTACGAAACGATTTCCAAAGGCCTACTCGAGACGATCGTCAAAACCGATTCCACGGCAAAATAAATGTGGGAACGAATATACAATATTTTCAACGATAACAAGCATTCCCGAACGGTTTTGCTTGAACAACAATTCTCCAACACTCATAGGCACTAAAGAGGTTGGCAGACCAACTCAAAAATGTTGGTTCACCACTTTCCGACGACCGTCTCGTTCTTCACATGAACTCCAATGTCTCCAAAGATTATGGAAATATCGTCGCCCTCATTCAACAAAGTGAACCGCTTCCCTTTTTCCTCAAAGCCCGATCTATGCTCGCGCTCAAAGAAACCCGTCAAAACAAAGCTTCCGGCTCTTCTCCGGCATCCTCTCCGGCAGCCCTTGCCGCCACTGTCAACTCCAATTCCGGATCTGACACCAACAGCCGACCCATCACGAACCGAGGGTGCGACCGTGGTGGTGGCCGAAACACTAACAGGGGCGGCAGACATAGCGAGTCCCGGCAGCCCGCACGCGGGTCCCACCTTGTCTCTTGACGACTATTCCGACTACCGGTGGTCACTGGGTGTTCGTCCCCAACACCGGCGCACCTTCTCCCTCTCGGTGGCCCCACACGGCTCCCTTTTGCCCCTACCCGTCACAGATATGGTCACCCCCGATCGCCGGCAACAGTGACAGTATCCTTGGTCCTCGACCCCAACAATCATTCCTTGCTCAGGCCTCGGTTCAATCTGCCACACCTCCTCCAATCTACTACCCAACAGAACTTGTTGCTTCTGTTCAATCAATTTCTCTCCAAGAACCTAACGATGCTTGGTACATGGATACGAGCGCATCGGCGCACATGATTTTCGAATCAGGTACCCTCGCTACTTATTTTAATACGAGCACTCCCCGTTTTATTATCATTGATAATGGTCAAAAAGTCCAAATTAGTTGTCACGGAGATACTACTTTACCTCGGGCCCCTCCCCCTCTCAATTTAAATAACGTCCTTCATGTCCCTCACTAGTTAAAAATCTTGTCTCCGTCCGTAAATTTACTACTGATAATTTTGTCTCTATGAATTTGACCTGTTTGGTTTTACTGTGAACGATTTACGAACAGGGAACCGTCTTATGAGATGCAGTAGCAACGATGCATGACCTTTATCTCGTCTCTCAACCCACCGCCTCTTCATTTCTCACTATCTCCAATTCCAGTGAATTATGGCGCAACCGACTCAGTTATCCCGGGCTGACAATTTTAGATTCTCTTAATTCCCGTCTTTCTTTTAAATGTAATAAGGTGCCCCGCACCGATTTGTGTCAAGCCTAGGAGCTTGGAAAGCATACTCGTCTTTCGTTTTTCCCGTCTACTTCTACTTTTATGATTTTTGATATTATACATAGCGATTTATGGACCTCACCCGTTCCAAGTAACTTACATCACCGGTATTACCTTCTTCTCCTCGATGACTTCACAAATTTCTTATGGACTTTTCCTATCAAAAATAAATCTCAAGTCATCTCTCTTTTTCAACAATTTCACTCTTTAATCTCGACTCAATTCAATCTTACAATTAAAACTTTTCAGTGTGACAATGGTCGTGAATTCAATAATACTCTGCATCACACATTTTTCTCTAATAACGGGATCCAATTACGTTTATCTTGTCCCCACACATCTAGTCAAAATGGTAAGACATAACAAAAAAATCGTACTATCAACAACATCATCCGTACTCTTCTTGCACACTGTCATGTCCCACTTAATCTTTGGCCATATGCACTCGTCATGGCAGCATACCTTCACAATATCACTTCTCGTAAAAACGATAAATTCATCTCTCCCACTTAAAGTCTATATCGAAAATTCCGACTTATTCTCATCTTCGTGTCTTCGGTTGTCTTTGTTATCCACACCTTCCGCCCTCCACTATTCATAAACTCGATGCCCAATCCACCTCGTGTGTGTTCCTTGGGTACCCCTTCGCCACCATGGCTATCTATGTCTTGATCTCTCCACTCGTAAGATCCTCATAAACCGACATGTCACGTTTCACGAGACAATATTTCCGTTCCACGATAAGATTGCCCCATCCCCTTTCTACGATTTTCTTGATCCCAGCCCATCCACCTACACTCCGCACCATCTTCAAACAACACAACTCAGCCCACCTCTCCTTATATATTTCAGACAAGACAAACATTCAAATCCCAAGCCCAATAACCTTTCCCCTTAACCAGATCTCCCCCTCTCCATCCCAATAACCCTTCCCCCCTCAAAAGTCCCTTCTCATCCCAGAAACCCGTCACTCCCTCCCAGCCTAATCCTCACGCATCACCAAACCAGCCCAATACCACCTCTCCCCATCAACCCACCATCTCCCATTTCCAGCCCACTTCCGCACCCACCCACCCAATGCAAACACGAAGCAAACATGGCATCCACAAGCCGCGCATTATTACCAATCTCCTCACCACCACCGACCTATCCTCGATTCCCCGTGACCCCATCACTGCTCTCCGTGACCCTAATTGGAACTTTGTTATACACGATGAATTTAATGCTCTTATTAAAAATAATATATGGGTCCTAGTTCCTAAGCCTCGTGATGCTAATGTAACTCGTTGTATGTGGCTTTTTAAACATAAGTTCAAGTCTAATGGCGTGTTAGAATGGTACAAAGCCCGTCTTGTTGTCAATGGCATGTCTTAACAGGTTGACATTGATTGTGATTTGTGAAGAAACTTTCAGCCCTGTCGTCAAACCTACCACCATCTGCACTGTTTTCAACATCGTCGCCTCCCAAAATTGGTCTTTTGACGTAAAAAATGCTTTCCTCCATGGCCATTATCAAAGACTGTTTATGTAACACTCCGTGTTTAATAAACGTATTTAAAATTTTTATCTTTCATTAAACAAAGTTAAGATTCGAAAATATTTTAATAGTAACCTATAATGCTGACATTTTCTCGTCTCATAAGATTTGAAAATGATTTATCGAAATTTTTATGTAACGTTTTAAAATCCAGTTACACAAGGTCGTGAACAAGTATTACGGAGCGTACTTACGTCTTACAAAATTTGTTTTTAATAAATTTTATGGGTTCCATTATTTTAATCCAATAACCTTATATTTCAACTTTTAAGAATAAAAGACGTTTATTTGTCTGCGATATAAATCGAAGTGAATTATTTGGGGAAAAAAAGATTAATTACAAAAATTACGTGGTCATGCCTGATCATTGCATGGAGTTCATGCATGAGAGTAGAAGTTTACTCATACTCCCTACTCTAAGTATAGGGTGATGAAGTAGAACATACAACTTCATCCTATAAGTAGGAGTATTCGTAGAATTTTTTTTCACCTCATCACATACTTGTAACCTTACTCATTTACGCAAGTACGTAAGTATTTACGACTCCTCAAACCCTTCATCTTATTAGTCTATTTTACTTACGATACTTATTATTTTACTTTTTATTATTTTAGTAAGGTCAGAATCTAACTAAATTATTTTCTTTTATATGGGTAAACGTATTATTCTAGAAGGAGGAGACGATATTCCAAACTTCGATGACATCATCGACCCCGACAATCTTTAATTTTAATATAATTAATAAATAGTACTCCCTCCGTTTTTTATTTATTGTCCCGTTTCAATAAAATATACCTCACATATATTCATGAAATGGGGCAATAAATAAAAACCGGAGGGAGTAGCTATTAAGGTAACTAAACTTTTTTTTAACAACATTTTATGGATATAAGTATATCGTGTTACTAACTTTAATAAATTGCTTATTTAAATATTTAGGCCTATTTGTATGACTAAATTACTTATATATATATAAAAAAATGTTATGTGATATTTTATTCATGTTATACATTTCGTTTACGACTAAATTTGACTTGACTAAACTATCGTTTGTTAAACTTATTTATCACACTTACATTTCTAATTATTTGAGAAACTGATTAAATAATCAAAAGAACCTAAAGAGAGTAAAATTTACGTACGCTGCGAAGAGTAACTCCGATTTTAAATTCATGTTATTTGTACTTTTATGTGTTAATTATGTTCCTATACTTATAAATTCCATTTCGTATTATTGGTTACTCTTATTAATTTTACTTGCTTATAGCATGTTTAAGTTTAAATTCGTTTTAATGCTTTCATTGTTCATTTACGAATAAAATTTTACTCCACTTATATTTTTTATAAACTTAATTACGTTTTCTATAATAAACGAACTTAAAAACTTTTATACGACGATTATAACTATTAAAAGTAAATTTCACGTCGAATTTTATAAATTGACTCAGTATGATTTAAATTGTATTTTCCGAAAACGTTAAAATTTTAAAATATATTTTTATATCTTAAGTTATAATTTTATATAAAACCTTATTCAAAAATTTTATTTTAAAATAAAGGATACTCTGCATACAATATTTGAGATATGATGTTTTGGATGATACTAAAGAAATAAAGTATCACATTGTTTCACCGAACGTTAGAATTTGGGAAAGTGAATATTTAAAATAAGTCCGACCAATTATTAAGGTCTCCAAATAAAATACTAATTGTTCACGGACAACTTTTATATAAAGTTTACGATGCGAGTCTGAAATGAATAGCTTGTGTTGGATTCTACCACTCGTGGTGTTTCGACTACACTTGTAATGAAAAGCAGACTCAAAAGCTGCGGCTGAGAGTCGACCTAGTGTAAAAGATGTTATTTTCCCTTGATTAATATTGTCAAACAACGTACATTATATACAAGTGGATAATCCCACAAATCATGGAAGTCAATAACTACTATCAAAGGATAGGGAATACAATCCCACGTAATTAGCAATCCCACCTAATTAGCAATCCACATAATTAGCAATTATACAAGCTAAACTAGGATACAAGGATAAGGAATATACTAACGATAATATTTACATTCTAATACACCCCCTCAGACGAAGCGGGAGGTGAACCGATGTTGAGGCTGGACCTGAAATCATCGAACAAGACTTTTGGCAGGCCTTTCGTGAACACGTCGGCGTACTGATAGCGAGATGGAACGTGACGGACTTGCACTTCATTAATCGCGACTTTTTCTCGGACAAAATGGATATCTAATTCAATATGCTTTGTCCTTTGATGGTTAACCGGGTTGCCTGATAAATAGATAGCCGACACATTATCACAATAAACAATAGTTGCACGTCGGATAGGACACATCAACTCAAGGAGTAAACTTCTGAGCCAAAATGACTCAGCCACAACGTTGGCAACGCCGCGGTACTCGGCCTCCGAACTGGACCGAGATACAGTTGGTTGACGTTTAGATGACCAGGAAATTAAATTATTGCCAAGGTAAACACAATACCCGGAGGTGGAACGGCGGGAATCGGGACACCCACCCTAGTCGGCATCCGTATACGCGATAAGGGAACTGGTAGATGCGGGACTGATATGCAAGCCATAAGTAACTGTACCTTGGAGATAGCGGATAACGCGTTTAAGCGCACTAAAATGCTCATCACGCGAATCATGCATAAAAAGACAGATTTGTTGTACCGCATAGGCTATGTCGGGGCGAGTAATTGTTAAATATTGCAGCGCCCCCGCGAGGCTTCGATATAATGCCGGGTCAGAAACTGGTTTGCTGCCAGTGGTACTAAGTTTGGACTTAGTGTCGACGGGAGTAAGTGCGGGTTTGCACGAAGACAAGCCCGATCAATAATCTCCTGAGTATATTTAGATTGGTGCAAAAACAAGCCCCTGGAGTGTCGTACAACAGAAATCCCCAGGAAGTAATTTATGGGACCCAAGTCGGTCATGGAAAATTCTGATTGGAGCAGAGACATAATGCTTACCCGAAGAGCATCCGACGAAGTGGTGAGGATTATATCATCTACGTACAACAGAAGGTATGCAAGGTCGTCAACATTACTGTATATAAAAAGAGAGTTGTCCGACCTGCTGTGTATGAACCCAATTGTAGAGACATATGTCGCGAACCGCTGATACCACGCTCGTGGCGCTTGTTTAAGGCCGTATAATGACTTCTTTAGCAAACACATGCGATCAGGTCGCGAGCGGTCCCGGAAACCGGGTGGTTGATGCATATATACCGTCTCGGCAAGATGACCATGGAGGAATGCATTTTTGACATCCAACTGGTGAATGGGCCAACGCTTGGAAACTGCCAAGCTGAGTACGGTTCGAATAGTTGCGAGTTTGACCACCGGACTAAATGTCTCCTCACAATCAATGCCAATCTGCTGTGACCTGCCATTAACCACAAGACGAGCTTTGTATCGCTCCAAATCACCGTTAGCCTTAAACTTATGTTTAAACAACCAAAGACAACGAGTTACATTTACACCCGAAGGTCGAGGTACAAGAACCCAAGTCTCATTCTTAATGAGGGCGTCGTACTCATCTTTCATGGCACGATTCCAATTCGAGTCTTGGAGGGCAGAGATGGGAGATTTCGGTATGGGTGATAGCGTCGTGGCACATAAGTCAAACATGGATTTTGGTTTAAAAATTCCGTGTTGGGCTCGGGTTTTCATTTGGGGTGAGGGGGCTGGTGGTGTAGGAGGAGTGGTTGGTGTCACCTGAGAGGAGGGTGAAGTAGAAGATGTTGCAGGGGTATCAGTAATGTGGGAGGCAGGGGAGATTATTTGATTAGGGGTTGAGGGCAAAGGGGAGTTTGGGATATTGGGCTCAGGCAAGGAAGATATGTGAGTAGTTTGATTTAGTTGATGGGCCACATAAGGAGATGGGTCATCATTGAGAAAGGTATAGGAGGAGTGGGCCGTGGGGTATTGATCAGCAAAAGGAAACTTTGTTTCATCAAAAGTCACATGTCGGGCAATTATAATTCTCCGAGTGCGAAGGTCGTAGCATTTGTATCCACGGTGAGAAGACGGGTAGCCTAAGAAGACGCACGGGATCGCTCTTGGGGCAAGTTTATGAATGTTAGTGGATGGAATGTGTGGGTAGCATAGACATCCAAAAGTGCGTAGGTGGCTATAGGACGGAGTGCGACTGTAGAGACTCGATGTGGGGGTTTTGAAATTGTTGGCCTTGCTAGGAAGTATGTTATGAAGATAAGTAGCCATGGCAAGGGCATGGTGCCACATTGAGGGAGGTAAGTGAGCGTGAATGAGAAGGGTACGGACCATATTATTGATAGTTCGAATTTTTCTCTCGGCCTTACCATTTTGTGGGGAGGTGTGCGGGCAAGAGAAGCGAAAAAGCATCCCATGATACCCGAAAAAATTGTGAAAAGGGGAGTTGTCGTACTCGCGGCCATTGTCACATTGTAACGTCTTGATAGAAGAATAAAATTGGGTTTTTATCATGTTATGCAATTGTAGGCACTAAAAATTTAATAAAGTGTCGAATAAATTAAATAATTAATTAATTTGAGTTAATATGAAATTTTAACTCAATTTAATTATTTTGTCCCAAGTAAAAGAAATATGGGTCGATCCGAATTACAAAATAAACTATTTGGATCATTAAACCCGAAAAGAAGACAAATTGGGCTAATGTCACTCATAAGCCCATAAACGGGCCTGTGACTACAAAGTCCACCAAGGAGAACCAAAACTTTATAAATAGAGCTCTTCTCATTCATTTGAAGAGGATTGGAAAATTCTGAAGCAAAGGATACAGAGGGAAAAAGACACAAAGTCACTACAAGCTCTCCATCAAATCCGTCGCAAGCAGTCAGAAGATCCAAGACAAATTCAAACATTCAAGGGAGATTCAAGTCCAAGCGACCCTCTCAAGAATATCAAATTAATTATAAACATTCAAGGGAGATTCAAGTCCAAGCGACCCTCTCAAGAATATCAAATCACAACGCGCGCAAGGCAGTACAAGTCAGCTACGCACGCATCCCTCACGTGTACCGCGTACACGTGTTCCCTAAACGGCGTATTAGAATCAGAGGATACATTAGAGGTTGTACACGAACTTTTGATAAATAATTAATAAAATTAATTTGTTTCCTTGTTTTGTATTTCAGTTAGCTGCGATACAAAATTTGTCGTAACAGCAATTTAGTGAAAATGTCATAGACTTGAGATTTTTGTGCAATAGGGAAGGTCCACAAAAAATTGCTATAATCGTCCAAAAATAAAACGTAGTACCGATGTTGATTTGCACTGATTACCGGAGATGACCATAAGTCCGTATGGATTATGTCAAATGGGCCTAAGGTTTCTGACAAAGACTCACTAAAAGGAAGCTTGATATGCTTACCCAATTGACATGAATTACACAAGGACAAAGACGTACGAGGACGACATGAAATGTCGGATTTATTGCATAACGAATTAAAAATGCTAGGACCCGGGTGACCTAAACGTCCGTGCCAAATGATGGTGGGATTTGTCGTGGATCCCGCCGCCAAATAAATAACCGGCTAGCACCTAACGGTAGTTAGGGTAAGTCGGGTCGTGTCCACGGAGACGGTGTCGCAATTCTTAGACTAGGTTGGCCTAAAACGAGACTAGGTCACACAAACAAACACAAATAAGCGATAAATGGAAAACTATGATGGAGGAGAGGTAAGGACTAGACTAATGATGAACTAGACTATAACAATGCTAAACAATGCTAATAATCAAACTAACTAGCAAACTAAGGAAATGATGACTAACTAATAAGTTGAATCAAATATGAAGAAGAAGTGGGTTAGGTCGGGTTCATAAGTGTAGTAGGGTGGCTTGGGTGGTCAAGGGTGTAGATGCCTCCTAATTGCTAGATTCGGTCCGGGCGGTCGCAACTTAAACCGATGTCAAGGTGGGTTTAGCGTTGATAGCGTCTAAACCCTAGTCCAATGACTATTCTCAACATGTCCACACACAAAACAAACAATGAGTAGAAGAAGACTAGCATGAGAAGCATGGCCACTACAACTCAAGCAAGCAATTCAACAAACACATGGTATGCCATGTATGTGACTAACAACAAAGATTCACCCTTTATCCCTAATCAAACCCTAATCACCCATATTCTACCCTTAATCCCCCTACTAACCCACAAGAAATCTACTCACTCATAATCAAAGATAAACTAACAATAATAAGAGAAAACAACATCACAATCCAAGCATCCATTATCAAGAACAATATGAACAATAACAATCAACACTAAGTAAAGATTCAAACTTGAATTAATAACAAAGAACAAGAGTAAAGAAATTTATACCAACACAAGATGAAGAAAAAGATGCAATCTTGTATAAATAAGAAACCCAAAATAATCCCAAGGTTGTCAAGCTTGGAGAAATCTTCAAGTATCTTCTTAATACAAGAACTAATTAACTAAGATTAACTAGATTTAACTAAGGATTAAAGAGAGATTAAAACTAATGTGAGGAACTAAATCTAGGGTTTATAACTTGTAAAGAGGCTTAAGATAGTCTAGGGTAAGGTAAGGTCCATAAACAATACAAGAGGGAAGTATTTATAGGGTTCCGTAAGTGAGAGGAATAAAAGAAGAAGGCGGAACAGAGACTGGGTCATTCCCGATCGGGAATGGGAAATCCCGATCGGGAAGAAATGATGGTCCCGATCGGGATTATGCGATCCCGATCGGGACGGCTTCACAGTGAGTGCCTCCCTTGCTCCACCTTTCCCGATCGGGAGGGCCTTATCCCGATCGGGATACTTCCTATTTCCCGGTCGGGAATATGCGATCCCGGTCGGGATTGCTTGACAGTGAGCAGCTATTCTTGCACTTCATTCCCGATCGGGTTCACGAATTCCCGATCGGAATTAGCCTTGTTTAGCTCTTCCTCGACTCCTTGTCGATGCTCGGTGCTCGGGGAGTCGCCGAATCATCGTTGCTTCTCCTCTTGGGTTCCATACGTGTCGGAAACGAGTTGAATCGTTCCGTTTCTTCGAGATGACCCCTAGGAACCTGAAATAATCTAGAAGAAGCATAAGTCGTCCCTAAAACCGCCCTAAGGAGCGATTTCAGCAGAGAAAACGAGACTAAATACAAGAAATAAACACTACAAAACGCACTTATCAACTCCCCCACACTTAACCCTTACTCGCCCTCGAGTAAGCACATACTAACTACTAAACTAGCCGAGTGGGTATTAGCGCACCCTACGCCCTTTCAACTCACACGAGTGCACTTAGAGGAAAAGTGCACTCCGCAAGGCAAGTGGGGTCTTGCGACAAAACTGCGGATGCAATCGGACACAAGACACAAAAACAAACAAACACACAAACGAACACATAATCGGTTGCACCCAAAGAAAAACAAATACCGCTTCCCTCTAAAAGCAGTGAAAGAAGCACCGGTTTAGGACTCGAGGTAAGTGACAACGTTCCCAAGCTAGCAATACAAACCGAGGTGGACTAAACCCTAATAGTATGACGATAAGGCAACAAAAACGTTGGTAACTTACCTAGGTCCTCCTAACTTTCTAAAAACGTACTACGGGACGATCGGCGGAGTGGGAAGTGATGATCCACGGTGTTAGTCGACACTGTAGGTAAGTGAGACCCCGCCCCCTTTAGCGTGAGCCAAGAGGGTCGTCCCGTGTACAAAACCGCCTAACTAGTCCAAGTAAAAAGGTGGAAAACATGCAAAATGAGGGAAGACCGACTAATGCCGCTATCATCCTTCCTCGGGACTCGGTCCTTTGGTAGGCTCTTCACGGCAAAAGTCGGAAAAAGACTTATTTTTGTGGGGTTAAGATCTTTTTGTGAGACGATTTTCTTTTGGCATTTTCTCTTTTCTTTTGCATTTTTGTTTTGTTTTGTTTTGCCATGCCATTTCTTTTTCTTCTTTTCTATTTTCTTTTTTTGGCTTTTGTGCCTTTTCTTTCTCTTTATTCTTTTCCTTCTTTCATTTTTCTTTCTTTTCTTTTCTTTGCCCTTTTTTTTGGCAAGATTCGGCTTTTTTTGGCATTTCTTGACAATTAAGAAAGAGAGAAATCAACACTTTGCAACTTATTGTGTGGATATGTGTGGGAGGTAGGTAATGGGTATGTCGGGGTTGCGCATCCCCTTTCAAACCTACAAAAAGGTGGAGAACTTGGACTAATCAAACGATTCTAGACACGGTCACCTAAGGGACGGGACTCGGCAACCAAGGCCTTTTCACACCGTGGGTGGTCATAATGGTCAAAATGCAAATTCCGTAGTAAATCCCTAGTAAGCTAGGTGGACTCAAGGTAAAGGACCAACGAAATCATTGATTTAGGGTCATTCTACTAGGCTAAAGTCCAAGACTCGATTTACACTACTAGGAAGGAAAAGTAAGCACTCACACACTAGCCTCTAAATCGGGTTTTCGAAAACCGGTTACACACAAGACACACAACAAAACACAAAACAAAGACTCAACAAAAACGAAAGAAAAAGAAACAAAAGCAACAAAACAAGAACAACACAAAACGAACACATACATAACACAAACACCACCCCTAGCTTCCAAATGAGCAACCAAATCAACCAAACTTTACAAAGCTCCTCCCGAGCACACAACATCACAATCTCCTCCAAACTCCACAAGAGACAAAGAGGGAAAAAAGGGATAAGATGTTACCGGAAGTCTTGAAGGCTCTCCAAAGCTATCGGTGATTCAAGTAACCTATAAGGAAAAAGGGAGGCGAAACACGCGCAACACAACAAATGCACAATACAACGACATAAAAGAAAAATACACAAAAGGAAAATCTTTTTGATTTTTGTGAAAATTTTTCAATTTTTTAGGATTTTTAAAGATTTTTCGAAAAACTACAAAAATAAAACTAACTACGATAGAATATCGCCCCCCACACTTAAGCCGAGCCATGTCCACATGCTCGACCGTAGTGCATGGGAGCACAAAAGAAAAGAAAAGAAACTACAAAAATAAAGCTAAAAATCAAAAAGAAAAGTGGAGAAAAGAGTAGAATGTGTCCGGCCGGGGTGTAGTCAAGTCACCATGGGCCGAGACAAGAAAAGATATGGATGGGGGAAGAAATAAAAAGAAAGAAATAAAAGGAAATGGGAGGGGAGGACTAGGTGTAATCAAGTCACCTAGCCCGGATTCCGCCCGATTTCCACTAATTTCTAACGATTAATCCTAAAAAACAGAAAAAAAAACTTAAATAAATAAATAGAAATAAAAACTAAGGAAAAGAATTACCAATTGTCATTTTGGATTTTGAAGTAACTCTTGACGTAATCACGTCGTCAAGAGCCACCGGGAGCAATCATCAAGGCCCCTAAGGCCACCCAATCGCCTCTTCATCATCGAGGCTAGTAATCACCGTCATCATCATCATCTCCACCATCATCATCGTCATCACCGTCATCATCATCATCATCATCATCACCGTCATCATCATCATCCTCATCACCCTCGCCCATGTTCACATCCCAAGCGTCCTCCTCCTCGAACTCCTCATCGTTAATCACACCGCCACTAGTGCCAGGGTTACCGTGGCCTTGAAAGTATTTCGGTCTATACCACGATGGGAGGTTCCCTTGCGGGTTTATATACCCTTGCTGAGCTAGGAGGTGGTACCCGGGGTATTGGGCATAGTAGTCATCCCTCCTATGCTCATATTGGCCAAGATGTAGGGCATTAAGCATAGCGGCCATAGAAAGGTCGGCCGGGGGCGAAGGGTAGACAAAGGGAGTGTAAGGTGCATACGGAGGGACGTTAATGAATGATGGGGGGGTGGGATAGTAGTGTTGGGGTAGTGTAGCTTGTTGTTGTTGTTGTGGTCGAGCCGGGAGTTGGGTACGAGCTCGTGGTCGGGGTCCATGGGAGGAGGAGGCACCTTGATCACTTCCGATAAAAGGCAATAAAATATTTGGTTCTTGAACCGGCACGGCGGACCGTTGCAAAGGCGCAAGGGCCGGAAGTTTATCGCACGGTAGGAGAAAGTGCGTCCGACCCCCCGTGCTCCAAAGGTACTTTCTAAGCCTATTATCATAATTAATCCATCGATGATACCTAGATAAACGGTCTTCATCTAATCTTGTGCCCCCCGGCACGGGGATTAAAACGTCCTCCCTAAATGTCGGACTCGCCCTCTTGGCTAGATGAGTAACAAGCCCCCCAATAGCAATTTCTCTCAAATGCTTCCCCCCCTTGGCTATCTTCTCGAAATGCTTGGCTAGTGCAAGAGCGACGTCGGAGGTGAATCGTTGTTGCCTCTTTAAATTCAAGTACCCCCCGACTAAGGTTAGCTCTTGCCTAGTGTAGGTACCCGTCTCACACCTTCCGAAAATAGTACCCGCTACAAAACGCTGCCATATACGTATGACCGGGTGGTGGACAAGGCGACTAGACAAGTGTCTAAGATCCACAAGTGTGAGACCCGTGATACTACGCCATACGTCGGCCACATTAAAGTCATTGGGTACCCGACCATCGGTAACCTTCGGAATGCCCAAGAGCTCACCGAAGTCGTCGAGGGTGTACATAAGGGATGTGTTATTGATTCGGAAATAAACTCGGTGCGGTCGGGATCTAATTTCGAGACGAAAGCTACTTAGGAACTCTAAGGTGAGTTGCCTATAGGTGAGCTCATGCATGTCGAATAGAACTTCCATACCCATCCCGACAAAGAATTCCCTACATTGGTCCAAAATTCCAAGCTTTCGAAGAATAATTTTGCATATGAATTTAGTTGGTTCGAGGGGCTTACCAAGGAGCTTGATAAAATTTTCCTTTTGCTCGTCCGACCCAAAAATCAGACTGGGAAACTCCGGGAGACGAGCAATTTCCTGCTCCTCAACCTCGACCATGGGCTCGGGCTCGGGCTGGGCTCTCGAACTCGAATCATCCTTTCTTTTTCTGCTAATCACTGATCCCCCTCTCTTCTTTGGTGCCATATTGGATGATGAAGACTTAGAGTGATAGTATACCAAAAACAAAAATATTTCCTTCCCACAAATAAGAGCTAAAACCCACCAAAAATACCTCAAAGAAGCTTAATATCGAAGAAATAAGCTACCCAAGTGAAGCTTAGCAAGACAAATCGAGTATTAGAAGAAATACCAATTTTCGGATTTTGAGAAAAATGGGCACAAAAACTCGATTTTTTTCAATTTTTGGGAGTTTTGAAGGTAGAAAATGGGTTTAGGATACTTATGGATGAGATAGAAATCGATTTTGTGAAGTTTTGGAAGTGATTGGTGAAGTTTGGTGGAGAAATGGAGGATTAATGGTGATTTTGGGGTTAGGTTTTGAAAATGGGGGTTTTGGAGAGAGGTTGAAGATGAAGATTGGTAGAGTTGTGTTTAGTGATATGGGAATGGTTGGGTTGGGTTGGGTTAATAGGAAGGTTGTAAGAGGGAAGGGATTGGGGCGGGTCGTCTGGGTCTCAATCGGGCGAACTGGGCTCGAGGCAACGCCGTCCCGATCGGGAAAGAAAATCCCGATCGGGTTTCCCCACAATCCCGAACGGGAAAGAAAAATCACGATCGGGATGGGCTCACAGTAGCCAGTCCAACTTGCACCTCCAACCCGAACGGGAAGGAAAAATCCCGATCGGGTTTTCCTACCGTCCCGAACGGGAAGGAAAAATCCCGATCGGGATGGGCTCACAGTAGCCGCTCCAAATTGCACCTGCAACCCAAACGGGATGGAAAAATCCCGATCGGGATTTTTCACCATCCCGAACGGGAAGACCTTTTCCCGAACGGGATGGGCTCTTCTAGGTTGGGAAGAGTCTCCTAACCCTCTATGGCTCCCAAAAGCTTGTTCCAAGCTTCAAAAACCGACTTCCCAACACACGATCCAAGCTCCAACAATGACCACTCCTCCCTAGGAGGCATTTTCACTTCACACCTATCACAATAAACTCAAATAACACATCAAATTCCCTCTCTCACAACGCTCATCAATCATCCAAATAATCAAGAAATTCACCAAACAAAACAAACTACAAGGGAAAGAGATATATACAAAGAGACGGTTCTTGTGGAACTCCGTCAAACCAAGGCGGTACATTCTTCATTCTTTTTCAACAACCAAAACTAGTTCCATCTCCATCAAGGGCACGAAGGAACAAGTCGAAGGCCCTAGCAAAGTCTTCAATCAAGCTCGAGATATAACCGACCACATACCAAGTCTCTTCATGGCCTTGCCTTGACGGTCCCGGGGCATCCCGATCTTCCAAGTTCAAAGACTTGAACTTGTACTTTTGGTCTTTGGGGATATACCCAAACGTCCACCGGTCTTCATGTGGCCCCAAGGGAGGCTCATCCTTCTCCTTGCTTTTCAACTTGTCATCAAGCCCCTGAAATGGACACTCATCCTCTCCACTCTCGGAGTCATCATCCTCAAGTTCACAAGAGTTCTTGTCCAAGCTTTGTCCCGATTCTCCCCCTAGATCGATGTCTTTAGTGGCTTGGATCATATTGCATGACTCATCATTAGTAGGCGAAGTGTTACCTTGGAGGTCAAACACTAGCTTCTCTTCGCCTAACTCGAAGGTGATCCTACCATTCTTCACATCGATCATAGCACCGGCGGTATGTAGAAATGGGCGTCCAAGGATAATGGGAGTGTTGGCATCTTCCGGCATATCGAGCACGATGAAGTCAACCGGAATGAAGAACTTACCGATTCTCACCGGCACATCCTCTAGCATCCCCAATGGTCGGTTGAATGAACTATCGGCCATTTGGAGCGTGATAGAAGTACTTTTAAGCTCCTTCATCCCAAGTCGGCAACAAATAGAATAAGGGATGATGCTCACACTCGCACCCAAATCGCATAATGCTCTTTCGATCTTGTAGTGCCCTATGGTGCAAGGGATCGAAAATCTACCCGGATCCTTCAACTTTGGAAGCGTAGAACCTTGAATGAGCTCGCTCACCACCCTTGTGAACGCGATGGTCTCTTCCTTGTCGATGGATCTCTTCCTAGCCAATATTTCTCTCATAAATTTTCCATATGCCGGGATTTGGGTAAGTAGCTCGGTGAATGGGACACTCACATCCAACTTCTTCACAATGTTAAGGAACTTGTCGTATTGAGTGTCCACCTTAGTCTTCATTTGCCTTGATGGGAAAGGCAACTTGATTTGGTATTTATTTTGCTCAATCGGGGTGGGCTCTTCAAATGACACTTTCCTTTTTCCCTTATCTTTTGCTTGAAGTGGGGGAAGCTTGTCTTGTTGGGGTTTCTCAACCTCCCATAAGACTTGCTCCTCTATTGGATTATCAAGGCTTGAGCTTTCTTGCATTGGAGATGCCATTTTCTTTGTCGGTTCTTGCATTGGCTCTTGCTCACTAGGGAATGGAGGGGAGTCATAAGATGTACCTCTCCTTGTGGTGATGGCATTGACATGCTCAAAAGTCGGAGTTACACCTTGAGGAGGTAATTGCCCTCTTTGTCTTGAGGAACTTCCCGATGCAAGTTGTGCTACTTGATTCTCAATCATCTTCATGTGAGTTTTCATTTCCTTGTTATCCATTAAAATTTGATCAATGGCTCCTTGTTGTGACATTTGTGTATCCAATTGCCTCTTTTGCATTTCTTGAGTATTCCTTTGGATATCCACCATTTGCTTTTGTATGTCGAAATCCCGTGGTGGGGATGATGGATTATGCGGAGTATTGGTGAGGGCTAATGGAGTACCATAGTCATGAATAGGAGATCGGCTCCTAGGCTTACTTTGTTGTTGATTGCCTTGAGTTGCTTGATGTTGACGGTTCCCTTGGAACCCATGAGAATTGCCTTGATTAAGGCCTTGATTGTTGCCTTGGTTGTGGTTTTGATAGCCTTGGTTGAAGTTCCCTTGTTGGAACCCTTGATTGTTGTTGAATGAACCTTGGTTACTTTACTTGAAGTTGTTGAAAGGCCTTGAGTTGCCTTGGTAACCTTGGTTGTTGTCCCTTAAGGAAGGTGGAACATAGGGACGATGTTGTTGTTGATGTTGAAAAGCTTGTTGTTGAGGGACTTGATTGGAAGTTTGGTATTGATTAGAATAGGAAGCACCTTGCTTGAATGCTTGAAAGGCATTCACTTGCTCAATACTCCCTCGACAATGCATAGGGTCATGACCAACGATTCCACAAGTGTCACACATGCCATAATAAGGCAAAGGAGGTGCAAAACTCAAAGCATTCACTTCATGAATTGAGGCTTGGTTGGAGGAACCGATGCTTTGAACTTGAGTGAGGTGACCTTGGAGCTTCTTGTCAATGGTTTCCATGTGTGTCTTCAATTGAGCCCCAAGGTCAATGCTTAATTGAGTTATAGCATCAACCTCGTGCCTACCTCCTCGATTTGCCTTCCTAGGCCTAGAATATTGCGAATTATGCACCGTCATCTCTTCGATTCTCGCCCATGTTTGGTCATCATCGACCTCGGTGAACCTACCATTGGAGCCCATGTTAAGTATAGTTCTTGAGTCCTCATAAAGACCGTTCCAAAATTGTTGGACTAAGAATCATTGTGAAAGTCCATGATGGGGGCACGATCTAACCAAAGACTTAAACCGCTCCCAAGCTTCATATAAGCTCTCTTCATCCCGTTGTTGGAAACCGGTGATGGAGGCCCTAAGCAAATTAGTCTTCTCCGGAGGGTAGAAAGTTTGGTAAAACGCCAATGCAAGCTTTTTCCAAGTGTTGATGCCCATGGTTGCCCTATCGAGACCTTTAATCCATTGCTTCGCTTTTCCAATAAGAGAAAACGGGAAGAGTACCCAACGAATTTGATCTTGAGTAACCCCGGGTTGAGAGATAGCGTCGCAATAATCGGAGAAGGTCTCCATGTGTTGGTGCGGGTCTTCGGTGGGCAAACCACTAAATTGATTCCTTTCCACAAGTTGAATGAAGTGGGTCTTGGCCGTAAAATTTCCGGCATAAGCGGCCGGTAGAGCATTGGGTCCCGGCAAGACGTCTTCCGTGAATGTAGAGTGAGAGGAAAATTTCGGCATTATTGGATGTAAGGGAGAATATGGTGTAGACGGAGTTGAAGTAGATGTAGAAGGGGAGCTAGGACTAGAATCTCCAAAGGGATTGGTGAAATTCCCTTCGGCCGTCTCTCGATATGCTTCCTCAATATCGCTTCCTTGAGCTTGCTCTTGATGGGTATTGCTTGCACTTGGTTGAGAGATCCTAACCCGGTTAATCGTCCGTTGGCGAAGAGCTCAAAAAAGCCTTTCCGGCTCTGGATTAAAGAGAAAGGATTCGCCTCCCCGCCTAGGCATACACTACACACTAGAACAAACGTGAGAACACCTAGTGCTTTATGGGCACTAGGTAACGACAATAAACAAGCACAACTAGAGACAAAGAGAAAAGAAAGCTAAGAAAACAAGAAAAACTAGAAAATATGCACCAGAGAGGGTAGAGGGGCACAAAGAAGGGTAACTAAGTCTAGAAATAAGCAAACAAAGGCTAAACAATGCACCGTCCCCGGCAACGGCGCCAAATTGATGGTGGGATTTGTCGTGGATCCCGCCGCCAAATAAATAACCGGCTAGCACCTAACAGTAGTTAGGGTAAGTCGGGTCGTGTCCACGGAGACGGTGTCACAATGCTTAGACTAGGTTGGCCTAAAACGAGACTAGGTCACACAAACAAACACAAATAAGCGATAAATGGAAAACTATGATGGAGGAGAGGTAAGGACTAGACTAATGATGAACTAGACTATAACAACGCTAAACAATGCTAATAATCAAACTAACTAGCAAACTAAGGAAATGATGACTAACTAATAAGTTGAATCAAATATGAAGAAGAAGTGGGTTAGGTCGGGTTCATAAGTGTAGTAGGGTGGCTTGGGTGGTCAAGGGTGTAGATGCCTCCTAATTGCTAGATTCGGTCCGGGCGGTCGCAACTTAAACCGATGTCAAGGTGGGTTTAGCGTTGATAGCGTCTAAACCCTAGTCCAATGACTATTCTCAACATGTCCACACACAAAACAAACAATGAGTAGAAGAAGACTAGCATGAGAAGCATGACCACTACAACTCAAGCAAGCAATTCAACAAACACATGGTATGCCATGTATGTGACTAACAACAAAGATTCACCCTTTACCCCTAATCAAACCCTAATCACCCATATTCTACCCTTAATCCCCCTACTAACCCACAAGAAATCTACTCACTCATAATCAAAGATAAACTAACAATAATAAGAGAAAACAACATCACAATCCAAGCATCCATTATCAAGAACAATATGAACAATAACAATCAACACTAAGTAAAGATTCAAACTTGAATTAATAACAAAGAACAAGAGTAAAGAAATTTATACCAACACAAGATGAAGAAAAAGATGCAATCTTGTATAAATAAGAAACCCAAAATAATCCCAAGGTTGTCAAGCTTGGAGAAATCTTCAAGTATCTTCTTAATACAAGAACTAATTAACTAAGATTAACTAGATTTAACTAAGGATTAAAGAGAGATTAAAACTAATGTGAGGAACTAAATCTAGGATTTATAACTTGTAAAGAGGCTTAAGATAGTCTAGGGTAAGGTAAGGTCCATAAACAATACAAGAGGGAAGTATTTATAGGGTTCCGCAAGTGAGAGGAATAAAAGAAGGAGGCGGAACAGAGACTGGGTCATTCCCGATCGGGAATGGGAAATCCCGATCGGGACGGCTTCACAGTGAGTGCCTCCCTTGCTCCACCTTTCCCGATCGGGAGGGCCTTATCCCGATCGGGATACTTCCTATTTCCCGATCGGGAATATGCGATCCCGGTCGGGATTGCTTGACAGTGAGCAGCTATTCTTGCACTTCATTCCCGATCGGGTTCATGAATTCCCAATCGGGATTAGCCTTGTTTAGCTCTTCCTCGACTCCTTGTCGATGCTCGGTGCTCGGGGAGTCGCCGAATCATTGTTGCTTCTCCTCTTGGGTTTCATACGTGTCGGAAACGAGTTGAATCGTTCCGTTTCTTCGAGATGACCCCTAGGAACCTGAAATAATCTAGAAGAAGCATAAGTCGTCCCTAAAACCGCCCTAAGGAGCGATTTCAGCAGAGAAAACGAGACTAAATACAAGAAATAAACACTACAAAACGCACTTATCACCAAATGTCGGACGAAACGGAGAGGAGGGCTTAGGTTGGAGTAGTGACGGTGTGGTGTGTAGGAAGAAGTGGATAGAGATCCCCCGTGATATTACTTCTCAGGAGCGGCATCCCCGTCTTGAGATCCTTCACGGTAAAACCAAGCGGGTCAAATTCAACAGATACACAATTATTAGTTGTAAATTTTCGAACCGACACTAAATTTTTGATGAGGCGAGGTACATGCATCACGTTTTTAAGATGAAGGGATTGGTTAGGGAGGGGAAGGGTAGCATTACCAACACCACGAATTGGAATCAAATTACCATTACCGACTACAATTGCACGATTACCGCTCAAAGAAGAATAAGAAAGAAGATTACCATTACTGGAGTTCATGTGAGACGACGCCCCGGTGTCCATGTAATAGTTGTCGTCGGATGGTTGAACATTGAGTGATTGCATCACTGCAGCCAAGTCAGTGGGAACCAGTGCTCCTGGTGGCATGCCCAGAACACCGGATTGAGCAAGAAAAGCCTGTTGCGGTCGCGGACTGAGGACGCCAGCCGTGCTATTTGCCGGAGGAGTCCACCCAGACGTCGGATAGGGACATGGTGGTACGGTCCATCCCTGTTGAGACGAACCAGGCCATTGAGCGATAGGGACCCACGTCCAATTAGAGGCAGAGGACGTTTTTGGCGTCAGTTGCTGGTTGTGCTGTCTGTTAGAGCCACCAGATTGTCCACCCCCTTGATTCTTACCCCGATAATTGCCCTTATGATGACGATTCCCCTTCCCCTTATAATTGGAATTGGAGTTGGAGAAATTACCACCATGATTGGACGAATGAGCAGGCTTATTGTCCGACGCAGCAGCAACAAGGGCATTGTCAGAAGTCCGACCAGCAACTTTTGCTTTCCGAGCTTCTTCCATGGTGAGCATGGAGCGGGCTTTGTAGAACGATGGCAGCGGGTCACTCTGCTGGATGATAGTGGCCACGCTGTCGTAGCCCTCAGATAAATGAGTCACAAGTTGGAGTACCAGTCGGGTCTCGGGCACCGGAGATCCGACGTTGGACAATTGGTCAGCAATCATCTTCAATGCTTGGCAGTAGGCCGAGACAGTGGGATAATTGTCCATGTGTATGGCGCTGAACTGTTGTTCCAAAGTGACAGCACGAGAGTTTTGATTGTCATTAAATATATCCTTGAGACGGTCCCAAGTTTGCTGGGCCGTAGCACCGGGTTCAAGGATGGTGTGTAGCAGGTCAATTGAAATGGTGCTATAAATCCATTGCTTAACAATGGCATCAAGACGGTCCCAACCGGCATCCTTCTTAAGGACAGCGTCCTTGGGTGGAGCAATGTGGTCAAGTACGTCAAAGGCACGAGTGGTATTGAGAAAGAGCTCGGCCCATGAAGCGTAGTGAACATTCTCGATTTCAAGGGTGATAGGAACATAATTTTTTATATTCGAAACCGAGTATGCAGGGGAGAAGGATGGTTTTGATGATTGAGCGTCGTTAGTCATGGTGAAGGGATAAAGAAAAAGGAATTTCGAGAAGAAGGAGATGAAGCGGAAGCAAAGGATCGAGAGGCTGATACCATAAAAGATGTTATTTTCCCTTGATTAATATTGTCAAACAACGTACATTATATACAAGTGGATAATCCCACAAATCATGGAAGTCAATAACTACTATCAAAGGATAGGGAATACAATCCCACGTAATTAGCAATCCCACGTAATTAGCAATCCCACATAATTAGCAATTATACAAGCTAAACTAGGATACAAGGATAAGGAATATACTAACGATAATATTTACATTCTAATAGTTTAAGGTAGTTGTCCTACAGCAATGAGAACTGCGGTTCAAGAGTCTGCGTAGGGTATGTGCGCACGTATAGACAAGTACTTGATCAGTATTACTACCTAAGTTATCGGTGCAGAACAAGATTCTGAAAACTGCGGGTTCCCTCTTGGTGATGCAGAGAATGTAATCATCAACTTTCATTTCGCCCAGAGCCCCGTCTGAATAAACATATAATATAATTGAAGTTCGACCCAATTGAGCCTTATGAGTGAGATGTAAACCTCATGAGATCGGTTCGGTCTACGAGTAGGTAATACGGTTACTTCTATTGGTGAGATGAAGGCCAATAGGATGTAGCGGTGATACTAGGAGCCACGACTCGTGTGCTTATATGTTCACTTGAAAAATGATTTAAAATTCAAATGGCTGCCAATGTCCCATCTTCTAAACTTTATCGTTTTCATCACCTCACATGTTGGTTAATTGGAATAAAGGAAACTATCTGTTACGTGATATCCTTTAATATTTTTATAAGCATATCATTGGTTATTCATATGATTGTCTTATGTGTATGAGGTGATGTTAGATGAACGGTTTGGTGGCTGTTCTGTTCAACGGCCTCTGTTTTATATTTTTGCAGGTATAGGGCGATGGGAAAGAATCGAGTGAGAGACTTAAGAAAATATTGTATAAAATACGGTTTATATTTGGTACTAGTAAATCGAGACTATGTTGTTAATAGTCGTTTCTTATAAGGATCCGTAGTGATCCAAATTTTTACTATACTCTGATATTGTATAATTAAATGACTTAGATAATTTTTCGCATTATCTATTAATTTAAGTCATCAAAAATCCGGGTTGTTACAGTTTACATGCATCAGCCACCGGGGTTTCGTGATCAACGTCACCCCGACTATGTTTGCCTCTTGCGCAAGTCCCTTTACGGTCTTAAGCAGGCCCCTCGGGCTTGGTACTAGTGGTTCGCAAATTTTGTCAGTTCCATCAGATTTGTCCAACGCCGGGTTGATCATTCCTTATTTGTTCGATCTCCACACTCAAGTTCACACGACCTACATTCTACTCTATGTATCTTCTTCCGACCAGCTTCGTGACTTCATCATCAGCAGTTTCGAATCCGAATTCTCCATGACTGACCTTGGCCCTTTTAAGTTTCTTTCTTGGCATATCTGTGGCCCGCCGCAAAGAAAGCCTTTTTCTCTCCCATACCAAGTACGCTGAGAAAATACTAGCCCGAGCTCAAATCACTACAAGAAATACTGCATGTAGCTACTGATCACTAGCGACTGATAAATTCAGTGGCTAATTTAGCGACTGAAAGTTCATAATGCGACCGATATTAGTAGCTGGACGAGGAGACGGAATTTTTAAAAAATTAATTAACTTTAGCGACCGAAATCAGTCGCTAAAAAATCGGCGCGCGACCGATTTCGGTCGCTAAATTAATGAAATGGCGACAGAATTAGCGACTGAAATCGGTCGCTAATGTGGCGCGCGACCGATTTCGGTCGCTAAACTTGTTAATTTTTTTTAAATAAACGAACACCCCCCCTCCCCCAAGTCATTCTCTCATTTCGGTCTCTCTCTCTAAAACCCTCCCCCCTCTCTCTAACACTCGTCCCTCCTTTCCTCTTCATTCCTTCTTCAATTTTCTCATTTTCCTTAAGGTATGTTTATCTATTTTATTTGGTTTCAATTATTTGTTAATTTCTGTTTTTATCGATTTAAATAAATTAGTTATTGGGTTGGATAGTTTCTTAGTTGTTGGAATATTTAGTGTAGTTAGGATTTTAATCGCCCAATAGGTTCCCCAATTTGAATATTTAGTGTAGTTTTTTAGTTGTTGGAAGAAGCAGCAGAGGAAGAAGCCGAGAATAGTGGCCGAGAGGGTAATTGGGTTGGTCTCGAAAGGGGAGGGTACTTGACCACCACTTTGGTACCTGAGTTGAACAAAATTAATGATAATTGTGGTCATGAATGTGAAGATTGAATGATACTTGATACTATCATTATTATTATTACTATTATTATTATTATTATTATTATTATTATTATTATTATTATTATTATTATTATTATGGTAATTAAGATTAAGATTAAGAATAGGGGAGACATAATTGGATCCAAAAAATACGTTGAGGTTAGTAGGCTGCTGCATTTTTTAGATGCAAGACGAGACACCACGACACAACACAAACACAAAAGGAATTGAATAGTCAAAACATGGGTAGAATGTGAGGAGGATTATTGTTTGGATGGGATTAATGTTACATGGATTATTGCTAATAGACTAGCACGGAGTAGTATTTAAGAGCATGTACATTGAGAGACTTGCAAAAGATTGAGTCTTACAAATTTAAAGATTGAGTCTTACAAATTTATAAAAATAATACCGTATTATTTAATTGATAAAGGTGCCAACTGTTGGAAAAATTAGTGGGAGTAGAAAAATTAGATACAGTTTTTCTATGATATACAACTCCAGATACATTGTCGTTGGTTCGAGTAGGCAAGTTGAAGATGACAACGACAGTGACGATGATTTTTAGTAATGTATAGTTTCAGTAAGTTATATTATTTGTACGTAGTAATCTGCGAACCATGATTTTTTTTCGAGTGTATTTCAATATTATGATGTCAGTTCCTAACTTTCAACTATTACATGTCTGCAGATATGACGTTGGGCAGCAGGTTGAGGTTTGGTAGTTCGAGCAGCGGGAGCAGCAGGAGCAGGGACCGGGTACAGCTGCAAGACCAAGAAGAAAACAGGCGAGAGGACGAACAAGTAGAGAACGAGGAGGAGGCGCAGGGCAATGAGGAACAAGAGCAACCGCAACCACAACAGGATGAAGGGCTTCGCTACACAGACGACGGGCGCCTAATCATTGGCCCCGAGGGCACATGGTGAGACATTGTATTTTTTTTTTTTTGTGAGACATCATCTTATTTCACTCTTTGGTGTAGGTTTCGTACTCGTGCGACGGTGACTGGTGTCAAGGACAGTTTCATGAATGATTTGACTACTTACTGCACGAGCTGGACTAAGCTGCCTCTGTGGCAACGGGAGAAGTGGTTTGCCAACTTCAAGGTACGCCAATTTCTGATTTTTACTAATTATCTGTTACTGTTTACAGATTACTAATACAACGACAACAAACTATCTTGCAGTTGAAACACTGCTACAACGTTGGTCTCGAGGTGGCTGTTCGAGACAGATACATGGATGTCGCAACTGTAAGATACAAAGACATGATGTATAAGCTGGCAAGCGATGCAAAGTTACAGAAACAACTTAAAGGTTCGATTACTAAATTGGTGTGGTCACCTGAACAGAAAGTTGTATATATATTCAAAACATTTATTGATCTCAAAGTGTATAAATTGTAGGTGACGCGATCCAACAGTTCCAAACATCGCGAGCCGACCCGAAGTTCCTAAAGAGATCCGTCCAGGCTAAGAAGAACAAGAGGCGGGGAGGGGACCCCGAGGCAGAGGCGGAGTGCACCCACTACGGTGGGTCGCAGTCGATGCACCAACGGGCCAAGAACGTTAGTATTTACGTTCCTTTGATTTCTATATTGGATTCTTATTTAATGTTTTCATTATAAAAATAAATGAATAATCTACATGTACTGTCAACAGGCGAAGAAGAAAACCGGAGAATTCCCTCCTCCTGTGCAGCTATTTCTCGAATCGAAGAGTAAGGGGGACGATGAGACCGGTCGATCATTCGCCACGAAGAAGGATTTGGACATTTGGGTAAGTTTCAAACACAATATTTCGTTACTTTTTTCCTTCAAACAATCAACCTAATCATGACTTCTCTTTCTTTCAGAGATCGTATTTGGCGGCCACTAGAGCGCCCGAAAATGAAGGTGTGGACCCGAGCACAATTTGGTTTAGAGTCGCGGAGGGATACCGCAAGGGAGCGATGTACGGTACGGGGAACGCTCATTCCCTGTACTGGACACCACCCAATGTTCGGGGGGCCCATTCTACTACGACCGAGTGTGTACCATCCGAGATGGCTGAGATGAGGGCGGAAATTCAAGAGGAGAGGGCGCAACGGGCAGCTATGGCCGAGCAGATGAGGGAGCAGAATGAGAGGCTGAAGACGCAGGAGTCCATTAACCTGCAAATTCTGGAAGAGATTCGGCGTCTTAGAAACACACAGCAATATAACTGCAACTCCGGCCCCACTCCCCGATTCCCGGATCCTAGAGACCCCTTCGGCGGTAATAGTAGTGCGTCCGCCAGTTTTCCTGTTGGCTGAGTTGATTTATTGAAAACCATTTGTAGTGGGAGAAATGCTTGTTGAAAAAACTGTTTGTAACAACACTTTTAATGTAGTGTATGTATTCACGACGTTTGCGTACTTGGTTGACAATTTTGGAGTATGAAGCTTGCATAACGTTTGGAATAACGTTTGGAATGATGTTTGGGATGTATTGTGGTTGTTGCTTTGTTTTATTGTGCAGATTTTGGCTAGAAAAATAATAAATTGAACCGGCCTATTTCTGGCACGGTAGCGACTGATATCAGTAGCTAAGTTTTATATTTAGCGACTGATATCAGTCGCTAAATGATGCCACGTCGCACTATTTAGCGACTGAAATCAGTCGCTAACTGAAGTTTTAGCGACTGATATCAGTCGCTAAATCAGTCGCTAATGCCGCCATTAGCGACTGATATCAGTCGCTAAAAGCTTCAGTTAGCGACTGATTTCAGTCGCTAAATTTAGCGACTGATTTCAGTCGCGCGCTTTCTTAGCGACTGAAATCAGTCGCTATTCAGCGACTAACTGTAGCCACTGTCGCTTAGCGACTGCTGACGGTCGCACGTCTGTTATTTGCGACAGATGTCAGTAGCTAAGATCAGTCGCCAATGACTTTAACTCTTGTAGTGAATGACTTCCTGTAAACCGTCTAAAAAACACCGGTTGACACGCAAGCCAAACTCAGTGCAGCCTTTGGTCCTCCAATCAACGACTCGACTCTTTACCGCAGTCTTGTCGCCGCTCTCCAATATTTGACTTTCACTCGTCCCAACATTTCTTATGCCGTTAAATAAATCTGTCTGTTCATGCATGATCACTAGGAACCTCATCTTGCTGCTCTCAAAAGAATTCTCCACTATCTCTAAGGAACCATCTCCCATGGTCTCACCATCTGTCGATCTTCAACCACCTCTCCCATTGCTTACTCTAACGCCGATTAGGGAGGCTGTCTCGACATCCGACGCTCAACGTCCGGATTTGTGTTTATTTGGGTGATAACATTGTCTCATGGTCCTCTAAAGTCTAAATGTTAACCCACCATGTCCCATTCCAGTATAGAGGCCGAATATCATGGTGTTGCTAATATTGTTGCCGAGACCTGTTGGCTCCGTAATTTGCTCCTCGAACTTCGTTGCCCCCAATTTAAGCACCATCGTTTATTGTGACAATGTAAGTGCAATATACCTGCTGATAATCCCGTTAACCATCAACGCACCAAGCAGATTGAAATGGACATTATTCATTTTGTTCGTGAGAAGGTTGCCCTCAGTCAGCTATGAGTCTTACATGTCCCGTTCTGCTATCAGTGTGCCAACATATTCACCAAAGGTCTCCCTAAAGCCTTAATCAATGATTTCCGATCTAGTCTCAACATTTAGTTTCCTCACGTTTCGACTGCGGGGGCGCAATAGACCAGATTCACTGTATAGCCTTTTCCCTAGACTTCTAGCATCAATATTTTTTTTGAGCGAGAAGAATAATTCATTAATAGAACGCCAAACGACACTTACAACGAATATCTATAATCGCAATCAAATCTAATAAAAACCAAAGAAAACAATTTCTCTTATAAACTAAGGATCTCAAGACATGATCTGACAATTCGGCATGACCTCGTATTGCTATCTTCTTGCAGCTTTTGTTGAGGGGATCCTTCGTTTGATTCAGAACTAGAGAAAACTTACCTTCTATTGGTCTCACAGATCGTTGACAAATTATTTGTAGACATTGAATAGACGTGCGACAAACCATCAACAAATTACCCTTGTCAATAAGAATAAAACTAAGCCCTATAACAACGTAAGGGACCGAAACCTTGAATAAAAAGACGAAAACCTTGAAATAAAGGATGAAAGTCCCATAAAAAGAGAGACTTTTATTGAACAAGATAGTGAAAATCGTACTAAGAGGTGAAAATTAACCAATTTTGGGGGCTTACCATCGATTAATTATCGATGGAAGCTCCGGATGAAAGATGGAGGCTAAGGTTTTTTTTGGGAGGGAGGGTTTTCTCTGAGTCTAGCATCAATATTTTTAATATGTCTTTAATGTATTCATTAGCTTACTAGTTTCTATGTATCTAGGAAGTAGATGTTTAGACCATAGGGTTAGACCCTAGACTCCTCACGTTTTATATATAGATGTGTTATTCAATCAGTAAGGCAAGGACAACTCACCATCCTTTAGTTACTAAAAGAAAAAGAAACTGAAATTTTTTCAAATATATTTCAACGGAATTATGCGAAAAAACAAACGAATTAAAACTATAACACGAGATTGAATAGTGATGGAATCGAACAATCAAATTTGAGGTAGGTTGGAGCTTGGAATGGGTAAGAAATTAGGAATTCGAGAGAGTCAAATTTGAAGTAGTTCGGAATTTGTAAGAATGGCAGCAGCAGGCATTAAGCATTAATTAAGTGGGCAGCCTGCATCGAATCGAAAGTCACCCTCATTAACACATAAGTCTGCAACTCGAAGTTCAGTCCAAGTCTTTTTCGAATGCAACATGCTTTAACCATGGAAGGTGAGTAGTCTTTGTATCACATAAACTCTGTGTTACTCAGACACGGCTCTTGGAGGGCGTGTCCTGTGTCGATAGGACACGGCTGCAGACACGGGACACGTGTCAGACACGACACAGACACGTTTTTTCAATTAAGATCGGATTCTTCCATTTCATATACAACATGTTTTGGTTGCTTAATTTGATAATTTTTTTGCCTAATTAATTCACTTTTAAGTTTTAATTAAGTGTTTAACACTAGACCAACGCAACTCTAAAGTTGATCTCAATTTTTTTCGGTTCCAACGTCCGTATTTACTCTATCTCGAAGATTATATTTCCGAACGTATAATTTTTTTTCTTGAACTTTATATATTAAAAAATTATCATTAACCCGGCCGTACGTATATTTTCAGTTTAACATTTACAATTTAACCTGAACATTTTGTAATTCGAAACCGATCCTACCCAAACCTTTTACAAAATGACCCGAACCCGACCTAGTGACCGATATTTTAAAAATGTCGCCGGTGCGAAATAGATAAAAATGTTGTATCGAAGTGACGAATTGGTAGACAAAATATAATCATGGCACGGATTAAAGAAAAGTAATCGATACGACACTATTTAGAAATTATTCTTCGTAAAATAAATTACTAGCGTTTTGTGTTGGTTAAGTTTTTTTTTTTTTTTTTTAAGTGTGACGTACTATATTTCGGAACTTAATACGTTTGCGTTGTAATTTTTTTATTAAAAATTTATCATTTCCCGTACTTTTATTTCCATATTCATTCGAACCTAAATAACCCGAAACTTACGGCCCGAACACAATATTACCCAACCCGAGTATACCCGGCCCCAACCCGATCCGACTGACCCTATTTCCACCTCTATAAATATACTCCATCATTTACCTCTTTTCACACAACATTTCCCTACTCATTCTCACAATTATATAATATTATTTAAATACTAATTATAATTATGAGTAATAATAATAATAACGATTCATCAAATTATCATTACAATTTTGATATCAATTCAGAATATTTAGATGAATATCAAGACACACAACAATTTCCAGATAATACAATATTACCTACACAAAATTCAAGTCAATCAACATATGATAATACTAACCATTTTCCAATATTCTCTACCCAAACTCCTGCAAATTTTCAGAGTCAATATCATGTTGATGACAATGTTGATGAAAATGTAGTCGGAAATTTATCGACCCCAACATCACGAAACTCGAACATGCTACTTTCTCCGTAAAGGAGGATGAGGCACTAATTTCCTCTTTTATCACCATTTCTGAAGATGGTGCTATTGGTAGCGTGTACTTGAAAAATATGAATTGGCAAGAGCTTACAATTCTGCACTACGACAACGCTCTATTGGAATGTTCGATAATCGATTTAGAAAAATATCTACCATAATCATGAAATGGAGTTCGTGCTATGAGACGGCTTGTAGAAGAAAGACCAGTGGGTGGAATGAAGAAAACGTCTTAGCAGAGACCAGAGCTTTATATAAATCCAGATTCAGTTTGGATCATGCTTGGGTTATGTTAAAAGGGCATCCGAAATGGAAAAGCTATTTAGCTCCCTTCGGTTCAAACGCTTCCAAAATGGGTGTCGTTGGAGGGACATCTACCGGCGATGTAAATGAAGACAACACCTGTAGTGATAAAAGAGTACGACTTGATGATGAGGAGTCAAATCCTACCTCTAATGATATTGAGAGTGCAAGCACTCAACGTTCTGAGGGTCGACAACAGGCAAAGAGAAATAAAGGTAAGAAAAAAGTCAGTAATGTTGAGTTAGATGAAATAAACTTGCAGTTTGCAGCGATGAATGAAACAACTGCAGTTGATCTAGTTTTGGAGAGGGAGAAACTGCAATTTAAGAAGACAAGAGAAGAAAGAAAGAGAAAGGACCAAGACTGGCAAATGCTTCAACAATTGATGCAAGCTCCATCGTTACCACCACAGCTAGAAACTTTGAAGATTAATTTGCTTAATAAGTTTGGCAGTCTTTGAATGTTACTTTATTATTTTTTTCAAATTTGTAGTTGTCGTTATGTACTCAAGTTTTTGTATTCAAGTTGTGTGTTTAATTTATATTAGTTTTTAAGTTGTGTTTTCAATTGAATGTAGTCGTTGGAGTATTTGAATTTGAACCGTTGGTTGATTTGTATTTGAAAAGTAGAGTCATTACTGAATTTTCCTTATCTGTATTAAAGTCGTTAGAGTATCTTGAGTGTGTGGACATTCTTATCCTTATCTAAAGAATATCCATATAGATTTCAATTTCTTATCCATATCCTTACTAAAAATGACTCTATATATATGAATGATTTCACCTCAAAATAATCCACACCAATTTCAATCATTCACACATCATGTCTAATTCTTCATCCCCACCATCTTCCCCATCATCTTCAACACATTCTTCTTCATCCTCAGAAGGCTACAATAGACGTCAAGCTCAAAGGATTCAATTAAGAAATTTATTGAGTACTCGACTATTACAAATACAAGCACAAAATACTCACCATCAAAACCAACCACCACTTCGGAAACGAAGAAAATTTATTGAAAGAAACCGAGAAGATGGTCATCGTAGGTTCTACAGCGACTACTTCGCTGATGAACCTGTGTACGATGATAGGATGTTTCGACGTAGATTTCGAATGCGAAGACATTTGTTTCTACGTTTGGTACATGCTGCTGAGTCCACTCACAATTTTTTTGACAAAGACGTGATGCTACCGGAAGATCGGGTTTATCAGCCTTGCAAAAATGTACTGCCGCTATTCGTATGTTAGCATACGGAAAGGCCGCTGATAGGGTCGACGAATACTTGAGACTTGGTGCAACAATAGCACGGAAATGTCTTTTGATGTTCGTCGAAGTTATCATTGCTCAATTTGGTGAACAGTATCTCAGAACTCCAACAGCTGCAGATGTTCAAAGGCTACTTCAAATCAATGAAACACGAGGATTTCCAGGTATGTTGGGGAGTATTGATTGTATGCACTGGACTCGGAAAAGTTGTCCAGTGGCCTGGCAAGGCCAATATCAAGGACGCGTCCTAAAAATTGAACGGTCAACAAAACCGTCGATAATTCTTAAGGCTATAGCTTCTCAAGATTTGTGGATATGACATTCTTATTTTGGCACGCCCGGCTCAGCTAACGATCTAAACGTGCTTCATCGTTCCCCCGTCTTTGACGATCTCTTGAACGAGCGAGCTCCACGTATTAGTTATTGGGTAAACGGTAATCACCACAATACTCCTTCTTACTTAACAGATGAGATATACCCAAGGTGGTTTACTTTTATCTCGTCTATAAGACATCCACAAACACCTTAAGATAGATGCTTTTCAACAAGACAAGAGAGTGTAAGAAAGGATGTGGAGCGTGCGTTCGGTGTCCTGCAAGCTAGATTTGCGGTAATTCGTAGACCAGCACTATCGTGGGATACAATAACTTTCCGAAAAGTTATGGCAACATGTATAATATTACATAACATGATTGTGGAAGATGAACGTGATACATATACCGGATACGACATTGCAAATGAGTATATGGAAGAAGACAATGAGGAAGCATCTACTAGTGTTGAACCACAAAATCTTAAAAGAGACGGTCTCTCAATAAGTTATTGAGAGACCACTCTTCAGTACCACTCTATGTTCTATTCGTACCCTTAAATGACAACTTTGTTTTGTACCTGTTTTTATAACAAGCGTACCCTATCTATATTTGTATACTCTTCTATGTTAATTGTACCTATTTCTATTAGGTTTAGTACCACTGTTACTTCCATTTGTAGTTAGTCTCTCAGTAAAGTTAATGAGAGACCGTCTTTCAGGAGACCTACTCGTGTTGAACAACCTGAATACGATGTAGGATACATTTTTTATATACATTAATTTGTGTCTAATCGAGATCGTATGGAAGATTCGGCTTGACATTTATCTCTTAGAAATGATCTTATTGAGAATCTTTGGCAAAGGTTTCGCCACTTAGGTTAAGTTTTATTCGATGTATTCGTAACCTATTTTATTTAATTAGATCTTAATTTTCCTTCTACGTACTTGTAAACTTATGTTTAATTATTCTGAAAACTTTTGTTTAATTATTCTGATAACGAAGTGAGTACATACTGCACCATTCCGACATACACTATTCTGATAAGACAATACAAAATAAATGTGGTAAAAATTGACAACTCTAGTATTTATTGTGTCAGATACTTTAATTGATACGATTTTCAAAAACGAATTGACTACACACTGCACCATTCCGACATACACTATTCTGATAAGACAATACACAATCAATGTGGTAAAAATTGACAACTCTAGTATTTATTGTGTCAGATACTTTAATTGATACGATTTTCAAAAACGAAGTGACTACACACTGCACCATTCCGACGTACACTATTCTGATAAGACAATACAACGTAAATGTGGTAAAAATTGACAACTCTAGTATCGTGTCAGATACTTTAATTGATACGATTTTCAAAAACGAAGTGACTACACACTGCACCATTCCGACATACACCATTGTGATAAGACAATACACAATCAATGTGGTAAAAATTAATAACTCTAGTATTTATTGTGTCAGATGCTTTAATTGATACGATTTTAAAAAACGAAGTGACTACACACTGCACCATTCCGACATACACTATTCTGATAAGACAATACACAATCAATGTGGTAAAAATTGACAACTCTAGTATTTATTGTGTCAGATACTTTAAGTGATACGATTTTCAAAAACGAAGTGACTACACACTACACCAAAATATATATTTTAATTGTATTTTCTGACGAATGCTGTCATTAATAAAATACCAAAAAAGAAAAAGAAAATTTATGGAATAAAATAGCTCTATATAAGTTATGACTTCGTTTTACATTCCTCACAACTCTTTCACTCCTACATAAAATTAACTGAAATATATAATATGTCTGCCCACTATGATGAGGAAGTTGAAAAAACTCAGTGGAAAATCAATAAGATAAGGGATGAAGCTCCCAACTTTTTTACTAGTGTTAACTTAATCGTAATAGAAAGCATGGATATGTTATTATTAAACGGAATTATTTTTTCATATATGCATGTTACTCAATCATCCCTATGATTTTCTAATTATTCCTATATTACCCTTCTCTATTAAAAAAAAATTGAGTTTTTATTTCTATTCTAAACCACTTTTTAATCAAAATTCATTCTTAAATATCGTAAATTTCAAAAATCGATCAATCATTATTTGGGAATTCGCTATGGATTATATTTCGGTAATCGATATTTTAATTTTAATTGAAAATTATGATCGAATTTATAATTAGGGTTAACTTTAATTTTAGAAATGAGGGTCGCCGGAGTTTGTAGGAGGAAGGTGGCGCCAATGACGGCCAGATGACGGAGGAGGCGACGGGTCTTAGGGTGGATGACGGAGGAGGCGGTCAACGTGATACTAATTATATTGTAGGGGTTTAGGGTGGTGGTATTTGTGGGTGTTTAGGGTTGTTTAGGGTGGTGTAGGAAGGTGGCCGGAGAAGGGGTCAGTGTGGGGCGGTGCCGGGGCGGGAGAAGGAGGGAGAGGCTGGTGGTCCGCCGACGACTAGTCGACCACTGGTGAGGGTGGGTGGCAGCCCTGGCAGACAGTTTGCATTGGGTTTTATTTTTATTTTTTCCTTTTTTGTTTGTTTTTTGAATTTCTTATTCGAATTATATTATTGTATGATTTAATTTTTTAATTACAGTACATTTTTTTTTATAATTATCGAATTAATTCTTGTATTTTTATTTTTATTATTATTGTATAATTTAATTTTCTGTAATATTTTTAATAAAAACGTCATCCATCTTTTAAATAAACGGAAAAAGGCGAAATAAAAGCGAAACAAAAGAAAAAAGAAATAAAAGTGGTGGCCGACGTGGTGACCGGAGTGGTTGAGGTGGTGGACGGATATGGAATTTGGGAGTTTTAGTTTTTTTTTTATTTCTCTCAAAAAGCTCTCTAATGTAACTCGGAAGGGGAGGAGAAATGAGAGGTGCAATAATGTAATTGTAAAGTACAAATGAGTAACAAACAAATATGAAAAAGTATCACCCTTATTAAATAGTCCACCGGCCCTAACCAAACTCCACGGTATAATTACTGGAAATGCAGAAGCTGTACTTAGTCTTCCAATGACAGTCAATAATACTTATGGTATGATTCTTACTATTACTATTATACTATATATGAATTAGTATTTTTTTAATAAACAAGAAAAAAAATATTAACTAATCACATCAGATCGAGCTGTTCGCGAGCTTTTCGAGCCGAGTCACGTCTTGCTCAGCTCGACTCGTCAAGTTGTCGAGCCGAGCCCGATTTCGAGTCGAGCTCACACGAGCCGAGCTTTGACCGAGTCGAGTTCGAGTTGCTCGCGAGCTGTCTCGTCTCATTACCACCCCTATTACTATATATGAAATTTTATGATATACTCCCTTCGTCCCAATGAATTGTTTGCCTATTTCATATTGAGGCGTCTTAATGAATTGTTTGCCTTTCTATTTTAGTAATGTTTTTTATATGCAAATTGATCATTCTCATGAGTTTTGCTCTACATGTCACTCTCACATTGGATCTCTTAACCTTGGTGCCAAAAGAAAAGGCAAACAATTCATTGGAACGGAGGGAGTATGCAGATTTTGATTATATTATCTCTAATATTTCAGAGACATGGATGGCTAAAAACGAAGAATTTACCTCCTTAGAAAGTGAAGTTGTTTCGATGATTCGTAGATTGTTGAAAATAGTTGATAAAGATGTTTTAAGTGATCTTTTGTCCGGTCGTGGACGAACATTGAAGAGGTTTACTATTGGACTATTTATGACCAAATTACAACAGAGGAGGACTGACTCCATGAAATTGAACTTCTGGGAGACGAAAACCCAGACGGTTGGATGAACAATTCAGATTACGATTACGATGAAAACCATGAGCCTATTAGAAAATAATGGATTTTGTCCAATATTAACCGTCGAGTCTTTCTGTTTGTAAGAGTCTTTAAGTACTGTCGTTGTCGTTGTCGTTCTACCTTTTTATTTATTTTATGCTTGTTTAAATTTAGTAAGTCTTAATTAAATTAGGTTTTACAATGTATTAAGTATTAAGTCTTCGCCTGTTTTCATTATAATTTATTTAACTTTAAGCGATTACATTTCTGTGTTTTATTTTCATTTTTACTTTCATTTTTTTAGAAACGATAATATTAAAAAAAATGTAAGCAAATTAAGAGTAAAAATTAATAATAATATGGAAATAAATGATTGAGTTAAGGTAAATTTGATGTGTAAATATGTGAGATATAATAAAATAGGAGAGAGAATGAAAGTAGAAGATGAAATGAATGTGGGGTGTTTTTTTGTAAGATGAAAAATAAGAAGATGGTAAGTGAAAAAATGAGGTGGAAGATTGAAATGAGGAGAGAAGGTAAAATGAAAAAGAGGAAGATGAAAACCAATGTCCATGGTCTTAGTACTATTATTAAAAAAAAGCTCTTCTCGGGGAGTTGGTTTATGGGGAAGTGGTGGAGTATTTATTTAATCTTGAAATGATGACAGGATAGACCTAATTTTTTGCTATTTTATAAGTACTGAACTACTCATATTACAGATTATTTATTTATATATATATATATATACTCTCTCCGAGTTTCTAACATTGCCCCATTTTCCTTTTTGAGTTGAGTTCAATCTTTTACTCACTTTCCATTTTAGGCCATAAATGTGTAGTTCACATTCACCCACCCATTTATCTCTCTTCCTTTTCTTTTTTAAATCACTCATTTTTTCTTCCTTATTTTCCCCAAAAAGAAACGGGGCAATCATAGGAACTTGGAGGGAGTATATTTTTTTTAAAGTTCAAGGCCATAGATATAAAGTGACGTGTCCGTGTCGCGTCTACGTAATTGGTCAAGACACTCCGTTGACCGTGTCCACGTATCCTAAAATTTCAGAAATTACGTGTCCGTGTCCGTGTCTGTCTACGAGTCTGTGTGACGCAGCATAAACCCATAGGCCATAGCATCCCGCATTGGTAAAGAACTGCAGCTCCAGCATTGCTCTTTTGTTGCATGATTGCATCTCTTTAGGACATAATCTCAGGTCTGAAAACTGAAATGGTGGATGCTTTGCCCTTTATACTGATCTCGAGAATGGGCATTTTCATTAGCAACAGGTGCAACATGCTTCAGTTCTGATTCAGCAGACGCTTCGCCAACCTGCATTCTCATCTAATTGCACTCTTGATATGTAGCCTGAATCTGATTCCCTCCACTCACCAGTACCCATTCCTTATGAATTGCATTACAAATGCGACCTGCGTTGGTGCTTAATGCAGCTTGGATTTCATTCGAATGGAGCCTGAATAGATGAGAATGTAGGAGCAGCACTCGGGTATTTTCGAACAGCATCAGTATTGATTGATGAACACATTATGTATAAGCTGTTAGCGGAGATACAAATCAATCTTCCATTAACATCAGAACTGCATTTTCCTGACTTGCACTGAAACAAAGGCAGGCTGCCTATTCATTCTTTCTCCATTTCTTATCTCTTTTCTACTAGTTTTTTTTTTGTCTTTGCTGGAAGCTCAAAAATAAGGCCTTCAAAAGCCAAGGTCTCGCACTCCCAATATTAAACAACTAAGCTCAAAAACTCACAATTACGAGCTTAAATGAAATCTGCCAGCATGACACGATAAAATATGCCTGAAACCGGCATTATGACATGAGATTCCAAATTCCAAGTAAAACATACCTCTAAACTAGACTAAAATTGACCCAATCAAGAACACCCCATCCTAAAAGCATGCCCTTCCGCAAGACAGTTTCTAAATTGAATTTCGAGTATTCACCATAATGTGACTCTTACAAACTACACAAATCAAAGAGATTAGTTAGCTACTTGGGTTAGATGCACTAGACTTGATAGCCCAATTGTCCATTACAGAGCTTGGTGAAGGTGGAAGCTTCCTAGTCCCATCATCTTCGATAACTGAAATCTTGTTTTTGCCCATCTTCTCGGCCGCTTCCAAAGCATTGTAATCCAAGTCTTCGATGCGCATCAAGGCCTCGAGAACCTCGGTCATGCTGGGTCTCACTTCCTTCTCTTGTTGCAAGCACTGAAACGCGAGCTCTGCCGCTAGGCTTATCGCCCTCTTGACCTTGAAATTCGAGTCATATCCCAGTTTCTGATCAACCAACTCATTCATCAAACCTCTCTGGATCCGCTTCATAGCATAGTCTGATAGGTTGATCTCGTCCTCCTGTCTTCTGATATCCACTGCAGGTAATGAAGATATGAGCTCAACCAGGACAACCCCGAAGCTGTAGACATCGCTCTTGTTAGTCACTTGATAGCATTTGTGATACGTAGGGTCTAGATAGCCTGGAGTCCCTTGTGGTGTCGTCGAGACATGAGTCACGTCAAAAGGAAAAAGCCTCGAGAGACCCAAATCTGCTACTTTGACAGAGAAGTTGCTGTCGAGGAGAATGTTGGAAGTTTTAACATCACGGTGTACTATCTCAGATGTGTGGAGATATGACAGTGCACTGGCCGTTTCAATGGCAATCTTCAACCGGATTTCCCAAGAGAGTCCTCCTCCTGATTTTGATCGATCCCCATGTAAGTGATCAGCGACTGTTCCATTGGAAACGTAATCATAGACGAGCAGGAGCTCTCGACTGTGCCTAGAGGTGCACCCGTAAAGTGTGACAAGATTCGGATGCCTCAGTCGTGTAAGGATTTCAATTTCATTCATGAACTGTCCTACTTGCTTGTAGTTCTTCTCATATAACCGCTTCACTGCTACTTCTCTTCCATCTCTTAGTTTACCTAAATCAAATCAACCAATTACATCCGATCCACTTACTACTCGGCGTTGTAGGAATATGCTTCTCTTTAACCAAGATTACTTACCATAGTAGACGATGCCAAAGCCTCCATCTCCGAGTTCCTGAGAGTCATCAAAATTGTTGGTTGCTTGTCGAAGCTCACTGTAAGAAAAGACGGGCACGCCATGCAGTGAGCTCCCAGCTTCAAGTTCTGGTGTTGTAGGATCAAAGGAAATATCCCTTGACAGCAAAACCGTTGAGCCAAACCTGAGTTTCTTGTAATACCAGAGACCCACACAGAATGCTGCCAGGATAAATACACCTCCTGGAATGACTGCAAAAGTGAAACCTTAGACTTACAGTAATGCAGAGTTTTGAACAAACTCTAAATTAAACCTTATTTCATGAACATGGTTGATAGCCTCGTAAGTCGTACCTATTGCAAGAATGAGCTTCCATTTCCCTGTAGGTGAGATTGAAACGATCAGATTTGAGAATAAAAATGGTCTCTGGTTATTCATCGACAACAACGGTATGGCGTTGGTGTCAACATTGGGGCTTAAGCTGAGACAGTCAACTACCAGGCCAACTTATGTACTGAAATGTGTATAAAGTTAAGAAACACGGTGTGCGTGCCGAGGACTGAGGAGGGCCTCTCCCTAGCAGCAACAAAATCTGTCATCGCCTCAAAAGACTTTCCAGCCATTGGTAAGTAGTATTCCAATATATATGCCAAGTCACTGATAGAAAGGTAAAAGCATAAGCATAAGCATAAGAATACCTGGTTTGCAGATGCACACAAAAACTTTATGCAAAGATGAGCCACATATACAGCCAGACTTATAGCACTTGACACATTCTAAGGAATACTCATAATTCACCTCAAAGCCCACTCTTACGATGTGAGAAATATTTGTATGACCCATGTTGTAACTATTCAATTCCTTAGTGAAGACAGGAACCTCAGACGACCTGCAAGATGCATACTGGCCTCGTGCTGTACTGTTGTTGCGGTAATAAACTGGTACTTGTGAAGAATTCTGATAGCATGAAACCGGCGATCCATCACTTTTATTTGGAGCTATTCCGGATCCCTTGCTGCAGTCGTACAGTAAGTTAATCTTCTCAACACGGTCGCTGAACTGAAGTATGTCAGCGAAATCTGTCCCGTAAGAACCACAACTGTTCTCCGGAGCCCCTCTGAGTTCAAGGGTTACATTATAATCAGAGAAACTAATGTTGAGAACATAGTAAGCTTCCAAGTGTTTTGGGCTGATTTTCAGATATGGGTAACGACCACTTGGGTTGTCGATACACTGAAGCTGCAACGCTGGGTGGCCACAGTTCTGAGGTCTGCCATCTCCCCAAAACGGATACCCGACATTTTTGAGTTTGTCACATGAAAATAACACAGAAGAGCATGTCTTATACCAGTCGTCAACGCCATCACATGAAGGCAGTCCAGCATAGACGACGAAGCAGATGACAAGAGAGAGCAAGTGCAGGGAGGATGCAGCAGGGGTAAACATTCAGGAAAGAAACTAGTATGTTATTCAAAGTATAAAGCAGAGTTTTTGTTGCTGATTTCAGATCACCATAATCCTGCATCTATATTCTGTAGTCACATTGATGGGCAGAAGGTTCAGCTGTTTGAGTCAGCTTACTAACAAGAGTTGAAAAAATGGGCAGTTTTAGTTGGTCTTAATAGAATATAAATGGACATCAATATCGTCTTAAGGTTTTGGTTCGAATCCCCACCTCTTCCTTTCTAAAGTGGAATATTTAGCGTTAGTCATGAGAAGGCCTGAGTTGCATCCACAATTTAAATCCGATGGATATTCGTATAAAGTGACATGTAAGAGTATATATAAACATTTCTGGGTCCAATAAAGAAAGGTTGTTTTTGAGTCGTGATTGCTGATTTTTATATGCTCGTGAATTTGAGTGTAGGTAGTTGAATTGCATTCTACTTTTCATTAAAAATTTCCTGTAATTGGACCTACGAACAAGTATACTCGTACTATATATATCACGTATGACATATGTTATGTATAAAAAAAGGAAAAGGATGTTGAAATATTTATTGATTGGTGTATTTGGTGACGTTTTAATAGGTAGTTTAATGCCAATGTTCAGGTATGTTGATTACCAACTACTCGTATTTGTAAATAAAATATGAAAGCATCAAGCATGTATGTATGACTATTGACTGTTAATTACGAGTAGTACTGACTAGAATAGAATGACAATGATCAAACTTGTGCTACTAGTATTATTTTATCACAAATTCATTTTATTGTGTCTCTACCTTCTAGGCTGCTTCATTCAACCACGGTTTTAACGGATACTACCTCTTTTTAATTATTTTCTTCTCGCATCTCCAATTGTTTGACGAGAATTTTGAAAATTCATAATAATAAACAAACAACAATAATACTCCCTCCCCTTCAATGGATATCTACCATTTATTAAGAGAAGTGGGTTAATGTGTTTACTTTACCAAAATACCCCCAATCATATTACCAAAATATGATTCGCTTGCCACTCCTATTTATCAGAGCTTTGATTCGCTTGCCACTCTGATTTTCCACCATAGACTTGAACTTCCTAAAGTTTTCAAATGACTCCAACTTACTTTGTTGGAAGTACACCCAACTCATTCTACTATGGTCGTCTGTTATGAGGAGAAAATAGAGACTCTTGCCTAGTGACTCAGTTTTCATTGGACCACACAGGTCTGCGTGGAGTAGCTGTAAACACTCACTTGCTCTCCAAGCAGTACCCGATGGAAATGAGCCCCTAGTTTGTTTCCCATACACACTTTCCTCACACAGACCAATATTCCCAATGTAGGCACTAAAAATTTATTAAAGTGTGTAGACACCCACATTTTGACCGCTAGGTGTCTATAGTAGTTCCCGCCAAACACCCGATGATGATAGGACGTAAACGTGCTTTGACAGACTCGGATATGGGCTTGTAATCATGGACATTTGGCTTAGACATTTTAAGGAGTACAAATCTCACAAAACGGACCTCAAATCCAGGCCCAGTGGGTCGTTTCGAGTCAAATAACACTAATTTGGGTCGAAACCGTCACCAGGGGTAAAACCGTCTTTTAGCGACCGAGTCAAACCCGGTCAAAGATATTTTTTTCCCGAGTCACACGAGCTGGCCGTGACACCACACGGTTAATTCGGACTCAAACACCAAAAAAATCAGCCTTCACAAATATTAAACAAATCCGTTCAAGGATAGAATTCGATCGCAAGTAGGAATTCTATCCGGAAACCGAAACAAATACCACCCGAGCTCAGATACTCGGCTAAAACAACCGAGATATCACCCCAGCCAGCCGAGTTTTTGGCTTTTCCACCAAGAAACGAGAAGTCTATTCCCTCACGAACTCTCGTATTTCCTATCCAAACCGGTGTTTCTTGTCACACAAGCAAGACCACCTCGGTTCCTATAAATAGGACCCTCCCTTCAAGGAATAATACACCAATAATACACGGAAAAATCATACTGAAAAATACCGAGAAAGTCAGCCAAAAAGCAACATCCAAAATCCCGACGTAATCCCGAAGTAATTCCAAAATCCGACGAAACCGATCCTGTCCGAACCGGCCGAATCCCACGCCTCACACACGTACAAAAACGCTCCTAAACCGAGACACCTTAACTCACCCACATCATCTCGACGCTCCCGAGTCTAAGCCACCGTCCGACGAGCCTTATACCGAGAACACAAAGCATGTAGGTTGAGGGTGTAAATCAAACCCGTCTCTTCCCTTTTCTCTCTTCTTCGTCTCGTTTTTTTATTATGGGTCTTTCGTCGGTCTTTTTCTATTTTTTTCTAATATCGATATTACTAAAACTATTTTCCTATATCGAATATTCTTAAAATATGATATCGATTCTATATAATCGAATATCATATCGAAAAGAATTATATTGAATTTTCGACGAAATCGTTACATCTTTTTACAACTTTTCGTTCAAAATCTTTTTTACATCTTTTCGTTCAAAAACAAACTTTTTCAAAACCTTTTCTAAAGTCATTCCGACTATTCGATATCGATTTCATAATCGAATATCGAATACGACGAATATCGAAAATATAAACCGAGTATAAATTAATCCATATTTGTACGCGATTTATAACGATTTTCGACAAAAAAAAAATAAAAAAGGACAGACTTGCGTGCGAGTCGCGCCCGGTCAAGGCGACTCGCACACGAGCCTGGGATCCGATTCTATTTTTTTAGTTTTCGTTCGTTTATTTTTATTATTTTACGAAACGATTTCCAAATTCACATCTTTTCTAAAACTATTCTAAATATTTGATAATCAACTATCGAATATAACGAATATCGAGAATATTAAGTCGAGTACGAATTATGCAATATTCGTACGCGATTTAATCAAAATTTTCCGAAAAACGTTGTCGATTTCAGGCCACCACGCGACCCGCATGAGTCTCGGGCGAGTCGCGCGGCTCTCGGCCGAGACACACCCTTTTTTTTATTTTCTTTCTCGAACATCGTTTTATACAAAATAACGTTTTAAACAATTTTTTTCAGATTTCGATTAATTTTCATTTTCTCGATTTCATATATTTATTTCTTTTCATATAATTATTTCAATCGTTACTAACCCGTTTTCTCGTGTTTGTAGCAATTCATTCTCTCATATTCTTTTTATCGTTTTATTAGACTAAAACGAACTCACATGCTAAAATAACTTTGACGTTATTAGTTTAAACATGCATTAAACGACTTAGCAACCCATTTATTCATTTTCCTCACATGTCTTAGGAAAATAATCTTTGCATATCATTTCATCGTCGAACTAACGCGTGTACACAAAACCGAACGATATCTTAGTAAAGGCCGCTAAGTGCGGGCGGGGTTGGGTGTTCTCGCTGAACTTCCCAACACGTACCCTCACCCCTTACTCAGAACCGTGGTTTCCGGATGTCCGAAACCATTGGCAACGAGAGTCATTCAATATACGATTAACCGCCCAGTCGGCATCGGTATCGATATGCTAAGGGACGAACCCAATAAACTCTGACATCGGAAATGGGCCAGGCTTTAAGTATGGCCCACTACGACATAGAGTGGGTTCGAATGGTTCCGAATAACCATAAAATTCGGTGGCGACTCCTACTTCGATTTAAAATTCTATTCGATCCATCTCATATGGAAATTCTATCGCCTCCCCAAAACCCGCGCTTCGCCGCGTCGGGGTGGACCTATGTCATGTCCACAATTTGGCGACTCCGCTGGGGATTAACTGATGTGTCACTTACCATCGGCATCCTCAGGGTGAGACTCGAAAAGAAATCGTTCGATTAGTAATGTACACGTTTTAGTTCAATGGTTCATGCATAACCCCGTTCTATCCCGGGCCGGTTACTTGTGACCGACGTCCCACTATACCACGGTGCATTCCCACTAGGGTGCACTAAAGACTTCGATGGCGGAACTCGTTTAGACTTTGCGGCATGTCCTAAGACCAACTCGGCTTAGGGAGTCCGTCCTCAGTACGAGAATGCGATCGTTGTTGGTATAGACCCTCTTAGACCGACCGAGACTTAGACTAAGAGCATACATGGCGTCGTTATACTGATTCTATGACTACATGCTACTTGATCCTTTGGTCTTTTCAAAAACCGTCATTTTTTCAAAAAATTACATCTTTTCAAACTCATCTACTTTTTTCAAAACCCGGAAAGCTGCCGAATTTAGGATTTATGATTTTGACTCAAAATAGCCTATTTTTAGCCGGTATGCTGTCCAAACCTTTTTAAAAAAAAAAGCCCGAAATCTCGGCCCGATAACCCTCTTTCTCGGTTTTCACAAAAAAATCGGGCTTTCCAATCCGACTTTGCTCGGTTTTCAAATTCAAATTCCCTTTTCAAAATCCTCTTCTTCTTAGGACTTCCCGTATTTAGCAGTGTCGGGTCTTGTCATAAGTTAGTTTCTATAGCGTCGAAACTCCGTCGATCTTATATCACGGGTTTCCACCCCATCCCAGTCCGCCTTACTTGTCAAGGCACGGCCCACCTTCGTAGGACTAACTCCTACAAAGGGAAGCCCGTTTACACACTCGAGTCTAAAGTCTGGGGATTTCTCACGTAGACCTTCCTTCGAACAGGACTAGGCCCACTCTGCCGAATCCTAAGGAAGGCCCACCACTCACGTGTCATCCATTTAGAAGTCAGTCCCCGGTCTTCTTTCTAGTCTAGTCTTTTTCTTGCTCGGGATGTACTTTTGATTCCAAGATCTGGGTCAGTTACTGATTACGCGGTGCCCTTACAGACAGGTCACCCCACACTCGAGCCATGACGCAAAAAGCTATAGATGAATTGACCACCTCATTGGCCCAAATCCGAGACCAACTAAGGAAAATACGGGAGGATCAGATCGCCATCGTCACGCGGGTTAGCGCCGTAGAACAGGGAACCCCCAATGCTTCGATCGATGATGACGGGCCTTTAGCCGCATTGGCTAGTGCAGTCCTCAAGCTGCAAGAACAGGTCCACTTGACAACCCAAAGCTCCATCCATACGGAGAATGCTAGGATTTATACCCCACTGACCGATGAACTACCCACCAATCTCAATCTAACGGGTTTGCCAATGTTCGAGGGTACTGAAGATCCGGTCCACCATATCCGGGCTTTCAAGGAGTTCATGGCCCTTAAAGGGGTTAAGTCCAACATGTTCAAGCACCTATTCGCTTCTTCTCTCGAGAAGCACCCAAGAGCCTGGTACTACCGGCTCGACCCCAAGAAATACAAAACTTGGGACGACGTGGCAACGGAATTCGCTCGGAACTACGCCGACAATACGGAAATCCAGACCACTATGCGCACCCTGGAAGTAATGGCCCAGGAACCTAAGGAGGGATTCACAAAATACCTTCAACGCTGGAGGGCTGAAAGGGTCAAAATGGTCGATAAGCCCAGTGAAAAGGTGCTGGTTGAAGCCTTTGTTAAGAACCTACTTCCAGCTTACCGGGTCCATCTCCGGTACGCCATCATACCTAGCTTCGCGGTCCTGACTGAAATGGGAACAAGAATCGAGGATGATCTAAGATTGGAAAGCCTCACTAAGGCCTCCACTAAAGGATACCAAGGGGCTAGTTCATCAACGAGCAAGCCCGCTACTACTGCTGCCACTCGTAGCATTTTCGACGAGGTAAACGCACTCGATACCTCATCCCAGAAGACTACCACTCCCCGGGTATTCACTGACATAGGTACTACCTATGAAAACGCCCTTCAAAGACTATCATCAAAAGGCCTGATCACCCCGATAGGCCCAACACCTGATATCCCTGTCGAACGTCGCTCTAAGGCCTACAACCTTCAGGCCTACTGTCACTATCATCGTGGTAAGGGGCACGATACCGAGAAATGTTGGAAACTGAAGCACCTTATCCAAGATCTCATTGAAAGCGGGAAAATCCCTTTACCCGGGGGTAAGCCCAACAACAAAGACAGCCCATTGGCCACTCACGCCATCTTTTCCGGAGAAGTAATGGATTGTTCACACCTCACTTCTCCATTTATCCCACAAATAAACGGGATCTGGTGCGATGACGAAGATGATGTCTACCTCACCAAAGGGGAAGCTGTCCCCATCACACCTGAGGAGATTCAGAAGGTTAAGTTCAAAGCCTTAGCCACTAGTCAAGCCCTCATCATTGCCGAACCACTTAAAGTAGAGTCCGCTCCGGAAGAACCAACTCCTGAAAAGGCTCTTGTAAAGCAGCTAAGCAAAACTCGAGTTGACCTCTCTATATGGCAACTCCTAGTTAGCTCCCAAGAACATCGAGAGGCACTCACTAAGGCCCTCGATCAGGTCAAAATCGACTCTATGGCTACTCCAGCTGAAATGGTAGCCACAGTCCTACCCCACCTAAAAAGCAGATCCATAGAAGAAGGCCCACTGATTACCTTCTCCAATGCTGATCTACCACCATTCGGGCCTGCCCACAACATGGCCCTCTACATCACGGTTATCTGTCGTGGAAAGTACCTACCCATGACCCTAATCGACGACGGGTCAGCAGTCAACGTCCTTCCCTTAAGGACCGCCAAAGCCCTCGGCATCACCGAGGCCGACTATATTCCAACAGCTCAAACCATTCAGGCTTTTGACGGAAGTCCAAAGTCAGTAGCCGGGGCCACAAAGCTCACTATCATAACGGGCCCGATATAGAAAGAGCTGGAATTTCAAGTGATCGACGTGACTTCTTCCTTTAACCTTCTTCTAGGAAGACCTTGGATCCATGCAACCAGGGCCGTGTCCTCCACTTTGCATCGGAAAATCAAGCTGCCTTTGCGTGACACCGTCATCACTATAGAAGCCACACCTATGACTGTGGCTAATTGCAACACCTCGGGCCACACCGATCTATGGGGGTTCGATTTCATAGGAGCCATTGAAGAAGATCATCTCTTCCGTCCTTATTTCACTGTCCCCCTAGACCGAATGTTACAGAATCTGGGCTTTCTACCAGGGGTTACCTCAAGGCCCGATCTCCCCGCAGGAAAAATTCTCGAAGTTCTGGACAATGGGAGGACTCAAACGGGTTTGGGCTACACCCTAACTCCAGAAAACATGGGCCAGACTGAAACCAGTAAGGGCACCTTCGTCACTCCAGTATTCGAGACTGCTCAGACCGGCCTATATCGGCCCACATGCCCTGGGGCCCACTTGGCCCAGGACTGCAACTACATACCAGACGACATCTTCGCTCTCATCCAATCCGAAGATGCTAAGAATGCCGAGCCCGCGCTAGGGTTACTTTTTGGAGAAGAACTCGCAGTTCCAACGCCGAAGGAAGAGCTAGTCAGCCTCATACTCCGCAGTCGCACCTTTGATCCGTCCAAGCTAATCTCGGAGGTCGGGTCCGGAACCAGAGCTTGGAGGAAAACTGTCAAATGGACTGACAGCCAAGGAAAAACTTACAAGCTGATCACAGGAGAAGGAGAGATGCCAGAATCTGAGTCTGAGTCTGAGTCAGAGTCCGTGTCAGAGTCTAAGATTGAGTCTAGCGAGTCTGGTGCTAGGGTCAGTCCTATAACTCCCTCTCTTCCTTTAGCCATTCCTGGTGCCTCGGGGTCTGTCCCGGGCACCCTACCTATCCCGCCACTGACTAGTGATCAGATGGCAGCTCTTTTCGAGCTCTTTTCTCAATTTATGATCAATAATAACAACCGTTCTGCTTACGACTTGTCTCATTTTCAAAATTTCAAAAATTTTATGTGCAATGACATTGAGAAGCCCGACGAACAGGTATCTTTACCCCCACATTTGATCGAGCAACTAGAGCAAAGGGAATCCCGCAATCCGGTAATCGAAGACACCGAATCCATCACCGTGGGAACAACCTTAGAGCCTCAGATCCTTAAGATAGGACTATCCTTAGATCCCGAGGAGAAACAACAATTCATAGTTCTCCTTCAAGAATTCAAAGACGTCTTCGCATGGTCCTACAAGGACATGCCGGGGATTGACCGCGAAATAGCCGAGCACCATATACCGATCAAGGAAGGGTTCAAGCCGGTTAAACAAAAACTCCGACGCATGAGGCCCGAATGGTCCCTCAAAGTCAAGGAGGAAGTCGACAAACAATTCAAAGCTGGGTTTATACGAGTCTCTGAGTATCCAGATTGGGTTGCAAACATAGTACCAGTCCCTAAAAAGGATGGTAAGGTTCGTGTCTGTGTAGACTTCCGGGATCTTAACAAAGCAAGCCCGAAAGACGATTTCCCGTTGCCACACATCGATATACTGGTGGACAACACAGCAGATCATGCCCTTCTATCATTTATGGACGGGTATGCGGGATATAATCAGATAAAAATGGCAGAAGAAGATATGGATAAGACCACCTTCATCACACCTTGGGGTACTTATTGCTATACAGTTATGCCATTTGGTCTCATCAATGCCGGGGCCACCTACCAACGAACCGCCACAACCTTATTGCATGACATGATGCATAAAGAAGTGGAAGTCTATGTGGACGACATGATCGTCAAATCCAAAGACAGGGACGGTCACATCACCGCCCTGAGAAAGTTCTTCACCCGACTTCGCAAATACAACATGAGGCTAAACCCTCAGAAATGCAGTTTCAGGGTAACATCTGGCAAATTACTGGGTCATATCGTTAGCCAACGAGGTATCGAAGTCGATCCAGCCAAAATCAAGGCCATCACCGAGATGCAGCCCCCTAAAACCGAAAAAGAGATAAGAGGATTTCTCGGAAAAGTCCAATACATTAGCAGGTTCATCTCAAAGCTAACCATGGTGTGTGAACCGATCTTCAAGAAACTGAAAATAGGAGAACGGTTACTATGGGATGACAAATGTCAAGCAGCCTTTGATAGAATCAAGGAAATTTTGGCCTCGCCACCGGTCCTAATGCCACCTCAGCACGGTTTGCCTTTGTCGCTATACCTAACTACGACAGAGACAGCCATGGGGGCTATGCTAGCTCAAACGGTCAATTCCGAAGAACGAGCCATTTACTACATCAGCAAAAAGTTTTTAGAGTACGAGTGTAAATACACCATGCTCGAAAAGACATGTTTAGCTTTGGTCTGGGCCACTAAGAAGCTCCGACATTACATGCTTAGTCACGAAGTACAGGTGTTATCCAGAATGGATCCAATCAAATACCTCTTCGAGAAGCCCATCCTCAACGGCAGGATATCAAGATGGACCCTGATGTTGGCAGAATTCGACCTAAAATTCGTACCACTGAAAGCCATTAAAGGACGAGTAGTAGCCGAATTTCTCGCTGACAGTCCCATAACCGAGGAAGGACACATCGACACTTGGTCCTTCCCAGACGAAGACATTTTCCACACTGATACCGAAGCATGGGACTTGTACTTTGACGGGGCATCCAATTTTCGAGGATTTGGAGTCGGGATCCTCCTAATCTCACCAAAAGGGGAACATACTCCCGTATCCATCAAGTTGGACTTCGACGTCACTAACAACGCCGCTGAGTATGAAGCATGTATCCACGGGCTACAAGCCGCCGCCGACTTAGGGGTCACAAACCTCCGAGTACACGGTGATTCATCTCTGGTCATTAATCAAGCGCTTCGAAAATGGAAGACTCGAAATGCTAATCTCGTGGCCTACCAGGCACGAATACGGGATCTCGAGAAACAATTCCACAGGGTAGAATATATATACCTACCTCGGGAAGAGAATCAATTTGCAGATGCACTCTCAAAACTGGCATCTTTATTAAACATTCCCGACCATATGACCAATATGCCAATCTGTGTCGAAAGACGGTCCGAGCCAGCATATATCCACGACATCGAGGAAGTCGAGATACCCAATCCCGAGCCGTGGTATCAAGCTGTACTGACATACCTAGCAACCGGGGAATATCCACCCAGAGCTGACAACCGAGCCAAAAAGGCCCTGCGAAGACTGGCAACCCAGTTCATCCGCACCGACGATGGGCAACTCTACAAAAAGACAGCACAGGGGGCTCTCCTCCGATGTATCGACAAAACCAACGCCGAAAAAGTTATGGCTGAAGTCCATGATGGCGAATGCGGTCCACACATGAACGCCCAGATGCTGGTCCGGAAGATCATGAGGCTCGGTTACTACTGGAATAGCATGGAAACCGATTGTCAACAATATGTTAGACATTGTCACAATTGTCAAATTTTTGCCAATGTACAACATATGCCACCATCCTTGTTATACACCATGACATCACCATGGCCATTTTCAACATGGGGAATCGACATAATTGGAAAGATAAACCCCTCGGGAACCGGAGGACACTGCTTCATTTTGGTAGCAATCGACTATTTCACCAAGTGGGTCGAAGCTGAATCCTACCGTGTTCTCAACGCTAGCCATGTTGCTAAGTTCATTCAAAATAAGATAATATGCCGGTATGGGATCCCTCATGAGTTCATCAGTGACCACGGGACCCATTTTCAAGCCGAAACAGCAGCCTTGCTGGCCAAGTATAAAATTCAAAGGCATACATCTTCACCTTACCGACCCCAGACCAATGGAGCGGTAGAAGCGGCTAATAAAACAATTGTCACCATACTAAAAAAGATGGCTGATAATTACCGAGACTGGCCTGACAAAATACCATTTGCTCTTTGGGGATATCGAACCTCGATTCGTACTGCGACCGGGGCAACACCGTATTACCTTACATACGGCATGGAAGCAGTCCAACCTGTTGAGTTGGAAGTGCCATCACTCAGAATCCTACTTGAAAGCCAAATACCTGAAGCTGATTGGGTTCGAGCACGATATGACTCGCTAGTCCTCTTAGACGAACGACGATCTCGTGCCCTTAATAATATTCAAATCTATCAGAAGAGAATCCAACGGACTTTCAACAAAAGGGTGAGGCCCAGAAACATTAAAGAAGGAGATCTGGTCCTCAAATCAGTTCGAGCTTTATTGCCAGTGGACCCAAGGGGAAAGTTCAAACCTAACTGGGCTGGGCCATATCTGGTAAAGAAGATTTTATCAGGTGAAGCGGTAATACTAACGGATCTGGACGGGAACGAGTTTGTCAACCCAACTAACCTGGACCAGCTGAAGCGCTATTACCCTTAACCCACCTTTCTCGATGTCATTTGCAAAAGTTTATTAAAAAGACATTTTTTTCAACCTTTTAAAGACAAGTCAAAAGCTAGAATTATTCATTTTACTGTTTCAAACATCTTGAACCAATAGTCTTGATGTATTTCGAAATTGCAAATTAATTCAGTCTGAACTACGTTTGGTTTGATTCCATTTATTGTGGATACGTAGGCAGCCCCTCAAAAGGGCACAACCACTGCAATCGAAAAAACAGGAACGGTTCTTTAATAAACCTTTCTTTATTTAAAATAATAAAATTACAAAAAAAAATCAAAAAAAAAATCATCACAAAGTAAATAGTATTAATACTTAAATAATAGAAACTAGGGCATTTTTCCCTTTCCTTTGCCCTTAGCCTCCTTTTCGGTCCATCGGCGTCGAGGTGGGGGTGAACGCTCTCTAATCACCAAGGGAACCTCTTTAGCCCGGGCTCGTTTCTTCAAACTCGACTCCCCGGTCACCTCGTTATCACGCGGGCCTAGCCTATCTCGAACCGCCGTCCTCGGTCCGAGTCTTCCCTCCAAATCACTAGCACCAGTCTCATTAGTCTGAGTCTTAGGTTTTGACTTGGAATCCGACCCAGATTCAGCAAAGGTAATGGGAGTCTCCTCGAAGAACCGCCTATTATTTTTGGCCGATTCTCGACGGGCCAAATCAAGAGCTTCTTCGGTTTTCAAAGCTTTACGGGCCTCCTCGGATTCTTCAGAAGTCCATTTGCGATATGATTCAGAAACCCAAGTGGTTTGACAAGGGCGAGGTATAGTCCATATGACACGGGTGAACCAGCGTTGTAGCCACGTGTCACACATAGCGTCCGTCAGTTGGATCGAAACGCTAATTATTGCCTCAGTCTCAGGGATCTCCTGAAACGAACCGAACTGTCTTAAGATACGGTCCGGATAAATATGGACAGTCCAGTCTAAAGACAAGATCACCAGGTAACGGGCTTTATCTCTCCTAGCTAATCCCGTCAGTCTCGAAAGGAACCACCAAATGACGTTCCACCTGATCAAAGGCCCACCATGGAATGTTAGCTCTTCATCCCAATATTTTTGAGTTACAGGATGACTTGGTCTTATTCGGCGAGACCTTGAACCAATCTGATTGCTCCGATATTTGGGTATATTCACCGGGGGCTCCATGATCGACAGACGCTCGAATAGCCAGGTCTGCAAAATTTTCGAAAAGTCAAAAACTTTCGAAAAATCAAAAAATTCGAAAAAATCGAAAAATCAGAAAAATTAAGAATTTTCGTAAAAATTCAGAAATTTCGAAAAATTCGAAAAAATTCAAAAATTAAGAATTTTCGTAAAATTTCGAAAAATTCGGCAAAATCGGGAATTTCGAAAAAAAAACGGAAAATTCGGATTACCGTAAAAAAATCAGGAAAATCGGGCAATTATTCGAGGAAAAGATTAAGTACCTGCAAAAGACGGATGCTCCCTGTCAATTGTTGATTTGGTTCAAGCCTCCTAGCGTCAAGACCCATAATAATCTCCCCAGTTATCAGCCAAGCTGGGCTGTGACCTGTCTCCATCTGATCAACTATGCTGATCAGCCTGATCTCACCTAAGCATGAGTCAGCATCCATTCGACCTTCGAAGGCGTACCTATGCAGCATACAAAAAGCAAAGGCCCTACGCCTATGGGTAGAAGTAATTCTTTCACCCACTGGGTTCATGAATTTATCAGCTAGGTCAAATAAGGAAACTGAATTTCCTTTCACCATACGGGCTGTCTCAGCATGTGACAACCCTAGAAAATCCCTCAGCCTCCTCCTTGGATCGGGATAAAATGGGGGAATAGCAGGACGAGCATTAGGGCACCACCCTCCAATAGCTGCTATCTCTTCAGGAAGAGGACATACTTCTCCTCGAGGAAATGTAAAAACATGAAAGGTAGTATCCCAAAAGGCTAAGCAAGCATCAAGAAAATGCGAATCTACCCTAAGTCGCTGAAGTGGGAATAAAGCCACAATTCCCATTTGAGTTAATTGGACTCTATCTTCATCTCGGAAATCCTGGGCCCACGCATGAAGCATTGCGGTCAAATGGTCAATACCCATCGCAAGAATAGCTTCTTTTATTTTATCCTAAAAAGTCTAAGGGATTTTGAGATAAAAGAAAGGATTTGGGTGAGAATATGAAAAATAAAGGAGCCAAAGCTCTCTATTTATAATAGAGAATATCTCTCTTCCTAGTCATCACAGGAATAGGATTTGACCAATTTTTCTCCTTCGCCTAGGCATACAAGGAAATCCTAGGAATCCGTGTAAGAATCCGATTAGGAATCAAAGTCATCCCAAGCATCCTTATTTCAAAAAAAAAAAAATCAGCTCTTTTATTTTCAATTTTTTTTTGGAAAATCATCTTTTTCCCCAGCACGAGTCAGTGTTTCGCCTAAATGTTACATACAAATTATGTCAGCATACAGGTACACTCAAGACTCCCCGAGAATTCTAAGTTCCCTAGTGGAAAAGCTTCCGCGCAATTCTAAGACAGGATATATCTGCAAACGGATATACCCATAGCTTCCTAGGCAAGCTCCCGCGACATTATCAGCATCAATTCAGGTATGATTTCAATTCCGTGGCTGGCGAGCCCTTCACGCAGGTCTAATGGACCCTAAACGACCCGATCGGAAGGCTGCCAGGTTGTAATCCTTGATTGACCTGGTGGCTACTCTGACTTTTGCCTTGTCCAAGCCTCAGTCAGAGTGGGGGCTCTGTAGACACCCACATTTTGACCGCTAGGTGTCTATAGTAGTTCCCGCCAAACACCCGATGATGATAGGACGTAAACGTGCTTTGACAGACTCGGATATGGGCTTGTAATCATGGACATTTGGCTTAGACATTTTAAGGAGTACAAATCTCACAAAACGGACCTCAAATCCAGGCCCAGTGGGTCGTTTCGAGTCAAATAACACTAATTTGGGTCGAAACCGTCACCAGGGGTAAAACCGTCTTTTAGCGACCGAGTCAAACCCGGTCAAAGATATTTTTTTCCCGAGTCACACGAGCTGGCCGTGACACCACACGGTTAATTCGGACTCAAACACCAACAAAATAAGCCTTCACAAATATTAAACAAATCCGTTCAAGGATAGAATTCGATCGCAAGTAGGAATTCTATCCGGAAACCGAAACAAATACCACCCGAGCTCAGATACTCGGCTAAAACAACCGAGATATCACCCCAGCCAGCCGAGTTTTTGGCTTTTCCACCAAGAAACGAGAAGTCTATTCCCTCACGAACTCTCGTATTTCCTATCCAAACCGGTGTTTCTTGTCACACAAGCAAGACCACCTCGGTTCCTATAAATAGGACCCTCCCTTCAAGGAATAATACACCAATAATACACGGAAAAATCAGACTGAAAAATACCGAGAATGTCAGCCAAAAAGCAACATCCAAAATCCCGACGTAATCCCGAAGTAATTCCAAAATCCGACGAAACCGATCCTGTCCGAACCGGCCGAATCCCACGCCTCACACACGTACAAAAACGCTCCTAAACCGAGACACCTTAACTCACCCACATCATCTCGACGCTCCCGAGTCTAAGCCACCGTCCGACGAGCCTTATACCGAGAACACAAAGCATGTAGGTTGAGGGTGTAAATCAAACCCGTCTCTTCCCTTTTTTCTCTTCTTCGTCTCGTTTTTTTTATTATGGGTCTTTCGTCGGTCTTTTTCTATTTTTTTCTAATATCGATATTACTAAAACTATTTTCCTATATCGAATATTCTTAAAATATGATATCGATTCTATATAATCGAATATCATATCGAAAAGAATTATATTGAATTTTCGACGAAATCGTTACATCTTTTTACAACTTTTCGTTCAAAATCTTTTTTACATCTTTTCGTTCAAAAACAAACTTTTTCAAAACCTTTTCTAAAGTCATTCCGACTATTCGATATCGATTTCATAATCGAAAATCGAATACGACGAATATCGAAAATATAAACCGAGTATAAATTAATCCATATTTGTACGCGATTTATAACGATTTTCGACAAAAAAAAAATAAAAAAGGACAGACTTGCGTGCGAGTCGCGCCCGGTCAAGGCGACTCGCACACGAGCCTGGGATCCGATTCTATTTTTTTAGTTTTCGTTCGTTTATTTTTATTATTTTACGAAACGATTTCCAAATTCACATCTTTTCTAAAACTATTCTAAATATTTGATAATCAACTATCGAATATAACGAATATCGAGAATATTAAGTCGAGTACGAATTATGCAATATTCGTACGCGATTTAATCAAAATTTTCCGAAAAACGTTGTCGATTTCAGGCCACCACGCGACCCGCATGAGTCTCGGGCGAGTCGCGCGGCTCTCGGCCGAGACACACCCTTTTTTTTATTTTCTTTCTCGAACATCGTTTTATACAAAATAACGTTTTAAACAATTTTTTTCAGATTTCGATTAATTTTCATTTTCTCGATTTCATATATTTATTTCTTTTCATATAATTATTTCAATCGTTACTAACCCGTTTTCTCGTGTTTGTAGCAATTCATTCTCTCATATTCTTTTTATCGTTTTATTAGACTAAAACGAACTCACATGCTAAAATAACTTTGACGTTATTAGTTTAAACATGCATTAAACGACTTAGCAACCCATTTATTCATTTTCCTCACATGTCTTAGGAAAATAATCTTTGCATATCATTTCATCGTCGAACTAACGCGTGTACACAAAACCGAACGATATCTTAGTAAAGGCCGCTAAGTGCGGGCGGGGTTGGGTGTTCTCGCTGAACTTCCCAACACGTACCCTCACCCCTTACTCAGAACCGTGGTTTCCGGATGTCCGAAACCATTGGCAACGAGAGTCATTCAATATACGATTAACCGCCCAGTCGGCATCGGTATCGATATGCTAAGGGACGAACCCAATAAACTCTGACATCGGAAATGGGCCAGGCTTTAAGTATGGCCCACTACGACATAGAGTGGGTTCGAATGGTTCCGAATAACCATAAAATTCGGTGGCGACTCCTACTTCGATTTAAAATTCTATTCGATCCATCTCATATGGAAATTCTATCGCCTCCCCAAAACCCGCGCTTCGCCGCGTCGGGGTGGACCTATGTCATGTCCACAGTGTCGAATAAATAAAATTAATTAATTATTTTGAGTTAATACGAAATTTTAGCTCAATTTAATTATTTTGTCCTGAGTAAAGAAAATATGGGTCGATCCGAATTACAAATTGACTTTTGGATCATTAAACCTGAAAAGAAGACAAATTGGGCCAATGTCACTCATAAGCCCATAAATGGGCCTGTGACTACAAAGTCCACCAATGAGAAATCAAGACTCTATAAATAGAGCTCTTTTCATTCATTTGAGGAGATTGGAAAATTCTGAAGCAAATGATCCAGAGAGAAAAAGACAAGAAGTCGCTACAAACTCTCCATCAAATCCGTCGCAAGCCGTCAGAAGATCCAAGACAAATTCAAACATTCAAGGGAGATTCAAGTTCAAGCGACCCTCTCGAGAATATCAAATTACAACGCGTGCAAGGCAGTACAAGTCAGCTACGCACGCGTCTCTCACGTGTACCGCGTACACATGTTCCTTAAACGACGTTAGAATCAGAGGATACATTAGAGGTTGTACACGAACTTTTGATTAATAATTAATAAAATTTATTTGTTTCCTTGTTTTGTATTTCAGTTAGCTGCGATACAAAATTTGTGGTTACAAATTTTGGTGAACCCGACGTGAAAATCTCTACCTCTCATCCCTACCGCTGAAGCAACCAAGGCAACTTTTCAAGAAGATGTCTACCAATCAGAACAACACTTTCAACACCCCCAGGAAGACCTACGCTGACGCTCTCCAACAATCTGCTGGCATGGTCACCACGGCAAAGGCGAAGAAGGCTGCTCTCGATGCTGCTGCCGCCAGCCTACGCGCCGCCCACGTCCCTACTAGGCCGCATAAGATTTATGCTGCCTCAATTGCTGCTGCTGCAAAAGCCATGATTGCGGCCTCTTCTTCTTCACGCAAGGATGGAAGCTCTAGAAGCAACACTGCCTCCCCGCGCAAGCCTAAGGTGTCGCCAATGAAGAAGGAAGCCGCCACTCCCATCAGCGCTTCGGTGATGATGGCTAGTGGTTCTAGCCTTGAAGATCAAGTCGCGGAGCTGGCCAAACTCGTTGAAAAAATGCAAAGGGAGAATGAAGAGAAGAACCAGAAGATTGAAGATCTTCAAAAGAAGGTGATTGAGGTCCGCGAAAAGCCTACTCCTAGTGTGCACAATGACAGTGGCAGTGAAAAGAGCAGCATCCGCGGGAGCGACAGTGAAAGGAATGATGGAGTTCAAGGTGGAAAGCCTTCAAAGAAAGGGCCTGGAGCTTACACCTCAGAGCAGTTGCAGAGTCTGATAGCCAACGCAATCAAGACCCAACTCGGAGAAAATAATCCCACTGGACGGTACATCAAGCCCTACACCAAAAGGATTGATGACCTGCGCATGCCTGCTGGATATCAACCCCCGAAATTTCAGCTGTTCGATGGGAATGGTAATCCGACGCAACATGTTGCGCATTTCGTGGAGGCATGCAACAACGCTGGAACTGAGGGTGATCTCCTTGTCAAGTAGTTCGTACGCTCTCTCAAGGGAATAGCTTTCGACTGGTACACAGATTTAGAAGCGGAATCAATCGACAGCTGGACTCGGATGGAAGACGAATTCTTGAATCGATTCTACAGTACCAGACGCATCGTTAGCATGAGCGAGCTGACAAACACTGCCCAGTGGGATGAGGAGCCGGTCATTGACTACATCAACCGCTGGCGTGCGCTAAGTCTGGAATGCAAAGACCGTCTGAGTGAAGCTTCCGCGGTCTAAATGTGCATCAATGGCATGAACTGGGATCTCTTGTACATTCTGCATGGGATTAAGCCAAGAAGCTTTCAGGATTTGGCAACTCGGGCACATGACATGGAAATCACCATCAAACAAGGGCGCGGCAAGAACCGAGCGTCTTCCTCTAAAGCACCTGGTGAAAAGAAGGAATTCAAGAAGACCGAAAAGGGGTCAAAAACAAAAGAGACAATGACTGTCGACGCAGGTAGTGGACCAGTCAAGATCTCAGGCAGGTCAAAAGATGAAAAACGGAATGAGTCATTCTCTTATGACTACCGGAAGAATAGGCCTACATTGAAAGAACTGCAGGCTAAGAAGTACCCGTTTTCTGATTCGGACTTGTCAGGGATGCTCGACGATCTGCTGGAGAAGAAGATCATACAGCTACCAGAGCCCAAGCGGCCCGAGCAAGCTGACAAGACAAACGATCCTAAATATTGTCGTTATCACAGATTGGTGAGTCACCCCATCGAGAAGTGTATAACACTCAAAGAAAAGATCATGCAGCTTTCAAGGGATGGAAAGATAATCCTTGATCTTGATGAAACGGTGATAACAAACCAAGCTACGGTAGTCGGAGAGCAACCGAGACAAGAGACAACCAAAGCAGTTAATGAATTGACTGCGCATATACTACAATTTGGGACCCTCGAGCCTGTGACGCTGTGGATTCCGAGGCTAGCATCGCCACCGCCTTCAGGCTCACAAGTCAAGAAAGCAAGTCTTCAGGATGAAGAAGATGTGCATGATGATGAAGGATGGACCTTGGTGACACGCAAGAAGCCAAGGAAACAAGTTAAACAAACAATCAAGCCTGTTCACCGCCGTCGGAAACAAGCGAGAAAGCCGCGGCCTCGCAAATCCAAAGGAAAGAAGAAGTCTAAAACGATTGTCAAGTCGCATGTCCTACCCATGGATCTGTTGGAACAGGAGCCGCTTATTCCGATTACTCGTGAAGAATTCTTTCCAGAAGACTACCTGGATGAAGTGACTGTTTACACCGTCTCTGCCTCACCTGCTAATCACGGTGAAGAAGTGGATGAAAGGGATGTAAACGAACCTGAACCTTCATAGCAGGCGCAACCTCAAAAGGAGATGAAGGTCGTTAGGGCACTGGATGGACTTCCTGCAAACATGGGATGGAGACAAATATTCCATCTTCCTAAAGAGAGTCGCGAGTTGATCCTCCAAGGAATCAAGAAGCCAGAGCTATACCCCGGCAAGATGAAGGATGTGGCGGAACCCCCAGAGCAATCAAGCCAATGTCTTTCCTGCAACGCTGCCTTGACTTTCTCGGATGAAGACTTACTCCTCGGATCTAAGCCTCATAATAGGCCACTCTATGTGTCCGGCTATATCAAAGGGAAAAAGGTCAAGCGAATCTTGATAGATGGAGGCTCAGGAGTCAACATAATGCCAAAAGCTACAATGAAGGAATTGGGCATCATCGTGGGGGAACTTACCAGTAGTCGGACGGTTATCCACGGTTTCAACTTGACAGGAAAGCGTGCAATTGGGATGATCCGCGTAAACCTTACCATGGATGACCTTTCTTCTGACGTGTTGTTCCATGTGATCGAAGCCAAGACATCCTATGGATTACTACTGGGACGACCCTGGAAGCATGAGAATAGCATCGTGGCTTCAACCCTTCATCAATGTTTGAAGTACTACCGAAGGGGTGAAAGAAAAATAAATGGAGATACCAAACCCTTTTCCAAGGCCGATACCTTCTTCGCGGATGCAAAGTTTTTCGATGAAGATGCAACGCCTAACAAGTTTATGCCAACCACCATCTCCTCAACTGGGGCTGGAGGCAAGCTGGAAAAGAACGTCATCAGAAAGGATGCAGCTGCAGTTCGTGCTGAGGAAAAGAAGGACGAACTAAAAGAAAACAACGTTATCAAATTCACCAGTCCAGTGGTAATTCCCAAGAAGCAAGAAGTGCCACTGACGCCTACACCACCTATCTTTCGATACATCCCGAAGTCTCGTCGCAAAGAAAGGGAGAGTCCTTTTGTAGAATGTACTCCAACAAAGACGAAATCTAAGGAGAAAAACAAACCAAGTCAAACATTTAAGCAAGAATGGGTAGCCAAGGTCACCACACCTCTGCCAAGTTCATCAGAAACCAAGATCGTCGGACCACCTTTAGATGGATTCGACAGTGCAGTCGAAGATACCCAAAGGCTGAAAGAGTTCGACAAATTTTGTAACCCCAATGCCCATAAAATGTTAGAGAAAGCAGGTTACGATTATTCAAAACCAAATCCCATCGGGACAGCTGTCGATGAAATTCTAAAACCATATGGCCTCAGTAAAGCACAACAAGACCAGTACGAAAAAGAAGGCGTGTGCAGAGTTGCCAAACCTGGGATAAGCTATCAACCTCCTCCACCAGTAAAGATCGGAAGCCGCAAGGAAAGTGTTACTACATCATCGCAACATATCACGGCGGAAGAGGTCGAGGATGATGAAGCAGGGGGCACGATCGAGTCATCACCCACATCGATCTTCGATAGAACAAGTACGCCCGTGGAGACGACCCGAACTTCTGTGTTTGACAGGATAGGAATGACGAATTCTTCAGCAAATCGTCGTTCTGTGTTTAACAGATTGGACAACCAAGAGGGAAGTGAAGCAGTGTTTCTAAACCTTGTACCACAAAGCATCTATCGAAAATCAGCACATCGTCGCCTAGGCACCCAGACGAAAACAGTTTTCAATCGGCTAGGGGTCCCCAAGAAGGACAAAGGTGAAGATCGTCATCCCTCAACTCCTGCAAAACCAAAAGAAGAAGAAGTGAAACTAGACGATGATTTAAGAAGCGCAATACCCTCCCACATGAAGCGCTCGCAAGCAGTGGACATCATACAACATACACCACTCAAAGTACGGAGTCGCGTCTTGATTCTCACTGGTCACTCAAAAAATGGTGAGCATGTCGACTCGTCATCATCAAACAAGGACAGCATCAAGAAGGCGAAGACTTCAGAAGTGGCAACCTCTTATCATATAACGGTAGAGGAGATCCCTGACGATAATCAAGAAGTGGATGCAGATGAAGCACCCGAACCATTAGAAGACGGGGGGCAATTAACGGTAGATGAGTTGAAAGAACTCAACCTGGGGACTTCTGAAGACCCCCGCCCCATATATGTGAGTGCTCTACTAACTAAGGAGGAAGAAGACGAGTACTACAAATTGTTGCTCGAGTACAAAGATGTCTTTGCTTGGAGCTACAAGGAAATGCCAGGACTCAGTCCCAAGGGTTGCAGTACATCGCTTAGCAATAAAAAAGGGAGTTAATCCTAAGAAGCAGCCTCAGCGTCGCTTCCGGCCTGAGCTTGTGCCTGAAATTGAAAAGGAAGTCAACAAACTCATCGAAGCTGGTTTCATCCGTTAAGTAAAGTACCCTACATGGATAGCCAATGTTGTCCCAGTCAGAAAGAAGAATGGACAATTGCGAATATGCGTCGACTTCAGAGATCTCAATGACGCATGCCCGAAGGATGACTTCCCTCTGCCAGTTACAGAATTAATGATTGATGCAACTACTGGGCATGAAGTGCTCTCATTCATGGATTGTACTGCAGGGTATAACCAGATACACATGGCGCCGGAAGATCAAGAAGCCACAGCTTTCCGCACGCCGAAAGGGATATTCTGTTACACAGTTATGCCCTTCGGATTGAAGAACGCCGACACGACATACCAACGAGCAATGCAGAAGATATTCGATGACATGTTGCATAAAACAATTGAATGCTACGTCGATGATGTGGTTGTCAAATCAAAGAAAAGACAAGACCACATTAAAGACCTCCAAACTGTCTTCGAAAGGCTCAGAAAATGTCAGCTACAAATGAATCCACTCAACTGTGCATTTGGTGTCACTTCAGAAAAATTCTTAGGATTCGTTGTCAGACATCAAGGCATCGAGATCGACCAGACCAAAATCAAAGCAATCCGAGAAATGCCGGTGCCTAAGATGTTGAAAGAATTACGCGGATTGCAGGGACGCCTCACATACATTAGAAGGTTCATATCCAACCTCGCAGGGCGCTGTCAACCGTTCAACCATTTGATGAAGAAGAATGCTCCGTATGAATGGGACGATAAATGTCAACATGCTTTCGAAAGCATAAAGAAATACTTGGCCAGTGCACCTGTGCTGGGGGCACCTATTCCTGGAAAGCCACTCATCTTATACATCGCGGCACAAGAACGGTCCCTGGGGGCAATGTGTGCTCAAGAAATTGAAGACCGCAAAGAGAGAGCGCTCTACTACTTGAGTCGTACTTTGGTTGGAGCTGAAGTGAATTACTCTCCAATCGAGAAAATATGTCTTGCACTGGTGTTTGCAATCCAAAAGCTGAGGCACTACATGCAAGCACACACTATACACGTGGTATCCAAGGCAGATCCAATCAAATACATACTTTCAAGACCGGTATTATCAGGAAGGCTCGCAAAATGGGCAATGTTGCTGAAACAGTATGATTTGGTTTTTGTGTCTCAAAAAGCTGTGAAAGGACAAGCCATCGCCGACTTCTTCGCCGATCATCCAGTCCCAGCCGAATGGGAACTTTCTGACGAATTGCCTGGAGAAGAGATCTTCTATGTGGACGTTCTACCGGAATGGCAAATGTACTTCGACGGTGCTGCAAGACGAGACGGAGCTGGAGCTGGAGTGGTGTTTGTGTCTCCATAAAGCCATGTTTTGCCATACTCCTTTTCATTAACTCAGCTATGTTCAAATAATGTAGCGGAATACCAGGCCCTCATACTTGGTCTCCAAATGGCGCTCGAGATAGGCATTCAGGACATGGATATCCACGAAGACTCGCAGCTCCTTATCAGTCAAGTCCTCGATGAATATGAAGTGCGAAAAGAGGATCTGGTCCCATATCATCAACAAGCACTCCGACTTTTAAATCAACTTGACACCGTCAACATTGGTCATGTACCGAGAAGTGCCAATAAGTTGGCTGACGCGCTTTCTAACCTTGCAGCCACATTGGCATTGGGGGTAGAAGAATCAATGCAAGTTCCAGTCTGTAATCGTTGGGCAATGCCATTGCTTGAGGAGGAAGAAAATAGGAACGAGACGAACATGATCAACGTCTACACTATTGACGAAGATGATTGGCGTCAACCCATTATCGACTTCTTGGACCATCAGAAGTTGCCAGACGATCCTAGGCACAAAGTAGAGATATGCCGACGTTCCCCGAAGTTCATCCACTTTAAAGGAACACTTTACAGGCGCTATTTGACGGTAATTCTTGAAACGGGTGGAGCAAATCAGTCAAATAATTGGAACTGCAAGGATCGAACGTTAGTCATGCACACCAAACAAACTATTAAAAAAGAGAGAGAGAGAGAGAGAGAGAGGGAGCACATGTAATGTGCTAACAGTGCCACGAGATTGAGAAAGATGTGGAGGCTCCATGCACATGCGCGCGCACACACACACACACATATATATATAACCAAGACATAGAGATGAATTCCACTTCAAAATAAATTCATTAGTTCATGTTGGCTAAACAACGAGCGAATTCTTTAATTCCGATAAAAAAAATAGGGAAAGCCACAAGCAAATCCATAGAGCCTACTACTCTAATTCGCGAATACCAAACAAACGCCGCTCATGTAACTGCCAAGTTTATTCGAAAGATTAACGAGTTGGTCAAGAAGCAAAGTCAGGGGACGGGTTTCATTCACAAAAGCACGATCGAGACAAAATTATATCAAAGCAAAGTCGAATACACGAAGATTGATACTAAATTCAAGGTTCAATGATTGTATGTCATGAAAGATTCTACTTTCTTTCTTTTAGGCAAGGAGGAGGAATGTTTAAAAAAAGAAAAAAAAAACAAACGTGACATGCCTCAAAACTCAAGACAAAGAAGGAAGAAAAAGATAGTTACCCGAACCCCCTGAGTTACTGACAGATTGCACGAAGATCCGAAGCAAATCGTTGGAGTAGCTGCAAAATTCTACACGACGCGCCTGCCCACAAAGGATACATGTGTCAATAGTAATTTCGCCTCTCCAACTACACCTCAACTTCTCTGATAAACAAGCAAAATCAGGTCGAAACAGAGGGGAATCGAGTTTGGTCGAGGACGGACCATAGTAACTGTTGTCTAAGTCAAATTCATTCGAGAAAATTAAGGAATATAAGAAGAAGAAGTATAGCATGAGAATGAAAATTGATTGGAGAAGGGATGCATACCTCACGTGAAGAAGATGCAATAAGCTTTGACAAGAAAGAAAAACCGAGTCTACTTGGTTATATAGGTATGAGCGGTTTCCTAATCCTATTGTAAGGGGAAGGTTAAGGAAAATCTTGGTTGTCATGCCTACGGGGTATAGATAGTATTACTTGCCAAAGTAAATATTTCCTAGGATTTTCCAAGGAGACCCAAGACGTGAATGATGTCCATAGTTTCCTAATCTTGTTTTACGATATTAGGAAATTAGCTCTGAAAAAAAAAAAATTCGTCTTATAATAAACATGGGTTTATTTAGGATTCAAAGTCAAGCTAAATTCAAGACGTCCCAGGTCACCCGTCAAGTCAGATAATGACAGGGTGACGGAAAAAAAGAAAAAAGAAAAAACAAGATAGAGCTACTTGTACGAAGTCCGGTGCTCGTCGACTTCCAAGTCAAAGTCAAAACAAAAAAATATTCGAGACCCTGCCACTCCAAAACACCCAAATGGTGTACGTGACAAGGTCCCGAGGGGGCAATTTGTAGGCACTAAAAATTTATTAAAGTGTCGAATAAACAAAATTAATGAATTATTTTGAGTTAATACGAAATTTTAGCTCAATTTAATTATTTTGTACTGAGTAAAGAAAATATGGGTCGATCCGAATTACAAATTGACTTTTGTATCATTAAACCTAAAAAGAAGACAAATTGGGCCAATGTCACTCATAAGCCCATAAATGGGCTTGTGACTACAAAGTCCACCAAGGAGAAATCAAGACTCTATAAATAGAGCCCTTTTCATTCATTTGAGGAGATTGGAAAATTCTGAAGCAAAGGATCCAGAGAGAAAAAGACAAGAAGTCGCTACAAACTCTCCATCAAATCCGTCGCAAGCCGTCAGAAGATCCAAGACAAATTCAAACATTCAAGGGAGATTCAAGTCCAAGCGACCCTCTCGAGAATATCAAATTACAATGCGTGCAAGGCAGTACAAGTCAGCTACGCACGCATCCCTCACGTGTACCGCGTATACGTGTTCCCTAAACGGCGTTAGAATCAGAGGATACATTAGAGGTTGTACACGAACTTTTGATTAATAATTAATAAAATTTATTTGTTTCCTTGTTTTGTATTTCAGTTAGCTGCGATACAAAATTTGTGGTTACACCCAACTTTAGGTAATCCCCTTACCATCCCCTTAGCACTTAGCAATTTTAGACCTTGAACATTGAGATGTCCATAACGCAAGTGCCACAGATTAGCATTATCATCACCCTTCACAGTTAATGCTTTATCAACATTGTTAAGGAGATCTAGTGGGAACATTTTATTATTTTCCATGGTTGTAGAGGCAACTATTTCATTAGTTTTCTTATCTCTAACCACACATGACCCATTATCTAATAACAATGCAAATCCACACTCTAATAATTGCCCAACACTAAGAAAATTATAAGCCAATAATGGATATTGCACATTATGCAAAAGTTTCTGATTACCTTTCTCAGTTTTGAGAATAACAATTCCAGTTCTTTCTACAACCAACTGTTTATCATCACCCAATCGAACCTGGCCTTTCTTTGATAAATCAAGATCTTTGAACATTTCTTTTGTGCTTGACATATGATTGGAGCAGCCACTATCAATATACCACATGCCTCCCTCAGGTTCCTGAGTTCCTTCCTTCGTCAGAAAGAGTCTTTTTTCTTGTTCAGCCACATTCACCTTTTGCTCTTGATTCTGCTCATTCTGCTGGTCTGTTTCTTTCTTCCAACATTGAGCAGCCTTGTGACCTGGCTTAGAACAGTAATAGCAGGTTATTGTGCTTTTACCCGTGCTTTTACTGGTTTGTGACTGAGCATTCTCTTCCACTGACTTCTGCAACGAGCACCTCTTCCTCCTCTATGACCTCCCATTTCTCTTCCTCTGTGACCAGCCTGCTGACCAGTTCTCTCCTTGGATGGTTCAGACCTCACTTGGAAAGGTTTCTCTTCCTTCTTTTCTAAGGACCTATTAAGCCTTTCCTCATGAGCTTGAAGCGATCCCATCAATTCGTCAAAGGTATATGTGGTCATATCCTTTGATTCTTCTATAGCTGCAACTACATGATCGTACCTACTAATGAGACTCCTTAGGACCTTTCCCACTACATGCTCATTAGTCATCTTCTCGCCATAGGATTTCATCTACTGAACCACATTAGAGACCCTGGATAGGTAATCTTGAATGGACTTCTTATCCTTCATGAGAGTTGTCTCAAACTCTCTCCTTAGAGATTGTAGTCGTACAGTGACCACTTTCTTGTCTCCTAAATACTCTTGCTTGAGTATGTCTCATGTCTTTTTGGACGTGGTTGCAGATGCTATTCTGGGAAAGATCTCATCATCTAAGGATTGTTGAATGATGAACAATGCCTTAGAATCCTTCTTCCTGGTTTCTTTTAACTGAGTGTCAGGTTCCGTTGGGTTACTATCTGTGAACCCTTCATCAACCAGTGACCACAGCTCTTGAGGCTTGAAAAGTGTTTGCATTTTCAAGCTCCAAAACTGATATTTGACACCATTAAAAACTGGAAGTTGCGTGATTGAGTTGCTGCCATTTCCATTGTTCTGCATTTTGAACAATGATCACCAAGGTCCTTTGAATCTTGAACCCGGTTAGCTCTGATGCCAATTGTTGTAATATTTTGGGAAGTTTTTGTAAAGTTGGAAAGGGAAAACGGATGAATTGCATTACTGAATTGAAGCAAGATTACAGTACATATAGGACTCGAAAAACTGAATAACTGACTCCACTCTGCCATGCTTAACATCATGCTTAAGAAGTGGATTGACTCCTAATTTTAAGCAACTACTAACTCCTTAACTTGATTGCATATCAACAACTAACTCCTATTTATTTGCTACTTTAACTGCTACTGACAATGAGGCTCGAATCATCATTCAACATATCTACCATTTATTAAGAGAAGTGAGCTAATGTGTTTACTTTACCAAAATACCCCCAACCATATTACCAAAATATGGTGGGTTGACTAGTTTATTGTGTTGAGGGTAAATGAGTGATCTACTAGATAAAATTTGACTCCTCCATTCGTAATCTTTTGCCTCATTTCATCATTTGTGAGGAATATTTTAACGAAATTGGGTAAAATATAGTGAACGGAGGGAGTATCATTTTAGAAAATGGTATGATTTCAATGAATGAACCGAAAAAGAAAAATGGTTGGTTTCCATAGAATGGGAGAGAGTATATATTATAGATCCATCCCCTTGATTAGAATGGTGGTGATTTAAATGTAAACTAATCGCAATACCCGTGCATCCCACGTGACTATATTGTTTTATAGCCTTTATAAATCGTAGTTCCGTCTTTTTGCCTCATTGTTCAATATTTATTTTATTATTTATTCATTATTTATTTGATTTCATGTATTTGTAAGTTTATTTACTTTCACAGACATTTGTAAATTGTGAACAGGAGGAAGCTTAGGAAAATTGAAGGATCCAAGTTACGAAAATATATATGACATGTATGTTAAATGAATGGCAGGGGAAAAAAGGTGGACTAAAAGTGTCGAAACATGCATGATGCATCAAACATGTCACCACAAGTGTAGTAGGGTGAATTAGACTGAAAGTGTGTTTGTCAGAACGTAAGTGAGTGATTATTGGCGAAAATGAGATATAACGCTATAAGATTTAATACATAATAACTAATAATTCATTTTTTTAAACTTTTATTGGAGAACGTAATCATATTGAATTATGACTTTGATATTTCTTAGTTTTTCTCCCGCGTCTTAGTTGGGATTTTCAAATTTTGACATATTTTCTTTCATGGTTTCTATTGTTACGGCTGCTTCTGTTACTATCACTTCAGGTCTATAACACATGTTGGTTGTGTTAGTTTTGTTCTTAAAATATAAACAATGTACTTGTAGTTGATGTACATAATAATTGTTCACTTACACCTTGTCTAGCTTTCTCATCCCCTTTTTAATTGGTGTGTTTACCGCATGCCCTAATTTTGTTTGGGTGGTACACCGAGGTTCATATTGAGCTTTGGTTGCAGGTCTAATCGGGTCGCTTTGGTTGTACACTTGGATGTCATATTGAGGTTCATGCTCTGTAATAATTTTTGTATCCATTGTTGTAGGTGATGATAATACACTTAATAAATTATGGAAAGGAAAAATGAATGGAAGAGAAAGATGGAGCGAGGTGGGAGCAAAAGAGCTTTTCCTCTTTTTTCTCTTCTTTCTTATTTGATTGGGTTTTTTCTAATTAAAATATTTGTTAATTGACTGCATCTGTTTTTTAACATATCCCTCATTTCTTAGTTTTATTTGTCGGCTGGTTTAATTGTTTTGTCCAATCAAAGCAGAACAGTAGTACTCCACAGTCATTAAAGACTAAAAACAACAACAACAACATTATCCAGTAGCAGTAGCACCAACAGTAGTAGAAGCACGCACCGCACCACCAGTAAACAACACACAACAATTCACAAATTTAACAACATCAATAAGATTCAACATCGAGATAAAATTTGAATCATAGTAGCATAAAAGAGGAACAAATTAGAAGAAATAATTGAAACCCTATCAAAAACACAAAAAAGATTGTAAAATTAAACATCAAATCAAAATAAGTTCTTGCGGAATCCACGAAAATTGACAATGAAAGAAGTTGAATTGTATCCTAGAGTTGTAGTGAATTGAAGAACCCTGCATCCGGGAATGTGAGAGAAGGGAGATGATCTATAGCCGACCATTGATTGACAATCGGCAAGGTTTTTGCAGAATCCCGATCTTTTCTTTTCTTGTCACTGTGATTGATAGGAAGGAGTGGAGTGTGGTTACGCTTCTAGAATATGATCAATGTCACAGAAGGTTGATAACCAAGTTCCATTGACATCCGTGTTTGTCAACGATAAAAAACTTGGGTTCTAAACATCACTCAGTTGAGACACGAATTACAAGATATCAGAATTTCTTACCTTTCTAATCGCGTCAGGTTCATAAAGTAGAACATATTTGAACTGTCTGAAATGTAAAGAAAAATAATACAAAGTGAAAAACATATGAAAACAAGTGTTGACCCCAGATGCCAACAGCCAACATAACACAAGTACAAAAACAAGTGTTGACTCCTGAAACCATATAAAATAATAAGAAAAGGAAGAGAAAAGATAAAAAAAAGCATATCTAGAAAGTGAAAACACAAAAAACCCGAGAATTGAGAATTTATCTACATAAAAGTGAAGTTAATCATAAGCAAATTATATTAGAGATACACCTGCTCAAGTTTTGTGCCATCGAGATCCTAAAATGTTACGTTGTGTAGTACCCGTGATGAGCAAATTGTGTGCTCCCACTTTGGAGCTCAACTTGTGTAAGAAAACCAAGGTCCTTTTCATTTTATTCAAAACCAAAATCCATGATTTGATAGTTCTGTCCTTGCTAGGGCTTTCAAATACCCGACACCTGAAACAAGTTCAACTCCATTTAGCTTAAATAAACAACCTTTGGTGGTTTTTGAGGAGTCTATAAGTCAACAATAGAAGATGATGGGTGGATTCACTAGCGAGAGAATGTGAGAGCTTTATACTGCACTGAGAATACCCTTGGTTGCAAGTTCTGATCGATCTTTATCAGTTCTATAAGTTTTGGTGAGAATCTGTGACGATTCATCCAGTGTCGAAGAATTCAATGTTTTTATCAATTACTGGAGAATATTTTCCAGAATGCTTGACTCTCGAGACAATGCAGTATCCATTTGCTATGATTTTTTTTAGAAACCACCCCAATCTAATGAATATGTACTGATGTTGTGTGCCAAATTTGGAACTTTTTCATCCCATTTTGACCTGTTTTTCCCCCGTTTTACGAGACTTGAGTGCGATTATCGCCTTATTTTGAGTAATTCTCGCATTAGTGTCTCTCTTTTGCATTTTACGTGTTTTTGGTAGTTTTCTGTCTATTTTGATAGGATTTTTGACCGAAAACGTATCTGAGCTTCTACGAGCATGAGAGAGATACGGTCCAAAGAGCAAAGCACACAATTGAAATTTCAAGTAATCCAATTGATCGACAAAGAAAGAGACCGGAAAAGAGGCGGAGTATCACCGGGTGAAATTTCACCCGATGAGTCATCACCGGGCAAAATTTCGCCTGACGGCATTTTCCACCCTCCGAAGATTTTCGTGGACACTCACCACCGGGCAAAATTTTGCCCATCGGGTGAAATTTCGCCCGATGGAGAAAAGCGTCAAAAATCGCAAAATGAGAAGAAAATCTCACCGGGTGAAATTTCACCCGGTGGTGTCAGATCGTCAACCGCAGGGTGAAGTTTTGCCCCATGAAGATGCAAAGGGTGAAGGTCTAGCTTAAAGAAGAGAAATTGGATTAAGGGCTTGAAGATTGTGTGACCCATTAAGACTAGTATATATACTTAACCTAGGATTTTGTGTCACTCTTGTGCCTTGAGTGAGCCTTCTAGGTTAGGAGTAGGGTAGAAGATCCTTAGTAGTAGTAGTAGTAGTAGTAAGCTCTCTTAGTAAAAATCTCCATAGAATTAGTAGATTTTATAAGCATTAGATTAAATCTACTCAATAATTTGTAATCAAGTTTCCATCTTTAGTTGAAGACTTGGGTTTTTATTGAAGATTCAAGGGTTTTGCAAGGGTTTAGTGACAAGATCTTTGTATTATTTCTTGAAAATTCATATTTATGTTAATCTTCATCTTCTCCTTTTGAGTTTTCCTCCATTGTTGGTAGTTTCTTTCTCCATTAATTAGTTTTATTTTTTAGTTTCTTGTTAATCCATTGTTTGTCTTGTCATTCTTTATGTTAGTGTAGTTTTCCATTGTTTGTTTGTTTATCTCTCTCCTTAGTTTGTTTCTCCATAGTTTGTGTGTTTGTTTATTTTCCTCCTTAGTGTTGTTTTGTTAGTGTAGTTTTCTTTATTGTGTTAGATTAGTTATTTCTTCTCTAGTTCAAGCATGTTTAGTTTTTCTTCTAGTCCCCTTAATGTTAGTTTACTATGGGTAGTGAGTAGATTTTAGTTAGGGGGCTAGGGGAGGAGGAACTCTAGGAAAAGTTTTTATCTTGTGAGATTATTGCATTTGAGGGTGATATTGTCTTGATGGGATTGTTGTGTTTTGATTGACTTAGCTTGATCACCTAGGTTGACTTGACTCACTCGGACCAATATGGGGAAACTCGGGGTTTGGGTAATCTCGTCTAGAGACCTTAGTTTATTCGTCGCGGAAGCGGGCTTAGACTTGGTCGGTAGGGAAACCAAAAGGTGGAACCTCCTTTATACACCTTGTGATAATTCTTGCGATGTTATACTTTTATCTTGATTTCCGGCTCCCCGACTCGCCCTAACGCCTTTCCCATTATTGTTTCTAGCTTTAGTTATGCTCGCTAGCATTAGTTCAACTCCTCTCGTCCCAAAACTCCCATCTCAATCCCAATCGCAACTAATTCTTAGACTTGACCAATATCACTTAACCGCCTCCTTGTGGTTCGACCTCAACTTGCCGCTACTACATAGTAGTGAGTTGGGACTAAAAATATTGTTTGCATGCGTGTCAGCGACAGCGCACATCAAAATGGCGCTGTTGCCGGGGAGGCGGCGTTTAGTTAATTGATTAAGTCTTTGTTTTATTGTGTTTGGATAATTGTTTTTCTTTCCTCCTACCCTAGTGCCATTAGGTGCTAGGAGGACTCATTGTTTGTTGAGTTTTTGCTAGGTATACTTTTGATTTAGGTTGCTTGATCCCCATTCGGAGAACAAGTCGCTTGAAAATATTGTGACCAAAGCAACAACTTGATATTGTGATCTTCCACCAATTTCTTCATTCCTCAACACCCCACCTTTGAACAACATCCAAGGATTCAAGTATGGCTACACTTGGGTCCCATTCTTAACCATCTATTGAAAATATTTCTTCTCCCATCTTCATTGGAGCCATCCCGGAGAGTTTTGAGCTTAAACCTTCCATCATCAATTTGATTCAACAACAAACTTTTCGAGGATTACCGAATGAAGATGTGATAGAACATGTTTGTCTTTTGAAGGAAAGTCTTATTGGTGTCAAGCTTGAAGGTGTCACCGAGTGCCAACTACGTCGGATCCTTTTCCCACGCACCTTGCGTGATGGAGCAAGGAGATGGATTAAAAGTTTCCCCAACAATACTTTTCGCACTTGGGAGCAATTGTGCAACACCTTCCTCCAAAGATACTTCCCACCATCCAAGACCAACAAATTCCGAAGGGAAATTCAAACGTTCCAACAACAAGAAAGTGAAAGCATAGGTGAAGCCTGGGACCGATTTCAAACATTGCAAAGGAAATCTCCGCACCACGTCATTCCTAGTTGGATTCTACTTCATATTTTCTTCCACTCGTTATTGGATAACGCCAAAGATAATGTCAATGCGGCGGTAAAAGGTGATTTCTTCTTGCTTAATGAAATCGAATCCACAAAACTCATTGAAAGGATAGCCAAGAATGATGAATATTCCAAAAATGATCAACATGGAGAGCTAAGCGGTGAGTCATCGTCGTCAATCGAAAGGAGAACCGATCTTGAAGCTAGAGTCGAGGAGTTGGTTAAGCAATTTGAAGTGTATGTTGCTAGAGCCAATTCTCCACCCAAGATTAGAACATCTCCAAAAAGATCAACTCCACCAAGAAGGGTGAGTTCACCAAGACGACCATCCACTTCACCACCCAAATTGTACCGCATCGAGATTCCATGTGATCATTGCGAGAGATATGACCATGACTCTGATTTGTGTATGAGAAAGGAGAATGCTTATCAAGCTAACCATACCTACGTTATTGAACAAATTCCATTAGAGGACACGAACCTAGTCTCTAGGATTGAAGTGCCACCCTTGAATGACAAGCCACAAATCCCATTTAATAACCAAGCTATGGACATGATAACCTTCACCGATCTTATCGAGAACATTGATACAAGCCCTTCCATGCCCACCCCGTCCGAATATATACGAGACATTATTTTGAAACCCACCGAAAGGGAAAGAGCTCCCGTTTCCCCAAGAACTACCCCAAAAGTTATAATTCCCATCAAGTTATGTGATCCGGGTAGCTTTGCCATACCTTGTTCCATAGACCATGGTTTGATAGACCGAGCCTTGTGTGACCTTGGTGCCGACATTAGTCTAATGCCCCTAGCCATTGCTCGTACCATTTATATCAAGGACTTGGAATACTTCCTAATTAATGTGCAAATGGTCGATGGAACTACAAAGGAACCCTATGGACTAGCCCACAACCTCATGGTCAACGTGGGAAATCAATATATCCCCACCGATTTTGTTATTCTTGACATGCCTATAGAGGAGCAGAATCCTATTCTCTTGGGACTGCCTTTTCTAGCTACCGATGGAGTAATTATTGATGTGAAGCGAGGGCGACTGTCTTTCAATGTTGCTAATGATACAGTTCAATTTGTGCTTCCCGCATTCCTTCCCGAAAATTTTCAAGGGGAATTATGGAATCAAATGGTGGAATTTCCATCCAACGAAGAACCATCTACCAAAGATCTTGACTATGATAACGAAGAAGACGACGGTGCTCTATTTATACTCGATTCTACCTCCGAAGAAGATATTCTCGAAGAATTTGCAATGCTTCCCAAGGTAGCACGAATTATGGGCTTTCCGGAGTTTAGAAAAGAGCTCAAGATCGGTAACATTGAATTTGAAGATAATGACCAAGACCCTCCGGGTTGCTTTTCAAGCAACCCTGACTAAGCTCAAACAATTCAATTCGGTTTGGTGGTGTCCATAATAACCACCTTGTAAATATTTGTATATTTTTATCTCTTTTTATTTTCTTTGGACAATAACTTTTGGATTTTTCTTTTGGAGCTTGCTTTGGTATCTGCAGGAATTGTGATGATTTCTTTTGAAATTTTTGGGTTGCGCTATGAACAATTGTGAGAGTTTTTCTCCGTGTAGCTAATGCATGGATCGAGAAGATTGGTTTTGTCAAAGAGCTAAGGATGGTTTGGGCCAAGTCGAAGAGAATTTGCGTAGCAAAGTCCTATTTTGAAGTAGATTATTTTACCGGGTGAAACTTCACCCGATGACAACTTTGCTCGAATTAAAGGAATTGACGGAAAATCTACCGGGTGAAATTTCACCCGGTGGAATCTCACCGGGCGAAATTTCGCCCTACGGTAATTTTTTTTTTTGCGACTTGGTATTTGACGGAAATTCCACCGGGTGAAATTTCACCCGGTGGTGAAACCGCGCGCAAATGACTAGAATTGGTCCGAAGACCGTCGGGTGAAATTTTGCCCGATGGTGACCACCGGATGAAATATCACCCCGCGGCACCTATACCAGCCAAACCCCCCTTACCCATCCTCATAATCAACTTTTCCTCTCTCTCTCTCTCCTCAATCAAACCCCAAAAACCCCAAACAAACCCCAAATCCACCACCTTAAATCACCTCTAATCCTTCCATTTCTTCACCAAAATTCAATCCAATTACATATTCCTCATCCCCATCACATTCCTATTATCTTCTTGGAGTTTGTTTTGAGAAATCGTTCTAGTTTCGACAAACCCCAAACCGAGACCGTCATCAACATAATCGTCAAATTCAAGCAGCAAGGATGAGGAGAGTAAAACAAATGGCAAGGAAAAGGATATCCTCAATGCTTAATCGTAATTCGGGTTCAACGTCATCCTCAAGGTTCGAGGAGCCGGTCGAGGTTTGGGACGAATCTGTCTCGATGTCCGTTCAAATGCAAGGCTCCGTCCCGCGTGAACAACCTGTTCCGCTAGAGGTACGTTACCCTAAAATTCGTCGTAATTTCCGTCATTCGGAGTCTGATATCTATTTCGTTAAAAAGACCCACCTTGAAAAGTGTAAGAAATTTTGGGTATGTCGTCTCGAGCCGACTCGTTGGGCGGCTCGAGATGTACTTGTGCGTATGGGTATAAAAGCGCAGGTACAAGCAATGTGCCGAAACCTCGGTCTCATCAAATTTTATTCTTCCGAGGAAACTTTCCAAAAGTTGACGTGTGAGATTTTCGCAACTTTTGAGCTGAGTTGTGATGATAATACCACTGCCTCTTTTCAGTTGTGAGAAACTCTATACGTCCTCAACTTGAGGGATTTTGGTGCATTGCTTGGTTTACCTTCTTCTGTCCTTGGAAGGCCTAGGGCGGGGCAGACTCGGGATGACAAATTTGCCCGCGATCAATTTTGGTCTAAAATTGCCCACCAAAGGACTTTCAAGGGAGGAAAGATGCGTTCCTTCTCTATTCGAAACCCCATCCTTCGGTATTTGGCACGTATCATAGCCAATTCATTCTTGTCAAGCTATGATACGCACCACAATTGTAGTGCTACAGCTGTTTAGCTGTTAGAGGATGCGGTTTTGAATAGAGGCCTGTCGATCGATATGTCTGAGGCCTTAGCTACTCACTTCGCCCAGGTTGCGAAGGGCAGCTGCAAGAAAATTTCTTATGGCGGTGTCGTAACGATGTTAGCTACAGCCTTAGGCATCGATTTTAGCGATTTGACACCAGTTGACGGGGCGGGAATTTATATTTATGAGGTTTATTGCCCTTTCCTTGTTTGGCCCCAGAAAGGGGATTATGCAGTTTGTTCTTATATAAGATTACTAAGCTGAGAGCCATTGCAATGCCTAACCCCGAATGGGTCAGGCTAGATATTGAGGAGAACTTCGGCATGCCGAAAAGGTCCGGGGAGTACGTTTGGGGTCACACCCGTGGTAAGTTTTATCAGACTGAATACCCCGAGGGACCTTTAGATTATGGCGACGATGACATAGAGGTTGTAGACGTGTCAGAGGAGGAACCGGAGGTTGAAACCTCCCGGGATGAGGGTCATAGAACATTACCTTCGTCATCACACGCACCCTCTTCCTCTCGTCAGACCGAACCTCAGACGAGAGGTTTTTAGGAGGACGTTAACACCACACAGACACTCCCAACTTTTCACCCCCAACTTTTCAGACTTCACACCACACAGACACTCCACGTTCACTCAGTCTACCCCAGGTTTTTAGGAGGACGTTAACATGAGTCCTCCACGACACTCCTCGTTCTTCGGATCAGAGGACTTTTATAACCAGTAGGGGGAAGTTTATGACCGAACACGTCAGACTTGAGAGAACTCGACCACATCACTGGACTTGGCCCAAAATGCCTACAATGTGGCCCGGGATGCGCGGGATACTGCGCATAGCTCGTATACGTACTCTAGGGAAGGTTTTGAGTATGCCCGGAACAACTTTGAGATGGCTAGGGACGCTGCTAGGGATGCCCAAGCAGCGAGGTTGGCGGCGGAGGAGAACCAGAGGCTGTTGCAACAACAACAACACTATTTTGATCGATTTTTCGGTATGCCTCCACTAGGGTCTTATTACCCACCACCTCGTCCCCCAGGTCCTATTTGAGTGGTTGAGTGTCGTTTGTGTTAGTGTCGGGGGGGGGGGGGTGTTTGATGTCGGTTGTTAGTCGTCGGTAGTCGTTTCTCCTTGTCTCAGTAATCTCTGTCAGTCCTTGCTGCGCCAATTTTTGTCATTTGGTAATTATGGTTGTTGGTTATTTTGTGGTGATATTTTTGTTGGTTTGGTGAGTTGTCAGCCCCTCCGTGACCCTACTTGGGTCGTTACACACGTGAGGTTTATTGCAGGTACCTTAGAGAAGAAGGACCTTATTGTTTCTCCCGGTCTTAGGTGAATTGATCGCACCAAGGCCATTTTGAAAAATCCAAAATTTCTCTTTTTATCTTAATTTTACCGATTTGTGCAGAATCCGGGCGAGGTGACGTGATTACACCTACGCCCTTTCTCCCCTTATCGATTTTTCCCTTTTCTTTTCACTTTCCTTTTATTTTCACTTCTTTTCTTTTTATTCTCTTCATTTTCAAAAATCAAAAAAACATTTGAAAAATCAAAAATACAAAAACATTTGAAAAATCATAAAAATTTAAAAAGATAGCAAAAATGAATACGTAAGGTAATATCTTCTACCTGAAATTTAGCATGGATACGTAAGGTAGCAAAAATGAAATGAAAACCACGCGGTAATATCTTCTACCTCCGTTTTATCCCTTTCTCTTATGCATGGGAGTTTGGGCATATATGCTATTTGGAGGTTCACTTGGTGAACATTTCGGAATTGGTGGTTGTGGATTGTGTTGACTTGATGGAGTTTGGAGTGCTTGGCTATACTTGTATATTTGTTTTGTTTTCTTGTTTTTTTTTTGTCGTTTTTGTGTTCTTTTTATTTTGTGTATAGCTTGTCTAGGTAAAGTTTTTGAAAACCCGATTTTGAGTTTAGGCCGAGTGTTTATTACTCCCTTGTTAGTAACCCTTTTTGATTTTTGGACATTTTTCTAGTAGAATGACCTTGAACCAATTTTTGCATTGGATTTTTACCATGAGTCCATCTTTTCTACTAGGAGTCCACATCGGGATTTGCATTTGACCACCTTGACCACCTTGACCACCCATGGAGTGATAAGGCCTTGGTTACCGTTCCCCGTTCTCTTAGGTGACCTTACTTGAGAAGCAATTTTTAGTCCAAAATTTCCATCCTTTTGTGGGTTCGGAGGGGGTGCACACCCAACTAGCCTATTTCTCTACCATTCACCCATTTCCACAAATAAATTTGCAAAAATGTGCTTTATCTTGATCTCAAATGAACCATCTAGCCAAATATGGGCTATTCAAAGCAAGAAAAAGGGAAAAATGAGAGAAGAAGGGCATTATGTACAAAAAAAACCCTCAATCGAAATAATGGGGAAAGAAAACCGAAAAGAAAATCAAAACCTCAAAAAACGTTCCCAAACCCCAAATAAACCCTTGGTTGACTATTTGCCGTGAAATGCCTACTAGAGGACCGAGTCCCAAGGAAGGAAAATAGCGGTAATTAGTTAACCCTTACCATATTGCAAACACTTATCCATCTGTTTGGTCTAATAGGCTTTCTCGAGTTTGGGACGACCCTCTAGGATTAGCTTAGGAGACGGCATAACACTTATCTACAGTGCTTACTAACTCCATGGTTCTCACTTATCCACTTCATTTATCGTCCCGTTGTAGGCATCTCTAGTGGAATTAGACGGACCTTGGTAAATTTTCAATGTTTTTATTGTTTGATTGTCATCCTATTAGGATCTTGTCCATGTCAATTTGTGTTACTAACTTGGTAGTGTTCTCGCTTGTCTTAAGCTCCAATCGGTGCTTTCTCCGCCGTTTCGATGAGAGATTCGGTGATTTATTTTCTCTTTGGTTGCGACTATCATTTTGTGTGTCTTTCTTGTTTTATGTGTTTGTGGGTGTGTTAGTCGCAACCCCAATTTTGAGCAAGACCCAACTTGCCTTGCATGGAGGTACTCTACCTCATGGGTATCTCGATGTGAGTTGAAGGGACGAAGCAGGCCCGTTAATTGCCCTGTATCGGCTTAGCATGGTCTAGCTTAGTAGTAGTAGCTAATTTCTTTTTGGGTCTTTGCTCGAGGATGAGCAACGGTTTAGTGTGGGGGAATTGTTGTGTGCCAAATTTGGACCTTTTTTTCCTCCTATTTAGACCTATTTTTCGTCCGTTTTGCGAAACTTGAGTGCGATTATCGCCTTATTTTGAGTAATTCTCGCATTAGTGTCTTTCTTTTGCATTTTACGTGTTTTTGGTAGTTTTCTGTCTATTTTGATAGGATTTTTTTACCGAAAACATATCTGAGCTTCTACGAGCATGAGAGAGATACGGTCCAAAGAGCAAAGCACACAACTGAAACTTCAAGTAATCCAATTGATCGACAAAGAAAGAGACCGGAAAAGAGGCGGAGTATCACCGGGTGAAATTTCACCTGATGAGTCATCACCGGACGAAATTTCGCCCGACGGCATTTTCCACCTCCCAAAGATTTTCGTGGACACTCACCACCGGGCGAAATTTCACCCGGTGGGTGAAATTTCGCCCGATGGAGAAAAGCGCCAAAAATCGCGAAATGAGAAGAAAATCTCACCGGGTGAAATTTCACCCGGTGGTGTCAGCTCGTCAAACACAAGGTGAAGTTTTGCCCCATGAAGATGCAAAGGGTGAAGATCTAGCTTAAAGAAGAGGAATTGGATTATGGGCTTGAAGATTGTGTGACTCATTAAGACTAGTATATATACTTAACCTAGGGTTTTGTGTCACCCTTGTGCCTTGAGTGAGCCTTCTAGGTTAGGAATAGGGTAGAAGATCCTTAGTAATAGTAGTAGTTGTTGTAGTAAGCCCTCTTAGTAAAAATCTCCATAGAATTAGTAGATTTTATAAGTATTAGATTAATTCTACTCTATAATTTGTAATCAAGTTTCCATCTTTAGTTGAAGACTTGGGTTTTTATTGAAGATTCAAGGGTTTTGCAAGGGTTTAGTGACAAGATCTTTGTATTATTTCTTGAAAATTCATATTTATGTTAATCTTCATCTTCTCCTTCTGAGTTTTCCTCCATTGTTGGTAGTTTCTTTCCTCTCCCTTTCTCCATTAATTAGTTTTATTTTTTAGTTTCTTGTTAATCCATTGTTTGTCTTGTCATTCTTTATGTTAGTGTAGTTTTCCATTGTTTGTTTGTTTATCTCTCTCCTTAGTTTGTTTCTTTATAGTTTGTGTGTTTGTTTATTTTCCTCCTTAGTGTTGTTTTATTAGTGTAGTTTTCTTTATTGTGTTAGATTAGTTATTTCTTCTTTAGTTCAAGCATGTTTAGTTTTTCTTCTAGTCCCCTTAGTGTTAGTTTTACTATGGGTAGTGAGTAGATTTTAGTTAGGGGCTAGGGGAGGAGGAACTCTAGGAAAAGATTTTATCTTGTGAGATTATTGCATTTGAGGGTGATATTGTCTTGATGGGATTGTTGTGTTTTGATTGACTTAGCTTGATCACCTAGGTTGACTTGACTCACTCGGACCAATATGGGGAAACTCGGGGTTTGGGTAATTTCGTCTAGAGACCTTAGTTTATTCGTCGCGAAAGCGGGCTTAGACTTGGTCGGTAGGGAAATCAAAAGGTGGAACCTCCTTTATACACCTTGTGATAATTCTTGCGATGTTATACTTTTATCTTGATTTCCGACTCCCCGACTCTCCCTAACGCCTTTCCCATTATTGTTTCTAGCTTTAGTTGTGTAGCTCGCTAGCATTAGTTTAACTCCTCTCGTCCCAAAACCCCCATCTCAATCCCAATCGCAACTAAATCTTAGACTTGACCAATATCGCTTAACCACCTCCTTGTAGTTCGACCTCAACTTGCCGCTACTACATAGTAGTGAGTTGGGACTAAAAATATTGTTTGCATGCGTGTTAGCGACAGCGCGCATCAACTGAAAAATAAAATCTTGTTAGCAGTGGATAACTAAAACTCTAAATCATATATTAAGAGATAATTCATGCCAAAAGAAAAGCTCAATTTATATTAATACTTCATTAATAATAAAAGTGAAAATTTAGAATCTTGCTTAGTAAGCTTAAACAAAAAAAACAACACAAATAAAACCATCCACAGGTCACATATAAAGTACTCGATGAAATTACAACCAAAGAAAAAGAATAATTTCAATTTGAAACCAAGATCTAACAAAGTTACGTAACTTATGCCTCCAGTTTATACAAAACAGTCACATGATATACTCCGGAATAAATATTTCAAAAATGGCAGATTGATGTAAACTCCAATTGAATCGTAGAAGTTTATAAATTCGTCCAACATCATTTGAAATATAAGAGAATACAACTACGGAGTATAAACCATAGTGTTCATCATCCCAAAAACAGTCCGAACCATTAAATCGTAAAAGTGCTTTATTTTCAGCCTCATACCTGTTCTTGAAGTGCTTCTCTTAATTGTGCAACTAGCGCCACTCTATTAGTTTCAACTGAGTTGAGCTTCTTGATACACTCTCAATATATTTTCTTCCTCCTCCAATTCTTTGACAAGAATTTTGCGCTTTGGATCCTTCACTGAAAAGGAAATGATTAAATGATCTTTTAGGTTTCAATTTTCACAAGATATACATCCATGCAAACTGGTTGATCAGATGGATCATGTCTGTCTTTAAGGTCCTTGAATTTAAGACAAAGTGGTAGTAATATACTAGTAATATATCGCATTCTACCTTGAGCACATGTCATCTCAACATGATAATCCATCTTCCTCACACAGTTCATGGGTGACTTGCACCTGTTCATTTCTGATTCCTCAATAGGGCGTTCATTAAGAATTAAATGAAAAGCCGACACAATTTTTTCAGCGGGACCTCCGATAGATAATTTCTGCATCAGTTGTCAAGAATGGAATGATAAGCAAGACTAGAGTTACCTAAAAGAATTAGGCATTATGGTGAAAAAACATCCCAAAAACATCGTCACCCAACTATAAAGATGTGACACATAAACAGAAGGGTCTCGTACTCCCAAGTGATCTAAGGGGAATTGAAAAAAAGACCGAAAGACGAAGACTTGTCACGTAATGTCTCTCAGAACAAAGAGATGCCTAAAGAGTAAAGTAAGATCTGGAAGTGTGTCTCACCATTCTTATGGAACGTAAATCCCTCCTTACAATCTTGACGCTCCGTGATCGCTTCTTACCAAACTCAAGGGGGTGAGGTGGCTCATCTCCGAGAAGTATATCCTTTACATTATGTGACTTTGATCCGAACACTTTCCTTTCATCCCATATCTTCACCTACAAATGCATATAGATTATGCTTGCTAATGGTACATTGCTCCATAAATACGAGTAATATTGATGCATCTATCATTTTGATGACATCACCAATTATATGGAAAGAAAAGCATTACCCTACTGAACATAAATGTAGAGTATGCTACACCCGAGTCATAGTAGGTTACATAAACCTAAAACAAAATAAAAACGAAACACGGATGCAATGTTGAGCGTATCCTCTGTATAAAACATTTAAGAACATGCCAAAAAAGAAAAAGGCATACCAATTCAATCTGGAGATGCCCTTTTTTCCCTGCTATTAATATTTAAAAAATAATCATTGTATGATTATTTCCTCTAATATTATACAATGAATGGGTATTAAAGGAAATATGCATTCAATTGAAAACTTAAAAAAGGATGCATAAGTAGATCATATCAGAAGTAATAACTAATAATCCATGCATAACGCACTAAAGATAAATAAAATAATCACCAATGGCCAACTATTTCACTATTCTCATAAAATAAACAGAAGTCATTGTAATATCATCAAACACGGAACTACACAGGAAAGAATTCAAGCAGTAAAAAATATTTTTAGAAATAATTAAGTCAAAGATCCATGTCTCTATTAGTACCACAACTTCCAAGGCACAGAAGAAAAGAGAAATAACTAAATACAGTACATTATTATTATAGTGAAGAATATAATAAAAAGGTGAATACCACTTTTATCGGTAAATCCACGCGGCAAAGCCACTATGAAGTGGAAAAATGATTCAAGGGGAAGTTCATCAGCACAAACAACTGACATGCCAGCCTCTACAACATCCTCACAAACTGGTTCATCACCGAAAAAATGATTAGACACATTGATAACTGACATGTTTCGTTCCAGCAGTAACAATATCGATCATAGCTCAAAAGCACAAGAAATTTCAAACCTCTAAGACGGAAATACACATACGATTGAAATGTTTGCTATTCTCAACCAGAAATCTCAAGGTGTCAATTAAACTCTACACATTAAATTTTTGATGTTTTCAAAATTAGTAACAAAAACTATGTCAAATTATCATAACTCTAAGTTTGTTTCAATTTGCTTTTCAGTTTGTAACAACCCCAAAATTGGTAACAAAAACCCTCATTGTTTTCACAAAAACTAGTAAAACTCAAATATAGCAAATAATTAGTAACATAAGGTTCAATTATACGGAAAAGAAGAATAAATTCGTCTAAAAACATGAGGCGAGCAACAACCTGAGTCTACTCCGGCGAGAATTGGTGAGGTGTAGGAAGGAGGAGCGAACACATGCAAAGAAGGAACTGAAAACAGGCGGAAGGAGGAACTGGTAACAAGCGAAGGGGGCGGGAGGAGAAGCGAACTGCGGTGGATGGGGCTAGGGTTTTGATTGGAGAGGCACCAGTTGGTCGGGAGTGTTTCGCGAAGGAAAAATGGATGCGTGAAGAAGACGAGGTGAGTCTGGCTGAGAGTTAACAATAATAATAGATTAAAGATTTGCATTGGTGACTGGTGAGGCGTCATTTTTTTGGACATAGACGCCGCACCTTTGAATTATTTTCAAGTAGTGAGGCGTCATTTTTTTGATAGACGCTGCACCTTAATTTTTTATGAATTTTATTTTTAAAAACTGACTCACTTGATATTTTTACTTTAAAAAAAGAAAAAAATATTTGCTGCTATTTACCTAAAATGCCTCAAATAGGGAGCAACAGTTTGATTTTTTTTTCTACTAGTGTATCTAAATTTATCATATACATTTACTAACATCGGCAAATCTAATTAGTTGATATTAAATTTTCATTTGCTTGAATTATATATTATCTCATTCAATTATCTTTTTTTTTTTTGGTAAAATGTAAGAGGTATATTAATCAATAAAAAATATTTACAACCGATGACACATCATGATCAGATTAGGTTCATAAGTCAAATCTTATCACTCTGATTCAATTGACCTGACGTCAATCCTCTTAATGTCGTGAAACATGCTAAGTGGTATACTCATATCTGACTTAATGCCGTGAAACAAAATTGTAGGCCTAGTAACTTGCCCTTCAATCCTCGCTTGGTTTCACTGCCACCAAATGTTGTATATAGCAGCAGAGCATACCGCCCAATATATCTCACTAATCAAACCAGATATCTGCATCTGTAAGCAAGCACCTAGCGAATCAGGAACAGCAACGTCAGTCCAACCCTGCAGCAACTGGATCACCTGTCTACTGTAGGCACACCTGAAGAACAAATGGTCTGCAGCTTCATCTCCATTCTCACACAAACAACAGTTCGCAGTTCGCAGAGGCTACAATTCCTAGTTTGTAGAGTCTCGTCCGAGTGTTCATTGCACCCCTTAACGCCAGCCATGCCATGATGAATTTATGCTTATGGAGAGCATGCAGATTCCAAACCAAGCTAGCCTAACTTACTACAGCGCCTTAATGCGAAGAACCCCATAACTGGCAGAAATGAAGTACCTTTTGTCATCACCTTTCCACTTGTTATCCAAGAAATAATGCTTTAAACGTTCCTTAAAACCACTTATCTTTTTCCATCCCCATGAAACAGAAGTACCAAGTTGATAGTCATGCCAATCTTGTCCTTTCAAGTAGAAATGATGGACCCATTGCACCCACATTCTATCCTTCTACTCATAAACCCATGCTACCAGTTTGCCTATAGCAGATGCATTCCAATTCTCGAACTGCCTCAAGCCCAAGCCCCCTTTCTTCTTAGGGTAACAAATTATTTTTTTATTTGATTTTGCAATTATCTTTTTATTTAATTTTGCAACGCCAAATAAAAAGTCAAATGCACAGAGAGAGAATGAATGCTAAAAAATTACCATTAAATATATGAAAATTTGACAATATTTTCTCATGCCCTTGAACTTTATGTCAGGATGGGAAGTTAAAAGGAAAATGTTAGTTGAAGAGGATGGAGTGTCATACTAAATTAAAATGTGGATGACTCCAATTTTCTTTTGATTGAAATTCTATTTTGTAGATGAGATTCAATTATGTTTTGACATATATATACACTTCGTACATTAGAATGTGAGTTATAATAAAATGATTATCAACATTACCAAAATTTACCGACTAAAAATAATGACAATGACGACGACAACATTATAATTAAAATTGTAGTTATAATAATAATTCTAATTTTGAATAAAATGCATAAATATTTTTATAAAATACATAAATCTAATTTTTAATATTTAACTATTTGCATTCAATACTACCCATTCAATACACAAATTAATTTTTTTTTTTTAAAAAAAAAAAGAAATTAACCAACTATTTGAATAAAATGCATGGAGTTTTTTTTATAAAATACGTAAATCTAGTTTTTAATATCAACTATATATTTGCACAAAAAGTGGATTTGCGGTTCCAAAAAAAACCCTTATTTGAGGCTTTTTTTCTTGATGCCTCATATGGTGGGGCCGCACATTGGAAATTATGGTGCGGCGTTTCATAAATGCCTCCTATATAAGAGTATTTGCGGCGTCTTCTCTGAAAAACGCCTCAAATATGGCAGAATATTTGTGGCGTTTCTTCTCAAAAATGCCTCAAATAGACACTTATTTTTGGCCTCATTTTATGTTTGACGCCGCAAATAGTGAGTATTTAAATAAAAAAAATCATTTAGCATTTTTGAAGACAACCACGTGCATTTCATTAAAACCAAATTTGCTTTTTACAATATTCATCCAAATCCAAACCTACATATTTATACAAGACCAACAAGCAACATGGATACATTACAAGGTACCTTACAAAATAAAAAAAATCCTTCTTAAGGTAAGGTATACATGCATAATATTATACAAGTCTAAAAAGAGGCACGGATACATTTCTAACATTAACCAAATCAAATCCTAGAATGTTCGAATTAACTAGTCTCGTTCACGTACTACAATGCTTCGTAAAATATGTAGCCCCACTTGTTCTGTAATTCTTTCATCTCATCTTCACCGTAGTTGTAGGGTTGCTCTTTTGGTTAGATCCAAACTTTAAAAATACACAAGATCAACAAATTAACATTATGTAGAACTCTAAAATGACAAAAAATGGAGGAAATAAAATACAACTTTGTGGTTCATCAACAGGTGGGTAATTCTGTTTATTCACGATTATAATCCAATACGAAGCCCCTGGAGGAATCCTAGCGAAATAAATAAACGCGCTCAAGGACTGCTGAAAGTTCCCCAATGTTGACTCTCTCACCACTGTCTCCCTTAAATTACCATACGAACCCTTAAAATCGGGTCTAAACTATCGAAATCTGAATTGACTTCAGATTATCAAAGTATATTAATCAAACATCGGTAATGAAAAATGAAGTCAAATTAGAAATTATTACCTTAAGGCCAGGTTAAAGAGCTCATAAGTGGGTCAAGATGTCCACTTCCTGCATTAAAAGCTAATTTTGATGCAACGGTAAATAATTCCAAGTGGTACGGGTTCCTTACCCAATGCACGGCTTATTTTGATTATGTTTGATGTTTAAACATAATCATAGAGGCCACATTGGCTCTACATCACATGGTATATCTAAGCTTTGATTCATAAAACTGACAGCATATCACCTGCAACCAAGAACAGTAGTACTCCACAGTCATTAAAGACTAAAAACAACAACAACGTTATCCAGTAGCAGTAGCACCAACAGTAGTAGAAGCACGCACCGCACCACCAGTAAACAACACACAACAATTCACAATTTTAACAACATCAATAAGATTCAACATCGAGATACAATTTGGATCATAGTAGCATAAAAGAGGAACAAATTAGAAGAAATAATTGAAACCCTAGCAGAAACACAAAAAAGATTGTAAAATCAAACATCAAATCAAAATAAGTTCTTGCAGAATCCACGAAAATTGACAATGAAAGAAGTTGAGTTGTAAACCTAGAGTTTTAGTGAATTTGAAGAACCCTGCATCCGGGCAAGTTGATGGAGGGATTTGTCGTGGATCCCGACACCATTAAACCAACGAACCTAAACTAAGTATTTAGGTCAAGTCGGGTCGAACTATAAGGACGGAAAAAGGATTGAGTTCGCCTAAGGACTAGACTAAGTCACAAGGAAACAAGCGAAGAGAATTATCGAGAATTGATTAACTAAAATGATTACTAGACTAAGAAGCAAGACTAAACAAACTAAGACAATGAAAGGAATGAACGCTATGACTATGAAAATGAAGAATTCAATAAGGGAAAGAGTAGGGTTAGGTCGGGTTCATATATCCAATAGGCTAGTGAGGAAATCGAGGGTGTAGGTGTCATCTAGTTGCTAAGGTAAGTCCGCACTCTCGCGACAAGAACAAACCCGAAAACTCATGTATACAATAGAATTCAACCCCCAATCATGTATACAAAACAATAGAATTCAACCCCCAATCATGTATACAACAAGAAGGAAGAAACAAGCAAGAATAGCATTGGTCACTACTACTCTAACAAACATTTTATCAAACACATAGCATGCACAACAAGAGATTAGCAGCAAAGGTTCAACCTTTACCTACAATCAACCCTAATCACCCAATATTAACCTCTAATCCCCCTATTAACCCCACAAGAGTCTACTCACACATGGCTAAGTTAAAACTAACATGAAGTAGAGAAACCAACATAAGAACAAACACATTCATTATGTAGAATAACCAAGAAGGAACAATAAACAATAGATAAAGATTGCAACTTTAATAGCAATGAAAGATTAAGATAAAAGAGAGAAGAAGGATTATACTATCTAAAAGATGAATGAAAAGATTGAAACATGTACATAAGAAAACCCAAAAAAACATCCACCAATTTTGTCAAGATTGATAGATTCTTCAATAATTCCAATAATACACAAGTAACTTGCTAAGATTAAGCTAAGATTAAGAATTGATTAAGGAAAGATTAAGGAGAGATTAGGCTAAATGTAGGAGTTTTCTATCTAGGGCTTTTTGTGTCTAAAACATTACAAGAAGGGGGTATATATATGGTTGCGTGATGGGGAGGAAGCGAGGAATCGAGTCGAGATAAATAAGGCCTCACGACTTTGTTATAAGGCTTTCGACCGTGAGACTGGCACTCATGATCGTGACTCCCTCTTGTCGCTAGTTTTCTTCTCGTCTTTACTTCATGACCTTCTACACGACCATGTAGCTTCACGGGTCGACTCCTTCTTGCTTTTCCTTGGCCCTATGGATATCTCGTGACTCGAAATAGGTCCTTACGACGTAGAAATGGGCTCCAAAAGCCACGTTCTTGCCATACAAACCTAGAAACACAAAATATCTATAGAGAAGATATTAGTAGCACAAAAATCGCTTCTAAAAGCGATTAAGCTAAGCAAAAACTAGTAAAGCAAGAAGGAAAGATGGTATAAATTAAGCATATCAACTCCCCCACACTTAACCCTTACTCGCCCTCGAGTAAGCACGAACTAACTAACTAACTAATAAAAACTAAACTACTAGCCGAGCAGGTAGTAGCGCACCCTACGCCCTTTCAACTCACGCGAGAACACTTAGAGGAAAAGTGCTCCCCGCAAGGCAAGTGGGGTCTTGCGACAAAACTGCGGACACAACAAAATTAAACACGAGAACACACACAAACAAACAATCGGTTGCACCCAAACAAGAAAAACAAATACCGCTTCCCTCAACAAAGCGGTGGAAGAAACACCAGTTAAGGACTCAAAGCAAGTGACAACGTTCCCAAGCTAATAACACAAACCGATATGGACAAATCCTAATAGTATGAAAACAAAGCAATAAAAACGTTGGTAACTTACCTAGGTCCTCCTAATCTTCTAAGAATGTACTACGGGACGATAGGCGGGATGGATAAGGAATGAACCACAGAGTTAGTTGACACTATAGGTAAAGTGAAGTCCCTCCCCCTTTAGCGATAAGCCAAGAGGGTCGTCCCATGCTCAAAAATAGCCCAACTAGTCCAAGTAAAAAGGTGGATAAGGCTGCAAAGTGAGGGAAAAACGACCATTACCGCTATCATCCTTCCTAGGGACTCGGTCCTTTGGTATACTCTTCACGATAAAAATCGGTAAAAGGCTTATTTTTTAGGGGTAATATTTTTTGTGAATTGATTTTCTTGGCATTTTTCTTCTTTTGAATTTTGTTTCCGATTTGTTGTGCCTTTTCTTTTTCTTCTTTTGTGTTTTGGTTTGCGCTTGTGGCCAAATGATGCGACTCGGGATCTACAAACATCACGACCCCCCGCTTAGCGGCGCAGGGGACAACCTCCTCTTGGAGTATGCCTAGTACGTGACTAGAGTTCTCAAGTCTAATGTGCATCATAATCAAAAATGAATAACCAAATAGATGTAGAGTCTCAATAAATTGCAACTTATTTGTGTAGAAGGTAGGAGAATGAGTGTGTCGGGTGCGCACTTCCCTTCAAACCCACAAAAAGGTGGAAATTTGGACTAATCAAAACAATTTCGAACATGGTCACCTAAGAGAACGAGACTCGACAACCAAGGTTTTTTCACTCCGTGGGTGGTCAGAGTGGTCAAAATGCAAATCCTGAAGTAAAGTCCTAGTAGACTAGGTGGACTCAAGGTAAAGGACCAACAAAACTATTGATTTAAAGTCATTCTACTAGATTAAAGTCCAAAGATCGATTTATGTCACTAGAAAGGAAAAGTAAACACTTGCGCACTAGCCTCAAAACCGGGTTTTCGAAAACATTTTCTACACTAGACACAAACTAAATAAGACAAAACAAAGACGAAATGAAACAAGACAAAATAAACCAAGACAAACACACAAAGAAATAAACAATCACCACCCCAAACTTTCCAAACAAGCAACCGCATCAACCACAAACTCTAAAAAGCTCCACCCGAGCAACCATCACCACAAAAAATACTAACCTCCAAACTCCGCAAGAGACAAAAAGGGAAAGGGATAAAATGATGTTATCGGATGCCTTGAGAGGCCTCCAAAATTAACGGTGATCAAGTAACCTACAAGGAAAAGGGGGGGCAAAACACACACGCAAAACACAAAAATACGACACAAAGACACAACGAAAAAGAAGACACAAAAGAAAATATTTTTGGTTTTTATGAAAATTTTCAAATTTTTTAGGATATTAAGATTTTTTTCGAAAAACTACGAAAATAAACTAAACCAAACTAATATATCGCTCCTCCACACTTAAACCGAGCAATGTCCTCATGCTCGATCGATAGTGTGTGGAAGACACTTAAAAAAGAAAGAAAAATAAGGTAATTAAAGCGAAAAACCAAAATAAAAGTGAAGAAATGGTAGAATTCGTCGGGCCTAAGTGTAATCACGTCACCTAGACTTGAGCTAAGAAGAGATATGGATGGGGGGAAAAGAAATAAAAAGAAGAAAATAAAAAGGAAATGAGAGGGGAGGGCTAAGTGTAATCAAGTCACCTAGCCCCAATTCCGACTAAATTCTACCGAAAGGAAATAAAAAATAGAGAAAAAGTGAAAAGAACTTGTCATTTTGGATTTTTCAATTGGTTCTCAATGTAATCAAGTCATTGAGAACCGGGAGCAATAACCAAAAGGCCCCGAGGGCCACCAAGACACTAAAATCAAAAAAGGAGGGGGGGACAAAGGAAAACTAAGTAATAAAAGACGGAAAAGAAAATAGAATCGTGCCTACCAAACGGTTAGCAACTCAACAATCTCCATCGTCTCAATGATCATTTTTGGTACCTTGCTTGTCTTTGTCATCGATATTCCTCCTCTTCCTAAATGTAGTCGCATGGTTGAAGTATCGGGTTTACATTGGTGAATTGGGGTTGGGATTTAAGAGTAAACTTGGAATGTAGTGAAGTGAAGCTAGTTTGAAGATGTATAAATGAAGTAATAAGGATGTTATGATAATGAAATAGGTTAAAGGGGAGGTCGGGTTGGGGTATAAAACGGCGGGGTGGGCTTAAATGAAGAAGAAAAGCGAGCGGGCCATGTCACCCGTATTCCCGACCAGGAATACAACCTCGACACGGAAGAAGAAGCGAACTGGGCAGGCGAGACACCCTTCACGGCCAGGTCACGACCGAGAGCAGGGCAACACGGCCGGGAGCGACTCCAGGGGGCTGTCTTTTCTGGCACAATTCGACACGGTCGTGAGGCCTTCATCACGGCCGTGTCACCTCACGGGCATGTCCCCTTCGACATGGTCGTGAAGGAGTCCAGTGGAGTGTCATTTTTGACACCAAATCGACCCTACTATGTACAAACCGACACGACCATGTTCAAAGCAACATGGCCATGTCACTCCCCTAGATCTTCATTCTTCATGATCATCCTAAGTTTTCCACCCTAAGAACTTTAACAACTACGGGATCAAATTCCCGTCCCCAAAAGCTTGCAATAAGCTCAAAAACCGACTTCCACACCCAAGTTTCAAAGCTTATATAAAAAAATCCCTTCAAAATTCTTCATCTTCACGTCAAACCTATCAATCAATCTCAATAATCACCATCAAAAATCTCTTCCTCACATCATTCATGAAAACTCCAAATGACAAGAACTCAACACAACATACAAATCCTAGAAATCAAACAAATCACACAAGGAAACACAAAAATTGAAAGAAGAGGGAAGAGATATATACAACATGTTGGTTCTTGAGGAACTCCGTCAAACCAAGGCTTATGGTGGATTTTCATTCTTTCTCACTATCATTGCACATGATTCCATAGCTCTCGAGGGCACGGAGCAACAAGTCGAAGACTCTTGAATAATCTTCATCAAAGCTCGTAGAACACCATCTTATAGTCCATGGTTCTACAAAATCTTGCCTCGACGTCCCCGGGTCATCCCAAGACGCTATATTCAGTGACTTCACCTTGCTCATAGACTCTTTATTTGTATAACCAAGCTTTGGCTTCTTTTCATGGAACATCAAAGGAGGCCCAACCTTCCTTTTACCAACCGACCGTTCAACATGACTAGGTGAGTCACCCACCCCAAGCTCCAAACCCTCATCATTTTGCACAATATCAAGGTGGAGAGATTCAAAACCCAAGCAAGTGGGTTCAATCTCCTCCAAGTCATGCTCAAACTTACTAGAATCAATCTTATCACAAACTTTTAAATTTCCTCTCAAGGGTATTTCATCTTCACTTCCATTAGAATTAAGGACATCCAAGTTGTTGACAACATCTTTTTTTTCACCCGACTCATTCCCTAGGTCAATGTCTTCGATGGCATGGATCATATGACAAGATTCTTCATTTGTAGGTGAGGCAGTGCCTTGAAGGTCAAACATAAGCTTCTCGTCACCAAACTCAAAAGTGATCTTACCCCTCTTGACATCTATTAATGCACCGACGGTGTGTAGAAATGGTCGTCCAAGAATAATGGGGGTGTTAGCATCTTCGGGCATATCTAGCACAAAGAAGTCGACCGGAATGAAGAATTTCCCGACCCTTAATGGCTCATCCTCCAAAATTTCCAATGGTCGGTTAAGTGAACGATCCGCCATTTGGAGTGTAATCAAGGTATATCTGAGCCCTCTTATGCCAAGTTGTTCGCAAATGGCTAAGGGAGGATACTTACGCTCACCCGTAAATCACACAACGCTCGCTCGATCTTCACATTTCTGATGGTGCATTGGATTCAGAAACTACCTGGATCCTTGAGCTTAGGTAGAGTGGAGCCTTGAATAAGAGCACTTACCTCTCTTGTAAATGCTATGGTCTCTACCTTGTCTAGGGATCGTTTCCTAGCCAAAATTTCTCTCATGAACTTCCCATAAGCCAGGACTTGGGTAATTAACTCGGTGAAAGGTAGGTTCACATCCAATCTTTTCACAATTTTGAGAAATTTTTCAAATTAAACACCCGCCTTTGTCTTCAATTGCCTTGATGAGAAGGGAAATTTGATGTTATCTTTGTTAACTTCTTTAGGCTTGGATTTTTCACTTGCCTTTTTCTTTGCTTCAAATGCCTCATTAGGTGAAGGGAACTTGTCTTCAATTGGTTTTTCAACCTCCCATAAGACTTGCTCCTCCATGAGATTTCCTGGGTCTTCATAGTCTAGGGTTGAGGATTCCACTTCTTTCATAGCTTCTTGTTCATTAGGAAACAAAGGAGGATCATAAAATGCACCGCTCCTCAAGGTGATAGCATTCACGGTCTCAATTTTTGATGGTACCCCTTGAGGAGGTAGTTGGCCTTTTTGCCTAGATGAGCTACCCGAGGCAACTTGAGTTAGTTGGGTTTCAAGCATCTTCACATGGGTATCTCTTGCCTTGTTATCCCCTTGAATTTGAGTATAAAACTCTTGTTGATTCCTTTTCATCTCCATTTGGTTTCTTTGCATCTCTTGATTACGCCTTTGCATGTCCAACAATGTCTTTTGCATGTCAAAATCGGGTGTTGGGGATTGTTGGTTATGTGGAGTATGAGTGATGGCTAGGGGAAAATCATAGTCATGAGTTGGAGATCGGCTACTAGGCTTGTTGTCTTGTTGATTGTTTTGGAATCCTTGTTGATTTACAAAGTTACCTTGGAACCCTTGAGAATTGCCTTGATTTAGGCCTTGAAAATTACTTTGATTGTGATTTTGAAACCCTTGAGAGTGTTGATTCCCTTGAAAACCATGTTGACCTTGATTATTGAAGCCTTGGTTGTTAAAACCTTGTTAATTGCTGAAGGCACCTTGGTTTTGGTAGGCATTTTGTTGCTGGAAGTTGTTCAAAGGCCTTTGATTGCCTTGATAGACTTGATTGCCCCTTAAGGGAGGAGCAATATATGGTGGACGGTTTCGTTGTTGAGCTTGGAACACTTGGGGGGTTTTGCACATTTTGAGTCTTGTAGCTTAAGTAAGGATGCTTGTGAGTATTTTCATTGTAAAAGTTGGAGAATGGTGTGCCTTGTTTGAATGATTGAAAGGCATTGACTTGCTCCACATTACTCAAGCATTCATAAGATTCATGACCAAAGATCCCACAATTGTCACACATCCCATATATTGAAGTTGGAGATACCACTCACATAGCATTAACTTGGTGCATGGATTGTTGGTGGGAAGAACTTGTGCCTTGAGTTTGATTCATGTGACCTTGGAGCTTCTTATCGATTGCATCCATACGAGTCTTCAATTGAGCACCAAGATCGGCACTAAGGTGTGTGATAGCATTAATTTCATGCCTTCCCCCTCTATTAGCCTTTATAGGCCTACTATATTGAGAATTGTGGACCGTCATTAATTTCTTCAATTCTAGACCAAGTTTGGTCATCCTCGACCTCGGTAAACCTCCCATTAAAGCCCATGTTAAGTATAGCCCTTGAATCTTCATATAACCCATTCCAAAATTGTTGGACAAGGAACCATTGAGATAACCCATGATGGGGGCAAGAACGGACCAAGGCCTTAAACTTTTCCCACAATTCATAGAGACTTTCTTCGTCACGTTGTTGAAACCCCGTGATTGAAGCTCTCAATAAGTTAGTCTTCTCCGGTGGATAGAACTTTTGATAAAAGTTAGAGCAAGCTTCTTCCATGTGTCTATACCTAGAGTCGCCTTGTTGAGAGCTTTAAACCGTTGTTTTGCCTTGCCTATCAAAGAGAAAGGGAAAAGAACCCTTCGGATTTGGTCTTGGGTTATTCCCGCTTGTGAAATGGCGTCACAATAGTCGGAAAAAGTCTCCATGTGTTGGTGTGGGTCTTCCGTAGGCAAACCACTAAATTGACTTCTTTCAACCAATTGGATAAATTGCGTTTTAGCCACAAAAGTTCCTGCATATGCGGTCGGTAAGGCGGTTGGACCGGGCAAAATGTCTTCCGTGAAGGTTGAATGTGAAGACAACTTAGGCATGATGTGATGATGGGTGATGACGGTGTTGAACTTGTAATAGAGGTATTTGGAGATGTGGGAGTTGAAGAAAGATGGAGAGTAGGAAGGTGAGGTAGTTTGAGATGTGGTTGATATGGGAGCGCTGAAGAGGTTTAGGAAACTCACTTCGGTGGCTACTATAGGTGGGGAGTTTAGATCGATCTCCAAGTTTTGCTCGAAATCGTGGCTTTTACCCGGTTGGGAACCTCTCAATCTAGCAACCGTCTGTTAAAGAAGGCTTCGATAAAACCTTTCCGACTCTGAGTTGTAAAGAAGAGGATGGTCACCACCTCTAGGCATAAACTGTAAACTAGGAGCAAATGTGAGAAGTCTAGTGCTTTTTGGGCACTAGACAAGAAGGAAACAAACTTCACATACACAAGAAGCAAAGATAAACAAAGAAGAAGAACACAAAAACAAAGACAAAGTCAAGTAAATAAGCAAACAAAGTCTAAACATACACCGTCCCCAGTAACGGTGCCAAATTGATGGAGGGATTTGTCATGGATCCCGACACCAATAAACCAATGAACCTAAACTAAGTATTTAGGGCAAGTCGGGTCAAACCACAAGGACGGAAAAAGGATTAGACTAGAGTTCACCTAAGGACTAGACTAAGTCACAAGGAAACAAGGGAAGAGAATTATCGAGAATTGATTAACTAAAATGATTAATAGACTAAGGAGCAAGACTAAACAAACTTAGACAATGAAATGAATGAAAGCTATGACTATGAAAATAAAGAATTCAATAAGGGAAAAAGTAGGGTTAGGTCGGGTTCATAGATGCAATAGGCTAGTGAGGAAATCAAGGGTGTAAGAGTCATCTAGTTGCTAAGGTAAGTCTGCACTCTCGCGACTAGAACAAACCCAAAAAACTAATGAAAGAAGTTACCCAAAACAAGAGAATTCAACCACCAATCATGCATACAACAAGAAGGAACAAACAAGCAAGAATAGCATTGGCCACTACTACTCTAACAAACATTTCATCAAACACATAGCATGCACAACAAGAGATTAGCAACAAAGGTTGAACCTTTACCCACAATCAACCCTAATCACCCAATATTAACATCTAATTCCCCTACTAACCCTATAAGAGTCTACTCACACATGGCTAAGTTAAAACTAACATGAACTAGAGAAACCAACATAAGAACAAACACATTCATTATGTAGAATAAACAAGATGGAACAATAAACAATAGATAAAGATTGCAACTTTAATAACAATGAAAGATTAAGAGAAAAGATAGATAGAAGAAGGATTATACCAACTAGAAGATGAATGAAAAGATTGAGACTTGTACATAAGAAAACCCAAAAAAACATCCACCAATGTTGTCAAGATTGATAGATTCTTCAAGAATTACAATAATACATAAGTAACTTGCTAAGATTAAGCTAAGATTAAGGAAATAGTAAGGAGAGGTTAAGGAGAGATTAGGCTAAAAGTAAGAGTTTTCTATCTAGGGTTTTTTGTGTCTAAAACATTACAAGAAGGGGATATATTGATGTGTGTCAAATTTGGACCGTTTTTCCACCCATCTAAGCTCGTTTTCCTATCGCTTTTGTGAGATTTGTGTGCGATTATCGCCTTTTTTGAGTCTTTCTCACTCTAGCGACCTCTCTTGTGCATTTTACGTGTTTTTGGATAGTTTTCTTATTATTTTGATAGGAATACATTTTCCGAGAGCATGTTCGAGCTTACATGGGCACAAGGGAGCGGAATATCGTCCCAAAGCATGATTAAAGTCCAATGCAAACCCAAGAGGCGAAACCTTGAGCAAAAGTGCAGAACTATAGTCCATTGGGCATCTTCACCGGAGAGGTCCAACTTCAAATGGATATATCTAGAGTTATAGACCTTGGATTGAAGCGATTCCAGTTAGTGGTGAAAGCTTATCTACTTAGCTTTCCAACGACATATCACACGCCCCAATCGAAGATCAAAAAAGAGATTTATGGCCCTCTGAAGTCACAGGGTGAAGTTTCACCCGATGAGATCTGACCGGGTGAAACTTCACCCGACGGTGTTTCCTCCCCAGATTGCCATTTCACAGGATGAGATTTTGACCGGGCGAAACTTCACCGGATGAGATTTTGACCGAGCAAAACTTCGCCTGACGGTATTTCGGCCATATTGGAGAAAATTCGCATGACAAAACTTCACCCTATGAAGACTCATTGGGCAAAGGTCTTACTCAAAGAGCAAAGTTTCATTTGATGGGCAAAGATTAGAATTGGGCTTTGGTTTAGGGATCCATTAAGCTACTACTATATATATAGTTAACCTAATGTGATGCACACAACACTACATTAGATTACAACAACTCTCCATTAGATTTTAGATCATTTTCCATTAGAGTAGATAGAAAGCCATTAGTTAGAAGTTACATAGTTTTCATCAATCTTCATCTTTTTTATCTAGCTTTAGATACAAGCTTTTGTAAAAGAATTCTAGTTTTATTTCTTGAAGTTTTTGGGAGATTATCAAGGGATTAGTGACAAATCCATTGTTTTCTTCATCAAGGCTTCTCCTTTATTTTCATGCATCTACATCTTCTTCATTGTTATTTTCCTCCATTGTTGATATATTTCTCTTCCTCTCTCTCATCTTAGATTAGATTTACTATTTCTCTTTCATTATTGCATCGTTTTTATTGATTTTTCTTGCATTGTTTTTAGATCGCCTAGTAGTTTCTTTTGTTGATCGCAATTTCCTTCGTTGTCTTAGTTTTATTTTCTCTTGTTTTCATCATTATGAATGTTTTTGTTATTTTCTCTATTGTTGTTGTTTTTGTAGTTTCCTTCATGATTAGTGAGTAGATTATTAGTTAGGAGGTTAGGGGAGGAAGAATTTGGTGTCATAAATTATGGAATTTTGGTGATTGGTGATTGGTACACTTGGGTCGATTTGTCTAATTTGGAATCATTGTATTCGTGTCGACTTTACTTGATCAATATCATTGACTCGTATTCACCCTTATCAATATGGGGAAACTCGGGGTTTGGGTAATTCCGATTAGTGACCTAGCTTAATCGCCGCGAAAGTGGGTTTTAGTGTGGTCGGGTTAGGAAATCTGGGTCACCTACGTGATGGGTGGGGACCTAAAAGGGTAACTCGCTCCTTATCGATTGTGTATTGTTTGCTTGATTCTTTGTTTATGTATCCCGTTTCTAATTCACTGACTCCCCCTAACGCCTTTCCTTTACTTTATTTCCCTTAAGTATTCTAGTTTCGTTCTCATTAGTTTAGTTCGTAACCAATCTAAACCCCCCTTTAGATCCCAATCAAAAGACTAGACCTAGACTCGACTTCCCACGTGTTCCGTCCCTGTGGATCAATCCCGACTTACCGCTACTACGTAGTAGTTGGTTGGAGTTATAAATTTTGTTTGATCACATTAGACATGTGACAATCTCACGTGCATCACATATATAGGGTTGCATGAAGGGGAGGAAGTGAGGAATCGAGTCGAGATAAGAACAGGGCCTCACGATCGTGTTATAAGGCTCCCGGCCATGAGTCTAGCCCGTCCCGGCCGTGAGACTGGCACTCACGGTCGTGACTCCCTCTTGTCGCTAGTTTTCTTCTCGTCTTTACTTCGTGACCTTCTACACGGCTATGTAGCTTCACGGGTCGACTCTTTCTTGCTTTTCCTTGGCCCTATGGAGATCTCGTGACTCGGAATAGGTCCTACGACGCATCTTTTGCAGAATCTCGTGACTCAAAGAAGGAAGATGATTGATAGACGACCATTGATTGACAACCGGCAAGGTTTTTGCAGAATCCCGCTCTTATATTTTCTTGTCACGGTGATTGATAGGAAGGAGTGGAGTGTGGTTACACTTCTGGAATATGATCAATGTCACAGAAGGTTGATAACCAAGTTTCATTGAAGTGCGTGTTTGTCAACGATAAAAAACTCGGGTTCCGAACATCACTCATTTAAGACACGAATTACAAGATATCAGAAGTTCTTACCTTTCTAATCGCGTCAAGTTCATAAAGTAGAACATATTCGAACTGTCTGAAATGTAAAGAAAAATAATACAAAGTGAAAAGTATATAAAAACAAGTGTTGACCCCTGATGCCAACAACCAACATAACACAAGTACAAAAACAAGTGTTGACTCCTGATATAACCATATAAAATAATAAGAAAATGAAGAGAAAAGATAGAAAAAAAAGAATATCTAGAAAGTGAAAACACAAAAAACCCAAGAATTGAGTATTTATCTACATAAAAGTGAAGTTAATCATAAGCAAATTATATTAGAGATACACCTGCTCAAGTTTTGTGCCATCGAGATCCTAAAATGTTACGTTGTGCAGTACCCGTGATGACCAAATTGTGTGCTCCCACTTTGGAGCTCAACTTGTGTAAGAAAACCAAGGTCCTCTTCTTGTTATTCAAACCCAAAATCCATGATTTGATAGTTCTGTCCTTGCTTGGGATTTCAAATACCCGACACCTGAAACAAGTTCAACTCCATTTAGCTTAAATAAACAACCTTTGGTGGTTTCTGAGGAGTCTATGAGTCAACAATAGAAGATGATGGGTGGATTCACTAGCGAGAGAATGTAAGAGCTTTATACTGCACTGGGAATCCCCTTGGTTGCGAGTTCTGATCGATCTTTATCAATTCTATATGTTTTGGTAAGAATCTGTGACGATTCATCCAGTGTCGAAGAATTCAATGTTTTTATCAATTACTGGAAAATATTTTCTAGAATGCTTAACCCTCGAGACAATGCAGTATCCATTTGCTATGAATTTTTTTTAGAAACTACCCCAATCTAATGAATATGTACTGAAAAATAAAATCTTGTTAGCAGCGGATAACTAGAACTCTAAATCATATATTAAGAGATAATTTATGCCAAAAGAAAAGCTCAATTTACATTAATACTCCATTAATAATAAAAGTGAAAATTAAGAATCTTGCTAAGTAAGCTTAAACAAAAAAAACAATACAAATAAAACCATTCACAGGTCACATATAAAGTACTCGATGAAATTACAACCAAAGAAAGAGAATAATTTCAATTTAAAACCAAGATCTAACAAAGTTACATACCTTATGCCTACGGTTTATACAACACAGCCACATGATATACTTCGGAGTAACTAATTCAAAAATGGCAGATTGATGTAAACTCCAATTGAATCGTAGAAGTTTATATATTCATCCAACATCATTTGAAATATAAGAGAATACAACTATGGAGTATAAACCATAGTGTTCGTCATCCCAAAAACAGTCCGAACCATTAAATCGTAGAAGTGCTTTATTTTCGGCCTCATACTTGTTCTTGAAGTGCTTCTCTTAATTGTGCAACTAACGCCACTCTATTAGTTTCAACTGATTTAAAATTCTTGATACACTCTCTCAAAATATTTTCTTTCTCCTCCAATTCTTTGGCAAGAGTTTTGCTCTTTGGATCCTTCACTGCAAAGGAAATGATTAAATGGTCTTTTAGGTTTCAATTTCACAAGATATACATCCATGCAAACTGGTTGATCAGATGGATCCCGTCTGTCTTTAAGATCCTTGAATTTAAGACAAAGTGGCAGCAATATATTAGTAATATATCGCATTCTACCTTGAGCACATGTCATCTCAACATGATAATCCATCTTCCTCACACGGTTCATGGCGTACTTGCACCTGTTCATTTCTAATTCCTCAATAGGGCGTTCATTAAGAATTAAATGGAAAGCCGACATAATTTTTTCGACGGGACCTCCGATAGATAATTTCTGCATCGGTTGTCAAGAATGGAATGGTAAGCAAGACTAGAGCTACCTAAAAGGATTAGGCATTATGGTGAAAAAACATCCCAAAAACATCCTCACCCAACTATAAAGATGTGACACATAAACAGAAGGGTCTCGTACTTCCAAGTGATCTAAGGGGAATTTAAAACAAGACCAAAAGACGAAGAATTGTCACGTACTGTCTCTCAGAACAAAGAGATGCCTAAAGAGTAAAGTAAGATGTGTAAGTCTGTCTCACCGTTCTTCTGGAGCGTGAATCCCTCCTTACAATCTTGACGCTCCGTGATTGCTTCTTACCAAACTCAAGGGGGTGAGTGGCTCATCTCCGAGCAGTATATCCTTTACATTATGTAACTTTGATCCGAGCACTTTCCTTTCATCCCATATCTTCACCTACAAATGCATATAGATTATGCTTGCTAATGGTACACTGCTCCATAAATACGAGTAATATTGATGCATCTATCATTTTGATGACATCACCAATCATAGGGAAAGAAAAGCATTACCCTACTGAACATAAATGTAGAGTATACAATATCCGAGTTACAGTAGGTTACATAAACCTAAAACAATATAAAAACAAAACACGGATGCAATGTTGAGCGTATCCTCTGTATAAAACATTTAAGAACATGCCTAAAAAGAAAAAGGCATACCAATTCAATCTGGAGATGCCCTTTTTTCCTTGCTATTAACATTTAAAAAATAATCATTGTATGATTATTTCCTCTAATATCATACAATGAATGGGTATTAAAGGAAATATGCATTCAATTGAAAACATCAAAAAGGATGCATAAGTAGATCATCTCAGAAGTAATAACTAATAATCCATGCATAACGCACTAAAGATAAATAAAATAATCACCAATGGCCAACTATTTCACTATTCTCATAAAAATAAACAGGAGTCATTGTAATATCATCAAACACGGAACTACACAGGAAAGAATTCAAGCAGTAAAAAATATTTTTAGAAATAATTAAATCAAAGATCCATGTCTCGATTAGTACCACAACTTCCAAGGCACAGAAGAAAAGAGAAGTAACTAAATACGGTACATTATTATTATTATTATTATTATTATTATTATTATTATAGTGAAGAATATAATAAAAAGATGAATACCACTTTTATCGGTCAATCCACGCTAGGGGTAAAAATGAGCCGAGACAGCTCGCGAGCAGCTCGAGATCGGCTCGGTCATAGCTCGGTCAAAGCTCGACTCGTATGAGCTCGACTCGGGCTCGAGCTCGGCTCGGATCATTTATGAGTCGAGCCGAGCAAGACCTGGCTTGGCTCGAATAACTTGCGAGCGGCTCGATATTATTTTAAAGTTACAGTTTCCTTTCCGCTACCTAAATCAAATATACCTATTAATCATCCTATTATTTTGTCTTTCGTAGTTAATTTAGTTTCAAAATGTTTGGAATATCATATACGCCTCTTATTAAGACGATTTTATTTTGTTACTATAATGTTGCGAATTGCAATATTCAGGACATCGATTCTTATCTTTCATCATTACAATTTGTATTTTTATTTCTCTTTTCATCATAATAGCTTGAGATACCCATAAATCAATAATGTATTGATTTAATTTCCGTTTCTTTAGTCAAAAACTCAAATAAGTTGAGCACTTAAGCTCCAGTCCAACCCATCATGCGAGCTCGAGCTCAACTCGAGCCCACGAGTCGAGCTCAACTCGAGTCCGGAGTCGAGCCTTTTTCCGAGCCACGAGTCGAGCTCGAGCCACGAGTCGAGTTAACGAGCTCGAGCTTGAGCCTTTGTTTTTGAAGCTCGACGAGCTTGAGCTCGAGCCGAGACTCCCCTTTTTCTTTTCGAGCTCGAGCCGAGACTCCCCTTTTTCTTTTCGAGCTCGAGGCGAGCAGCCCCAGGCTCGTGCTCAACTCGGCTCGTTTAAATCCCTAATCCACGCAGCAAAGCCACTATGAAGTGGAAAATTGATTCAAGGGGAAGTTCATCAGCACAAACAACTAACATGTCAGCTTCTACAACATCCTCACAAACTGGTTCATCACCGAAAAAAGGATTAGACACATTGATAACTGACATGTTTCGTTCCAGCAGTAACAATATCGATCATAGCTCAAAAGCACAAGAAATTTCAAACCTCTAAGACGGAAATACACATACGATTGAAATGTTTGATATTCTCAACCAGAAATCTCAAGGTGTCAATTAAACTCTACACATTAAATTTTTGATCTTTTCAAAATTAGTAACAAAAACCCTATCAAATTATCATAACCCTAAGTTTGTTTCAATTCGCTTTTCAGTTTGTAACAAACCAAAATTAGTAACAAAAATCCTCTATTTTTTTCACAAAAACTGGTAAAACTCAAATATAACAAATAATTAGTAACATAAGGTTCAATTAAACGGAAAAGAAGAATAAATTCGTCAAAAAAACAAAGAGGTGAGCAACAACCTGAGTCTACTCCGGCTAGAATTGGTGGGGTGTAGGAAGGAGGAGCGAACACAGGCGAAGAAGGAACTGAAAACAATCGGAAGGAGGAACTGGTAACAAGCGAAGAGGGTGGGAGGAGAAGCGAACTGCAGTGGATGGGGATAGGGTTTTGACTGGAGAGGCACCTGTTGGCCGGGAGTGTTTCGCGAAGGAAAAACGGATGCATGAAGAAGACGAGGTGGGTATGGCTGAGAGTTAACAATAATAATAATAATAAATTAAAGATTTGCATTGGTGACTGGTGAGGCGTCATTTTTTTGGACATAGACGCCGCACCTTTGAATTATTTTCAAGTAGTGAGGCATCATTTTTTTGATAGACGCCGCAGCTTAATTTTTTATGAATTTTATTTTTAAAAACTGACTCACTTGATATTTTTACTTTAAAAAAAGGAAAAAACATTTGCTGCTATTTACCTAAAACGCCTCAAATAGGGAGCAACAATTTGACTTTTTTCTACTAGTGACATTTAATATTATACATTCAATAAACAAATTAATTATTTTATTGTGTTTTTAAAAAAAAATCAACCAATGAGAAGAATGTGACATGGCTTTCTCAAATGTTCTCAAAATGAAATAAAGAAATATGATGATTTAGTTTGAGTTTTAATAGTATATATATATAGATATCAGTTCATTTTTGCGTACTCGGATTTGGTTCACGGATGAGTGAATTCAATGCATGTAATACAGATTACAGTATAATATAAGTGCGGGAAGTACGGAGTGTATACTAGGGTCGTTTGGTTGGAGGGTTTCGGGAAAGTGTAAGGAAACAAGCTTACCGATTTCCTTTGTACATGTTTGTTTGGGCCAATTAATGAAACTCTTTCCCATTTGACCTATTAACTAATAAACCCCTTATCTTCTTTATATTAAAGACGTGTCCATTTGACACTATCCAATGCTCCCCATTTGAAAATAGGACTTATTTTTTCACTTTGGTTGTTTTTAGTTTAGTTAGTGTAGTTAGTATACAATCAAGGCTCATTTGCATTCAATGAATTCAAGCATTAAATTGATTTCTTGAGAGTTTACTGCAATGAAGCTCGCAACAATTGCCAAGATACTTTACCTCGAAACATACCCTCTGCATTACTTCATAGTTCATAAATAAAAGAAAACATTTAATATGACAACTGAGCAAGGCCAATTAACAATGCAACAAATTTTTTTGGTGCAGTTCATGTAGAAATCTGAAGCCTTTTGGTCTTTGGCTCAATTGATTATTCAAGCAAGCTTGGACTTCTCGGGATATGCTGCACATTAACCCTATTCCCATGCTTCTTCGTATAAATGCTGCAATGATCCTCTTTTCCTTCAACTTTTCAACTGAGTTGTTTCACATCGCTATCAAATTGTTTCTACAATTTTATGCATCACCCCTTTCCTTGAATAGCATTGATCTTATGCTTTAATATATTCTGATCTTTTATTTTGATGTTTCGATCTTCATTTTAGGCGGCTTCTGCAACAACTAATACGGACATGCATTCTACCCACCCCTTCCCACTTGGTCTTGCTCTCAGTTTACGAGATTCTCCGAGAAGGTATAAACACATGAGCATGAGATATCATCTTCTTCATGTATATTAGACTTTCAGTTGTGTTCTCACATAGCAAGTTAATCATTGTATTGGTATCATATTAACACAGGGCATTCGATGAAGCCATTGCAGAACTGGACACATTGACTGAGGATTCAACCATTATTATGCAACTATTGATGAAAAATGAGTGTGCCCCGGCTTACAACTTTGGGTAATACATCAAGAATACCTAGGTAATCAACATAAACATTTTAAATTATTTTTCCTACCAAGTCACAATTCATATGCAAAATCAGTAGCTTTGTTCTACGCAAGTAGGCACCAAAGAATCAATATATTAACTAAATCGTTGTATAATAGTTCTCTTTTCCAACAAAGAACAATGTTGTTTTATTGCAGCACTAGAAAATAGTTCTCCTTTCCAACAAATAGTACATGCCTTATCTATTAACTAAATCATTTTATAACCGCAATCATATTAATCACAATTAAAAAAACAATAATTTTTATTTCATAAATAGTATACAAAGTACTAGAATTTCAACCTTACAAAAATACTGACATTGAAGTATCAAAATGTTCTTAGACTGTTCTTAGAATCATTGAAGTATCAAAATCTACATGATACTTAGATATGAAAAATCGTATGGATCACAATGTAAAATGTTTTGATCAAAACAGTAACCAATTCATCATAAAGGAAAGTATGAACATCATATCTGCTTTAATTTCTTGGGTATGAAAAACTGTATCACAAAGTATGAATATCATAACCACTTCATCATAAATCGATGAAACTGAACATCATATGGTTATAACTATATGAAAAGTGAGTATGAACATAACCACTGCAAATAGATTATAATTAACAACAATAATAAGGTCAAAGAGGAACTATATATTTGTATGTTAAATATGAAAACTGTCATGAAAGATCATAATTCAAACACAACTGCCAAAACTTACATGATTATTGGATCTGAAAAACTGTATCACATTGTAAATTATTTTGATCAAAACAATAACCAATTCATCATAAATCAAAGTATGAACCACAAAAAACAATTAAAGCTTGAAATCTTTAGCTGAAATCAACAGGTATGTACTTAATAATAGTAGATCTTTATTACCTTTACCCATTTTCGATCTCCTCGACGCCTTTTCCCCCAAATCAATTTGATTTGGATTCTTCTGATTCCATATTCTGCAAGAACGCTAAACTGATGCAATTATTTGAGAGTTATTTATCAATAAACTTGATTTCGAAGTCATGGTAGAGTCGATTGAATGATTTGTTTCATGATCAACATGTATTGATGATATTGATTTACCCAGATTTGGGGATCTGGGTTTCCCTTCCTTTGCCTCATTTTCGTTTGTTATTTTAAATTATGCAATGTTTCACGGAGTACTATTTGTTTATTTTTCACTTTGACTTGAGTCTCAACGTTCCGAATCTGTCATATATTTGGATTTCGAGCACGGTTTATTACTTCGTACAGTTTTATTGTTAACCTTCTCCGCCTTAATCTTTCGTTCGAGCTATGATAACTCTAAAATGAGTATCAATGTTTGTCACTATAGTTTATATAAGTTGATTAGTTTACGCGTACATTGACTTAATTACTTTAAAAGTAGATAACTGAGAAAATTGATTTAGCAGTTAGTCTCATGTGAGACCGTCTCACGATAACTTATCGTGAGACCTACTAATAGGAATATAATAATAATAAAAGTAACTACTTTCTATGTGAGACCGTCTCATACAAGAAATTGTGTTTAGAAAATTGAGCTTAAAATCATCTATCATTTAGAAAATTGGGCTTCTGGTATAATCAATCAAAAATCTTAGCAAGAATATAGCAAATAATTCACGGGAAATATAAAAACCAATCCTATATCAAATATAATGAGACCACAACATTTAAGAATGAATAATTTTAAAATAAAAAATGGGATTACATTACGATGCATAATGAGATTACATTATTATGCATTTAAGTAAAAAATGTAAAAAAACTATATTATTCTCATAATATTTTACTATTAAATGCTATACAATTTTTTTTTAAAAAAAAAATTGTGATTTATAATATCAAAGTTAATAACTATTTTAAATATTATATACTGGTAGAGGATATCGTAGTATTACGGTATCACGATAGAGTACCGTGAGATCACGTGATATATGGTATATTAGAATATATGATATAATGATATACAGTATATTAGAATATTCCTTATCAGAATAATATAATTACTAGAATAAATTTAGGATTAAGATAATTATTATGAGATCTGCATTTTAGGTTGTTGCATATTGGTATACTATATATACCCGGCTGTATTGTTACAAGTGAACGATTCAATTAATACAAACCATTATTTTAACATATATACTCATGTAAATATTAATATGATGATAATTTTAATAACACTTATTTCATGTTTATTGCATCAAAAAACCCTTATGTGGCACACTTATTGCACCAAAAACCATTATGTTGCACCCTTCTTTATCCCTCATTTGAGAATAAGTCTCTTTTTTCATGTTTTATTTTCAATTAGTTTAAGTATGGTACTAGAAGTGTGTAATTTAATTGAATTACTGCAATTAATAATGTTCACGCAACAGACCGAGGAATAGATCATCATTAAAATCAATCAATCTCCACCGGTAAATGAGTATTTAGGAGTGTATAATTCAAACGAATATTAACAATTAATGAAGTGCAATAAATAAAAGTTGGGCAATCACTCATTCACCCTCGAAACTCATTCCCCCTTCATCATCTCACTAAAGATAAGAACTCAAAATAATTAAATAAAAACTCAAAATAATTAAATAAAAAAAAAACTAAAATCAACTTTGGGTAGCGGTGATATGTACCTTGGAAATCACACTGCTCATTGAGTAGAGATGCATTAACCCTTATATGCACATTAATTCTATTATGCAATTTACAAAGACATTGAAAATACTCATATCAATCCATTGGTTTATCTATGTTTTTAATGCTCTCATCTTATTTGAATTTATATATATATATATATATATATATATATATATATATATATATATATACACTTCAATTCATCATGCAATTGTCTTCATCCTCATTTATACTCTCTCATCTGCCAAAATAGTGTTCCTGAAACACCATGTAATACTGAAATGCAATTACGCAAAACGGTATGAATGTGTACAATATCCAAAAATTGAGATCTTTACAATTATGTTACAACTACCTCAAACTTATATTCTTGACATTGTTCGGCTAAGGGATTCTCATGTTTTGCAGGTGTTGGAACAATCCATACAGACATAGCATCTTCTTTATATAAAAGCAATGTCCATTTACTCCTATGTGGCACTATCCTATCCTCCCCATTTGAAAATAAGACTAATTTTTTATGTTTTGATTTCAGTTAGATTTGAACTATAATTGCATTTGAACTATAATTGTATGTAGTGTGATTAGGTTTATCTCAACAATTAATTCAAGCATTAAATTGATTTCTAAGGAGTTTACTACAATGAAGCCAACGCCAATTGCCGAGGATACTTTTTCTCGAAACATACCCTTTGCATTACTTCACAGTTCATAAATAAATGAAAACATTGAATATGACAACTAATTAACAATGCAACCATTTTTTTTGGTGCAGTTCATGTAGAAATCTGAAGCCTCTTGGTCTGTGGCTCAATTGATTATTCAAGCAAGCTTGGACTCCTTGGTTTAAAAATGATGAAAGTTGACAATAAAATCGGTAAAGGAACGCATAAGTATTATTCCATATATATGAAAGAGTATTTCACGGGTGATCTAAAAAAAGAATTCTAATAACCTTTATTTTAAAAATAAAACTTAATCAAATATAAATTAATCAATTTTATTAATATTTTTTCCGATAAAAAAAAGTATAATTACAATGAACATTCTCATATGTCTTTTTAAATCGAACTTATAGTTGAGTAACTGAACACCAATCGAGTGATGCTTTTTCGAACTATTGATCATGTTGGGTTCGAGTTTGGCTCACAATTAAGTGAATGTAACGGGAGACAATTCTTTATATATATGGATCGATCGGGTTAAGTTTGTCGGTATACACTATCTTTATTTGTAATATAACGTATTAATTAATGTTCGCTTGAATGTAGTATCTTTCATCATTAATTAAGACCAATTCTGCCTTCCTACATTTGGAAATATCGAGGAAAGTACCACAACCCGTGGAAGTTTTCACGGGTATCACATTTTATAATAAATTTTGCTACTACGGAAATATTCAATGTGTTATAAATTACTCTTTCAAACGTATGTCCCACTTTATTTTGGTAAAACCATAAAGTAAATGTTATTGAGGACAGTAATATTGTCATGAGGTTGAATTTTGTAGGTTCACATTTTTTGTTATACCCATATATGTAATGGATATATAGAAAAATATCCGTCACCTAATTTCTATCCTAATATCCGCAGATTTAGTATACCTTTGTCACTTACTTGTTCTGATATTAACCTTCTAATAAGCTAATTCACAACTAATACCGCACACTTAGCCTTTTGTGAATGTAAAATTACGCAACACCGTATAGTGACAAGGCTACTATTACACACGTTTTTAGAATTCATTCTTCAAAATTTTTAACAGTGTACGACAAATTGTACAATAATTTATTACTTCAACCAATACTTAACATAATCAATAGTTTAATATTTCGATCCTAAATTTCTCTCTGCAACTTCTAATAACAATGAAGGAACCACAACCCGTGAGATTTTTCACGGGTATAACACTAGTCCATCTAAATTGAAAACTCCACCCCAAGGGTTTTGAATTTTCTTTTCCTCCCATTACCCCATCCCTACATCTCTCTCTTGAACTATAGCACTCTCATAACTGCCGTTACGCCTTCAACCTTCCACCTCCCACCCCCGACCTCCGATCTCCCACCACCAACGTCGTCCATCTCTCACTACATGTACTGGTCTGAAAAAACATGATCTGATCCAAAAACTCGACCCGCCCGACCAATTTTTTAGATTCATGAACCCGTTTTTTCGACCCGTAATCCGTTTGACCCAAACCTATACGACACGTTAATTTAGGGTCGAAACTTAACCCGTTGGGTCAACGAGAATTTATCAAAATTAATAAAATATTAATATTTAAATATTATATTTTTATTTTTAATTAAAAATATTAATACTTTTAATATTTTAAATTACAAAGATGAAAAATATTCAATTTAATAAAACTTTTTTAATCATTTAATAATAAAATAATTATTAAATAATTTTAAAAAATGATGTTAATATTTTTTTAAATATAAACATTATATTTAAAGAGTATAATAATAATACTATTAAAAAAACTTAAAATTTTTTGACTTAAAAAACGATAAGAAAATTAGGCGTTTAGAACTATTTCTGACCCGTATTCTGACCTAACCCAACCCGTGATCCGTATAATCCGACTTGTATTTTGACCCGACCCAATCCCTCCCGACCCATTTTTGACTATCCTTTTTCAGAAATGGCTCGTAATTGTCTTTCTTTGAGAATGGGAGATTTGGATTTTATTCGATACGTGATTTTCAAAAGTAATTAATTTTGTTGTTATTCGATATGACAATAATATATGTTTTTTTAAAGTTTAAAAAAATAAGTAGGAAAAAGTTGGTGAAAAATAATATTGAAAAAACAAGGTAAACCGATATAATCAAGAAAACATGTTAAAAAAATTGATTTCCAGTTTAACCAAACAGCCGCAAAGAGAATCAAGGGTAATATCATTTCTTTCCAAGATTGAACCAAACAATGATTTAAATTGAGTGCAATTTCTTTTCTTTCCACTTGTTTCCTTTTTCTAATCTCATTCCCTTTCCTTTCTGTGAACCAAACGTCTATCTTCCTCTAGTTTTAGGGCTTGTTTGGTTACTCCTCAACTTTTCGGGAAGTAGAAAATCCCATGAAATGGATTTTGAAGGAGTTGTTTGGTTACCCCAAAAGTGAAAAAATGGGGTAACTCAAACTTCCACCATCAGTTGCACTTCCTGAATGATGTGGGAAGTTGCTCACCGACCCCCCCCCCGGTGAGTTGCACTTCCCACATCACGAATTATGTCAATGACTTTTTTACCCTCATGCACTCATCATATTTCTCACTCTATTACCCTAATTGCATCGAAACAAATTGCTACTAATCCTCTTGAAGTTGATTTTTTTTTTCAGTTTCCCCGAGGATTTTAAATTCACATATGTGCGGAGCTTGTTAATTTCCAATCAACCGAACTACTCATGTTATTTTTTCAAACTTTCACTAGAACACGTTTTTTTTTCTGAACAATGTTTTTTTACGAAACAGTGAAAATAATGTAACTCAGTTTTTTTTAAATAATGTTTCTTTTTAGGCTAATGATGTAATTTGGTTACGACTGCATATCATGGTCGGTAACCAAATTAGAACCTTGATTAATTAAGGGTGTAATAGTCTTTATAAACAAAATCATGAGAATTAGATGGGTGCAACCAAACAATATACGGGAATTCAATTCACGTGAAGTGTGAATTCCAGGATGACAACCAAACACATATTTGAAAATTCATGGGATGTTAACGTGGGAAGTAAATTCCTGAGAAATACAACTTCCTACAGGAAGTTACTTCCCAGATGAACCAAACGAGCCCTTAATTTATCTTCTCATTTGAATATAATACCCCACACAATTATTAAAAAGTGGAAAAATAAAAGAAAACCGGAGGAAGTATAATTATTTGAGAATTTATAGTATCGGGTGTATACGGTACCCTCTGACAAGGGTCTCAACCCTTCAGAAGAGTTACATCTCTATTTACTGTGCAAATTCAAAGGCTTATGACATTGTGGAGTACGCCTTTCTTGAGCAAATGTTAGAGGCAACACATTTCCAACCTCAATTCACCTCTTGGATCATTGACTTGTGTGAGCACTATCATCTTCTCCTTTAAGTCAAAATGGGAGAGTAATGGATTCTTCCCTAGGAAAAGGAGTCTTAGACAGGGAGATCTTTTATCACTCCTCACGTTTACCATATGTAGTACGGAGTATGTTAGAGTACGTATTTATCAAGGATGTTTGTTTATCTCACTGAGAGTTACCCTTTTAAATTTCATCCTAAATGTGGTCATATGAGATTACGTCATCTCATGTTTGCTAATGATCAATCTCTTTTTTGGTCGAGGGGAAATCCTTTCAATTATGACCCTTCTGAATGCCTTCTCCACTTTCTCCGGAGACTCTTGATTAACTATGAGTGTTTGGAAGTCCATTGCTTATTTTGTAGGAATGAAAATGAATCATGGAGATTATGAATGAGATTGGGTTCACGACATCAATAGCAGTAACGAACAAAACGCAGCCATGATAACAAAGCAGTAATGACAACAGCAACAATGATGCATAAAACGACAATTGAACGTGAAACAACCACAGTAGAGAGCACGAAACAACAAGAAAAAGGAGAAGAAACGAAAAATTATCTACCTCGAATAATAGCTGCAACAACGAAGCATAGAGACTAGAGGACGAGAACCATGAACTTGATTTGCATCATCCATGACAACAACTACGGATGCACACGCATCCCAGAATAAGAGAGGAGGAAACAGGGAACGAGGACCATACACAGAAGGTACGAAGGTGCGTGGAGATGGGCGAAGACGGTGATAACTGATGCATGATGGGCAGAAAAAAGAAGCAAAAGTGGGGTCTCATTAGGTTAAAAGAATAAAGTTTAGTAATTAAGTTTAGTATAGGGTAGGTATATAACGTACTAGGTAAACGAAAGACGAGACAATCCGTCGACTCCCACTAGAATTCAGATTAAAAACCGGGTTGAAATAATAGTGTATTACGGTATGAATAGACATACACAGAGTCAAAAGTCGGCCCATGTAGGAAATCAGGATAAAATAATAAATAAGTTGACCTAATAAAATATTAAGTAAATAATATATCCTCGAAGTTAAAATAAATATTTGGGACAGAAAGGAAGTTTGGAAAAATAAATAATCATTTCAAGACAATATAAAACGTATCTCGAGATTAAAATAAATGTTCGTGAAGAAACAATTTTCGACCAAATTGAATTAAATTGCTTTTTTCGAGGAAAAAAACAATAAATGTTTTGACGATAATTAATTAAAATGAGTTTCCAGTTGAAAATAGAAATTCGAGCAAAAATAAATATTTTAGAAGTTAAGACGAAGTCAAAGTAATTCCGATAAGAATTAAAATTAAAGATTACGAGTTAAATCACAAACAAAATAAAAATATGAACACGCATTACTTTGTAAAATCAGGGATGTTACAACGGACCCGCGCTCGGTGGGACTGACAGAGCACGATCGCGTTGACCGCTCATGCTTCCTCGGGCCTCCTAGTCCGTCTTGGGCTCTTCTGGGGAGTTCGTCGGCTCCCATGCGGGGGTCCAGACGATGTAACATTTTTCTCTTAGGGCTGGGAGTGCACCGAGTCTTCCTCGAGCTGGGGCCGAGGCGGTGACGCATTGTAGGCGTGATACTCCGACTCCTCTCCCTTCTTTTCTCTTTTGGGGCGTCGACCTCTTCATCCATCCGGTCGTTGCTCGTGATGGGGATGATAACGCCTGTCCTCCGATGCTTCTCTAGGTATTTGTGGCGGGGGGCACTTCCCGAAAGGTACCCCTTCCGCTGCCGCTCCAACTCCAAGCATTCCCTGGCTAGCCACTCTCCTGTTTCCTTTAGCGTGCGAGCTCGCTCCTCGATGGTCGCCGGCTCAGGGAAAAGCTGTCTCGGGGACACATTTTGCCTCTGGAGGCTCCTGGCGCATCTTGTGTGACAACGGCCTTGGTCAGAGTCGAGGCTCCCAGTACGGCCGCGAAGAATTGCTGGACGGCTGTCAGTTGCTCCGGGGTGAATGCTCCTACGGGCGGTTGGGTCGGAGTGATCGCAACAGGAGTACGAGCTTCCACTATCGGGGTCTTGTTGTGATTGGCGTTCTGGGGCGGTTCACCAGTGGTTTGCGTCGTCTCCTCGAGGCGTACCGTGGTCGGGATACCCTGAGGGGCACTGGACGTGCCCTGGTCAGTCATTTTTTGTTGTTGTTGGTTTCTTAATAGGGACTTTTAGTTTAGTTCCCCACAGACGGCGCCAAATTGTTTGAGATGCAAACAATCGATACTAGCCGGCTAGGACCACCGGCCTCTGCTCGTCCTATTGCTCCCTTTAGACGTATGGCTGACTGTTGCCATTGCACAGGTGACAAACAAGAGCCTCGAGGGGTGTCCGAGGCTGCCTCTCCGACGCTCAAGTTAGCGATGGGTTTTGTGGTAAATGTCTCGGTTTTAGTCAAAGGTCATACCTCCCTTTCTAGTGAGATAAGTTGGTGCTTATATATTTACCCTTGATTGCCGAGAATAATGCCCTATTATAGGGAGAGAACAAGGAAGAGGTCTCTCCTCATAAATAGGGCCTCGCTAGGCTTGGGTCGTCGTCCGGGCGGCCGACATTGCCAGGAGAGCGTCGGCCGTCGAACTAGAACCGCCTTGGCCATGGTTTCGTGTAGATTGACGTCCATCTAGGAGCCGGGCGGACGTCGGTCACCCTACCCTGGCCGAGCACTTTGTGTGACCCCCATCAAAATCAATAGAACATAACCTCACATTAAATTATCACAGAACACTTCACAGTAGAACGTAAGTTACGTGTGATAAATATAACATAGAAAATAATAGGCATGATTATGAAAGTTACGTATTTGTAATATTCCTAAGGATTGTCATTACTAATTTATCAATATGTAGCAAATTAAATAGAAAGATTGTTACCGTAATTGCAAAATATTACTACTATTACTGCACTACTATAACAAGTTAGAGAATATACTATTATAGGAATTAAATATATATGATATCAAAATTTATGACTTTATAAACTTTGTAATTCAGATAATCATCAAATTTAACATCTAAATCATAATGTTGGAATAATAAAAAATCGTCAAATTTTTCGTTTTAAATATATTAATTAACAAAGAGACAAAGAAAAGACTAGTTTAGTAGTAGTAGTAATTAAAGTATGTTTTAATGTTTATCTAAATCGTTAAAACGACTACATTTATATATATACACTTCGTAATTCTTTGTCATAGAGGTACAAAAATGAAGATGCATAGAAAATAATCCGTATATATATTATGATCTCCCAATAGTTATAGGTAATAATAGATCATATGTGTATCTTAAAAAGATATAAATTAACTCCTTGATATAGTGATACAAGATTGAGAAACACCTAAAATAGTACTCATATTAATCTTCTTGCTATAGAGATACAAGAAGTAAGAATGAAAAAAATAGCGATCTTCTTGCTACAGAGATACAAGGATTGAGATAAAATAAGATGATTTCATTGCTATAGAAATACAATGATTAAGAAAAAGAATAACGAACTCCTTGCTATAGAGACGCAAGGATCATCAGTCGAGAAAAAAGTATGCCCTCAATTATTGGAGTATCGTGTTGATAACGTATCGTGTTATAAATTAAGAGAGAAAAGAAAACTAGAGAAGATGAGGGAGAAAGATGTGATCGAGTAGTCTTATTCATCTCATCTACAGGAGTGTGTGTGTATATATATATATAGTACATTAGTAATGATAAAATAGTTTACATATGGACCCAAAGTCCAATGAACATTCACATAATATGATTTCATAACAGTACGTTTGTTAAAAAATAAATAAAAAATGAAATGAGTATTTAGAGAGACAACTAATAGGAAAATAGATACGAATAACAGATAAAGAGTTATAACTAGGGATGTCAAAGGGTAGGATCTGGACCGAATCCGATCCATATCCTAAGGGTCCAAAATGATAGCATCCTAAGGATCAGGATAGGATACGGATCAGATCAGAATCTTTTCATTTTTAAGGTCATCTATGATTCTATATTATATTCTCAGCTTATGTAATCATTTAACGACAATTTAGAACTTACCTCATAGAAAAAGAAGTTCAAACTAATCACCATTCAAAGGGTTCAAGGAATCAATCTCTCACAAACTGATTGTGTGTAGGCATTTGGTCTTGGGCTTAAATTTAGAAATTACAGTAATATGCAAAAAAACTAAAAGGGTCGGATAAGGGTTGGATCAGGATCTAATAGACGGGATTCTTATCCAGATCCTTTTATTTTTAAAAGGATCAGGGTCCGATCCTTATCCTTACGATCCAAAATATTGCGATCCGTATCCTATCCTTAAGGTATTGGATTCCAGGATCAGGGTAAGATTCGAGATCCATTGACATTCCTAGTTATAACCTAGGTTGCACGGACACTCCTCCAAACCGTCGTGTCGTGTCGAACACCCGTGTCGGACACCGACACACGTCGGACACACAACAATACGTCTCGGACACCTGAAAAACCGTGTCCGAATTTTTTAATTTATTTAGAGACGTGTCGGACACGTTTCATGTTATTTCGAGACGTGTCGGACACGATTCATACTATTTGGAGACTCATCGGACACACTTTGCGTTGTTTATGAATTTGTGGACTTTAATAAAACAACAATATTATATATTTATAGGGTTACTTGATACTATAAATGTTAATTAATTGATCTTTAGGAATATATTACAGTAGTATAACTGTTTGAGCTTTTTAAGATTTGATTTTAACTTTGAGTTTATAAGACTTTAATTTTTGTTTTGTTATTTTACGATAATTGCGATAGTTTAAGTAACCAAACCTATATTTTAGGTATAAAAATCTTCAAATTTTCTTTGTTTAAATATGTATATTGATTTTTTTTTCCTACCGTGTCCGTGTCCTATAAATTTTCGAACGTCATGTCCCGTGTCCGATACGTCTCCGTGTCCGTGTCCGTGTCAGTGTCTGTGCAACCTAGGTTATAACTAGACCTGATAAACGGGTCAACTAGGTCGGATTTGGGTCGAGTCAGTTTCGGGTCGAGTCAGTTTCGGATCGGGTCACTCACGAATTATAATTTTTATGCATTTTTTAAACTTGCAAATACGAGTCAGGATCATTTCAAATGTTCAGGTTCGAAAAGAAGGAAGGACATCAGTGGAGAAACATATAAGAGACGCCCCCCACCCATTAGCATTATGAGTGTACGTTAGTTTGTCCTAAATAAATTGGAAAACGCCGAGATTCAAAACTCCTAAAACTCAAGATGGAAGAGTTTCAAGACAGCTAAGAATTAAGAAAGCTGTGAGGAAGCGCAACACCAACCCCTCCTTTCTCTCCTCCCTCCTGTGAATCTGTGATACCACCCCCCTTTTCAGCCTTATTAATTTAATGAAATCTCACAGATCCAATAATCCACCCTCATCACTCATCATCATCATCATCCTATTACCAACATTTTTATATTAACCATTAACTAAACAAACCAAGTTGGGCCCTTCCATCTATGCTATACCTTGGCAATCCATCCATCCATGAGATCCCCAATTCCGATCACCCTTTTTCAAAATTAATACATACTCAGCTTTTACCCTTTTCAGAGTTAACAATCCCAACTTCAATTTCAATACCCCTCTTTAGTGAACATTTAGGTAGCAGCAGCAGCAACAACAGCAGCCAAGTGCTTTGCATGAGGGAACTTTAATTAATGTGCTGCTGCAACACACACACACACATACTTATAGTAACTTATATGTGAAGTGCTAGTTATGATAGTAAGACGAAGACGACGTAATGTTGTGTAGGAGGAATTCTTGTGTCGATGTCGGGGGTTCCATTCCTGTTTATCTCAATGTCTACGATATCACCCCCGTCAATGGTTACGCCTATTGGTTTGGTTTAGGGGTCTATCACTCTGGAGTTCAAGGTAACCAACCATCAACTTGTTAATGAGTAGTACTCCGTACTAGATTATTGAAGTTTCGTAAATAATAATTTGGCTGTTTTTTTCTTCATGATGATCAGTTCATGGGGTGGAGTATGCGTATGGAGCACACGAGTTCCCGAGCACAGGGATTTTCGAAGGAGAGCCCAAACAATGCCAAGGATTTATGTTCAGGAAAGCGATTTTGGTAGGATGGACTGAATTAACTGCTGAAGAAGTCAAGAAAGTCATGGAAGAACTTGCAAAGGAATACAGAGGCAATGCTTATAATCTCATTACCAAAAACTGTAACCATTTCTGCAATGATGCTTGCCTTAAACTCTCTGGGAATCCAATTCCCAGTTGGGTCAATCGCCTCGCTAGAATCGGTAATTTATACTCCTACTCCTACTATATATTTATATATTTCATACCCTAACCAAATGACTCATATGCTTCTCCAACATTTTATATCTAAAATATGCAATACAGCAATGTATGTGACGGTCCATCTTGTAACAGGTTATTAAAGAAAGGAATGCTCTTAATAATAGTCGGGTGTTTGTGTAGGCATAGTTCATCTCATATACCGAAAATGTCATAGCCCGGTGGCGACAAGGTAGCCTGGATAATTAGGTGTGAGGTTCGAATACCTCGGTCATAGTCTGGACTGGGGGTGTGGATTGATTTGAGACGCTGGGTTTGGGTTTATGCGGTTGTAATGTCAAAAACTAACGATGTTAATAGCTGGGGTTTGAGCCTGATACTCAGATTTGGTAAACAATATTGCAGGGTTTCTGTGCAATTGTATGATTCCAGCGAGTGTAACGATGGCGAAAATTGGGCATTGCGGAAAAGAAGGGAAGATAATAGAGGAAGGCAAGATAGCTAAGATGAGTATCTCAAAGGGGTTAACAACAACAACAACAACAACAACAACAACAACAACAACATCTTCCACTTCATCATCATCACCTTCTTCTTTGTCGGCTTCCGATAATGCAACTACTATTGCAAGTAAGTGTACACAAAAAAAGCAACCTGTAACTCCATCTTCGCCTTTGATAGTGGGTTCTACTGCTATTAGCAGCTCCTAAAAATTGCAGATATAAAGATCCACTTTTATGGGTTTTTGTTTATGTGATTCAAGAATGTTCTGTCACTTGTGATCCTAGAATGCATATAATTGTTTGTGAATTGTGATTTGGAGTTTTGATGTTCAAAGGCCATGTTTGATTGTATAGACCCAGTAATATGCCACCAAGTACTATGTTTAGCTAGAATGATTTCACTCCACATTAACTTTCCCTCCCTCCCTTCCAAGTTCAAGTTCAAGTTCGTATCACTTAATCAGTTGGTGTATGATGTACTCCGTATGTAGACTCAAACATGGTTATATCGCTATCTTGGATGGCAAAAACGCCATATCTTATCCAAGTCGATTCTGATTTCTAAAGTAGGCCATGCTTATGGAGCTTGGTGTCTTGAATAGACTGATTGGAGGCTGGAGCCAACTAGAATAGGGTGGGTCAAGTGGTTTATTCATTGTATGACATGCGGATTCCCGACCTTATATTCTTTAAAACCCGGTTGCAATGTGGTGCCGGGTTGTGGCTCGCACGAAATTTAGTACTAGTATTTCCCGTACATTTTGCACTCCTATGATTAAATTAGTAACATAATACAGCAAGTTTTTGAGAAGAGTACAAAAGTATAATTAGACAGGCAATTTGAAAAGATGGAGGAAATGATGGAAGAGGGGGCCCATGTAGCTCACCTAACAAGAAAAAGAGAAAGATGTTAAAGCCTGAAACAGGGGATTATAATTCAGGAGCCATGGACATGATCGTGGTACAGAGCACAATAGTAGTAGCTGACACTTATTTTAAGAAGTATGTTTGGAAAAAGAAGAGAAAGGTGGACCAAAGTATTCTTAGATTTTACCCACTGTCTCTTCCTTCCTCCCGCCAAAAGCTAACCCGACTTGTCAAATCGATCTGGCCCATCCGACAACCCGACCTGATAAAATCCAAAAATTTAACGACATGAAATCGATCCAACCCGACTCGCTTGTGACCCGTTAACCCGTTGATCAGCGAACTGAACACGATCCGATTAAAACCTGACTCGATAAGATTGACGATCAGATAATTATTAAGGTTAAAAATTGAATCAAATGAAAGATATAGCTTGATACGTTTGACATAATAACAAATAAATTAAACTAAATAGTGATTATTAATTAAAGTTATTTGGAAAATATTGAATGAATATAAGTATTTATTAACTAGACCCGATAATGACCCAACTTAAACCCGATGTGACCCTATATTAGTTGACTCGAAAATGAACTGACCCGATAATGATCCAAGCCGAACCAGACTCGACTCGGAAGAGTATGCTGACACAATATAACTCCACCCGTCTTGACTCGACCCAAACCCGTCTCGAGTGACTCGATTGCCAACTCTACTAGTTCCTGCTCCTTGCTTCCTGCTAACTAACAAGTGATTAACCGTGTTTTCGCACATTGATAACTATTCTATGTATTTTGACCATTTCGACCCAAACTAACTACGAGTAATACTTTCCCGCTGGCAAAAAAAACCTAATAAGTGATGTAAAATATAAAAATGAAGGAGCCGAGTGACAGAAAAATAAAACAGAATTTTTGTAACAACACGGCAAGATGACTACTTTGAAAATAATTTCGACACGACCTTGGTAGGGATGGACCAAGGCCCAGACTACTTGAGTTGTAGCCCAAGTAGATTTCCAAGTAACGTACTCGTAGTGTTTAGTACTCCGTAGTGTTGAACGGCAGAACTGAGCAAGTGTTGTAGAAGTTGTACAGTTCTTGCTTCCTACTCAGTGGACCCGTGCTCGATCCCTGCTCCTTTAATATTTTATGTAATTGAAATGCTCCATGGACCATGGGCCATGGTAATAGCACAGTAGAGTAGTAGACTAGTAGGTATAGCTAGACTTGTCAAACGGGTCGGGCGGTCGGGTTTCGGGTTCGGGTAAAATACGGGTCAGGTGTATTTCGGGTTTGAAAAATACGGATTTTATACGGGTCGTGCTTTGGGTCAAATACGGGTTATTAACGCACTTTGAAAACATTATTTTCTTTACTTTTTTTATCATAAATACAATTTTAATCTTAATTTTCTTAATCATCTCATTTAATATATGATATTAGTGAGAATAAACATGTCTTAATTTTTTAATATACATTCATATTTTATTTTTATAGGAAGTACGAATATATATGACGAACTTTGACACGATTTATTGATTTTTTTTCCTCATTATAATAATCATGCGATAAAAATATGATTTCAAAGATATAAATAAATATTATTTCTAAAAACTTTGAAAATACAAAAATATTTCTTAGTGTTTTTGAGAAACTTAGTGTATAAGTAGTTGAAAAGCCCGTGCGATGCACAGGCCGATTTTTAGTGACAATGATAATGACACCAAGTCAGAGGATTGCATAAATTTTTGAGACTACACAACAGTAGAAAGTAAGAGTAAGTTTAATAGTAAAGAAATATTATCTACATACGTGAATGTGTTTTTTGGGAGGTCATACATGCGGTAAATGTCAAATAAAATTATCCGCGTGCGTTGTATTTAAAACTCGTAATATATCTCTTTAAGACAATTCGATAAATATTTGGGTTGATAGTTGATATCTAAGAACCAATAATGACTTCAATTTATAATCATATGATCATCCCCTTTTGATAATATTCAATGTGGTACAATTATACTACGGAGTACTTCGTCCTTTCTTCTATCTTCTTCCATATTCTATTTTCGTCTGTCTTTCTATCTTCATTCTATCGCATATATGGAGTATTTTTTATTTGGTCCAACATTTTTACTATATTAACCTCGCTTTTTACTTATAACTACAATTATAGAAATGAAAACTATTTAATTTATACATATGACGATATTCTTTCAATGACATTATTCTTTCAATGTGAGATAGTTTTTACTTAATTTTATACTCTTAAAAGCTCTTTAATTTTTGTCGATATTTAAGGACAAATTATATAATGAAAATTCATCACCCTATTATATAATTTTTTGATGTGAGATAGAGTTTTTATATGACTCAAAAGATGTTTGGTTAATATCTATTGACGAATGATTGCTCTTATTTATAATATAGAATTTAATCAGTTCATCATAATTTTTCGATGCGGGATAATTTTACTTAATTTTATGTCTTAAGAGATTAAGGATCAAAAGATTTTTTTGTTGATATCTAAGAACGAATGATTATTTTTATTTATAATATAGAAATTTATCACCTTAATATAATTTTTCGATGTGAGATGATTTTACTATTTCTATATGTAATAGATTCTTTACTTTTTCGAGGAAATAATATGAAATTCATAACTTTATAATAATTTTTCTATGTGGGAAAATTTCATACACATTTATAGTCTTGAGAGCTTTATTAAGACTTAGAGCTCGCTTGGGATGAGGGTAATTATTCCGGGGATAATAGAGCAAAAATGAACTAGAAAATGATGGAAAATAGTGATGATACTAAGCAAAAATGGAGAAAATTAAGGTAATCTAACTTATTTTGGGGGGAGAATTATTACTCTTCTCTCCTCCCAAGTAATGCATTACCCCCCAATGGGGTAATTATTCCTTCCTCATATCTCTTTTATACCATAAAATGTCACAACCAAGCAACAAGTTCATCCATTTATAGTTCATTTTTGCTCTATTACTCCCGGAATAATTATCACATCTCAAGCGAGCCCTCAAAAGAGAAATTTTACTTAAGTTTATTATAGTTCTAAGACCTTTTCTAAAACTCAAAAGAGTTTGATTTATATCAATGAAATTCATGACTTTGTATAATTTTTCGATGAGAGAAATTTTACTCAAGTTTATAGTCTTAAAGTTTGTTAAGACTCAAAAGTGTGGGATAATTTTACTTAATTAAGTTTATGGTTTTAAGAATTTTTTTAAGACCCAAAAGAGTTTGTTTTTCATCTAAGTTATTAAAGACGAACGGATACTTTTATTTATATAGTAGAATTCGATCACCTTATTACGGAGTACATTTTGGACAAATGATTATTTAAAACGAATGATTTCTCTTATTTATGATATCTTATCATAATTTTCGATATGTGATAATTCTACTTAAATTTATAGTTTTAAGAACTCTTTTTAATTAGGACTTAAAAGATTTCTGATTGATATGTAAAGACGATAATTACTTTTATTTATATAATAGAATTTCATCACTTTTTGGTAATTTTTCGATGTGAAATAATTTTTATTTCAATGTATAGCCTTAAGAGGAGTATTATAAGATTCAAAAGATTTTTGATTAATATCTAAAAATGAATAATTTTTCTTATTGATGATGTAGAATTTCATCACCTCATCATAATTTTTCGATGTGAGATAATTTTACTTAACTTTATAGTCTTACAAAGTTCTTTTAGGACACCAAAGATTTCTCGTTGATATCTAAAGACGAAGGATTGTTTTTACTCCGTATTTATATTGTAGAATTTCATCATCTTTATTATAATTTCTCGATGTGAGATAATTTTACTTAAATTTATAACTTTAAGAGCTTTTATAAGACTATTTTTTTGTTAATATCTAAAAACGAATGATGTCTCTTATTTGTGATACAGAATTTCATCACCTCATCATAATTTTTCGATATGCGATGATTCTACTCAGGTTTATAGTCTTAAAAACTCTTTTTAGAACTCAGAATTTTAATTTGGTTAATATGTAGACACAAATGATTTCTCTTTTTCATCAGATTACGGTCCTATGAGCATTTTTAAGACTCAAAATTTTTTTAAGGGATATCCAAGGAACAATGATTATTATTTATAATATAGAATTTCACCTCCTCATCATAATTTTTCGATGTGAGACAACGTTAGGATAAATTTTCGAAGTAAAAAAGTTTGTTTTTATATCTAACTTACTTAAGAATGAGCGATTACTCTTATTTATATGAAGTAATTAAATTCAATCACCTTATCATAATTTTTCGATGTGGAATAATCTTATAGTCTCAACTACTTTTGTGAGACTCAATTTTTTTTTTAATATGTTTAAGAACGAATGATTAATCTTATTTATAATATCAAATTCATTACCCCATAATTTTTTGATATAGAATAATTTTGACTTAAGTTTAGAAATAGTCTTATGAACTTTTATAATAATTTTACTTGAGTTTATAGTCTTAAGAAGTTTTAAGACGCGATTGAGTTTTGGAAGATATCTAATAACGAATGATTAGTCATATTTAAGGACGAAAGATTACACTTATTTACAACATAAAATTTCATCACCTCATTATAATTTGGAGGAATGATTACACTTAGTTACATTGACGTTTTCACTCACCTATGAATAGTGGTCAAAAAGCAAATGCAAAGAATCAAGTGGAACGAAGGGAGTATAATTTTTCGATGTGAGATTATGTTATTCAAGTTTGTAGTCTTATTAAAATATTTTCTAAGACTCAAAAGTTTTTTTTATTAATATTTAAGAAGAAATGATTAGTTTTATTTATAATATAAAATTCCATTATCATAATTTTTTTGATGTGGGATAATTTACCGTCTTAAGATCTCATTTTAAGACCCAAAAGAACACATGATTACTCTTATTTATAATATAGAATATCATCTTATTTTAATTGTTTTGATGTGGAACAATTTTTATTTTGTAGTCTTATTAAAAGTTTTTCTGAGACTCAAAATTTTTTTGGTCGATATTCAAAAACAATGATTACTCTTATTTATATTATAGAATTTCAAAGCCTCGTCATAATTTTTCGATGTGGGATAATTACTCAAGGTTATAATCTTAAGAGTTCTTATGTGGGATAAATGTTTCGATGTGGGACAATTGTTTCGATGTGGAACAATTTTTAGTTTGTAGTCTTATTAAGAGTTTTCTAAGACTCAAAAGTTTTTTTGATCGATATTCAAAAATAATGATTACTCTTATTTATATTATAGAATTTCAAAATCTCATCATAATATTTTGATGTGGGGTATTACTTAAGGTTATAATCGTAAGAGTTTTTTTTGAATCAAAAGATTTTTGGTAGATATCTAAGGACGGATGATTACTCTTATTTATAATATAGAATTTCATCATCTTATTATAATTTGTCGATGTGGGATAACTTTATTATCTTAATATGTAATAAGTTCATCACTTTTTCGATCAAATAATATGAAACAAATTATATGAAATTTATACTCAAATGAAAACATTTTCTACCAAGAATCTAATTATTTCATTTTTATAATTTTTTTACGATAATTTTTTCTTAAATGAAATTTAAAGGTTTTTGAATGAAAATTATAAACATCACATTGATATAATAGATTAAATATATTATTGTAATAATTAAAAGATTCTCTATTTGATTGTTTTTAGTATTAATGATACTTTCCTAAATTGAGTTTTGATGGAACGGACCAATCACATCGCTCGAAAAGTTCCTCCTTTATATAGATATATATATATATATTGATTGCAATATTTTTTTAATTTATCTATTTTCGGGCGGGTAACGGGTTCGGGCGGGTTTTGACCCAATATATTCGGGTTATTATCGGGTCGGGTCACTTTCGGGTTTCGGTCATTTTCGGGGAGGTTTTTTCGGGCGGTTTCGGGTCGGGTCAGTTTTTGACAGGTTTAGGTATAGCCTTATAGGCCCGTTAATTATTACTCTCCGTTTCAATCAATTTGATACGTTTGTTGCTCTTCGCAGTATGCATTTTACTCGATGCAATACCATTTTTTCGATTTTGCCCCTCTCATTTCCCCTCCCTCAAATTCATCCTTTTGTTTTTCCTCTTTTTTGTTTTTCTCTTCTCCGTATCTACGTTACTCAACGCAGTACATTACTTTATACTTTTACACGGTACATTTTTTTTTGCTTTGACACAGTATATTTATTTTTTTTACTTCTACGCAGTACATTTTTGGCAGTACATTTATGTTAAAATTTGATGCAGTACATTTATTTTAATCTTTGATATAAAGTATTTTTTTTAACTTTATTAACACAATACATTTCTTTTATCACGGAATACACATGTTTTCTTTTTCAATTTTGACGCAGTATCTTTTTTTTCGACTTTGAAGCAGTACGTAAGAAAGAGGAACAAGCAGTACTACAGTACGTAAGGGAGAAGACAAAAAAGGGAGTATTAAACCCTAAAATAACAATATATATTTTGAATTTTAAAACAAAAAATCCTAATTTCAATAATTAATGATAATTAATGGTTGATATATGTTCTTCAATCAAAATCGTATCCATAATATATTAAATTTGATAAATTGAATGAATGTATAATTAGATTTGAAAGTAATTAATGATAATTGAAAAAAAAAAAGTTTTAGGATTAGGGTAGAGAGGGTGGGAGAGAAATGAAATTAAGTTTTTTTTTTCTGATAAGGGTATGAAATGGAAAAATATGTGTAAAAAGTACTGCGTCGAGTAAAATGCGTACTGCGAAGAGTAACTTCGTTGTTTTATACACATTTTTTTGTCTATATCTTTAGTTAAATACGGGTATTTCTAAAAATTATACGAAGTAAAAATTTGATATCATAATGCATTTGATTAGACAGTTTAAACAAAATCTTACGTGACTGTATTAAAAGTTATACTTCCTCCGGTTTTAATTTATCTTTCCATTTGAATATAATACCCCACCCGGCCATCCATTTATCAAAAAGTGGGAAAATAAAAGAAAATCGGAGGAAGTATCAAAAGTTTTTTTCCACGTATGAATAGTTCCAAAAAAACATGAAATTGATTGGAATGGAGGAAGTATATTTACTACTCCCTCCGCCCTTTATGTTTCTTCCCGTTTCAATATAATACTCCTCACAAATCTTTAAAAACGGAAAGAAATATAAAGAACGGAGGGAGTAGCACTGTATTTCATGGAGTACGAGCATTTTTTTAGTACTTCGTACGTATATTTTAAAGTAAGTTTTACTACTCCTTTTGTTTTTTATGTTTCTTTCTGTATTCCTTTTAGGGTCATCTTTTTATATTTCTTATTGTTTCCATTCTTTCTTTTTTTGTTCAACCACTTTTAACTTTTTATCCTTATTGGACAACTCTCACTATCAACACAAACCATTTCGTATGGCATGCTATCTATTATTTTACAATTTTTTATTCATTTTCTAATTCCATGTGCCAAAAAGGCAACAAGAAGAAACATAAAATACGGAGTGATTAGTAATTACCAAACTTTTTTTATACAAATTAATTTTCAAAGAATTAAACGGGTTAAATAGTACTTCGTACTCTATCCCTAACTTGAATCGATGTGATAAACATTTTACTAGTTCCTAAAGTAATAACTACTATTTTCATCTTCGTTTATCTTTTATATTCTTTGTTGGGAGTATTTTTAATCAAATATAAACAAATAATTGAGATGGATAAAATAAATTTATTTTTGTCTCATTTATACTATTTGAATCCGCTTTGACCGTTGTTTATGGTCAAATTACGATCGTTGTTTATGGTCAAATTACAAAAGATTTTTTACGTCACTAAGAATGATTTTGCCAAAATCATATCATATATAAATACGGAGTATATATTTGAAGCTTAAGAATGATTTTGCCAAAATAATATCATATATAAATACGGAGTATATATTTTTAATTTAAATAAATAATGCAAAACTTTGTATAGGAAAAAAAATACATCTACACCTAAGAATTAAGAGATCTTAGATTTGTATAAAAAAAATAATTTTACTACATCTCTAACTCAAAAAATTAACACTATATAAACAATCAATTATCACCTTAAAACACCACAAAAATTGAACTAATAAGACAGCCTGAAATACGTAGTCTATTCTGTTTGATAACGACTTGATTTCTCTTTACATCGCACGATGCTAGAACTTCCTGCGTCTAAGTTGAACAATAATAAATGCTATTGTAATTATTATTATTGTAATTATTATTATTATTATTATTATTATTATTATTATTATTCATTATTTTAAAAACATTACTCTCTAATAACTCCTATAATAATAATAATAATAACAATAATAATAATAATAACAATAAAAAAAAAAAAATAATAATAATAATTATTATTATTAGTATTCTTTTTTTTTTTATTATGAAGGAGAATTTAATTGATGAATCAAAACATAGTTTACAAAAAATTGGTGGGCAACGGAAATATAATCTGGGCCCTCACCCTCTTTGCTATAACAAACCTAAGCCAAGTAAAGATAAAAGGATCTACGCGTGCTCCGACATTCTGTGCTATCGAGAATTTTTGAATCCTTTTGAGCAAGTTGATAGCATCCGCCTCCAATTCCCCTAAAGAAGAAAAGGAAAAAAAAGCAAGAACTCATATCCAAGCCCCGCGCACAGGCTGTAACACTCCTAATTTTATAAATTAGATTAATTAAATTTTATTCTTATTTTATTCTGTTTACGATTTAATTCGTATTTCTTAAATCTTAAAATAATTATAAAACATATTCATTTTTCAATCGTTTGAACTCGTAAAAGTTTATTTGCCTCGAAAAGTCTTTTATGTTTAAAACATATTTTTGATTTCGTGTCAATTTATCTATTCTTTTAGCTCGAAGTTCATTTTAATTAAAGCCTCGTCAAACATTTATTATTTTTCCTTGAGAAATCAATTTAATTTATTATCATCAAACATTTATTAATTTTCTCGTGAGACGTTGTTTTATCGTCAAAATCTATTTTATTCCCGAGATACTTTTATACTATAATCCTTAGCTCCAAATATTCGTTTTCAAAACTCCTTTCCGTCCCAAATACTTATTTTTATTTTATTTTACCACGAGAATCTATTATTTACTCGATATTTTATTGGGTTAATTAATTAATTAATTATTTTAAATTTATTTCCTACTCGGGCCGAATTTTGAATTTATGTCTATTTATATCGTATTACTTATCCTTTCAACTCGTTACTTAATTCCGTCTTATCTTACTCGTTCTGACCCGATTACTCAATTTCTAACTCGATTTCTTACTTGGGTTGACTTTTCACTCGATGTCAATTTATCTCTTATCGCTTCTTACTGGACTCGTATTATTGTTTTGTTTCCGGCTCATTTTGGTTTTAACCTAAAACTTCCCCCACTTCTGTTTCTTTTGTCAACCGCTCTCCCCCTTTCTTCATCTCCCTCTTCATTCTCCTTCACCCAGCAACCACCAGCATCATCCATTTCGATCACCATCCTCCTTAACCTTAATCTTAATCTTACTCAATCTTCATCATCATCGTTTCCCCTGTTCGCCGCCTCTGTACGTTGCTGCTGCCTCGTCGTCCTTGCTGCCGTCGTGGTGATTGCTCCAAATGTGACGAATCCATCCCCTTTCTCTTCTTCTTCGTCTTGTCGTCTGTTATGTCGTTTAGTGCGTATGTGTCGACTATGTTCGTTTGGTTGTCTGACTATTACTGCTGTCTATTTTCCTTCGTTCTTTTCCTTTTTCTATCTGGGATTGCTGTTCGTTACTGTTGTTTTGGCCGTCGGTTGTTGATGATTGTCGTGCACACATACTGCTCGATCTATTTCTTCTATCTCGTTCTTCTCTTCTTTGTGTTCTGTCTTGGTTTTGTTGCTCAATTTTCTATTGGCATTCCGTTCCGTTTTCGTTCACGTTATGCTACTACTGCAATCGTCTTTTGTGGTTTGTTGCCGCTGCTTGTTGCTGTTTCGTGGGTCGCTTATCAGCCCCTTTTCACCCTAATTTCTTCTTCATCATCAATTCCCTCTATTCTCATTACCTCGATGTCGTTCGTTGTCATTTTTGTTGTCGGGTTGCTACTGATCAATATTGTTATCGACATACTCGAATCTTTTCGGCCTTCAAGCTTCTATTTAACACATCAAGTTCTTTTCCCTCTTGTGTCGAAAACTCTCATATCTTTGTTCTTCCCTCACCTCGAATTTGAGTGTCGCTTTACTCTGCTCTGTTCATGTTAGTTTTGGCCGTCCGCGTTATTTGGATTATTTGTTGTACCTGAATCCAATCTCGTCTCTTTCTTTGTTTTGTCATTTCGTGAAACTGGTGGAGCACGGTTGGAAAGCTATCAATTCTACAGTCTTAGAGCTTAAAGACGTTCCTATTGAAGTTTTGGAGCTTGACACGTTTGACGGAAGCTTCTCAAGGTAACTTTAGGGCGTTACTCGGTATTATATAGTATGTTGAGTAGTAGTATATAGTAGATACTTTACCTTCGGTTTTATTTTAGCTACATATTATTTGCTAAAAATAGTATTTCAAATCGTGCGTCTTATAAACATTTTATAACTTTTCAATATCGTTTTATAAATCGTTATTAATTTTTATTATTAATGATCATTATAATATTTTGTTGGTTATCGTAACACTAGTAACTAAATAGTATCAGTTTCATAATTTTGTCATATTTCATTGAGTTATTATTTTAACTTAAAATTCGTACTATTATATTATAACCAAGATTTGTGTACTGGTTTAATAAATTAATTTTTGTTTTACGACTTATGTTAATAAATTAGAAAATAGTCGTTTTGTTTGAAATACATTTTGTTCAAGGCTATTTTCACTAAATAACTTCTTATCGTTACAATTTATTATTTTTATCAAAATCGGTATTGTTTATTAATAAATTTAATTTAATTGCTAAAGACATTAGAAAGGTTTTAAATCTCGTTTCGGTTCTAAAACTCCTAAGCTATTTATACTTTATCTATGTTTATCATTTTGTTTCTAAATCGTATATTTTCTAAAATTTATTGTTTTAACTCGATTTTCTTAAATATTTATAAAGTACTAGGTTTTCACTTATTACATTTGATTTGTACATTTGATAACGAACTTAGAAATATATTAAGTTACGATAACAACGATATTAATAAAATGATTATTTATCATAAATGCTATTTTGGTACAATTAACTTATTTGAACACTTTATGTATTTCTATAAGAATATTTCTAATTTAAGTAAGTTTCTAAAATTAGTAAATTTCTATAAGGAGAAAGTCTCATTTGAACATAAAATGTTTTATCTCTTTTACTTTCGTATTATTCACCTTGAACATTCTATTTTGAATATCGATAATGACTTGGTTTGGAGTTATGGAATGAGGACAAGTGTACGGGTAGAGTAATACAGTCTAGGGTATACGTTTTGTCATCAACTATAAAGTTGGTGTGTCTATGTGAGACGCATTGGTCGTTGAACTGAGCATGGTTTGTGTTCAGGAGTATGTATATTTTGACCTTAAAATTAGATATCGCATCGTGTAAGTCGCCGTCGGGTTGAACTGGATTACGGTTGGTGTCCAGGAGGGGTGTACATTACTTAAGCCAGGACCTCGCTGCACGCAGTCCTGTTATAGTTGAGTTGCCTAGTTAGAGACTGAAGTCTGATTTGTTTTGACTAAGTTCTCGAAGCTAGTTTAGTATGATCCCAGTGAAAGTCTATTCCGTTGCACTAATTGATTTCCATAACGCCATTTTGGATTTTATAATTATCGATTGGTTTTGACTTGCAGGTTGACAGTCGCTTTAAGTTTTGCTAAAAACTTATGTTACTATATTATTTTAATTGTTTTCTATTTTACCTATTTTGATATAGTAATATTATTATTTTTCATATGATATAATATGGCTGGGAGAACGTCCGAGTTACTCCCCACTGATGTGGCTGTTATGTTTATAACATGACAGGTTTTTGCTGCTGGGTTTTGGGTGTGAACTAGCGAGTAGCGTGGATCCTACTCTCCCTTATTTATGTTTACTGAAGAATTGTATAAACCCTTTTAAGGAATTTTCTTTTTAGCCCTTTTGTAAAAAGTGGCCTTTGTATTGACTGACCGTTCTTTTGTAAAATATAGAATATTGGTGTGTTTTAATCCCAATTCTACAGTGTTTTCGCCACTGTATTGCGTTAGATTTTCTAGGGGATTACACAGGCCCCGGTACTTAGCGCATTTGCGCTGAGCAGCGTCACCCACATCACGACTTGGCATGAATTCAGAGATCCCGGACTAAGTCAAAGGAGAAGACCCGCACCGGTAAGATCCACGCATACGTCACGCCTCTTGTCCCATGAATAGAGCAGGAAATCTGCGGGACGCAAGGATCTGTCATGATCGTCGATCAGGCCAATATCAATCTCCTTTACCTGCCAAGACCCCATAACGGAAACAGATATTCAAAAGAGTGTCGTGGACGAGGTTATGCCAATGTTTTATACCGACAACCCCGCACATGACACAACATGATCCCCATAGATATCGTCACCAAAAACCCGAGACCAGGCATGACACGACCCAGGCACAGAAAACCAGACATGACAACGCGCAGCCAATCAGAAGCATGATTGCCTTGCTGAGACTTCCACAATGCAACCTGGCGGGGGGTCAAAGAGAAATCTGAATCTGCAGTAGCAACAACCCTCGTGAAATATATATCTGTCAAAGACTTCATAAGTTTGGGGTCAGCGATTTCACTAGGATTACACATAATAGAACCTAAAACCTCCTTAAGTATACACAAAGCCGCATCGAAAGCAGGGCTAGGGGCTGAGACGTTCGCAGCGCGAAGCAACGTCGCTTTCAAACCCATAGATTACAGTCGAGACACCACAAAAGCATAATGAAGGACATCTCCAGCGGCATACACCCCAAGCTCTCCAAAAGAAAAGGGAACGATGGCAAGCCGCCACTGCCAATCACCATACCCAGACCCAGACGCAATAACAATACGTTCTAAATGAGAATGAAGTGCCGCGTCAAAAGTAAGCTTAGCCGACTCAAAAATAGGATTTTTCATCACTTTTACCAAAGGTGGTAGAAGTAAGAGTATTATTGGTAAATCAAATGGTGTTATGGGTCCACCCAAGTTAAAGTAAGGAAAAAAATAATGGTATTTTGTGTAAATAAAGGAAGAATACTGTGGACATGACATAGGTCCACCCCGACGCGGCCAAGCGCGGGTTTGGGGAGACGAATGAATCTCCATATGAGATGGGTCGAATTGAAATTTAAATCGAAGTGGAGTCGCCACCGAACTTTGTGAGAGTTCGGGCCCGTTCGAACCCACTCTATATCTTAGTGGGCCATGCACAAAGTATGGCCCATTCGGATGTCAGAGTTTATTGGGCTCGTCCCTTTGCATTTGATACCGATACCGACATTATCGGATACCGTGTATTGAATGACTCTCGTGCGCCAACGGTTTTGGGCATCCGGAAACCGAGGTTCTGAGTAAGGGGTGAGGGTACGTGTTGGGAAGTTCACAAAGAACACCCAACCCTGCCCGCACATTAGCGGCCTCTACTAAGACATCGTTTGACTCTCTAATACGCGCGTTAGTGATACGATGAAAATGATATGCAAGCAGTGCTTTGCCTAAACATGTGAATAATTGAATGGGTTGCTAAGTCGATTTAATGCATCTAAATTTAACGTCAAAGTTGTATTTAGCATGCGAGATTTATTTTAGTACAATAAAATAAATAACGGAAAATAAAATCGACAAAGATGGAAACAATCATGTTAGTAACGGTATAAACGATAATAACGGTTTGCGAAAATATAGAATGCTATAGGATAATGTAAACACGATGCATGATTTAGGAAAATCAATAATTTTGCTAAGTCGTGTAAAAATATGGTATGATTTATACTCGACTTTAAAATTTCGAGGCTCGTCATATTCGATATTTGATTATGGAATCAATATCAAATATTAGGAGCGAGTTTAGAAAAGATGTTATAAGTCGTTTTAAAATTGAACTAAAAAAGATCCTTTTGTGTCGCAATTTCCAGGCAATCGCGCGACTTGTATGAACTTCGCGCGACTTGCACAGGCGCGCGACTCGCATGAGATTCGTGCAACTCGCATGACACCCGCGCGACTCGCATGAGACCCGCGCGACTCGCATGATATCCGCGCGACTCGCATGGAGGGCTGTTTTGCGTTTTTTGATTAATTCCGTTAGATTTGATATTCGACTACGGAGTCAGTATCGCATCCTTGGAATGATGATTTTTATTGAATCGGGCAGAAATATTTTACGATTTATACTCGATTCGGATTTGGATACTCGTCGTATTCGATATTCGATTATTAAATCGATATCGGATGTTTAAAGCGCAATCTAGAAAATATATTTGTAAGTTGTTTTAAATCAACTGAAACGAAATAAATTGTCTCCGCGTTTTATAGTGCCGGAATTTATTCTTGCGAATTATGATCACTAATTTTGGCATCAACGACTTCGTATTAGTTAAATTTATTGACCAAATCGTTTAGATTCAACGTCCAACTATTGAGTTGGTATCGAACCTAAATAGATTGACGCTTCACGATTACTTTAATTAAAACAGACTCGATTTGATTCCCTCGACTTCCCGACATTGTAATAAATCCTTACGAATTGTCTGATGTCTGATTCAAAAATAATTTTGAAATCGATGAAATATGCGATGAACGACGACACAAACAAAATAAAAAAAATTATTGTTTACGTTGACTTGCTTCAACAATCAAGTCCTAGGGGTGTCGGGATAAGCGACCGACAACATCGGATGAAACATCCTTGTATATTCGGATTTTCTTATCCCGTCATCATTCGCACTCGACACGAATCCACAAGTATTTTAATATCCTGTACTATTAATATTATCGATATTATAAACAATAAAAAACGCAAAAAAAGACGAAGAGAACGAGAGGAAGACGAGAAAAAGAAAACGAGATTATTGCACCCTCAACCTACATGTTTCTTGTCTCGGATAGAACTCGCTAGTTGTGGCTTTAGCACGGGAGTATCGAGGTCGATGTAAGTTAAGTTATGGTGCTTTAGGGTTTGCGAGATGCTAGGGTTGAAGGTAGTAATTATGGTGTATTGGGGTTGTAGAGGGATGAGTTGAGATTAGGGTTGTAGATGATTGATTAGGGTTGTAAAAGGATGTGTAAAAGTTGATCTGTTGTCATGAAAAGTTAGCGTTTCAATTGCATGCAAGGGGGTGTATATATAGGCAATTGCTCTCCCTTGTTGTCTAGGGTTTAATGCCCGGATGGACTTGATCCGATGGCCCTCCTGAAAGAGGACCGTGGGTTTGCTCTCGGAAACGGCTTTGCCCGGGTTTTGACCCGGTCGCTAAAAGTCGGTTTTATTTCCGGTGTCGGTTTTGACCCAAATTAGTCTTATTTGATTAGAAATGACCCACTGGGCCTGAATTTGAGGCCGGTTTTGTGAGATTTGTACTCCGTAAAAAGCCCAAGCCAGAAACTAATGGTTTCGAGCCCACATCCGAGCGCATAGAAACACGTTTGCGTCCGATCATCATGAAGTGTTTTTTGGAAACTACTATAGACACCTGGCGGTCAAAATATGGGTGTCTACAGAGCCCCCACTCTGACTGAGGCTTGGACAAGGCGAAAGTCAGAGTAGCTACCAGGCCAATCGAGGATTAGGACCTGACAGACTTTCGGTCGGGTCGTTTATAGTCCATTAGACCTGCGTGAAAGGGCCCGCCAGCCATAAGACAGAAGCCATACCTGGGTCGATGATGATAACTCCGTGGGGAAATTGGACTTGCCGCGTAAGTCCTGGGTGCGCCTATATATGGGCCCATCCTGTGCTATTCCGGGAAAATGTCGCCTAGGGCTTTCCGCTGGGGAGATATATGAGTTGTGCGGGCTTGCCTCCGAAGCCTTGAGTCGTACTTGTATCAGTTACATAAATTTTTGCATGCAACACGTAGGTAAAAATATGACTCGCGCTGGGGAATAGTGATTTTTGCTTAGTTTTTGAAATCGAAATCGTGAGAGCAACTCACGTGCTAGGTTTTCAAAATGGAAAGGGGTAGAAAAGAAATTTGCAGTTTAAATAGACCGAAATTTGACCTTGTCGAAAAGTTTTTTTTTTCAAATGGCTAAGTTTTGCAAATTTTGAAGTGAGAATTTGAAAAGAGAGGTATACCGACAGACTCGAAACTGGACGTGACAGGACGAGTTGACAGACACGAACTGGACTCTCTAAGGGTTGGACCGTGACTCGGTAGGAGGGTGGGCCATCTAAGATGATAAGACTCTTAAGTTGCGCTATTCCGTAGTCTAGGCGAGTGGCAACACGGCCGAACATCGGAATGGGATAGATATGCTACGGGGGACTTGCGGTAGTCTGTAATGGGACTGTTGTAGTCTAGTGCTCTTCTGGATTTTTGATTTTTAGGGTACATTCCCAAAGTGGGTATTGCTTCGAGTCCTGACAGATTCTCGTCTTCGATTGAGCCGAGTACTAGGACACACTACAGAAAGGAGGCTAGTTTTTTTTAAAGTACTTTGGATTTTGTGAGTGGAAGGAGAACTTCTGTCTAATAGAAGCCCCCGGGACGACAAAGCTAGATATTGAGAACATGACAGTGTCGTGACCGGAATGATGGTGCTTTTTGAATGTGTGTCAATGTGAGTGGTTGTGCCTCTGTTGAAAGGCTGCCTACGTATTCACGTGTAGTGAAATCAAACCATGTTGTAGTTTAGTGAAGAAAGATATATTATGGTGCCTAGTCTAATAGGACTTTGTGTGTAACTAGCCATAGCAATGGTGTAGGCTAGGTGCATTCCCAATGATGTCTTGATCAAAGGGCTAGAATGGTTAGGATGTTGATCCTGTGACTGTGAGCGTTCTCCGGGGTAGCCCCCAGAGGTGGTGTGAACTATTTGGGCATGTTTTATGCCGACCGCAGGTTGAGTTCCCGTGTTTGGGCCTGGTAACTGGTTTGGATGAGAAGAATTGAGATGGGATTTGATGAGTTTTGCTCTCGTGTCTTTGACGAGTTTTGATCTCGGGTCTTTGTATGGTGATTGTGAATTTTCTTATGTCGTGTTGTGTTGTGTTGTAGTTGTTGTGCAAGGGGGAAGTCGAGTAAAAATGGCTCGAACCTTGATCGGGATAGGTTTGATAATGCGGGATCTGGTTTCCATGTCTGGCCCTCATGGTTAGGGGTATCCTATGGAGCTTGAATCCTCAAAATTTCGGGCTGTCTCTAGCCTAGGTCTCGGGAAGGTCTTGAGAGTTGTAATGTGGGAAGGCTAAATGTGGTGTTAGTTGACCAACTTGATCGTTTCTCCCCTATTGGATGGTATGGATATCGATAATTTTGAATTGACCGTATTCCGGTCAAAGGACTTTCATTTGGGCCGACCGTTGACCCCGGTCATGGGCTTTTTTCATTTTTTTGGTTGACCTCTTAGCTCCGGTCATGGAATTCTTCATTTGGATTGACCGCTTAACCTCGGTCATGGCTGCCTCTTTTTTTTTTTTTGATAATGGCCTGCTTTTTGTTTTGGCTTTTTGCTTTTTCCTGGACTTTTGATTTTTTTGTCCAGTTTTTCTTTTTTTCTTGGACTTTTGATTTTTTTCGTCCAGTTTTTTATTTGGACTTTTGATTTTTTTTTTCGTCCAGTTTCTTTTTTGTTGGTCAAACTAACACCTGAGGTAGGGATTGGTTGATCTTGTTGGATGGGTGTTTATTGTGGGAAATGGGCTTGCCTCCCGTCTTGAACCCAAACTAGAAGATTACCTAGATTTGTCATAGGATTCGATACCGCTCCTGCTAAGTGTAGTTTTGTGGCTTTCTATGTCAGACATGGAACAGGTAAAAGGGAAACACGGGCTCAGTTTCCTGCAGTCATTATAGATGTGCCTATAATAGTCACGTGCATGTGCTCACAATGTATGATGGTGTTTATCATGTTCTCGGAAACACATAAGGAAAGTATATAAGAGAAAGAATATTTGAAAGCTGATTTTATTGAATTTTGAAAAAGAGGACAGAATGCAAAAGACTCTGACTCTGATTTGGAAATGAGGATGTAGGGTATCCTAGACTCGGACTCAGACTTAGACTCAAATCAAATCCGGACTCGGATGCTCGGTTGGTTGTTTTTTTTGGTAAGGTCTTTGATTGGAGAGAACGACGGGTGCCACGACTCGCCTAAACTCAGCTTTGCGCAAGTGCAAGAGAGGGAGTCAAACTAGACACGGCCCGGGTGACGGGTTGACAAAGACTCTCGGACCGGGATACTCGAATGTTGACCTAGACGAGGTAACGACCGCGAATTAGACTCGAGCTGCAGAAGGGTGAGTCCGAAAATAGGGCGACCGTGTTTGACTCGGGTTAGACTCTCCTAAGACAAATGTGTAGGGTGCGATTCTCAGAGTGACTGTGATTAATCGCTCCGTCGGAGAATAGCCCCCAAATGAGGCCAAGGACTCAGATAGGACTCAGATGGTATGACATCTAAGTGACTCAAAAGTGGGGTATGTGAGACGACACGATCCTTAGAGCAACCGTGATTGATCGCCCTGCTGGAGGGTAGCCCCCGAGTGAGGAAAAGCCTGAAAAGGGAATGACTCGGAAAGGACACCTAGACGGGTGACTCGTGAGAGGTGGGCCTTCTTTAGGATTCGGCGGGTGGGTCGAGTCCTGTTCGAAGAAAGGTCCACGTGAGACATCCCCAGACTTTGGACTCGAATGTGTAGATGGGCCCTCCTTTGTAGAAGTATGTCTTACGTAGGTGGGTCTTGCCTTAGTCTAATAAGGCGGACTGGGATAGGGAAGAAACTCGTGATGTAAGATCGACAGAGTCTCGATGCTAAAGACCTCGACGACTTATGACACGACCTAACACATGCTAAATACGGGAAGTCCTAAGAAGAGGAAGGTTTTGAAAAGGATTTTTTTTAATCCGAAAAAAATTCGGTGGAGGGGGGCCTAATTTTTCAAAAATTAGAAAAAAAGTATTGGGCCTCAAATTTGAGAGTTCGAAAATATTTTCGAGTTTTGAAATGGGTAGAATACCGGCTAGAAATAGGCTATTTTGAGTAAAATCATAAGTCCTAAATTCGGTATACGTCCCGGGTTTTGAAATTGGATATTTTGAGAAAGATGTGATCTTTGAATAAGGACGGTTTTTGAAAGCGACTTTAGAAACCAAATAGCACATAGTCACGCAAGCATAATAACGACACCATGTATGCTCTGTACTAAGTCTCGGTCGGTCTATAAAGGGTCTATACCAGTGCACATAGCCTAAACGTGAATCGGGACAGACTCTCTAAGTCGAGTTGAGCTTAGAACATGCCGCGAAACCCATACGAATCGACTATGGACACCTTTAACATATCCATATTGGAGTATATCACGGTATAGTGGGACGTCGGTCACCAGTACTGGCCCGAGAAAAGATAGGGTTATGCATGAACCGTAAAACTAAAATGCGTATTGTACTAGTCAAACAATTTCTATTCGAGTCTCACCCTGAGGATGCCGATGGTAAGTCACGCATCAGTTAATCCCCAGCGGAGTCGCCAAATTGTGGACATGACATAGGTCCACCCCGACGCGACCACGCGCGGGTTTGGGGAGGTGAATAAATCTCCATATGAGATGGGTCGAATTGAAATTTAAATTGAAGTGGAGTCACCACTGAATTTTGTCGGAGTTCGGGCCCGTTCGAACCCACTCTATATCTTAGTGGGCCATGCACAAAGTATGGCCCATTTGGATGTCAGATTTTATTGGGCTCGTCCTTTTGCATTTGATACCGATACCGACATTATCGGATACCGTGTATTGAATGACTCTCGTGCGCCAACGGTTTTGGGCATCCGGAAACCGAGGTTCTGAGTAAGGGGTGAGGGTACGTGTTGGGAAGTTCACAAAGAACACCCAACCCCGCCCGCACATTAGCGGCCTCTACTAAGATATCGTTTGACTCTCTAATACGCGCGTTAGTGATACGATGAAAATGATATGCAAGCAGTGTTTTGCCTAAACATGTGAATAATTGAATGAATTGCTAAGTCGATTTAATGCATCTAAATTTAACGTCAAAGTTGTATTTAGCATGCGAGATTTATTTTAGTACAATAAAATAAATAACGGAAAATAAAATCGACAAAGATATAAACAAACATGTTAGTAACGGTATAACGATAATAACGGTTTGCGAAAATATAAAATGCTATAGGATAATGTAAACATGATGCATGATTTTGGAAAATCAATAATTTTGCTAAGTCGTGTAAAAATATGGTACGATTTATACTCGACTTTAAAATTTCGAGGCTCGTCATATTCGATATTTGATTATGGAATCAATATCAAATATTAGGAGCGAGTTTAGAAAAAGTGTTATAAGTCGTTTTAAAATTGAACTAAAAAAGATCCTTTTGTGTCGCAATTTCCATGCAATCGCGCGACTTGTACGAACTTCGCGCGACTTGCACAGGCGCGCGACTCGCATGAGATCCGTGCGACTCGCATGACACCCGCGCGACTCGCATGAGACCCGCGCGACTCGCATGATATCCGCGCGACTCGCATGGAGGGCTGTTTTGCGTTTTTTGATTAATTCCGTTAGATTTGATATTCGACTACGGAGTCGGTATCGCATCCTTGGAATGATGATTTTTATTGAATTGGGCAGAAATATTTTACGATTTATACTCGATTCGGATTTGGATACTCGTCGTATCCGATATTCGATTATTGAATCGATATCGGATGTTTAAAGCGCAATCTAGAAAATATATTTGTAAGTCGTTTTAAATCAACTGAAACGAAATAAATTGTCTCCGCGTTCTATAGTGTCGGAATTAATTCTTGCGAATTATGATTACTAATTTTGGCATCAACGACTTCATATTAGTTAAATTAATTGACCAAATCGTTTAGATTCAACGTCCAACTATTGAGTTGGTATCGAACCTAAATAGATTGACGCTTCACGATTACTTTAATTAAAACGGATTCGATTTGATTCCCTCGGCTTCCCGACATTGTAATAAATCCTTAAGGATTGTGTGATGTCGGATCCGCGTCAACAGGTTTCGACCTTAACAAAAAAAAAAGAATGTCTTATTCAAAAATAATTTTGAAATCGATGAAATATGCGATGAACAAAGACACAAACAAAATAATTTTTTTTTATTGTTTACGTTGACTTGCTTCAACAATCAAGTGCTAGGGGTGTCGGGATAAGCGACCGGCAACATCGGATGAAACATCCTTGTATATTCGGATTTCCTTATCCCGTCATCATTCGCACTCGACACGAATCCACAAGTCTTTTAATATCTTGTACTATTAATATTATCGATATTATAAACTGTAAGATAATGTAATCCCCTGAATTGGGTGATTGGTATTGCATTCAATATATAGCGTTTACAGAGATTACAAGAATCATACAGATACAGTATATTCACAGAATAAGGAATATAATCCTAATATCGAGGTAACAATATAACTAGCGTATATACAATCTACTGTAAACTAGGCAACAATATAATTACGATATCTTTGATATCTATTATGCCCCCACAGTCGGAGCGGGAGGAGGACGGACGGTCAGGCTGGTCCTGAATCGATCAAATAGGTACCTTGGTAGACCTTTCGTAAATATATCGGCATATTGATATTCGGACGGAACATGTAGAACACGGACAAGGCCAACCTGAACTTTTTCGCGCACAAAATGAATATCGAGTTCAATGTGTTTAGTGCGCTGATGTTGAACCGGATTATCAGAAAGATAGATAGCCGAAATATTGTCACAGTAGATAAGAGTAGCACGCCGCATGGGGAGATGCAGCTCGAGTAGTAGATTCCGAAGCCAGCTAGTCTCGGCAACTGCATTGGCAACGCCTCTGTACTCGAACTCAGCGGTGGAGCGAGAGACAATTGACTGTCGTTTGGACGACCAAGAGATAAGGTTGTCCCCAAGGAATACACAATATCCGGATGTCGAGCGACGAGAATCAGGGCAACCGGCCCAGTCAGCGTCGGAGTAGGCAGTAAGATGAAATGACTTCGAGATGCCTATGTGAAGGTCATGATCTAGCGTACCTTTCACGTATCGGAGAACACGTTTAAGAAAGGCTAGATGTGGTTCTCGAGGGTCATGCATAAATAAACATACCTGCTGTACTGCATATGAGATGTCAGGCCGAGTAAAAGTTAAGTATTGTAGGGCACCGGCAAGACTACGATAAAGGGAGGCATCAGTTACAGCAGGGCCAGACGACGGACTCAATTTTGATCCAGGCTCGAGAGGAGTGGTAGTCGGGTTACAGTCAGACATGGAGGCACGGGCAAGGATATCCAAGGCATACTGACGCTGACATAAAAATAAACCATTGCTGTTACGGGTCACTGTAATGCCAAGGAACTGATGTAACGCTCCAAGATCAGACATAACAAATTCATGCGAGAGAGTTGATATAATAGACCGGAGAAGGGTCGTAGAGGAAGCCGTGAGAATAATATCATCAACAAGTAGTAACAAACATACCCCGGTTTTTGTGGATCACGGAAGCCCGGAGGTTGATGCATATAGACTGTTTCAGCTAAATCACCATAAAGGAAGGCTTTTTTCACATCAAGTTGGTGAATAGGCCATTGTCGAGAGACAGCAATACTGAGGACTGTGCGGATCGTGGTTGGCTTCACAACAGGACTAAAAGTTTCATCACAGTCAATACCAACTTGTTGAGAGTTACCATTGGCCACTAATCGAGCCTTATATCGCTGCAAAGAACCGTCAGAATGAAACTTGGCGGAAGAGCCACATACACCGAACAATAAATTGGTCAGTCGGACGGGGTACCAGTTCCCAAGTATTATTATTAATCAAAGCTCGGTACTCATCTACCATGGCGGCTTTCCAATTCGAATCCCGTAAGGCAGTCAGGTGAGATTTAGGAAGTGGTGAAATGGGTGAGGTGGTGGTGTGAAGGTTCATGTGAATCTTTGGCTTGAAGATACCGTGTTGTGCTCGGGTGGTCATGCGGTGAGACGGTGGGGGTGGTGGAGGTGGTGGAGGTGGGGGTGTTGTTGTTGTGGGGGTGGGGGTGGGAGATGGGGAGTCGGGTCCGGTCGAGAGGGGCGTAGGTGGGGTGGGGGTGGTCGGTTCGGTGGGTGTAGGTGGTTCGGGGGACGGGAATGAAACAGATAGGAGGGGATTGGGGTCGGGATCGAGGAACGAGTAGTCAGGGGAGGTGGATGTGGACGGGGACGGGGAAGACGCAAAGGGGAAGACCGACTCGTCAAACGTGACATGACGGGAAATGATAAGTTTTCCCGTAGTGAGATCAAGACACCGATACCCACGATGATTTGGTGGATAGCCAAGGAAGACACACCTAGTGGACCGAGTTTGGAGCTTATGAGTGCGGTTGGCGGACAGATTTGGGAAGCAGAGACATCCGAACACCCGTAAGTGTGCATACGATGGATGCCGGAGGAAGAGGATTGATGTAGGGGTACAGTTTTGTATAGAGGTGGACGGAAGGATATTATGAAGGTAGGCGGAAGCATGAAGGGCCTCGACCCAGAAGGTAGGTGGGAGAGACGCGTGACATAGAAGGACAAGAACCATCTCATTTAGCCGTCGTAGCATTCTCTCGGCTTTACCATTTTGTTGAGACGTTTTAGGACAGGAGAATCGAATCACAAGCCCATTTTGTGTGGCAAAATTATGAAATGGGGTGTTGTCAAATTCACGACCCATATCACACTGAAAGCTTTTAATATCTCGACCGAATTTTGTTTTAATGAATTTCGTGAACTGCATGAATTTTTGGTGAGTGTCGGATTTAAACTTAAGAGGAAAGACCCACACAAAATTCGAGAAATCATCTACGAGAACGAGATAATACTTATAGCCACTTTTACTATGTATGGGTGATGTCCAAAGATCAGCGTGAATTATATCAAACGGGGCAATGGACTCGGAAGTAGATGCATAAAATGGTAAGCGTTTGTGTTTGCTTAATTGACATGACGAGCATAAATGAGACTGAGTTTTATTATTACAAGAAATACGACTCTGACTATGAAGTAACGACAAAATATTTGGACCCGGATGGCCAAGACGATCATGCCATGGGCGGGTGCAGACACTGACACAAAGGCAGAAGGACGGGACACGGAGGCTGATGAGGACGTTTTTGGAGACGTGGACACGGGATAGAGGTCTCCCCGACTACTGCTCCTCATAATCAAATTCCCAGTCTTGAGGTCCTTCATAGAAAAACCATCGGGGTCAAATTCAACAGACACATTGTTATCTTTAGTGAATTGACGGACGTATATAAGGTTTTTAATTATTTTAGGAGTATATAGGACATTACGGAGGTGTAGGTTTCCGTTAGGCAAGTTTATTTGGGTCATGCCTGAACAGTGGATCGGAATTGAATTACCATTACCTACGTAGATTGAGCGAACCGAACTTAAATTAAATGGCGGGGATAGCATACCTTGGTTAGCTGTCAGATGAGAAGTTGCTCCCGTATCCATATACCACTGATTATCCTCCGGATTTGGCAGAGACATGGTATGAAAAGCTGAACCAACCTGGGTGAATTCCAAATCCGAGTTGGCTGCAAGATTTGCCTGACCCGCATACCGAGGCTGCTGTGTGCGACCCATCCTGCCGCTGTTGTGCTACTGGCTGACAGACCCGTACCACGGGGCCGTTCAACCCGCATGAGTCGGAAAAGGGCAGGGTGGAGGGGCCCAGTAGTATTGCGCCGGCGCCGGTGTATTCCAGTAGGTCGCCGGACCGACTGCTGCTGTTGCTGCTGGTGTCGCCGGACCGACCCAACCTTGCTGCTGGTGTCGCCGGACCGACCCAACCTTGCTGCTGCTGTCGGCGATTGCTGTTGTGGGCGACCCGTCCGCCGTGTTGGTTGCTGCTGTTCCCACGGCCACCACGACCTCGGTGGTTGTGGGATCTGGTCGCGCGACTCCCAGATCTGGGACCAGAGGAGCGCGGTGGTGGTGTCGGTTCATCAAGCTCGCCGGTGTCGGCAGTAGGAGCTGCCAGGGCCGTTGCCGGCGTGTGTTCAGACCGGCTATTTTGACGGTTTTGTTCCAATTGGAGCATACTACGGGGTGTCTCGAAATCAGGGAGAGTCTGATTGATATACGCACCGACAGTGTCGGAAGCGGTTGGTAGTCCCCGAACGAGTTGGAGAACGATCCTTTGGTCATCGACTTTGCCTCCAACGTCAGTTAATTGAGCAGCTACATCCTTGAGTTTCTGACAGTAATCTTCAAGCGAAGGGACGGATTCCAAAGTTAAATTTACGAACTCATGTTCTAATGCGGCGGCCCGAGCACGCTTGTTGTTCAAGAAATGATTCTTGAGACGAGTCCACGCTTCGTAAGCCGTGGTCGGCTCCTCAAGGATACGCAGGAGGAGGTCCTCAGAAATGGAACCGTAGATCCATTGTACCACAACCGCATCGATTTCTAGCCAATTTCCATAGGACGGATCGGTTTCCGCAGGTGCATCCGTTCCATCAATATGTTTGAGAAATTTGTACGCTCGTGCGTGAAGTGTGAATAATTTAACCCAGTGATTGTAGGTTATTTTCGTGCCGTCGAGAACACGAACTTTGTGTTGAATATTTGTAATACTGTAAACGGGGTGAAGGTTGTTTTTCGAGTTTTTGGACGAGGAAGAGTCATCTCCTGCCATTGGTTATTTTGTTTTATTGCTTGGTTCGAAAACCAAGGCTCTGATACCATTTAAGATAATGTAATCTCCTGAATTAGGTGATTGGTATTGCATTCAATATATAGCGTTTACAGAGATTACAAGAATCATACAGATACAGTATATTCACAGAATAAGGAATATAATCCTAATATCGAGGTAACAATATAACTAGCGTATATACAATCTACTGTAAACTAGGCAACAATATAATTACGATATCTTTGATATCTATTATAAACAATAAAAAACGCAAAAAAAGACGAAGAGGACGAGAGGAAGACGAGAAAAAGAGAACGAGATTATTGCACCCTCAACCTACATGTTTCTTGTCTCGGATAGAACTCGCTAGTTGTGGCTTTAGCACGGGAGTATCGAGGTCGATGTAAGTTAAGTTATGGTGGTTTAGGGTTTGCTAGATGCTAGGGTTGAAGGTAGTAATTATGGTGTATTGGGGTTGTAGAGGGATGAGTTGAGATTAGGGTTGTAGATGATTGATTAGGGTTGTAAAAGGATGTGTAAAAGTTGATCTGTTGTCATGAAAAGTTAGCGTTTCAATTGCATGCAAGGGGGTGTATATATAGGCAATTGCTCTCCCTTGTTGTCTAGGGTTTAATGCCCTGATGGACTTGATCCGATGGTCCGCCTGAAAGAGGACCGCGGGTTTGCTCTCGGAAACGACTTTGACCGGGTTTTGACCCGGTCGCTAAAAGTCGGTTTTATTTCCGGTGTCGGTTTTGACCCAAATTAGTCTTATTTGATTGGAAATGACCCACTGGGCCTGAATTTGAGGTTGGTTTGTAAGATTTGTACTCCGTAAAAAGCCCAAGCCAGAAACTAATGGTTTCGAGCCCACATCCGAGCGCGTAGAAACACGTTTGCGTCCGATCATCATCGGGTGTTTTTTGGAAACTACTATAGACACCTGGCGGTCAAAATGTGGGTGTCTACAAATACGAGCGAAGATTATAAGGTAAAGTCTTTTGTCAATAGGAGAATGTAAAAATTTGATTGAATTGTCCTTTTACAGTAATAAGTGTAAAGAATTGTTTGAATGAAAGAGAATATTACTGTCCATATATATTTATTCATTAAATGGTAGGAATCCGTGAATGAAAGGTAGTACTATAATATTTACAGTATAACTTTTGTAACTACGATAATTATATTAATATTGAATGAGATTTTTTTTGGAAAAATGTAAATGTACTATATTAATCTCAATATTTGTCTTCCCAAATTACATACAATTTCATACACAAAATCATATCAAATATTAGTGTATCTGTATATTGCGTATAGATTTAATACTATGCCCCTTGATCATTAATCGAGCCTGCAACACATCCTTCACACTCCGCATAATCTTCTCCGACCTCCTAACACTGAGTTCATGACGACTTCTATTCCTTTCCTCCCAAATTCCATAAATTGTGACTAGAAACACAACAAAGCAAACATGCTTCCAACCCAACGACTTATGCCTCCAGGAACTGAAACACCACAACACATCAAGTTGGGGTAGAACAATATTCACCCAACTCTCCATAATCTTCACGCACCTGTGACTAAAATTGAATGTGATTACTCACTCCGTTTCATTGATATCTTTCACATTTTTTTAAACAATTTCTTTGATTTTTTTTCCATTTTTTTTGTTATCATACTTCCCTCTTACCTGGCTTATCCACTTACTCTCTCTACTTTTATATATTCTACTATCTTCGAGTCTGACTTATTTTCTCTCTTTCCCTTTTAACTCATATTCACCCAAACATTTCTCTCTCTTAATCCTTTATCTTTCCCCAAAAATAGCACACATTCTCACACCCTAATTTCCCCCAAAAATCCTAGAAGAACATATCTTAGACTCAGAGGGAGTATTGTTTTATTAAGAAATGTGTCAAAGGCGTAAGAAATCAATGAAATGGAGGAATTAATTTTTTTTTTGGTAAAAATAATATCCATTTTCAATATTCTATACCATGGTATAAACGAAAAAAATTTCAAAATAATGCTCTTAAATAAACTTATTATCGTTTCGGGTCGGATTGAAAACTAATAATTAACAAAATGGGGCTCTAGGAGGTTCGGAGTGAGGCTCGTGTTTAGGCGGAGCGAACCCGCCATTAGAAATGACGGGTTTTTGAAATAATAAATTCCCGAAAAAAAAAAATTAACCCTAGACCCGCCATTGGGAATGGCGGGTTATTAAGTACTAACCCGCCATTCCCAATGGCGGGTTTAGGGTTAATTTTTTTTTTAACAAGCAATGATAAGATGATATAAATGTGATATATTATCAAGCTATCAAGTGTAGTCTAGTGGTACAAGGCTTTAATTGTTTTCTAGAGGTTTCGGGTTCAAACCTCCTCATGCTATCCCAATGGTAAAGCACTAAAGCATTACCATCAGATAAGTACAAAAATTCGTATTACTTTTATTTCCTTTGTCTATTCAGTGAGAAGATGCAGAGAAACTCTTGTACCACTAAAATTTAACTCTAGAATGGCGGGTTAGTGCTTAATAACCCGCCATTCCCAATGGCGGGTCTAGGGTTAATTTTTTTTTTTCGGGAATTTATTATTTCAAAAACCCGCCATTTCTAATGGCGGGTTCGCTCCGCCGCCTAAACACGAGCCTCACTCCAAACCTCCTAGAGCCCCATTTTGTTAATTAGTTTTCAATTCGATCCGAAACGATAATAAGTTTATTTAAGAGCATTATTTTAAAAAAAAATTCGGTATAAACAGTAAAACCTGTCGATAGAGCATGAAAAGGTCTTGCAAAATGATACCCCAAGGCATGCGCAATCTTGAATTGGTCGTTGAATAAATGGAGAAAGGCAAAAAAAATCCGCAAAGTTTGAGTTGGATAGCAATGTATACACAAGTGTTGTGCTGTAAATGATTGGCATGAAAACAATAGGTACTACATGATCAATGCACTGCTCCACTTTAGCCCAATACGTACTACTTTTTGAAACGTTTACATGGGTTTCTTGATTGGTGATAAGGTTATCATACTAACTTTATTTATTTTTACATGATTTATATTGTGGAGTAAATCTCAAGAAAAGAATAACTCAGATCCTTTGGAGAAAGTGTCCCCCACCAAATGTATCAGGATTGCTACGTAAGTTCGAATGAATTGTATATATATTTTATTTGGATTCGTTTCTTTCATTCGTATACATTTTTACTATTGTTCACAAAATTGTTTTGTAAAGGATTAGATAGAGTACTCTCTCTTTAATACATCTACCAAAATTTATTCAATTGCTTAAAGAACAAATGAGTAACTTTAACCCTAAATGTTCCATTAAAAAAAATGTGTTGATTGAAGAAAATAATTATGGAGATATAGAAAAATATATTTGGTTGATTAGGTTAAATTTGATATATTTAATCATATTGAATAATTCTAAAACATTCTTATCATATTTCATTTTAACATGTACTGTAAGAATACACTTTAGGCAACTCCATTTATTAATTATGTCAATTAACTTAGTAAAATCATGAAAGGTGATATATATCCATGATATGGTTAAAACTTTGAGTCACGTGATTCATATTTATGCATGTATGATAAGGTTGGGATAGAGTATTTAACCTGCATGATTGGTGACATGCATCTTGGTATGACATGCATCTTGGTAAATAATAATCTTAGTACATGCAGTTTTTTCTTGTTGAAATCTATACCTTTATTTTTATCGTGCATGTCTTAATTGCGATGACGCATAGCCGTATTATTGATGTTATAATGTTGATATGAATATCTTATATCTATATCCTGAGAAATGTACATGTGGGGTTGAGAATGATAGTGAATACTCCCTCCGATTACCTGTGTTCTTCCCCTTTCTTTTTGGGGAAGAAAATAAGGAGGGAGTAATTATATTAATAGAATAGGAAGAGTGGAATGAAAAAGTAAGAGAGAGAAATATTATATTAATTAAATAAGAAAAAGTAGAATGAAAAAGTAGGAAAGAGGAATATTATATTAATTAAATGAGAAAAAGTGTGGTGGAAAAGTAGGAGAGAGGAATATTATATTAATTAATGAAGATGATAAAACTTTCCTTAAATGGAAAGAGGGAAGAAAATCCAACTCAGCCCAAAAAGGAAATAGGGAAGAACATAGGTAATCGGAGGGAGTACATTATACATGTGACATGATCAAAAGCGAGATAGACATTCTATTTCCAAGTTCATGGAATTAACTAACCTTAATTTTGTCCACTCATACTCCTTCAAACCGTAGTAACAGGCATACATAGCATATTATTGTTGCTTTCGTTTCTCCAATATTATGATAGAGCACATGGGGTTGGATTAACCTATTTCACAATAATAAATGGATGTTATCCGCATTATATGATAAATTGATAAGTCTCCCATCTTCTCAGAATCTCAAGCCACATCATACATAATCTGTATGTGCGTATATAAATATAAGGAAAATGAATTAACGTCATCAGATGAAGCTCGATCTCCCAAAATGCTGTCTGCAATGCAATGCCTGGTATTTTCTTGTCTGAAATCATGTTTCTATTATTGACGAGTCAACAATAGCAGCTTTCAGGTCCTCCTAGAACGAAAGAACATTCATGCATGGAAAAATAATCAATACATACATATAACATGGCGTTTTTGTCTTCATGCAACTAACAAAATCTCATATGGTTGGTTTCCTCGCTTCACTAGGCCGTGAATTGCCTCATGTCATCCATGCATGTATGTACTCATGTCTACTATATATTGCTAATCTCAATTAACATATTTATATATCACTTACTTGTGACGGACATATTCATCACAAACTTGAGATGAGTCAAATATTATTATAGTGAAAACAAATAAAAACAAAATTTCTAAGAAATAACAATCTACTTTGTCTTATATATCTACCCACAAGGGGTAGTATTTACGTTATCGCAACTTGTGACGAATATGTCCAGTGTAGGGAAAACTTATTGTAATATTAATCATTACAAAGTAGTCCATGTGCAATGGTTTTAGACTAGATGTTTCAAGTCATGCATGCATTAGTCTATTATCATCATAAACTTCATATTAACGAAATAATGGGTAGATGGATGTAGATGCATGGATAGAATTCGTTAATTAAATCCATTTCCAAATGAAGAGATGTAAACGTTAAAACAATTGGTCTATCTTGTCATTTCCAAATGAAGGAACGACTTAACGAGTGGTAGTTGATATAGATGTCATACATATGCATGCATATGCCCTACAACAACTACGTACAATTAAATCAAACCTACAAAGTAAAACCCAAGAACAAAATTCCAGGAGATGTTGCTCTCAGTTAATATTCAGGGTTAGACAACATCTTAGTCATACAAATCTTGTTTACACATACACTCTCCCAAACATCTATCACGACTTTGTTCCACTTCAATCATTCTCTACTATTTCATCTAACTATTTTATTTGGCAATCAACTAGCTAGTTAGTATGTATAAGTGGGGACGGGGACGGATCCAAGCCTTTTCTCCTTGGACTACATACAATCCCAAAAAAATTCAAACCAAGTAACGAGTATTGTTTTCTCTCTTGGCCTAGTGGTTAAGATTAGGTACCGTGTGACAATAGGTCGCAGGTTTGAATTCCCTTCCACAATATTGTAATGCAACTAGGTGCACTTTTCAGAGAATAAAAAGAAAAAATTATAATTAAATGTGTTGAGCCAAATTGGTTAGAGGCTTAATTTTTACCTCGAAGCTAAGCTAAGGTCAACAACTTACAAAATTTTCGTTCTTATTTTTAATCTGTATATGTTTACCCTCACCCATTGTATTTATTTTGTATCCCCAATTTGTGCAATAATAATTTAGCCCCAGATGTATGAAATTCTTGGCTCGCCCATGATATAATTACTTAGTATAGATAAGTAATGATGTCAAATGCACATAATAGAATATAAATTAGCCTCAATCATAACCTTTTGGTTGAGTTGATTCCATAACATGGTATCAGAGTAAGAGGTTGTGAGTTCAAACCCTGACAATCCCCAATATCTCGAACTCTTAAGTGGAAAAAAACTCATATAAATGGACGTGGAAACTCATATAAATGGATTCTCGTTCATTTGTTTATCTTTGATTAAAATATCATTTACAATGAACATGAATGACAAACAAATGAATAAAACTAAGGGAGTACATCATAAATCATCCCCATTCATACTATTTTATACTCCCTCCATCCCACTAAGATGTTCCCACTTATATTCCGATGTGAGGAATATAATAATCAAATGGGGAACATCTCTTTGGGATGGAGGGAGTATATACTATATAGTCTAGTACTACAAACTTTTTAAATTAGGATTCAAAATTCTTTCTTGAGTGGGTCTTCCTTGTGACGGGTATATCCGTCACAAAGTTATAACGGATAAGTATCACTCATATATATGGTTAAATGAGGCAAAATCAGACTGCCTGAGTAATAACAAATATTTTTTTCATCAATATATGTGGATAATACTTGATCCATTATAAATTTATGACGGATAAATGAATGAGTAAATTAGAATTACTCTCTTCAATGATGCGTTTATTAAAATTTACTCCCTTATGATTTTTTTTAATATTTTACACCCAAAAAGATGCAAAACTTCAAAATTCACTTGCAAATCACTACTCCGACGAGTTGATTCGGCGAGTTTGAATTATTTTGTTTGTTTTCTATTTTTTATACCGAAAGTGCCCCTTTCTTCTCCCTACCCTTCTCTCCCCCTTTTCTTTTACTCTCATTTAGTCTGCAGACTTGTAAAAAAAAATCCCCACGATTGATTGATGAATGGATGCTCGAGTTTTGGGTTTGGTGATTTTCAATTTGGGAATTTAGGGTTCTCTTGGAATTGGGATTGAAAGAGTTGGGAAAGTCGAAATGAGGATGAGGTTGGGTGGGGGAGGGGCGTACTATTAATGAAGGACATTTCGGTTAGTAAAATCATAAACTCATCGGAATAGTGATTTGCAAGTAAATTTTGATGTTTTGCATCTTTTTGGATGTAAAATATAAAAAAAATTCATAAGGGAGTAAATTTTAATAAACGCATCTTTGAAAAGAGTAATTTCAAATTTACTCTAAATAATTTTTTTTGCTTTCTTTATGAGGAGTACAAACTAGCTAAATAAAGACAATGGTGATCCTTGACCACAAAAAGAATTGTGTTTTTGGAGCATTTATCTAGGAGGCAACGCATGTTCGAGTGTTAGCCCAAGATCCAACAAGCTACACCTTTTGTCTATAAAATATTAACAAAGCAAATAATAACCATGAAACCAAAGTGGCTATATATTGTTATTGTTATTCATAATAAAGGATGATGATCGATCACAATATTGAAAAAATTGCCCCTAAAAAAACAAAGATAGATAGGTCCCACTTGTATTTCATTGAAATGCCGCAAAAATTGCCTACAAAACCCCCCCACTCTCCCTCCACACTTCACCCTCCCCCAACCCCAACCCCAACCCCAACCCCAGCACTATTTACTTATTCTCATTTGACAAGCTTCTGTCTCATTACTAATAACAACCATTTAAAGTTCAAGTTCTAAGTACAAGACATTTTTGTAGGCCTTTTTTTCAAATTGATTGAGCCATATAATGGCTAGACCGCAACAAAGATATAGAGGCGTACGACAAAGACATTGGGGTTCTTGGGTCTCCGAAATTCGTCACCCACTATTGTAATTCTCTACTCCTTACGCATACCATTTATGTTTGCATTTAATTAAAATATTTCTCACTATATAAAAATAAATAAACGATTAAGATATACTATTATGCTGTATAATGAGTTGCATGACAAAAAAATAATTTTTCTGTCTCGATCATTATTTATCATTGATTAGAATAATTTTTACTAATAATATAAAAGATATACAAATGACCGAGACACAGAGAATATCACAGATTTTTTTACTTTTACGTACAATGAACAAAAGTTAGCATAAGTGATAAAAGTTTTTTTAGCTTTAACCATGAGGTTGAGGTTCGATTATAACACTAATGAAGTAGTGTTTGATTGGCAGGAAAACGAGAATATGGCTAGGGACGTTTGAAACGGCGGAGGACGCAGCAAGAGCGTACGACGAAGCAGCAAGACTAATGTGTGGGCCCAACGCTCGAACCAACTTCCCTTACTCCTCCTCCTCATCATCACCTTCGTCTTCGTCTTCTAAGCTATTGTCTTCAAGTCTTGCAGCAAAGTTACATAAATGCCATGTCCAAGCCACCCTTGAACTGACAAAAAGGCAGGAGCATCAAGTTGTTGTTAACAATATTAATGTGGTTACTCATCCTACTAGCAGGGACAATGGAGAGCGTAGTAGTGTGGAAACGACCCCTGTGAGTTCGCCGGAGGAACACAATAATGGTCATTATCCGTTACTTGAAGATGATCACGCGCTTATAGAGCAAATGATAGAAGAGTTGCTCGATTATGGTTACATTGAATTTTGTAACAACGCCCAAACTTAGCAACTTCAAATTACTACTCCAATCTCCCTAAGCTAGCTAGTGTATGTATACCTACTGTATCAAATATTATGCATTTTCATAAGTCTGCAGTCTGTAATGTTTTTTTTAAAATCTTAATTCATGCTTAATACTCTCCCAGGTTTTTAAATGATTGTCCCGTTCGTTGAACATAGGTGAGGAATATTATATTGAAACGAGATAATCATTTAAAACTAGGAGGAGTAATAATTAAGAAGACTATATATGACGCAACTTTAATATATAGGCCGGGAGAATTACAAGGATACATGTGGAGTATATATTCTTATAATTCTAGTCAGTTTGAATGATCTAGAGTAAATGGACGGGCAAAGCAAATACTTTTGACAAGTGTGCAAAAAGAGCCGGCGGGACAATAATTTGTGTAATATTAGAAGTTCCAATTCCAATATTTCACATTTTGCTTTATAAAACAGTCCGACTATTTTTATTTGGAAAGTAAGGATCATGATATTCTAGTATGTATTGGGCCACCAGATGTGTAGCATATAGAACTTGCGTTCAAACAATGCAAAGTAATTTCCACACCGCTTTCTATTTTCCACTTTTATTCATTTTTCTTCTTGAACGGAATGTAACAATAAATTTGTAGTGCAATAAGTGAATTTTTCTTCCACTTTTATGCATAATAAGGATATATATTCTTATTAATTCAAATAGTTTAGATCACGTGCAAAACGTATGCCTTATATTAGAAATAAATTTATTACTCCCTTCATTCAAATTCAAGTGTCTCATTTGCTTTTGCACATTTGCCGAGACGCGTTTTACACTAGCGATATCTTTCATTTTACATTAGCAGAAATTATAAAAATTTGATATTCTTAATGTGCTCATAAAGACGAATCAAACAAAATCCCACATGACTATATTCTCACTTATAGATTGTTGAGAATATCGAAGATTCCCCTCAAGTGTGAATAGTGTCAAAAAGTGAAATGAGACACTTGGATTTGAATGGAGGGAGTAGTAAATAAACTAATAATAAACTAATATGTGAAGCAACGGAGAACGTTTGGGGATTCTGGTTTGTATTAAACCACCCGTACCAGAAAATCTACTAATCGTGTAAAAGCGACATATACTTGTCATTTGGACGTGTAATCGGGCATGATATATCCTGAAGATACCCCAGTTGCGTGGTATGAAAATCAGGTTAATGAGCTCACAAGCAACCCAATTTGTAGTGTATAATGCACGTTTTTCAGAGTTTTAAGGCCCAGGAAAAAATTGTCGAAAATTGTAAGGAGTTTTCATGGGTCGGTATGGATGACCACACACTATATGAGAAGCATCGGAGAATGTTAGGAGGTTTCAGTATGTGTTAAAGCACCCTTACCAGAAAATTGATTTATCGAGTAAAACCGACCTATACTTGTTGTTTGGGCGTGAAACCGGGCTGGGTATATCTTGAAGACACCCTTGTCATGTTTTATAGAAATAAGGTTGATTTGAAACGTGACTAGATATGAGCTCCCAAGCAGCTCGATTTCTAATGTATAATAATACACGTTTTTTTAGAGCTTCAGGGTCCAGAATAAAAAAAAGACTCCAATTGTACATAGTTTTTATCGGGTCGGTAGGAACGTCCTCACAAAATAGGAGAAGCATTAGAGAACGTTTGGAAGTTTCAATATGTGTATGTTAAGCCACTCTTACCAAAAAATCGGTTTATCGTGTAAAAGCGATCAATACTTGTCCTTCAGATGTGAAATCGGGTTGAGTATATCCTTAAGTCACCTAATTCACGTGGTATGAAAATCAGGTCGATTTGAAACGTGACTAGATATGAACTCCCGAGCAACTCGATTTGTATTGTATGATACACATTTTTCAGAGCTTCGTGATCCGGAATAAAAATGGCTAAAAATTGTACGGAGTTTTCATCGGGTTGGTAGAAACGTCCACACAATATATGAGAAGTATCGGAGAACGTTTGGGGGTTTCGGTATGTGTTAAACTACACTTACCAGAAAATCGATTTATCGTGTAAGTCTGACCTATACTTGTCGTTTGGGCTTCAAATCAAAAGTGTATACCCTGAAGACAACCTACTCACGTAGTATGAAAATATGTTTGATTTGAAATGTGACTAGATATGAGCTCCCGAGAATCTCGATTTGTAGTGTATAAAAATACACATTTTTCAGAGTTTTAGGGTTCGAAATAAAAAAGGCTGGAAATTGTAAGGAGTTTTCATCGGATCAAAAGGAACGTCCACACAAAATATGAGAAGCATCGTAGAATGTTTGGGGGTTTCGGTAATGTGTTTAACCACCCCTAGCAGAAAATCAGATTACTGTGTAAAAGCGACGACCTATACTTGTCATTTGGACGTGAAATCGGGCAGGGTATATCTTGAAGACACTCTAGTCACGTGGTATGGAAATCAAGTTGATTTGAAACGTTCCTCGATATGAGCTCTCGATACCACCTCGATTTCTAATGTACAATACACGTTTTTCATAGCTTTGGTGCCCGGGAAAAAAATGGCTGAAAATTGCACGCAGTTTTCATCGGTCCTTTTATCGTATAAAAACTACTTATTCTTGTCGTTTTGGCGTAAAATCAAGCAGGGTTCATCATGAAGACGTCCTAGTCACGTGGTATGAAAATTAAGTCGATTTGAAATGTGAACCGATATGTTCTTTCGAGCCGCTCGATATAAAGTGTATAATACACTTTTTTCATAGTTTTAGGGTCCAGAATAAAAATTGCTAAAAATTGAACAAAATTTTCATCGAGGGGGTAGAATGCCAACAAAAATATAAGAAGAAACGGGGAAGGTTTGGGGGTTCCGGTTTTTTTAAGTTGCCCCTTCCAGAAAATAGGTTTATTGTGTAAAATGACTTATTCATGTTCCTTGAGCATGAAATCGATCGGGAAAATTCTGAAAACACATTATTCATGTGGTTTGAAAATCAGGTTGATTTAAAATGTGAACCGATATGCGCGTTCTAGCAACTCGATTTTTAGTGTATAATGCACGTTTTTCAGAGTGTCGAGGTCCGGAATAAAAATGGTTGAAAATTGAAAAAAGTTTTCCTTAGTTGCATAGAAACCTGCACAAAAAATATGACGACCAACGGAGAATGTTTGGGAGCTCCGATATGCGTTAAACCACCCCTACCCGAAAATCGATTTATCGTGTAAAAGTGATTTATACTTGTCTTTTGGGCGTGAAGTCGGCTCCATAAATTTTTAGTTTTTTTTTTCGAGCCACAAAACTCATAAAAACGTGTATTATATACACTAAATCAAGCTGCTCGGGAGCTCATACCAAGTCACGTCTCAAAGATACCTGATTTTCATACCATATTACTAGGGTTTCCTCACGATATTCCTTAGCTTTCATTGGGTTGGTAGGAACGTCCACACAAAATAGGAGAAGCATCAGAGATATTTTGGGGGCATCAGTATGTGCTAAATAACCCCTATCCGAAAATCGATTTATCACGCAAACGCAACTTATAACTGTCTTTTGGGTGTGACATCAGGCAGAGTACACCCTGAAAACACCATTTCCACGTGGTATGGAAATAAGGTTGAATTGAAACGTGACTCGATATGAGCTCCCGAGCAGCTCGATTTCAAAGGTATAATACACGTTTTTCATAGCTTCGGAGCACGGGAAAAAATTGATGAAAATTGCACGGAATTTTCATCGGGTCGGTAAGAACGTCCACACAAAAATGAGAATCAACGGAGAACGTTTGAGGGTTCCAGTTTGTGTTAAACTATACCCCTACCAGAAAATAGGGTTATCGTATAAAAGCGACTTATTCTTGCCATTTTGGCGTAAAATCGAGCAGGGTATATCATGAAGACACCCTTCATGTGGTATGAAAATCAAGTTGATTTGAACTGTGAACCGATATGAGCTTCCGAGCTGCTTGATTTGAAGTGTATAATACATGTTTTTTTTATAGTTTCGGGGTCGGAATAACAATGACTAAAAATTGAGCAATGTTTCCGTCGGGTTGGTAGGAACGTTCACTCAAAGTAAAAGGAACAAGAGAAAAGTTTCGGGGCTTCGATATGCGTTAAACCACCTTTATCCGGCGAAAAATGGTTTATCGTGCTAAAGCGACTTATACTTGTCTTTTGGACATGAATTCAGGCAAGGAATAGCCTGAAGACACCCTAGTCGATCACGTGGTATGATAATTAGGTATCTTTGAGACGTGACTCGGTATGAGCTCCCGAGCGGGTTGATTTATTTTGTATAATACACGTTCATATGAGTTTTGGGGCTAAAAAAAATCTAAAAATTTACGAAGCTTTCATTAGGTCAGTAGGAACGTCTACACAAAATAGGAGAAACATCAGAGATGTTTTGGGGGCAACGATATGTACTAAATCACCCCTATCCGAAAATCAGTTTGCAAACGGAACTTATAATTGTCTTTTGGACGCGAAATCGAGTAGGGTACACCCTGAAGACACCCTTGTCACATGGTATGTAAATAAGGTTGATTTGAAACATGACTCGATATGAGCCCCGAGCAACTCGATTTATAGTGTATAATACACGTTTTCCATAGCTTCGGAGCCCTGGAAAAAATGGCTGAAAATTGCACGGAGTTTTCATCAGGTCGGTAAGAACGTCCACACAAAATATGAGAATCAACGGAGAATATTTGGAGGTTTTGGTTTGTGTTAAACTATCTCTACCAGAAAATAGGGTTATCATATAAAAGTGACTTATTCTTGTCATTTTGGCGTGAAATCGAGCAGGGTACATCATGATGAAACCCTAGTCACGTGGTATGAAAATCAGATTGATTTGAACTGTGAACCGATATGAGCTTCCGAGTTGCTTGATTTGAAGTGTATAATACATGTTTTTTTATAGTTTCGGGGTCCGGAATAATATTGGCTAAAAATTGAGCGATGTTTTCATCAAGTTGGTAGAAACATTCACACAAAGTAAAAGAAACAAGAGAAAAGTTTGGGGGCTCCAATATGCGTTAAACCACTCATATCCGAAAAATGGTTTATCGTGTAAAAGTGACTTTATACTTGTCTTTAGGGTATGAAGTCAGGCAAGGAATGTCCTGACGACACCCTAGTCGATCACTTGGTATGAAAATCAAGTATCTTTGAGATGTGACTCGCTATGAGCTCCCGAGTAGTTTGATTTATTGTGTATAATACACGTTTTTATGAGTTTTGGGGCTCGGAAAAAAAAAATTAAAAATTGAGCTTTCATTGGGTCGGTAGGAACGTCAACACAAAATAGGAGAAGCATCGGAGATATTTTGGGGCATCGGTATGTGCTAAATCACCCATATCCGAAAATTAGTTTATCACGCAAACGCAACTTATAATTGTCTTTTGGGCGTGAAATCGGGCAGGGTACACCCCAAAGACACCCTTGTCACGTGGTATGGAAATAAGGTTGTGTAGACACCCAGTTTTGGACCAGGTGGCTGCAGAAGTGCCCAACAAACACCCGATGACGATAGGACTGCAACGCGACACGGGTTCGCGATGTTGTAGGTGGTTTTCCTATAGAACAGATCAAATAATTATTCAGAAAAATCAAAAACTAACATGATGGCAGCCTTAGTAGTGTCGTTGCGGTCACATAGACCCTAATTAGAGTTAATTCCGACACCGGGACCCCGAGTCGGCCCCGAAACTCGAACAGAGTCAACACCGTGTCAAGCGAGCCTCGGGATGAACACCCGAGGCCCACTAAACCCATGGCGCTAGGTCAAGCCGTGGGAAGCCTTAACACCCAAGAAACATATCATACACCCGTCTCACGGTTTTGAAAAGTATCAAAACTGTATCCTCAAAATCCCAACCGCCCCACGTGCCTGGGTGTTGTGTGCCAAATTTGGACCCTTTTTCCTCCCATTTAGACCCGTTTTTCCTCTGTTTCGTGAGATTTGAGTGCGATTATCGCCATATTTTGCGTAATTCTCACATTAGTGTCTCTCTTTTGCATTTTACGTGTTTTTGGTAGTTTTCTGTCTATTTTGATAGGATTTTCGAAAGAAAACGCGTTTGAGCTTCTACGAGCATGAGAGAGATACGGTCCAAGAGCAAAGCACACAACTGAAAGTTCAAGTAATCCAATTGATCGACGAAGAAAGAGACCAGATAAGAGGTGGCTAACCACCGGGTGAAGTTTCGCCCGACGACATTTTCCACTCCCCGAAGATTTTCATGGCAGCTACCACCGGGTGAAATGACCAGGTGAAATTTCGCCCACCGGGTGAAATTTCGCCCGATGGAGAGACCGGGCCGAAAACGCAAAAACCGAAGAAAATCTCACCGGGTGAAATTTCACCCGGTGGGATTACTAGGTCGAGCCGCAGGGTGAAGTTTCACCCCATGAAGATGCAAAGGGTGAAGGTCTAGCTTAATTGAAGAAGGATTGAATCATGGGCCTTGAAGTTTGTGCAACCCATTAAGAAATCTATATATACCACTCCTAGGGTTTAGTGCCTCCTTGTGCCTTAAGTGAGCCTTGGGATTAGCCCTTAGGAGTAGGAGTGGGGTAGAAAACTCTCTAGTAGTAGTAGTAGATTGTAGTAAGCTTCCTAGAAAATTCTCTACAAACAATTAATAGATCTACTTAGTATTAGTATGATTACTCCTTAATTAGTAGAAAAGTCTCCATCTTTGTTGAAGATTGTTGAAGATTCAAGGGTTTTGCAAGGGTTTATGTGACAAAACCCTTGTATTATTTCTTGAAGATTTATATTGCTTATATTGAAGATTGAAGATTTATGCATGGATTGGTGACAAATTCTTGTATATTTCTCCCAAGATTCAATCTTTATTATTTATCTTCAACTTTCTCCTTAGTCTTCTCTATAGTTGGTAAAATTCTCTTCTCTCCCTCTTCTCCATTAGTATAATTGTTAGTGTAGTTTTTATGCATGTTTTAGACAATCTATCTCTTACTAGTGTTTTATTATTACTCATCATGACTAGTGAGTAGATTTCTTTGTTGGAGAATTAGGGAGGAGGATTTGGATTATTTGATTCAAGGGATGTTGGTGGGTTGTTTACTTGTTAATTATCAATTTTATGGTTTTTGTGTCTTTGTTGACTTAGAATCGCGACTAGGCCGACCTTGACTCATTTCTACCAATATGGGGAAACTCGGGGTAGAAATTACCTTAGATTGAGACTTACCCTTTCGTCGCGAAACCGGGTTTAGGTAGGTTGGGTGAGAAACCGAAAGGTGGCAACCTCCCTTTTTAACGTTGTAACAAAAACTCGATCCCGAGACTCTAAGACCCCATTTCCGAATCCCGACTCTCCCCAACACCTTTCCCTATTATTGCCCCTAGTTTTAGTAGTGTAGTTTGCTAGCAATAGTTCGACCTCTCTCTCGACCCAAAACCCCCATCTCAATCCCCCGATCACGATTAGACCCTAGAGTTGACCATTACGGCTTAACCCCTCTCCCTGCGGATCGATCCCGACCTACCACTACTACGTTAGTTAGGTTAGTCGGAATTAAAAATATTGTTTGATTGTGTGTGTCGACGACCGCGCGCGTTCACTGGGTCTCACCACGCCTTAGTCCAGGCGCCTGAGTCTTGGTGCGCCCCAGCTCAGGCGTCCATATGGGCGACAAGAGCCGAAAACACCTATAAATACCCCACTCCGCCTCATTCATTCGATAATTCATTCTTCTCTTCTCCCTCTAAACTCTCGCTAAGGGCTCGCACTCCGACACCCGAGGCAAACGATCCACTCGATCGTAGTTCCGATAAAAAAAGCGACATCGACGCTACTCCTCACCTTCGAGCACCCCACTCGATACCGAGGTGTCTGTGATCGACTAGCTCAAAACTAGTAACGGAGTTCTGCCGGATTAGCCGCAGAACTAGTCCTTAGCAACGAAGCTCTGCCGGAGTAGCCGCGGGAAGGTCAAACGGTAACGGAGTTCTGCCGGAGTCATTGGTCAAGCTAGGAGGATCCGCCTGTTGATCGAGTCGTCACTTGGTTGCCATCTAAACAAAACTTTCCATATTTGTACTTTCTATTATTATGCATTACGACAACACTAGATGTGGGCGCTAGGCCCACAAGCATATACTAAAATACATAAACGTCCCAACTTCAACCACAAATACTAAAACACACTAAATAGACCCGAGTAATTCCGAGATCCGTTCTCAAAATTATCTATTCATCGAGTCCCATTTAGTGTATACTCCAAGGATGCAACTCCTCACTACGTGATTTACTTACATTCGCATTTACAGTTTTTCGTATGATTTATTGCTTTTATGACCTTATAATCGCATGCTAAATCACCTAACACGGAATTCAAAACGTAAAATAACTAAAACTGAACAAAGTGATGGTCGGGTTCCGTATTAGTCCAGGTGCTCACCTTATTAGGTTCGGCGCATCTCTATTAATACCGAACCGACGCATCTTAAGCAGAATACCAGATAAGGTATACCACGAGAACGACTAATATCCGTATTACCGCGTTAAACCTGATTTGCTAATACGTATAATACTAGTACTCTCTACTCTCCTACGTGCATCTTTTCATGGCCTGCCTGTCACGTGAGATCGCATGCAAAGAATGTAAACTCAACTACATTGACAAAACTTACTTGTCCTTAAACAACCGACGTAGCAAAAGGTATAGGGTTAAAACAACGGATGTTACAGTACTTCCACCACAACAAAAGAACTAGGATATCAGCCCACTGATTGATTAGTAGAGGCCGCTATAGTGCGGGCGGGATTGGGTGTTGACATCTATCGGATGTTGGCTTCCCAATACGTATCCTCACCCCTTACTCAGAATCGACGGTTTTCGGATGTCCGAAACCATTTGGCAATGAGAGTCATTCCAGGCATGAAGTGCTTAAGGGTACAAGTCTTTATCTTTAGGTCCCGTGCCACTCAACTTTGAGCCGGCAAGGGATCAAAGTTGACTTGAACGGTTTCCGAGTCCCCATAATTGACTCGGTGGCGACTCCACAAATCGGCAACGAATTCAGTTCACTAAAAAGATCGCCTTACCTAATGAATCGGCCTTTAAACATTTACAACCATGTCTCGATCGATTCCCAAACGGATCATCATCCAAATCGAGGTCCGACACTTCGCCCCGTATGCGAAATCGGACCGACCCCCGGCAGGGAGGGGGCCGCGTGGGTGGCCGCCGCCACACGTTGAAAACCGGGTCGGTCCCCCGCAGGCACGCGTGAGGCGCCGGGCGGTGCGGACGGACATCCACAGGTTGATTTGAAACGTGACTCGATATGAGCTTCCGAGCAACTCGATTTCTAGTGTATAATAAACATTTTTCATAGCTTCGGTGCCCGCGAAAAAAATGAGTGAAAATTGCACCGAGTTTTCATCAGGTCGGTAAGAACGACCACACAAAATATGAGAATCAACGGAGAACATTTGGGGGTTTCGGTTTGTGTTAAACTTACCTCTTCCATAAAATAGGTTTATTGTATAAAAACGACTTATTCTTGTTCTTTTGGCATATAATTTAGCAGCGTACACCATGAAGGCACCCTAGCCATGTGGTAGGAAGATCAGGTTGATTTGAACTGTGAACCGATATGAGCTTCCGAGCTGCTTGATTTGAAGTTTATATAATACATGTTTTTCATAGTTTTGGGGTCCAGGATAAAATTGGATGAAAATTGAGCGAAGTTTTCATGAGGTTGGTAGGAATGTTCACGCAAAGTAAAAAGAACAAAGGAGAAAAGTTTTGGCCTCCGATATGCGTTAAACCACTCATACCCAAAAAATGGTTTATCGTGTAAAAGCGACTTATACTTGGCTTTTGGGCTTGAAGTTGAGGAAAGAATATCCTAAAGACACCATACTCACGTGGTATGAAAATTAGGTATCTTTGAGACATGACTAGCTCGGTATGAGCTGCCGAGCAGTTTGATTTATTTTGTATAATACACATTTTTATGAGTCTCGGGGCTTGGGAAAAAATAGCGGAAAATTTACGAAGCTTTCGTTGGGTCGGTAGGAATGTATACAAAAAATAGGAGAAACATCAAAGATATTTTGGGGGCATCAGTACACTACAAGGTAAAGCCACTTTAGAGTCGGAAGTTTTAGTAGCCAATCTTCAATATTCCGTAGCTAATTAGCTTAGAGACCGAAATTGCGACTAAATTTCATTAGTAGCTAAATGCCTTGTCGCTAATTTAGCTACTGAATTAGCGACCAAAATTGGCTACCAATTTAGCGACGAAAGCGTGGTAGCAAATTCTGAGACAATAATAGAGACGAAAATTCAAGTAGCTACATTAGCGACCGCAAATGGTATAGTAGCTAATTTAGGGACGAACTTAGAGATTGATTAAGTTGTAGCAAAATTAGTGACGCAATTTTTTGGTATCTAAAATGGCCACAAAAAAACAAGAAACAGACATCACCCTAGCCAGGGGCCTACCGTGCCACACGTAGACCTACCCCTAGCTCCCTAAACCGCGCATGTATGTCCACGCACCATAGCACCGCCCCTTTTATAGAAATTGAATATTTATGTTTGCAAGAGGAATCGAACCCATAACCTACAAACACTTGACCAACATTCAAACCATTAGGCCACTTGAAGATTTATGTTTACTTTGACAATGAATGTATACTTAAAGGTAAAATTAACCATTAAAATGTGGATTGTAAGTTATTTTTGTAATACTCCAATAATAATATAAATCTATTAAAAAAAAATAAAAAAAATATCATAAGAAATATTAAAAAATACATGATAGTAACAACCGACAACTAAATTTAGCTACCAATTTATTTCCGTAGCTAAGAATTTAAATTTAGATACTAAAATTGCTACTCACCTGGTTTCATTTCTATAATAACTACTACACTTATTTACGAATTTACTTTGGTCTCCTATATAAAAATTAAATACATTATTCGCAATTTTATGTCGATATATATAGAGACGACTTTAGGTCCTGACGTTTTTCCGTATCTAAAAACTTAAATTAGATACCATATTTGCTATCGACTTTATTTAGTCTCTATAATAGCGACGTAATTAGCTACCACTATATTTTGATCTCTAAAATTGATACTAAATATATTTATGTCTCAAAAGTAGTAGCTAATTAATATATTTAGCGACTGAATTTTAGGCAGTTGCTAAATTAGTAGCTAAATTGCAATTCTCTTGTAGTGGTATGTGTTAAATCACCTCTATGCAAAAATCGGTTTATCATGCAAACGCAACTTATAATTTTCTTTTGGGCGTGAAATTGAGTAGGGTACACCCTGAAGATACACTTATCATGTGGTATGGAAGTAAGGTTGATTTGAAACGTAACTCGATATGTGTGGACATGACGTAGGTCCACCCCGACGCGGCCACGCGCGGGTTTGGGTAGGCGAATGCATCTCCATATGAGAATGTATCGAATTGAAATTTAAGTCGAAATGGAGTCACCACCGAACTTTGTGGGAGTTCGGACCCGTTCGAGCCCACTCTATATCGCTATGGACCGTACACATAGTACGACCCATTTCGGTTTTAGAGTTTATTGGGCTCGTCCCTTTGCATTGCGATACCGATACCGTCAATACCGGTTATCGTGTATAGAATGACTCTCGTGCGCCAACGGTTTCGGGCATCCGAAAACCGAGGTTCTGAGTAAGGGGTGAGGGTACGTGTTGGGAAGCCCACTAAGGACACCCAACCCCGCCCGCACTTAGCGGCCTCTACTAAGACATCGTTTGACTTTCTAATATGCGCGTTAGTAATCCGGTGAAATGATATGCAAACAACATTTTACGAGATATAAAAAAAATTGAATGGGTTGCTACGTCATTTTAATGCATCTTGATTATTGTCGAAGTGATTTATCATGCGAAGGTACATTTATAAACGGTAAAACGCAAATAAATAAAGCAAAGCAATATAAATCGATTACAAGTTACACGGGCGGAAATACAACCCGAAATTCACAATACAACGAGCAATAAAATAGAATAATCGAATAGGAAATGGTAAACGTTAGCTAGAAACAGACCCGTATATAATAAATATAAACTAGACCGTGAGTCATGTAAATGGACGAACTTTGATTAAATACACATTATTTTGTATATTAACCAAAGGACGGGGATAGAGAACCTAGGCGTGGTGCTAGCCCGATCCCGAATCTCGATACCTTGTCCCGACTTATCACATCGAGAAATAGGGTCTAAATTAATCATGTGTCGGATACGACTAAAGAGTCGTCGACACACGATTAATAGTGCGAGACCGTCGATCAAAGTCGTTTGGGTGAAGTGATATGCATGAATTTTGGAAGAAGAGATCACGTGATCGACTTTACACGCGACGACTAAAGTCGTAGGAAAATAACGAGGCTCAAATGATGCATTAGAGCTCTCGGTCTGTTGGGCTACAGGACCCACTCGATCGAGTCATGGTCAGGACTCGATCGAGTGCACCTTTAAGGTGGCTACTGTCCGGTTTTTGGGATGCAACTCGATCGAGTGGCTCATGACACTCGGTCGAGTGTCCCCTGTACGAGGCCTGACTCGTTTCGTTTTTATGTTTAAAAATCGATAGTTGGCCAAGTTAAATAAAAATATTGACGACTGATATTTAACTTGGTTTTCCGGTACTATAATCATGTCTTATATGATTATAATACCGTTATCGGAATTTTATAGAAAATGTCACTATGGGATTAAAAGATTTGATGAGCGACGAAATTGTAGCCCTCCGCATCACGGCATCTATATTAATCCTAAACGGATTATGTGATGTCGATTTTCGCATCAACGGATTTCACGCTAATTTTGAAATGGAATCAAATGCATTCAACTATGATCGGTCAAGATCGCGTCGTGCCCTTGAGTACATTGGGGCGGCGCTCCTCGAAAGTGTGCCACCTCCGTCGTTGCTCTTAAAGGGATTAGACGGACTTTGGATAATCGTCATATTTAAACGGATTTGAAACCGAAATTTATTATTGTTATGTATATGCGATAAATAAAATGAAAAAAAAAATAACGATAATTAAATGTTAGGTTGTTAGATGCGATAAATAAAAATGTTAGATGTTAGCGTTTGTCGTTACTATCGACTAATTATAATATATAGATACATAAACATATATAAAAAACGAAAACAAAAGAGAAATGAGATGTCGGTGTTGAATGTCACACCCTCAACCTACATGCTCTTGCTTCTCGGGATACAGTTCGCCAAATGGCGGCAATGGCGCTGGAACGTCGAGATATATAGGGAGAGTTGATGGTGTGTATGTGTGTATGCGTTTTGTAGAGACGGATGTCACGAGGTTTTGCTCTCGAAGTGTGTATGATCGAGATGGTGATTGAGAGTCGAATTGTGGCTGAAATGTAGTGTAAAAGAGTGCAAAGTTGGCTGAAATTTTGTTGAAGGAAAAAGTTGTGAAATGAGATGAGTTGATGGGGTATTTATAGGAAAACCCCACGACCTAGGGTCACTCGATCGAGTGGCCCTAGTGCACTCGGTCGAGTGCCTTTGAAAACGGGTCTGTTCCGGATTTTGAGGCTCCACTCGACCGAGTGGGTCAATCCACTCGACCGAGTGGATCAATTTGGACGAGCCATTTTAGGAAATGGTTGACTTTGGATATTTTTGAATTTTGTATTTGGGCGCAAAGTTCTAGAAACGCACCTGGTTGACTTTGTGTGATGGATTCGTCTTTGACCGGGTTTTGACCCGGTCGCTAAAAGACGGGTTTTATTTTTGGTGTCGGTTTTGGCCCAAATTAGTCTTATTTTGCTCGGAACGACCCACTGGGCCTGAATTTGAGGTTGGTTTTGTGAGATTTGTATCCCGTTAAAAGCCTATACCGGACATTACTGATTCCGAGCCCATATCCGAGCGCGTTAGAGCATGTTTGCGTCCGATCATCATCGGGTGTTTTTTGAAAACTACCATAGACACCTGGCAGTCAAAATGCGGGTGTTTACAATATGAGCTCCCAAGCACCTCGATTTCTAGTGTATAATACACGTTTTCCATAGCTTGGGAGCTTGGGAAAAAAATGGATGAAAATTGCACGAAGTTTTCATCATGTCGCGCGGTATGAATGTCGACACAAAATATGTAATACCCCGTATTTTTCAAATAGTGTTAAAAATTTTAAACATTTATTTAAACCAAGTTTAACGTTTGAGAAATTATTTTTGTAAATAAAATATTTTATTTTCGTTAAATTAAAAAAATTATTTCGTTATAAAAATATTGGAATTTATTTATCGAATTTTAAAATAATCTTATCTTTCGTTAAATAAAGTTTAAAATTCGAAAATAATATTTTTATAATGAACCGTCGTCTTAACATTTTCTCGTCTCGTAAAATTTAAAAATGATTTATCGAATTCTTAAAATAATAATTTCTTATAACTATTGTCTCATAATACTATTTACCGTCTCACAATTTTTTCTTAAAAATAAATTTTACGGTTTCCATTATTTTAATTCTGTAATCTTATATTTCAACTTTTTTAAGAAAAAAAGAAAAACGTTTGTACAGGAAGTAGACTAAACAATGACTTTTTTTTTACCCACCATGACATGCATGCCATGCATGAGAGTTGATTAACAGTCACCACCCTGTACTCCCCCACTCTTTACTCCTCCGGCTACCCCCCCCCCCACCCCCACCCCCGCTCTCTCCATATATATATATATAGAAATTGCATCCGGTGAGTCGGTCCTCTTTAAATGAGTTCGTCCCGCAAATCACAGCCACATGATCAAATCACATGAATGGTTGAGATTCAATCTCAGCGTCATCTTCATCGTATATAATCTTACTGTTACAGTAACAGAACACTATTACGGTAACACAAATATCTTACTGTGACACTGTCACAGTAATAAGGAATTACAATAATAATGTCATAGTAATACTGTTACAGTAACAGAACACTATTACAGTAACACAAATATCTTACTGTGAAACTGTCACAGTAATAAGGAATTACAATAATAATGTCACAGTAATAATGTCACAGTAATATGAAATTAAAGAGTTATAAATATCTTACTGTGACACTGTCACAGTAATAAGGAATTACAGTAATAATGTCATAGTAATAATGTCAAATTCATTTATCAATTGACACTACAAAATAGTAACATCAACATGAGATTAACAGTAGCACTGTTCATTTATCATTGGTGCGCCGTATTCCTACTTCCGTTAAAAATATTACTCGTACCTTTCTTACTTAAATTTTCTTTGGACTTTTTTTTAATAATTAATACTATATTACTGTGAATTGATAAATGAATTTGACTGGTAAATATAACCCCAAAGTAAGAAGTAACAAAAGCTACGTATGAAATTGAAAGCACTGGTAACAAATTGGAAATCATTCAGTCTTTTTATCTACGAGATGAAACGATGTACTCCTATCTCTTTCATCCTCACTCATCTTCATTCGCAACGATGTATCTCTTTTATCCTCCGACATCTTCATGCGAATTTTGTTTCTTTCGTTGAAGTATCTCTCAAACGCCCTCGGGAGAAACCGAGGGATCAAGAAACAGAAGAGATTGATGGAGAAGTATGCCATATTTGCTGCTGCCAATGTTCTCCCAAACCAAAACCATGCAACATCCTAATTAAATCACAAATACAACAAACAGATTCACTAACATACATACAAACAATACTACTGATTATTACTCGTATTAATATTATTAATGAGAAGCGATTACCCTTGGAGCAGCATTGACAGGCAAAGTTTTGTTAAACCAGACATCCTGCAACCAATCAAGGATGATGAAAATCCTTCGGACAGTATATATGAGAGAAACAAGCTAAGCGCTCTGACATGCGGTGAAAACAACGAGAGCCCGCTAATAATGTTGTTAGAAATATTTTTTGAAAACCCGAATTTTATTAGAAATATTTTTTGAATGGTTGATTGATTAAATCCAGGAAGACTAATAGGATTTAAATATAATTTTTAGGATTTTTTTGACTGGGGATGTGTTTAGGAAGAGATGAGAAAGAGATGTACAAATGGAGAAGCAGGTGTCGTCTCAACTAAGATGTTTTGTTTAGTTACAGGTGACGTGGCATAATCTAGTGCATCTAATGTCAATAGATCTGACGGCCTTAAATTACGGGACAGACTCATTTAAATAGGAGGACTCACCGGATCCTCGCTATATATATATATATATATATATATATATATATATATATTAGGCTTTTTTCGAGCGATCTCATTGGTCCGTTTCATCAAGGCTCAAATTAGGGAAGTATCATAAATAATAAAAAAATCAATTAGGGAATCTTTTAATTATTATAATATATATTTAATTTATTATATTAATGTGATGTTTTAAAATTCTGAGATAAAAACCTTTAGATTTCATTTTTTAAAAATGTTATTGTAAAATAAATTATAAAAATAAAATAATTAGATTCCTGCTAAAAAATGCTTCCATTAGAGTATAAATTTCATATTATTTGTTTCACATTATGTGATAAATTTATTACATATAACAGTTGCAAATTTATCCCACATCGACAAATTATAATATGATGATGAAATTCTATATTATAAATAAGAGTAATCACCCGTTCTTCGAAATCTACCAAAAGTCTTCTTAAGACTATAAACCTCAATTAATTATCATATATTAAAGAATTATGATGAGGTGATAAAATTTTATATTATATCAAAAAATTATTATGAGGTGATGAAATTTTATATTATAAATAAGAGTAATCATTCGATTTTAAATATCGACCAAGAAAAACAATTTAAATTATCCCACATCGAAAAATTGTGATGGGGTGATGGAATTCTATATTATAAATATTAGTAATCATTTGGTTTTAAATATCGACCGAAAAACTTTTGAGTCTTAAAATTTTTTTTAATATATAAGACTACAAATTTAAAATCATCCCACATATGAAAAATGATAGTGAGGTGATAGAAATTCTATATTATAAACAAGAGTGATGATATATTTTTTTAGTCTTAAAAAAAGCTGATAGAAGACTATAAACTTAAATAAAATATTCCACATAAAAAAGTTATAATAAGATGATGAAACTTTGTATTATAAATAATACTCCGTAGTAATCATGTTCTCTTAGATATTAACCCAAAATCTTTTGAGTCTTAAAATATATACTAAGACTATAAACTTAAGTAACTATACCACATTCAAAAAATTATAAAATTTCATCAAACATAAATCTTTTGAGTCTTAAAAAAGTTGTTAAGACTATACACTTAAATAAAAAATTGTAATAAGCTGATGAAATTCTATATTATACATAAAACTAATAAAATAAATTTCTCAGACATCAACCAACTTAAGCAATCCTCCCACATCGAAGAATTATGATGAGGCTATGAATTTCTTACTCCGGGTTTAAATATCAAGCAACAAAAAAACTTTTGTTTTTTTTAGAAAACTATGATTAAATTCTATATCATTGTTTTTTAAAATTATGATGAGGTCATGAATTTGTAGTATTTTTTTTGTTTGTTTTTAAAAAACTTTTGAGTTTAAAAGGGTCTTAATAAGATTACAAACTTAAAATTATCCCACATCGAAACAATTAAAATAAGTTACGGTGATGATTTTATATTATAAATAAGACTACAAATTTTAGTTAAATTATCCCACATAGACAAATTATAATAAGGTGATGAATTTCTATATTATAAATAAGACTAATTATTTATTCTTAGATATCAATCAAAATCTTTTGAGGCTATAAACTTAAGTAAATTATCCACATCAAAAAATATACTTCCTTCGCTCACTATTTTTTGTCTCATTTCATTAAAATATCTCTCACAAATATTAAGGTAATGGAGAAAAAAATAGTGAACGAAGAGAGTGATAATACGATGAAATTCTATTACATAAATAAAATAATCATTTCTCTAAATAATGATGAGGTGATGAAATTCTATATTATAAATAAGACTATTCATTCGTCCTTGGATATCAACAAAAAAACTTTTTTAGTCTTAATAAGACTACAAATAAAGTTTAAAAGAAGCTCTTAATAAAAGATCTCACTTAAGTAAATAAGACTAATTATTTATTCTTAGATATCAATCAAAATCTTTTGAGGCTATAAACTTAAGTAAATTATCCACATCAAAAAATATACTTCCTTCGCTCACTATTTTTTGTCTCATTTCATTAAAATATCCCTCACAAATATTAAGGTAATGGAGAAAAAAATAGTGAACGAAGAGAGTGATAATACGATGAAATTCTATTACATAAATAAAATAATCATTTCTCTAAATAATGATGAGGTGATGAAATTCTATATTATAAATAAGACTATTCTTTCGTCCTTGGATATCAACAAAAAAACTTTTTTAGTCTTAATAAGACTACAAATAAAGTTTAAAAGAAGCTCTTAATAATACTACAAATAAAGTTAAATTAGATTATCACATGTCGAAAAATTATAATGAGGTGACAAAAATTATATGTAATCTTTTCGTTCTATTAACCAATAATCTTTTGAGACTAAAAAAAAAGTTCCTAAGATTAAGACTATTAAAGTATAATTATCCCGCATCGAAAAATTAAGATGGGTGGATGAAATTCTATATATTATAAATTAGTGTTATCATTCGTCTATAAATAAAATGTATTAATTAGATAATATCTAAACTTAAATAAAACTATCACACATCAAAAAATTATAATAAGGTGATTTTTTTATTATATAAATAAGAGTAATCGTTCATCCAAAATGTATAATAAGATGATCAAATTCGATTATAAATAAAGAGTAACTGTTTGTCCTTTTAACTTAGATATAAAAACAAACTTTTTTAAGTCTTAAAAATAGCTCTTAAAACTATAAACTTAATTGAGTAAATTATACCACATCGAAAAATTATGATGAGGTGATAAATGAGTAATCTCTCGGTTTTAAATATCAACCAACAACTTTTGCGTCTTAAAAAACTTTTAAAAAGACTACAAACCTAAAATTATTCCACATTGAAAAAATTAAAATAAGGCGATGATTCTATATTATAAATAAAAGTAATCGTGCGTTTTTCTGGGTTTTAAAAGCTGATCTTAAGACTATAAACCTTGAGTAAATTATCCTACATCAAAAAATTATATATTCATTCGTTCTTAGATATCAATAAAAAAAATTCAAGTCTTAAAAAATATCTTAATAAGACTATAAACGTAAAATTATTTCTACATCGAAAAATTATAAATAAGAGCAATCATGTGTTCTTTTGAGTTTTAAAATGAGCTCTTAAGACTATAAATTCAGTTGAAATTAAGTTTGATGGCTAATATCATGTGATCATCTTATTTATTGTAATAACATAGTTTGATTAAGTTTCTTATTTAGCGAAAGTACATCATCAATGTAATTAAGTCAACTAACCCGTGCAGCGCACGGGCTTGTATGTATGTATATATATGTATACTCCTCCTGCATTTCTACTTCATCTTTACTATTACTACATTCTACTACTTACATGCTACTCTTACGTATGCTACATGCTACCCCATAATACTTACTAATATACTAATCTACACTACTTACTTACATACTACAGAATACTATATTACGTACTGCTTCTACTTACTATACAATATTATATACTCCGTACTACATATGCGTATTATATTTACTCTCTTGTTCTTTTCTATAATTGGAGCATCGGGAATGAGGAGCTGTACAATAATTGGCGGAATCACTTTTCTAGTACCGTATTTGGGTCAAATCATTTCGACCCGAAAATTTCTTTAAAGGGAAAATTTCTTTAAAGGAGGAAAAAGACTACTTTTCTAACGTAGACATATTATTGACCCAGACGATCTTTAATTCTTAATAATGTTAATAAATACTCCGTAATAGCTATTAAGGTAACCAAACTTTTCTTCTAACAACATTTCTTATATATAAGTATATTATGTTAGTAATTTAATAAATTGCTTATTTAAATATTTAGGATTATTTGTATGACTAAATTACTTATGTATATAAAAAAATTTACGTGATATTTTATTTATGTTATGTACGTATTTATGACTAAATTTAACTTAACTAAATTATCACCAGTTTAATTTATTTATTTATCTCATTTGCATTTCTGTTTATATGAAAAATGAGAAAATGAATAAAAGAACTTAAAATGATAAGATTTACTTATATCATTTTCATTGTATTTTATAGGTATGTTTAATTCTATTTGTTATGTATGTTTATTCTATTTTCTATATATTTTGTTTGTATTTTATATAATTGTAATTTCGGTCATATTTAATTTTCTTTAGTATTTTTACATTCTTTGTATATTATAATATATAATAAGAGTGAATTAGTAACTTGCAAAATGTTTTATTTTAATAAAACTCACTAATTATATTTATATAGGTAAAGATTTATAAATTTCATTTTCTATAATAAATGGATTTTTTTATTCCGAAATTTTTACACGACTTATAAATATTTTTAAAAATGATTTTACATCAAATTTTGTAAATCGACTAAGTACAAATTAATTTATATTTTTCAGAAACTTTTATATTTTTCATAAATTATAAATTTTAAAATAATATTTTATTATTATACCTTAAATTTTATTTTTATATAAAACTTCTTTTAAAAGAATTTACCATTTTAAAAATATTACGATATTTGGGATATAATGTTTCGGGTGACACTTGAGGATTAAAGTATAATGTTGTCACACTGAAAGTAAGTATTTGAGGATTTGACTGTTTGAAATGAGTCCAATCAATTATTGAAGGTCACCAAATAAAGTACTACTTGTTCACGGACGACTTTTATATAAAGTTTACGATGCGAGTCTGGGACGAATAACTTGTGTTGGATTCTACCATGCGTGGTGTTTCGACTACACTTGTAATGAAAAGCAGACTCGGAGGCTGCGGTCCGAGAATCGACCTAGTTTTTAAGGTAGTCGTCCTACGGCAGTGAGAGCTGCGGTTCAAGAGTCTGCGTAGGGTATGTGGCGCACGTATAGACAAGTACTTGATCAGTATTACCACCTAGGTAGAGGGGGCAGAACAGGATTCTGAAAACTGCGGGTTCCCTCTTGGTGATGCAGAGAATGTAATCATCAGCTTTCATTTCAGCCCAGAGCCTCGTCTGAATAAACGTATAATATAATAGAAGTTCGGGCCCAATTGAGCCTTATGGGTGAGATGTAAACCTCATAAGGTCGGTTCGGTCTACGAGTCGGTAACACGGTTACGTCTATTGGTGAGATGCAAGCCAATAGGGTGTAGCGGTAATACTAGGAGCCACGACTCGTGTATTTATTCTCTGTTTACGTGAAAAATGATTTTAAAATCAAATGGCTGCCAATGTCCCATCTTTTAAAACTCTATCGTTTTCATCACCTCACATGTTGATAATTGAATTACAGGAAACTATCTGTTACATGATATCCTAATATTTTTGTAAGCATATTATTTGTTATTCACATGATTGTCTTATGTGTTCGAGGTGATGTTAGATGAACAACTTGGTTGCTGTCCCGCTCAGCGTCCACTGTTTTAATTTTTTTGCAGGTCTAAGACATTGGGGAATCGAGCGAGAGAGATTTAATAATATGTTTGTATAAAATACAATTTATATTCTGTACTAAGTGAATCAAGACTATGTAATTAATAGTCGTTTGTTGTAAGGATCCGTAGCGATCCGGATTTGTTTACACTCTGATATAATTTTAATTAAATGACTTAGATAACTTTCCGCATTATCTATTATTTTAAGTCATCGAAAATCCGGGTTGTTACAAAATATGAGAATCACGTTTGGGGGTTCCGGTTTGTTTTGAACTGCCTCGACCAGAAAATAGCTTTAGCGTAAAAACGCGACTTATTCTTGTCGTTTTGGTGTAAAATCGAGTAGGGTAAAATATTAATACACCTTAGTCATGTGGTATGAAAATTAGGTTGATTTGAACTGTGTACTGATATGAGCTTCCGAGCAGCTTGATTTGAAGTGTATAATACATGTTTTTTTATTGTTTGGGGTCCGGAATAAAATTGGCTGAAAAGTGAAAATTGTGCGATATTTTCATCAGGTTGGTAGGAACGTTCACACAAAGTAAAAGGTACAACAAAGAAAAGTTTGGGGGCTCTGATATGCGTTAAACCACCCTTATCCGGAAATCAGTTTATCGTGTAAAAGCGACGTATACTTGTCTTTTGAGCGTGAAGTCGGGCAAGAAATATCCTGACGACGCCCTAGTCGATCACTTGGTATGAAAATCAAGTATCTTTGAGACGTGACTCAGTATGAGCTCCCGAGCAGTTTGATTTATTGTGTATAATACACGTTTTTATGAGTTTTGGGGCTCGAAAAAAAATATATCAAAAAATTTACTGATCTTTCATTGGGTCGGTAGGAACGTCCACACAAAATAGGAGAAGCATCGGAGATATTTTGGGGGCATCGGTATGTGCTAAATCACCCCTATTCGAAAATCAGTTTATCATGCAAACACGTACAACTTATAATTGTCTTTTGGGCGTGAAATCGGGTAGGGTACACTTTGAAGACACCCTTGAAAGTGGTATGGAAATAAGGTTGAATTGAAACGTGACTCGATATGAGCTACCAAGCAGCTCGATTTCAAAGGTATAATACACGTTTTCACCGCTTCGGAGCACGGGAAAAAATGGTTGAAAATTGCACGGAATTTCATTGGGTTGGTAAAAACGTCCACACAATATATGAGAATCAAGGGAGAACGTTTAGGGGTTCCAGTTTGTGTGAAACTATCTCTACTAGAAAATAGGTTTATCGTATAAAAGCGACTTATGCTTGTCCTTTTGGCGTAAAATCGAGCAGGGTACATCATGAAGACACCCTAGTCATGTGGTATGAAGATCATGTTGATTTGAAATGTCAACCGATAAGAGCTTCTGAGCTGCTTGATTTGAAGTGTATAATTAATGTTTTTTCATAGTTTCGGGGTCCGGGATAAAATTGGCAGAAAATTGAGCGCAGTTTTCATCGGGTTGGTAGCAACGTTCTCGCAAAGTAAAAGTAACAACGGAGAAAACTTTGGGAGCTCCGATATGCGTTAAACCATCCATACTTGAAAATCAGATTATCGTGTAAAAGCGACTTATACTTGTTTTTTGGGTGTCAAATCGAGCAAGCTCTATCCCGAAGATACTGAGAACGGTTTGTGTTAAACTACTCCTGCAAGCAAATAGTTTTATTGTGTATAAGCGACTTATTCTTGGCCTTTGGGCCCAAAGTCGAGCAAGGTACATCCTGAAGCCATGCACCCTAGTCATGTGGTATATAAAGCCAGGTTGATTTGAAATGTAAACCGATAATGATCTTACAATAGCTCGACTTGTAGTGTATAAAACACATTTTTCAGAGTTTTTGGGGTAAGGAATAAAAATGGCTGAAAATAGAACGAAGTTTGCATCTGGTGGGTAGGAATGTCCATACAAATATAAGAAGAAATAGAAAAGGTTTGGGAGTTCCGATTTTTGTTAAATTGCCCATACCAAAAAAATAGGTTTATCGTGAAAAAGCGACTTGTTCATGCTCTTTAGGCGTGAAATCGAGCAAGGTACATCCGGAAAACACCCAAGTGACGTAGTTTGAAAATCAAGTGGATTTTAAATGTGAACGGGTATTATGAGATTTCGAGCATCTCGGTTTGTACTGTATAACACTACTAGAATCAGTAGCAATTCCAACGGAAAAATTCCTACGGATCTCGAAAGTCGTCGAATAAATAATAGTTCCTACAGATATTTCCTACGAAATCTCAATCCGTTGCTCCTTTAAAACCCCACTGCGGAATTCCTGCGGATTTATGGTAGGAAAGTTTCGGGGCTACAAAATGTTTCGTAGGAAAATTCGTAGGCCCTATTCTTTTGGACTAAAACTGAATGAACTGAATTTAATTGAAAGTGTTTGAACTTAACTTAACTTAACTTAACTAAAAAATGAAAATGATAATGATGATATGTTTGAACTGAACTAAATGTATCTGAACTGAAGATAACTGATGAATTGGATGTGTTTGAAATAAATTGAAGTGAACTGAAAGTGTCTAAATATAAGTTCAAAATAATGGGACCTTAGTCAAATACTGTATTAAAATTCGCGAGCAACTATTAATGAATAAATTGTTTACGATTTGCGTATAGTTATTAGTCCTCTTTCAACCCATCAATTTAAAGTAGATGAAAAACCTCGTTCCATCAACAATCACTCCCCTTTCAGCCCTCGCCCAACGCCGATCTGAATGACCGCTTATTAGTCCCCTTTCAGCCCATCAACTTCAAGTAGATGAAAAACCCTCGCTCCATCAACAATCACTCCCTTTTCAGCCCTCGCCCAACGCCGATCTGAATGACTGCGAGGTTTTCCCCTCGTCAGTACTGATACAATCACCAAATCCATCGACAGCGCCGTTCTGAATTTTAAGTGTGTTGTTTATCGTCTTTCTGTTTAATTTGTTAGTCTTAGGGTTTAATTTATGGTGTCACTACTACAAAGTTAGTCATAGACATGACTTAATAGACATAGGTTAAAATGAAACCCTCACTTAATAGACATAGGTTAATAGGCTATTTTTAAGAAGTGTTCTTTTTTTTTTCACGCAAAACACTCACTGAACATTATGTCTCAATAGATAATTGGTCGTTAAATTAACCCTAAAATATTTCAATCCCTTGCCACATTTTTACTAACGAGTGTTTACTCAATCCTAACGAAATTTTCTAATATTTTCCAATTCTACCCCTATAAACTTCTAGGGTAAGATTTAATTAAGCTTCTCGCCATTTTATCAATTTACATAATCAATCAACACTTCTAAATTCGATTATGAAGCTGATACAATTACCGAACGTAATACCACTTAATTATTTCGTTTATCATATTATTATTGTTTGATTAATTAATTGTTTAGGGTTTATAAAGAGTTGAAAATCCTATGATTAATAAGGAGTACTAAAATACGATAATTCGTTGAATTTAAGAATATTGAATTTGACACATAAAGGGGAAAAAATTTGTTATTATTAGTAAAACAAGAATACGATAATACATGAAAGAAAAGTTAATTTCAGACATAATAAAAGGGAAAAAAATATAAATAAATAAAAAATGAAAAACAAATATTTAAATAACCATGTTAAAAAAAGAAAGAAGGTTTAAATTTAAAATAAAATATAAAAAATAAAATAAAAACTTCACGACATACAACCGTACAGGCAGGCACACAGGCAAGCACTCCCTGACCTTTCATCCATCCGCCCATCCCCCACCGTCTTCATACGATTCGAGTAGTTCAGATGCTTGGGGTTATTCATAGGTTTGTGTGGACATGACATAGGTCCACCCCGACGCGGCGAAGCGCGGGTTTTGGGGAGGCGATAGAATTTCCATATGAGATGGATCGAATAGAATTTTAAATCGAAATAGGAGTCGCCACCGAATTTTATGGTTATTCGGAACCATTCGAACCCACTCTATGTCGTAGTGGGCCATACTTAAAGCCTGGCCCATTTCCGATGTCAGAGTTTATTGGGTTCGTCCCTTAGCATTACGATACCGATGCCGACTTGAGCGGTTAATCGTATATTGAATGACTCTCGTTGCCAATGGTTTCGGACATCCGGAAACCACGGTTCTGAGTAAGGGGTGAGGGTACGTGTTGGGAAGTTCAGCGAGAACACCCAACCCCGCCCGCACTTAGCGGCCTTTACTAAGATATCGTTCGATTTTGTGTACACGCGTTAGTTCGACGATTGAATGATATGCAGAGATTATTTTCCTAAGATATGTGAGGAAAAATAAATAAATGGGTTGCTAAGTCGTTTAATGCATGTTAAACTAATAACGTCAAAGTTATTTTAGCATGTGAGTTCGTTTTAGTCTAATAAAACGATAAAAAGAATAAATCGCTACAAACAAAGAGCAAACGAGTTAGTAACGATGAATAATAATATAGAAAATAAATATACGAGATCGAGAAAATAAATATTAATCGAAATCTGAAAAATATTGTTTAAAACGTTGTTTTGAAAAAAAAACGAAGTTCGAAAAAAGAAACAATAAAAAAAACGAGAAAGACGCATGTGGGCAGTCTGCCGCGCGACTCGCCCGAGACTCAGGCGGGTCGCGTGGCGGCCTGATTTTGACGACGGTTTTCGGAAAATTTTTGATTGAATCGCGTACGAATATCGCATAATTCGTACCCGACTTAATATTCTCGATATTCGTTATATTCGATAGTTGACTATGAAATCAATATCAAATATTCGGAATAGTTTTAGAAAAGATGTAAATTTAGAAATCGTTTCGTAGAATAATAAAAATAAAATGATCGAAAAACTAAAAAAAAGGGTCGGGTTACAGACTCGTGTGCGAGTCGCCTGGACCGGGCGCGACTCGCATACGGGTCTGTCCGCTTTTTATTTTTTTGTTCGAAAATCGTTTATTTTATAAATCGCGTACAAATATGGATTAATTTATACTCGGTTTATATTTTCGATATTCGTCGTATTCGATATTCGATTATGAAATCGATATCGAATAGTCGGAATGACTTTTAAAAAAAGGTTTTAAAAAAAGTTTGTTTTTTGAACGAAAAATAAGAAAAAAGAATTTTGAACGAAAAGTTGTAAAAAGGATTTGAACGAAGAGTTGTAAAAAGGGTTTTGAATAAAATGTAACGATATCGTCGAAAACTTAATATAATTCTTTTTGATACGATATTCGATTATAATGAATCGGTATCATATTTTAAGAATATTCGATATATGAAAATAGATTTTAGTAGTATCGATATTAGAAAATAAAAAGACCGACGAGAGACCGATAATAATAATAAACGAGGAGAAGGGAAGAGAAAAAAAAGAGACGGGTTTGATTTACACCCTCAACCTACATGCTTTGTTTTCTCGGGATAAGGCTCGTCGGGAAGTGGCTTAGACTTGGGAGCGTCGAGATGATGAGGATGAGTTAAGGTGTATCGGTTTGGGTGATTTGGGACGCCGGGTTTGACGTGCGGTTAAGGCTTCGAGGCTTCGGGAAAAGTGTCGGGATTTGCTAACTATCGAGTTTGTGTATGAACCGTGTGTGGAGGGGGTTTTGGACGTGTTTTTACTGCTGTTGTGTTGCTGTGTCTCGGTATTTTTTTATGTATGATCGTTGTTCATTGTGTTGGACGGGAGGTCCTATTTATAGGGAGTTTCCGACCTTGGTTTAGGAGAGTTTGAATACCGCTTAGGATAGGAAACGTAGGAGTTTGAGGAGCATGGGAATTCCGTTTTCTTGGCCAAGAAGAAAGGAATTTCGGCTGATTTGAGGAGTGTTTCGGCTGAGTATTTGGTACTCAATCGATGTCTGAATCGGTTTCCGGATAGAATTCCTACTTGAGGTCGAATTCTACCTTTAACGAAATTGTTTAATGATTTTAATGAAGCTGAAATTTTGTAGGAATTTGAGTAGAAGTGGGACGCGTGAGACATCACGGTCGGTCCACAAGTTTTGGGAAAATCTTTGACCGGGTTTTGACTCGGTCGCTAAAAGACGGTTTTACCCCTGGTGACGGTTTCGACCCAAATTAGTGTTATTTGACTCGAAACGACCCACTGGACCTGGATTTGAGGTTGGTTTTGTAAGATTTGTACTCCTTAATAAGTCTAAACCAAATGTCCATGATTACAAGCCCATATCCAAGTCCGTCAAAGCACGTTTACGTCCAATCATCATCGGGTGTTTGGCGGGAACTACTATAGACACCTGGCGGTCAAAATGTGGGTGTCTACAGAGCCCCCACTCTGACTGAGGCTTGGACAAGGCAAAAGTAAGAGTAGCTACCAGGTCAATCAAGGATTAAAACCTGGCAGACTTCCGATCGGGTCGTTTAGGGTCCATTAGACCTGCGTGTAGGGCTCGCCAGCCATAGAATAGAAATCATACCTGGGTTGATGCTGATAATGTCGCGGGAGCTTGTCTAGGAAGCTATGGGTATACCTGTTTGCCGATATATCCTGTCTTAGAATTGCGCGGGAGCTTGCCTTGGAAGCTATGGGCATATCTGTTTGCAGATATATCCTGAAAGATGTTGTTTGAGCTTTTCCACTGGGGAACTTAGAATTTCTGGGAGTCTTGGGTGTACCTGTATGCTGACATAATTTGTATGTAACATTTAGGTGAAACACTGACTCATGCTGGGGAAGAAATGATAATTTTTTTTGAAAAAAAAAATGCTGAATTTTTTGGAAGTAAGGATTCTTGGGATGACTCTGATTCCTAATCGGATGCTGACACGGATTCCTGGAATTCCTTGGTTAGGCCTGTATGCCTAGATGAAGTGTGATAAAAATTCCTATTCCCGTGGTGACTAGGAAAGGGATTTTCTCAAATGGCTAAGTTTTGCAAATGAGAATTTGAAGAGAGAGATATACCGACAGACTCGACTCTGGACGCGAGAGGACAAGTTGACAGACACGACTTTGACTCTCTAAGGGTTAGACCGTGACTCGGTAGGGGGTAGGCCACCTAAGATGACAAGACACTTAAGTTGCGCTATTCCGTAGCCTAGGCGAGTGGCAACACAGTCGAACATCGAAATGGGAACGATCTGCTATAGGGGAATTGCAGTAGTCTGTAATGAGACTGTTTTAGCAGTAACAATGCTGTAGTCTAGTGCTCCTTTTGAATTTTTGATTTTTGGGGCATTTCCAAAGTGGGTATTGCTCCGAGTCCTGACAGATTCTCGTCTTTGACTAAGCCGAATACTAGGACACACTATAGAAAGGAGGTTAGATCTTTATTCCTTGAATTTATCTGGATTTTGTGAGTGGATGGAGAACTTCTGCCTAGGAGAAGTCCCCAGGATGACAAAGCTAGCTGTTGAGAACATGATGGTGTCGTGACCGGAATGATGGCACTTTTTGAATGTGTGTCAATGTGGGTGGTTGTGCCCTTGTTGAAAGGCTGCCTACGTATTCACGTGTAGTGAAATCAAACCAGGCCGTAGTTCACTGGATTGAAAGATATATAATGGTGCCTAGTTTACTAGGGCTTTGTGTGTAACTAGCCACAGCGATGGTGTAGGCTAGGTGCATTCCCAGTGATGTCTTGATCAAAGGGCTAGAATAGTTAGGATGTTGATCCTGTGACTGTGAGCCTTCTCCGGGGTAGCCCCCAGAGGTGGTGTGAACTTATTTGGGCATGTTCTATGCCGACTACAAGTTAAGTTCCCGTGTTTGGGGCTGGTAACTGGTTTGAATGAGAAGAATTGGGATGGGATTTTAACGAGTTCTGCTCTCGGGGATTTTAATGAGTTCTGCTCTCGGGGATTTGATGAGTTTTGCTCTCGGGGATTTTAACGAGTTTTGCTCTCGGGGATTTGATGAGTTTTGCTCTCGGGGATTTGATGAGTTTTGCTCTCGGGGATTTTAACGAGTTTTGCTCTCGGATTTGCATATGGTGATTGTGAATTCTGTTGTGTAAAGAGGAAGTCGAGTAGAATGGCTCGAGCTTCGATTGGGCAGGTTTGATAATGCGGGATCTGATTTCCAAGTCTGGCCCTAAAGGTTAGGGTGTATCCTATGGAGCTTGAATCCTCAAAATTCTGGGTTGTCTCTAGAATAGGTCTCGAGAAGGTCTTGAGGGTTGTAATGTGGGAAGGCTAGATGTGGTGTTAGCTGACCAGCTTGACTGTCTCTCTCCTATTGGATGGTATGGGTATTGATAATTTTTGAATTGACCGTTTCACGGTCATGGGTTTTTGAATTCTTTGGGTTGACCTCTTAGCCCCGGTCATGGGATTCTTCATTTGAGTTGACACTGTCTGGTCGAGAGATGTTGATAATTCTTTTTTGATCATGGCCAACTTTTTTGTTTTGGCCTTTTGCTTTTTTTTCTCTTGGACTTTTGATTTTTTTGTCCAGTTTTTTTTTGTCGGTCAGACTAACACCTAAGGTAGGGTTTGGTTAGTCTTATTGGAAGGGTGTTTATTGTGGGAAGTGGGCTTGCCTCCCGTCTTGAACCCAAACTAGAAGGCTACCCAGATTTGTCATAGGATTCGATATGCTCCTGCTACGGGTAGTTATGTGGCTTTCTATACCAGGCATGGTATAGGTAAAAGGAAAACACGGGCTCGGTTTCCTGCAGTCATTATAGATGTGCCTATAATAGTCACGTGCGTGTGCTCACAGTGTATGATGGTGTTCATCATGTTCTCGGAAACACATAAGGAAAGTATGTATGAGAAATAGAAAAGCTGATTTTATTGAAATGTGAAAAGAGGACAGAATACCGCTGACTCTGACTCTGACTTTGACTTTGAAATTGAAAGAAATAGTACATCCTAGACTCGGACTCAGACTCGGACTTGAACCAAATCTAGACTCTTGGATGAGGTTGTCAGGAATCTTCGGCTTCTAAGGGCTCAAGTGGATGTCCAGTATGGCCTTCGGTAGAAGCTTCACCCAGATCTTCATTATGTCGAAGATCGTCTTCAATCCTAATGCCCATTTCGGTAAGCACCGCAAAGTTTGAAATGTCGGCATACCTAAGATGGACACGGTAGGGAGGTAGGAGGTTGTTGATGAATGCCTCCACTAGTGTCTTCTCGTTGGGCTTGTCTACCAACTTCACACTTTCGGCCCTCCACCTTTGAAGGTACTTGGTGAAACCTTCCTTGGGCTCCTGGGCCACGACTTCCAGGGTGCGCATTGTGGTCTGGATCTCGGTATTATCTGCATAATTCCGAGCGAACTCTGTTGCGACGTCGTCCCAAGTCTTGTACTTCTTGGAATCGAGCCTGTAATACCAGGCTTTTGGATGCTTCTCAAGGGAAGAAGCAAAGAGATGCTTGAACATGGATGACTTAACTCCCTTAACAGCCATGAATTCTTTGAAAGCCCGGATGTGGAGCACCGGGTCTTCAGTCCCATCAAACATTGGTAGGCCTGTCAAGTTGAGATTAGCGGGCAACTCGTCGGTTAGAGGCGAATAAGCCCGAGCATTCTCCGTATGGATGGAGTTATTCGTTGACAAATGGACCTGTTCCTGCAGTTTGTGGACTGCGCTGGCCAATTCAGCTAAAGGCCCAGTAGTATCGACACTGCCACTAGGAGTTCCCTGTTCTATGGCGCTTACCCGGGTGAGGATGGAGATCTGGTCCCCTCTCATTGACGTGATCATGTTCTCTAGCTTGGTCAGTGAGGCCTTCAAATCATCGACGGCTTGTTGCGTCATGGCTCGTGTGTGGGGTGGCCTGTCTGTAAGGGCACCGCGTAATCAGTAAATTTGCTTCGGAACTCGAATACACCAAGGCATAGGAAATAGCGTGGGAGGAGAGACGATTCCAGTTTGACTCGGGTTAGACTCTCCTAAGACAAATGTGTAGGGTACGATTCTCGGAGTGACTGTGATTAATCGCTCCATCGGAGAATAGCCCCCAAGTGAGACTAAGGACTCAGATAGGACTCAGATGGTGTGACATCTAAGTGACTCGAAAGTGGGGTACGTGAGACACGTGTAAGACAAGACCCTTAGAGTAACCGTGATTGGTCGCTCCGCTGAAGGGTAGCCCCCGAGTGGGACTGAAGACCGACTCCTAGACAGGTGACTCGTGGATGGTGGACTCTCCCTGGGTTTTGGCAAAGTGGGCCTAGTCCCGTTCGAAGAAAGATCCGTGTGTGAAAACCCAAGACTCTGGACTCGATTGTGTAAATGGGCTTCCCTTTGTAGGAGTTTGTCCTACGCAGGTGGGCCGTGCCTTGACAAATAAGGCGGACTGGGATGGGGTGGAAATTCGTGATGTAAGATCGACGGAGTTTCGACGCTATAGATTCTAACAACTTATGACAAGACTCGACATTGCTAAATACGGGAAGTCCTAATAAGAAGAGGGTTTTGAAAAGGGAATTTGGATTTGAAAAACCGAGCAAGGTCGGATTGGAAGGCCCGATTTTTTTGAAAACCGAGAAAAGGGTTATCGGGCCGAGATTTCGGGCTTTTTGAAAAGGTTTGGGCAGCATACCGGTTAAAAATAGGCTATTTTGAGTCAAAATCATAAGTCCTAAATTCGGCAGCTTTCCGGGTTTTAAAAAAAGAATGGATTTGAAAAAGATGTAAGTTTTTTGAAAAAAAAATGACGGTTTTTGAAGAGACCAAAGAAGATCAAGTAGCATGTAGTCATAGAAACAGTATAACGACGCCATGTATGCTCTTAGTCTAAGTCTCGGTCGGTCAAATAGGGTCTATACCAACAACAATCGCATTCTCGCAAATCAGGACGGACCTCCTAAGCCGAGTTGGTCTTAGAATCTGCCGTAAAACCCATGCGAGTTCCGCCATCGAAGTCTTTAGTGCATCCAAGTAGAAATGCACCGTGGTATAGTGGGACGTCGGTCACAAGTAACCGGCCCGGGATAGAACGGGGTTATGCATGAATCATTGAACTAAAACGTGTACATTACTAATCGAACGATTTCTTTTCGAGTCTCACCCTAAGGATGCCGATGGTAAGTGACACATCAGTTAATCCCCAGCGGAGTCGCCAAATTGTGGACATGACATAAGTCCACCCCGACGCGGCGAAGCGCGGGTTTTGGGGAGGCGATAGAATTTCCATATGAGATGGATCGAATAGAATTTTAAATCGAAGTAGGAGTCGCCACCGAATTTTATGGTTATTCGGAACCATTCGAACCCACTCTATGTCGTAATGGGCCATACTTAAAGCTTGGCCCATTTCTGATGTCAGAGTTTATTGGGTTCGTCCCTTAGCATTACGATACCGATGCCGACTTGAGCGGTTAATCGTATATTGAATGACTCTCGTTGCCAATGGTTTCGGACATCCGGAAACCACAGTTCTGAGTAAGGGGTGAGGGTACGTGTTGGGAAGTTCAGCGAGAACACCCAACCCCGCCCGCACTTAGCGGCTTTTACTAAGATATCGTTCGATTTTGTGTACACGCGTTAGTTCGACGATTGAATGATATGCAGAGATTATTTTCCTAAGATATGTGAGGAAAAATAAATAAATGGGTTGCTAAGTCGTTTAATGCATGTTAAACTAATAACGTCAAAGTTATTTTAGCATGTGAGTTCGTTTTAGTCTAATAAAACGATAAAAAGAATAAATCGCTACAAACAAAGAGCAAACGAGATAGTAACGATGAATAATAATATAGAAAATAAATATACGAGATCGAGAAAATAAATATTAATCGAAATCTGAAAAATATTGTTTAAAACGTTGTTTTGAAAAAAAAAACGAAGTTCGAAAAAAGAAACAATAAAAAAACGAGAAAGACGCATGTGGGCAGTCTGCCGCGCGACTCGCCCGAGACTCAGGCGGGTCGCGTGGCGGCCTGATTTTGACGATGGTTTTCGGAAAAATTTTGATTGAATCGCGTACGAATATCGCATAATTCGTTCCCGACTTAATATTCTCGATATTCGTTATATTCGATAGTTGACTATGAAATCAATATCAAATATTCGGAATAGTTTTAGAAAAGATGTAAATTTAGAAATCGTTTCGTAGAATAATAAAAATAAAATGATCGAAAAACTAAAAAAAAAGGGCCGGGTTACAGACTCGTGTGCGAGTAGCCTGGACCGGGCGCGACTCGCATACGGGTATGTCCGCTTTTTATTTTTTTGTTCGAAAATCGTTAATTTTATAAATCGCTTACAAATATGGATTAATTTATACTCGGTTTATATTTTCGATATTCGTCGTATTCGATATTCGATTATGAAATCGATATCGAATAGTCGGAATGACTTTTAAAAAAAGGTTTTAAAAAAAGTTTGTCTTTTGAACGAAAAATAAGAAAAAAGAATTTTGAACGAAAAGTTGTAAAAAGGATTTTGAACGAAGAGTTGTAAAAAGGGTTTTGAATAAAATGTAACGATATCGTCGAAAACTTAATATAATTCTTTTTGATACGATATTCGATTATAATGAATCGGTATCATATTTTAAGAATATTCGATATATGAAAATAGTTTTTAGTAGTATCGATATTAGAAAATAAAAAGACCGACGAGAGACCGATAATAATAAAAAACGAGGAGAAGGGAAGAGAAAAAAAAGAGACGGGTTTGATTTACACCCTCAACCTACATGCTTTGTTTTCTCGGGATAAGGCTCGTCGGGAAGTGGCTTAGACTTGGGAGCGTCGAGATGATGAGGATGAGTTAAGGTGTATCGGTTTGGGTGATTTGGGACGCCGGGTTTGACGTGCGGTTAAGGCTTCGAGGCTTCGGGAAAAGTGTCGGGATTTGCTAACTATCGAGTTTGTGTATGAACCGTGTGTGGAGGGGGTTTTGGACGTGTTTTTACTGCTGTTGTGTTGCTGTGTCTCGGTATTTTTTTATGTATGATCGTTGTTCATTGTGTTGGACGGGAGGTCCTATTTATAGGGAGTTTCCGACCTTGATTTAGGAGAGTTTGAATACCGCTTAGGATAGGAAACGTAGGAGTTTGAGGAGCATGGGAATTCCGTTTTCTTGGACAAGAAGAAAGGAATTTCGGCTGATTTGAGGAGTGTTTCGGCTGAGTATTTGGTACTCAGTCGATGTCTGAATCGGTTTCCGGATAGAATTCCTACTTGAGGTCAAATTCTACCTTTAACGGAATTGTTTAATGCTTTTAATGAAGCTGAAATTTTGTAGGAATTTGAGTAGAAGTGGGACGCGTGAGACATCACGGTCGGTCCACAAGTTTCGGGAAAATCTTTGACCGGGTTTTGACTCAGTCGCTAAAAGACGGTTTTACCCTTGGTGACGGTTTCGACCCAAATTAGTGTTATTTGACTCGAAACGACCCACTGGGCCTGGATTTGAGGTTGGTTTTGTAAGATTTGTACTCCTTAATAAGTCTAAACCAAATGTCCATGATTACAAGCCCATATCCAAGTCCGTCAAAGCACGTTTACGTCCAATCATCATCGGGTGTTTGGCGGGAACTACTATAGACACCTGGCGGTCAAAATGTGGGTGTCTACAGTTTGTTATGTGATTTTTGATTTGGGGTTTTTTTAGAGAGAATCAAATTAACTTTTGGGGATGGGATGAAATGAGGAGGGTAGATTGGTATAATGTCGTTAGGATTGAGCAAAAAAACACGATCTTAAAAATATTTCACTCATCTGCCCAACAAATTCGACACGAAACGATCGAGTTTGGTACTCAATGACCCGTTATACAAGTGAGTCGATACAATCTCAAAACAGAAGTTAATCGGGTCGAATTTGACTTAAAAGACTCGTGACTCATGACCCATTTATACGTGACACGGACCCGAAACCGTCTTTACACGTCACCCTACTTAATTACAACCAAATCACCTCATAATTCATAAAGCCCCAAATTACATCGAAAATTAGGGTTTCTCATCCAAAAATCAACTAAATTCAATCGAAAATGAAGCAATCAACTCGTACTGAAGAAGATTTAGATGAGTTTGAATTCAGAGATGAAGATCATCCTGAATTCAATCCATGGTCGGCGATTCACTCTGAACTCGCTAGCCCTAATTTGAATGATCAAGGTATAATTCTATCGAAACTCATACGATTTCGTGTTTATTTTCTTAATTCGAGTGAATTTCTGCGTTTTTGTTCGCTAAATCCGTTGCATTCTCAATTAATTTGATGTTTGTGCAACAATGGTGATATGAATTTCTTCAATTACGTGGAAAACAAATCCCCTAAACCTTCAACAACCCTGTGCAACTTCATCACAATTGTCGTCCTCCGCGGCACTCTCGGTATCAACCTCGGGTCATCGGCGTCAATCAACCCGGAACGTGTCCAACTCAAAGAAGAAGCTAAACGAGTCATCCTTCGGCAGTATCTCTGTATGTCGCCTTCTCCCTCTTCCCTAATAATGTGTGCTTAATTTAACTTCAGTTAAACCTAATTTAACTTGTCGACATCTCAGAAGTCCTTAACTTAATTCTGAAATCACATCTCAGAAGTCCCTAATTGGGTTTTCTGTGTTGGTTTGTGTTGGAATTTCGAATTTCTTTGAATTGGGTATAATCATTTATTGTTCTTTGCATTTCGAGTTACTGTATTGAATTTCGAGTTACTGTTTTAGAGTTGAAGTAGTTGTTGTACTTTTTAGTCGTAAATCTAGGGTTTTCTGCAATATGTACTTGTAAAATTCTGCAATTTGGGTTGTTTTTCTCTGTACAATTCTGAAATTCTGTGCAATTTGTTGTTGATGATGATGATAAGTTGCAGATTTTATGAGCACCGTTTTCTGTACTCACTTACTGAATGGCATTGGCATCATGGTCTCTTTACTCACTTACTGAGTAAGGAATGCAATGCAATGCAACAGCGAGCTGTAGCGTAGCTTTTTATCCGTGAGTCGTGAGTGACACTAATCTTAGGCGAGCTGATGCGTGCTGGTTTTGGTGCCATCTGAGTGCTATGCACTGTTTGTTTGATCTTCCTTATGATTTTTGGGCTTGTGGCTTTGTTACACACACATTAGCCTGGACTTTAAAACCCTTATTGACAAACAAAAATCCAATGAAGTACACTTATCGAAAACTGAACTTCTCAAACCCGACATCGTCAAGAGGGGAAGCTGTATAAGGGGTGAGACAGAGGCATTGGGGAAAATGAGAGATAGAAATATGATTACCTTCAAATAGAACCCCATGTATAGCTCAGACCATTTGATATAACACAAGTATCTGCGTTTGCATATGATACAACAACTGACATGTTAAGAACGGAATATGCAGTTCTCAATTTTCCTAATCAAAAAAGTAACTGCCAGCTCTACTATTGCTTCTCTTCAGAAATCAAAATTGCAATCAATATTAAAAAATTGATAACCAGATAATGAATTTGTATCCAGAAATGCATTAGAACATGAGACACAACATCTTAGTCTGTATAGACAGTCGAAAATAAACAGAATAAGCACACAAACCTTAGTTATAGTAGACCATTATTTGAATTTTGTCTTCACAGAACTTCATCTTCATTTATTTTACATCTGGTGTCCTCTTGATGCGAAAATTACGGCTTTCGTATTTTTAACGTAGCGGAAGACTTTTTTTTATGTTTTATTTTGTGAAAGAAAGGGATATTTACTCGACCTAGACCTATAGGACGAATAATGGTGAGAACAATTAAGACCTATTAATTGTTACCCGAGTCAATGTTTGATACGTGTCAAACAATAACAAAGTTTGGATCGAAACTCGTCGATCCGATAAACACAATTGCAATGCAAAGGTTCAAAATTCTTTTTCATAAACTTCATTCCTTTTAATGAATACAAAGACTCATATTTATACTACTAAAATAAAACTAATTCTAAGTGTGGAAACTATATTCTGGCATAATATAATTCCTAAATATTACTAGAAAATAAACTAATTAGATACTTATACTTGTAAATAAGGAAAAAAATAAATAAATAATATCAATATTAATAATTTCCTAAACGACTAATTAGATACTCTTATTTTCGTATCACCTCTTGTCTTCGATGCGCGCCTGATATAGCATTAAGTTAGGGGTTATAATGAATTGTGCACTTTGAAGGTTGTGGCTTATGGCATAAAACTTATACGGAGTACCAAGCAGTTTAGATACTCAATTTCAGTTTCAAGCTGTTTCATGGAGGCTTTTACCATCTGCTCCCTTCAAAACGCGATACCATCTAGAATCCCAATTTTTTTTATAGGGTTGTTCAATAATTAAGAAATTTAAGGTACTTTCCTCCTACAAAAGTAGGAGGCCCCTCCATCGCTTACTTGCTTCTTACAGTCGTCACTTTCGCCGCCCGTCGTTCCTTCTCACTGGTCCGCATGTCGTTGATCGCCAGCCGCCACCATGCCATGGTTACTCCTGCGCCTACACCACTCAAGAGAGCCGCCACCCACGGTGTTCTAAACATTATCTTTCTTTCAATTTCTGTCAATATTTAATTTTGTTGATGTTCTTCACTTATTGTTCAGAGAATTAGAGTGATCGTTCACCTAGTTATTGCATTTTTATGTGAAATTTCTTCATTTTTAAAATTTAAATCATTTTCAGGTTGTATTGTTGATTCTGTCTGAATTTGTGATTTGTGAATCCTGATTATGATTTTATGTATATTTATGTGCTTGAGTCATTTTATTTATGGAATTTTTATTGAGTTTGACTGTGTGAGATGATTGAAAATATGATTTTGTTTGTGTATTGAGCGTATAGATCAAGTATACTGCTATCATTTCCTAATATTTATGAGAGTTCTTTCCTCATACAACAGCATTAACTCACTATCAACTTAACTCGACATAAATTCGTATTTTACCATGTTCCAGATTCAATGCAATTATAATTCCGGGTGAAAGTGTTGCTAATCAGTTGCGGTAGCATTAGTTTCAAGTGTCCCGGATTACCAGAAAGCCGAAGTGTTTTTGTGTGTATCTTATCCTGCCTATATTCAACGAGCAAGCTTATGTACTCGACGAACTTTTGTTTCATCCGCAACCTACAAGCATCGGGCGACAAAAGAGACAAACTCAAAAGAAATATTTGTTTGTAATAAAAATTTTAATATCCGTTGAATTTGATTTATTTTGTAACTAATGTTTATATTAATATTTTTAATGAAGTACTTTAATAATCCATCTTTGTAAAACCAATGTTACTATTTATCTACTAGTGAAAATAAGTTATTTATCCTAAAAAAAATTTAAAATTTCCTAACGAAATCTTCAGTTAATTGATTATTTAATTGTCATATATGTTTTGATTTTAATCATATATGCTGTATTTATCTTTAGTTAATTTATCCATCACAAAGATTAATCAAAAACATAAATAAACGATTCAGATGAAGAGAAAATATGAACAAATTAAATATTTAATTACATGTATTTTTACTTTAGAATATAATTTTAAAACCACATATATATCACACAGGTACAGATGGTTGTTGTTTAGGAGTAACCACATATACGAAATTATATACATACGTATATATTTAGGATGCAAATTGATTAATTAGATTAGATTAGATTAGCGTAATTGTTTGTTTAATTTGGGAATATGCCAACATTCCATATTTAGCATTACTAAAAGTAGTGTAGTGTAGAGTAATGACAATTGTGAGAATGAGATTTAGTCAGTTCTTAACTAACTCTCCCCACATACGCAGTGTACGCTGTTATTGTTGAACAAATCTCTTCTTAGTTTAGAAAGTTTCCTGTACATTTATGTGTATATATATCACCTCATTTTAACTCCAAACTCACTCATCATTCAACACAAACTCATCTATCTATCTATCTATCACTCAAAACCTCTTCTCTTTCACCTTAATCATTTATTTCACATTCATAATTCATTCATTCTATCTTTCTTAATTACATTCTCATGAATTTTACCTTACTTTTTTGTTAATCTCTTCAAAACATTATTGCATACGTTACTATTGTAAGTTTTAAAGAGAGATATCATGGCTAGCTTGGAGGATATCAAAAAGGAGAATATCGATCTTGTAAGACGACTATTATTATTACTTCATACTCTTGTTTGTGTGCATCACTGTGATATTGATTACTGTAGCATTTAATAAATAGAATCATGTACACTGATTATGTTTTAGTAAATAAAGAGAAAAATGCATGATGTCTAACATGATCTAAAAATATAATTTATAAATCATACTATACGGTATACGATTATTGTTGCATGCATGCATGGTTAATTAGTAAATAAAGAGAATTATGCATGATGTAAACAGGAGAGCATTCCCGTGGATGAAGTGTTTGAACAGCTTAAATGTTCGAGAGACGGACTAACAGATGATGAAGGTGGAAAAAGGCTTGCCATTTTTGGCCCTAACAAGCTCGAAGAGAAAACGGCAAGCTAAACAATCTCTTACATATTATTATTACTATCATTATCATTATCATTATCATTTTCTTCTTTTCCGCCTTCATTTGTATTTACTTATCCATTTATTTGCAAATTGGACGACAGGACAACAAACTGTTAAAATTTCTAGGATTCATGTGGAATCCATTGTCATGGGTTATGGAGATGGCGGCTATCATGGCTATTGCCTTGGCTAATGGAGGGGTAATATATATTCATTCACTCATTTTCATTCAACCTTGCTGTGTTAGTGTTCTGAACAAACTGAAAAAAATATACAGGGAAAACCCGCAGATTGGCAAGATTTTGTTGGAATAGTCACATTGTTGATCATCAACTCCACCATAAGTTTCATAGAAGAGAACAATGCCGGAAATGCGGCTGCTGCTTTGATGGCAGGTCTTGCTCCTAAGACAAAGGTGCTGCGAGACGGGAGATGGAGTGAAAAAGATGCAGAGATTCTGGTACCTGGTGACATAATCAGCATCAAGCTAGGAGACATCGTCCCTGCTGATGCACGCCTGTTGGAAGGCGACCCCCTCAAGATTGACCAGTCTGCTCTGACCGGAGAGTCCATGCCCGTCAACAAACTCCCCGGTGATGAAGTATTCTCGGGGTCCACCTGCAAGCAGGGTGAGATCGAGGCGATTGTGATAGCCACGGGTGTCCACACCTTCTTTGGCAAGGCGGCTCACCTCGTCGACAGCACCAACCAAGTGGGTCACTTCCAAAAGGTCTTGACTGCCATCGGAAACTTCTGCATAGTCTCCATCGCAGTTGGGATCGTGATAGAGCTGGTCGTCATGTACCCAATTCAGCACAGGAGGTACAGAGATGGAATTGACAATCTCTTGGTCTTGCTCATTGGTGGAATCCCGATTGCTATGCCCACTGTTTTGTCAGTCACCATGGCGATTGGATCACACCGTCTCTCACAGCAGGGTGCCATCACCAAGAGGATGACCGCCATTGAAGAAATGGCTGGCATGGACGTTCTCTGCAGTGACAAGACTGGAACTCTCACACTTAACAAACTCACTGTTGATAGAGCCATGATTGAGGTCGATTTCATTCCCACTGTTGCAATTATTTTCCGTTTTTCAGTGTTGCTCTCTACTAAATACTAATATTGGATGTACGATTTTGTGTTTGCAGACATTTACCCCTGATATAGACAACGACACAGCCGTTTTGTACGCTGCTAGGGCTTCCCGAATTGAAAACCAAGATGCTATTGATGCCTGCATTGTAGGAAATTTGGCAGACCCTAAAGAGGCTAGGGCCGGAATCACTGAGGTGCACTTCCTGCCCTTCAACCCAGTTGAAAAGCGAACAGCAATAACATACTACGATAGCAAGGGAGAATGGTATCGCATAAGCAAGGGTGCTCCTGAGCAGGTACTGTTTGTCCTCTAATCTTTCAACCGCTACAAACTACAAACATACTCTATATAATCTCTAATCACATCTCATAATTAATCCGGTTGAAATGATTACAGATTATTGAATTGTGCAACCTGGCTCCTGACATGATGAACAAGGCACATTCCATCATTGATAAGTTTGCTGACCGTGGTCTCAGATCTCTTGGTGTTGCTCTACAGGTAACAAAACTCAAATCTTAAACTCGTGCATACATACAAGTTGTGTAATCCACCTTTCATGTTTAATTTAATTTGTTACCTCGTTGATGAATGACAGACAATTCCCGAGAAGAACAAGGAGAGTGCAGGAGAGCCATGGCAATTTATTGCTCTATTGCCGCTTTTTGACCCTCCAAGGCACGACAGTGCTGAAACCATCAGGCGAGCATTGAGCCTTGGTGTCAACGTGAAGATGATTACGGGTGACCAACTGGCCATCGGTAAGGAGACAGGACGCAGGCTTGGCATGGGCACTAACATGTATCCTTCTTCTTCCTTACTTGGTCAACATAAGGATGAGAGCATCGCTGCCATACCCATTGAGGAGCTCATTGAAAAGGCTGATGGCTTCGCCGGAGTTTTCCCAGGTACGTAAACTCAATCATATATATATACATACACACTATTGGCATGCAACTCGTTTTAACACGTACTGATACGTAAATATCATTTACAGAGCACAAGTATGAGATTGTGAAAAAGCTACAAGAAAGGAAGCACATTTGTGGGATGACAGGAGACGGTGTGAATGACGCTCCAGCCCTTAAGAGGGCAGACATTGGTATTGCAGTCGACGATGCCACTGACGCAGCAAGAAGTGCATCTGACATCGTCCTGACCGAGCCAGGGCTAAGTGTGATTATCAGTGCAGTGTTGACCAGTCGAGCCATCTTCCAGAGAATGAAGAACTACACCATTTACGCAGTGTCCATCACCATCCGAATTGTCATGGGATTCATGCTTATTGCTCTCATCTGGAAGTTTGATTTCTCTCCATTCATGGTTCTCATCATTGCCATACTCAATGACGGAACTATAATGACAATCTCCAAGGACAGAGTCAAGCCATCTCCTACTCCCGATTCTTGGAAGCTTAAGGAGATATTCGCCACTGGTGTTGTCCTCGGGACTTACCTTGCTGTCATGACTGTCATTTTCTTCTGGCTTGCCCATGACTCCAACTTCTTTTCAGTACGTATATTTAATATGAGTTTCGTATTATATACACTACTTTCTTTTATCATACGCTTACCATAATCATACTTAATGATGAATGACAGGATCATTTCCATGTAAGAAGTCTAAGGGACAATGAAAAGGGGCTAATGGCTGCCTTGTACCTACAAGTGAGCATTGTAAGCCAGGCGTTGATCTTTGTGACAAGATCAAGGAGCTGGTCCTTCATTGAACGCCCTGGCGCTTTGCTATTTGTAGCCTTCCTTATCGCACAACTGGTGGGTTTACGACTTAAATACGGAGTATAATTCTGCAAAGCTTAACTAATCTCACTTAACATTTAATGACCCATTTGTACTGTGTTTTTGTTGGAATGGATCAGATTGCAACGGTAATAACAGTGTATGCAAACTGGGGATTTGCACGTATCTCAGGCATAGGGTGGGGATGGGCCGGTGTGATCTGGCTATACAGTATCGTCTTCTACGTTCCTTTAGACGTCTTAAAGTTCATCATCAGATACACATTAACTGGTCGTGCCTGGGACAACCTCATCGAAAAGAAGGTACAGTACATATTAAATTCTATTGTGAGACTGGAATGTTGGATTCAATGAATTTCTAAGATAACCAAACCTGGAATTTGGATGTTTATTATAGACTGCATTCACAAGCAAGAAGGATTATGGAAGAGGTGAGCGAGAGGCACAGTGGGCTACTGCTCAACGTACCCTCCATGGCCTCAATCAGTCTGGAGTACCCGACATTCTGGCAGACAAGACTAACTACCGGGAGTTGTCTGAAATCGCTGAGCAGGCCAAAAGACGCGCTGAGATTGCAAGGTAACATCAGATCCTACCACTGATATCATACTGCTGCTACTGCTACTGCTGCATTAAGATCCTAGGAGTACTATAATATATAATTGACATTTACAAAACAAATGTGTTTCAGGTTGAGGGAACTCCATACACTGAAAGGACATGTTGAATCAGTTGTCAAGCTGAAGGGACTAGACATCGATACTATCCAGCAGCACTACACAGTTTAAGGCAGGAGAAAGAGCACGTCGCTGCAAATTTCTACACAAGAAGAGGAAGAAATAAGAAAAAAAATGGAAACTAGCTATTTATATGTCCTCCCTTTTTTCTTATTCAATTTCCAAGAGGATGTTGATGGAAGAATTGATTGGCAATAAACCAAACCAGCCATGGAGATTTCACTCGGAGAAAAGAAAATCCAAGGCGCTTAAGATGTCATAACACTAAGTACTATCTCATCAAAAAAAATCCAAAAATCTTAAGACTAGCTAGTACTATTGTCAGTCTTGCATAATGTTACAATGTTCCACTCTCTCAATGATGAAATGCAAAGTTTTTTTTCTAATAAATACTTGCATCTTCTTTCTCTACGTCCCTTGTCATTTATTCAATTTTATATCTAATAGTATCAAGTATCAATACGTCGATACAATACTCAAGACTACGACTACCTACTAGACCAGATAAAGTAATCCTAGACCTGAATAATTGACCGAAAACCTGTAGATTGACAATCGATTGAACACCCGATACCAGTAACCTGAATAGTACCTGAAATCTGACTCAATTCGAATGGAACCGATGACATGTGTGCTCTCGATACAAAACCATGCAAGGGTTATCATCACCAATACAACTCAGTTTCTCCTTTCTTCTCCACAATGCAATGTGAGTGCTATGCTTATTTAGCCAATTCATTGGATGTCGACCCGTCATTTTTTTTAAAGATCTTTCTTATATGACAATTACCTCCAGAACTCTTGCAAAAAATTGAATCTCAGTAAAGTAAAAAATATGCTATGAAATAAAAAGCAATAAAGACTCATCTTTAATATTGTCCAAAGCAATATCTTGAGAGAAAAGAATCATTTATACCGAAAAGTCACTTATTTTTCCAAAATTGGTTGCTGGTAGTAGAGACGTAAGTGGACATACGAGTCAGTGGACTGACACGGTCCAACATGGCCCACAACTCACTAAGGCATAAGGCTACTTTGACATGACACTTTACGATCCATCACACCATGGGTCATGCTTGGGCCAGAGTTTAAAAAAACAAAAAAAAATACCTAGCCCAAGCACAACACGATACACTTTGGCAAGTCCAGAAAGCAAAAGAAAACAAAATCTAAATTCGACGAATTGGTTGGTGTTGAACCTTGGGTTTTATTTATGCTTTATATGTTTTGATTATATCAAAGTTTTAATTGTTTCAAAGTAACGTGATCGTTGTGGAAGGTCATAATGTTTAGCACAGGAATAAAAGGAGCAAAATCTCGAACCATTTGTCGTTTTGGTGCCATTTGCGGAAGTTTTTTCACTTTTAGTGGTTGTTTGAAAGTATTTATGCGGAATGGTTCCACATCATCGGTTTTTTTTTTTAAAGTTGCAGGACTGTACCGCTGTGGAGAACAGCGGTATATATACACCTGCAACGAAATCACCCAAACACCCCCACAAATCAGAAGCCACTGATCTTTGGGGATAATTTTGAGAACATTAGTACATGTTTATACCGCTGTCCCCTACAGCGGTACAAACCTACAATAAAATCACCCAAAACCCCATAAATCAGTGGCTACTGATATGTGGGCTTAATTTTTTAAAAATATCCGCAGTTGCATACCGCTGTCCCCTACAGCAGTATGCTACTGTAGCAGAATATCTACACATTACCTGACCATTGACGTCTGAGATTTTTTTTAAACAAACTAGCATTATACCGCTATCCTCTACAGTGTTACAATGCTGCAGCTATCCAATACAGTAGCCGATATGCGCGCACGACTTTACATTACAATCCTGCAGTCAATTTCGTAATAGACAATAATCGAACACCATTTCCACCCCAAATATATAACTTCCATGAATTGCTCCCATTTCCGTCGAATACACCCCTCATTCCAACAACAATTCTCGAATATAGCGGTAAAAGAACAAAGACAAATTAAAATTTAGAAAATAATTCGACATTGGTTAGAAAATAACTATAAGTTTTGCATTGTTCGATAGCAAATCTTAAGCCTATCCTCGGTTCCCACGACCTCTTTTCGTCCTTGTTGAGGATTCTCCGTCTTCCGTGTTCCTAGTGGTTCGAGATGCCAGTTGTCGGAAATCATACCTCGGCGGACTTTGACTAGTTGGTCCATCGTCTTCTTCTTCATCATGTTCGCCTTCTTCTTGTTCGTCTTCTTCTTGTTGAGTGACGACTAACGCCTTAATATCCAGCAGATGAGCATGCCTAGAGTTTTGCAGTGACGTTAGCGCCATTGATTGCATGTCGTGCAACATCCTTTCCCAATTACATGGTGTATCATCGTTGCATTGACCGAGCATGGTGGTAGTGGAGTTGTAAGTGTAAACGCTCGTCCGTGTCTACAAATTTTGGTTCATAAAAATGTTAGAATACAATAATAAACACTTCAGCTGAAGTTACTAATTAAAAATATAAAAATTTAGGGAAAAACAACTTACAAGCTCTTCATAATCGGCGCCAGTTGGATGGTAGTAATGATGTTCGGCGTAGTCTTCATTAACCCTAGCGCTATTCGGACTAATGATGAGCCTCGTTCTTTTCTTGTACCATTTCATATACGGATCTCGTGGATGCATCAAGCCTTGATAAATACCGGTATCTTGCACTACCTTATTCATACGTTCTGTTCATCTTTGAACAAGGGCTATATGGTAAAGGTGGAAGTCATCAATCCATCCCCTCCGCTCTATGTTATGCAACTCCATGTCTGTATCCTTTCTTTTTGGAATTGGTTGATTCCATCCAAATTGCCTTAAACAACGTTGAGGTAGATGTCACTCAACCGCCTCAAAATGGTGCATCGGAGCTATCACACGCCACTCATCCCTATTCTCAGTGCAAGACGGTCGCAACCGTGATAATATATCCTCTATCTATAGGGTTGCCACGTAAATTGACATTCTTCCATCCTATCGAATGCGTCCCTATATTGCACCAACGAAACCCTATGGTCTAAGTAGGAACGTTCTACACGTAACCATCTACATCCTAGTGGGTCTACACCATGGTCAAATTGTTGGCCTAACAGTTGTAGATGATGCAATTGTTCATGCAATACAGGCCTTCCAAATGTGATGCGTTCCCATGCCCACAATTGTAGGAGTATCAAGACACCATCGATCTGTTTGGGCCATTTCTCACTTGTTGGTAACCTAGTACTTGCTCGACACATATTCCTATATAACCATGCCAACGACGCACTACCCCAACTATATGAATCGACGTGATTTAAATCTTCTATCAAGGGTAAATACATCAGATGCACCCTATTACCCGACTTATTAGCAAATAGCATGGTACCAAACATATACAAAATGTACGCTCTTATAAATTGAGCGATTTGTGCTTTGGTTGCATTAGGAGGTAGTACTTGAAAGTTTTGAAACAACCAAGTTAATTTTACGAAACCCCCCTAATATCTTCCCCCTGAGGTCTTATACCTAAAATATTTTCAGCGAGGGTTGCCCAGTTTAGACCAATGCACCCCGTTACGGGTCTCCCAGTGACTCTCAAACCTAACAAGACGTTGACGGCTTGTAACAAAATAGAAACCTCTCCAAATGGGAGATGAAAGGTATGGGTCTCTTGTCTCCAACGCTCAACTAGTGTCGTGATCAATCCCGTATCTAGTGGAACGAAACATAGTCGATGTATGCCCCAAAACTGCGTACCTCGAAGAAAATGTAGAAAGCGTAAATCGGGTTGGAAATGGGAGCCCGATTTCAAGTGGGAACGGCAAGCCAACTCACCCATTTCCTAATAAAGAAAAATGTAATATATATTACCACAAATGTTGAAAAACGTGAAAAAATAAATTGGGAAATTCTATGTCGTAGAAATGATTACCTCTCCCTCCCAAATCGCATTGCTTCTTTGGTAAGCTTGAAGTGTCAGTAGACTCTTATTAATGGGTCCGGGATCCATATCACCTACAAATTTATCAATGAATATACAAATCTGTCCAATAAGAAAACATTATAGAATATATGAATTAAAAACCGAAATTAATCTCCATTACATTTTGAAAAACTGCGTCAATAACAACGTACTTTGGATTACAACCTATTAAACGTTCACTATTAATTGAAATTGAAGACTAATTAGACAATTGAAGACATCGACGAACTTCCCCTTGAAGGGCATGAACGTTTGTTACGACCATGATTGTGACATAAACTGCATGAGTTTTTGGACTTCGGTTTCTCATCCATTTCATTTCTGATTCCCTTTTACTTTCGCATGCCTCTTCTTTCCTCCTCTTCAAGTTCACGTGGAATAAGCTTAGGTCCGTCCATGTTTTCCAAAATCCCATATCCGGCAGAGGATGAAATTTGGACCGGTAAGTACTAAAATATTCAACCGATGTGTAACAACGGTCAACATATTGGTCGTTTTTTCTGTCCTACACACGACCAATAGGTGAGAGCATGGGTAGTGGAAGAGTTGCCACTTGCCACAAGTGCACGTTTTTCTTGTAAGGTCCACCTTGTACGCATTGTGACCCAAGTTGTTCACCCTATCACCACGTTGACTAACAACTTCATATGCACCTAGTCCGGCATCAAAGCACGTAACTTTGTGATGGGCGGCATTGTCAATGTACTTCTTCAATGTCTCCTCAATCTTAGGAGAGTAGAGTAACCCATCTTCCATTCTAGATTTGGCGAATTCACGCCTTTCAACAAAGTACGAATTAAGGCAATAGAATGTTGTCTTCGCAAGACCGGTGATCGACAGAAAGCGGCATTCTTTCAGGACACCGTTGACGCATTCAGATATATTAGTAGTGGTTATACCATATCTATAACCTCCATCATGAGCCAAAGACCACTTAGCTAACGACAACCTTTGTAATACCGCTCTACAACCTTAGCTAACTGTTTTTTCAAAGGTTTGCTCTTATAATTCTTACTAATGTTAGAAGCATAATGTCTAATACAAAACCTATGATATGCCTTGGGCTCATACCAACCGTTCCCAGGTGTATTCATTGTGTTTAAAATACCTGCATGTCGATCGGAAATGACACATAAACCCTCACGTTTAGTGACATAACACCGTATACATGAACCATTGCCAATTTTCGACGTTCTCCTTATCAACAATACCAAAAGCTAAGGGAAAGATTTGGTTGTTGGCATCTACACTAATCTCAAGAAGGCATTCGGACAAGAGATTAAGGGGAAAGGACGGCGGCATAGGATCCTAAATGTAAAGAGAATAAGGCAATTGTATGACACGGATAGTATAACCTTGAACAAGGTTATATTAGCCTTTGTAAACAACTACACACGAACCGCCAAGATTTAAATTCCAAAATATCTTTTTAGAATCCAGTCGTTTTTGTCAAAGAATATCTATCCTTTGAAGAAGATAGTATTAGAAAGGAAATTATCTATCAAGAGAATAAAAGTTTTCATAATAAATTATTCTTAAAATATCTTGATTCTTTAAAGATATTAGAAAATCATTAAGCAAGGAAACTTGAATATATTATCTTGATTGATTGATATTCCACCTACCATATCTTCACTAAGTAAGGAAGCACATCATTTAAGGTGATCTCATTTCCTCTTTAAAAGGGATTACTCTACCTATAAATATCGTGCTCTTCTTTACTATCAAAACACGACTTGCACACACACTTTTCATTTTGCAAAAAAATCAAATCACATTTCAAAGAGCTTTTACAATAAATCTCGGTTTAAGTCTTGGCTAAATAAATTCGTGTTTAAATTGTTTACGCTCGGAAGTCATACAGTTTCATTATTCTCTCTAGACAAGTGAAGTGTATTCATAGCTAGAGGAATCTTGTAAACTTGAGTAGTAAAGTCATACGAGTCGAGTAGTGGTTTACTCAATCGAACGACATACATCGTTCACACCTTGAACGCTTCACATCGTTCAAACAGTCGAGGGCTTCACATCCCTCACACCGAAGGCTTAACATCCTTCACTGTCGTGGGCTTAACATCCCACAAATCGAGAGCTTAATATCTCTCAATCTGAGTGCTTCACATCACTCTCACCATCACGATTAGAGTTAATCGTGAAGAGTTTTATTTGTAAGGTAATCCGGAGTAGGTACTCTTATAAATAAAGACACCGGTGGACGTAGGCTTTTCAATTGGGCCGAACCACGTTAAAACTGCTCGTGTTATTTACTTTACGTTTTTATTTTCGTTTTGCTATTTCTTATACTTATACTCTTTAGTAGTAAGTATAGTAGCAAACTTTTGTTTCTTCCTTTTATTTAGCCATACAACTAACGCAATATTACACTATATCTTTCCTAATAAGATTTTGGTGTAATATATCGTTTAAAATTTTAAAAGTACATAAATACTCTATTCACCCACCCCCCCTCCCTCTAGAGTATTTCCTAGGATCGCTAGACTCTACAATTGGTATCAGAGCAGGTTCTCTTGATTGATTCACATCAAAAGAGTAGATCCTAAACTAGCGATTCTATATTGATCCATTTTGATCAAATGGACTTCAAAAACTCAAAGTTTCCCACATTTGATGGTGTAGACGATGGGTTGTGGAAAAACAAAATGATGCATTACATAAAAGGAACGGATTTCGAATGCTGGAAAATTATAGTCAAGGGTCCAATTGTCATCCGATCTGTTGATGTTTTTGGGAACATCGCCATAAAGGATGAAGAGGACTATGATGAGGACGATTATAAAAAGGCCGAAAAGAATTCTCGAGCAATGTCATTATTGCAACGAGGAATTTCGTCCAAAGAATATAATCGACTTACTTCTTGTGTTTCTGCAAAAGAAATCTGGGACAGTCTAGAACTTGCGTATGAAGGAACTACTCAAGTCAAAAAGTTCAGGATTGATTTATTAACTCAACAATATGAATTGTTTAAAATGGATAAAGATGAAAGTATTGCTGAAATGTGTGCAAGATTTACTAACATCACTAATGAACAAAGAAATTTGGGAAAAAAATTTGATACTAAAGATCTTGTAAGAAAAGTCTTAAGAAGTCTTACTGATAAATGGCAACCTAAAGTTACTGCCATTGAGGAATCAAAAGATCGTACCTCACTCAGTTATCAAGAATTGCCTGGCAACCTCATGGCATATGAACTCTCTCTGAATCAACGTCAGAGTGAATCATCCAAGAGTAGAGGAATAGCCCTAAAAAGTTCTATTAGTGACGATGAGGAAACCATGAGCGATGACTTAGCCCTTTTCGTCAAACGTTTTCGAAAGAATTTTAAATTTGGTCAGAAAAACTCATTTAGAGAAAGAGATAACAGCTCTAATACTAAACAAAACAATAAGGGATGTTTTAAATGTGGAGAAATTGGACATCTAATCAAGGATTGTCCGACGTGGAAAAACATCAAATCAAAAGGAGAAAGAGAACGATCAAAGTTTCAACACAAGCAGGCCATGCTGGCTTCGTGCGGATGGGGAGAAGTCGAGAACTAGACTCAAACGAAGAAGAGGAATCAGAAGATGAAGATGAGGTAAACATTTGTCTAAGTGCTCAGTGCAGCGACACATCTAGGCCCAAAACACGGAAGCACAGAGACATGTGCTTGATGGCAAAGACGTATGGTTCAAGCTCGGATTTAGATGAGGAAAGCAACGAGGTAAGTTTTATAAAGTTTAAGAAAAAACTTAGGAAACTTAGCAAGGAAAAACTCCTTTCACACTTTGATGAGGTATTAGAAACCTGTGAGCAACAAAAGAAAGAAATAGATGAGTTACTAAAACAAATTAATGAGATAGCTTTTGAAAATATTACTCTAAAGAGATGTGAAAATATTCGAACAAATAAAAAGGAATCTTCTTAAATTTCAAAGTCAAAACTTGACATATCAGATGATTCAAAAGATTGTTTGAGTACAAACATCAATGAAGAGGATCTAAAAAGGGATACTAATCATGAAAAAGTCAGTACAAGTATTATGAATTTAAATTTAGAAAATGCGGAATTAAAAAGAACCATATCCATATTAAACAATGAAATTAATATTGAGAAAATAAATCATGACAAAATAAAAAATTCTCTTACCTCAAAAATCATAGAATTGATGAAGGAAAAAGGAGTCATGCAGAAAAGGTTGGATGGAAAAGATAATTGTGCATCCAGAAACTTGGAAGGTAAAGAAGAAAAAAAGACTGAAGAAAAGAGAACCAATAAAATAAAACATGTCAAAAGAAAGTGGAAAAAGAAATCTGAAAATAAAACGAATAATAAACTTGATGAACACCTTGGTAGATACAAAAAGATATGGGTGCGTAAAGACTCGTTGCCTAATGTAAAACGACCCAAATCCGTTTGGGTACCTAAGAAACAAAAATGAGTATCGCAGGTTCACAAGACTACAGGGGCAAACAAATGGTACTTAGACAGTGGGTGTTCAAGACACATGACGGGTGATAAAAAGAAATTTTTGTCATTAGAGGCTTATGACGGAGGAAGTATAACCTTCGGAGATAATAAGAAAGGAAGGATAATCGGTATCGGAAAAATCAGCTTATCTGATTCACATTGTATTGAGAATGTACTGCTTGTAAAAGGACAAAGGCATAGTCTCTTAAGCATATCTCAACACTGTGATCGAGGAAACAAAGTTGTGTTTCACAATGACAAGTGCCGAATTATTCGAGAAGGTTCCTCAAGTGTCATTCTGGAGGGGGAACGATCAAACAATGTTTACATAGCCGATATCAAAACCTTACCCGACAATGCTGCCACCTGCATGAGTGTTACCATCTCTGATCCACTTCTTTGGCATAAAAGATTTGGGCATTTAAGTCCTTTCAGTCTTAATAAACTAAGATCTCTGGATCTTGTTGAAGGGTTACCTTCCATAACCTTCGACACTACCAAAGTATGTGGTACCTGCATACGTTGCAAGCATGTGAGATCTTCATTCAAGCCGAAAAAGTTCGTAAGTACTACCAAGTATCTAGAACTTATTCATATGGAACTTTGCGGACCTATGAGAATAAGAAGTAGAGGCGGTAGTTGGTATGTATTTGTTCTTGTAGATGATTTCTCTAGATTTGTTTGGTCCGTCTTCCTTAGCTCGAAAGATCAAACTTTTGATGAATTCGAATGTCTAATGAAGCTAGTCCAAAACAAGTACAGTTGCAATCTTATATCTATAGGAACAGATCATGGAACCGAATTCGACAAGAATCCTTCATAAGTTTTTGTAGAGAACATGGAGTTGAGCATAATTTCTCTGCTCCACGGACTCCACAAAAAAATGGAGTAGTCGAACGAATGAATCTAACGCTTGAAGAAATGGCTCGTACAATGTTACTATGCAGCGGTTTACCCAGAAATTTCTGGGCCGAAGCGGTTAATACAGCATGTTATATCCACAATCGAGCGATGATCAGACCTGTGTTGAAGAAAACACCTTATGAACTTCTAAGAGGAAGGAAACCTAGAATTTCACATCTCAGATGTTTTGGGAGCAAGTGCTTTGTCCACAACAATGGGAAAAATAACTTGGGCAAATTTGATCCTCGAAGTGATGAGGTTGTATTCTTAGGCTACTCAGATCATAGCAAGGCCTACAAGGTGTATAACAAAAGAACTCTACGTGTCGAAGAAAGCGTCCACGTAATCTTTGATGAGACCAATTCCATTAGTCAAACTGACATTGAAGAGGAAGACGATGACAACCCAGATTTTTGGCTCACTAGAAAAGATGCACCTGAACTTGATGAAGAAGTAAAGGAAATAGAAGGATCAAATGCTGAGTCAAGTGAAGAACGTATTAATTTTGATCCAAATATATCACTAGTAGACAAAGAACAAAATAAGAGTTCTTCAGAGACTAAAGATAAGATGGCATCAACATTAGTTCCGGATGACACTAAAGATAATGTAACCTTTCACATAAATTCAGGGGGAACCAAAGTGATGAGGATCAGGAGCCTGCACCAGGCCGCCCGCCTAGCAGGTCCCGTAAAGACCCAACCCGAGGAACCAAGGAGCCTGCCCAGCAGGCCGTCGAAGTAAGACACCCGGATTTCCTCAATGGAAAGTAGCTCCAAGAAGGCCGCCCGCCCAGCAGGGTAAGGCAGCTAGCTGGGGAAGGCCGACAGACGCCCCCTGCTCGCCTGCCCCCAGGCGACCTCTCCCCCGAACAGGGCAGGGGTTACCGAGGGCCCCTCCGCCATTCTGCCAAAGGTAAAAGGGAATGAGTGGATGAGACAGGACCACGTGTCACCTGGCCATCCACCCATTCTCCCACTCTTTTCCCTCTCCACTTCTCTCTCTTGTGGGAAGGTATAAAAACCCACCTACTTCCCACTTAGAAGGGGTTGGATTTTCTCTCTCTAGACTCTCACTCCTAAAAACGCCACCTAGTTCCTCACGAGCTAGGTTCATCAAGGCATTTTCACGGACTAACTTAGGCATCGGAGAGGGTTCCCTCGGACAACCTCCGGGGCCCTGTGCGTTCATTGTGCAGGGAGCAGGCCAACTCTGCCGGGAAGGTCCGATCATAGGAGAGGGATAAAGGAGAGATCAAAGGAAATCAAGCGAACCATTACTCGCCAACATTCCAATTATACGACCCGGATCCAGAGCCGGGTTAATTGTTTCCGTGACCGGAACAATTTGGCGCCGTCTGTGGGGGAAGAAATAGGTTGTACCTACGAAATTACCCACAAAATCAACCATTCTCAAACGCGAAATTAACAAATTAACCAGTTACAATCGAACATGCCTGAAATTTTCGACACCAGCTCTATGGCAAATCCACCCAATGCTCCCCGTTATGGCATGCCGCCGGAAGCAACCCCCGCCGCCACCATCCCGGGAGTAGGGCGAGCCAGTCTTCAGGGAGCACCGGGTCAAGGAGTAGTTGCCGTGGCGGGGCAAGGGGCACATGAGAGGCAAGTTCTAAACCTCACCCCTGCCCAGATGGTACAGACTGCGGCGTTCTTCTCAGCAATGTTGAATCAGGAGTTCACTCCGGACGATCTGGTAGGCAGGGTCGCCACGACCCCCAGGTTGCTCCACTTTGAAAGCGGAGAAGGAACCGGGGGTACGAGGCGGACCGCCGCCAGAAATATTCAGAGGAAGGCTAGGAAGACGGCTCAGGCGTATGCGCAGGTACAAAGGCGAATCACAGAAACCCGTCAACAGCCGCCTGCGCAGCAAGGGGTTGCAGGTCCTGAGGAGGCATTCTCCATTCATACCACAGAATCCACGGCCGCTCATGAAAGAAGGGGTCTATCCCAAGACCTGAGGAATCGAATGAGGCACAAGGAGCCGGTGTCCAAACGCCTGGGGGAGAAACAGGGAGATGTGTTCTCCAGACTGACACCGGCCGGGGAAGTGCCGCCTGCGCCAGGCCTGTCTCAGAGTCTGCAGTCCAGGCTTAACAACGGCCAGCCTCTGAGGTCCAGGCATCGTCAGGATGATAACCTCGAGCCTGCTCAAAAGAAGCGCTCACGGTATCATTCCCCTCCTAAAGACGATGAGGCAATAAGCAGGCGCCCACCTAGGTACCGCTCCCCTGAAAGTAGAAGACCGACCCCTGACAGAAGGGACGACCACGGTCACTATTCAGGCACGAGCAGGTCGAGAATGGTGGGCAGGCCAACCAAGACCCCGCTTCATCCTGAGATTCAGGCATATCCAATCCCAAAAATTAAAATGCCCTCCGTTAAGTTCGATGGCACGACTGACCCCGAGGATCATTTGGCAGCTTACGAGAGCCATATGGGCATGTACGACGCCGATGACGCGGTCTGGTGCAAAATCTTTCCAACCACCCTGGTAGGTCTGGCACAGGGCTGATTCAGGGATCTGCCGCAAGAGTCGATATGTTTCTTCATAGAGCTGGCAGAGGCTTTCCTCGACCAGTATGCAGGAAACAAAAGACGCCGTCTCACTCGATTCGACCTAATGACTCTCAGGCAAAAGAAGGGTGAGTCTGTCAGGGAGTACCTGAAGAGATTTGATCTGTCCTTCCAGCAGGTCAAGGGGATAGACGATGCGACAGAGACGTACACACTGACCAACTCACTACTCCCTGGAGAGATGAAGAACCAATTGATCAGAGCTCAGCCAGAAACTCTGGCCAAAGCCAGAAAAATCGCTGAAGGGTTTATATTGCAGGAAGAGTTCCATAGCCTGCCGGATACCCCCGCAGGCCCCGCCAGGCAGCAGGGGGGACCGCAGGGTGGACGTGGCAGGAATGAGCCCGGAAGGCAGAGAGCCGAGGAAGGGGATACCCCCAAGAAAGAGCGCACTGTCTACCAGCCCAGGTTTGACAGTTACACAGCCCTCAACAAATCTAGGGCAGAGATCTTCGAACTAGAAAAGGAGACCGCTAAATGGAATCGCCCGAACAAACCGCGCAGCCCAAAGGGGGACCCCAAGAAATTCTGCACCTTCCACGATTGCGTAGGCCACACCACCGAGGAGTGTCGCCACCTGAAGGACGAAATCGAAAAACTAATCAGGAATGGTTGGTTGGCCAACTACGCAGCCAAGAATAAATCTCAGAAAGAAGTACTTGAAAAACCCGAGGGCTCAGTACAGAACCGCCTGGTAATCCATGTGATTTCAGGGGATGCAGAGGGCCAGATCAGCCGAAGAGGCCAGAAAAGACAAATTCGTGAACTAAGGAACCAGATCTACTACGCTGAGCATCACCCCCGAGGATGCAGGGCGGGTGGTGTACCCACACAGCGATCCCTTGGTGCTATCCTTGGAGATCAGCAACCACATTGTGCGGAGGTGCATGGTGGACACCGGTGCGTACACGAACCTGCTATACAAAGACGCCTTCGAGAAAATGGGCCTGGAAAAAAGGCACCTACGACCTGCCCCTGGATCATTATACGGGTTCAGCGGAGCAGGCGTACTACCCATGGGGGTCATAGACCTACCTGTAACATTTGGGGAGGGGGCTGCTGCCAGAAACGTTAGGGCAACATTCGTTGTAGTGGATGCAAGGTCTGCTTACAACGCTCTAATTGGCAGGGCCACCCTAGACGAAATTGAGGCGGCCATATCAATCAGGGCCCTCACTATAGCCTATATTACTGATTTTGGCCAAGAGGGAAAAGTGCGCGGAGACCAGGAGTCGGCCAGGCAGTGCTACTCCGTGGCCCTGCAAACTCACGAAAGTGAAAGAAAAGGAAAGAGGAAAGCTGACAGTTCCCTCAGCAGGGAGGGCGAGATTCCAGCCGGTAATCAGGCTCCTGACCACCTGGAACCTGGGGGAGAGAGCATGCTGGTGGACCTGGAGCCAGGGAGGCAAGTCCTTATAGGGGCTGACCTGGAGGAGTCCTACCAGGCTGAACTGGTCAAGCTATTGAAAAAAAACAAGGATGTGTTCGCCTACTCGGCGGACGAAATGCCAGGGGTCGATCCAGCGTGTATCGTTCACAGGCTGAACGTAAGCGCGGACGCCCGCCCTGTGAAGCAGAAAAAGCGAAATATGTCCGCAGAAAAAGACACGGCGATCAAGGAGGAGATTAACAAACTTCTGAAGGCAGATTTTATTGAGGTTTGTGACTACCCAGAGTGGCTGGCGAATGTAGTCATGGTCAAAAAATCATCAGGCGCATGGAGAATGTGCGTGGACTTTACAAACCTCAACAAAGCCTGCCCGAAAGACTGCTACCCGCTCCCCAGAATCGACCAACTGGTAGACGCCACCAGTGGATATACTATGCTGAGCTTCCTGGATGCCTTCTCAGGGTATCATCAAGTGTACTTATGGCAGCCGGACAGAGTGAAGTGCGCATTCATCACTAGTTCAGGCACCTACAAGTACAAAATGATGCCATTCGGGCTGAAAAACGCAGGGGCCACATACCAACGCCTGGTCGACAAGGTGTTCGAAGGTCAAAGAGGCAGAAACATAGAAGTCTATGTCAATGACGCCATTGTAAAGAGCAAAGGAGACAATGAGCACCTGGCGGACCTGCGGGAGACCTTCACCTCCCTGCGCGCCTACAAAATGAAGCTCAATCTTAAGAAGTGTACGTTTGGGGTTCGTTCTGGAAAATTCTTGGGTTTCTTGGTCAACTCTCGAGGGATAGACGCTAACCCCGAGAAGGTTCAGGCTGTTCTGGACCTTCCTGAACCCAGGACCATCAGGGACATCCAGCGTCTGACAGGCCGCATGGCCGCCCTGGCACGATTCATCGCCAGGTCAGCAGACAAGTCAACCCCATTCTTCAAAATATTGAAAGGTAACAAGCAGTTCAAGTGGGAGGACGAGCAAAAGGAAGCCTTCGAGCAATTGAAGGAACATCTAAAGAAGCTCCCCACCCTGGCGAGGCCAGTGGCAGGGGAAAAACTCTTCCTCTACATCGCCGTAACTAATGTAACAGTCAGCGCGGTCATCTTGAGGGAAGAAGCAGGCGCTCAGCAACCCATATATTTTGTAAGTCATGCCCTGGGGGCAGCAGAGAAAAATTACCCTATGGTTGAAAAAGCAGCTTATGCGGTTGTCATAGCAGCCAGGAAATTGAGGCCGTACTTCGACGCACAACCTGTCGTAGTACTGACAGACCAGCCCCTAGAGAAAGTACTGGAGAAATTTGAGAAGTCAGGCAGGCTGCTGAAGTGGGCTATTGAGTTGAGCGGACTGGGGATAACATATCAATCCAGAACAGCCATCAAAGCCCAGGCCCTGGCCGACTTTCTAGAAGAATGCTCCCACTCTGAGGAGGATGGCCCAACCGCCGGCGAATGGACGGTATACACCGGTGGGTCCTCCACGGCTAATGGAGCAGGAGCCGGAGTCGTATTGACCAGCCCAGAGGGGACTGACTTTGAGCATGCACTCAGATTTGTCTTCCCTGCGTCAAACAATGAAGCTGAGTACGAAGCAGTACTCGCAGGCATCAACCTAGCCAAAGCCGCAGGCGCAGAGCGGATTGTCCTGGCAACAGACTCCCAGCTCATCGCCAACCAAATCAATGGAGAGTATGAGGCCAGGGACCAAACGATGGCCGCATACCTGGAAATAGTAAAAAGAGAATTGTCGGGCCTCAAATCGTATGAAATCAAACAGATCCCTCGGTCCCAGAACAATCGGGCAGACGCCCTGTCAAAACTGGCTAGTTCCAGTCTGCAGGATATAAGGAGGTCGGTATGGGTAGACGTCATCCAGGAAAAATCTACCTTCCCCTGCCAAACCATCAGCGCTGTGGAGGAGGCAGGGCCTGGGGATTGGAGGACCCCCTTCATCCTGTTCAAGAAACACGGAGTTTTACCAGCTGACCCCGTACAAAAGAGGAAAATTCAGGCCAAAGTCGCCTGGTTCATAATCATTAACGGAGAGCTCTATAAGAAATCTTTCACTTACCCCCTGCTCAGATGCCTGGGGGCAGACCAGGCTGCCGAAGTCCTTGAAGACATCCACTCAGGAATCTGTGGACATCACATCGGATGGAGGTCATTGGCCCACAAGGCCCTTAGGGCAGGGTACTACTGGCCTACCATGCTAGCAGACGCTAGAAGCCTGACCCAAAAGTGCAGCAAATGTCAGCTTTTTGCCCCATCCATCCATGTTCCGGCACAAGAACTCAGGCCAATCCTATCCCCCATCCCCTTCGCTCAGTGGGGGGATGGACATACTAGGACCTTTCACGGTAGCCACCGGGGGCAGGAAGTTCTTGATTGTGGCTATCGACTACTTCACCAAGTGGGTGGAAGCTGAGGCAGTGCCCAACATTACAGAGCCTGCAGTCAGGAAGGTGATATGGCGAAATATCGTCACTAGATTCGGCTTACCAAAAATGCTAGTGTTCGATCACGGAAGACAATTCGATAATGAACCCCTGAGAATCTGGCTGGAAGGCCATATCATCGCAGTGGCCTACTCTGCCGTCTGCCACCCTCAAACCAACGGACAGGCAGAAGCAGCCAACAAACAGATCTTAAATGGCCTTAAGAAGATGGTAGATGACCTCAAGGGCAGATGGGCCGACGAGCTTCCCAGCATACTCTGGTCAATCCGGACCACCCGAAAGGAATCTACAGGCCAGACCCCGTTCGGCCTAGTATATGGTGCAGAGGCTCTACTACCGATTGAGGCCAGGATCCCTTCCCTGCGCTCTCTACAATATGACCAGACGGAGAATGAAGTAGCAATGGCTGAGGCTTTAGACCTGGTCAGTGAGGTAAGGGAGGAGGCCAGTGCCAATATCGTCGCCTACCAGCAACGAATGAGGAAGGCGTACAATAAGATAGTGCGTCAGAGAAATTTTCAGATGGGCGATCTAGTTCTCAGAAAAACACAGGCTGTGGGAAAATCGAGGGAGCACGGCAAACTAAGTGCTAACTGGGAAGGTCCATACCAAGTAACTCAAATCTTAGGGCCGGGCACGTATAAAATCGCCAATCTTGAAGGCCAAGAGTTGAGTGCTCACTGGAATGCAGACACCCTGAAGAAGTATTATGTCTAGCCAAAACTAAAGATAGTTTTTCTTTCCTGGAAAATTGGCGGAGAACGGTCAAAGAATGTCGACGGCTCCGACCACCCTTGTTAAATTTTTATAAAGAAATGAAAGAGCTTCAGGTTCATACTCGTTGCCTGTTCAAACTTGCGTTTTCACACACAAACGAGCAGGGGGCAATAGGGGGAGGCCCCCATGTTACCAAAACTAAGGAAAATGGACCCCCCCCCCCCAACAAAAAATTCTAAACCTCCCTGCTCGCCTCTGGGCAGGCAGGGGGCAGGCCCTCTGGACTTTGATCAAAAGCCAGGGACAGGCCAAATCAACAAGGACTGGGGGCAGGCTCCCCAACCTTGTATAAAAAACGCAAAAAGCCTCCCTGCCTACCTCTGGGCAGGCAGGGGGCAGGCCCCCTGGACTTTGATCAAAAGCCAGGGACAGGCCAAATCAACAAGGACTGGGAGCAGGCTCCCCAACCTTGTATAAAAAACGCAAAAAGCCTCCCTGCCTACCTCTGGGCGGGCAGGGGGCAGGCCCCCTGGACTTTGATCAAAAGCCAGAGACAGGCCAAATCAACAAGGACTGGGGGCAGGCTCCCCAACCTTGTATAAAAAACGCAAAAAGCCTCCCTGCCTACCTCTGGGCAGGCAGGGGACAGGCCCCCTGGACTTTGATCAAAAGCCAGGGACAGGCCAAATCAACAAGGACTGGGGGCAGGCTCCCCAACCTTGTATAAAAAACGCAAAAAGCCTCCCTGCCTACCTCTGGGCAGGCAGGGGACAGGCCGAATCAACAAGGACTGGGGGCAGGCTCCCCGACCTTGTATAAAAAACGCAAAAAGCCTCCCTGCCTACCTCTGGGCAGGCAGGGGGCAGGCCCCCTGGACTTTGAACAAAAGCCAGGGACAGGCCGAATCAACAAGGACTGGGGGCAGGCTCCCCAACCTTGTATGAAAAACGCAAAGAGCCTCCCTGCTTACCTCTGGGCAAGCAGGAGGTAGGCCGTACCTTAAAAACTTATACAGAAAAGCCAAACAAAACAAATGAAAACAAACGGAAGAATCCTTATAAAAGGAAATAAAGTAGCAGGGATACACAGAATAAAGGTTCTTTAAAAAGTAATTACAAATGAGCACGGCAGCCAGCCACAAAAGAGCTCGGCGCGCAAAAAGATAAGAAGTTAAAACGTCAGCATAAGCGCAGCAGGGGACGAACAGGAGCCCTCTGAGGACGACTGCCCTCCATATTAGGTAGGGGAGCTTCTGGGCCAGAGGTAGAAGCCCCTTCAGCCATCCTGCGCATCTGGGCCTCATCCTTGGCGGTATAAAGAGCCCGAAAAGCTTCTTCATCAAAACCAGGGAACATCTCCCTGACAGCCTCCATAACCACCCCCAAGCAAGAGTTGGCGCCATTCACGAAGCCTGCTGACACGGCAGTCTCCACCTCCTGAATTATCTCATTATTCTCCTTCTGCCACTCCTCAGTCTTCACTGCCAAATCACCAAGAGCCGCCTGAAGATCCGAGTTCGCCTTGGAGAGGCGCTCCCCTAGGTCAGCGGCCTCTTTCTTGGCATGGTCCAACTCAGCTAAAGCTTTTTTGGCCTGCTCCAGCTCTGCAAAGGCCTGCTTAGCTCTGCAAAGACACCTCCCTGACTGCCCTCTCACTTTGAGACTTCCAGTGGGTCACCTGACCCTTGGCCTCCTCCAACTCGTTCTCCTTTTTTATCAGCTGATCCTTCAAACCAGCAATAAGAGAAACATCCCTTTCGACTGAATTCAGGCGGTCAGAGTTGGCCAACTCCTCGTCACTTAAACGACTAAGGGTCGCTAGCTCCGCAGAGGCCTGAATAACTCTGGCAGTGCACTGAATGTATTGGGTCACTTGATGGGTAGCAGAGTGGACAGTCTTGAGGAGGTGATCCGCCAAAACCGCCCCAGAATCAGAGAGTAAGGCAGAGACGTCCTGGCTATCGCCGACAGTATAATGGAACTCAGTATTCTCCTCAGAAAAAAGGGTACCAGGAACTCCCTGAGCAAAGGGTTTTGGGTCAGGCGTATCAGCCTCCAAATCCACCACGTGATCTGCATCTGGAGCTCCCCTGCTCCTTTTCCTGATCAGCCCCCTAGGAGTGCTTTCTCCTGTCTCTTCAGAGCCAGCGGCCTGCGGTCCCTGGGGAATCTGAACCCCTGCAGGAGAGCCTCCCTGCTTACCAGCAGGGGAAGGAGTAACTTCAGAAGCGATCACCTTTTTCGCAACTGGAGAAGGAGTGGCTTCAGAGACCGCCGTTTTCGCAGGCGATGATCTGGGGGGAGCAGGGAGCCTTGGCCTGCTAAACGACAGGCCCTTCAGATGCTTCATCAAGTTCTTCTCACCTTTCTTGAAGTCCGGAGGAAGGGAAGGACGGCTTTGGATAACGTCAAGATTCTCGGTCAAACCCAAACGCTTCACCTCCCTTTTTGTCCAAAGGAAGGTAGCAAGGTCATTTAAGAAGAAAAAGGTGGATAAGGAAAAATCATCAACGCTCCTGAACTACCTTCGTCTAAGCCCGGATTCATGCCCAACCGGGTCAGATACCTGTCAGTAGCAATAAGCTCCGCATGGGGAAGCCATAATGAGGGGCCATACACCTCATATTTATCGGTATGGGCGGCAAAATAATCTACCAAATCTTTGTCTTTCCTGCTCAACTTCACCTCCAAGGCCTTCCCTCCCACGCCAGGGTGATACTCCTCGCGAGTCTCTAGCCTGGTGTGAACGTGATTCCTGAAATGGCGAGGAATCTTCCACCCGTTGGCGCTGTGCACATAGAGAAAATTGTTTTTCCAATCTCTCAGGTTGTCCATAGCTGGCCACACCAGAGTATGCCCTTTTTGTCTCAGAAGGGACCAATATCCGGGGGAACCCTCGTTCCCAGAAGAAACCATTTGCAGGCCGACCATAAACCTCAAAGCATCAATGGAGGGCTCGGTACGATGGAACAGGCAGGTCCAAACGTATGAAATTAGTGACCTGACAGCCATGGCTGTCAATTGGGCAATAGCCACGTTCATCCGCCTGAAAATCTCTTCTAGAAAAGGATGAAGGGGGAAACGAAGACCGAATTCCAAGCACTTGTGATAAACCGCTATGCACCCATCGGGAGGACTACATACGGTGTCTTTTTCACCAGGGACGACAATTGTATACCCATCCCCAAAATTGTAGAACCGCTCAATCGCGCCGGCAGCATTCTTCGCTAGAATCATCAAATCCCGGTTTTTGGGGTCGGGGTAAGTTCCCAGGGAAACGTGATACTTGGCTTTGTCTAAATAATAAACCCTACCCCTTTCCCGGGGAATAAGGGGACCGGAGGTCCTGGAGGGGTCGATCTCCAGCGCCTCGTCATCCGAGTCGACAACGTCGTAGAGGACAGGTTCAGGAGAGTTACCACCCCCACTACCCGCCGAGTTCTCCTCTTCGACTGCCCCAAGGCCAACCTCTCTAGAGGAGGAGGCAAGATTCTCCCTACCCTTTTCCCGTTCCTCCCTCCTCAATGGGTCGGTAAAAGGTAGGATACGTTCGCGAGTCCTAGACATAGCAACTCTAAGAGGAATGAAAAACAAGAAATCAAAAAGAAAAGGAGCAAGAACTGGAAGTTAAAAGTCTAACCTAAGGTCGGCCGCCGATGGGATGAAAGCTTGAAAGAAAATCTCCCAGAGAAGCGGGGGTACGAAGGAAGGCTCGAGTTATCACACCGAAAGATTTGCAGAGGGAAAGAAAGGAAGTTTGGAAAAAGAAAGAGTTTGAAAAAAAGGAAAAGAAGAAGAATGAGTGACAGATTGCTTTTATAAGAGGGAAGGCAAACGAAGAGTCGCCAACCCTCGAAAATCCGCCCAAGGACTACTGTCCACGCGTCACACCCTCAAAAGTCAGCCCCTTGTAGCTTCCCAAGGGTGGCCTCGAGAAGACCAAAGGATGTCAGAAGATCGATCACCCTGTGACGTCCTCCCTCCATTTAAATAATAAATAATAACAAATAATAAAAATGTCACACATAAACAAACTGCCTGTTTTCTTTCATTAAAAGAAAACCCGAAAAACGGGCAAGTTACATCCAGTACAAATAAAAAGTACAAAAAGAGCCCCTGTTTCCAGCTCACCACGCCTGCGCCCCGCCAGCAGGCCTAATCGTCATCAAAACCAGGGGAGTAGTCCCCAGGGCTGTGGTACCCCCCTGCATCGGACCCCCAGTCCCAGTCGTCGGAATCTTTGAAAGGATCCACAGGGTCATCATCACCGTCCCGACCGGAAGAATAACCCTGGCCGCCACTATCGTCGGAATCCTGGCTACTAGCATCCCAGTCCCTACCATAAGGGACTGTTTCAGTGTCATCACAGGAGCCGCAGCCCACTTTCTTCCTCAAGGGAGAAGAAGGGTCCGACTCGGGAGAAGACGCCAGCTCTGAGCAGTCAGGATCAAACTGCTCAGGGTGTAGCCATGGAAAGCGTTCATGGCACCCCCTGTCGAAACAACCCCCTTCCTGGGGGCAGCGCCTGTACTTTGGGGCGACTGGAGAAGCCCTCCGAGGATGCTTGCCTGCCCTGACAAGAGACCTCCCTCTAAGCCTCCTGTGAAGTCGAGCACAGGGTCGCCGGCTATGGCGCAGGATGAGAAAGGACGCCCTAGGGTACCTTAGCTTCCAATGACCCCTAAAGCGACGGGTCACCACGCGAGTCCCTTGGTAAAAAAGTACTTTGGTGATCCACGACATTTTCTTTGAAAGAAGAAGAAAAGAAGGTTGGAGATGGGTCGTGAAAGTGACAAAGAGAATGGAATTTATACAAGAAGGGAGGCCAAGACATTAAATGGCGCCTCAACCACTCTGACAGGGGGCACAGCCAATCAACGCACCAGCACGCTGCCCAAAAATCCACTGGGTGCAAAGAGCAATCATGACCCAAAGAACAATTAAACTCTTGGCATGCCCAATACAGAAGAGTCTTCCCCCTCGGGAATACGCGAGCGCATTAAATGAAGTAGTAAAGCCACAAGTCAACTCCCCACCGTCAAAACTCCACCTGCCAAGGAGAAGCTCTGCTTCCCCCCGGCCGGTGGGGGCCAATTGATGAGGGTCAGAAGCCTACACCAGGCCGCCCGCCTAGCAGGTCCCGTAAAGACCCAACCCGAGGAACCAAGGAGCCTGCCCAGCAGGCCGTCGAAGTAAGACACCCGGATTTCCTCAATGGAAAGTAGCTCCAAGAAGGCCGCCCGCCCAGCAGGGTAAGGCAGCTAGCTGGGGAAGGCCGGCAGACGCCCCCTGCTCGCCTGCCCCCAGGCGACCTCTCCCCCGAACAGGGCAGGGGTTACCGAGGGCCCCTCCGCCATTCTGCCAAAGGTAAAAGGGAATGAGTGGATGAGACAGGACCACGTGTCACCTGGCCATCCACCCATTCTCCCACTCTTTTCCCTCTCCACTTCTCTCTCTTGTGGGAAGGTATAAAAACCCACCTACTTCCCACTTAGAAGGGGTTGGATTTTCTCTCTCTAGACTCTCACTCCTAAAAACGCCACCTAGTTCCTCACGAGCTAGGTTCATCAAGGCATTTTCACGGACTAACTTAGGCATCGGAGAGGGTTCCCTCGGACAACCTCCGGGGCCCTGTGCGTTCATTGTGCAGGGAGCAGGCCAACTCTGCCGGGAAGGTCCGATCATAGAAGAGGGATAAAGGAGAGATCAAAGGAAATCAAGCGAACCATTACTCGCCAACATTCCAATTATACGACCCGGATCCAGAGCCGGGTTAATTGTTTCCGTGACCGGAACACAAAGATAATTCTTCTAAAGTTGATATAACCACTGACAATATAACCTCTGACATGAATTCAGGGGGAACCAAAGACTATCTCCTTAAGGTTGATGTAACCACATGCACTAATTCAGGGGGAACTACAGGCAAAGATAATATAACCTCTGGTAACAACTCAGAAGAATTCTCCAAGAAAAGTAATAATGTTCCCACAAATCTTAAAAAGTGGAAACACCAGAGGTCACATACTACGGACGCAATTCTGAGTGATTATCATAAGGGAATCCAAACCAGAAGGTCTCTAAGAAATCATTGTGCTCTAAATTCCTTTCTATCTACAATATAACCCAAAATATCAAGAAAGCGCTCACCGATTCTGACTGGATCGTAGCCATGCAAGAAGAGTTGGGACAATTTGAACGGAACAAAGTCTGGCATTTGGTTCCCAGACCGTTAGATAGAAAAGTGATAGGGACCCGTTGGGTATTCAGAAACAAACTCGATGACTCCGGAACCATTGTTAGAAACAAAGCAAGGTTGGTTGTACAAGGTTACAATCAACAAGAAGAAATAGATTTTGACGAAACTTTTGCTCCGGTTGCAAGATTGGAAGCCATTCGGCTACTAATTGCATATGCCGCACATAAAGGATTCAAGCTGTTTCAAATGGACGTTAAAACGACGTTTCTGAATGGATACTTAAAAGAGGAAGTCTTTGTAGAACAACCCCCAGGATTTAAGAGCGTGGATTTGCCAAATCATGTCTTCAAACAAGATAAGGCTCTCTACGGGCTAAAACAAGCACCAAGAGCTTAGTATGACAGATTATCTCAGTTTCTACTTCTAAACGAGTTCAAGAGAGGGTCAGTTGATAAAACACTCTTCATCAAAAATGTCGAGACGGACACGCTAATCGTTCAAATCAACGTGGACGACATCATTTTCGGCTCCACTAATGAAAAACTTTGCAAATATTTCTCAAACCAATGCAATCAGAATTCAAAATGAGTATGATGGGTGAGTTGGGCTTCTTTCTAGGTCTACAAATCAAGCAGTCAAAAAGAGGAATAATTGTGCATCAAGAAAAAAATATGTGAGTGAACTTCTTAGAAAGTATGGGACGGAAAAAACAAAATCTGCACCTACACCCATGGCCATCACTACTAAACTTGATAAAGACGAAGGAGGTAAATCTGTGAATAACACTTCATATCGAGGTATGATTGAATCTCTACTCTATCTAACTGCTAGTCGTCCTGATATCATGCACAGCGTGTGTATATGCACTCGTTTCCAGTCTAACCCAAAAGAATCTCACCTAACGGCCGTCAAACGAATATTACGTTACTTAATTGGCACGCAGAGTCTTAAATTGATTTACCCTATGCATGATAATTTCGATCTCAAAGGATATTCAGATGCAGATCACGGAGGATGCTATATTGACAGAAAAAGTACCTCAGGGACAGTAACGTTTCTAGGATCATGTATAATTTCATGGGGATCCAAGAAGCAAGCAACAGTGGCACTTTCATCTACGGAAAGTGAATATATTGCTGCAGCTCTGGTATGTACTCAATTACTTTGGTTACGTCAGCAGTTAAGAGATTATGGTGTAATTATTAAAACCATACCTATCTTTTGTGATAATATAAGTACCATCGTCATATCAAAAACTCCTGCTCATCACTCTCGTACCAAACACATTGACATCCGACACCATTTTTTGAGAGACCATGTAGAAAAGGGTAATATCGAACTTGAGTTTTGTCCTTCAGATTTACAAAAAGATGACATCCTTACTAAACCTTTACCCAAGGAATGGTTCGAGGAATTACGGTTAGAACTTGGTTTGATAAATGAAAACTGAAGATTGTTTCTTTTCTCTTTTCCTAATATGCTTGACGAAGACTGGGGTGATGTTAGTCTGCGTCTATATTGCCTTGATTCATGTACAGATTCGTATTGTCTTTTGTAAATTTGCATAAGATTGTGTTTCACTCATCCTCGCTATGATATTTCGGACATTATCATATATATACCATATGACATAATTTTATTTCCTTATATTCATGTCAAATCTTGAATATTCTGGGTAATTCCAAATTGGAATTATTCTCTATGTAAAATTATTCCTCATATATTATCTATGGTATATTTCCTTCACAAAATCCCTTGTTGCTATATTCATAAAATTTCTTTCCTTCCCATAGTCTCCTACAAGTGCTCCATTTAATAAACAAATCTTTCCAAAATCTCCTCCTCCTAAAAATCTTCTTCAAAATATATTCTTCCCATAAAACACATCATTACACCCCTTTAATTACCCCTCCTTTTACCCTCATCTACCGTCACTCTACCTTTTTCACCCACCTCCTTTATTTCAACTTCCCAACTTCCTCTCTCCTCAAAACTTTCACCATGGCTCCAAAGAAAGCCTCCTCTTTCATTCCTCACAAAAAGAACCTACGCTCGACTACTAGAGATTTGATTCTTGACACACGGGCTGCCGAAACAGAGGAACCAGGAGAAGTTTAGGTGATCGAGGATGTGACTACAGTTGGTAAACGGAAAAGGTCCATGAAAGGAAATGAACATGATGGTGAAGAAAAGGGGGTCATGCATGGGAAAGAGTTTATCTTGGCTGAACTCGAGAGTGTTCGCATGAATAAACTGGAAAATGATCAGGTAAATAAGGTACTTAATTACTCTTTCGTTTCTGGTCGTCAGTATCTTTCAGGTTGGTTTGATGAAAATCCATGTTTCTCACAACTCCACGATTTACTTGCTCTTCAAGAATGGGAAAAACTACTAGATATGGGTCATGATGTCTATCCTGTTCAGATTGCTCAATTTTGGGCAACCTAAAAAATAGATAATCGGGTGTTGTGTGCAAATTTTGGGGACAAATATATCAAAATCACAATGGAAGATTTCGGTGACATTCTAGGGATACCGTGTGAGGGGGAAGAAATTCATGCATGGGCTGGGTGGAGGAACTACAGTTCTGAAGAGATTGTGGATATTAAGAAAACTCTTGACCTTAAGGCCACAGAAATTTCGATCAAGTATGGAGTAAGCTTGAACCCCATTGCTAAACTTGTTTTCAATACTTCTTACTCGTCTCTACTGCTTAGAAAAACCGGAACCAACAAGCTACACATTCACGAGATTATCTTACTTCACCATGTTCTTAAAAAGAAAAAAGTGAACCTACCCTTTTTAATGTTTAGTCACATTGAACATGTGCTATCTGAGTTGAAGTCCTCCCACATAAATGGATCTACTTGCATTCCTTATGGGATGTGGTTATCCAAAGCACTCAAAGTCAGGGGGGTTATAAGCAAGTCGGCTCCATTTGAAACACCGTGTGACATTATGACCACGGCTTACTTAAGACAAATGTCTATTTTGGATGATGGTGGTAACCTTAAGGTTAAAGGTGAATGCTCGTCTAAGGGAAAGGAAGTTGTGAGTGTTGTTCCTGAAAGTTTCAATACTGATATTCTTGGAAAACTAAATGAACTTGCGGTCTTGATCTTGACCCAGCCTCCTCCTGTTGTGGTTAATACATCCATGGATGTGCTTGCACGTCTAGAACAAAAGGTGGATAATCTAACCACACTACTAGCCACTTCTCGAGATGAGTTTGGTGCAGGTATGGCTAAGATGGAGGGGCACATCGCCAACATAAGGGCTCGTGTTCAGGTCATAGGAAGTGATATCACTGCGTTCAAAAAGGCAGGACATGAGATTGGGGTGGGGATTAACGAGGCTGTTAATGAGGTGAAGTTTGCCAACAAGACTCTCCTTGCAAGGCATGATGCTGTGATGGACAGGCTGCGTCAGATCTTTGAAGAGACTAAACAAGCCGTGTACCTCCTGCGAGGACAGCATCGTGGATAAAGAGTCACTTCTCTTAGCCTCTTTCGCACCCTCCTAAATAAATCAGCTCTTAGTATAGCTGTAGGGTCTATTTTGTCTAATGAACTTTTCTGCTTTCTATCCTTTGTCCGGATGACATTATCAGTATGCTTGGTGTATGCTTAACACTTATCTTTATGTTTATTCGCATTAACTATGCTTAACTGTTGTGCTTTCTTGCGTGATGTTTTCCCAGCTGATCGACCATTTTCGATGATGTCAAGAGGGGGAAGAAAAAGTCCATCTATGACTAATTATGTTTTCGCTTGTTTGAATCATGCTTGGCCAAGGATTCATATCTACCTCTTCGGGTTGGGTTGAAGTAATCTGTCACGTTACTTAGAAACGCTCTAGGAAAACTTGACATAATCAAAAAGGGGAAATTGTTGAACCTTGGGTTTTATTTATGCTTTATATGTTTTGATTATATCAAAGTTTTAATTGTTTCAAAGTAACGTGATCGTTGTGGAAGGTCATAATGTTTAGCACAGGAATAAAAGGAGCAAAATCTCAAGAAGGCATTCGGACAAGAGATCAAGGGGGAAGGACGGCGACATAGGATCCTAAATGTAAAGAGAATAAGACAATTGTATGATACTGATAGTATAACCTTGAACAAGGTTATATTAGCCTTTGTAAACAACTACACACGAACCGCCAAGATTTAAATTCCAAAATATCTTTTTAGAATCCAGTCGTTTTTGTCAAAGAATATCTATCCTTTGAAGAAGATAGTATTAGAAAGGAAATTATCTATCAAGAGAATAAAAGTTTTCATAATAAATTATTCTTAAAATATCTTGATTCTTTAAAGATATTAGAAAATCATTAAGCAAGGAAACTTGAATATATTATCTTGATTGATTGATATTTCACCTACCATATCTTCACTAAGTAAGGAAGTACATCATTTAAGGTGATCTCATTTCCTCTTTAAAAGGGATTACTCTACCTATATCGTGCTCTTCCTTACTATCAAAACACGACCTGCACACGTACACACTTTTCATTTTGCAAAAAAATCAAATCACATTTCAAAGAGCTTTTGCAATAAATCTCGGTTTAAGTCTTGGCTAAATAAATTCGTGTTTAAATTGTTTACGCTCGGAAGTCATACAGTTTCATTATTCTCTCTAGACAAGTGAAGTGTATTCATAGCTAGAGGAATCTTGTAAACTTGAGTAGTAAAGTCATACGAGTCGAGTAGTGGTTTACTCAATCGAACGACATACATCGTTCACACCTTGAACGCTTCACATCGTTCAAACAATCGAGGGCTTCACATCCCTCACACCGAAGGCTTAACATCCTTCACTGTCGTGGGCTTAACATCCCACAAACCGAGAGTTTAATATCTCTCAATCTGAGTGCTTCACATCACTCTTACCATCACGATTAGAGTTAATCGTGAAGAGTTTTATTTGTAAGGTAATCCGGAGTAGGTACTCTTATAAATAAAGACACCGGTGGACGTAGGCTTTTCAATTGGGCCGAACCACGTTAAAACTGCTCGTGTTATTTACTTTACGTTTTTATTTTCATTTTGCTATTTCTTATACTTATACTCTTTAGTAGTAAGTATAGTAGCAAACTTTTGTTTCTTCCTTTTATTTAGCCATACAACTAACGCAATATTACACTATATCTTTCCTAATAAGATTTTGGTGTAATATATCGTTTAAAATTTTAAAAGTACATAAATACTCTATTCACCCCCCTCTAGAGTATTTCCTAGGATCGCTATACTCTACAGTTGGTCATAGCACGACACGACACAACACATCATGTCATGTGTCAGGGCCGCCCTTTCCATTCACAAGCACAACACGAAACCCACTCTCCCCTTGTTAGGTCGTGCAATTTTTTTTCTTCAGGCATAATGACCAACACTAGACACGGCATGACACAAGCTAGTCTTAAAGAAAACAGTTGCAAGTATATAAGGTACGTGGTACCACTACAAGGAAGAAATCATTTAGCAACCGGACAAATCGGTCGGTAAGATTAGAAATCAGTCGGTAAATAGAATTACCAACCGACTTCGAAAGAATTCTGACCGATAGAATTTAGTCAAAAACTATAGTCGGAAACACAACGCACCGACCGAAAGCTCCGGTCGCTAATTCACCGACCGAACAGCAGTCGACAAAAAAATGAATCGGTCAAGTAGTATACTAGATGAGTGTTTTGAATAAAATTGGTAGTCTGTATAGTTTTGTACAGGTGGCCTGGTACAAATAGTTTCTGTCAGTTATTGTAACTGGTACTGGTAGTAGATTGGAAAAGAATAGACTAAAATTCAGAGCATACTGAAGCAGTCAAGCACGCACAAGTGGGACTCTCGTGACCTCTAAACAGTGAAAACATACAGAAAGCCAGTCATAGAAAAAAACTGTGACCATCATAAATACTCTCTGAGAGGGAAAAAAATAAAAAAGAAGTAAGTTTGACATGATCAAATAGTCTCACAGTTTAATGTTTCTTTCCATCAATATTTTGACACACCAACATTAATGCAATGCTCGCCAATTCGTGAACCAATGCAACAGCCTGTCAGGGATGTCACTGCTCACTGCTCACTATTGAACGGAATCAAGCTCACGATTGCCAAAAGCAACTATGTTGTAAATGTACAGATTGCATTTTACCACATTTTTTTAGGCGTAATAGAATATAAATGGGCTTCAACCATCGCCTTAAGGTTTTGGTTGAATTGGTTCCGTAACAGTTACTGGGAGCATAAGCCAAAATTAGCCACGAGAATAGACGAAATTTATCCAAATTTTAGTCTCTAACTATCGTGTAAGAAATAAGAGTAGAAAACAAATGAATTCTGATTAGAAATGGATACTATCAGTCATCAGAACATCAGAACAACTACATCAGTATCAAAAGTTATGTAATATATACAAAAAGATGACTTATAAGGAAAAGCTTTTGAGATATACGGAGTACTATCTTTCTAACGACTACATCAGTAAGGTGCTTAAGCCAAGTCAGGAAAGAGCGTATGTGATGCTGAGAATACATTTCGCTGCGATTAATCAGCAAAATGATTTCCTAACCACAGAGTGATTAGAGGTTTACGCAACTCGAAGAGATCCTCCTAGCTCAACAGATACTAGCGGGATCAAAGAATGGAGGACATCTGTTATCAAGGGCCTGTAACTTGGTTCTGGCTGTACACACAATACAGCCACAGCTGCAACCTGAGGAACATCAAACATGGTATTCATGGTCAGAAAAATGAATGACATTGTTTTCCTTTAAGGGATCGTGTAGTGGTTTGTCAAGAAGAACCTGATACAAGTGTTTTGGGTCCATTTTGTCTCGGATCACGGGATCCACAATATCTGGAAGCTTGGATCTGTCAGTAAACTGAGGCATAGCCTGCAAGTCGATTGAAGATGAACCCATTTAATATTATTCTCAGTTCATCTACTCATCAACCCACAAACTCAAAAACTGTTCAATTGCGGTTTTATGAGAGCTAGTGACCAGAAAATGCAGACTACAGAACATTTAATTTGGTTATTACTGATTAAAGTAGGGTATGGGACAATTGAATGCATACCCAAGTTACTACAGATAATTGATGAGTGGGCGACAATTTCTCAACAGGCTTCCTCCCTGTCAGCAGCTCCAGAAGAATAACTCCAAAGGCGTAAACATCACTTTTATCAGTTAACTTACCTGTAAAGATCAATTCCTTGCAATGAATAAATATGAAATTTGTATCATTTGCAGCTAAATGACTGAAGTTTATTAGAAAGATTTAATAATAGGGGGAAGCATCATTAGCCGCTTAATCCAAAACAAAATGACCATCCTGCTACTGATGCTTACCATCAAGTAAGTACTCTGGTGCTAAATAACCCAAACTTTCAGAAATCTTCAGATCATTTTTACTTTGTATTGCTGCAGTGACAGCTAAGCTAAAGCCTGAAAGCTGAACGACAATTAAAAAGTTTCAAACCGATTTGACGGTAAAAAAAATGCACCAAAATTTTACAGGATGTGCCCACTAAGGCAGAAAGGAGATAAGATTATGAAGTGAAAAATGTGACGTACCTTGGCGCTGAAGTTGGAGTCCAATAATATGTTGGATGATCTTATATTCCTATGAATGACGGCAGGATCACAGCGTTCATGCAGATACTCCAATCCTCTACAACACATAAATCATTATAATAAGCGGAAAAAAACTCAAATTAAGGAAGGCGCTGAGTGATGGCTATTGGGGTGAAATGCAGAAATGGGAAACGGAAAATGTAAAAGCTAAGAAAACGAAAGGTATGATTTGGTGCAATGGTGCTTACCTAGCAATATCAAGGGCTATTTTCATCCTCAAGGACCAGTTTAATGTTGAACCCCTACGAGTACCTAGCGAAGAGCAGAGTCATGATAGATTGATAGTAAATGAATCGATTAATCCATTACATTATACCCGTAATTTACATTAGTGATTTAGCAAATGAAAGTATGTAATTTGAATTTACCATGCAACTGAGTCTCCAGTGAACCATTCTGCAACAGTTCATAAACCAGGAATTTGGTGTCCCCATATATACAGCTTCCTAAAAGAGTAACGATATTTTGATGTTGAATTTTGCCCAACCACCCAATCTCACTCTGCATTTTCGAAAGCAATCATCAGCGTAAAGGACAAATAAAGCCACCCGCGAAATGTAACCCTTTAAACCATGTTCAGAACCAATTACCTGAAATTCCTTTTCCGCACCTGCATTGACAATCTTGACCGCGGCAATTAAGTTCTCGCCCAAGCAGGCTTTGTAAATACACCCAACACTTCCCTCCCCTATCTTATTGCTTTCCTCAAAATTGTTTGTTGCTTCTGCCAACACCTGGTACTCCAAAACAGGAACATTACCTTTCTTACCTCCGACCCTCAACGAGTTCAACTTACTCAATACTGGAACTAGGGACCGCCTTTTTGAAACATCTTCATTGCCAAAAATAAAATACAAGTTACGATAAAATTTAGTATGATGTCGACATGTCAGTAAAAGTCATAAATTTAACATAACAACAAAATCAAATATGGCCCCCCAGAATCCATACATACATTAAACATACCAAATGCAGCAAATGTTCAATTACACAAATATTTGTAAGAGAGGGTGATTAAATCATACCCAATTCTTGACCTTAATGCTATTTATACTGCAAGTCTAAGTGTCTAAGAACCTTGGTTGTGGCCTTGAAGCCGAAGTTGTAATGTTCAGCTGGTAATATAATTTCTTAGATTTCCACCAAACAAAAAACAAAAAAAATCATACCCAATTCGACTTCCATTTCTTGAGAGGATCTCTTAAATCTCTTCATCCTTATAACCCACAAACAGCATAAAATCAGCAAAACGACAGCAAGTACAGCAGAAGCAGCAATCAGTGATATAACAATGATCTTCTTCGAATTTCCATGAGTTTCCTCCATACCCTCATCATCAGCCATTCCTGTTTTTGGAACAACAACAAAATCACCATAATAAATTATACTCCGTACAGTACAGTATTTTATGCCCATCCATCCCATGTATGTATGAAACCAATCATGTTAGCATAACCAGAAATGCACAAACATTAATACTACAAACTTACTACTCATATCCTGATGATCACATCAAATAATGCTCCTACTTTCTCTCATTCATTTGATTGTTTAGGATTTTTTGAAATAAGCAAATGGAAGGGAAACATACTTGTACTTTAAACTCACATATATAACATCACAATTTCTTGTTTGTGACGGAACAAATATGAAAGATTAGACAAATCTGTCACGAGACTTACTCATATAACATTACCACATACACAAGACAACAGTACACTGCAGAAAACACACATTTTTGTTGATTAAACCCACATGGGAAATCCCTGGTAAAACATGATTAAGCAAGCAGTAGTACAGATTTCTAGTGATTACCAAAAAAAAAAAGGAAGTACCTTTAGGAGGTTGAATGGTGGCAGAAACTTGGGAAATGGGGAGAATGTGTTGAGTTGTAGCAGCAACAGAAAACAAGGTGAAAAACATCCAAAAGAGCAGCATTATTAATAAGTAGCACACCATTAATAAATAGAGTGAGCCAGTCAGTCATACAAAGGGAGGAATTTGATGGGGATTTGAGACTTTCCTCACCCAAGAATTTATCTTAAATAATGAGTACATGCACTAAAAATGTAATGCAAGGGAGTATTGGGAATTTGAATATGAATATGAATATGGGATTCCGTGGTACTTGTACTTTACTTGGGGCAGCCTGCAGGTTTGATGCGCATTTGTTTTGTCTGACTCACATAAATGAGAGATCACACAAATAAAGACGTTAAAATGGAAAAAAGAGGTAAAAAAAAAAAGACAGCGAGGTGGGGAAAATGGTAGGAGTAGAGACTAGAGAGTCAAGTATAAGACGTGAGTGGGGTAATGGAGGGAGAGTAGTTGGGTGTAGGCGTGGAGCAGTTACAATACAAGAGCCCTGTGTTTGTGTAAAACAGCGAATCTTCTTCTAAGCCTGTCTTGTAAGTTCTGTAGCATCGTAGCATACCGCTGGACCTCTTACTACTTTGTCCCACTCCTTCAATGGGGCTACTTTTAGGTATTGCCCCCATTTTAAACCCCCAATTCAAAACTCCAGTCTCAAAAATCACTAGACATGAAAGTAACATGTTAAAAGTAATATTTCCTCCGCCCCTAAAAAAAATATTGTCTTATTTCCCTATTACACATGAGAAAGACTTATATTAATAAAACTAGTTTTCGTGCCCGTGAAATTCACGGGTCTAACAATTTATATATTATACGATTTTTCTTTATTATTACCATAGTTTTATTTGTCGCCAAAATTTTCAACTTACACACCATTTAAAAAACAGTAAACATAGTTTTTTTAAAACAAAAAATAAAAATAGTTAATGATATGTGAAAATAGTATTTAAATGATGATAACACTTACTGCCTCCGGTTTTAAATTATTGCCTCATTTAGATAATATATGTGAGGAGTATTATAATGAAACGGGACAACCATTTAAAGCAGACAGAGTATTATTCTAATATAACGCATACATGCTCGTTTGTATTAGCTATTTAGGTAACTAACAATAGTACTCCTATACAAATTATTTTTCAAATTTTGTTGGTAGACTTCTTAAGTAACAATAGTATGTAACAATAGTCCCGAAATCTTTCCAGTTTTAGTAGTCCCCTCCGTGATTTTTTCCCCTCTCTTCAGTTTCATCCCTGCGATGCATGATACACATACTCGGTTACTTGGCATAATCAGACATATAACACGATTATTTGTAATATTAGACATACTTACTCTTCTGCCCGTTGTTATATGTGACGTATTGGGGAGCATGTCTTTTTGGTTTATCACAGGTTGTTTTCTCTTCTTCAATGATAATATCATTATGTTTTACTTTAAAACTTGCAATTTCATATCTATCGAGTTATGTTTGAGTTTATGATAGCTACTAACATAACGAACATAATAAGAGAACAAATTTACTCGCAAGCTAGGGTGGGGTGGTCTGGTGGTGGTGGTGACAACGTGACATAGTTGTTAAATAATTAGTAACATGATAATTACTCCTTACTACTCAAAGTAAATTCGGATAAGCAAAAAATTAAGTAAACATTGAGGTTTAGAATTTACCTGTGAGGTTGGGACACTAATTGAAAAGTTGTGATTTTGTTCTACGGAATCTATCTTATTTAGTTTGAGTAATCAAGGTAATCCTAAACATAATAGATAGATGATTAGATTGTTCTGTAAATCGAGTAATTCCCCAAAACACATCTTCTTTGATGAATCATCCCGGCCTTATGTTCTACAAATGACACACATATTTTATTCAATGAAGTAGTCTAAACTCGAATCATGTAGGGTGCATTATACTAACATACAGAGTACATTAAGAGAAGGTGACGTATACCTGTGTGCAACCAAAAACTTAAGAGGAAATACTAATAATAATCCAATTGAACCAATTTTAAGAGGAAAAATACTCATATAATCTTACATTTTAAAAAGAATGGTGGGGTTTTTGAGTCAAGCTTGACTGTTTGGAACAACAATTGCCGGAGCCGTGATTCGAGGAAAAAAAACGTCGTGGGTTGTTTGTTGTAGAAGTCAGTTTGTGATTTAAGGCACTATAAATTGCTTCATTGTCCTTTCATCTTCTCTTTTAGCCGGTCAAACAAAGTCAATTTGCAAATAGAGGAAAGGAAGGAAGGGAATGTTGCCACATGTCACTCATTAGAAGCTCGTACAAAACTTGTTGGAATGCCTTTTTATGTTTATATATAGATAGATAGATAAGGCAGTCTTAATTCGAGTGGGACAGTGTAATATGTTAGTCATGGTTTAAGAATATGTCAAGTTGGAGACTTGGATTAGCCTTAGACCATCCCCAAGCAAGGGTCAAGTTAATCGGATCACCACCTATTTTTACTCTTAATACCACCTTATTTACCTTGACCTACTTATACCCTCCCAATCAGAAGGTCGCCACTTAGGGTCATCATCCAATTATTTCTCACTTCCCAACATATCCAATCATTTTCAAATCCCTCACCTCACCAAAATCTCTCTTACTTTTACAATATTAACAAATTATAAATAAATTAAATCTCAATTTTCTAATTTTATAAATATCATAATGAAAAATAACTACTCGAATAAGATAAGTATTTTAATTTTATTTCGGATATTAAGAAAAAAAATTAAATAATGACGGTAAAATTTTAAAACGTGAAAGACGATTTCAATCATAATTTTCATATATAATATATTTAAAACATAATTTTACACTCAAAAAACACATACATAAAACTTAAAAAACATGACTAATTTTACGAGCTAAAATCGGCATTGATCCTCCTTTGTCGTTGTTCAACTTGTGCTTCAGTTGTGAATTCCTTCAATTTTTTTTAAAAATATTTTTATGTTTTACTTTTATTTATTATTGTATTATGTAAAAAAAATTAAAAAATTGGGTAAAATATGTCAAAATTGAGTTCATTTTTTAGACAATTACAAAATATTGTCATTTCTGTATATATATTTTTATTCACAAAATCTTGAGAGAGACGGTCTCTCAATAATTTATTGAGAGACCATTCTTCAGTACCACTCTATGTATTATTCGTGCCCTTAAATGATAACTTTGTTTTGTAGCTATTTTTATAACAAGTGTATCATCTTTATATTTGTATACTCTTTTATGTTAATCGTACCTACTTCTGTTAGGTTTGATACCGTTGTTACTTCCATTTGTACTTAGTCTCTCAGTAAAGTTAATGAGAGACCGTCTCTCAGGAGACCTTCTCATTTTTATTTTATCTAGATTCATATAAAATATACTCCTTATAACAATTTTATTGACATCCTCTTGTTTTATTTCACATTAATGGTACACTATCACCTTTTCATATTCATTAATTGTCCACATGCTCTCTACATCCTCTCTCCTTTTCCTTTCCTCTCTCCTTCTCATGTTAGCCAATCACAACTCTCCACCTAAGAGTCATCACTCGGGGTCAAGTTGAGTTGAGAGGGTCATGGCATGACCTTCTCATGTAGAGGGTCATGGTAATTGTGGATTTAATTGTTAATTAACTTGACCCAATCCCCCCATGACCTAGGTCATGACCTTGCATGGGAATGGTCTTAGGGCCCTTAGCTCTGGTCAATGATCGAGTTTTTTTTCACAGGTTTTAAAATATGGTTTTTTTAAAAGTTTTGAGAATACGATGTTGTGTAATGGAGTATAAATTATTCCCTCCGTCCCGTTTAATAGTTACATATTTACTCTTTTGGGTTGTATTATTCAATAGTTACGTAGTACTCCCTCCATTCAAATCCAAAGTGCACATTTCTTTTTTTGACACTATTCACAATTAAAGAAAATCTTCTATATTCTCGACAATCTATAAGAGAAAATATAGTCATGTGGAATCTTGTTTGATTCATCTCTGTAAGTTGGTTATGAATATCAAATTTTCCTCTATATATATATAGAGGAAGGATCAAGTGAGTTCTTCTATATACATTGAGTCCATGAGTCCAATCTTGGACCATTGATCAAGTGAAAGATGGATGGTTGTGATTGCTTGAGGTGAAATAAGGAAATAACTAACAAATCTTGGTAAATATATAATTTCTCTCTCTTCCTTAATTATCTCAATACAAATCTTCTCTCTCCCATCAATCTTTTAACTGTTTCTTTCTCTCACACAACAAGTTTCTTTAAAATTAAGTTTTTTTCATCTTCACCAAAATATCATCATTTTTCTACTGTCATTGTACGTATGTTACTATGTTACTGTCATAACCCGTAAACTATGTTACTTTAACGCATACAATGTGTTACTTCAATTCATGAAATGTGTTACCTTGTATAATAGTCTCTTGCAGAAACTGTTACTTTAACTCATACAATGTGTTACTTTAATTCATGAACTGTGTTACTTTAACTCATAAAACCTGTTACGTTGTATAGTCTCTTGCAAAAACTGTTACTTTAACTCATACAATGTGTTACTTTAATTCACGAACTGTTGTATAGTCTCTTGCAAAAGCTGTTACTTTAACTCATACAATGTGTTACTTCAATTCATGAACTGTGTTACTTTAGAAAAAAAAAATGTGTTACTCTAACGCAGTGTAGCTGTTACTTTAACGAACAAATCATGTTACTATAAGAAATGGTTGTGGTTAATCTATACTATATAATAAAACAGCAACCAAAGCATGGTTTTTGGCGCCAAAACGCACATTCTTAAATCATCTCACTTTTCATATTAATCTATATAATATAAATATTATAAAATTTATAATAACCATTAATCTAATATAATACTTCGTATTAATCAAAAGTTTCATATTAATAAGATATTTTTGGTATGTACATTTGTTAAAACGTCAAAGACACAAGTTTATAATATTTTGATGGTAATATAATTTATCACGGGTTAAAACAATTGAAAACACCATAGATATAAATATGTTGACAAAACAACTTATTATATTAACTGCGATTTAAATTATTTTTATACTAATAATCTAACATAGATTAAACATTGTCAATTTTTTTAGTAGCTAGGTTAATAGCCGTGCAAAATTGTACGGGTATAAATAAAATAACTATGTAGATTAAAATAATATTTGACGAGTATACCAATAAGAATTTACATTAAAAAAAAAGATATAAGTTATAAAGATTTTAGAGTAAATTAAAAATTACTCCTTTTAAAATACCAATTTTAAAATTTACTCTCTTTTGAAATTTTTGTTAAAAATAACTTCCAAAATCTATCAAAAATTCAAAAATTGCTCCCAAATTTATTTTTAGGATGAAAATGCCCTTGGCTATAGGGTGAGGTGGAGTAATATGACATAAAAAAGTTAGAGTCATTTTCGTCCAAAAGTTATATTTTGGATTAAATTTTGAACTTTTGGTAGATTTTGTGAGTTATTTTTAACAAAAATTTCAAAAGGGAGTAAATTTTAAAATTGGTATTTTAAAAGAAAGTAATTTTTAATTTACTCAAGATTTTAATGTATATTTCATCTTTTGATAGTCTTTTTTTTACGTACATCTATTGATAGTATACTTACTAATGAAGAAGTCTTATTTGGAATATTTAAATTGGAGCGTATTACACGACTGCTATGATATTAATCTGTACATACATATTTATGATAATAATCACACTTATCTTTTTAATGTTACACTTTGATTCTTTGAGATGGTTTCAATTAGAGGTCTATTTCTTATTCGCAATTTCTTAAAATGTTTTGGGTTATGATTTTCTTATCAAATTTAATTCTACTAAAAGTAAATTTTCCATTATTTTATAAAACATAATTTAAGACTAATTATTCAACGAATAATCGTATCAAACATATGAGATACGTGTATATTATGATAACAGTTACAGCTCAAGCATGTATCTTGACATAAATTTTTCATGTGTGTATAATTCAAGTTGATTTTAAGCGTATATTTTTTTGCATATGATAAATTATTTTGTTAAAGGTTGATATCGAAACATGATTACCTACCTAAGTCTTTTATATATATCTGTGCAACTTTGCACGGGTATTAACCTAGTCTAAGAATGAATGGTTAACAACGCTAATATCCTCAGTTACTTTTATGCATTATATTTGTTACTTTAAGGAACGAATGATGTTACTACAATACATCTGAGATGTTACTCTAACCAAAAACACATGTATTAAATAAATATAGAGTTAACTGCAACGTTGTACATCATTGTGTGTAAAAAAAATATGTAAAAAATCAGTTATTCTTGTAAACCCACAAAAAAAACAACTTCGAATCCGCAAGCCAGCGCGTAGATTTTATAAAATTCCACCGCCTCATCGATTTTCCTGAATACTTGCCCCATGTACGGAGTGAACGCATCACCCACATCTCTGCACCATTCTTGTGCATTCGCTTCTTTGCCAATGCTACCTGCAAAAAAATAAACAAAGTTACGGCCATGGGACATATGTGTTACTTTAACTCATAAGTTGTGTTACTCTAACTCGTAAAGCAAGTTACTTCAACATCAGCGCCAAAAATCTTTTTAAATGTTCAGTGTGTGTCACTCTAATTAAAATAAGGTGTTACTGTAACTTAGAACGTATGTTACTTCAACGCCGTATCTGCTTAATCTATGATTAATCAAATCCAAAAACCATTGATATGAATCTATGATTAATCAAATGAATAAAATTTCACCTTTTCCGGTGTTGTCCTGTGCATTCGCATCTTTGCCAATTCCACCTGCACAAAATTAAACAACGTTGCGTCAAAAACACGTACAACAATGTGTTACTTCAACTCATAAGTTGAGTTACTCTAACTCGTACAACACGTTACTCTAACATCATCGTCAAAAACCTTTCTCAACGTTCAGTGTGTGTTACTCTAATTAAAATTACGTGTTACTATAACTTAGAAAGTATGTTACTTCAACGCCGTGTCTGCTTCAATAGACAACAAAACAATAATATCAGTGGAGATTACGGAAAACCTAAATAACAAACGTAAAACTTTGGAATCTATACTAACAAGAGACCAATTAACCATTGATATGAATCTATGATGAATGAAACGACCATGAAAGCAATATCAATATGAAAATTGACGCAAAAAACATGAACGCAAATTAATCAAGATGATGAATAAAAATTAACGCAAAACATGAAAGCAATATCGAAACTCACCATTGTTATACTCGATGAATTGCTTATCAATAGTTGATGAAGATGTCGCGATCATTGAATTCATAGTAATAAAATTTCAAGCACAGATTTGATTGAATGAATGAATGAACGTGATGATGGGAGCGTTTTTTTTTAGGTTTTGATGAACGTATAACGTGAATGAATGAATGAATAAGGAATGAAATGATTATGAGAGTTATTGTTTCCTAAAATCAAGGAAGCTATTTTAGGATACTAAATCTCCCTTCTTCTTTTTTTTTTTTTTTTTTAAATACAAATATTAGGATGCATCTTGTCCATCCATTCTCATCCCATCCAATGGATGTGATGAGGACTTATGGACTCGTATATAGAGAAGGACTCATAAGAGCCTTACTCTCTCTCTCTCTCTATATATATATATATATATATATATAAAAGAAGCGTGTAAATAAACAAAAAAATTAAAGTAATGCGAGTCATAACTTTTGTTCCGGTTATGGAAACAATAGACCCGACTTCGGATTCGGATCTTTATGATTATGATATTGCTCGGATGGTACTCGTTTGACTTCCTTTGGTCTCTCCTTTCTCACACTCCGGTGGTCGGACCTTCCCGGCGAAGATGGCCTGCTCCCTGCACAGTGAACGCACATGGCCTCGGAGGTGTCCGAGGGAACCCTCTCCGATGCCTAAGTCAGTTCGTGAATAGCCTTAAGGAACCTAGTTCGTGAGGAGCTAAATGGAATTTTTTTAGAGTGAGAGTCTAGAGAGAGAAAACCCAACCCCCTCAATGTGGAAAATGGGAGATTATTTATACCTTTCCACAAGAGAGAGGGAAATGAGAGAGAAAGAGGAGATGTGAGTGGATGAGGAGATGTGAGTGGATGAGGGGATGACACGTGGACTCTTTTAGTCCACTCACATCCTTTTACCTTAGGCCTGATCTGAAGGGTTGATCCTTCCCCCTGCTCCTGCCCGGCAGGCGGGAGAGGAGGGTCCCTTGGAGTTTGCCAACTGTGACCTCTAGGAGGTTTTAGCTGGGCTGCCCTGACGGCCTGCTTAGCAGGCTGCTTCTTGGGTCGGGTTTTCTTCAGGGTCTGAATTAATGGGCGACCCGTGGCAGGCTACTGACCCCCATCAATTGGCCCTCGCCGGCTGAGGAGGAACGAGAGCTCCTGCTCGGCAGGCGACATCTTGATCTGGGATGGCGGGAGGTTGACTCTTTTGAACAACTTTGCATTTAATGCGTCGCATGTTCCCGAGGGAGAAAACTCAACCGTACTGGGCATGCAAAGAGTTGGAATGTCTTTTACTCATGATTACTTCTCTTGTAAAGTGGATTATTGGACAGCGTGCCAATTTGATGATTGCCTCTCCTTCTTACATAGGTGGTTGGAGCACCATTAATGGCCTTCTTTTGTTCTTATATAAGTTCTGATCCTCTTCATCTCTTCCACACCTCATCTTCAACCTCTCTTCTATTCTTTTCAAAAAGAGCAAATGTCTTGGATTAAGAAAACAGTCTTCCGCTGCGGAGTTTACGTTGAGGTCCTCCGTTTCAGAGGGCATCGACGGTTGAAGTATTCTAAGCGGGCTCATCAAATTCTTCGCTGCAGTAGACGGAAAAGCTCCCGTCCTCAACAGGCTGCTAGGGGGAAGACCCTCTCCAAGGCTGGCAAACGCCCTGAGAGGTCTCCCTCTCCTGCTGATCCTCCATCTAGATACTGCTCCCAGGCGGGGGGCTGTTATGACAGGGGATGCCATAGGTACTTCCCTTGGTTGCATCCAGAGCAATTTGATCCCAATTGCCCTGAACTGAATTCTTCTCCTGAGTCAGGTCCTTTTTCTCCCTTGATGAGGAGGGTGGACCATGGTTTTTCTGATGGCATCAGGGTTGCTCCTTTTGGCCAAGACTGGGACGTGAGCAGCCATGATTTTGAAGACAGTGAAGGCCAGGGCTATTCTTCTGGTAAGGGTGAAGAAGAAGGCCCTGATGATCCTTTTATGGATTCTGACGAGTGGGACTGGGGGTCCACTTTAGATGATCATGACAGCCCAAGGGATTACTCCCCAGATTTCGATGATGATTAGGCCTGCTTTGCAGGCTGCTTGAGCCAAGATACCAGGCTCTTTTTGTAACTTTTTATTTTCCCACTGTAATTTTGGACCTTTTAGGTCCTTTGAGCTTAATGAAAATCAGGTGGGCCTTTTGACTTTTTCATGTGCGCTTTTTTTTTTGAATAGGTGAATGGATGACATCATGTCATGATTGCCTTTGTCTCTGTTGCCTTTTCGAGGTTTCTTGGGAAATGATGGGTGGTTGGGTTTTTTGAAAGCGTGACACGTGGGGGCACTTTCTGGGGAAGTTTTTTAGGATGTGGTACTCTTCACTTACCCTTGCCTATAAAAGCACTCCTACTCCCCCCCATTTCCCTCTTTTACGCTTTTTGAAAACCCAAACCCTTCTTCATACACTTTCATCACCAAAAACATTCTAGACTGAGGAACTTTCTTTCTCGGACCTTCAACCAGCAGCCGTCGTTTTAGGTTAGAATCCTATCCTAAGTCCTCGTCTTTTTCATTTCCTCGCTTTTTCTTCATCTTAAATCGTTATGCCCAGCCACCGCGCTCGCATCCTTACATTTACCGGCCCGTCGACTGAGAGGGCGGAAGGAAGGGAAGAAGGTATAGATGACGTTGCCTCCTCTTCTGGGGGGCTTGGTGTTAGGATGGTCGAAGAAGACCATTCGGAGAGGAGCGGAGATGCTAATTCTCCTGAACCTGCTCCTTTTGACGTCGTTGATTCTGACGACGAGGCGATGAAAATTGATCCTTCCAGAATCACCGGCCCACTCGTCCCCCGGGAAATGGGGAGGATCTATTACTTAGACAAGGCCAAATACAAGATCCCCCTGAAAACCTACCCGGAGTCTAAGAACCGGGACTTGATCTTGGAGAAAAATGCCGCCGGGGCTATTGAGCAATTTTACCATTTTGGGGAGGGGTACACAATTGTTGTCCCTGGAGAGAAAGACACTGTGTGCTGCCCTTCTGATGGTTGCATAGCTGTCTACCACAAATGTTTGGAGTTTGGCCTGCGTTTTCCCCTACACCCTTTTTTGGAGGAGACTTTCAGGCGGATGAACGTGGCCATTGCTCAGCTGACTGCCGTGGCAGTCAGATCACTAATAGCCTACACATGGACCTGCCTATTTCATGGCGAGGGGCCTTCAATCGATGCTCTGAGATTTATGGTCGGCCTGGCGATGGTGTCCTCTTCTGGGACTGAAGGTTCCCCTGGATATTTTTCAATCCTCAGACAGAAGAAATATTCTTTAGTCTGGCCAGTTCTGAACAGCCTGAAGAACTGGAAAAATAATTTTCTGTATGTGCACAGCGCCACGGGGTGTTAGATTCCTCGTCATTTCAGGAACCATGTACATACCCGATTAGAAACCCGCCAGGAGTATCACCCTGGCGTTGGGGGGAAGGCTCTAGAGGTGAAACTGACTGATAAGGAGCAGGAACTGGTTAAGAAGTTTGCTGCCTCTATGGACAAATCAGGCGTGTTTGGCCCTGATTTCTGGCTCCCTCATGCGGAGCTCATAGCCACTGACGAATACTTGACCCGTGTGGGTCTGAATCCTGGCCTTGAAGGAGGTAGTTAAGGGATATCATAGACTCTGTCCTGCTTTATTTTCCTGTCTTTTTCTGACCAATTTTTCCTTTGCCCTGCAGAGCTTGTCAATTGTCTTTGGTCAAGGAAAGAGGCAATGGAGCTCGGACTAGACGAAGACTTTACTATTGTTACAAAGCATCCCTCCCTTCCTTCCAGCTACAAGAAAGGTGGAAAAAACTTGATGAAGTACGTGAAGAACATAGCTGCAAATCGGGCGAGGCTCCCTCTTCCCCCTAGGAGAACGCCTGCAAGGCCGGCGGTTCCTTCTACTCCCCAAAATGTAGAGAAGGAAGCTGCCTCGGAGGCCACCCCCTCTCCTGCCAGCAAGTAGGAAGCACTAGTAGAAAAAACCCCTATAGCGTCAGTTCTAAACGGTCATTTGCATCGTTTTGTGCTGACGTATATTGAGGGGGTATTTTTCCCTTTGCATCGGTTGTTTAGAAGTGATGCAATATGTATTATTTATCGCATCGCTTTATTGGAAAAAACCGACGCAATAAGTGACTTTTTGCGTCAATTTTTTCTAAACAATCGACGCAAATTAGTCTAAGAACCGACGCAAACTGAATTTTTTGCATCGCTTTTTAGTTAGAGACAATGTAATTAGTAAACATTTTGCATCAGTTTTAAACTAGAAACCGACGCGATAATATTAAAAAACCGACGCTAGAAATAACACTTTGCATCGTCGTTGTTTAGAAATGACGCAATCTGTGAACTTCTTGCGTCAGTTGAGTCATAGAAGATGACGCAAATAATTGTCGTTAACGTCATTAACCAATAAAAAAATCATTAACCAATTATAAAAATTTAAATACTTGCAAAACACTCTTGCACCACATGTAATAAACCAACATTGTTTCTCATTCAAAATACCAAGAAGGTCAAAATAATACATTCAAATGAGTTGTAATTGATACACCACAAACGGTCAGGTTCACTAATAAGCTAAAAATCTATCTTATAGTTCTCTAAACAATTGGTAGCCCAAGTCTCTCTAGCGACATCCATATCGTCAATTGACATGGTTGATTCTGCAATTGCCTACATTTATCAAAATCATTATATATTAAGAAGGTTAATCAAAAACAAAACATATAGAAATAATTCCACTTTTATTAAAATAAATGAAATACAAATTATTACCTCCTCAAATTTTGTTTCCGGACATTTGTAGTAGAACGTTACGTCATGCATCCATTTCATTACATAATAGCCACATTCATAATCTTGCGGTTGTTGGGGACACTAAAGTTATAAATAAAATGTTCTTTCGACAATGGTCAAATAACAATCGAGAGACCTATGTATAGTTTTGGAAATGCATTAATCTGTCAGCCTCTTTTTCAAGTGGAATAATTCAAGGCAGGTTTATGAACAGCTTAATCTAATGAAAATTAAACAGAAAGAACACAAAAATAACAAACTGAAGCAAACAAACAAACAAAAGAGATGATAAAAATAAGCAAGGATTAGAGAATACTTACTGGAGTTTGGTTAAGAGCAAGAATGGAAACATAGTACATAAGTGCAGCCCAGAAAAGAAACAACAAAATTGAGGCAACCCAGAAAAGAAAATCTGAGACGTATAGAAATGTGTTTACTTTTCATTCATTCTCTCAATCATATTTTTGTGACTTGAGTGCTGACAACATCTCCCACATGCATTAAACATATATGCACTAATTGAGAAGGTAACCAGAAACCACCGCCTCTTAAGAATAAGATCAGATACTCCCTTCATTCATTCCGACTCAATTCACTATAGTTTTACTACGAATTTCCGATTGGATCAAACATGAGGGATTGAATTATGAGTGAAAAAGAATCAAACAGACGAGAGTACATAGAAATGATCATTGTGTGAATGTAGTGAATATGATCGAACGGAGGGAATAATAGTCGAACGAAGAAATAAAATCAAGCCGATAGTAGTAAAAAAACGATGAAGGTGCAAAAGGGTGTTTGATCTTTAGTGTGAAATGAGAGACCTCTTCAAATCTGATGTGATCTGATCTTTTAGAATACAGTATGCATATGCGTTGGTTGTTAATAGGCTTTTAAAATACATACTACTGGCTCCAGTGCTCCTAGTATCTTTGTTAGCAGCTTGCAACCTGTATGATTATGGTTCCTTTCAAACTGCAAATGCATGTAGCAAGTATTGTGTTTTGTATGTGAATGAGAATATTTCCTGATGTGGACTATGTCCTAGGACACTAAAACAACTACTAACTTCTAGCTATACCCATATCTCTAGGTCGGTTAACAGAATACATGGAATATTATAGATTTTGTTGAGGTCACCTACCTTAAATCATACAATGCACCCTTCTTAATTTTTATAATCAGAAAACAATGCACTCATATTCATAAAAAGCATCATAAAAATTAAAATGAACAAGACAAAGAAGCAGGCAGTAGGCCTTGAGTCATGGGCTGCACATACCTCATCATTGGATAACACAAAACCGAAACACATTTTGCAACTAGATTACTGCATTACAATGTTGATCAGCTACAAGCATTTTCCACTAAGGAAAGATTCGTCCAGTTATACAGCTAAACACAATTCGATCAGCTCGATCTTAAGCACCATTCATCACAACAAATCAGGCATCAAACAGAAGATAATTTCAATCCAACAAAACAATCGAAACACAATTCACGACTCAATCTTAATCACTTAAATCATTCACCACAAAAAATCAGGAATCAAACCGAAGACAAATTCCAATCCAACAAAAAATCGAAGGTGGAAATGAAGAAGAAGAAGAAGAAGAAGAAGAAGAAGAAGAAGAAAAAGAAGAAGAAGAAGAAACCTTCAATGGCTTCACGAGGAGTCTTGAATCCCAAACCAATATTATTAAAGAATCAATTTCCACCCTTTCCGAGTCTCTTTCCCTTCCCAGTTGTCTTCGACCAACACCAAAATCATTCATTTTCATCTCCGAAATCACTTAATCCAGAAACTCAAACGAGAAATGAATCAATTATTTAACGAACTTACGATAGGAAAACCTTGGGTTGCTTGAGGAAAGCCTTCTCAGTCTACAACAATACAAAAATGAAGTGCAAAATTAAGTTGAAGATTGATTTTAAATTAATTCAACAACGAAGACAAAGATTAGGGAGAGAGATAGAGATAGAGATACTGTTCCGCCATTGTTAGGGTTTGGAAGGTGAGGTGAGGTTGAAGATGGTTGAATCGGCAGTGGATGTCATTGAATCCAAACAAAAAGCACGAAACCCTGGCGAAATCGATTCGGTTACTCCCTCCGTTCCAACCATTAGTATACATTTGCTTTATGCACGTATGTCGATACTTGTTTTCTTTTGTCTATACTTTAGTTACGTACTATTAAAAGTTATAAAAATTTGATATTCATAATGTATTTGATTAAACGATTTAAACAAGATCACACATGAATATATTTTATCTTATATATTAGAAGTTATATCACAAATTCATTATACTTATAAATAGTGACAAAAAATCAAATGTATACGATTCGTTGGAACGGAGGGAGTATTATTTTACCCACTAACTTGAAGAAAGACAGTACGAGTATCTCATTTGACATATTCTTCGAATATACCACGCCACTACGGAGTACGAGTAATATATACGGAGAATATTATTATTATTATTATTATTATTATTATTATTACTCCTTATTTATATTTATGAAATTTATCACAAATAAAGTATTTAAAAAAAATTTATACTAAGTCTCTATCGCGTCGCTTTAATTACGTCGGTTCCAACCGGAGACGATGCAAGTAAAACTTTTGCGTCGGTGGGCTTTCGTAAACGACGCATTTAAGATGACTTTTTTGCATCAATTATACTTCAAACCGATGTATTTGACCAAATACGTCAGTTTTAATAATAACTGACGCAAAAGGTAGTCTTAAATGCGTCGGTTTCAACAAAAAACCGACGCAAAACTGTTTTTTGTGTCGTTTGTGTTTACAACCGACGTAATTAAAGCGACGCGATAGAGGTTTTTTGTACTAGTGAAGGCTCTTCTGCAGGGACTCACCCTCCTATGGGGTTAAAGTCGACTGATTCCGAGGAGACTGGGGAGAGTACCCCTCTGAAAACCAGGAAGAGAAAACACAGGGAAACTACGAATGTCACGCCAGTGGTGGACCTGGAGGCTGACGCTGACACGCCTGACCCCAAGCGTCCCGCTCATGATGTCCCCAACACCCTCTTTTCAGAGGAAAACACTGAATTTCATTACACTACTGGCGATAGTCTTGATATTTCTGCCCTGCTTTCTGACTCTGGTGCTGTTTTGGCTGATCACCTGACTAAGACTGTGACCTCTACTACTACCCAGGTGATTCAGTACATTCAGCGTACTTTCAGGGTTTTCCAGGCTTCAGCTGAACTGGCGGCCCTCAGTCGCTTGAGCGACGAAGAGCTGGTTGCGACCCCTGGACTCCCCCTCTCTGATCGCCTGTCACTAGTTGAGAGGGATGTTACCCTTATTGCCAGTTTGAAGGATCAACTGGCAAAGTGTGAGGGCAATCTAGGGGATGCCCACGCCCAGGTTACGCATTGGCAGGCTCGGGGTGACCAGGCCATGAGGGAGGTAACTGGCCTGGAGGCGAGGTTGAAGCAGGCGATGAATGAGCTGGAGGGGGCCAAGAAAGCGGTCGCCGAGGTGGAACATACCAAGAGCAGGGTGGTTGATCTGGAGGAGCGCTTGTCAAAGGCTGACTTAGATCTTCAGAGAGCGCAGGGTGACTTGAAGACAAAAGGCGAGGAGTGGCAGAAGGAAAAAGATGCCATCCTCCAAGAAGCCCGGGCTGCGGTGGCGACGAATTTTGAGGCCGGGGCCTCCTCATCTTTGCAGTTTGTTATAGAGGCTATCAGGGAGATGCTCTCTGATTTTGACGAGGACGCATTTCAGGCCCTTTATGCTACCAAGAATGAGGCCAGGGGTGATGGGTCATCTGAGGGAACTCCTGATGCTGACCAGAGTGCTCCTCCCGCCTAAAATGCAGGGCAGTCGTCCTCCGAGGATTCTTGTCCGTACCCTGTTGCGCCTTTGCTTCCCCGATGACGTTTTTAATCTTTTTGCGCGCCGGGCCTGATGTGGCCGGCTGCCTTTTAGATGTAATATTTTAAACTCCTGTTCCTGGATTCTCACTGTTCTTTTCTGTTGAACTTTATTCATTTGCTATGAATATATTTTCTTTGCTTTTGGTTCCTGTTTGATGTTTTCCTTCTAAGGGATGGCCTGACCCTGGCTTCTGGTCGAAGTCCAGGGGGCCTGCCTCCTGCCAGCTCAGAGGTAGGCAGGGGGGACTTTGTGTTTTTTATACAAGGTTGGGGGGCTGCCCCCAGTCCTTGTTCATTTGGCGTGTGTGGCCTGGCCTGGCCTGACCCTGACTTCTGTTCGAAGTCCAGAGGGCCTGCCCCCTGCCTGCCCAGAGGTAGGCAGGGGGACTTTGCGTTTTTTATACAAGGTTGGGGGGCTGCCCCCAGTCCGTGTTCATTCGGCGCATGGGGCCCGGCCTGACCCTGGCTTCTGGTCGAAGTCCAGGGGGCCTGCCCCCTGCCTTCCCAGAGGTAGGCAGGGGGACACTGCGTTTTTTATACAAGGTTGGGGGGCTGCCCCCAGTCCTTGTTCACTCAGCGCATGGGGCCCGGCCTGACCCTGGCTTATGGTCGAAGTCCAGGGGGCCTGCCCCCTACCTACCCAGAGGTAGGCAGGGGGACTTTGCGTTTTTTTATACAAGGTTGGGAGGCTGCCCCTAGTCCTTGTTCATTCGGCACGTGGGGCCCGGCCTGGCCCTGGCTTCTTGTCAAAGTCCAGGGGGCCTGCCCCTTGCCTGCCCAGAGGTAGACAGGGGGACTTAAATTTTTGTTGAGGGGTCTATTTCCCTTGGTTTTAGCAACAGGGGGGCCTCCCTCTATTGCCCCCTGCTCGTTTGTGTGTGAAAATGTCAGTTTGAACAGACAACGAGTATAGACTTGAGATTTTTTCATTTCTTCAAAAACTTTTACAGTAATTGTGGTCGGAGCCGTCGACATTCTATTTTGACCGTCCTCCGGCAATTTTTCTGAGAAGATAACTACTTAGCTTTTCTAATGCTAGACATAATATTTCTTTAAGGTGTCCGCATTCCAGTGGGCGGCCAATTCTTGTCCTTCAAGATTAGCAATTTTGTAGGTACCTGGCCCCATAATCCGGGTCACCTCATATGGGCCCTCCCAGTTGGCGCTCAGTTTTCCATGCTCTCTTGACCTTCCTACAGCCTGTGTTTTTCTCAAAACCAGATCCCCCACTTGGAAACTTCTTTCGTTTACTTTTTTGTTGTACGTCTTCCTTATCTGCTGTTGGTAGGCGGCTATGTTAATGTTGGCTTCCTGCCTAACTTCACTGACTAGGTCTAAGGTCTCAGCCATTGCTGCCTCATTATCCGCCCTGTCATATTGCTGGGATCGCAGGGTGGGTATCCGCGCTTCAATGGGTAGCAGGGCCTCTGCCCCATAGACCAGGCCAAAAGGGGTTTGACCCGTAGATTCTTTCCGGGTGGTCCTGATTGACCATGGGATGCTTGGCAACTCATCTGCCCACCTGCCCTTGAGGTCATCCACCATCTTTTTTAGTCCATTCAGGATTTGCTTGTTGGCAGCTCAGCCTGCCCGTTAGTTTGTGGATGGTAGACGGTAGAGTAGGCGACTGCTATACCATGACCTTCCAGCCAAATTCTCAAGGGGTCGTTGTCAAATTGACTCCCATGATCAAATACCAGCATTTTTGGCAGGCCAAATCTGGTTATGATATTCCTCCAAATTACTTTCCTGACTGCAGGCTCGGTAATGTTTGGGACTGCTTCGGCTTCGATCCATTTTGTAAAGTAGTCAATCCCCACTATCAAAAACTTCCGGCCTCCCGTAGCTGCAGTAAAGGGGCCCAATATGTCCATCCCCCACTAAGCGAAGGGAATGGGAGATAAGATTGGCCTGAGCTCCTGGGCTTGAGCGTGAATTGAAGGGGCAAATAACTGACATTTTCTGCATCTTCGTGTTAAGTCTCTTGCATCAGCTAGCAGGGTTGGCCAATAGTAGCCTGCCCTTAGGGCCTTGTGGGCTAATGACCTCCCTCCTATATGGTGGCCGCAGATTCCTGAGTGGATATCGTCTAGAACCTCTGCAGCCTGTCTTGCCCCCAGGCATCTAAGTAGTAATGAGGAAAATGACTTCTTGTATAGCTCTTCATTGACCAATATGAACCATGCAGCCTTTGCCGGCATTTTTCTTCTTTGAGCAGGGTCAGACGGAAGAGTTCCGTATTTTTTGAATTGGATGATTGGGGTCATCCAGTCTTCAGGCTCTGACTCCTCAACTATACTGACCGGCTGGGAAGGGGTGGTAGATTTTTCTTGGACTACGTCTACCCAGACTGACCTTCTTATGTCTTGCAGGCTAGAACTGGTCAGCTTAGATAGGGCGTCTGCCCGGTTATTCTGGGACCGGGGAATTTGCCTGATTTCATAAGATTTTAACCCTGATAATTCTTGCTTTACCTTTTCTAGGTAAGCAGCCATGGTCTGATCTCTAGCCTCATACTCTCCGTTAATCTGGTTAGCGATGAGCTGGGAGTCTGTTGCTAGTATAACTCGTTCTGCTCCTGCGGCTTTGGCCAGATTGATGCCTGCAAGGACGACTTCATATTCGGCCTCGTTGTTCGATGCAGGGAAGGTGAACCTAAGCGCATGCTCGAAGTCCATTCCTTCAGGGCTGGTCAGCACAATCCCCGCCTCTGCACCGTTGGCTGTAGATGACCCATCTGTGTACACCACCCATTCTCCTGCAGACGGATCATCCTCTTCTGAGTGGGAACATTCAGCCAGGAAGTCTGCCAACGCTTGTGCCTTGATGGCGGTCCTGGACTGGTATGATATTCCCAACCCACTCAGCTCTATGGCCCATTTCAACAATCTCCCGGATTTTTCAAACTTTTCCAACACTTTTTCAAGGGGTTGGTCGGTTAACACCACGACAGGGTGGGCGTCAAAATAGGACCTGAGTTTCCTAGCAACAATGATGACCGCATAGGCTGCCTTCTCGACCAGCGGATAATTCTTTTCAGCTGTCCCCAGGGCATGGCTCACAAAGTATATTGGCTGCTGGGAGCCTGCTTCCTCCCTTAGAATCACCGCGCTGACTGTTGTGTTCATCACAGCGATATAGAGGAAAAGCTTCTCCCCTGCCACTGGCCTTGCCAGGGTGGGCAGCCTCTTTAAATGTTCTTTTAGCTGTTCGAAGGCTTCTTTTTGTTCATCCTCCCATTGAACTGCTTGTTTCCCTTCAACACTTTGAAGAAGGGTGTTGATTTATCGGCCGACCTGGCAATGAACCGCGCCAGGGCGGTCATCCTGCCAGTCAGGCGCTGGATGTCTCTTATGGTTCTTGGTTCTGGGAGGTCTAATACTGCCTGGATTTTCTCGGGATTTGCATCGATGCCCCTGGCGCTTACTAAAAAACCCAGAAACTTTCTAAAGCGGACACCGAAGGTACATTTCTTCGGGTTTAGTTTCATCTGATATGCGCGCAGGGAAGAGAAAGTCTCCTGCAAGTCCTTTAGGTGCTCCGCATCCCCTTTGCTTTTTATAATAGCGTCGTCGACATAGGCCTCCAAGTTTCTGCCCTTCTGCTTCTCAAAAACCTTGTCGACCAATCGTTGGTAAGTGGCGCCTGCGTTCTTGAGTCCGAACGGCATCATTTTGTACATGAACGTGCCGACACTGGTGATGAAGGCGCATTTTACCCTGTCTGGTTGCCAGAGGTAGACTTGGTGGTAGCCTGAAAAGGCATCCAAGAAACTTAGTGTGGTGTATCCACTGGTGGCATCTACCAGCTGGTCAATCCTCGGGAGCGGATAACAGTCTTTTGGGCAGGCTTTGTTGAGATTGGTAAAGTCCACGCACATCCTCCATGCGCCTGAGGACTTTTTCACCATCACAACATTCGCCAGCCATTCAGGGTAATCGCAAGCTTCTATGAAGTCTGCTTTTAAAAGTTTTTTGATTTCTTCTTTTATCGCCTGATCTTTTTCGGCGGACATGTTTATCTTTTTCTGTTTTACAGGGCGTGCCCCCGGGCTCACGTTCAGCTTGTGAACGATATGCGCTGGGTCTACCCCTGGCATCTCATCGGTCGAGTAGGCGAATACATCCCTGTTGTCCCTCAGGACTCTGATTAGCTCTTCTCGGTAGGGGTCTACCAGGTTAGCTCCTATGAGGACTTGCCTTCCTGGTTCCAGGTCTACCAGCATGCTCTCTCCCCCAGGTTCGAGATGGTCTGCTGCCTGCTGGCCAGCTGGAATCTCGCCTTCCCTGCTGGGAGAGCTGTCTGCTTTTCTCTTTCCTTTTCGTTCTGTTTCATGGGCGTGCAGGGCTACCGAGTAGCACTGCCTGGCAGATTCTTGGTCGCCATGTATTTTTCCTTCCATGCCAAAGTCTGTGACGTAGGCTATGGTCAAGGCCCTGATCGATATGGCAGCTTCGATTTCATGTAAGGTGGCTCGGCCTATCAGGGCGTTGTATGCTGACTTGGCGTCCACAACGACAAATGACGCCCTGATGTTTCTAGCTGCAGTGCCTTCCCCAAATGTCACGGGCAGGTCAATGATTCCCATTGGAAGCACGCCTGCTCCGCTGAACCCGTACAGCGATCCAGGGGCAGGCTTGAGGTGCCTTTTTTCCAGGTTCATTTTCTCGAAGGTGTCCTTGTATAGTAAGTTTGTGTAGGCGCCAGTGTCTACCATGTACCTTCTTACTATATGGTTACTGATAACATGGGATAATACCAGAGGCTCGTTGTGAGGGTAGATGACCCGCCCTGCATCCTGGGGGGTGATGCTCAGGGTCAGGCCCTTGGGACTCCCTGCCCTCTCAGCGTAGCATATCTGGTTTCTGAGCTCGCGGATCTGTCTTTTTTGACCTCTTTTGCTTGTCTGGCCTTCCGCGTCCCCCGACACCACGTGGATTATCAGGTGATTCTGCACTGATCCCTCAGGTTTGTCCACTACTTCCTTCTGACTTTTGTTTCTTGCAGCATAATTGCTCAACCACCCATTCCTGATGAGTTTCTCAATCTCATCTTTCAGGTGCCTGCATTCCTCAGTGGTGTGCCCCACACAATCGTGGAATGTACAAAACTTTTTGGGGTCTCCCTTTGGGCTGCGTGGCTTACTCGGGCGGTTCCACTTAGCCGTCTCTTTTTTCAGTTCGAAGATTTCTGCCCTGGATTTGTTTAGAGCTGTGTAGCTATCAAATCTGGACTGATAGGCTACACGCTCCTTCCTTGGAGTGTCTACTTCTTCGTTTTTCTGTCTGCCAGCCTCACCCCTGCTGCGTCCACCCTGCGGTCCCCCCTGTGGCCTGGAAGGTCCTGAGGGGGTATCCGGCAGGCTATGGAATTCCTCCTGCAGCATGAAGCCCTCGGCAATCTTTCGAGCTTTGGCCAGGGTCTTTGGCTGTGCTCTGATCATTTGGTTCTTCATCTCCCCTAGAAGCAGCGAGATGGTTAGTGCATATGTTGCAGTTGAGTCGTCAATTTCTTTGACCTGCTGGTACGACAGGTCGAATCTCTTCAGGTATTCCCTGACAGTCTCACCCTTCTTCTGCCTGAGGGTCATTAGATCAAAGCGGGTTAGCCGGCGCCTCTTGTTCCCTGCATACTGGTCCAAGAAAGCCTCGGCTAGTTCTACGAAGTAGCTGATATATCCCTGCGGTAAATCCCTGAACCACCCTTGTGCCAGCCCTACAAGGGTAGTGGGGAATACCATGCACCAAACCGCGTCATCAACATCGTACATCCCCATGTGGCTTTCGTATGCCGCCAGATGATCTTCCGGGTCGGTAGTTCCATGGAACTTGATGGAGGGCATCTTGATTTTTGGAATGGGATATTCCTGCACGTCAGGGTGAAGGGGTGTTTTGGTCGGTCGGCCTACCCTTCTTGACCTGCTTCCCCCCAGAGTGGTAACCGTATTCATCCCATCTTTCAGGGGTCGGTTTTCCAGCGCTGGGGGAGCGGTGCCTGGGTGGCCACCTACTCACAGCTTCATCATCCCTGTCAGGGGAGTGGTGCCTGGACCGTTTTTTCTGGGGTGGCTCCAGGTTATCACCCTGACGGTGTTTTGACTCCGGTGGCTGTCCATGGTTGAGCCTTGATTGCAGGCTGTGGGATAACCCTGGAACTCTTTGCGACCCGGCTGGGGTCAGTCGGGAGAAGACATCTCCCTGCTTTTCCCCCAGGCGTGTTGTCGCCGGTTCCCTGTGCTTCAACCTATCCCGGAGGTCCTGGGATAAACCTCTTTTCTCCATAGCTGAGGTAGACTCAGTGGTATGTATGGAAAAGGGTTGCTTCTGGGCAGGCTGCTTTTGATTTTTGGTGAGGCGCTTCTGGGCCTGCACATACCCTTGAGCCGTTTTCCTCGCCTTTCTCTGGATGTTCCTGACGGCGGTTCGCTTCGTGCCCCCAGCTTCATCCACCCCTTCAAAGTGGAGCTGTCTAGGGGTCGTTGCGATTCTGCCCATCAGGTCCTCAGGGGTGAACTCCTGGTTGAGCATGGCCGAGAAAAAGACGGCGGTCTGTGCGATCTGGGCTGGGGAGAGATTCAGGGTAGGCCTCTGATAGCTGACCTGCCCAGCTGCGACTGCATTCCCTCCATTGTGCGCTTCATGAAGGCTTGCTCGCCCTACTCCTGGGATTGTTGCAGAAGGCGTTACCCCAGGTGTAGGCATGCCATGTAGGGGGATCACCGGTGGTACCGTCGGACCCGCCCCAGAATTGGCCTCTACGATTTCGGGCATTTTGTTTTGATTGTGGTTGATTTTTGTGGGTGATTCGTGGGTACAACCGAATTCGTCCTCACAGACGGCGCCAAATTGTTCCGGTTATGGAAACAATAGACCCGACTTCGGATTCGGATCTTTATGATTACGATATTGCTCGGATGGTACTCGTTTGACTTCCTTTGGTCTCTCCTTTCTCACACTCCGGTGGTCGGACCTTCCCGGCGAAGATGGCCTGCTCCCTGCACAGTGAACGCACAGGGCCTCGGAGGTGTCCGAGGGAACCATCTCCGATGCCTAAGTCAGTTCGTGAATAGCCTTAAGAAACCTAGTTCGTGAGGAGCTAGGTGGAATTTTTTTAGAGTGAGAGTCTAGAGAGAGAAAATCCAACCCTCTCAATGTGGAAAATGGGAGAGTATTTATACCTTTCCACAAGAGAGAGGGAAAGGAGAGAGAAAGAGGAGATGTGAGTGGATGAGGAGATGTGAGTGGATGAGGGGATGACACGTGGGCTCTCCTAGTCCACTCACATCCTTTTACCTTAGGCCTGATCTGAAGGGTTGATCCTTCCCCCTGCTCCTGCCCGGCAGGCGGGAGAGGAGGGTCCCTCGGAGTTTACCAACTGTGACCTCTAGGAGGTTTTAGCTGGGCTGCCCTGACGGCCTGCTTAGCAGACTGCTTCTTGGGTCGGGTTTTCTTCAGGGTCTGAATTAATGGGCGACCCGTGGCAGGCTACCGACCCCCATCAACTTTTTTATTATTTATTTGTTAATATTATACGGATCAATAGATGAATACGTAGAAAAAGTAAATAATGACTTTTTAAATTTATACTAATTAATTCTCTTTTAATTAAAATGGATAAAAAATACTACTCCTTCCGATTCTTTCGATTGACAACGTTTACTATTTGCACAAATAATAAAGTTGTGAGTGAAGATGAGGGTCTCCAATAAAGTAAAAAGCTAACACAAACAAAAACCTACCTATTATAGAAATGTTGTAAACCTAATGAATTTGCCAAATACGAAATATGTTGCAAACTCAAAGAATCGGAGGGAGCACTGTATAAACTTACGAATATTTTTTATTATGTTTTTATACTCCGTAATTTTTATTATTCATCACAAATAATTTTAACGATTTAAGTTGCATATTTATGAGAAATTAGTTGGATTTGTTTTTTTGTTTCCTTAATAGAAAAGTTGGGGGATTTATGTTGGAATTTTAATCTCAAATGTTATCATCTTTTAGTAAAAAAAATGACTCATTGACTCCTTGTATTGTGTACCGAGTATTCCGTATTTTTTTATTCCCTGTTTTATACTACTAGCTTCTATTTTATCTCATTGTTTGGGTTAAGGCATCCAGAACCATAATTGTATGCGATAGACTTGTGTACGGTTTGATACACCAAACAAATTACACAAGACATTTGGGTTCAGGACTTCAGGATGATTGGTAGTTTGGTACTCCGTATGTACATACAGATGCAGTGGATGTTTAACTCACCCAAAAATGGACAGCATGCAGTTGCAAGATTGACAGTAATGCGATGCAGACATGCACTACAGGGAAAAGATGGGAGTTAAAATATAAAGATGATCAATGCTTGGTGAGTAGCGTTTGAGTTGAAGGTAGCTAGGAACCGTAACACAAAGAAGAGCATTTGAATCCTGTTTACATCTTTGGAATGCTTGAGCGAGGTTAACTGACTGCTAACCACCCACTCCAACTGTTTTAAACCTTTTTAGGAAACACCGGGTACAAAGAAGAACAGACAGTTTCATACTCCGTACCATTTAGATGCCAATCATTTTAATTGGATTGAATGTCCACATAACATCAGAAGTCGTTGCCAGTATCAGACCCGTCATTCTAGTAAAAAAAAATACTCTTCAAAAACACTTGAGTTGGCTCCAGCGCCTTCCCGAGAAGAAGAGGCTCTAATCTGCCAAGCTCTTCAAGGCAATCTCGAAAACATTCTCCGAAAGCCCATTACAGGACAATATATTCTCCAGCCGAACCAGTAAATTCAACATTCCGTGATGTCAGTCATAATAGTGTGACGGGAGGATTACTTCTGATGTGGGAGAGTAGTTAAGTTTACCTTGGCAAGGGTTTGTCGGGTCTCATCATAATGTTTCCATCGAGATAAACCCGACACCATCCTTGAAGCCACCTGCATTAAAAATCGACACAGCTTCTTGATTAGATGGAGATTTAACACGTCCCCTAAAATGATAAAGTGTCTCCTAAAATGACTCGGAGGTGGATAAGAGGAATTGTCATATGATACATATAGACCTGTCAAACTTGTCAACCATACCGGGTTGGTCGGATCGGGTCAATCCGCTTGAGCCATTCTTGGGTATGTAGGAATCGGGTCAACAATACGTACCCGAGGGTTAATTTTATCAAGCTGGACGACAAGATCGCCCAAATATTTATATCCCAAACCATCCTTTGCATGGAAGTTCACATACAAAAGCCTTCGATCAACGAATAGACCTAATTCACATGATTAAAGTAATTACATCACGATAACCGAAACCCGAGTTAAAAGTCAATTCAGATTAGAATATATAAGATGGATGATCAAAATCCAAAAACCGAACCTTGTTTGGATTGCGAAGGTCAAATGCAGGATGTTCCAAGAGCTTCTTAACGTTCTCGACATTTCCAGGAATGTCCAACACTGCTTGAAGTGTGAACCACTTGTACTGTTCACAATCTTTTTTTTCCAAACAAAAACCCGAGTTTAGCAATAATTTATATACAAAAACAAAATTTATTTAGCTAATATGGAGCTGTCAGCACTTCACTTGGGTGCCGGACTTCCGTGTCGTGTTCACTTACCAAAAAGTCATTCTGCCACTTCTCATAGAAGTCAGCCAGGACTTCGTCCCAGAATTTACAGGGGTTCTGGCTTATGGCAGTCAGAGCTCTGAATTAGTCACTCATGTTTGTTGCCACTTTATACTCGTTGAGTACAAGTTCGACATATTTTGGACCATCAAGACACACAACATATGCTGCAATAATATGCAATGCATGGCGGCACACTACCTAACACCCTGGGTATTTAACGCTCTACAGTCTACACTGATGGCCTTCAGTCCAGTTTAAAGCAGATTTTTCCACTATATGAGTAACAATTTTGAAACTCAAAAAAAAAGCGTATCAGATCAATGTCTTATCATAGCACCACAGATTACCTGAAATGTATATATGCACACAAATGCAAACTTACAGGCAGAAAGAGTGCCGAGAAGAGTGAAACTTACATAGCAGCGATAGTGAAAAGGACAAGGAGAATGAGTGAAAGTGCATAGCAAACTCGAGAATGAAGAATGGGGCTACCATGAAAGCCGCAGACTGGATACAAAATACAATGTCAAGATCTGACAGATAACATAAGATATGACCAAGTAAAGTAGTAAACACAATAGACAGTTTCAGCCTCCAAACAGTACCAAATTCAGCAAGATTTAATTTGAATTATTTTTTAACAACAAAAAAGAATATGAAATTCGCTGACTTGTTAGTTGTCAAAGTCTATTATCAAGGTTGAAACATTCAATCAACCAGTACCCCAACCGAAATGGCAGCTTCCTAATCCTTAACTAGTGTAACTCACCAAATCCTGTTTCGTCTAATGCTCACCATTGATCAACCAGACCATTCTCTGACCTAACTAGAAAATTTTGCACTACGGGTCCTATGCAAGCGTTGCAGATTACTAGGGGCAAGATCACTGTATGCTACACGATAAGTCTACAACCAGGGTCCGGATCAGTCGTCAGGTCATTGAATAGTTGATAGTACCTTGAAATACGGTATCATTAACCTTCAGGCCCTCTCTAAAGCAACTGAGATATGGTGTTGGGCAGCTAATATCTAATTCTATGGCCGTAACAGTGGTGCTTAGGTAGATATGTCATATGTGCACCCTTGCCCGATATAAATTTGGTTACGACTTACGGGTCGTGAATCATGAATCTTACCTAAGAAAAACAGTGGACATATATAGTGCATTGTACTTAGAACTGACATTAACATCAACACTCATCAACAGGTGCTAATGGTTTCCATTATGATACCAATCCACATACTCAGCACAAAATGAAAAATTAAGCTGGTCTCAATAGTAGAAGAATTTAAAAACATCAGATTAGCACCAACCTAATGAAATTCAAAGTCAGAAAACAAAGCTGAAAAGAATTACTCCCCGAGTTCCTATTATTGTCCCAAAAGCTTTTGGGGTGGAAAATAAGGAGGGAAAATGAGTGGTTCAAAAAAGAAGGAAGAGAGAGAAATTGGAGAGTAATCGTGAACCACACCTTGATGGCTTAAAAAGGAAAGTGGGACAAAAATCAAACTCAACCTAAAAAGGAAAGTGAGACAATAATAGAAACTAGGAGGGAGTACTAATTAAAATAAATAGAGCAGAAATAAATGGCAAAGCACAAAGATCAAGGGTACCATTAAATAGGTAGCCGCAGGCCATGCAATCAAAAATCCTTGAAAGTCTCCCCAACTAAATGAGAATTCAGAAGAGGTTGTTAAGTCAATTTGAGGAGCTCTGTCATAGTCATAGACAGCAGTGCAGCACCATCTACTTTAAGTGCGCAGCTCATCAGTAGGCTTGTCCACACCATCTGTTGCTACTTGGAAGTCTCATTTATACTGAAACTATCCACAAACAGTTGTCTCATGCAAAACAATATTGAGCTCTACTTTCACCTGTCTCTTCCTGAAACCAACGCTTGTTAATTAGACCGTAGAACTCGAGATATAAAAAACCCATGGCAAAATAAGACCTGCTCCTTGGGACCCCTGACAAGTAGGCACGTATGGTTCACGCTCCTGGCGCAGTAACTGTGGATGATTGTCATTAACAATTCATAAACTGGAACTTTTAGCAAATATTACTCTCGGTGGTCTGTAGTTAAAAACCAGAGAAATACTAGCATTTCTGCTTTTGTCTTTATTCATATCCAATTCTATGACTACGGAACTGGCAAACAAGTAAAAGAACAAGTCGGGAGCTTGAGATAGACAGATAGACTTAAGCCATGGTTAAAGTCCATAAAGATATATACAGTGCGGATATAGAAGTCCGATTATGCTCACAAAGTACAAATATAACATCTATGCATATACTCAGTCTTACAAGGTCAGCTTTAGTGTAGTTATTGCTATCTTATGCTACACTTCAGTAGCTATAGGTTGAATAACTGACATTTGTCAACAAGGGCAGATTTGTATTAATAATTTGAAGCCTATGCATCCAATAAATAGACATGCATATGTAAGAACACAAATCAACAGTCATGCAAGTAACAAAAAAACAACCATTGATTTCTCAGTAGAGATGAAATCAAGCATATTGTTAGCTCTTATAGTGACACTACTTTTGGTTACCCAGGCAATAACAGAAGCAAATACATTCGAAACGCAAAGCTTATCGAAGCAGGACAGAGAAAACTATAATGATGATAAAAGGTCAAGAAGCCAGCATAGAGTTGGAAGGGGAAGAAGCAGAAGCAGAAGCAGAAGGGGAAGGGGAAAGAGCAGAGGAAGGTTAAGAAGAGGCCAAACTAATTGTGACCCATTATATAGCTTCCTGTTTGGGCTTTGTGGTCAGTGGCCTTTTCTGACTTCTCCTAACCCTGATAACCCCTTTCTCCCTACACCACCGCCACTACCACCTCCTTCGCCACCTACTATCTTGCCTCCACCAACCCCGACTTCACTTCCTCCCCCGCCATCGGACCTACCACCACCACCTGCAGGAATACCTCCATGGCTGCCACCCCCATCGCTCCCACCACCGCTACTGCCACCACCACAGATAATTCTGCCACCATCACTTCCACCACCGTTACTACCACCACCACAGATTTTTCTGCCACCACCACAAATAATACTACCTCCACCACTTGTTCCCTCACCGCCACCTGTTGCACTGTCTCCACCACCAGAACATCATCCGCCGTTTGAATGGCCACCGATAATGTTGCCACCAATATTCTGGCCATGGCGATCACCACCAGTCGTTCAACTTCCGCCATCTGCACCTCCAGCGGTCTCAGTTTTCCCACCACCTCAGTCGCCCCCGCTAACTTTCCTACCACCACCTCTCCCTATAGTCTCATCACCACCGCCCTTTATAGAGCTTCCACCATCAACACCAATTATCACTTCGCCACCATCAGCACAAACCCCATCTTCACCAGTGGTTTTTCAGCCACCACCAGCAGCTTTTGGTATTCCACAGCCAACACCGCCCTCACTTTTCCCAGCACCACCAGTAACTGATATCCCGTCTTCACCAACAGCAACTCCACCACCAGTCCTTGGATTACCTTTACCATCACCATCCACAGTTTTGTCACCACCACCATTATTAGTAGTTCCATCTCCACCACCACCCATCGGAATTCCATTGCCAACACCAACTGTAGGTCTGTCACCGCCGCCAATGCCTGTTATCCCAAATTCACCGCCACCACCACCACAACCAGGCTTTGGATTACCATCACCCACACCATCCACGGTTTTATCGCCACCACCATTATTCGCAGTTCCATCTCCACCACCACCGATTGGAACTCCATTGCCAACACCAACCACAGGTTTGTCACCACCACCACCCTTCTTTGGATTACCATTACCAACACCATCCACGGTTTTGTCACCACCGCCATTATCCGCTTTTCCGTATTCACCACCACCACCACCAGCATTAGGATTACCACTGCCAACACCAACAATCACATCACCACCTCCGTCATTGCCTACAACACCATCTACACCAGTTCAACATCCACCGACTCCACCATTCATCCCAGGAACCCCCCAAATGGTTTCATACCCGCCACCTGTGTTTCAATTGCCACCACCAGCGACACCATTTGTAGCTTCACCACCACCTTCCCCACCCACATTCCAATTGCCCCCCCTTTTCCCCCCAGCAACATTATCACCACAGCCAATGTCATCCCCACCACCAGTTCTTGGCATTCAACCACCAACGCCGTTAGTGACTCTGCCACCTTCACCTCCATTGTTTCAGTTGCCACCCTTACTTCCACCAATAAATTTCCCACCACAGCTGCCTCCTCTAGTACTTCCACCTGTGTTCCAACTACCACCAGTGACTCTGCCACCCTGGACTCCTCTAGTTCAAGTTTCCCCTCCACCAGAGTCTGGAAATTATGAAGAGCCACCAGAAACATGGTTGCCATGGTCACCATTACCATGGGAAGCACCCAGTGGTGGTAACACCGGTGATGTTTTCAATACACCACCCATTGGGGGTCTTGATCAGCCACCAACATGGCCATGGGAGGCACCTCCCGGAGGCAGTGTTGATTATCCACCATTTTGGGAGGGTCCTCCGTCAATGCCGGATAGCACAAAATCTTAAGATATGAATAGAGTCTCAAAGTTCAGTATTGTTGTAGATAATATGAGTCCAAGCCTTTCCAAATTTTGATGGTGTTTCGTACAAAATAAAATGTACGTACAGTCATGATCAGTGAAAAAATGACATGTTTGTGTTTAATTACTGATTAGTAGCATATGTTTTTCGAATAAAATTCTATCACTTTTCGATCAAATATTTGCAGTACATCATCTCATGCTACTGACCATACAAAAGAGACATGAGGTAGAGGAAGGGATCCAGTGGCAGACCCTAAACCTTTACAAGACTATCCTATGATTCTCGAAGGTAAAATTGGGTGTAGTTGATCAAGGGACCATGTTTTACTCAAAATCTTACAACTTCAGTCTAAAATATCAAATCCTCCCTTTAAAACTAACATCCTCATCTAATATTTAATGACAAGATGGTCTCATCCAAATATTGTTGTCATGCCAAATGCAACAGTTCATAGCTTATACGGAGCATATACATAATACATGCCCATAACAAAACTTGTTTAAACTCTTATGCGAGAAGATCATTGTAGAATCGGTTTAATACAAATTCAGGCTTCCCATCTGATATTTATGTGCCTCAAAAACGCTATCTTGTGAGTATCAACTATCAACCACAACAAATAGATGAGACCCTCAACTCCAACGTTTCTAGATTTTTCTGCTGGGTTTCGTTATCAAGAACATACTCACTGAAATTGAAAGGGCTTGTACAAGGTATACAACCAACAACAGTAGAGATGTAAATCCAACTGAAAAATAGGAAATAGCTGCAGTCAAAACTAATAAACATCATAAATAACTCAAACGCAAAAGCACTCAATGGAAACTAAATTATACACACTACTACTAGTACCAATACTATACTTCTACAATCACGTATGATTATTTTTGCATTTACAGAAGTTAGAATACTAACAAAAACTAGTAAAGCAGAAATAAGTGCCAAGCATAGTCATAAATCTCTACGAGTTAGCGATGGTAAAGCAGATGCGTCATTTATTATCCACTACTAGCCATGGGCGATTTGTGATTTTCTCCAGAAGATCTTTCCTATAATAAAGGGGTTTTGCTTAGGCATGTTAACCACTCAAGATTTTTTTTTTTTTTTTTGCCTGGGTCCCCTTTCCATCCAAACAAATTCTTACCCTTTGTTTGGATCATGATTAAGCTCTGTTACTACAGCTAATTACCAAGTTTTATCTCACTCATCAGTCGCCACCTCTATGATAGCTCAACATTGTGGCTTAACTGAACAATTGGAATTTCAGACTGCCCTTCGTGATTCCGAAAACATACTCTGTACATTTTATTTAGCAATTGAAAACACCAAGTGGGTAATGCCCGCCCATGTACAAAATGATGCCAAAGAGGGATGACACACTGAGGCCCTTGGACAAAAGGAGGGCAAGATGGGTAAGCCCTTCAGCTCTGCTGAATGAACTTATCTCAAAGAGAAGTAAATAGAAATTCCATTGAGAGTGAAGCACTTAACTAGACAGCAATTTGAAGAAGAGGTTGAACCCTTGGCACATAGAGACAATATCATCAAAAATACAGGCACTCCAGCAATTTTTTTTCATTTTCATTTTATTCATTTTTTGCTTGTGTCTTTCAAAGACCAGCAAAACCCTTACTCATGTGCGTAGCTTAGTAACTGATCACTAGTGCTCAGGTGAAAGAAAAAGGCCTAGGAAAAATGCCTATGAAAACTCTTGCAACGGAACCAGTGGAACATACCAGCATGAGGATGCAGATATCCATGGAGGTGTATATCCCAAGGTAGCGTATATATCATCATCCTTGCTCATTAGCAGCACCAATCTAGAGCTACTGACCCCGAGCCGGATTACACAATTTGTGTGAGAATTCCTGAAAATAATCTACACTGACAAGCAAGTCAAAGTAGACGAAATTATAGGACACTTTGACAGATAATTAATAATTGATGGGAAAAACGATAAAAGAAGTTAAAGAGTTTGCATCATTCAGAAGACCTATCAAAGGGAGTAGTACCACGAATGTTTCTTCTTCAAACAAGCAAGTCACTTATGGAAATGGCAGTAGAAAGAAAAACGCGAACTGATAAAATATTGGATGGTATACTTTTCTGGAAAAGTTATTTCATCACTTGGTGTGAGCTTAAGACCTGTGCAAGTCTCTGATTCTCCGAATAAATATATATCAATTTTATTTCATCATACAGAAAACCCACCACATTAAAAGTTCTTGTCCAATATGAAAGCTGAATACATATGAAAAACTAATACAGTACAGCTAGCAAGTATCCTCCCCCGCTCTGCATTTCTGGCTACACCGCTACTCCATTGCATGTATCCAAAACAGATATGCATTTCAGAAGAATATCGGCACCAACTTCTAATTCTTGCTCCGATATGATCAATGGTGGGACCAGTCTCACGACATTTCCTTTACCAGCAGTTAAAATTAGCAATCCTGACTTGAGGCAGGCATCTACCAAGGGGCCTGCTGGCACATCTAGCTCTATACCCACAATAAGACCCTGACCACGTACTTCTTTTACGTGTCTATTTCCACCTAACTTTTTCATTAGCAAATCTTTTAAATACCGACCTTTCTTTGATACGCTAGCCAAGAAGTTGGGATTTGCAATTTTATCAAAGACAGTAATTGCAGCATTGCAGGCTAAGGGCCCACCAGCAAAAGTACTTCCGTGGTCGCCAGGGTTTATGGTTGTTGAAACTCTCTCTTTCACTAGCACAGCTCCAATTGGTATTCCCCCGGCGAGAGGTTTTGCGAGGGTCATTATATCAGGGTACACACCATATGATTCATGTGCCCAGAGGTTTCCAGTTCTGCCCAAACCACATTGGACCTAGAAAATGATGGAAGATGTATGTATCTAGTTAGTCACACTGTAACCGGCCCTAGAAAAAGAAAAAGATGCAAAAACTTATACTCTGTATTTAAGCTAAGAACAATTCTCCTGAACAGTAAATTTAAAATAAGAACAATGTCCTTTGATACTACGTATTACTTTTTCTCCGTCAAGGTCATAGCCCTTGGGTCAAATAAGGATAGGTTACACACAAGTAGAAGAAAATTATAAGATACTACTACGACATTATAAAAATAACTAAATGATGGTAAAGACGATAGATAATACAGAAACTGTTGAGTATGCATCCTGAAGAAGACCTATGAAAGACAGCATCAGGGTTCTTTCACAAACATGTAAGCCATCATTATGTTACCAAGCCCTTCTGAGTTTGATTTAGTGTTTGCAGCTATAAACCAGTGTAGAGTTGGCAACACTTACCAAGAAGTTTTAGGGTTAAGTCAAAGTGAAACAAGATACCCATCTGAATTCACATAAAGGAAACGAGAATTGCAATAATTATTAAGAGCATGGATGGCTATAGTTAAAGAGCATGGACAAAACAATCCAATCTGTAATCAGAACAAAAGGGATGGAGATAGTAATTGCATACCTCGTCATATATTAAGAGTGCCCCAACTTCATCACAAGCAGCACGTAATGACTGTAAAAATTCCTTTGTGGCACTGTATATGCCACCCTCACCTTGGACAGGTTCGACAAAAACACCAGCTATTTTACCACTGAGTATGAGCTCACGGGAGGCCCGCTCATCTCCGTATTCGAGAAAAGTAACTCCAGGCATCAGTGGCTCAAAGGGTGTTCTGTAATTTTGTTTACTAGTTAAAGAAAGAGCACCCATAGTCCTGCCATGGAAACAATTACTGTAAGCAATAAATTGGGTTGGAGGATCTTTGACATCCGGACGTGTATGTCTCTGAAACTTCCTTGCAAATTTAATGGCAGCTTCAGTGGCCTCAGTTCCCGAATTCGTAAAAAAGACACGATCTGCAAATGAAGATGATACTAAACGCTTTGCAAGCTCCACCTACAATGCAATAGGCAGGAAAAACCTTATCAGTTTCCATTTCGTAGGCATACAAAACAGAAAGAATCGCATTGATTCAGGTTAAGTTCAGAGCTGTAGTAATTTCAGGTTGGAAGGTAGAATTGTAAGACACTTGTTCTCCCTCATTTTCACCTTTAACTCATCTACACAAGGTTCAGTCACAATACCAAAGCAAAACATGATCATGGTGTAGTCGCAAAGTGTGAATGTGGAACCCATGGAAAAAACTTGTATGAGTAAGGACTATTTACATTTTACAGTCGCCATACAGTCCGTTTACAAGGAATCTTACACCTTGCTAATGAATTACAACTAAAAAAGATTCATCACAAGCACCACTAAACACCGTCCAGGAGATTTCAGCTATTAATACGAACTAAAACAATGAGCCTGAAACTTTGAAACAGACAAGCATGCCAATGTAAAGCACGACAGTTGAACTCTCTCAGCAAGTAGCGATTGTAGACGACCGTAGTACATAGTCTTAAGTCTAAACTTAGGATTTTGAAGTTGTTCTACATGAATGAATTATGTAGGCTATTTCAGCTGGTTTGCATGCAAACACCGATTTCATAATAGGTTAAGAATCCTCAAAAGTTGATCAATTCAAAACACAATAACATCAATCCACAGTTTACAATACACTTGTCTCGGTCATTTGTTTACGTTTTCGTTTCAAGTAGGTAGAAAGCAAAGAGTAGAGTAAAGGGAAGGAAGAAAGGAAGGAAGGGAGGGGGATACCATGGGAATGGAGTAGAAGATATTGCTGACATGAGCGAGGAGGTGAGCCTGATCAGAAACAGCCCGAACCCAATCCGGGTCGGAGTGACCGAGAGCATTGACGGCAATACCGGAAGTCATGTCCAAATACTCCCGACCCTCCACATCGAATAATTTACAGCCAATGCCATGGGAAAGCACTACCGGTGTTCGACCGTATGTGCCCACTATCACCTTCGCTTCATCCTCTATTACTTGCTGCGTTTTTGAGGTGGAGATAGACGGGGCAGCCAGGCATGAGGACGGACGGAGGCGGAGATGGGTTGGGTTGTGGTGGTGTTGGTGGTAGTGGTGGATGTGACGGCGGAGTGGGGTGGTGAGGGAGTGTGAGGAGGAGAGGACGTGGGATGATGTTGGCATTGATTCCAGGAGGCGGCTGGCTATTGGCTAGGGAGAGAGGGTTTTGGTTGTCGGAGGGAGGATTTCTAAGTTTGACTCGTTCCCACACGTATTAACGGGTCGAAGGTCCGATTCTAGTGTTGCAGATCGAATCCTCTTAAATTCGATTCCGCAACATCAATGGGTTTTTATATTTTGTTCTTTTTCTGCCGCAATCTAAAAGCACATGCAATTAGAGTATGAGACCAACCTGGAAAAAACGGTTTCTCACAGATTCAGGAGCATTTTCAACAAAATGGTCTCTCTTATGACGGGTCTATCTGTCGTAATAATAAAATGGGTCAAATACATAGTACATGCATGAATAAGATAAATAGTTTGCTATGTCACACCCCCACTCTATTTTTGTCTTTAGTACAATACTTGACCCGTTAGAAGTTTGTGACAGATAAGAATTTGTGTTTTCAATATGATTTTTTTACTGTATTTTGTTCGATGAAAAATTCGAGGCCTTGTAACAACTCATCCGCACCCTCGATACTTTTGAGTACTCGAAGATTTTTTACCCAACGTCTTAGGGTAGAGTGGTTAGGACACCCTATCTTTAGAGATGAATTTGTAGAATAAAAGCCCTTCTGCATAGATGGGGATCCGAAGACTAAATAATCTAGGAGTGGGGACATGAGAACTAGGCAAGGGTTAAAGGGGCTTAGCTAAGCCTCGGGACTTTTCTTTAAAGACGGACGACTTGGGTGAAAAAGAGGGGACACATACTAGATCAGAGGAATTGAATAGAAGGAAAGAAGAACACGATCGCTAGCGGATGTTTTTCATTCTTGATCCGGCAATTCCTATGAATGAGAGGGAATAACATTATAAAATGATATACTCCCTCCGTTTTGGTCATTTGTTATCCTTTTATGTGAATAATATTTTAATCAAAGGATAACAAATTATAGAGACAAAAAGAGTACTAGATTATGTCGTTAAAGTACCAAAATTTATTTATGTCTCTCGGTTTTCCAATTACCAAAAATCACCCGAACAAGGTGGCTTTAATGTATAAATAATCACACCAAGTTTTCTTTTGCATAATTCACGATCTCACCTAAGCCACTAGGCGCAATTCCCATAGGAACAACATCCAATCATAACTTAAATAAGAATTAGTACGCACTTCAATAAGAGAGTACGAATTATTTTTTCTTAACGCAAATTTACCACAATTTAACGCATTTTTCTTGATATTTTCTATTTTATTATTCTCATAATTCACAGTTCCCTCAATCAAAAATCATCTGCATACTATTCAAGCCACAATTACGGATCGATCACGAGTGTAATTCAATTAGTGATGAAGTAATCACCGTTTTTCCTAAATTACTTGTTTGGTTATGGTAATTACTTTTCATAATTTCAATTAGTGATGAAGTAATCACCACTTTCCCTAAATTACTTGTTTGATTACGTTAATTACTTTTTCTAATTACGGAGTAATATTTAATTGAAATTGGTGGAATATTTAGGAACAAATTGGAGGGTGACCGGGTGGTCACGATGGTGATGGTCGGTGGGTGTGGGTTAGATGGTTGAATTCGATTAGGTTGAATTTCAATTAAATTTGGATTTTTGATTTTATAGAGGAAACCGTAAACTAATAGTGAAATGACATGTGAAAATGAGAGTGTGCACTTTCGCTTCTGTTGTATGTCAAATTTGGACCGTTTTTCCTCCCATTTAAGCTCGTTTTCTTCCGTTTTGCGAGATTAGAGTGCAATTATCGCCGTATTTTGAGTATTTCTCGCATCAAAGTCTCTCTTTTACATTTTACGTGTTTTTGGTAGTTTTTTTTGTCTATTTTGATAGGATTTTCGACCAAAAACGTTTCCGAGCTTCCATGAGCATGAAAGAGAGAGATACCGTTCGAAGAGCAAAGCACATAACTGAAAAGTTAGAGTAATCTAATCAATCGACAAAGAAAGAGACCGAAAAAAGAGAGAGAGAAACCATCGGGTAAAGTTTCACCCGATGGTATATCACCGGGCGAAATTTCGTCCGACGACATTTTCCACCTCTCCGAAGATTTTCCACCACCAGGCGAAACATTCACCACCGGGTGAAATGACCGGGCAAAATTATCACCACCGGGTGAAATTTCGCCCGACGGTAAAGGAGCGTCAAAGTCGCATTTCTGGAGAAAGTCCACCGGGTGAAATTTTACCCGGCGGTATTAGCTCGTGAATGCCAATTAATCGCGGGGTGAAGTTTTGCCAAGTGAAGATGCATAAGGTGAAGGTCTAATTAAAAAGGGAAGATTGGATTATGGACCTTAAGTTGTGTGACCCATTAAGGTTTAGTATATATAGTAACCTTAGGTTTTCATTTCATTTTGTGCCTTAAGTGTGCCTTCTTAGGTTAGGGTAGTTTTAGTAGATCTCCATTAGCTTAGTAGTAGTAGTAGTTTCCTTAGAAAAACTCTATAGATTTAGAAAGTTTTCTTAGTTTAGATTAAATCTACTCTATAATTTGTAATCAAGCTTCCATCTTTGGTCGTTGAAGATTTGGGTTTTATTATGAAGATTTAAGGGTTTTGCAAGGGTTTGATGACAAGATCCTTGTATTATTTCTTGAAGCTTCATCTTTTATGTTAATCTTCATCTTCTCCTTTTAAGTTTTCCTCATAGTTGGTACTTTCTTCTCTTTCTCCATTTCTCCATTAATTAGTTTTCTTTTTAATCTTTTCTTAATCCTTTGTTTGTTTGTCTTGTCATTGTCTTGTTTTGATCATCTCCACTACTACTCCTCTTGAACTTATTTTCACCGATGTTTGGTCATCACCTAATTTATCTTATGATAACTTTAAGTATTATATTATTTTCGTTGACCACTTCACCAAGTATATTTGGTTATATCCTCTTAAGAACAAGTCCGATTCCACCATAGTTTTCACTAGATTTAAACTTTTGGTTAAAAAATTTTTAACACTCCTATTCGTCAAATCTATTCCGAGAACGGTGGTGAATGAATATATAAGAATATCACACACCCTTACAAACAATGGAATATGACATCTCACTACTCCACCTCACACCCCCGAACTCAATGGGTATGTCGAGCGTCGCCACCGTCACATTATCGAAACCGGGTTAGCACTCCTAACCCATGCGCGTCTCCAAACCTCCTTTTGGACCCATGTCTTCTCCACCGCAGTCTAGCTCATAAACCGTCTTCCCACCTCCCACCCTCCAAAATGCGTCACCATACCTAGCACTCTTTGGTTCTCATCCCAACTACACCAAACTACATAGCTTTGGTTGTCTTTGCTATCCTTGGCTCCGTCCCTACACAACAAACAAATTACAACCACGTTCCACCCCATGTGTCTTCTTAGGATACTCACCAACCCAAAGTGCGTATTATTGTCTTGACCCTACCACCTACAAAATCTTTGTCTCACGTCATGTCAAGTTCAATGAAAACTGTTTCCCCTTTTCGGACCTCGACTCAAAACGGACTCCCCTCACCGACACCCGGACACCAATTCAATGGTTCCACTCCACTATTCCTGACCCACCTTCCTTAATACCCACAAAAACCCACAAAGTCCTTGCCACAACCACTCACCCGGACCCCACCACGCCTGCCAACAACATCACGCCATCATCTTATCCCCGTCAACCCTCGCTGTCCACCACGACCAGCCCTTCACACATGCCATCCCTGACTCAGTCGACCCACCCGCCATCCCCGACTCAACAGACCCATCCACTGCAACCCCTGCCCACCTCAAGCCCGACCCAACCACCACCAACTCAACCCCCTACAAACCAGCCCACAACACGCCTTTCAAACAACATCCGAAAACAGAACCCCAAACACGTAAACCTTGTGTCCCTAACCCCACCATCCCAATTACCAAACACCACCAAACAAGCCCAATCCATCACGAAATGGAAGGAGGTCATGCTAGCCGAATATGATGCATTGTGCAAAAACAAAACATGGACTCTTGTCCCACGTCAACAAAGTTTCAATGTAATAAGTTGCAAATGGATATATCGTATTAGATACAAAGCTCGTCTTGTCGCCAAGAGATTTCCCCAACGACCTGGAATTGATTATTCCGATACCTTTAGTCCCGCTGTCAAACCCATCACGGTTCATATTTTAATCATTTTAGCTCTCACCAATAATTGGAAATTGCGTCAACTTGATATAAATAATGCCTTCTTGCAAGACAATCTCACTGAAACTGTTTATATGACACAACCACCCGGGTTTGTGGACTCCCACAATCCCTCCCACGTTTGTAAACTCACAAAGGTCATTTACGGCCTCAAACAAGCCTCACGAGCCTGGTATATGTTGTGTGCTAAATTTAGACCGTTTTCCCCTCATTGAGACCCGTTTTTCCCTCGTTTTGCGAGTCTTGAGTGCGATTATCGCCATATTTTGAGTAAATCTCGCATTAGCGTCCCTCTTGTGCGTTTTACGTGTTTTTGGTAGTTTTTCTATCATTTTGATAGGATTTTGCACCGAAATCACGATCGAGCTTCCACGAGCACAAGAGAAGGGAATACCGTCCAAAGAGTGAAGCACACAACTTAAAGTTTAAAGCCATCTAATCAAAGAGGAAAAGAAAAATGACCGGGCGAAATTTCACCCGGTGAAACACCACCGGGCGAAATTTCACCCGACGGTGAATGCGCCTCCCGAAGATTTTCCAAGACCTCCCCACCGGGCGAATCTGGACGAAATTTCGTCCGATGGAGAGAAGAGCCGGAAAACGCAAAAATGGAAGAAAATCTGACCGGGTGAAATTTCACCCGGTGGGAATTATCGTCAAGTCCGCAGGGCGAAGTTTCACCCTATGAAGATGTTAAGGGAGATTGTCTCACTAATGGAGTATAAAGTTGGATTTGGGCTTTAGGTTAAATACTCATTAAGAGATTACTATATATATGTCTACCCTACTTATTTGCCTATTACCTCTCCATTATGCTAAGGAGGGAAGACATTCCACCACTCCACCATCCTATTACACCATCTTAGTAGTAGTATTCTAGTAGAAAATCCTCCATAATTCTAGTAGTTTACATAGTAATTAGTAGTAGATCTACATAGTTTACATCAACAATTCCCTAGATTACAAGTTTGTAGAAGATTATTCAAGTTTTATTTGAAGATTTGTTGGGTTTATTGGAGGATTAGTGACAAGTTCTCCATTTTATTCATCAAAGATTCAATCTTTATTCATGATATCTTCTTATTTCTTGTAGATCTCCATAGTTGGTATACTTCTCTTCCACTCTCTAATCTCTAGTCTAGTTTTAATGTTATTTTCTCATCATTATCTTGTCTAGATCATATTAGTATTGATAGTTTCATTAGATCTATTTAATATGCATGTTGTAGAGATTTTCCCCTTAGTCAATGTTTTGTTGTTTTCCATAATGATTAGTGAGTAGATTTCTTGTTGGGGAGTTTAGCAATGAGGACTTGGACTATTTGAATTTAGGGGTAATGGTGGGTTGCTTGCATGTTGGTTTATCTTATTTATGGTGTTATGTCATTGTTGTTTTAGTCCGGCCAACTAGACCGACCTTGACTAATTTCTATCAATATGGGGAAACTTAGGATAGAAATTACCATGACTAGGGACTTACCCTCATTCACCGCGAAAGCGGGTTTTTAGGTGAGTTTATCAATATTGCGACAAAAACTCGATCCCGACCTTCTTAGACTCCGAGTACCGAATCCCGACTTCTCCCTAACACCTTTTCCCTAGATTGACCACCTCTAGCTATCATCGTAGTGATTCCTCTAGTATAGACTCGACCCTTAGAAAATCCCCCTCTAGACATCAAACACGACACTTTAAACCCGTTATTATCACACCGTTCCCTGTGGACCGACCTCGACTTACCACGATTACTTGTTTGTTTTTGTGTGTCATCTCGAGTCTTATAAATATTGTTTTTGATCCCCCGTTCTTCGTTAACGACCGATCCGATTGGGTGGCGATCAGTATACCACCCTCAAGCAGTACCTACTCGATAATGGCTTCATTGGGTCAATAACTGACCCATCTTTATTTATCACCACGACACCACACGACAAAATTTACTTGTTTATGTCGATGATATTATCATCACTAGTCCTAACCAAAATGTCGTCACAGCATTTGTGTCAAAATTAGTGTCCCAATTTGCACTCAAAGATCTTGGTGCATTATCTTATTTCTTAGGGGTCGAAGTCACACCCACCAAATCGGGACTACTTCTCACACAATCTAAATACATTCACGACTTATTGCACCGACACCACATGCTTGAGGCTAAACCCATGAACACACCGATGGCCCCATACCCACCCCTTCACAAGGACAAATCGTCTCCTATTACCAACGACACGGAATATCGTGCCATTATTGGAAGTTTGCAATACCTATCCTTCACCAGGCCTGACTTGGCATTCTCAGTCAACCGACTTGCCCAGTTTATGCAACACCCTACTGATCTTCACTGGATCGCACTAAAACGACTCCTCCGTTATCTTTAAGGTATGGCTCAAGTCGGACTACTACTACACCGTGATTCACCCACCAGACTACACGCATACAACGATGCAGACTGGGCAGGTGATCGCAACACCTACCGATCCACCACAGGATTTGTTACCTATCTCGGTAAAAACCCACTTTCGTGGTCATCCAAGAAACAATCAGCACTTGCTCAGTCCACCACCGAAGCTGAATATCGAGTTGTAGCTACTACAACCTCTGAATTATTATGGTTACAAAATCTTCTCAAAGAACTACAACTTCCAAAATTAGCTCCACCCGTCATCTTCTGTGACAATCTAAGCGCTACCAACTACTCCGCCAACCCCGTCTTCCACTCCAGAATGAAACATCTTGCACTCGCCTTTTATTTTGTCCGCGAATTGGTCACCAACGGTGCCCTCCGTGTCCAACACATAGCAAGTGATGATCAACTTGACGTCTTGACGATGCGCTCACCAAACCCCTCTCCTGGCCGCAGTGCCGCACTTCATCGGCCTAGTTACCAAGATTGGACTCTTCAAAGGATCGTCCATCTTGCGGGAGCATGTTAAGGATATCTCTTGATATCTTGTAAATATATTTTTGATTTTATTTCTTTTGTATTCTATGCATATATTTTGCTATCTTTGTATAATATTTTGTAGCTTATTTTTATTCTTCTTACATATTTAGGGATATTCTGTATTCAATGTATACATACTCATAGGTTGTAATACTGTTTAATTCAATTCAATATATTCACTTTCCAATCTTAATACTTTGTACGCCTAAGTCTGGACTCTGGATACAGGCATGGGAGTTAATGAGTTATAAATCTCTTCCCAGATCTGGGCGTGTGTTTTTTACCAAAGCGGATCTCCTGTCCCATTTTTGTGTCCCACTCGGTGTGCCGCACCATATACGGGATGACACGTCGCCTATTGAATAAGTAAAATATGCAAGATTTATCATAAGTAGTTGATGTGTCATCCCGTGTATGGTGCGGGACACTGAGTGGGACACAAAATGGGACGGAAGATCCGCATTGGTTTTTTACGCCCTAGCCTTGATTCCGGCGTTTATTTCACGTCTCTAATTAAGTACTCTGCATATTTTCATTTTTTTTACGATGTTTAATAAAACGAATTATAATTGTTTATAGAACAATTAAATAAAAAGATAAATTGTTTTTGGTATACGGCAAATTTAAATCAAAAGGAAAATTGTTTTCCGCGTTTGGCATGTTCCGATCAATCCTCAACGAATAATTGAAAATTCAAAATATACAAGTTTCGTTGTTTTTAGAGTGAAGAAGTTAAATCGGAGAGTAAATAATGTTATCCGAATTTGTAATTAGCATGAGGTTAAATTAGCTTTGTAAATAAGAAAGGGCAATTCAATAGTTACTAGACGATGCTAACTAAATATGCGGACGACGATGAGTAGTCCCGTGTATATAGTCCCATCACGTTAAAGACTTAAAGACCGAGTAAAACCCGTTAGAAAAAAAAACACTACCCATTATTTATTGCTAAGTTCAATAGATCCAAAACTAGATGAGCCCAAATCTTTGTAGGGCCTAGAACAAACATTATCTTGATCTTCCAAAAACCCATGATTCTTCCTCCTCTTACCCAACTTAAAACATGCCAAACCTACAACACCCAAAAGAAAGAAGATGGAAGCACACAAGAATCCCACACCAATCCCAACCACCCATCTATCTCTTTTCTTGGCTACACTACCTTCCCACACCTTGAAATAACCCATTTTGGAGTCATAGTCATCACCAGTACCACCCACCCCTATCATACTTTGTATAGGGTACTCCACTTTGTAACAGAACCTCGAGACGTTGTTATACAATGCCCCCCAGCACCTGCAGTCCATCTCACATGACTCCTCACATCTCTCATACGACGCCGTTTTTGTGTACTTCGTTAGCTCTTTAAATCCTACCTCCACCCCTCTCCTCCTCAGCTCCCTATACTTATTGCTCCTCTCCTTGTTACCTCCACACAAGTCCCCCGGTCCGGGTACAAATCTAGACTCACGACATTCGTGGGTTTGGGTTTGATTGTCTAAGCATGAACAACCATGACCCGGTGTACATAGACCGTAGGGCCCACAAGGGCTTGGTAATTCACATGGTTCGGGTATTGCCACGTAATCCAAGTTCCAACTTGAGCCCGACCAATAATAACCCTTTAAATTTCCATCACGCTCAATTCGGATTCGTCTAGGCCCGGGTACAGACCTCTGGTAACTATTAAATGTTTCTACATCAGCTGGGATAACCGAACCGTTTTGGTACATGCCCATGAACCCGTCCGAACTGATCCGCAGCACGATCGGACCGTGACCTGGCACTATTTCCGCCTTGGCTTCCAAGGCTCTATGCTTGAAGTAAATATGATCATGACCCAGACCGAGGGGATTAAAATTTGCGTACAAGCCGAAAAAGTCGAATCCTAAACGCATCGTATAGAGGGCATTAGAGGAAACAAGTGAGGTGGCAGAAGTAAAATTTTGGTTTTCGACGAGGGTATCGGAGGGAAAATCAAAACTCTGCCATACAATAATAGAGCGAGAGTGAGAGTCGGAGTCCCCATTCGCCTTTAAAATTTGCAAGTTGGTAGCACTGGTAAGAACAACATGATCTCCACTAATACCTTTACTACTGTTACTGTTAGATGACCATAATACCCCTGACTTGGCGTCGGTAAATACGAGGCTGCCGTTAAAGAAGAGCCGAGTGTGTTTTCCCCAGTGAGCCAATAACAACGAGCCGGCCGAGTTGGGCTGCCAGAAGGACTCAGCGGATGCAACGTGGACAACAGCAAGGGCGAGTTGGTCCTGGTTGACTCGAAGGAAACCAAGTGAGAAGTTGCCGGTGGAATCGGATAGAAGTGGTTGGAAAGTGGTTACGCTTTCATCCGGACTTGCTGAAAACCCCAACTCCATTATCAGTTGTTCAGGAGTTGCTGCTGATAAACTAGACATGATAATGAACCTCAGAAAAAGGTGAATTATTACTACGTACACGGTGATCAACTTCATTATAATACGGAGAAGAAATTTAGAGAAAGGGAGAAGAATGATGAAAGAAGCATATGAGAGGGTATAAACGTACGTGGAATCAAATGTGAATAGATATAGACATATGAGAATTATTGCGGTCTACCTTCTCTTTTATTCTACCTTCCCCTCACATTTTCACTTGTCTTCGGGTCTCAGAGGGGAGAGGGAAAAGGTAGATAGGGAGTACGTAGAAATTATAGTAAAGGTTGGAAAGGTGGGTGGGTGGGTGGGTATGGATTAATGGAAGATGATACAATAATAATGTAGTCAATAGTGTTGTATGTAATTCAGGTGGTCTAGTGGAGGTGAGGAACCGAAAGAGAATGGTTAATTTTATATTTTGAACTTGTCACATCGTTCGAAAAAAGTCTCACAACTAAGACCTATTCTTACAAATGATTCGTGTATTACAACCTCATAGGTAAGATAAACAAATACAGTAAATAAGACGCATGCAGGCATGCAATAGTTATGAACTGCTAATCTGCTATTGCTAGGAGTTACAAACTCAGAAATTACAATCTCATGACGCCAAATACAACACTTTAGGACCAGTAATTAACCTCGCCATAACTTTTCTTGATGCTATTCTCTGTACAAGATATTTTTTTACAGCGGAGAAACAAAAAAAAATTCCTGATATTCTCATTTGATTATTTTATACCTCTTTTCTTCATAACCAAGCACACCATTTGCTTTATGACACTTGTCGAGACACATTTTACATTATCGATATTTTTTATTTTGCATCAGCAAAAACCGTAAAATTTTGATATTCTTAATGTACTTGTAGAGACAAATCAAACAAGATCGGATATGAAGTGAGCGAGTACCTGAAGATCTTCGAAAGTTGGATGAAGTATAACAATTAGCACATCCAGGATAAATCTTGCCTAAATGCCACCCTTTTTGCAGTCCCCCGAAGACCAATCTCCGACACCTGAGGGCAGTCTTCCACAGACAAGATCTCCAACTTCCATGTTCCCTTCAATGGCTTGAACCCGTCATCACTGACTCCCAAGCATCGATTCAGTCGCAACACTGACAGCTTTGGGAACTGTGCCACCAGTTGTAAACCGTCGTCACTTATCTCCTGACATTTCACGAGCTCCAAACTTTCTAGGAGTCCTGCTGAACATAAAGCCTCCATTCCAAGATCGCCGAAGGAATACACATGGTCCAATGACAGCTCCCGGATTGGGCAACTTCTTACCAAGTATATGATCCCTTCTACTGAAAATGATGAAAGTGACGGGAAATCTCCGTCGGCAAATGATATCTTAACCGACTCCAACAATGGACAGTTTTCGGCCAACGCCTTCAAACTCTCATCGGTCAATGTTAACCGGTGGCTAATTAAGAGAGGGACTGAGAAATCCGATGGTACTCTAAGAGAGATGGAACGAAGTGATTGCGCTGCTCGGGATAAATCCAAGATGTCACCATCTCTAAGTCCAACACACATGTCCAAGTGGATCTTCCGCAGGTTTAGGCACTTCCCTAAAACACATGCGAGACCTCGTCCTGGGCTTATTATGCAATTCACTAAGCTCATTTCCAACATGCTCTCGCAGGGAGTTGATTGCTTATTCCATCTATCGACTGATATACGGTCATATAGCTTCATATACCGGTAATTGGAATCCACTTCAAACTCGAAAAACTTTAGATTTCGCCAGCTAGGTCCAAGCCTAATCAAGTCACCTTCTCCGATAGCCCTGCAATTCTTGATGGAGAGATATTCAATTGTTTCAAGCTTCCCTAGACAGTCGATCCACTCGGAACCGTTTACATTTAAGCATCGGATGAGGTGCAGCACACTCAATTTCTTGCATCCCACAACAACAGAGAGAATTCCACAACCAGTAATTCTAGGAGCGAAATTCAGTTTCAATGATGAAAGATTTAAGCAAGAAGCTAAGTAACCTACACCTGCATCTGTAATGTAGGTGCAAAAGCTTAAGGTGAGATCTACAAGAGAATGACAACTCTTCGACAGGTTTAGAAGACCTCGATCGTCTAATTGTCTGCCTAATTTGGACATCCAGCCAGAGTATATTATTTCCACCTTTATTAAGTTTGGGAACCTATGGCAAAGAGTGCTTAGAGCTTCATTTGCCGGGTTCAGACCACAGCCGACACGTAAATATAGTCTCTGCTCATTCTCAAACTCATGGAAACGCTTACAAGTCAAAGACACAGAGTTTCTATCTGCAGTAGACTTGATCCTCTCTAGAATTTCTAATATCAATTGATCTGGCAATGTGTCCATGACAGCTATAATGTGTTTTTTTTCTAACTTTGTAAGTATATCAGAAGCAACAGGCTGCAACACAGAGAATTTGTTTGTATTTGCTAAAGGATTATCTTGCGGGACTGTGCCTCCAGCCTCCAGGTGTCACTGTGTCAGTTCATTCCACATTTTCCTTATTAATATACGATCAAATCTATCTGAAAGGAGATAAATTTCATGAACACGTAATTGTCAGAGAGCGAAGAAATGAAACAGAAATACCTAAATGCATAAAATAATTATTTTCAACTAGTAAGAGCATAGTTCACACAATTAATGTTTTAACACACAAAAAGACTTCCATGTAAACCTATGTGGCCATGTTGCTCAGACTCCATCGAACAGGATGACTCGAGGAAAATGGTACCAAAATTGTGCGTTCACCCACAGAAACTAAAAGCCAGCAAATAGCAAGTCCTGCTAAAGTTATAGAGTAAGTCCTCCCTTGAGACACATATATCCGTCACACATCGTTTACGGGTCAAATAACACCACATGATTAGCTAAAGCAAATCTAGAGAGTAGCAAATTGTTTGTCTTTATCCATCCAACCGGGTATTATTTGACCCGTCACAAACAAGAGTTTGCTAAAGTTATAAGCACTTGTAGATAGGCTAGGTTGTAGTGTGATTCTAACACTCAGAACTCTAATCATTCCAAAGATCTGCTTAATCGCTACAATGATGAGCAAACCAGAGTCCATACAATCTGACAAAGTAATTCCAAAATATCATAGCCAACTCATAGAATTGTGTCGTATGAACCCAATTACTCCGTCACAAAACATTGAATTCTCCTAGTGACCTTAAGACGAATCTTATGCAACTGGTTCAATTCGTAAAATAATCGACGAGAAAAGCTCAAGATAGCTGAAAGACAATAGCCACTGGAGAGTGGAGACCACCCTAACACAATCACCCATGCCACCATAAAAAAGTGAATATTCACAGCTTCCCCCAGCGTCAGCGTCAAACGCCAATTCAGACAAAGAGAACAATTTTTGGGATCTTTAAACCTGTTTCGCCTATAAAATTGAAAAATGATGTGGGGAAAGCATATCAAATCAATTGGAAATAGATCAATTTTGACTTAACCCTTCACCCCAAAATACACAGAACTACTATACTGATTAAAAAAAATCAAACATTGTATACAGATTCTTTTTCTCCGGAGAAAATCAAATCATGGTCCAAACATTAGGACACGAATAAAGGTGACTGAAATCGAGCAAGATTGAAATTTGGTAAATGACATAAAAGCATCCATGAAGATATTGAGAAAATAATAGGACGATTAGGTTGGAGGGATATTACCTTACCTGGTTGTAGAGTATAAATGGGAAGCTCTGTTTGGTTTTTTTATTTGCCCTGGAAAAAATGGGAGTAGACGCAAGTATGAATAAAGCCAACCTCTTCATCCGACTCCAAATCCGAGTAAACCCAACCCCAAAATATTACGTACAATCCTGAACCGACTCCACTAGGTAGACCCGAAATTGACTCATGTGAACCTGGCTTGAGACCATCCGACCTAGAAAATAACTTAACCTCTTACTCCCTAACTCGATAAAAACTGAAAAGATAACTCGTAAATACTAAAACAATATCTTCAAATATTTTTAAAAAGATGAACCAGAAGATGAATTAAAGAATGAGATATTTAATATCTTCACGCGTTAGAAAGCAATGGTGGAAAACAGGACGGGTACAAGACTTAAAACTCTGCGATCTGATAACGGCATTGAGTATAAGGGTCATTTTAAGATGTTATGTGATCAGGAAGGCATTGTGAGACACTTGACAGTAAAAGGCACACCACAATCGAATGGAGTCGCGGAAACACTAAACTGTACACTTCTTGAGAAAGCAAAGTGTGTGCACTTTAATTCCAAGTTAGATAAAGAATGGTGGGCAGAAGCGGTTGCTACAATTTGTTATGTAGTAAATCGTTCCTCACATCCTAGTTTAGGTGTAGACACATCCTTTAGGGTATGATCTAGTGAACATGAAGATTATGACAAACTTAGAGTTTTCGGATGCACAACTTATTATCATGTTGAGCATAATAAAATTGATAACAGAGCAAGGATGACAGTATAGGCCAAAGGGGTAGAAGGTTATTATCGCCTTCGAGTTAGAAGATTCAAAGTTTGTGATCAGCAGGGATAAATTGGGTTGTGATAGTCAAAATGTGATTCAGTTGGCTAAAAATCAAGTTCATCATGCCCAGCCCAGGCATATCGACTTAAGATATCATTTTGTATGTCATGTATCAGTCATATTTCTCTCACGAAAGTACAGACCGATGAGAATCCTGACATGTTAACAAAAGTTATGACACGTGGTAAGTTCAAGGATTGTAAGGACTTACAACACATTACGTATTAAATTGCTTTGCAAAGTTTTCTAAAAACTCGAACATGAAGATCTAAAACACTTATGTACGTCAGGCGTAGCAGTCATCAATCGTCCATCATGGGAAATAACAATCCTGCTGCAACTGGTGCCAAGAACCTATATTCGCATTCGTGGTCTAATTTTCTCTATAAATATCAATTTTTGATGTTTAATCACCCATGTCACAAAAAAGGCAAGTCAAACACTCTTGGAGAAAACTGCAGCAAATTAAAAGCCATTCCAAGTGAAACGCTTCTTCGATCCTTCCAACACCAAAGTTTCCAAGTTCAGTCACCTTTTTATAAACAAATTCATCAGTTGTTCTAGTCTTCAGGACATCACTAGCCTACAGTCTAGTACTCTTGTATAACCTAAACGGCTCTATATTATTCTAGAATATGTTGTACATCTCTAGAATATTCTAGATTTATCTAGATTAGTCTCAAACTTCAACCCTCCTCGAGACTTTTGGCGGAACACTAACCTTGTATAAACAGGACTAATCTTTCATTGTTAGGCACGACTTTGGAGTAGCATAAACAGGGCTTATCTTTCATTTTTAGGTAACATGTCAAGAAGTCTAGACGCATTCTTTGGTCCAACCAACCACAAAATATTCACAGACCCAACCCATTGTTTTATTAGTCAGCGTATCTACAGTTTGTACCAACACGGCTACACTTTCGCATCTCATTTCTTCTTTTTTCGATTACTAGATTTTGTACTTTTTGAACGGCTAGGTTGCGCGGATTCACCTCCGATCTTCAGGACATCACCATCTTTTACTTCATCTGATACGGGTAGCTGCTCTACAGTCTGCACGGCTTCAAGCTGCAACATCAGGTCTTTGAGCTGCATATGTTTGAAAAGATCGGCACCAATGAGATTGAAACCAAACGATTATAATCGGATGGAATTTTAAGAAGTTCACAAACCTGTTCTTCAAGGTTGCGTATTTTATCCTCTGTCAACCGTAGAGTTCTCTTCTCCCTGTAGACAAAAAAAGAGTATTTACTCACATGGTCTCATTTCTTGATAGATGCCATTATTTTATGAAGACCATGACAAATAAGGATAAAAATCACATGACAATACAGAAGGCAGTGATTAGATCCCTATAGCTACATGGCAATAGAGAGGGCACTGATTCGATCCCCATAACTACAGAGCAGCATAAGTTGGATAATAACATACCGTTCCTCAGCCTCTTGTATCGTCGCTTTCCAAATCTCTTGATTTTTCAACAAATTTTCATTGATCTACAGGCAACAACAGGGAACTAATTGGATTAAAAGAAAATTGGACCCCTTCACAAGGAATACACTTTTCCAATAAATAGAGCATAGCTTTCTGATTGACAGAATTTCAAGGCTTTCGCTCCAAAAACAACGAGCAACAGAATCAGACACATACATCATCAAGGAACTTCTTGTCTTCCATGCATCTATCCAACTTTGCTTGCGTTTTCTGCAATTTCAGGGTTATGGTCTTATCCACAGCTTCTGCAGTTTCTCTTTCAGTTTCTTCTTTAACCTCTTGCAGCAATGACTCAAAATACTACATAACATACAAAGTAAATACTTGAAAGATTAACAACCATGACATTATAGCTCAGCTACACCTTTTGTCAGAGATCATGAAAATGGTAAACTTAAAAAAAAATGTTTCATTAGATGAACAACTTACCAATTTTTGATTCTCAAGCTGTGTGGATAGAAGTTCATTGTATTCATTTCTAATCTGCCAAGCAAACAAATTAGGAAGAAAAAAACCCTCTAAAACCTGTCATGTAATCTTACAGATTGAAACAGGCAGTATGAAGGATAAAACATACCGCATCAACTTTACTATTTAACATAGCTTCATTAATTCCAATATCCCCACTGCATTCACAGCTTCCACAGTCATTAACAGTATGTGAGCATGGAACATTAAGTTCAACCAATTTCCCATCAGTTTTTGACTGTATTAAACGATGGACATAATTGTCACCAACATAATCCCATACACGCTGAGTTTCCACCTCAAGGGAATAACAGTGCTGTGTCTCCTTCCAGTGCATTATCGCATGCCCCTCTTTATACCTGAATCAAACCTTTCATGGTTAGGTAATTTAGATAACTATGGATATAACCTTGAGGAACTTTGTTGGCGTTATTGCTGTTTTTGTATTCTATCCTATAAGTTAAGTTATGAATTAAACTGAGGATGTTTGTCTCCAAAAAAAAGGAAGAAGCTCACTAGTCACTACCTTCCACAACCTACAAATCCACAAATAACACATATCCACAGATTTTCTGCGGTCTGGCAAATGAAACATATTGATTTCTCAGGCTGCTGCTGGCAATACCGACAAACCTGTATAGAACAAAAAATAGATATATGTGACAAAATTGTAACCATTAATGACATGTTAAATAAGTTTCGCACACTGCCTTTTCAATTTTACTCTATCAACAAATATTATAGGTTGATTACCACTCCAACATACATCAAGGTGACAGCATACCTAAAGTCAATCTCATGGCGGAGCAAACAGGAGTAGAAAGAGCCATGCACACAACAAAAGGTGCTCGGCTTTAATATTTTTGTACTTATATTTACCTGTTCTCTATGTTTCATCAACTGCCAAACATAATCCCCCCTCCAGTCTACAATACGGCCACCAATCTTTCTTTCTTTTTCATTACTACACAATAGATATATCAAATTTATGTTCTCGGCCTAGGGCACAACAATAATTTATATCCCATATTATTTTTAAAACTTACGGGACAAGATGAATCTGTCCATTTTGAGATACATGAACAGTGAAAAGAATGATTGCAGATAGTCGTAAGGATTCCTCCTGTATCTTGATCCAGCCTTTCTGCAAAGCAAGTAGAATGGCTATAAAACACAGTGATTTCATGCAAAAACAGAAAATGCATAGAGCACTCAAATTTAAGACAAGAGGGCTAATTAATTTTGAGAAGCATACCCAAGCAAACTGGACACGTAGGCTGTTCAACTGAGTTCAGAAGAGAAGGTTGTGCATGTTCAATGGAGCCTGTGTATTGCACATCGATCATGAAAAGCACGTCACACGCCTCTGACTACATAAATACACAGTTAGGTTTCTATTGATTGACAATAACCATCATAGTTAATAGGAAAAATCACGGTGTATATACTTTCTCCCCAATGTTGTTTTTTTCCCACTTGACTTTTAAGGTCAAAGTTTACACATGAAAAATTAGCAAAATATGAAACATCTGGATATGGTAAAAAAAAATACTCGTATTTAGATTTGTTACAAAAAGAGGTTTCACAAAATATACTTATTATAAAAAATAATACGGAGTAATATACAAATGCAAAATGTCACCTAGGAGGTCGCTAAAGTCAAGTGGGAATAAGATGTAATTATGGAGTAAGTGCGACAACTGAAGAAAACAACCTCAAGGGAGGAAAATCGAAGCCCATTGAAATGCTTTTGGAATTCATCTGTCGGGTCCTGGTTGTCAAACCTGATGAGAACAATATATTTATCCTCCATTTCATCATTCCTGTATACAATACATGAGTCAATTTAGAACACACAAAGACCACCTATCTTTCCGGACGAAAAAACGTACAATATCCTAACCTCACAATTCGCATTTCGAGCATGTGCTGAATAAAAGAGCCACAAAACTGGCAAAAATCTGCATATGTCATGTGATTTGGCACTCCAATAACACACACAAGAGGCTTCCTCTCCACCTACAGGTCATCAGCATGGTTAATCTCATCTAATACTACTATGGAAAACAGTGATTTAACTCAATTAGACCAACCTTCTGAAGAACCTTAATTTATCAACAGTTCATAAAGAAGAAAAAAAAATCTAGGGGCAACCATCTGAAGCTACTACACTTGCCTTACGTCTTTATGATCTATAGAAGCGCTGCATATAACCACTTTCACGCACGGGCCATTACTTAGAAAGGATGAAGGCAAAGAAATCTGTGGATTGAATTTATATCAAATGAGCAACACTTGTTTTAAGGTACATATAAGGTAAAACGATGGTTTTCTTTCGAAGGTTCATAAGCTCCTTACAACACCCAAGGCAAGCACCACATATCTGATCATCTGAGTTTTAGTTTTTGGCAGCATTATTCAGAACTCACATAACCTGCCTAAAATCTACATTGTAATTACATGTTAGGACCACACATTTAACTAATATCCTACTGCCTATTGCAAACATAATATCAGCTATGCAACAACTTCCCCTGACACGTGTGTCAAATACTCCCTCTCTTCAAATTCAAGTGCCCAAGTCCCGCTGCTTCTGTGAAAGAAATTATGAAAACTATGGGGTACTTGGATTTGAAGGAGGGAGTACTTCAGCCGCGTCATAATGCTCAAAAAAAAACTCGTCAGCATAAGAAGCAAGGCCACTCGTCCTTATTGTACTCTAAACATACGATACTTCAACAGATAGTGCATAGTATCTAGGCATACAATAAAAATTTGGCTTCAAACATCTTCTGTGTATGTAAGCTTTATACATAACATCAATGGCCTCTACGGCTCTACCCAATGGATGTTCCCATAGTACATGAAATGATAAGGAAATAGATAATCTCCAAAGTGTATATTTAGCCATCAAACTCTGTTTTAATCCCCAATATTGTACTGAATGCCATCGGAAAAATGAGGCAAGTGACAGTAATATTAGAATGAGGTGAGCAGAAGGGGTGATGCCACCCTATTACTCTCAAGTCTCAACCATGATGACTTACCTCTACTCGAGCAAGGTCGGTAACTACTACGAGTACTCCCCAATAATTACCCCATACTCGTCGCTTATATGACCACCAACACCAATATGTTCCCTAATAGTATTACCCTTGTCCCAAGTAACACCTCCAAATGATCATCGCACACATTCAACCCCAACCCGCTAAATGACCTTATACACCTCCAATCCAAGTCACCAACTCATGCATCCATCCAAGAGGCTAAATCCAAAAAATAATTATCAAGAAATCCGCAAAAGTTGGAGAATCTACTGTATAAATCTGCAATAGATGTTGAACTAACATGAAACAAAAAGGAAGAGAGAGAGAGAGAGAGAGAGAGAGAGAGAGAGAGAGAGAGAGAGAGAGAGAGAGAGAGAGAGAGAGAGAGAGAGATTACAGGGAGGAGTGAAGAAGAAGCAACGTCGAGGGCGTGAGAAAAATAATGAAGGATACCGCGAGTTTCTTCGATTCTGGGGTTTCCAGATGAGAAGGACAGGGATCTGCTCGACATTCCGCCGGAATCTACTGACGTGCTGCTTTCCGCCGGCGGTAGGGACGCGTCCGTGAGGCTCGATGTTGACTCTGACATTTGGTCTTGGCTGCTGCTTTCTTGATTTCCTACATCCACCATCTCACTAAATTAATACGCAAATTATTTTGTTTTATTTTTTAAAACGATTTTTTAAAGATGTGTTCATGAGGCAGGGCTAACGCCGGTAGGGACTAGGGATACTACTTGAAAAAATCGTCGACAATATCTAAGACCTTCGAAAAAAATTAAAACTTTATTGTCGTTGCGAGTACTATTTTTTGCGACTTCCAAGTTCCAACCCCACAAACATGTACGTATAGGTATACTTTTCATCTTCAATTTATCCCAAACCATTTTACATTGTTAAACAAAGTAACAAATTATCAAGAAAAGGAACCATTCATAATCAAAAACATCAATAATTCTGCAAATACAAAAATTAAACTCAAAAAGTGTCTCAAATAATCCAAATTAATTGATTATAAGTGGGTGATTTAAGGTTTAAAAAAATATGAGATAAATGAAGCAATTAACAATTACTGAATACAAATTAACAAATCTACAATCAAACAATTCTACTTAGGCTAAGGAGACACTGCAGGGTGGAGGCTGGTGGTCGTCGGTGGCAGGGTAGGGGTAGATAGGTGTGGTTAGTTTGATTTGAGGATGTATTATTGTGTTGTACTCGGTACGACGGTACTCAATTTGTACTACGTATTGTTTTTCTTCTTTCCTCTCTTCTCCTCTAACCTCTGCTGGTCTTCTGCAGCTTTTTCATTTTTTTTTGCACAAATACTTTGTCATTATTCATCAAGTGATCAAGTAAACAATAATTAACCAATCACAAGGGAGACTTGATGTTCTTTTGGTCACATGAGTGCACATGCCCCCTCACCCCTATCCGCCCTTGCCATTGGGCACACATTAATGGTTTAATTACGAAAACAGTAACCTATATAATACTCCATTATCTAAGTACACAAAGTCTTGGGAGAGACGAGCTCTCCATAAATTATTGAGAGACTATTTGTCAGTACCACTTTAAATCTTATTCATACATATTTATAATTTTATTAGGTTTGGTACCACTATTACCGACAGGTAAAAAAAAAAGGGAATCAAAGGAGGCGGTATGGTGATAAGATCCGAAAATAATGGGTAAATTAACATCAAGTGAAGTGAAGATGGAGGGGAATTAAGAAGTTAGTCACCAAACTTACAAAATGAATTGAATGAAATAAATAATGATGATTTATGATTGATTAAATTGGAAGGATACATAGGCCAAACATTCAGTTCCCCCAACATCAAACTTGGACATAACAGTAAGTAATACTCCACTCCCTAATACTGAATACTGATACTGATTTGAGTGAATACATAGAGAAATAAGAAACCCCATGAAAATAGAAGAAAAATAGGGCATTGTAAAACAAAGCTTCTAAAGCAGGCGGATACTGGTGTAATTATCAAGCAAGTAGTCAAAACTGCACTTGTAATCAGGGAATACAAAACATTAACTCTCTACAACTCTTTATTTGTCAGTATCAACAACATGATCTGTTCTTCCTGATGTGTCCTTCAGATGTTCTATAGCAGAATCATTCGGGAGCGGCATTCTAAATGAAACGTTCCTCGTGCTATTATCTCTTTCTGGTGGTGGAATTACTAGTTTATTACTCCCGACCCTATCAACCGATGTTCTATCTAGCGAGTTTCTTAAATTGATAGTTGTTCCTTCTATCATGTTCGGCTGCACACTTTGCTGGGACAAACTCGGCTCTTTAGGCAGAACAGAATTGGCCAATTGAGATTTTCCAAAAGAAACAAATGGTAGACCTTTTGGTTCTCTCGTTGGCTGTATGGTTTTTGTTGTCAACACCTCCTTAAAATTCTTCCATGTAGCTTTTCCAGGAATGAAGGGTACAGTCACATTATCTTTATCTTGCTGTTTAGATTTTGATACATCCTGTTGATCCACGGAATGACCATCTGGTGTCAAGGCCATGGTAGAGGATTCTATGCTTTCCTTGACTGCAATCTAATGCAAAGTAAAACAAATTTAGTATTCACACGAGGTGTTTTTTCTCCCCCATGTAATGGTCCAATTTGCAGGCAGGTTGAGACTAGGTCATTTTATCCAAGGGACCACGAGTATGTGCATGGAAATGGCACTGAATAAATCCAAATACCAAATATCCGAAAATAGTTGGTACAAATAAGAGTCTTTATAGCTGATAAAAATAACTGGGAGAAAGAAAAGAAAAAACAAATTAGAAATAAAGGGAAAATTGAAGTCTTGGATTAGACCGTCAGATGTGAGGTTGTCCGACATGGTAAGGAGTAAAGACGGTCTCATTTTGGTATATATATAAAGTGAATGGGATGGTCTCACATGTAGGGGTGTGATCGAGCCGAACTATACCGAATAATGCCATTATTTGATTTGGTTTGAAAAACTTTCGAGCCAACGTTTGATTTGGTTTGAAACCGTCAAATAATGAAAATCATTATTTGATTTGGTATTTGATTTTTCGAATCGAATAATCAAATAATATTTGATTTGATCCGACAAAATAAAAAATATAAATAGAAGCACAAAATGAATCGACTTTTAAGTATAGGTACTATTCTTACTATGGTGGCAACAACCAACTAATTCAACAAGCAATCTCAAAAACATAAAACATTTTGGAAAACAAAATAAATCTACATATAAACCTTACCGACATTACAGTAACTTAGTTTATTGTTATGACCTAACTCCTCAGGCAAGTTAACCAGCAATAAAGTCTCTACTTAAGTATCTATTACAATATAAATTCATCCACAACTAATAAGTTTTTCAATCAAATGTAGTTTCAAGTTCTTCTTTGCTTCTTAGTGCTCGAAGACAGTTGCTTTTCACATTTTTTTTGTGTCTTTTAGTATAAATTTTCTAAATGAACCATGAATTTAGATGGACCAAAAAAATGGAACAAGTAATGGATTGAAACGAATCGAGCCGAATATTATTCTTGATTTGGTTCGAATACCAAATTATGATTTGGCCCTATATTTGATCGTCCGAATCGAATACGAATCGAGCTTTTTTCGAGCCGAGCTTCACGAATCGGATCGAATAGTTCGGCTCACTCACAACCCTACTCACATGTAAGATAGTCATAACTTTTGTGGAAAAAATTTATTCCTAGAGTAACTAAAAGGCTAAAATTATAAATACCTTGTGAGAAAATAAGCAGATTTCACCTCTATTACAGACACCTGTTTCCATATAATTGTTACAAGGGTATTTGGATAGCTGATGATCAAATGGGCAGTCTTCCCCTGTCATGCATGATTGGCGTGCAAAATGACAGCAAGCCTATAGCAGAGCACAAAATAGAGTATGAACAACAGTCTACATGAAATACTTAATATGGAACCCGATTACCCGAAAGGAGCTGCAAATAATCGAGGTCAAGAAATGTTCTTGTTGCAAATAGGCTACTTTTATCTTTATGTAAGTTCACTGCTTGTCCCTTACGTGTTCTTAAATTCATACATACAAGTTGTTGCCTATTAAGTTTTCTTCAAAATGGCATAAATAGATCTACTCTGCCTGAGAGTTCATGACATTCTACATTCTTACGTAAACTAATCCATGCCAAAAGCATGCACACAGTTGTCCTTTTGAACTTTAGAAGATGATACTCCTATCATATATTCATACTCCATGATTAGGGATGGCAACGGACCGGATCCGGACCGGATCTGCATGGATTCAGATCCAGATCCGCATTCCTAGTAGCGGATCCGGATCCGGTCCGGATCCGACGGATCCCAAAAATGTAGATCCGGATCCGTCGGATCTGGACCGGATCCGGATCGGATCCGCGGATCCAATTTCTTACTTAAATTCTACAAATTTTTTAATTAAGGGTTATTTCATAGCAATAATACCAACTATGAGGGTCCTTCTTAATTTAATACCAACTATACGTAATCCCATTGTAATACCAACTGTTCCCTCATTAATCCCTTATTATAACACCCAACCGGCTACCTTAGTAACCGGTTACCCTTTACATTTAATTACCACATTTACTACCCCTCCTCAACATTAATCAAACGCCATTTTTCTTCATACTCGGAGCTTCGAAAAATCGACCCATCCCCAGAAGTTGTGTTTTCGAACAATGTCGAAGAAGAAGGTATAATAAAAACTGTTTATTAATCCAATTTAATTTCATTCTTTCCCTCTCAAGAACACCCCAAATCCCCAAACCAATCGAAATCCCCAAAACAATCAAGAACCCTAATTTTGACGTTTTCCCTCTTCCTCCATTTCCCCCATTTCCACCACCTCCAAACCCACTCCCGAATCGATTTTTTCCGCCATTTTCACTACCAGAAACAATCCACAATTCCTTAACAACCGAATCGAAAGGCTCAGGTAAGATCTTGAGATTTGATGCAATAACTGTGATTGCATTGAATATAAGCATGTTCTTGTGGTGCTTTTTATGGTGAAGCGATAGTCATTTGATGTGATTCTGATTTTCGGGTTATTTTCGAAAATCACAATTTTGTGCTGATGATACAAGGGTGAGTGTGATTGTGGGTTGTAAGCTAGTAATTCACTAATTTGGTTGAACTGTTGAAGTTATAGGGGTTGTACTTCGTTTTATCATTATTTTGATGTGATATTGACTTGGGGTTATTAGGAAATGACTATTTCGTTTTTTAGATAGAAGTTATTGCGAAATCTTTGTGACCCAGATCGTTTTTTACCCCATTTTGCAGAAGTTACGGGGTTTTTTAGGTGGGTTTTTGGATTTAGGAGGTGGGTCGATGAGATTAAAGGGAGTAATGCAGTGGTTTTGGTTTTAATTTCTGAAGGAAGATGAAGAACAAGCGCAGTAAACCCTAACCGGTCACCATGACCGGCTAATACCGGTTAAAAGGGCGCTCGTTATAATAAGGGATTAATGAGGGAATAGTTGGTATTATAATGAGATTACGTATAGTTGGTATTAAATTAAGAAGGACCCCCATAGTTGGTATTATTGCTATGAAATAACCCTTTAATTAATACGTATTTGCGATCATATTAATTTTCATAATTGTACAAATAAAATTGAATATAAAGATTCATAATCAAAGATTAATAAACTAAAAAAAAAGACTCCGAGAAATAACCAAAAAAACACAAATTAAAGTTCTAAGTTTTTATTATTGTTAATTTTTTAATAAAACGGATTTGCGGATCCGGATCCGGATTTATTTATTAAGATCCAGATCCGGATCCGTTTAAAGATAGCGGATCCGGATCCGGATCCATATCCATCGGATCTCAAAATTTAGGATCCATATCCGATCCGTGCGGAGCGGAGCGGATTTTGCGGATCCAGATCGGATCCCGGATCCGTTGCCATCCCTATCCATGATAGCCTTAGGCCACAAGAATTATTATTTGACTCGATATTGTTGGTGCCCTCATCACCTTCAAAATATTCACACTGTGGTCTAGAACCTAAGAAAATGTACTAGAAACAGAAGAACGTATACCTCGAAAATCTTATGATAAGGATTGTTCTATTTTGGTGCCTTAAGGTTTGGGCTAATTTCACATTGGTACCTTCAGATGTTCTTAACTTCACTTTAATGATCCAGATTTTGAGTTATTTCCCCCTTTGAAGACCTAAAGGGTAATATCAACATAACTAAGTCCTACTAACTATTTTTCTTCAAGCAAAACAAAGTAAATTTTGACCTCCCTCCGTGACATTCCATTTTACAGAGAAATATTTACTCGAATGATCATTTTCACACTAGAATATGTTCAAAAATGTCACGACTTTACACTCCCTCTGAGTCAACTGATTCTTCACGGTCGGTAATAGTTCAGCATTGTAAGTATGCATGTGGTGTTTAACTTTCCGCCACTATTAACTTCTTCAACTAGTCACTACTCCACTCATCACCCTCACCAAACTCACCATCTTATCCTTCCCAGAGACCTCAACCACTCTTAACCTTAGTTTTACAAAGCACGCCTGAGGTGCGCCTAGGCTCAAAGCACAGTGAGGCGCTAGCCAAATCGCATCAGGGTGCCTAAGACGCATGGAATACAAAAGACTCATTAAGGTGCATGAGGCACACACCAAGGTGCACTCGAGGGCATTACTGTGCAATTCCATAAAAAATCTCCAAATCGTTCCATTTTACCTTGACCTCCCCTCCTTATCCTTAATGTTCACTTATCAATACATGTTAACCCTGGCCTCTTTAAAGCAGAAGGAACTATTCTTGCACAAAATTAGTGAGCCACGCGTCCAAAAAGCGATCGCCTTCGCCTTCGCCCCACGCCTTCTCAAACAAAGCTCTTAAGTCTTAACCTCTTCTTCAATTAATCACCCCACTCATCACTCTTACCAAACTCCTCATCTTCACGGTTAGTAATGGTTCATTTTTTTTATGCATGTGGTTTTTTTAACTTGCCACAGCTATTACTTATCCTCTTCTTTAACCACTAACTACACCTATTCAACGAATATGATTTAATCGATTAATTTGTGTTCCTTCATTAGTCTCGGAACAAAGTATATATACGTACATCAAGTTGGGCTAATTAATTATAATTAGAACATAAACAACCTAGCCCAATACCCCCGCTCAAGTTGGAGCATGTGGATTCACTGTGCCAAACTTGCCAAGTAACATACGGAATTGCGGTGCATCGAGCGCCTTTGTCAAAATGTCAGCCAGTTGGTACGTTGTGGGCACATAATTAGGTGCAACAAATCCGTCTTGAATTGCATCACGGACGAAATGACAGTCAATCTTAATATGTTTCGTCCGTTCATGGAATGTTGGATTTTTGGCAAGGTAAAGAGCAGATTTGTTGTCACATCGGATAGGAATAGGGGCACCACCGTCGACACCCAGACACGCCAATAAGCTTTTCAACCATTTCAATTCACATGTTAGGACCGCCATGGCCCGATATTCAGCTTCTGTGGAGGAACGAGACACAGTGACTTGTTTCTTGGACTTCCACGAAATAGGCGAGCCACCTAGAGACACAAACCAACCTGTGATAGATCGTCGAGTGAGAGGGCACGCTGCATGATCTGAGTCGCACCATCCCTTCAGTAATAGGTCACGATCGGACCTAAGGTAACTGCCTTGGCCTGGAGACCCTTTGAGGTAATGCACCGCGCGAAGAGCAGCATTCCAATGATCCTCACGCGGTGCCTGCATAAATTGGGACAAGATGTGAACAGTGTATGATAAGTCTGGTCTCGTTACCGTAAGGTAGAGGAGGCGACCAACGAGACGTCTGTACGGTTCTGGGTTGTCCATCATGTCACTCTCGGAACGACCCAAACCATGGTTCTTCGCCATTGGTGTAGCCACCGGCTTACAACCAAGTAACCCAACATCAGATATTATATCAAGAGCATACTTTCGTTGACACAAAAAAAATTCCCTTCTCACTCCGGGCGACCTCAAGACCAAGAAAATATTTGAGGACCCCTAGATCTTTCATATGGAAACAAGAGTGCAAATATTTCTTGAATTCAAGCAGCGCAGCATCGTCATTCGATGATATAATCAGATCATCAACGTAAATCAAGATATTCAAACGTACCTTGTCATTTGCATAAGAGAAGAGAGAGTAGTCGGCATATGACTGAGTAAACCCATATTGTCATAGGGCTGCACCAAGTTTAGCAAACCAGCATCGAGGTGCCTGTTTGAGCCCGTACAACGCTTTCCGTAGACGACAGACGGTACCCGGTATAGTCGGATTGAATCCCGGTGGCAACTTCATGTACACTTCTTCATCGAGATCACCATGGAGAAAGGCATTGTGGACATCTATTTGGTGCAACGACCAATTTTTGCAAACTGCCACGGCCAAGAACGTGCGCACCGTAGTCATTTTGACTACCGGAGCGAACGTCTCATCATAATCAACACCTTCTGTCTGGTGATTTTCGAACACCACCAACCGTGCTTTAAGTCTCTCGATAGTCGAATCAGACTTATATTTAATTTTGTAAAGCCATTTACTACCAAGAGCCTTCTTACCCGGAGGCAGCTGCTCCATAGTCCAGGTGCCATTATTTTCAAGAGCGCGCATCTCTGCCTCCATAGCGTTCCGCCACCCTTCATCTCGAACTGCTTCTTTAAAGTTTTGGGGCTCTTTGTGGGCAGATATAGCTGCTAAGAAAGATTGATGCTCCACAGAAAAATTCTCACAGTTAACATAATTGACTATAGGATAGAGAGTACCTGAGGACGATGATGCTGACACGGGGACAATAGTCTCGTCGGATGGACTTTTACTAACCAAAGTAGTGCCAACTACATAATCACGCAAGCGAACCGAGGACTCCTTAGCCATATGTCCACGACCCATCTGAGGAGACTGAGGGACTAGCTCATTCATCCCTGTTCCCATTTCAGAGACCTCGACGTCACCAGGATCTTTGACTGTCTCGTCAACCTCATTCTCAGTCTCTTGAATTTCCGGTTCATCAACCGGTGAAGGGTCAGGTGCGTTCCAATCATCAAATGACCATACCCCCCCGGAATCCAAACCATGGTCGTCTGAGAGGACGGTTGACGAAGGAGAGGCGAGAAACGGGAACTCGGTTTCGTAGAATTTCACATCGCGGGAAACAAAGTACTCATTCCGATCCAAATCATACAAATACCACCCCTTTTTACCAAACGGGTACCCGACAAAAACACATTTCCGACTCCGACTCGCGAATTTGTCATTTTTAGCTCGTTGGTTGTGTGCATAACACAATGCTCCAAACACACGTAATGAGTCATAGTTTGGGACAGACCCGAATAAAATTTCATAAGGTATTTTCCCATCAAGCACAGTAGAGGGTGTGCGATTTATTAAGTGCGCAGAAGCTAAGATACATTCACCCCAGAAAGATAGGGGAAGCCCCACTTGGAAGCGTAGAGTGCGTGCAACATTAAGAATATGACGATGCTTACGCTCGACACAACATTAAGAATATCAGGTGTCCCGACACATGAGGTTTGGAAAATAATTCCGTTCTCACGAAAAAATGGCTTAAGACAATTGAATTCGGTGCCATTATCATTACGAACAACCTTTATGTAGGTAGAAAATTGTGTTTTAATCAACGCAACAAATCCCATAAAATAGGCACACACTTCCGTCTTATTATTCAAGAGAAAATATCGCCCACCACAACTAGGGGGAGGGTCATACGGGCCCCAGAGGTCACAATGAACCATCTCGAAAATACGACTACTTTTGCTAGTACTAGAAGGAAATCTGTCCCGAACCTGCTTAGCGCGATGGCATACCTCGCAAGGTTGGGAGACACCATTATTCTTTTGAACATCAAATGGTAAAACCCTAGTTATATTTTCAGACGGATGCCCCAATCGTGCGTGCCACAGAGTCGAAGGGAGAGGCTGAACATAGCTGACAATCGTTTCCGAGTCTCGTCTAAGGTAGTAAAGTCCATCCAAGCGATCACCCGTGCCAATCATCGTTCTCGTTATCGGGTCCTTTATGGTACATAAGCCAGAGTTAGTAAGTAATTCACAATTGAAAGTGTCACACAATTGTGACACCGATATTAAGTTACAATTGAGTTCCGGAACGAGTAACACAGAATCAAGAGTGAGTCGGTCCGTGAGAGGTACACGACCAATTTTAGTCGTACGAACTGTTTTTCCGTTAGGGAGGCGAACTGTACGAACCAATGACTCACACACATCAACCAAGGCCCCAATGTCACCCGTCACATGGTGCGAGCACCCAGTGTCAATAATCCACTTACTGGACATTCGTCGGGGAGGTGTGCTAAACACAGTTACATTGCTGGTACGTTCTTCACGAGCATTTCCTGTGTCCAAAAAATTGGTCTGAGTTGACCCATTTGGGCCACTTGACTTGCTGCCTCCTTGTCCACCCTTTTCCCCATTCATACTCCCCCTGTTTCCTACGTACTTACCCCCTTCTTTTTGCTTTGATTTTTGCAAATCATACCACCATTCCGGAAGTTCGTCCATGAGATCAAAACACATAGTAACATCGTGTCCATTTTTCTTGCAATGGGTACAGAACAACGAACGACGCTCCGTCTTTGTCAAGAACTGTCCAGTAGTGGGTTGAGTAATACAACCCCGGCCCGAACCGCAAAGCCGACAGTTTCAGGCACAACATCCTTACCCTTATTGATTCCTTGCACACGTTCTTCCTGAGTAATTGTTTGAAATGCACGATTGAGCGTTGGTAGAGGTTCCTGAGCAAGTAGAACTGATCTAATCGAGGAATATTCTGATGTCAGACCAAGCAAGAATCGATGCAAAGGGTCCTCCTGACGTCGAGTGGCGTGTTTCTTCCCGACTTCACATTCACATTTCCCGCACATACACGAAATTAACGGCTCGTGTTTGTCGAGTTCTTCCCACAAGGTGCTCAATTTTCCATAGTAAACAGCCACGAACATCGACTTTGCTTGACGACAGTCATTTAACTCCGATTTGAGTTGTTGAATTCGGGGCCCATTTACCTCGCTGAACCGTTCTTGCAAATCATCCCACAAATACTTTGGATTTTCATAGTTCGGGAGTAAATCCTTCACTTCATCTATAATTGTATTAGTAAGCCATGCCAAGAGGGTAAACTGAATAGCTTCCCAGTCTTCTTCGGTATAGGGAGGCACTGACTTTTTAATGGTGCCATCAAGAAAGCCATACTTCTGACGAGCACGGAGGGAGACTCGAATAACATGTGCCCAATCTTCGTAATTATGTAGCTTGAGACAAACCGACGTGATGTAATCACCAGGTCTATCATGAGGGCTAAGGTAATAAGGAGAGTTGGGTTCTATCTTTGATGGTTCCTTGTCTCCTGCCATTATTGCGGCAGAGTACGTTCCTCTTCTTCTTTAATTTTTTTTTAGGTTATTAGGGTTTGATGCTCTGATACCATATTCAGCGAATATGATTTAATCGATTAATTTGTGTTCCTTCATTAGTCTCGGAACAAAGTATATATACGTACATCAAGTTGGGCTAATTATAATTAGAACATAAACAACCTAGCCCAATAATACCACTCATCACCCTCACCAAACTCACCATCTTATCCTACCCAAAGACCTCATTTAACCAATGTCACCAACCTCAACCAGCCCTAATCACTCAAAAGGTTCCCACTACCAAAAGAAACATCCCCAAAGAGAAAATAATACTCCAATATTTTAGGTTTGTGATTGGTTAGGCTGGTTGAGCGAAGATGGAGTTAGAGTTGGGCTGATTGGTATAGTGGTGGCCTGGTGGGAGATAAGGGTGATTGAAGAGGGAATTGGGAGATGAGGTTAGTAATTGTTTTAATATAGAGGTTTCCAAAATGGAAAACTTGAAAATCCTTTTGAAACAGTCCCAAGGAAAACATAATCCGAAACAGAAAAACATGAAGAGTTTGTTAGAGGGAGTATGAATTCACTTTTTTTTACCTTAGGTCACACCAAACTGAAAATTTTCCAAACATCAGGGGTGAAGACAAAAGTGTTACAGAGTACTATTGAAATGCCCTAAAGTTTTACGGCTGTGAAACTAGTTAAACCTTGAGGCACTAAAGTACTAAAGTTGAAAGTATAAAGGCATCCATCAAAGAGGAAATAATCTATCTATGCTTATATCAAACCTAGCTTCTGACCTTTGACAACTTCTTGTGTACGGTAAACTTGAGCCATACAGCCACTAAGAAGTCAAACCTACCACTCTCACTCACTTTCCTTCCAACATCCACCACCATCGTTCCTGTCTGTTGCCACCACGCCAAAAGCCCACCCTCTTACACACACCTCTCCACCACTATTAGTTTAACCCCTTTCCCAACAAGAGGTAGGAGTATCATTTGTTCAAATATGCGACTGGAGCATACAAATTAGGACATAAAACATAGGGTAAGTGGTTCAAGAGAGATTAGTGCATGTGGCGATGGAAGAAATGGAGAATTCAAAGAGAAAAATGGAGGGAAATAAGAGATCAGAGAAAATAAAGGTGAAGGGATTTAGAGGTGGGGATCGGACGGCTGGAAGGGAGAAGGATGGGTTGGGACTTGGGCGGTGGTAAAAGAGGTGTTGTAGGGTGTTTCGGGGGAGGACAATGACTAGTACGAAGAGGTGAATTAGGGTTGGCCTGGGCTTGGAGGTAATGGTGGTGGTTGAGAGGGGAGGGCAATGTCCGCTGAGGAGAGGCGAAACTGAGATCAGCCTGGGGTGGTAAGCGCATGAGGTGGGTTGGCGTTAACGTGATGATGGCGGTGGTCATAGCCAGTGCCAAGGTTCGGGTGCAGAGAAGTGTTGGAAGTAGTTGTCGCAAGAGTGAGGATGGAAGAAAAGTGTGGGATGCGTGGAGAGAGGAACAAAGAGTTAAAGTAGGACAACATGAGGATTTCGCAATGAATAATGAGATGACGCCACCGGGTGGCGCCGAATTTGTGCGCCATCGAGGGTATTTTGGTCATTTACTATACTTATTTTATTTATTTCCATTAAAATATGATTTTAAATTAAGTTTGTTGTAAAGGGCAAATTCGGTAGTTCACATATTTAAAATAACTTATAATATATAATTTAAAAAAAGAAAAAATCAAATAAAATAATAAAAGAATCTAAAGATTTGAGTTATAAAGATTTGTGGAAAAAAAAAAAACCTTAATTGTAGGATTGGTTAGGTATATGTGGGAAAAAAATATTGCATATACATTTTATACTTCCTCCGTTCCAACCATTTGTATACGTTTGTTTTATGCACGTACGTCGATACTCTTTTTCTTTTGTCTATATCTTTAGTTATGTGTTACTAAAAATTATAAAAATTTGATATTCATAATGTATTTTATTAGACGATTTAAATAAGATCCCACATGACTATCTTTTATTTTATACTACCTCCGTCCCACTAAGATTGTCTCATTTCATTAAATTACTCCTCCCATATAATAGGGAAATGAGACAATCTTTTAGGGACGGAGGGAGTATATTAGAAGTATAATTTTATCACTTTTCAAAGCAAAGAAGTGTATCTAGTAGAGTGCTATTCAGGAGGTGAGTAATTGATATATGTCTTAGTTGTACCTGAGTTCGAGTCACACTATAGTCATTTTAATGTTTTAATATCTCTCTAAATTTTTTCCTTTCAAAAGTTTAATAGTTTTGTTACCATCACTCTTACAACAATTAAACATTATACGGAGTAACTTTTAATAGTCTAAACCACACTTTTATCTTATTGTTTTATTGTTAGGACAAACATGACTAATTCTTATTGTGAAAGTTAATTATTTTATTTATTAATATTAAATTTTATTACAACAATCTATCATTTATTATATCAAATTTTTACTTTATAATATCAATTACGGAGTATTACATTTGTCTTGATGATTATCATAAAATGAAATGGACGACGGAAGTCCGTTTGATAGCGAGTTTAATAGAGACGTCTGGTATCAGGCGTTTCAGTACGGGCGCACATATCAAAACGTTCATTTTAGCTTGATATGAGCTTTAATTTCAAGAATTGTCTCGTCTCGGCATATCCTTGTGATTGTTAGATCTTTTTTGTGTGTCGTCATCGTTGTACTATTGAAGTCCACGATACTCGAATGTGCGTTATCGGATATTCACTCAAAGTCGAATGTGAAAATAGTTTTATACGAAGTAATATAGTACTGGGCAGTAAAAGTAATAATTAGTTAGGTTATTGAAATGCCTTATCGATATAGAATCAGGTTCCCGTGAGAACCTAAACTTTAATGAGAACGGCTGTGAAAACGAACTAGTTACACTTCTATATATACTCAAGTTACACTTTTAGATAAGGACCAAATAACCAAATGAGTAAAAAAGTGGCTCAAAGGTGACGGATTGGTAAAAAAATATCGTCGGCGCGAAATAGGTAAAAAAAAGTGGCACCAAGTGACGAATTGGTAAAAAATGTCGCCGGTGCTAAATAGGCAAAAAATGTGGTACCGAAGTGACGAATTGGTAAAAAAAAGTATAATTGTGTTATGGATTAAAAAAATTAACTGATGCAAGAAATTGGTAAAAACGCAATTGGTGCCACATTTTTACGGATTAAAAAAAATTAATCGATGCGATACTATTTACAAACTAATGTTCGTAAAATAAATTACCTAGCGTTTTGGGTCGGTTTTATATGACAAATCTCATGTAATAGAATTCTATACATTGAAATATGGAGTAAACGAAAATTTGTTTTTTATATTTATTTTTTATTTTTTACTGTACGAAATTTTTTTGATTAGAAGATTTTAGATCCGTTAAATTGGTCGGGTTACAATAAGGGTCGAGTCGGATTTCGATCCTAGATTAATGGGTCTTTTCGGGTTCGGGTCAAATGGATCGTGGATTGAGCTTCGACATGTCTAGATTTTTTACACCGTATCGTAAAAATCGTAAACACAGACCTATGTGACAATATTGCTGGCCCACTTTGAAAAAGAAAATCTAAACCAACCCAAAACGCTCGGTAATTTATTTTACGAACATTAGTTTCTAAATAGTATCACATCGATTAATTTTTTTTAATCCGTAACAATTTGGAATCGATTACGTATTTTACCAATTTGTTTTTTTTCGTTCTATAACATCGTATAAATTAAAGGTTATATTAATATTAAGAAAAAAAATAGGTCAAAATTTAAATAATCGAGGCGAAAAATTTTGTGCCCTCCCTACATCGAAATCCTGCATCCGCCCCTGAAAATAATGATGAATCAGTGATACGTAAAGTAATGATGAAGAATCAATTAAAAGATATCGTAAACATTATTTTATTTAGAATATTCTTAATTAAATAATTTATAATAAATAATAAATGTTAAAATTACATGCATGCCCTTTTGAATTTTACCCAAAATCAAAATGAAGATTCTCAAGATTTTATTTTTTTTATTATTTTATTCCGGTGGCGCCCTATCACTATCCTAGTCTTCCTTTATCACAGCGGCTCGTGAATTTTTCATTGGAATTTCACCCGTGCTAAGGTCTATGCTACAGGCCTTAAATAGTGACATTGACCAGGTACGTATCAAAAGAGAAAGATTAAATACAAGAAGCTATCGTCATTATAACTGCCTTAAAGTAAACATTTTCGCAAGAAAGTGTGTTTTCCCAAAATGGATGGTATTCCTCCATACCTTTGATTTTGCTAATGGCACCACATCATGTGAAAACTTGCATCGCTCACCCTGTGAAATACAAGTAAGACGTCAAGTAGCTGTAAAAGCACATTTGAAACAAATACACAGAATTACAGAAAGTGTATTACAAATAATATAATATCATGGAATGTTTGAAAGAATCTATAAAATAAAATCATGGATCCTATTATCTCATTCTAAAATATCAAAGGCTAGAATATAAAAGTAACTAGAGGCCTATAAGGTTTAGTGCATAACTTGTCTTAATTCTTGAAAGCTACTCCGTATTGTTTATGAGGAAGTCCCATTAGAGCCTTTTTTTTTTTTAAGAAAATGTAAGTATATTCATTAAACTCAAACCACAAGTACAACAACAGTCAAAATTTGTATGAAACTATAAACTACACATTGTTAACCTTCCAGTGATGTTATTATATACCTCACATAATATCTATAATCTTTTTAATAAAATAATACTATAATTTACAAATTTGGTATGAAACTATAAACTACACGTTGATCTTCCACTGATAATTAGAAAATGACTTAAATGCATACTCCGTATAAAAAAAAACTATAAATTGCTATTATAAGATTTGTGACAAAAAAATATTTTCTTAACATAATTTGAGAAAAGTTGTACTCCATACAAGATATCACTAACCATGCAGTAATAAAAAATATTTTCCTAAGATACACATTACATGACATTATTACTCAATTCTCTTGATAAGTTTCGTCATTTCAATTTTCATTTTTTCATTTTTTTTTTTTTGCTAAAATCAAAATATAAGAATGAGACATATTAAAAATGAATGGCTTATAATTTAAAAGTAATGAGTAATATACCGTACCTGCAATCCAAAGCGTCTATACTAACAAAAAAAACTAATTATTTATCATGTGAAAGGTCTCGTGATAAGATATCGTAATAGTGCCTGACATGAGGATTAGTGTTCGATAAGAACGTGGTTTTAAGCTAACTAAACAAACTTCTCAACGACAGGTCTTCCTTTTCTCCTCTCCCAAAGAAACTGTAGCCTCCATCAATTTCATATGAGGCTTTCATAGTACCATACTTCCATCGATATTAATTGATGATAAACCCAAAAATTGTCTCATATTTCAATTACTATCGCGAAAACCCGTCACTTAGTCAATAAAAGTCTCCCTTTTGATGAGAGCTATTTTTTCAGCCATTTATTTCGAGTATCGATCATTTACATAAGTTTTAGGGCTTGGTCACATAGGTGATAATGTGATATAGACAAGATTGAGTTTATTGTTTGTTTCTTAAAATGATACAAGTATTTGTCAACGATCTATGGAACTAATAAAAGGTGTTTTTTCTCTCATAAAGAATCGAACAAGATCCCCTCGAATGTTGCAAAAAGATAGCGATACAAGGACATCACGAATTGTCATATCAAGTTTTGAGATCCTTAGTTTACGAGAGAACTATTGTTTTTTGGTATTGATTAGATTGATTTTCAATCATTTGTAGTATCTATTATAAGTGTCATGTGGTGTTCTATTAATAAAAATTTCTTTACCTTTGGAAAAAAAGGTGACTTTAAGCTATGTTACTCAGACTCGTAGACACGTGTCGACGTGTCGGACACATAATTTTTGATATTTCTGGATACGTGGACACGGTCAACGGTGTGTCTTGACCAAGTTAGCAGACACGACACGGACACGACATTAAATATATATGTCCTTGAACTTTAAAAAAAATTGCAAAATTATCAGATGCGGTAAATAAATTCAGAAATAATTCTAAGATGCAGTTCATGATAGTACATATCATCCATGGACCATGATCCATCAAATTCAAAAGTTTGAGTCCAAAATAACTTTCGTAAAATACTGAAATAGCAATTGTACGATAAAAAGGCAAAAACTAATAACGATCTTCTTCCAAATTAATCCAATTAAGGATAAATTTCATCATTTTCTTCATCTCCTAGGTCATGAACCACAGAATCAAGTTCCGGATCACCAACGGACAAACCAACAAGCTCTTGAACTTCAACATCCACATCATATTTGTCGCCTCCTACAAAAAATATTATACATGATTAATTTCGATATAAGAATTAAATAACACATTATTAACATTATATATGAAAAAGGGAGTAGACTACCAAGATCCCAATATTTGCAAGGGCCCAATTTGTAGCTTTCTTCTTGCCTTGCTAAAAGTCGGAGATTGTTGTGAACTTTCACCAAGTTTTTTGCCCGGTCAGAAGTCAAACGATTTCTCTTCACCGTCTTTATATTATCGTATTGACTCCAATTTCGCTCACAACACGAAGATGAGGCAGGCTGAGACAAAAGCTTAAAAGCGAGAGATTGTAAATGAGGACCGCTTGACCCATGATTAGCCCACCAAAATATCGACTCTTCATGATCTCTAGAGTCAATAACATGAGCTTGACCAAAGTAGTCCAAGCTAGAAGAAAAAGCACCATACTCCTTCAAAACATTTCTCCAATCTATAGGGTCGGGAAAAAGTCTTCGGAAACACATGTTTCTTTGACTAGACACTTCTTGATCTTGGTGTGGTGGCACACGTTGGAAAATAGTCCTCCCATCGTTAAGCCAATTAGTACTATAATACTTAGGAACAAGGGAGTGAGCTAAACAATGTAGAGTTGTATTACTTTTGTTCCAACGAGTTTCCAAAACTTGTTGTACAGCATCAAAAAAATCAGAAGAATCAACCTCTATATCTTTTCCTTCCTTTATAAAAATAGTAACTTTAACTTGTTCAATCATTGTATCCCACATATCATATACAAGATGTAACATTGGACCGTCCTTATCGGAAAATCTAATCATCTCATAAATCGGTTTCATGAAATCCAAAAAGTATTCAACTTTCTCCCACCAATTGTCATCCAATATTAACATTTTAATTTTTCTAGCTTTAAGATCAAGATGATTAGTAGTATTAGATTTGAAAAGAGTTCTCCATTCCGTGTCAATTACCATTTTGTCAAGAGATGACTTAACCAACAATAATCGTTGTGCTACAACATAGTGACTAGCAAACCGAGTGTCTACAACTTGTAAAAGTTGAAGAGTAGAGTGTTTTCTGAATAAAGACTTGACCAAATCATGCCCCATAACAAATTTTTGAATCTCGTTCACATCACTACAAACTGAAATTAGCCACTTACACTGCTCAAAGTGGTCAGATTTTTCGGACGGTTCGCAAATGCTTTTAAAAGCAAGATTTAGACAGTGAACCACACAAGGAGTCCAAAATATTGAGGGATATTTGAGTTCAATTATATTTCCTGTAATACAAAACAAACAAGAGGAGATTAGTATTTTGCAAGATCTGATTACACTTAAAGTCTTAAACGGAGGCATAAATATTGAGTTTACACTTTTACAGTAAAAAAAATAAAAAATAAAAAAGATTAGGCAATACAAATTACAAATTACTCAGGCTGCTGCGTAAATTAGGGAGTAAAAAAATTTTAAAAAGTTAAAAATAAAAAAATCAGGCACTACAAACTCGCATATACACGCTGAACTTTACTGATTGTGATTTGGGCCGGATTCATTGTGATAGGTCCTTGGAAGCAAGCTTCAAATTAGGCTTTTCAAATCATGCACTACAAATTACTAAGGCTGCTGCGTAAATTAGGGAGTAAAAAAAAAAAAATCAGGCAATACAAATTACCTGCTGCTTTAAAATTTAACCCATTATCGGTGACGATTTGAACAACGTTTTTCACTCCTATTTCATTAACAGCCTCATCAAAGATTTGGGATACATACTCAGCATCCTTCCTAACACCGGATGCATCGACCGAATCAATAAACATAGCAGTTGATCCACAAGCAGCCATAGTATTGATTATTGGCTTGCTGGACCCGTCCGTCGGAACATATAGAAACCCCCATTGTGATCCACCCATCTTTTATCGGCTGTAGTAGTCGGTCTACATGTGTATTCTCCTGAGCAAGCAATGTAGTTCTGAGTCTGTTGTAGGTCGGTGGACAATATCCAGCGACATTAGAAGTTGATAGCTTATAACAGAAGCTCCGGAAATAAGGATTTCGGGCAAAATTAAAAGGAATCGCACTGGAATAAAACATTCTTGCACACTCTTTGTCAAGTTCATCTCTTTGTTGCATATTGAAAGCTTTTTCAATAAGTGACTGATTACCTTTTCTTTTTTTCGGTTGGACCAAGTCGGTTCCACCAGGAAGGGTAATATAATCGGACCTTTTTTGTGACTCCTCCTTCTTCTTCAATGCCTTAGAATTAGCAGCTTCACACTCTTGTTTCAATATGCGTTGGATTTCAGGAGTAACCTTAAGACAACTAGTAACTCCCTGATATTTTTCCTTGAGTAGATGCGCCTTCACCCTTGGGTAGGAGTTTGTGTACTGTGTTCCACAGTAGTTACAAACCCATGTTTTATTACCACCACCCTTTTCGCAGTCAGCTATCACAGTCACATGTCTCCAAAGAGGGGATCTTTCATAGTCAATTGGTGTTAGGGTTTTTCCAATGCTTTTAGATTGTGAAGAAGCCATGAATTTTTGTATAGATAGCTAATTGATTTATTTTTTGGGAGATAAAGATGAATTACCATGGTGAATTGGACTGATATTTATAATTAATTTGGAGAAGGGAGAGGTAGAATTGGTAAAGAGGAAGAAGATGAAGGAGTTTGTAAGAAATCTGGGAAATCTGAGAAAGGCATGCGTGGGGTGATGGGGAAGGAGAGAAGTAGACTAGTAGGGTATTTTAATTTTCCTGACACACATCATGCTTTTTTTTCTTTTAAAAAAATTAAAGTATATTATATCAGTTTACTAAAGTAATATCGAGTACGGTTTGCGAAAAATAAAAAGTATCGAGTATTATGGAGTACTAGAGTATTGAGTAGATATTATTGGTCGGTATTACAATATACGTACTATATCGATATAGTTATATGTCGGTATTACGTTCTCGGGTGTATTACATATATTCATATTTATTACTTCGTATTATATAGTATCATTTTCGAAGAAGTCTCTAATAACACGCTTATTAGATAATTACTCCGTATAAAAGTATCGAGTATTACCATGATAGAGACTTAAGAGTATAGCTCTATGACACGGTTACAACTTACAATTACTCGAAGGAGTCTCTATGACACGATTATAATTACTCGAAGGAGTCTCTATGATACGATTATAATTACTTGAAGGAGTCTCTATGACACGGTTATAATTACTCGAAGGAGTCTCTATGACACGATTATAATTACTCGAAGGAGTCTCTATGACACGGTTATAATTACTTGAAGGAGTCTCTATGACACGGTTACAAGACTATATATAACGATATTACATATTTACATTTAGTCGTTTATTGGAGTATCGAGTAAATTTCCTACGAGTAATATACTAGAGGACCGAGTATATGTAATTCACGTTTCGATATGACAATTTATGATTATTAGAGCAAGATCGTTATTGGAGATGTCTCTCTAGCACTATTATTGGAGGATTATATTTAGTCGTTTCTCAGAGTATCGAGTAAAATGTACTCATTTAGCATCTACGAGACTGTCGAGTATATGTAATCTATGTTTTGAGGTGACAATTTTGGATTATGAGAGCAATACCGTGTTAGAGAGTGTTGATCCGTTTGTGAAGGAATATCTCAAACACGGTTATTGGAGGATTACATTTAGTCGTTTATCGGATTACCGAGTAAAGCTCATTTAGTCTTTTTTTTTATTTAGAGCAATGTCGTGTTAATCAATTCACGTTCATCTACTTATCCACGATAATTTTGTTTAATACTCCCTCCGTCGTTCAACTCAACTCCAAGTTTTCACTATTTCGATTTCCGTTTTGGGATGTTTAGTCCAAAGCTCCCATGTCTTTTTGTTTTATGAGACGGTCTCAAAATAAATTTCTCATATAAAAGATACTATTAATTAATAATTATCATAGCAGCGTCTTATAGAATAACTTACAGTTAGATATTTATTCGTATTAAAAAAATTAGAATAAAAAAGTAAAAATCTAATTTCGAACCGTTAGATAATTCTTCGTATTAAAAAATTTAGACTAAAAAAGGTAAAAATCTAATTTCGAACCGTTAGATAATTCTTCGTATTAAAAAATTTAGACTAAAAAAGTAAAAATCTAATTTCGAGTTGATCTCACATTACTTTTATAGTTTGAATTTGCCTCATAGAAACGTAACTTTCTATAAAAAAAACTCTTATTTATGATGAAGATATCCGGTGTATTGTTATAACGGGTTAAGTATTTAATTATTTATTCACTTATTAGACACTCCTAAATAAAAACAAAATGTTGTTATTCACGAGAAACAATAATTTGTGTTTGTTCTTATCTAAGTGAATGAGTCATGTTTAAGTCGTTCACTAATACGATGTACTCCCTATATTCCATAGGGAGGAAAATTAATTTAAATTATTTTAAAAAATCCATAAAACGAGTCATACTACAATATGAAAAGTGGGATGAATTATCCGCTATTTTTCGTTGCGACGGAGGTATCCGTCATTTACTCATAATGGATCAAATACTTCTAATTTATACAAAAAAAAATCCATATATTTTGTAGTAGGTAGTCTTCATTAATTAAATGGTTAGTGTTTAACCCATTATAAATTTGTGACGAATAATTCCGTCACATGGAATTATCCGATAGATAGTATATTCGTTTAGTCTTACTAAGTTACAACTTACGATTACAACTTACAAGTATACAACTGTACCACACTATTTCACTTTGTAATTGATTGATTATTATAATCAATATTCAATATACTAATAAAACTGGTTCCCCTTCCCCATAAAAATTAAAGAGCACTGTCCTTCTCTTTTTCTGAAATTCAATAACTCAATACAGTACACCTCCTTCTTCCTTCTTCTTCAAAAGTAAGTTTATATTCTTCTTCAAAGGTTTATATTCTTCTTCCTCGAGTCCTCATCAAGTCACCAATGGCTTCCAATTCCCAATCTATTCAGTCTAACTATAATCTTCGAAATCCAATCTTCGTGGCTTCAAACTCCATAAGTCCATATACCTACTACTTCGGATCGGCGTACTCCGATGATCGCTGGTCTATTCGTAAACATCCAAGGTAAGCTCTTCGAACTTCGTACCTCCAAATCTGCTCTCTCCTCTTCCTTCTTGCCATGTCCGTGTCGTGTCTGTGAAGGGCGCGTCTGACACGTGTCCCGTGTCGTGTCAGCCGTCGTGTCATGTCGACACGGGACACGGCCGCCGGTGGCCGTGTCGGAGTAACGCAGACTTTAAGTCTGTACATGTAGTTATTTACTACTCAAAGTAAGAGAAAATGTTCTGACATTACCTTACTCGAAAAAGAAAACGAATGTTCACCAATTAACTTAAAGCAAACAACCAAGATAAAATAGCATTAATATTTTAAGTCACTTTGCCCAAACCCTATCAGGAAATTTCAGAGAGATTTTTTACTTGGTAACCCCATTTTTTTGAAATTCTACAAGGTAACCCCGCTTTTAAAAAAAACACGTGGTATTTTACTCTTTTAATACATATTAACGTGGCCCTTAAATTTAATTTCGTCAATTTGGTTTGTTACGAGATGAGTGAGTGTCAAACTTCGTGCATTGTTTTTTCTCTACTTTCCATAAATGTCAAATCACATCATTATCTTTCTAATATTTCATTACCGTAATTCTTAGAACCAAGTCTAGTACTAAGAAAATCTAATTTTTATAACCAAAGATAATAGGTGAAACAATATGTTTTACCCACATTATGATAATTCGTTGAATAGTTGGAGTGGATCTAAGAAAATCAAATATTAGAATTTTTCATAGCGTAGGATCGAGTGATTCTTTATTTTTTGTATTTCCAATATGGGTAGCTCTGTGGTGTTTAAAGGGCCATTTTAGGACAAATGATTTAGTTTGGTGTTACTCTTGCTCGGTTGGTTGAAGGATGATGACGATGAATTTGATATTTTTGGTCTAATTAGGTGAAAATATGAGAAGAATGGTTAATTTGGGGAGTAAGTTTTGAATATGCATTTTTTAAGTGGAATTATCACATAGGATTATTACACAAAATATATGGTTACATCGTAGAAAATTCAAAATGTACTCCTCGCCTAAGTCGTATCACTGCGTAATCATCGTCTAAACAACTACTTAACGGACAAATTTAACGAAATTAAAGTTAAGGGTCACGTCAGAGAGTACCAAGAAAGTAGAGGATTAGCGTACAACGGTCTATTTGATGTCATATTCGGATGATCCATTTGATTAATTACCATAATTAACCATGCTGATATCATTTACCCATTTAATTCAATATTCTTTCCTTAAAAAATGGATCATGGATGATTAATGAAATATTTAATTTAATTTAATTGTCATAATTATCCCTGATTTGTAGTATATCTCTTGAACTTATCTAACAAATCTCATTATACTCTCTAATTGATATTATTTTCTCATATTTCTTATTAAAAAATCTCACCATTTTATTAACAAACAATTGTTTCTTGCCCTCATTCTATAACAAATTCAGTAATACTTCTTCAGCTTTTTCATATTGATTATTGTCGGTTTAAAAAATAAAAACAATTTTGTAGCACGGATGTTAAATTGTAGAGTAATTTCTTCGTCTGCTACATAATATCCAGTTATGATTGAATGTGCTGACTAGTAAACCACACATGGTCACTCTTTTCTCTAAAATGGTTACTACTTTGCTTCGGTTACGTGAAATATTTTCACAGCAATGACACCAGAAGCAGAAATTTAATACAATATTAACGGTTGCTAATACAATGTTAATGGTTACTGCCAACATTAATTTGGCCACTAGGTTAGTGTCTACTCTTTTTGCTGAACTTCACCAAAAGCAGAAATTTACAACAAAAAAAACATGTTGGTAACTTAAGGAATGTTATCACTTTATGTTATTTAGTGACCACGTTAACTTAAATAGTGACCACTTTCCGACACGAAAATGTGGTAACTACTTATATGAAAGCGGAAACTAAGTAACTTCAAATGATCACTTTTTCACCATAAAAAATTAAGAAAACTATTTACCTATTAGTGGCCACCATATACAGATTTTAGCAATCCAAAATGGTAATAAATTAACATTATATTGTTTTAATTCATTACACAAAGACCCCAATCAAGAAAATGATGTCGACTATGTCCCATACCGCAACAAAATAAGCAAAGTCTACCAATATAAACCACTAAGAAAATTCGATTCAAAACGTCTAATTACTTATATTTCATCGTCCTTGTTGCCTTCATCAACAATGTTCATTCTGTCTCCCCCGACAGAGTTCTTCATGGCATTTGCAACCAACCTTCTTGAATATTGCCTTGTGCATGGTTGGAGTCCAACTCTAGGTTGCAGTTTATCATTTTTCAATTGCTCTCCACCCTTTCTAGCATTGTCCGGCTCCTCGACTACAACATTGTCCGGCTCCTTGACTACAGCATTGTCCGGCTCCTCAACTACAGTATTCTCCGGCTCCTCGACTACAACATTCTCCGGCTCCTCCACTATAGCATTGGTAGCATTTCTCTGCTCCTCCAGTATAGCATCTATACCAATATCAAACGAAGACATGTCAATCGTCACTCCATATGTCAGGTCAATCTTCTGCGCAAGCCTCTCATACTCGGCCAAAAAATCAGGCCTCTTCAATGCTTGAGTCCATGAGAATTGGCTTCCTTGAGTTAATACTTGTGACATTTGTATCGGTTCATTCACACCCGCGGTCTCCATTCTCTTCAACTCATCCAAAAGGGCTTCACTCCATCGAGATACCATCTCCATATTTCGTTTCGTCATAAGCCAAGCAACCTTGTATGACTGTATAAATAATCTTATTACAACAATCATGGTGTATTCGAACTTTTTGTAAACATGGTTACCAATATAATACAAACGGTGGTCATCTACAGTTAGGTGATCCCTAATAACAACAATGCAACATCAGTTTCAAAAATAAACATACGAACATGATCACTAACAAAGAACAAATGATAACCAGTAACATTATTATGGTGACTAATAACAACTGACGAACACCAGTCACAACTTTCAATCTTTATGTAAATATGGTTACTGATATATTATAATTGGTCACCGTTCAAGATTAGATGCCTACTACTAACAAGAATAATGCAACATCAGTTTCAAAAATAAACATACGAACATGATCATTAACAAAGAACAAATGACAACCAGTAACATTATTATGGTGACTAATAACAACTGACAAACACAAGTCACAACATTCAATCTTTATGTAAATATGGTTACTAATATATTATAATTGGTCACCATTCAAGATTAGATGCCTACTACTAACAAGAATAATGCAACATCAGTTTCAAAAATAAACATACGAACATGATCACTAACAAAGAACAAATGATAACCAGTACCATTATTATGGTGACTAATAACAACTGACGAACACCAGTCACAACATTCAATCTTTATGTAAATATGGTTACTAATATATTATAATTGGTCACCATTCAAGATTAGATGCTTACTACTAACAAGAATAATGCAACATCAGTTTCAAATATAAACATACAAACATGGTCACTAACAAAGAATAAATGGTCAACTGCAACATTAATATGATAGATAAATGGTAACAAATGGTGACATGTAAACTACGCGTTTATGGAACATACCGGCTCGTGCTCCCTTGTACTTCGGTTAAAACACCTTCACCATCATCAACCATTTCTACATCTTCATCCATAGGCGATACAGTATCCACTAAAACATAAATTAAACAATTACTCGTATCACTTTACTACAATTCTCAGTTTATATTTATCAGATTTCAGAAGTATAGATATTACCTGCCATATCTTCCGCGGCATGGTGATCTTCTCTTCGCACAATCGACTTCTGACCCATCTTCTTCAAATTTAAAAATCTCATAATTATGTACAAACATCATCAATTATAATTAAAATCGAATAATTGGTCAATGATGAGGTAGACAATTTCATGCATACCGTTTTAAACCTCAAATGGAGGGAGATGAAGAAAGTGACAGTGGTAAGAATGGGTGAAATTGGGAATTAGGGTTAAAAAGGGGGTGAACTTTTGAATTACTTTTACTGAGAGCTTAGGAAGGAAAGAGAATATCAAATATTCTCAATGTAAATTTTTGTCTAGATTATTGTGCGTAAATTAAGGAGCCAAATAGGGAATATATTATATTAATTATATCATTTACTTAATTAGGTAGATATTCATTTAGTTATTTGGGTTAAAAAAACCCGTTTCACACAAACCCGTTTGTGCAACGGTCTCACCTAATGATAAGTCGATATTTATGTGTATTTTTATCCCTTTAATATTATTAATTTTATGTCGTCTTTCGTAATATTTGAGTTAAAATGATTATTTTATATAAGTTGGGTTTATTATTGAACTTTTGATATTTTTGTACTAAATTGAGTTTTTAATATATATTTTAATTAATTAGTAATAATCCACATGGATTAAGAAAAAGACTACTAAAATCGTATGTATGTTTACAGGTCTAATTTCATCATCTAATGGGTCAAAATCAAGCTTGAAAACATCAACCCATTATGGAAAGCAAGGAAAGAGCAATAAATTTCAGGACAAAAAAAGAAGAAGATTTGGAATTATAAGAGCAAGATCAATTAATTTAGGAAAGAAATAATTTCAACAAGAGCAAATCAACACTATAAAAGAATTCATAAGGCTTTTAATGGAAGGAGGAAGAAAGAAGAGAGAACAAGGAGGAGCACACATAAAGGAGTACATAGGAATAGGGCGAAGGCCTTGGCCTTCATGGCCAAGGTCGGTATTCAACCGGATTGTAATGCGGGACGCGATCAATTCAACTCCTTACTTACCTAATGGTTGTACCTATCTATCTTATTTAGTTTATTTATCGTTTAATTAGTTAATCTTTCAGTTATTCGAACATGTAATGTATTGATTACTGTCAATAAGTTATGAGATTATGTTATTGTTTTAACGTTTAATTAGTACTTTGATATTCGTATGAAATTCACGATTTGACTATTGTTTTCATGTTTATTAATTTAGCCTGATCACCTAGATTATTTACATGAGTCGATTGTTAAATTAATAGTGTTTTAAATTAGGTTGCAGCGTTTTGGTCTAATTTAAATACTAGAATTTTGTATGATAATTGAGTTATATTTAATTGCAGCGTTCTGGTTATATATAATTTGATTGATTGGTGTTCTTAATGCGACTGAATTTGTTAAGTTAATTCGTGCGTTCATGGTTAATTTGATAAATTTGGTTAGGATTAAACTTGCGTGCGTTCACGGGGTTTAACAAGTCAAAACGATAAAACTGGTAATTTGCGTGCGTTCATGGGATTAACTAGTTACCGATCTATTTGAGTCTAATTAATTGAATCGATGATTAACCCGACTATATCATATATTGCATGTCTTGAATATTGTTATGATTAATTTTATTTATTTATTATTATATTTTTTACTTTATTATTATTATTTTCAAAACCAACAAAACCCCCTTTATATATATTATTACTATTAAATAATAAATCGTCTTAGATAATAACGTCAGTCTCTGTGGGATCGACCTCTACTTACCCTATCTACCGTAGAGTTAGTAGTGTTTATAAATTTAATTTTGACTGCGGAAACGACACGCATCACCTAATAATTACTGTTGTTTTTTCTCTATTTTCCATAAATGTCAAATCACATAATTATCTTTCTAATATTTCATTACCGTAATTCTTAGAACCAAGTCTAGTACTAAGAAAATCTAATTTTTATAACCAAAGATAATAGGTGAAACAATATGTTTTACCCACATTATGATAATTTGTTGAATAATTGGAGTGGATCTAAGAAAATCAAATATTAGAATTTTTCATAGCGTAGGATCGAGTGATTCTTTATTTTTTGTATTTCCAATATGGGTAGCTCTGTGGTGTTTAAAGGGCCATTTTAGGACAAATGATTTAGTTTGGTGTTACTCTTGCTCGGTTGGTTAAAGGATGATGACGATGGATTTGATATTTTTGGTCTAATTAGGTGAAAATATGAGAAGAATGGTTAATTTGGGGAGTAAGTTTTGAATTTGCATTTTTTAAGTGGAATTATCACATAGGATTATTACACAAAATATATGTTTACCTCGTAGAAAATTCAAAATGTACTCCTCGCCTAAGTCGTATCACTGCGTAATCATCGTCTAATCAACTACTTAACGGACAAATTTAACGAAATTAAAGTTAAGGGTCACGTCAGAGAGTACCAAGAAAGTAGAGGATTACAATATGTATTTTAATAAAAGATTACCATGTAAAATTTGGGAAAACACAAGGTTACCACGTAGAAAAGCCCACTAATCTAATATGGGACTCGTGAATTGTGAAAGAATCAAGTAAAAAGACTCACAAGTCACAAATAACAACTGTGTATATTTGAGATCATCCTCACACCGCCATTTGTGGAAGCGCTTGAGGCAGTGGATGGATTAATGTCGTTGATGTGAGTTAAAACAAATCAGAAGGAGCAAGTAAACTCAAAAGTGAAAATCCAATTACCTCATGGCATCTTCCACGGAGATAGTGACGGCAGTGTTGCACAACTTTAGGCTTCACTGAAGGTTTAAGCTTTAACCTCTTCACACCAAGTTTTCTGTTTAATTCAGCTCGCCGCTTCTTTTCTTCAGCTGCAACATGAATCAATCAAGAGCAGTCACCAATAGTCCTGAGATATAAACCGGGGGAGGGGGGGGGGGGCTAAACTAAATTTCTGAAGAAACATTGGGACATTCAGAACATAAGGAGTATTAAATTAGCAACATCACTGTTTAAATTAAGTACTGTAAGTACTCGTTCTAAAGATGTAATTTATAATTATTATAAATTATCAGATTTTAATGTAATCACATGCAAGTGGTCTGATATTCCTATACTCGTTCTCCATCACACAAAATATGCCTAAAAAGGAATTAATGACAGAATTATTAAAGGTTGCAAAATAGCGCCTTGATAAACCTGTTAGAATATTTATATTCTTATGGCCTTGTGTCTTTCGGGTTTGTAAATAACGAGTTCACTTTTAACGGGACTTTAATATAAAAGACGACACCGCGATGGATCGGTTTCAATTAAAGTAATTAAAGTCGGGAATAACTATTCCTTCCGACCTTACCCAATATCACGAAGTGCCTTTTCACGAAGAGATATAACGATTTGAGTTATGAACAAACACATCCCTTGACATGTATATATTCATATACATATCAGTAACAGTGAATGTAATCTTATCTTCATCTTCTCAAAATAAAGGAAAACAGTTTGTGAAAGGAAGAGTTCTCTTCTCCATCATACTGAGAACGTTAAGGAAACGGGTTAAGGAGGAGAATCATATTTGGGTCTTTATTCTTCTTATATTCTTATTATTATTGAGTGCGTCGTAAGACATGGACCAAGGTTAGTCCGCTTTTCCGTTCACCGATTGTATTAGGGTTGAATTAAATCGAATCTATAATGATCTTGGGACAGATTTCATAATCGGAATCATGATGTAAATCTTACATAAATATTTATAACATCGATTGTAGTATATGCATTTTAGTATTGCCCAAAGGTTACTTAAATGTGTATGTAATGTTTCTGAATCTGTATTAAGTTTTCAAAGCACTAATAGGTTAAGCATGTGTAAATTTTTGCAGTCTCATCTAATTTACCTGCATCCGCTAACTCTGTTACTAAGTTTTATGGGCTTAACTATGATGAATGGTCCGAGGAAATCCGGTTCACACAGGGTATTATGGCACTCGACCTAGCCATTATTTCTGATGAGGAACCCTCAGCCATAACTGACAAGAGCACTAAGGAAGAAATTTCCTTATATGAGTCGTGAGAACGCTCTAACAGGTTGAGTTTAACCCTCATGAGATTGACAATGGCGGAAAGTATTAAGCCATCAATGCCTAAAACAGAGAAAGCGAGGGAATTCTTGAAAAAGATAAAAGAGTGCTCCCAATCTGAGCTGGCGGACAAGTCAATAACGGGTAGTCTTATGAGTGAACTGACTAATAAGAAATATGACTTGAACGGCTCGGAATCAATGCATACTCATGTGACAGAAATGTCAAATCTGGCAGCAAAGTTAAAGAAGCTAGGGATGGAAGTAAATGATTCCTTCTTGGTGCAATTTGTCATTAACTCCCTACCTGATGAGTTTAGCCAGTTTCAAGTGAATTATAACACATTAACGGTTAAATGGAAACTTCAAGAGTTAAAGGCTATGCTCATTCAGGAGGAAGGGAGATTAAAGAAGGCAAAAACCCCAGTTGTCCATCTTGTAGGTCATGAAGGAGCCAACAGCAGCAAGAGCACACCAGGTTGGAAAGGCAAAAACAAGGGCAAATCTTACATTAAAGGACCCGAAAGTAAGATGAAAAATGATTTGAAGTGTCACTTTTGTAAGAAAAAGGGACATTTCAAGAAAGAATGTCCAAAAATGAAAGATTGGTTCGAAAAGAGAGGTATGCATTATTGTTCTGTATGCTTTGAATCAAACCTTATTGAAGTGCCTAATAATACCTGGTGGTTAGATTCTGGTGCTACTACTCACGTTTCTCATATTAAACAGGGATTCAGTTCGATCCGGCCCATAAGAGGACCAAATGAATATCTATCCATGGGAAACAGGATGAAGGCACGAATTGAGGGCATTGGGACCTATCGTTTGATCTTAGACACTGGTTGTCAAATAGATCTTATAAATTGTCTTTATGTACCCGAATGTGCTAGAAATCTTGTATCTTTAAGTAAGCTGGATGATTTAGGTTTTAAGATTAACTTTAAATTTGGATTATTTACTTTAGAATGATTACTATTATGGTAGTGGTACTTTATGCGATTCTCTTTATAAGTTCAATCTTGATATTAATTTTTCTGAATCTTTGTATCATGTTGAGAGTAGAGGTATCAAACGTAGTGCATCAGATGAAAGTTCAGCTTACTTGTGGCATCAAAGACTAGGTCACATATCTAAAGAAAGGTTATTGAGGTTGGTAAAGAATGAAATTCTTCCTCAATTAGATTTTAGTGGCTTAGATGTGTGTATAGAATGCATAAAGGGTAAGCATACTAAACACACAGTAAAGAAACCAACCACGAGAAGTTCTCAGCTACTTGAAATTATACACACTGATATTAGTGGACCTTTTGACGCTCCTTCTTGGAGTGGTGAAAAGTACTTTATCACCTTTATTGATGACTACTCACGGTATGGATACACTTATCTACTGCATGAAAAGGCTCATTCTGTGAATGTCCTCGAGATATTCTTGAATGAGGTAGAAAGGCAGCTAGAAAAGAAGGTAAAAATTGTGAGATCGGATAGAGGTGATGAATATTATGGAAGGTTCACCGAAAATGGTCAGTGTCCCGGTCCATTTGCAAAGCTTCTTGAAAATAGAGGCATTTGTGCTCAATATACTATGCCAGGTACACCTCAGCAGAACGGTGTAGCTGAAAGGCGGAATCGTACTCTAATTGAAATGGTTAGGAGCATGTTAAGTAATTGTTCTTTACCTCTTTCTTTATGGATCTGTGCATTAAAAACTGAAACCTATGTTTTAAATCGGGTTCCTAGTAAGTCAGTTCCTAAGACTCCTTATGAACTGTGGACGGGAAGAAAGCCGAGCTTAAGACATTTTAGAGTATGGGGTTGCCAAGCTGAAGTGAGGTTGTATAACCCTCATGAAAAGAAGCTAGATTCTAGGACAGTCAGTGGTTTTTTCATTGGCTATCCTGAAAAGTCAAAGGGGTATGTATTTTACTGTCCTAATCACAGTACGAGAATAGTTGAGACTGGTAATGCTAGACTCATTGAGAATGGTCAAACTAGTGGGAGTGATAAACCACAAAATGTGGATATTCATGAAATTCGGGAAGAAATTCACTCTCCTGAAGTTGCACCTAAAGTAGTTGTACCCATTGTATCTATACAGTCAAATGACACAATGGAGCAACATAATGATGTTCAACACCCACAAAATGACAATAACAATGAATCAGAAGTCACAATTCAAGGAGGACATGATACACCACATGAACAACCAAGGCGGTCAGTAAGAGATAAAAGACCTGCTATTTCAGATGATTATGTGTGTTATCATGTGGAAAGTGAATGTGACTTGAGCATTAGTGAGGATCCTGTCTCATTCCAAAAAGCCATAGAAAGTAACGATTCTGAAAAGTGGTTAATTGCTATGAAAGAAGAGATGAAATCAATGGATGATAATAAAGTGTGGGATTTAGTTGTGTTACCTGAAGGGTCCAAGACCATTGGTTCGAAATGGATCTATAAGATCAAAAAGGATTCTAAGGGGAACATAGAAAGATACAAAGTCCAACTTGTCGCCAAAGGTTTTACTCAGAAAGACGGTATTGACTATAAAGAAACCTTCTCTCCAGTATCTAAGAAGGATTCCTTAAGAATTGTGTTGGCAATGGTAGCTCATTATGATCTCGAGCTTCACCAAATGGATGTGAAAACCGCTTTTCTAAATGGTGAACTTGAGGAGGAAGTATATATGAAGCAACCTGAGGGCTTTTTAGCTCCAGGTAATGAGGACAAGGTTTGTAGGCTGAAGAAGTCGATATATGGACTAAAACAAGCTTCCCAACAGTGGTACTTAAAGTTTAATGATACTATCACATCATATGGTTTCACAGAGGTCATCGTTGATCGATGTATCTATATGAAAATCAGTGGGAGTAAGTTTGTAATTTTAGTTCTGTATGTTGACGATATTTTGCTAGCTGCGAATAATATGGGTATGTTACATGATGTAAAGAAGTACCTCTCTAAAAATTTTGAGATGAAAGATATGGGTGAGGCATCCTATGTGATTGGGATTGAAATAACCCGTGATAGATCACAAGGATTGTTAGGACTGTCTCAGAAAACTTACATCAATACAATTTTAGAGAGATATAGAATGGAGAGTTGCTCGCCCGGAATCGTTCCTATACAGAAAGGGGATAAGTTCAGTAAAATGCAATGTCCCCAGAATGAGCTAGAACGAAAAGAAATTGAAAGAATTCCTTATGCATCAGTGGTTGGGAGCTTGAACTATGTTCAAACATGTACTCGACCAGACATCAGCTTTGCCGTTGGAATGTTGGGTCGGTATCAAAGTGATCCCGGGATGGACCATTGGAGAGCTGCAAAGAAAGTGCTCAGGTACTTGCAAGGAACCAAGGAGTTCATGCTTACATATAGGAGATCCGATAATGATCTAGAGGTTATTGGATATTCAGATTCAGACCATGCCGGATGTAAAGATCTAGGAAATCAACATTTGGTTATGTCCTTCTATTAGATGAGGGAGCAGTATCATGGAAATGTGGAAAACAATCTATCTTTGCTACCTCCACTATGGAAGCTGAATTTGTGGCATGCTTTGAAGCCACTATTCATGCATTGTGGATGCAGAACTTTATCTCGGGACTTGGAATCATCGATAGTATAGCCAAGCCACTGAGAATTTATTGTGATAATGAAGCAGCCGTATTCTTCGCTAAAAATGATAAGTACTCTAAGGGTGCTAAGCATATTGAATTGAAATACTTATCAGTTAAAGAGGATGTGCAGAAACGTAGAGTGTCAATTGAGCATATTAGGACGGATGTAATGGTAACCGATCCGTTAACTAAGGGATTACCACCTAAAGCGTTTATTGGCCATGTAGAGCGCATGAGTGTTGTAGATAAAGCCTTGCTAATGTAAAAGTAGTGTGCTCATATTATGTTTATGACATTTTGATATCATTTATTGTTATGTTTCTCTATAAAGTACATGTGATCATTATGATATATGTATACATTTATGATTGGAGATTACATGTGATCGTTTTGAGAATTATTATATTTTCTCAAATTAGAGATAGTTAAGAGTTAGGATTGATTTGTGATACATGGAAGGGATCATGTCGCAGAATGATGTGTGACCGCCATGATTCAATTAATTCTAAATCTATTAAAGTTTTATAGAAAGTTTAATGAGCTCAATTTAAGGTGAACATTATAATTATTGATCCTTTAAGTGACACTAAGGCCAAGTGGGAGAATGTTAGAATATTTATATTCTTATGGCCTTGTGTCTTTCGGGTTTGTAAATAACGAGTTCACGTTTAACGGGACTTTAATATAAAAGACGACACCGCGATGGATCGGTTTCAATTAAAGTAATTAAAGTCGGGAATAACTATCCCTTCCGACCTTACCCAATAACTATCTCTTCTCCATCATACTGAGAACGTTAAGGAAACGGGTTAAGGAGGAGAATCATATTTGAGTCTTTATTCTTCTTATATTCTTATTATTATTGAGTGCGTCGTAAGACATGGACCAAGGTTAGTCCGCTTTTCCGTTCACCGATTGTATTAGAGTTGAATTAAATCGAATCTATAATGATCTTGGGACAGATTTCATAATCGGAATCATAATGTAAATCTTACAAAACCTGTATAGAACAAAAAATAGACATATATATGTGACAAGAATGTAACCAGAGTAAATTTCAAGAGGGTATATAAAGCCTGCGATAGATCAATATCTATAACAAGTTGCAGCATCTACCTCGCAACTTATTTCATCACTTAATGGCAAAAATCAGCATGTCATGTGCATTGGCACTCCAATAACACACACAAGAGGCTTCCTGATGAAGGTAAAATTTACAGGGAGGAGTGAAGAAGAGGAAGCAACGTTAAGGGCGTGAGAAAAATAATGAAGGATACCGCGAGTTTCTTCGATTCTGGGGTTTCTAGATGAGAAGGACAGGGATCCTGTCGACATTCCGCCTTCGATGTCGACGTCGACATCGCTGGAATCTACTGACATGCTGCTTTCCGGCGGCGGTAGGGACGCGTCCGGGATGCTCGATGTTGACTCTGACATTTGGTCTTGCTGCTGCTTTCCTGATTTGCTACATACACCATCTCACCAAATTAATACGCAAATTATTTTGTTTTATTTTTGAAATATAACCTTTCCTAAAATGTTTTATCACCCATATCTTTTGACACAAAAATTAGGAAGATAGTCTAACCAAATTACACAAACAAATATACTCTCTCCGATTCTTTGAAATTGCAACACTTTATATGATTTCTGAGGTATATTTTAATCAAATGTTGCAATTCCGAAGAATCAGAGGGAGTACTATATACGATGACAACAAACGACAAACCTTATCAACAAATGAGAACAAAGGGTTTGCTTTTGGAGAAAAATATTGTTTGAATTTTCGAAGGTTTATCGGAGTAAGAACTAGTAACACCATAATAATTTTGATAATTATGCTACAAACAAGGGTAAATACGTCAAAATTATTCAAGTTACAAAGTTTGAAAATAAGAGTAATTTAAAGTATAAAATACAGAGTATTAATTTTACCCTTTAATAGAATCATCGTCTTCCTCACATATATTAAAAAATACTCCCTCTGTTTCAACGAATTGTATACATTTGCTAACGAATTGTATACATTTGCTAACGAATTGTATACATTTGCTTTTTTAACACTATTTATAAGTGATGAGAATATTCAATATAACTTCTAAAATATAAGATAAAATATAGTCATATGAGATCTGGTTTAAATCGTCTAATAAAATACATTATGAATATCAAATTTTTATAATTTTTTGTAACACGTGACTAAAGATAACAAAAGAAAATGGATATCGACGTAAGTGCATAAAGCAAAACGTATACAAATGGTTTGAAACGGAGGGAGTATCATTTGAAAGTGGAAATAACATGGGAGGGACTAGGGACCAGAAGAACACTATGATACAAAGAGAGTATAACAAAGATGATAATAGTGTTGGAGATCTCACTAACCTAAACAAGCTTGGTTGTTCGGTTATCAGGTACTGTACTACTCTATAGTCCGTAAGCACTAGCAGTAATTCAGTTTAGTAATTCACCCAGGCCATCTCCGGTCTGGATTCCTTGTAAAGGTATTTTATTGTCAATTCTACTTTTCTTACTATTTCATTCCTCAAATTCTTGGTACTATTACTACTACATCTGGATCTCATATTTGTTTGTTTGCCAAACTATCCGGCCGGGTTATCTTGATACCTCAAGCTTGAGTGATTGATTGATTGATTCTCAACTTGTATTACTCATCTTCCTTCTTACCCTTACTCTCTTTTTATTCATTGATTACACTAGTAGTAATAGTATTCAATTCTTGATTTTTCACATAAATTGCAAAATTAGATTCTTTTTATTACTGGGTTCCAAAAGATTATTTCTTTTTTCTTTTACCTAATCAGTCGCCAATGTAATCTTTGCTTTTGTTAACCCATCACTATAAAAAACCACTTTGATGAATGAATGATTCATCTTGGTTTCGAGTGCAAATGATTGCGTTTTAATTTTTGTGAATTTACTTGTTTGATTACAATCCTTGAAATTTAATTTAGATTTTTTTTTATTGTAATTTAGAAAATCATGAGTATGAATTTCGTATTTGAGAGTTTTGCATTGGTGAATATTGGATGTGAAGTAAATTGGGTTTGCTTAAAATTTTGATTTTGTTACAAAGCACGGCATTCTTCTGTCTGAAAATGGAATAATCAAACTGACGAGCGTATAAAGTTAGTCATG